>OY725171.1:42217507-43513340 GCA_963241965.1 Tortrix viridana
GCCAGATGTTTATCGCATTAATTATTTGCCATTTTAGATTTTAACTAGCGTAATTCGATAATATTTATTTACTTCCATGAAACGGATTCATTACAGTTAAATATTATGCGCTGCAGTTAACCTTTTGAACGCCAAGCTGCGAAACAAAACGCTGCCTACCGGACGCCACAACAAAAACGTACAAGTCGATCTCGAAAAACGTAGTGATTCCAAAACGAAATATCGATACCATAATTGACTCTATGTAATGTATGTGTATTTGAGTATCGGAAAACTTTAACAAATATTTCACTATAATGTTATTACATTTTCATATATTATTAACATTATAAACCCACAATAAAGTATGAAAACACCAAAATGTTCGCACGACATGCACTTTAATTTAGTAACAGAGTCACAACACTACTTGCTTTTTTACGAGGTGATGACGTCACGTATTGACGGCTCTGGCCGACACGGGCGTCACAGGCAATGGAAATTGTAATAATACTAGAGTTGAGAAACTGTGTAAGGCATTAACTTTCATATCGATATCTTTGAGTAAGAATCTTAATAATATTAAAGTCCAAATAAAATTGCGTTTTTTAAGTGTAATGATTTATGATGAACGATGAGTTTTGCCACACATTTCCGTAAAAATGTTGCTCGTCTGAACGTCTTAAGAATTGCCCGTATCAATAAACGGGAAAAACCGCGGGAGCAATAGCGGCAACAGTTAAAAGTACCCTGATTATGAGCTCAACTGTTAATAATTATTAGTTTAAACCGCGGTTTTACCTGACCGACCTTTGTTAGCGAATTTTGAAGCAGATTTTGTACAAAGAATAGTGTTATTATTAGTACTTAGTTATGCTGCTCCATAAGCCCCGTAAGTGTGAGCGAGAGATAAAGAAGTTTTATGGCCCTAGAAATTATTTCGTAAAGGTACTAGAATTATTAATAATATAGCATTGGCTGGTCCATTTTCGATTACCTATTGATTTTAAATAAAATGAATTTTCATATGCTTAGTTAATAATATTACATTATATATAATAATATATATATTTAGTTAAAATTTAAAGACTTCTCTCGAAATAATCTATTTCAACTTGTTCCGATACAAATTCTGGAATTTCATCGTCGGCGTTATCAACACCTAGTAAAATTCGCAGCAACTCCTTCGTACGATAAGACCCCTCTCACATTTCGTCGACACTCTACAACACTATTCAAGATGATGTCGCGCCTCTGACGTCACAGATTAGCGTCCACAGCCGACGGGGGCGCATAGGACACTGATAAGCACTTGTTTACTTGAGGTGTGCAAAACCAGTTTGTCGATTGTTATTATTAACTAAATGGAGGACTATTATTGTACCATTACTGCGTGCAGAGTAAATGGGATACCATTGTTATATAATATTTACGTAATTTATGATAAATTTGGATTATGTAGTTTAATAATTTATCATGGATAAATGACTCTGTAATAGTTATTCTTACACTTTTCCAAACATAAAACGCAGCGGGCGGTCACAACACTATGTGCCGGCTGGAGCCGTCGTTGGCGTAGTAAGCACTGACAATTACTGCATTAAATCACAGTCTCACAGAAAGTGGATTTATTCATAATTCTGCTATTATAACCAATGTATTTTAGGTTTAGACTAATATAGACTTGCAAAGCAATTATAAAACTCCATCAATTTTCTTGTAAAGTTTTTTATTAAACTTGATTTTGATGTTAAACCGTGTGTCGGCTGTAGCCGTCGTGGCGTCAGTGGCACGACTTTCCGTTGACGGCCAGAGCCGACTGGGGCGTTCAAAAGGTTAAATTAGGTGTGCCATCGCCGAAAATCACCGAAAGTAGTAGGTACTCTTGGTTTGTAAGCAGTGCAGTAGCCTAAACACCAACTTTCTTAACTTCAAAAATGACTTCACTCCCATACAAACTTTCACCTCCCATTTCACCCCCTTAGAGATAGTTTTTCGGAAATCACCGTTTTATTTTTTCAACGTTTTATATTTTATTTGTTAACAGTACCCTTTATACCAGTTTTCACGTTACTAACATCAAGAATTACCAAATCCCCATACAATTTTTTCCCCCCATTTCAGCCCCTTAGGAGTTGTTTATCCAAAATCATCGAAAGTAGTTTTTTCATTTCTATCTTCAAAATGAACTAGTTTCCGTCGATTTTGATAAAATAAACGCTAAATGTTACTCACAGTTAAGCTTCTTATCTTTCAGTAATTCGATTTTGAATCCAATGACTGGCTTTTACGTGATGCGCGCACAAATAAACAAACAAAAAATTTCAAAAAATGTTTTGTTTTACGTTGTATTACTTATTTCTCGCGTCCCCTGCACTTTTTTTGCAAAATTCTTTTATCTACACACATATCATAAGTCCTCTATAATGCGTTCAGAATCCGTAGGCAATGACCAGCATTACAACAATTAATTATACTATGATAATTTTCTTATCTGTAGCAGTAACATAATGTTCTTATAACGATATAAGATTTGATAAAGTTATGAGTTTCAAATTTCGAACATATTCGAAAAACAAAACAATTTTATTTGACCTCAATTCTACTATCACTCGAGATAACATTTAATTCGAAATGAAATATCAATTGCATACAATTTTGACAAATCTCGTATGTTACTTGATAATTTGATATCGAACGATATGATAGTAGAGGCCGAATCTAGATTGTCTCTGAATTAAAAAAAAAACTACGGTTGCCGCCATTTTTGACGTTCTAATAATTGATCAATGTCGGCTATGCCGGTCGTAACATGCGGTTCCTGAACACATCATAGAGAGCTTATAATATGTATGTAGATAAAATAGTGTATGTAACTGTACATAATTAGGCATTAAAACACTCGTGTGATGCTATTATGAAACTCACCTGTCGGCTCGTTTCATAAACACACACTCGTGATTTAATGCCTCTCATTATGCAGCAGTCACGTAAACTACTATAATGTACAGACACGGAACGTCAACGATTTTATTATAAAGTGTTACTGGTAACTCGACGTATTCCTGACGGGAGGCGATAGAGGAGCTAAAATGCATCAAATTTGACCCCCTATATGTATGGGCAAAAACAACAGTTTTCAAGATTTTTTATTTTTAAGTTCTTTTCGGTTTTCACCCATAATTTAACCTTTAAAACCTAGTAAAAAAAACTTCTAATTGAATCGACTTTTATAAAATGTTTTTCCATTGTTTACACTTAAACCAAGCTAATGCAATCATAAAAAGCACAAAAAAACATCGCAATAAAAAATTATGAACTACGACATGAAAATAAATTATGATGGTTTATTGTACAAGTTATATTTCAAACAATGTTGTCTAGGTTTATAAAAGTGCATGACACTACAAAAACAAGTACAAGTTACGCGAAAAACTTGCCCATCTAATCAGCTATCCAAAAATTAATTAATGTTAATGTAATAGTACATTTCGATGCTAGTGCGGAAAGTATGTCATTACTTCACGAGTACCGAGATATCTTGCCACGAGCCGTAGGCAAGTGGCAAGACTCGGGACGAGTGAAGAATGACATTTCCACACGTGTATCGAACGACGTTTTTTAACACAGTTGCGAAAAAATAAATCAATTTCAAACTTTGAGTAAGCAATTTATTTTATAAGCAACTTTTTGAAAACTTAATATTGGTAAACAAATTCGTTGTAAGTTCGATCTTTCACAACGAAATTTTTTGACATTATGAAGAGGTGTTTTTTTTTGCTTTTATTCGACTAGAATGGATTTTGTTATTATTATTGAACCCACTTCAATTAAAGTTTTTTTCAAATGCGTGTTCTATAAGACATAATTGTAAATATAAAACATTGTACTATTATTACCTAAGTATTGTTATTTACGATTATTTGTGTATCGTATATTTATAAAAACAATATCTATGCTTGCAGTAAGAAAATACGCCTCTTCATGATGTCAAACATTTTGACATGCGTTTCGGCAGCTATTCCGTTCCATTCAAACAACTTATTAAGAACGGTTTTTCTATATTCAATATTAAAAAATTAAGGTGTTATAATAATGAAGAGGTAAGTAATAAAATATGAAATATGTATATTTTTCGTATTCTTACATTAACAGTAAGTTTTTATGTTGATTACGATGTTTAAAGGAAACTAATATTAACACTCATCAATAAGTAGTCATGAATTGGAACAAGTATACATTTAAAAAAATTGGAAAAGTAAAAAGCACTAGTTCGCGAAAACAAACTTTCCGAACGGTATACCGCTACGAAAAGTACCATTTTTTGAGCAACTGTGTTAAAAAAACATGTAACTCTTAACAAACGGCCAATGGAGCCAAACTAAGTCGGGCGATTCCACGGGCTTTTTTACCAGTGCCGCCATTGGTAAAGCCGTCTTTTTAACAGAAGTTTGAAGCGCAGAATAATTGCAGTCATTTGTAACTATTACCAACTATATCTACTTTATACCGAGAAAAGCTGATTTTCTTCGTGCGAAATGGCCATAAAATCCAAATTTCAAGAAATCTAAGAAATTATATTCATCTTTATTAGATTTTAAGTATATGTAGCAAGTTTCAAAGGTCAAACTTGATTGGTTTTTATTAACTTTAAACATAAAACCTTTTTTTTGTGATGAGATAAGAAAAAGCCTGTCTAGTGAGAGTCGGGACTCGCGCACAGTGGGTTCCGTACAAACTCGTAGGTTTATGTATACAAATAGTTTTCCCTCTTTTTCCGAGTTTTCCCTTGGAGCTGTGAAAAAGTCAAAACTTCTAAGCTAACGCAATCAAAAGATACGGCCGTTTATGCCGCATATTCAAGGGAATCAAACCCTATATTAAAAACCCCCATCCTACAGCCAAAACTGCAAGTAGTAAAAATCTGAAAAATATCTGAAATAAAACTACATATAACGAATTTAAAAGGAAAACCATCACTACTAACTAGACTATTCGTTCTTGAGTTAAAGACGACAAAAATGTTTATACCTACCGAAAATCAACTAAGATAGCTTTAACTTGAAAACTTGCTAATATTTATGGTTTTTTTTGGAGATTGTTGTTTGTGTTTGTAAGAATGGCGTCGGACGGAACCCTACACTATGCATGGTCCGACATGTTCTTGCCCGGTTTTTGTTATATGCTGTCGCACGTTTACTGTTCTGGTGAAATCTGTCGCGAGTTAAGGGATTTATTATAGGCAGATAAAATTGACGAATACATTAAATTTGTATTTGTTTTTTTTTAATTTGTAATTACATGTCATGATTTGGTCTTGTCGTTTGATAAAGCTATACGTTGACGATATGAACAACGGCTGCGGATGGATGTCCATTTCCTCCCCATTGTGCCAATTACGCTCGTTAGCAGACAGCGCGGGACTAATTGTAGAGCTGCGCAATTAGTAAACGAGCAACATGGACGAGCGCACCTCGCGGTATTCGTATACTTACTTCGCGTCGCGTGGACATAAACTAAAAAAATCGGTCAAGTGCGGGTCGGACACGCCCACCGATGGTTCCTTGTTTAATAATAACTTGACGGCAGTGTAGAATTGATAAAAATATTTATGGGAACAGTAAAATGTATTAATATAATAATTAAAATGTTTTACTTAAGCCTACTTATCCAATTCCTAAATTAAGGTTTTAAGCGCCAGGAGGGTTTTATTTTCCTTACGGATCCCTGCCAGTCCCGAATGCCGCCGGCTAGCGACAAACTCTCTTATTGACCGAGCGAGCGAAGCATCTCCGTTTCGGCTCGGGCAAAAACGCTTCCGTATGTCTGTCCGGCTGTTCTCCTCTACAGGTCTCATTTCTCAACCGATTATCGTGAAATTTTGTGAACAGGTTCGATGTGGATTTTTTGTCGATTCTGTTTTTGGAAAATTTCAAAATGGCGGATATATGGGGGGTGTTTGCGATTTACAAACTTATTTGCAGTGTTGGCAAACAAACCGCGACCGATGTCAATATATGGGAATAACAGTTTTCCAATGGCAAAGTTAAGTTGGTCGCGAGGTCTGCAGCTTACCGAGCCACTAGTTTTTAGGGTTCCGTACCCGAAGGGTGCCAAACGGGACCCTATTTGGCACCCATACAAGAAACGTGATTTTTTTTGTTAAATACGGCTGTATCTCATGAACCGTAACAGGTAGGCAGTTGAAATTTACACAGAGTATTTATTTTAATTGTCGCTATAACAGCTAATAATAAAAATTAAATTAAATTTAAAATTAAAGGGGGCTCCCATACAAAAAAACGTGATTTAATTAGATTTTGTCACTCCGCGGGCTGTATATCAAGAACCGTAATAGATAGACTGTTGAACTTTTCACAGAGCATGTATCTCTGTTGCTACTATGATAACAAATTTAATTAAACTATAAATTAAAAGGGGTCCCTAAATAAAGGGATGTACCTAATGGAAAATATCGTGAGGAAACCTGCACACACCTGCAAAGCAATTTGACGGTTTTTTTTAATGAATACAATTAATAACATACCTTAAACAAATACAGTTGAAAAAGACGATCAAAACTTACTTCGGGGGTATTTTTGTGGCACCGATTTGCTACGTCCGTAACCTAACGACACAGCGCCAAGAGCGCAATTGAGGTAAGGGATATCAGTTAACTGACGTACATCCAGAAGCTGACCTTGAGTTCGTCTAATTTCAACTTAAGATTTCACATTCACGGTCAGTTTTTGGATGTACGTCAGTTCAACTGATCAGTTTAACTGACCGTGAATGTCCACCTTTATGTTAACATTTCCGGAGTTGAAGCTTCCCAAGTAACATTTCATTCGGGCCTAAGTTGTAAAAATTACCTTAGGGTTCTATAAGGGTCGTAAAATGGTTAATGCTTTGCTATCTGGTCATATCAAGTCCTTGAGAATGATTAATAAGTCCTAAAACTAATAGTCTATTATAACAACCTTGAAGCCGCTGACAATAGGTTAAATAACCGTTATTTTGACTTGTGTTTCAAGAGCTTATAGTCCTAGGATCATATAGTTGTCGTAGACTACTGATTAAGTTCTGGAAAGGCTAGCATTATGCTAAAGTGAGATCTAAAGGTTTAATTTTTAACTTTTATATACGTTATGGAATGTTGAAATCACTTATTAGTAATTTCTAAAACCTACTTAGAACTTTTAGGCTGTATTTAGAGTTTTCTTCGCTAACAAATTAGGACTCCTTGGTTAAAACCCAGACCAAAAGCTATTGTTTATGAGCGGAAGGCATGATTAAAGTCCTATAAGCATATTTAAAGCTTTACTGCCGCACTCAGAGACGTCAATTAAGTTTTAAGTTTCATTAAAGCTCCTGCGTCTTATTCTATTGCTATAGCAAAGAAAGTGACAGCAGCTACTTTAATGAAACTTAAAACATAATTGACGTCTCTGAGTGCGGCAGTTAGAGGCATCCTCAAAAACTGACAGTAGTCTTAGCGACTTCAAAGCATTACGTTGTCTTGAAGGATGGAGCGACACAGGATGATTATAAAAATCGGAATGGAAATTTTAAACGTTAAGTGCGTAAAAATCTCTTACGAATAATGAATACATCGGTAATATCGGAATATGCATAATAATATTAAATTACAGCTCAATTTTCACGCGCCTTTTAAATAGCAACGATTTAAGGAACGATGGAAACAAAATTATGTATCTATACTAATATTGTAAATGCGAATCTGTCTGTCTGTCAGTCTGTTACCTTTTCACGCTTAAACCGCAGAACCGATTTAGATGAAATTTGGTATGAAAATTGTTTGAGTCCCGGGAAAGGCCATAGGATAAATTTTATCCCGGAAAATTGGAGTTCCCGAGGGAGCAGCGATAAACGACTTCTACGCGGGTAAAAGCTTTCATGATACATACTTAATATTAAATGTGAGGTTATATGTCTATCGCGATTTTTGTTACATTGGAAGCGTTTTCAACAGGCTGAAACATCGTTTCGGTCCGTTTCAGGCCACCCTCTACCGGTGTTTGACTTCAATCGTAATTTTTGGTGTTCTGGAAGCGTTTTCAGCAGGCTGAAACATCTTTTCAGTCCGTTTCAGAGGTAGCTCTATCACATAACAGATTATCAAAATTTCGACCGTTATCGTTGTTTTCAGGCGCCTGAAACATATTTTCAGGCCGTTTCAGGCCACCCTCTACCAGATTACGCCATAACTTGAAAACCCGTTTTCAGGCGTTTTCAGGACCCCTTATGGGCCTTTGAAGTACATTTGAGAATATGGTGAAATTTCCAGAAACAGTGAAAGAGATAGCATGATTAGAAAGAGATAGCACGATTAGAAAGAGATAGCTTGATTAGAAAGAGATAGCAATACTGAGAACCTTCCAGAATTGTCGCGATCAAAAACGAGACAGAGACAGCTATAGAACATTCCAGCTACGACTACTGGAACATTCCCGACGGCGGGTCGAAGAACGTCGATCATTCTAGAAAGGCCTTCTGGAATTGTCTTGGACTGGGGAATATAAGGCGACCGGCCTAAGCCGCCGAGTCACCCCCCGATCACATGACATTGCACTGCACGGTTTTTCCATACAATTCTTACCGTATTCGTATCGTAGAAGATCGATGTTGATTTTTAACGGCGGTGTTTCCCGTTAGTGTGGCCCCAGCATTACCGTATTCGGTTGCTGTTCGATAATATTAGTATGAAAAAAACGTGCCGTACGACGCCGCTGTGTGAACCCACGCTTAGTCTTACTTGGAGAGCGATACGAGTGATACACCGGTGAATTAGAAGCGACTGCGAGTGTGATGTTGGAAGAGCGAGGGAGTAATTGACTCGCACCACTTCGGTTAAGAACTAACTCATTTATTCAAAAGAAGTTTTATATATACTTACTT
This sequence comes from Tortrix viridana, assembly GCA_963241965.1. Classification (NCBI taxonomy): domain Eukaryota; kingdom Metazoa; phylum Arthropoda; class Insecta; order Lepidoptera; family Tortricidae; genus Tortrix; species Tortrix viridana. Next base: position 42,226,406 of record OY725171.1, read on the forward strand.
ATTAGGCTACACGTGTATGGTATCAAATGACTTAACCTAAATTCCATTCCTTATATAGCGGAGTATCTTCTTACATAGTTAATCCTAATATGGCGTTACAATATGACACCTAAACTTATACCTACATTCCACGAGTTTATAGTGCGATTATTGTTTGTAATGGTTTAGTGAGTGCATCAGTGGTGCATCAATAAAGTCTAACTCTTAATTATCGGTTTAATTGTGCATTTCTATTACTTACCTACCCCCACGTACGTAACAATACTTTTTACCCGGGAAAATTTTACAAATTCCTGTGCGATACACGATAAACGATTTCTACGCAGACGGAGTCGCGGGAAAAAGCTAGTTAATAATAAAAATAAACGGCAAAGCACTCCAAATTTCATCGGAGAGGCAATCGGATGGCGAGTGGTAATCTGGGTCTTGAAGTGATACCGAACGCCCCGTCCGTACCGGCCGAATGGACCCCAAATGGACGGGGGCGGAGATATGGAGAGAGGGAGAGGGAAAACGTAAAATTGACGAAATAAAATTTACCTTATTAACTTATTATATTATAAGACACAATAATGAGAATAGTATAAACAATGCTATGTTAATATTGGCAATAATGTTTATCATATTGAGCGCCGCAAATAGTATAATGATATGATGACCAATGTCACATTATCCGATACTATCTCATTACCAGCGCAAATGTGGTTAATACAATACGAACAAATGTAGGTAGGTACGCGAACATACGAGAAGGTACAGTGACGGAGTCAGTACAGAAGGTATTTTTTTTAATTAAAACATTTATTCCTTCATTGAACTGTAATTAGTTATACTAATTTGATAATGTTACGCATACAAGTAACAATAAAACAACTCCTATTTACCATTTCATTGAGGCCATAAGATTAAGTTTCGTTTCCAGATTCGGAAAGAAGATTGAAGCTTCACCACAATAAAAAACAAATATTAACTTCTAAAGACCGGGTTATCTTTATTACAAATCGTGTGTTTGTAGCTTTGTAGTCGCAGGGGGAGGTAGTTTATAAACAGTGCAATTCTGATTACCTACTTTAAACAAATTACAGTGGGAATGAGACAATTAGTGAGTTAACTTATGAAATGAAATTAAGTTGTTATTTGGTTTCGCACACTAGAAAGAAAACATATAAGTTTATAACGTTATGCTTGCGGTCACTTTCTAGTCTCTTGTTAAATAAGTAGATTTAAGTATATAACCCGGTCTCGACCAAATAATATTAACTTTACCTACCTACTTAATAGGTATACCTTAATAGCTAGTGTAGCCCCCATTCTGTTCGATAACAGCCAGCATACGAGAACGCATTGAATCAATAAGATGCCTGCACAAGCTCGACCCACGAATGCTTTCCCAAACTTGCTCATTGTTTAATGAGCCTCTAATGCTTCTGGGGTTCGCTCATTCTGGTTATCCCACCGTTGAACCATCACACCCCATAAATTTTCTATGGGATTTAGGTCCGGTGACCTAGCCCGCACACCACGTGAACGGTGTATAGGGCAGTTATCTTGCACGAATGATATAACCGGTAATTCATCTTCCGGATACACATTGCGAACAGTGGGTAGCATGGTGTCCTCCAACACGTCCACATAATTAGCACTGGTCGCTCGGCTGGGCATTCGCACTAGTTCCCCCGGGTCGGCTGCGCTCATCCAGCCCCACATGTTCACACTTATCCGACCAGACTCCATGTTGGGCACAACGTGATTAATATCATAGCGGGTATTATTCCGCCGCCATAATCTAAGTCGTCCGTGTTGGCTGGATTTAAAAGTTTTTTCGTCAGTAAAAACGACATTACTCCAGTCGAAATCTAAATGCTCCAAGGCGAACGCTAGCCTTGCTCTTTTGTGAGCTTCAGTAAGCAAGGGTTTGACGGCATGCCGGCGGTGATGCAGGCCCTCGCTGTGAAGAGCACGTCGCACAGTGCGCATGCTGGTGTCGAATAACCTGGCGTAGTGGCTTGTCGGAATAAATCCATTTTCCTCATAATCCCTCACCATGATTTGACGCTGCTGTGTGGTTATGAGTTGTGCTCTGCCAGTTCTTTGCCGATGTAATAAAGAACCTTCCTCTTCAAATCGTCGGACCCATAAAACAACGGTTTTTCTCTGTAACAATATATCAGATATTTAAATTATCTATATAATATATTTGAATATAATAACTTATTTAATTTAGTAATTAAATATATGTATATATAAAAATTACTTACGTTAACACCGGCTTCTCTAGCAATTTCAGACAAATTTTTGCCATGATTATACAAAGCAATTATTTGCGATCTTTTCACCAAGTCGATATTGCAACGAGAACTCATTAATTAATAAAACTTATCAACAGTAAGTATAAATCAACAAGAAAGGCAATCTAATAGGGAGCAACGAACGAACGGCCGTAAGTAAATCTTTATTAAAACCGATCAGGCGTTCAGACATTTTCAGCTTACCCTCGCAAATTTGAATACTAACCGTATTCGTTGGAAGATAATCAAAAATAAAGTGATATACAATTTCGCAAGTCTAAGTAAATGTCACAATGGTCGAATGGCGCGTGAGAGCGCTTTCCATTCCTAATGCTCCGGGTTCGAATCCATGCAAAAAAATTAGTGTTTTTGGAAGTTAACATTATTAATATTTTGGGAGTTATACAAGTTTATAACGTTAAGACATTAAAGGAACATGCTATGTTTCGGCAAAACAGTAAACAAGGTTAGCTGTAGAAAAAAGTACCTATTTTTCACATTGTGTGGTGATACAGCGCCATCTAGCATGATCTCATTGAACTAAGAAGCCTCATAGGTAAGTAATAGAAATGGCGTCGATTTCACTTCATTGGATTTTGTTTGACAGCTATCCATGCAAATAAGGCCTCGAGTGTACATTGTAAGAATAGCCGCCACCGCCGCAGCTTTGGCCGCTGTTGTTTTGGAGATTGTGAATACATAATATACTTTATCTACACACATATCATAAGTCCTCTATAATGCGTTCAGAATCCGTTGGCAATGACCAGCATTACAACAATCAATTTTACTATGATAATTTTCTTATCTGTAGCAGTAACATAATGTTCTTATAACGATATAAAATTTGATAAAGTTATGAGTTTCAAATTTCGAACATCTTTGAAAAACAAAACAATTTTATTTGACCTCAATTCTAATATCATTCGAGATGACATTTAATTCGAAATGAAATATCAATTGCATACAATTTTGACAAATCTCGTATGTTACTTGATAATTTGATATCGAACGATATGATAGTAGTGGCCGACTCTAGATTTTCTCTGAATAAAAAAAAAAACTACGGTTGCCGCTATTTTTGACGTTCTAATAATTGATCAATGCCGCTATGCCGGTCGTAACATGCGGTTCCTGAACACATCATAGAGAGCTTATAATATGTATGTAGATAAAATAGTGTATGTAACTGTACATAATTAGGCATTATGCACCAGTCACATAAACTACTATAATTAATAACGGATTTTTGTTTATTCAATGAGTTATTTTAAATTCTTCGGACGGTTTTTGTTTTTTAACACACATATGTATTAGCTTAATTAGTAACTAACTAACAATGTAATCAAATCTTTAAGATCATAAGTCGATCTTAACCCACTTCTTATTGTCGGATTGACTTGAGAAATCTTGCATACCTACTTATCTAATTCTGATGACAATTTAATAATATGGTCCGATCGAGCTGGTATGATGATGGAGACGGAAGGCGGCTATACAAACTTCTCAATGGCTAATAGTATTTTACGAATCTGACTCGCACTTTTTTAACCACTTCTATTAACTTGTCTTTTTTAAAATCAATGTACGACACGTATTACATACCAGCTGGCAAATGAGCTAATGAATGACAACAAGAGAAAAGTCAAGAGTGTCAACGATGGAGCAGTACTTAATATAAGATTTATTTTTCAGGTAGGTCAGGTCACGTCAGGATTAAAAGTGCACATTTAATGAGTGAAATGAATTAAAGATCATAATAGCACAGTCAGTGTTTGGCCGATAGATACTGGCCGCTTAGGTACTTGTATCTCGAGTGGGTATTGACGCGCGCCGGTGTCAAGGGCACGGCCCAGGCTTCTCCCTTTCCCGCTACTTAGCGAGTAGGCATCGGTTGGCATCAGCGTGCTTAAGTTCACAGCACGCGGTCGATCGATCGCTCCGACAGAGAGTGATACACCAATATACTTTGGCTTTGCGAGCTGTAGACCTCGCGACAAACTTAAATTTGCCCTTGGAAAACTGTTATCCCCATATATCGACATATGTCGTGGTCAGTTCACCAACACCGCAAATAAGATTGTAATGCAAAGACCTACATATCTCCGCCATTTTGAAAAAGTCGATAAACTGGATCGACAAAAAAGTTCCATATGGTTATCGAACCTGCTCACAAAATTTCACGAGAATCGGTTGAGATTTGCGACCTGTAGAGGAAAACAGCCGGACATCCGCCGGACATACGAAAGCATTTTTGGCATCGGATTTTCTAATATATTTTTAACCCCCGACGTAAAAAGAGGGGTGTTATACGTGTGTATTTGTGTATCTGTGTATATGTCTATGGCATCGTAGCTCCTAAAAGGATGGACCTATTTTGATTTAGTTTGTTTTTGTTACAAAGGTGACTTAATCGAGAGTGTTCTTAGCTTAGTTTGACGAAAATCCGTTAAACCGTTTAAAAGTTATGAGCTCTGAGAGCGATATTGTCGGGAGTTTTTAATACTTGAGATCTTGTAGTGCCGAGGTCCGTCCTGTGACCTACACACGTGCTCGGAGCCCGTTGAAGTATTTCTCGGAAGTTTTTTTTTCAGAGGTTTTTTTATGCGCTCAACAAAAAATTTAGGCAAAGATCTCTTGTCACAATTTTGTGTTTCTTTCCGGAAATTATATTTGCGTGAATTGGGTGATAGTGTCGATGGTAGCGTGTCTACTAGTAAAATATATAGTTTAAAAACATGCAATAAAAATTAAATAAAAACATTTTAAATCCCCCGGCACAAAAATAAAACTATAAAAAGTAAATAATATGACCCTAAAAGCTTAATTTCAGTAGTAATATTTTTATTCAAGCGTCGTCACGTGTCGGGTGACCGCTAAGTAACTAAGAACAATATTAGCTATTAGCGGTTCCCCGGTTTTACTTAATTTTTTCACTTCTCATGCTCTAAAAGTTCGTCTTTATGTCGTGCGTATATGCGACATAAAGTCGCTTCTTATGCTCTAGTGCATAAAGTAAAATATTCGTCCAAGACCTAGGCAATCGGTCCAACAGCCACACGAACAACTAACTTCATAGAATAACCTCTTTATTTTATTTCGTTTCGTTAGTATTCTAAGACCAAGGCAAGGATACCAAAAGCCAAAGTACACAATAAAGCTTCATGAAATAAACTTGTAATTTTTATTTCGTCGCATTTATTATTATTTTTTTTTTTATCATGTTGCTGTTTCATTTCCTCGCAATCGAAGTGAAAAGTAGAGTGTACAACTCGTCCATAAAACCCATTTAACACTCGACTTTATATCCATCCTCGCTCGCAAGCTCGCCTGGATGGATAAACGTCTCGCGTAAAATGGTGCGTTTTATGCACTTGTTGTACAATCTACTATTTGCATACATGTTTTATGTCCTAAAACAACTTCACATAATTTTTCACTTCTCATGCTCGTAAAGTTGTTCTTTATGTCGAGAGAAGGCTGCATAAAATGGGTTTTTATGCTCTTGTACATAAAGTAATTTCTTCTTTTAAGACTAAGGCTATTAGGCCTTACAGCCACGTACACAATACACCTTCATTTAATTGATATATATTTATAATATTTAGGTTATATCTTAATTTAATTACGACATATGTATTACTATCTAAATACAAATTTACGATTAATACGGGCGTGCATTTACGTAAAAAAATATAACGCAAATATTTATAATAACTTGGCATTACGGCTTAGACCATAGTCGAACGTCACATAGTTAATAATAAAAAAAAATTCAAGAATAATTGTGTGGCGGGAAGCTAATTATTCGTCAAACAAAACTAGAAACTAGCTTGTACGAGTATATGCTTAAGGCTGCGTTTCCATAGAAGCGGAGCGGAGCGGTGCGGAGCTGAGCTGTGTAGGCATCGACCAATCACATTGGTTGTAATCCACATCTCGTCCCCTCTCCGCTTCTATGGAAACAGTCAAGCGGAGCGGAGCGGAGCGGTGCGGAGCGGAGCTGTGTAGGAGTTGCGCGTTGCGCTTGTGTAAATCTCGTTACGGGAAGTCCACCGAACGAGATGTTAGTTTATTTTCTTAAGTATTTTGTGTAATTATTTAATAAATCGATTTTATTCAAAAATATACACAGATGATTCTAGAACATTAAGAAAGTTGTTATAAACGCTATCTGTTGTCCAGTAGACGTACTACTAATTACGTTAGCGGCCTATATATTTTTTAATAGTGACAAATAATCAAACAAGATATATTCATATCAAATATCAAAATATTCATATCAAATAACAAATACTTAGGTCTGCAATCCCTTGGAGCTGTGAAAAAAATCAAACTCCTAAGTCAACGCAATTAATAGATACGGCCACTGATAGTGTATTAAAGAACCTATCCGTGGATACGGCTGTTTATGCCGCATATTCAAGGGTATCGCAAGGGAATCAAAACCTATAGGGTACTTCCCGTTGACTTAGAATCATGAAATTTGGCAAGAAGCAATGTCTTACAGCAAAAGTAAAGGATAAAATCCGAAAACCGTTAATTTGTAGTTAAATCACATAAAAATAAAGTCCAGTATAAACTGACACTCACTAAGTACGAAAGTGCATACTTATTGCGTGTCAGTTTATACTGGACTTGTGTATACATATTGTATTCCCGTGATTTACGAACTATTTACATGCCTGCAAGTTTGTGCGGAATCCTCGGAGCGCGAGTCTGACTCGCACTTGACCGGCTTTTTTTCAGTTAGCACCGACATGACATGTGCGCTCATTAACAGATATGTGTTAACTAACTACATACGAAATGTATCGTCTCGGCTCGCTATACACAGCTCCGCTCCGTTTCTATGGAAACACATACCTCTTTTCATAGCTCAGCTCCGCCCCGCTTCGCTTCTATGGAAACACATACCTCTTTTCACAGCTCAGCTCCGCTCAGCTCCGCTCCGCTCCGCACCGCTCCGCTTCTATGGAAACGCAGCCTAATCCTTGTTTTATTTCCTTGCAATCGAAGTGAAAAGCAGAGTGTAAAACTCGAGTATAATAGTAGATCGTTCAACAAGGGACTAAAGTAAGTCATTATGGCTTTTTAGTCTCGAGTTAAACACTCTACTTTTCACTTTGAATGCGAGGAAAAAAATTACGTTCTATACAAAATTACAATAGCAAAAAAAATCGATTTTAATTTTCTTCTTTTTTTGTAAAGTGACGCTTTAAATGCTTGCATATTTAGCCAACAGATTCAAACTTGAAAACTATTTTTTCAAAACTAATCAAAATTTAGTATGCATGGTCCATGTATAATAAATTAAATTCATCTTTAATATAATTAAATTGATTCATTTTCGTAATAGTTAATCGTGTTTCACGAAATTAAATAGTTTTTTTTTAATATTTTTGCACAGTTGTAATTTTGAGGTTATTTCCATGGCCTAAAAATTGTCTATACCACAGAATAAGTACTTTTATAGAAACCGGACTATAAGAAACATCAAAAGACATATATCTGACCTTTTTCTATTTATGGCACTCATAACGAGTTAGAAAGAGATGTCCTTAAAGATATTCTTTTATTTTCTATCATTTTGTCACAAAAGGAGAGAGCTAAAATGTATCTGACAGAAATTGTAATCTGGAGAAAATATGTTCAATAATTCAACAATGTTTTATTTAGAGTATTGGGGATAGCAATCACCCAAACAAGAGTTACAGGATCACTCGCGTGACTGTCTGTGCCTTTGCCATAGTTTCTGTATCTCTTCGGTATCCAATTTTCTCTGGCTACTCCCCGAATCCATTCTAGTATCAAGTTTTCATCTTTTGGAAATCTGAAAATATCGATGTATATATTGACAACACTCAAACGAATAAAACTACTAAATTAAGAAGTCACCCTGACACAAAATTAACTATCCTCCATTCACAAACACCGTGATTTGTTGTTTAGGGGTTTCCAAAGTAAATTGAAAAAAAATTTACTATAGTCCCTAGAGACTAATAAGGAGCTTTACTCCCGATATGCAGAGATACATTACTTTAGTTACATGCATATCATTTTGTACAATATGTACAGATATGGCCTGCATTTTCAAGTTAGTGGTACTATTAACTTATTTTTAGGCATAAAACCTAAGTTTGAATAAAACACAAATAATAAGGAGCTAAAACTTTATTTATAATAATCTTTCGTGACTTTTGCGGCAGCAAATTATATCGGTCATGATCGTTGCGTCGGGAGTCTTTATTTGCGGCAGCTAATCTGAACCCGTATGATACCGGGGTGTTCATGGGGATCCTGTCCGACCCCACATCAGATTGGGCATTAGCGCTATACAGATTGGCTGACGTGAACAGAACCTAGTGTAGTGTATTTTCTTTTTTAGTTTTCTAAAGGGGATTTTATTGTTGTTTTTAAATATTAGTGTTGTGGAGGTTGGGCCGATATACGCGTTTGTGTAAAGGCCGTAATATAAATAAAAAAAAAAAAAAAAAAAATCGTTGCGTCGTCCCGGAATTCAGGCGGTGTCTCGCACATTTCAATGTCACTGCCGTCGCCATCATTATTCATTTTTCCACTAGATATTTCACAGCAAAATACGTAGCGTAGGTAACTTTATTTTGTTCTTCGAAAGTTCGAAACAAATGACTGACATTTATAGTTTTTTTTTAAATTCATAAACAATCTAGAGTTGAGTCGACTTCGATTCTCAAATCGATTGTAATAACTATTCGAGATTAAAAAAAATTATGGAACAAGAATTTCACATTGAAAGAAATTACAAATCGACTAATTCGATAATCACAATCAAATATGATTGTTTTTTTAAAGATGTTCGAAATTTGAATGTAATTAAAGTATCGTTTACCGATACTTTAATGTAAACATTAAGATGCAATGCAACTACTGATACAGGTTTCTTAATATAGGCCATTTGCTTATCGTTTCTGAACATTTTATAGGGAAGTTATGATATGGATGTAGTTATATTGATAAGTGATTTTGTTATTGTTTATTAGGGTAGGGGAACCAAAAAATGAACGATAAGGCGACTACACCAACTTTAGACAGTTTGTTCTCAGTGAGATTAACAAATTTCACGCAATATTATTTTTGTATATGGTACAATACATAGTCTAGATTAGAAATGACTATTATAAAGCCTGTTATTCTAACACGGTATTTTTCTAAAAATCGTTGAAACCAAAAATGTATTAAGCACAAATTGTATTGTTGAACAGTGACGTTCTCATAGTAATTGAAACACCAAAATCATCGGATTAGACATCAAAAGTTCTGTTCATCTTTTGGTTTTAAAATACAGAAGCATTTAACGATCATTTTAAGTTATAAAATTTTCATCTGCCATTTCAGTACGATTTATTAGAGAGGTTTTAAAAAAGTACGCTTTGCCTAGTAGTTGAACACCGCTCAAGTATTAGCTTACGTATACATTTTTGAAACCATAACTTGAACGGCATATTTCTCGTAAATTAACAACAAATATGAAATATCGTCTTAATACAACTAAAAAGTGATTAATCAAGAAGTCATACCAAGCAAATCCTTCTAAGAATGTCAATTATTGAATTTTGAATTAAAGCTTAAATTTCGAGTGCTCTTACCTTATCTATTTTTCCATACTATCCACGTTTTCGGCGGAAAGCTCCAGAGCGGTGACCGATCACGGCCGCGGCTGAGGCGTAACTTTTAGTGAGTTTTAATGGCGGCGTAGGCATAGAGTTACCATTTAAGAAAAATAAAATCCGGTCTATGAAATATTTGTCAGGATTTAATTATTTGATTATTTCGATCGATTGTTCATCTTTTGGGTGGTGTTCATCTTTTGGTTCCCCTACCCTATAACCTAAACTGTGTAGGTAATCAATGTATGAGGAAGTCTAAATGTTTTATGAAATAAAATCAACGCGCCTAAATGTTTTGTGATGCAAAATCAACGCGCCTTAAAATTAAAGCTTTTTCGTGCAAATAAAATCAAATACTTAGGTTATTAACACTGCTTGCTGTTACAATGACAAAAGCAATCTACATACCTATCGTTTAGAAGGGATCTATAAAGGTGTAACCCTTATAAAGGCAATCTCTATTGCTATGCATTCTCCATTTTGAATGTTTTATTGTAGTCATATTACTCGGTCATATTAACCTTTATCTGACCTAATTATAAGAAATCAAAAAATAAAAATCAAAAGATTTATTCAGTAAATTGGCCACATACGGGCTCTTTTACACGTCGGTAATATAGAGTGAATCTACCAGCGCTTCGGACAAGACCATTATTGCGGAGAAGAAGCGCCGCAAGAAACTCAATACTCAATCGTTTATTGCTTTCCGTAATGTGTATACAGATGGTACTTAAACCAACTTAATAGTTGTAAGATCATTATGGATCCTGTAGGGCACAACAATATTTAGATGTATTTAGATGTTAGACTCCAGCAGGTCATTTTTTCAAACATAATATACTATAATACTTAAAAGTAAGTTACATTACAAGGTAATAAAGTAACAAATATTATTTATTAGAACTAACACAAATAAAAACATTACAAATGTAAGGTCAAATACATTAAACTAAATATAATGACTAGGAGAACAACACGACGAGGTCTCTTCGTCAAAAGCCATAACTGGAATAATTAACTGAATACCAAGTCCTTGCAGACGTGAACAGACCGGACCTCACAAACAGCACCCGTTCACGAGTATGACGCGTATCTCAGCCATCGCCTCCCTCAACCATGTGTTCGGGAAGGTGGCGACCCGATCAACGACGCCGCCGTAAGCAAAGACCTTTGAGCGAGCATGACGTGCTCAAGCTGCCGGACAACATAAAAGTAATATTATGTGAAATAGCTGTCCGGCGAGAAACATCACAGTGTGCTCTCATTTAAAGGCTATGATATCTAAAATCTCTTATAAACAAATAATCAATAATAGTTGTGATGCTAAATTTAAAGAAATAAATAAACGGAAGAACAACAAATGATTGGACCTGGCAACACTGGTTGCCGGCGCGTTGGAGTGACAGTAAGTCGATCGGAGGATCCTGAGTTAGTCTGTGAAGGCGATGTCCGAGCAAGGCCGAGCCGATGGTGATAGAACATCGAACTCGGATGACCTTAAAAGGGAATACATTTTGGTAGCCATATTATTCGGCCATATGAACCTTTATCCGACCAAATAATAAGAATAAAAGCTTCAATAGCCAAAAGCTCTTGTAATGAGCTATTTATAAGGTACACTGAAACAACTAATGCTTTTTTAAAACAATTACATGGGTTCTGGCCATATAGGCTTGATGATATTATAAGGTTATTTTGCTATTTGGGATGTTTAATAGCGGCGCTAAGTGTTTTATTGGCTTCGGAGACCGCCTTTACCAGTGAGGTTACCGCGACACGGCGCGGTCGACGACGCGCTATCTATGATGTATCTATGTAGTGATTTACTCGGAAAAAGTATTCAACCCCTGAGCAATTAATTTTTTTTACACAATTTATAGACAAGGACACACAGTACGGTCGATGTCAAATCAATATATAACTGTGTAGGTAAAGGTACACGATGGCTTTGTAGTTGTTAGTCGCTTCGACTGTACATACAACACAACGTTATTCATTTTTCATCCTCACCTTATTGAGTATGTTCATATTAGTCGTATATAAGTGTTTAAATAGCAATTAGTGATTGCGCACATTAATATATTTGATTCGTACGCCTACTTCGTACATTTACGTACTTATATGAATAATACTATGAAATACAACATTGCTATTGATTGTTTTTTTGTTATTTATGTGTGTTGCTACATTTTAAAGACACTAATTTTTTGGCTAGTGTTCAATTGGTAGATGTTGTATTGCATGCAGTGCCTGTGTGTAGCCCGTGGTCTCTATTGCATGCAGGTCTAGACGAGCGTCCCAGCAGCTGTCTCGGAGCGCCGAGAGTATCGACCACTCCTTCAAGAGGTATGTGACCATCTGTTTTATATAAAAATACACGTACTTGCAACATTAAATGCCTGTAGCTTTGCTTCATTTCATAGTTTCGTTTATTAATATGTATTTACAAAACAACCAATTACCTAGCCGTTTACGTGGATTTTATCTCGTATAAAATTAAGCTAAAAAGAGGGAGGGAGAGACTTCACTCAGGAATAACAGCGTGCCTCCAAGACGGACGTTAAGATAAACCTGGATTTTTACTCTAATAATTGTACATTTAAGGGCCGGTACAGACGAACAGCATTTGAACTGCAACCCGTGCAGTCCCTCCCTCCCTCTCTCCCTTGCAAGGGAGGGACTGCACGCCAACTGCAAGCGGACTGCGCAGTTGGTTTGCATTTTTGATGCAGTTACGTCAACTGCATCAGAACTGCCCTCGAACTGCCATTTTACTGCTGGGATGCAGTTCAAATTTTGTCCGTCTGTACCGGCCCTTGGGTATAAGCCAATCATAAAGGTTGAACACGCCAAAACTTGGGCACTCAAAAATTTATATAAAAAAAATTACAATAAAAAATCGCAGTATATTGATATAATTTATTTACACATTGAAAAGACTTTCGAATGATTTGTACCTACCATTCAATAACTGATTTAGCGTAGTGACAACTAGCCAAATCCGTCCAAAATAACGGTTGAGAATTGTGCTTTCTTAAAAATGCCAGTAATTGCTTTTGAAAACTCTATTTTTGTTAAATTTTGCCGTTTAATGGTCCGGTGGTGATAAACGAGCGGCTTCTTTTTCCACAGCTACAAATTGCTTGCCAAAGTAGGTCTTTTTTTTTAAATTTGGATCTTTTTTTATTTTCAAATCTTCTGGAGCGTCTTTGCGATTTTTACTGGTATAAAACTCTTGACCGGGAATTTGTTTGAAGTCCGCTTTGATGTACGTTTCGTCGTCCATCACGTTTCCTCGACCGTCTTTTTGCTGATAAATTCTGTTTTGAGTCCCGATCAGGTGCGGCCCCCAGGCGGTTTGTAACTTCTTTCTACGTTTCACTTTTTGCACGTAAGATTGAGACATATTAACTATCTTACATCGCGAGATGAAATCTTATGATTTGAGGCAAAAATCTTTAAGACGCTCTCTTCCCTTTTTTTCTTTAACACCTTGCAACCCTCCACTTCCTGTCTTCCTGTCTATAGTTAAGCGTTCTCGAAATTTCTTCAATACGGAACAAACAGTGAATTGAGGACATTTTAGTATTTTTGCTACATCCCTGTAGCTGAGCACTGGATTTTGTAAATGATCGAGCAAATAAGTTCGCGTTGTTGAAATTGTTGGCTCGACATTATGAGTATGACTAAGATTAAATTAAAAAATAATAATTATCATAGTTTGACAGTATAGGTTTTTATGAATAAATCAACATTAAAAAAAGATTTACATTTTTAATTTTAAATTAATTATAAAACCTTTTATATGTCCATGTTTTGGCGTGTTCAACCTTTTTATTTTTATTTATTTATTTGGGCTATTATGAACCAATTCTGAACGAAACCGATGACGATAAGCATTTAACAAACACAAATCAAGGTTATCAGTGAAATAATTAATTTCTAACCTAATCTTTTGATGACTATTCACGTTCTCTATTGTCTGACCGGCTAACACATCTTGTATTTTCTCGCTTGTCGCTCAGTGCGTCTCTATCGTAACAGACTAGTTAGAAAGGGCTTTCCGAGCGACAAACTTGTCGCGGACCACTTGTGCTAGTCGTCCTGATCTTGATATAAATATAGTCTAACAAGGTTTTTTATGAATGAGTACGACATCAGCGCGAAGGCGCTACTGTAACTATGTTGCCAGTTTAAGATAGTAATTAACTGGAGCATGGAATTATTTAATTATATCCAGTCTAGAATATACAATTATGGCTTACTAGCTTTTGTCCGTGACTTCATCCGCGTAGAAGTCATTTATAAAAAGGGATAAAACGTAATCTATGTCCTTCACCGGGACTGATACACTATATAGGGTTAACTCATAGAATTCCGTGCCTCGCTCAATTCCGTGGTAGCATAGAACCCTTCTAATAGAATCTAGGAACTGAAATACGATTTTAGACTTTTAAATAGTCTAAGGCGAATAAATAAAGAGTCTTTTTTAGGTCCCAGAGTCGACCTGCAGGGTTATATAGCGAATTATAGAACTGCTACTACGGAATTGAGCGAGTCACGGAATTCGATGAGTTTACTATATCTCCATATCAAATTTCGTCTAAATCCGTTCAGCTGTTTAAGCGTGAAGAGGTAACACACAGACAGACTGAGTTACTTTCGCATTTATAATATTAGTAGGTTTAATACTACTCTCATTTTATGACAAAATTTTACAATGTTCCATTCCAAATAATCGGTCCAGGAATTTCGTATTTGTATTAAAATTATTAGACCTGACAAAATCTCTAAAAATCACTAAACTAAATATTTAAATATTTAAGATTTAGTATCTTTAAATATTTTTACGAAAATAAGTCAATAAATGTATCGGCTTATGCATTAAAGATGTAGGGTTGACAGTCATTTTATATATAACTAGCTCTCCGCCCGCGACTTTGTCTGCGGCGAGTCAGTACTTTCGTAAGTTAAAATATAGCTTTTGTCCACCCTGAAAGTCCATTTTAAATTTTGGAGAATTAATTTTTGAAATCGGATGTACAGTTCCGGAGATTAGCTTTAGGTATATACAAACAAAAAAACAAATACTTTATAATATTAGTATAGATTTTACTATTTATTATTGTATTAGAAATAAAAAAGTGTAATCTGTTTTTACAGGTCAAAAAGTCGGTCAGTAGATCATGGGTTCGCGGCCGCTTTCGAGCTGGACTCCCTTCGATCCAGGGTGGAGGGTCGGTTCAGCGCCGTGCACAGAGGTGAGTGCGGTGTTCGCGGGAGCGGGAGCTTCTTATTCTACATTATAAGCTAAATACAGAATGTTAAGGCGGTTCAAAAAAACGGAACTAGACATTACCAGATCAAGTTGATAGGGTAATCTATATTTTGTGGTAATAATGATTCCTAGTGTACGAGTACCTGCTGCTCACTCGTCAGTTGCTTTAACAGTACCTACTTATACCTTGATTTTCCGCGTCCGATATAAAATATAACCTTAGTATTATATGTAGTGTGTCGAGTCAGGTCAGGCGCCGTTTGCAGTGATCGTCGTTACGGCTGAATGGCAAGGTTAGGGTAGGGTCCTATACGAAACAAACAGGTGCAATAGTTTAATGTTTCTCTTGCTATATCTGCTCAATCATAGAAATTACTTGTTGAAAAATACATGTCTTTGTCATATTAAAGCATGGTGTAAAGTACCATGGTACTAGTCTGTGCCAACAGGTCACGGACAAACAGAACCGTAACATTATACCTATTTGCTCAAACTTCGTGGTCTCGCGAAATGAAATAGTGGCTTCCTTAGAATAATTCTAGGTACAGTCACCACACGGGATTGTTGAGCCACTATAGAACCCTCTCACAGAAAATTGACGGAAAATTTTGACGTAATTTCTTTTGAGTGACTTGACGTTGTCATTATGACAGGGTTCTATGGTGGCTCAACAATCCCGTGTGTTGACTGTACATATTTCCATTATGCTCTTGACATCATAGGTAAAACGAGCATAATTTGTGGTCGTAAAATCTCAACAATCCGTTTTAGGGGACTGTTAGTCAAACTAGGAACCCTTATAGTTTCGCCATGTCCGTCCGTCTGTCTGTCTGTTTGTGAAATTTTGTAGACGAGTAGATATGTTACTGCGCACAAAGACCGACAATAACATTTAAAAAATATATGTATTTTAGGGTACGTTAGGGTACTAGGGTACCTATTGTAGAGTGCTTATGTAAAGGTAATTTTTTGTTTCACCTTATAACATCGGATGAGGTATCATTTTATAGCTCTTTACCGGACCGGACCTGGGACCTTTTAGGAAATAATGAACTCGAAAACTGTCATTTTCGCAAGAGTTACGTGTCCCCACCCACCCCCTACGGCTGACACTACAAGTAGGTACCTACTTACTTACTAAAAATCTTAAATGAGCACATATAATGAATTTAAAAGGAGAACTATCACGTCTAAGTAGATTTTATTGGTTTGTGAGTTTCAGACGACTAAAATGTTTATACCTACCGAAAATCAGCTAAGATAACTTCGAATAGAAAATTAACTTAGGTATATTTATGGTTTTTTGATATTGTTTATGGTCTTTGTAGTAATGGTTACGGAACGCTGCACTGAGCATGGCCCGACATGCTCGTGCACGGTTTTTTTTTAATTTGGAGCATATTGAGGTACTTGTGTAGGTACGTTACGAGTAAGAAGAAGCGCGAGGGTTACGCCCATGTGTTACTCCGTCCGTAGGACTGAACCGTTGGTGTTCATATTGGTTGAAAATAAACGATGGCGTTAACGTTAATTTTTTAAAATATTTCATTGTTAAACTAAACAACTATTAAATATTTAAAAATTAACATTTAAATAATCATTATACTACCATCTTAAACTAAAAACGTCTTAGTTTGTGCATAATCATATTAATCATGTAACTGAAAAGTGCGCAAAATAACAGATTTTATTTAAAAAATAATTACATAATCTATAAGTAAAAGATTTACATTGTTTCTTTTTGCGGAAGTTATTACGTGACCGGAACATTGGTGTTATTTGTATGGAAATCTAACATTGTTGTTCTTCCCTTTTGACATCTCGAGAACGTGCTCGTGATTATTTATATCGGCGCAGTAAGCTAATTCCAGCGAGTTGCCTTGCGCAGTGGCAGCTCTCAGAAGGCGAGTGCAATAAAGCTGGTGTTGAGCACATTGGACGGTGTAGTGTACCTACACGTCAGTGGAGGTGAGCAGCCAACTAGGTTTTATTAACGCCTGTCGCCTGTCGTGCCGCTCGGGGCAATCGTAAATTATGATTAGGCGCGCTCGGGCTTCTGAATGACCTCATTTACACGTGTCGTGTTACAATTATTGCCGATCAAAATTATACAACGTATCTACTACTTGAACTTATTGTTAAAACTTTTAACTTAAAAGTGACTTTGTAAATTCAGTAATTTAATAAATTTCAACTTTTCTACGTTTAAACATAAGTGTTAGTAATTGTTTTATTTAAATTTATTACTAAGACTTCAAGTTCACATATATAAATTTCTTATTAGGTAATATAGTTTAGCGAAGGGTCGAGTAATTTATTGCATGCTAATGCAAAAAGTCCATCAGAGTAAGCCACTTGGAATCGATAGACCTCGCCCGCTTGTGTACAGCGCGATGACGCTCCTCGCGTCGCTCGGGCTCTGGTTGCTTGTTATATTCACAACACAACTTTATTTTATTAAGCACGGTTAACTTTTAAATCTATCATAAAATGTCAATAAAACTTATTAGCTTTCTTTTTTCAGATGAAGATGAGCAGGCGAAGCGACTGCCACCCCCGCCACCCATTAAGACCACTACATACACGGTAAGATTTTAATCCTTTGAAACCCCACTATAGTCCGGAGCACTTAGAATAGGATTCGGGTTTGTACTTCTCTCTCTCTCATACGGTCTTATGCAAGTCTAGCAGACTTGACCCGCACCCGAATCCTATTCTAAGTGCGCTCACGGGCTGTAGGTACTCAATGTTACGTACAATGACGTACAGATATGTCAATTTGAGGGACAGCTTAAGCCGTGTCGTTAATTAAAAGCACTATACATATAACCCTAGAGTTTATCGACAAAAACATGAGAACTAACATTAGTAGGTAGGGACTGCATTATGTGAATTCACACGAAGATTCACCGTTTTTATTTTTTATTTGGATCCTTCGTCTTCGTCCACAACTGCCTCCTAAGGAATTTTAAAGTGCTATCATTGCACTAATGTGCACTGCGCTGTGCTTTCTTCACTAAATGCGGCTCTTGTCCGTGTCGTTTGAAGTACTAGTAATAAATTTTCTTTTTTTATTTATTTTTTTACTTTTTTGAAATATTTACACATCTTTTTTACATTTTACTATACTATATTTTTAAGTGGTTTTTTTAGGACTGGATTATTTGATTGAGTGGTTAATGCTTGACGGTGATGCTTGTGTTTACAAGATACTTTTAACGTATTCCTTTACTCAACCACTGCCTTTTTAGTTCTTTCAAAATATTTTAAAATTTTAATTAATCAGTTATAGATTTCCAATCAATTTTTTGTAGCTCGTTTTTAAATTTCTCAAGGTTCCTTAACGGACATAATCGTTTTGAACAAGAATATTGATGTGGCTCTTTGAATAATGATGTGTTCCTCTGCTTTATCGGGTATGTTTTCCATGAAGCTAAGACTCCTTTATGGTCCGAGAAGCCCAGTTCCGCCACACCGACGCTAAGATTGTTTGTGTTAAACAGTTTTTGAATAGAACATCGATTCACGTTTTAGAATTGACTGCAACTCTGATAGGTTCTTTTACTTGTTGAACAAAATTAAAAGTTCTAAATAGGTTAAGTAGATACTGGGATTGAGTGAGTTAAGAATATCAATGTTCAAATCTCCTCCTATGATGAATTTCTTTTTAATATACTTCTCTATCATCATCATCATTATCAGCCGCAAGACGTCCACAGCTGGACAAAGGCCTTCTTAGGTCTTCTTGCCCTAGGTTTTCCACAACGATCGGTCCTCTGCTGCTGTCATCCAGCGGTTTCCCGCGATCTTTATCAGATCGTCGGTCCACCTTGTGGAAGGCCTACCGACACTTCGTCTTCCGGTTCGCAGTCGCCACTCTAGAACCTTTCCGCTCCAACGGCCATCGGTTCTACGAGAAATGTGCCCCGCCCACTGCGACTTAAGGTTTGCTATTCGGTGAGCTACTATACTTAATATTTACAAATTGGAGCAGTTTATCTGTTTGAAAAACAAATCGGGCCTTCGGGCAGAGTTTAGATAGAAAAGTAGTCCAACTTCAAACAAAGGTACATCGCGCGGCTTGCATGTGTGCGTACGCGTCCGTACGGCTGTGGGCGGCGCTAGCCACGCACACGAAACTACATCTCGGGACTGTTTCGTACTGCTTGAGTCGGGGCCGCAGCGTCAATAGCGTCATTGCGTTCGGTCACGTTTGGGTGAGGTGCGCGTACCTATTTAATTTCGAGCGACAATGTCGTCACCGAGAGATCGTATTTATTGTTCAGTGTACGGGTGCACAAAAAAATGCGGAGCTATCGTTTTTCAAGATATTGGAGTCTGAAAGGTGTACCTACCTATTTAGAGTTTGTGAAGTAGATATGCGGTTTATATTTTGATATTTATAAGTAGCCAACTTGCTACTTTTGTTAAATCTACTTTATTGTCAGCGTGACATTTTCATACGTTTCAACACGACTAAACTTAAACCTAGCTTAGGTAGGTACAACTACGAGTATATCCAGATTTAATAAAAGCTGCAACTGTTTAATGTAAATAATTAATTAGGTATTTCGTACCAGGCAGGCGCGTATGGTATACTTGTAATGTAGGTGAAATAAATACGTTCTTGAAATTAAGTACGTAATTAAAATTGCCGTGTGTGACGTGACATGTGATGACCTGGATGGCATAGTGGGTAGCCTACGAAGCTAGCGGTCCCGGGTTCGATTCCCGGTCAGGGCAAATATTTGTGTGATGAGAGAATAAACATATTATTTAGTGTCCGCACTTAACAAATATGCAAGTAAAATAATTTAAATTAGGTAGGTACTTATCTAACAATATTTATACTTACCTAGTTCAGGTTTGTGTACTTAATTTATAAAAGTTACTATGATTATAAATCATAGTATGGCCAAGTAGGTAGGTGACTAAAATAGAAGAACAAGGTTTGGACAACCCTAGGCGCCCGAGCGGCAATAGGTATCAGAATCTCCTAAAGGGCCGGAGTTGGACTACTTTTCTATCTATACTCTGCTTCGGGAGGTATTTGGCCAATATATTACAATTAATATTAGTTTTAATTATGGTCATTTGCACAGGTTTCAAATATACATTCTATAGATAATTTCTTTATATCTGTTAGTTCAGTATACTTTATGTTATCTTTAAGAAACACACATATCCCTTCCCCTTCGCAGCGCGCCCTGTAGTAACTTATGGCCAAGTTGTAGCATTCCAGGTTTAACAAGTCAACTTGGGCGGGCGAGACCCATGTTTCGGAGATACACAAAGCTTCAATAAACGGTTTATCATCTACGAGAAATTCAACTTGTTGTTCTTGTTTCTAATACTTACTGCAAATATTTTTACAATATTCCCAATTGGCGTAGTTTAGACACGAAAAGTTTTTGCAAGTGGCGCTAGCGGAGTAAGTGGGCGTTTGGTATTGACTGTACACATTTGTTTTGCGGTTGGTCATTAGTTTGGTTCCTTGGGTTTGGATTCATCAAGGTTTCAGTTGGTGGCGTACTCTCAGTTCCTCTCACCAGGTTTGTGTGTACCGTTACCGGTGGTGCGATAACTTCCCTTCTGTTTATAAACAATTTGTTGATACGTATGACAGCATTTTTCCCACTCTTCCTAGTGTCTCGCAGTTTTTCCCTGAGTAAATTTCTGTTCCGAAGGCTTTCAGGGTCCCAGAATTGTGGCACGAATAGACCTGTGTTTCTGAAATATATAGGTAGCATTTTCTAAAAGATACTTAGTAATTCTCCTACAATAGGACGTCTATAACTCCTGCGTCCTATTCGCCTAACCTCTTCAATTTGATTAGTAAAATCAACGTTATGCTTGAAACTTGGTAGTGAAATAAATAAATAAATGAGAATGTAATTTGTCGGGCTTCATGAAAGCAGATACAAAAAATATGTATACTTACCCTCTTTCTATTTTTTCATTTTTTATTTTATTGTCTTAGCTTGATTGTATAATACGTCCGACTACGCTCACCGAGATAATTTAGTTTTAAGGAATGCATGTTTCTTAGTAAGTGATTGTAAATCTTATGAGAATAAAGTATCTTAAACCTTAACCTTATAAATGTCATAAAATACTCTGGATACTTGGTCAAGCAGTATGTGTTCCGACTCTTGTTCATACTCATTCAGGCCGTGGACAACAAGTCGCTTCGCGTGTTCTGACGGGGCGATAGAATTAGCTTTGCTCTGAGGTTCTATGTTATGACGTTATGAGTATTAGACCATTGATCACATTTGATATTGATATTGGTAGGTATTGTTATAGGTATTACTATTCATACTATTGTGTGACATTTGCGATTTGACTACGTTTGAATAAGGTATAGAGTGGTTTAAGGTGTCTTCTAGTAGTCGAGATTTTTTTCTGTCTATTCTGTGGTTCGATTAAAGGACAATTTTCATACTGCCCGGCGTCTGTGCAAGTTTTTACTTACTCGTTCATGATTTTGGTTTTACTCGTTAATTTTCCAAGTCATCCGAAGACGATAGATGTTTTGATTTTATCCAAACTGACCATATGAAAGCCAAAGCCAGATACGACACCAAGCCAAGCGATGAGTGTTCTGCTAAACTGCAACAGGCGGCGATCTATTCGTGCTGCTGCTAATAATGTAAATGAAGTAAATCTGTTACTGAAACTCTATTACGAGCTATCACAGCCTGTCAAGTTCCAGGCAGTACAGAAGACAGAGTTATATGACTGCTATAACTAGCTTGGCTCCGATGCCTAGAACATATTAAATACAGTTTATAATACGGGCCCTCTATTCATCCGAGGTTATAAGTTATAACCTGGACAATGAAGAAGAAATAAATGAAGAAAAAATAAGAAGTGTAGACTGGGTATAACATACTAAAAGTCCTCAACCGTGGGCCGCAAGCTTTAGGCGGGAGAGGGGTTAAAAGGTGCATTTTTTATTGTTCGTAACTATCTTGAATACTAAGTGTTTTAGAAAAATATTTTGACGTAAGTAATAAAGCTGTTTAAATTTCCTACAATATCGTAAGTACAGGGTGGCGGAAAAGTTGTCACCCGATGATCTGTGGTTGTAACTTTTTTTAATGAATGAAAAAGTTTGTTTCTGCTTTTGGATTTTGTTTATTTGAAGTCTTAATTTTTTTTCCATTATGTCGAGAAAATAATATCGGTCAAGTGGCCACCGCCAAAATTGATGACCATACGGGATTTATGGCGTTTTCCATCACTCTTGCCAGAACTTCCGGCGATAGGTTCTCGCATTCTTGACGGATATTCTCTTTGGGGGCTTCAAGAGTCTGAGACTTGTTGACATAGACTCGTGACTTCAAGAAACCCCACAAAAAGAAGTCTGGATCGGATAAATCGTGCGATCTTGCCGGCGAGTGCAAATCACCAAACCGAGAGGTTAGGCGACCCGGAAATGCGCCCTCAGAATTTCGGTAGTAGCTCGTGCAGTATGCGCCATGGCTCCATCCTGTTAGAACCACATGTTCTTCAATCCCAATTCATCCAATTGAGGAAGGAGAAAACGGTTAAGCATAACTCTGTAGCGCTCGCCGTCCACAGTAGTCATGGCACGCCGTCTGGTCGATATTCCGGGGTCCTTTGCGACATCTTCAGCCACAGCCGCTATATTCTCAGCAGAACCTGGCAGCATCTCGTGTTGTCCGTATCTCTTGTAGGCGAGCGGCTAAACACCGTAGTGTTTGCCCAGTTGGTGTCAAACGACCAGGAAATCTGCGCCTAAATTCATGCTGCGCCAACACCACCGAAAAATTATTCGGCAGAAATCGAAACAATTTATTCCGCGTTCTTGAGGAAGACATTCATGTCTTGTTGACGTGTATTTTGTATCTGTTTACTTATTAAAAAAAATTATAGCCTCTTCCGATAGGGTGATTACTTTTGCGCCACCTAGTATATAAATTGGTTTTATAGGAGCAACATAACTAAATGCGGGGTGGCAAGGTCATAAAAACTGAAAAACTTAGTCCAATGTCCATTGAATTTCTTTAAAAGCGTTACACCCTTTGAGTTTAATATTGCCATTCGGCATGAATGCTATACAAGTCAAACAGAGCCCAAAACTCCTGGCAGATAATCATAAATTCGTGATGGAGGATAAGAGGAGGGCAAAAGTACCTAACATTCACGCTTAGAATTTACATAAATACGGCATAAGAAAGCTAAAGAACACATTCTTGCTCGGCTACTCCTTTCGCTCCATTGTCTAAAATTAGCTGTAATAAGTGGTTCTAAAACTTGATATCAGATCATCAATAACTTTGTAATGTCGGTACTGAATTACACCATAATTCGAAAACATGAGCACTTATGAAATAAATTCATAGTTCCGAAGCCACTGAAGCCTTACTCGTTTTACATTCATTATCTTTGACTTTTCGTACTGAAATAAAATTGCTTTAGACTAAGGTGGCATGTTATAATATGTCGGCGCAGTTAATCAAGATTTCAAATTTGTGCAACAAGTACTACTTTACGTAGACACAAATAAAGTTAGCGTCACTTTTGCTCCAAAGGTGAAATTTCGCACCACATTTTGTTTTAGACATGTCATTTCTGTTGGTTGTAAATAGATGCTATTTGATGCAATTTGACTTATACAGGTGAAATGTTGCAATAAATTACCAGGTCATCTGTATTACCAGTTCATTAAAGTTCCGTAGCAAAAAATTAAGTACAACCTGCACTAATAAAAATATAGTAGTAATTAATTTATGATTACTTAAGTAGTAGACGTTTTGGGCTCAGTTTGACGTGTATACCACCCATACTGAGCTCCAAAGAGAAACGCACACGAAACATAGTTTTTCAGTTATTTTTACTTTTTAACCCCTTGCATTTAGTTTTGTATTCCTCCAAAGAAACAAAATATATAATTTTGTAGGACATTTCAGCTTTAATACTTACTTGAAACTTGTTTTTCTAGGACGCTTAGTTTCCGAGGTATCTACGAAAAACCAAAAAAAGGCATCTTTTAACCCCCCTCCCCGCCCGGTATGACGTACAGCCGGCTGCAGAGAAAAGGGTACCCCCCTGGTTAACAAATCAAACTGTTTACATTTTTTGACAACTTAATTGATTTTATATTATTATATTTTATTTTTATTATTATATTATATTTTTATGATGATAATTTGATAATACCAATCTTTGTTTATTTTAAATTAACTATAGGATAAGGAACCATCAACTCGTGCCCACTTTTGTATTTTTTTTTAATTTTAACTTACAATATAGTTATCGTTAGTTAAAAATTCAAAAATAAACATAAGTGGGCACTATACTACAAATGCCCAATATAATGCAAATAAATGCTACTCGTATATAAATATACTTATTAATATCGGAGAGGATAGCCGTCACTTTCTATTACTTCCTGAAGCCGATTTGGCATACTTAAAACCATTTTGTTGCACGCATCACTAATTCGCATCAATTCCCAAGTTCTTTGGACCTCTTGGTCCAGATTTTTTTTCGTTTTTATCTCACTGGAATCCCAGTTTAAAACCATCTGACCCCACAAGTTCTCTATCGGATTTAGGTCCGGACTTTTTGACGGCCAGTCCAAAACCGTTATCTCTTCTTGGGAAGACAGCCATTCCTGAACAAGGCGGGAGCGATGCACAGAACAGTTATCCTGCACCAGGTAAATTTAGCCTACAGGATACGCAACACGCACTGACGGCAGCATCACGTCCTTCAACACCTCCAGGTATCGCTCGCTGTTCATGCGGCCGGCTATTTCCACCAGCTCGCCTGGGCCCATGGAAGACATCCATCCCCAGTAGCCTGAAAACAGTCATCTTATATAATCTACTGTAACATACGTTAACAAAGTCGTAGAATAGAATATATATAAAGTCTTAAACATAATATTATTAAAATGTTATTTACCTAGTGTTAATCGCCCGCTTGTCCTGAGGTCTAAAACGTTTTTAGGGTTAAATCTCTCCCCAATTCTTCTCCATACAATTTTTTGGCCATCCTTATCCGACTTAAAACATTTTTCGTCAGTAAATATGACTATTTCGTTTGCCCAATAGAAATTTAAATACCGAGTGGCAAAGTTTACTCTGTCGATGCGATGTTTCTCAGTAAGCTTAATTTTTCTGGCCGGTTTGTAATGATGAATACCCGCAGCATGCAGGTGTCGCCGAACTGCTGAGCGACACTCCATAAGTCTCAGCAGTTGAGCGTGTCGTTTTGAAGGGTGCCTCTGAGTGAACTTGCACTATGTTACGGTGTCGCTCCGATTCCTCGGTGTAAGCAACCGGGCGAGGGCCTTGGCGGGCACAGTTCACTTCACCTGTCGCTTGATACCTTTGTATCCACCTACGAACTGTATTTTTCTGCAGATATAAAAAAAAACATAAATTATTAGCAAAACATAAATAAATAATCATATAGGTATAATCTCAGTAGGTATTCATATAGGTAAAATAAGTAAATAAAATAAATAAGCTATCGTATAACTCTTACTGTTATTCCCATATCTCGTGCTATTTTCTTTATCGATTGCTTCTGTTCCCACAGAACAACAATCTTAGCCTTCAAAAAAGTAGTTAATCGAACCATTATAAGGATTATTAAATCGGATAATATTAGCAAGCGGAGAGATTCACACAGCGGATCGGCACAAATCGTAATAATTTGTGAAGTCATTATAATATAAAGTTACCCTCAATCACAAAACAATAAATGCGGCGAACAATTTCGAGTAAGTAAACTACTTATTCTAATTTCAACTTCAAGTCTTCAATGCAATCTTCGATGCCTTTATGAAATAAAATGACGGTAGATGCAACAATCAGTAACAAAGATGAAAGCATATCTATCTATACTAATTTCAACCTAATAATAAACTGAGGAGTGGAACATGGTGAAAGTTGCAATTTAAACCGTAACGTTTAGAAGATTAGGTCGTTATCAAAATTGTTCGATTTAAGGAGTAATCCAATTCAAATTTTTGCCAAGATTGTCAACGGAGTCGATAGCCTAGTGGTATAAGGCGTCGCATCGTAAGCTAAGCGGCTAGCAGCGGCTGGTGAAGCGGGTTCGTATCCGCAACCGCAAAATTATGAAGTGTAATGTCTTTTTGTAAGTTATTATTGGTATTCGGTTCGATTCGACCAAGCCAAATAGCAAAATAAAGAAATTATGATATTTGAGTGGTATCGGTGGATGCTCGGGCAGAGGTTGGGTTGGGGGTGCGGGGCGGGGGAAGCTAGACGCTCACGGCGAACGTCACGTGACGATCGCCGTCGTGCGATAATCTTTAAAGTCTTGGGGGGTCCCTTTTCTCTGACGCTGACTGTACTTTTAGTATATGTTATACCGGGTCACCCTACCACATAAAACAGTAACCGAGGCTACACGATTAATTGCGTTTAAGTATTTGCTAATTTTAACTGTTCATTGACTGAGTTATTATGACTTAGGAAACATCTATAGTCAAAACAAGTAGTAGGTATATATCCTAGGGGGTAGTCGTGTATCCTATATTAGGAAACTCGATGTAGGCACCTTTTTGTACATACTTATATTACATACTTCTCTTTCATCCATGTCCACCTGTAATACTTGACAGAATAAAGACACCTATAAAAGGCATCAGTCTTCTCAATTAACTCCCAATATTACGTGTTATATTCGTCGGAAGGTACAATGTTTATTTGTTGTTGTTATTTATAAAGTCGTTATTTCCGTCTGTTTGTCTGTTTAGTTCTCTTAAACATCACAACAGATTTTGCTGCGGTTTAAAGCATCTGCATCATCTAGACAAGGTGTGATGAGCGCGATTATTTGTTCCTAATTCTCAAATGTTTTCTATCTATTTAAAAGTATGTGTCTGGTACCTAAAGTACAGGCCTAGAGCTTAGTTTGAGACTAGGTCAATTTGAATGGGATTGTCTCCTTATTTTATATGTAGACGATCTACTTAGCATAGAGTTTTTTACTCATTGTTCTTAAGTGATTGCTTTGAACAGATTACATTTGTAATCGATCCCGCTATACCTACAGCACATTAAAAAAACATGCCTTTTTATCGTAACTACAATGAGTTGTTTTACGAGAATCAACGCTGGAATTGGCATGAGCCACGGAGCGCGTGAGTCCTTCACTCGCGCGCGCTACGGGTCGCTGATTAATCAATTAAATTCAATTTATTTATTAAATAAAATCACAAAATACACAAAACATCAGTTTCTAGTGGATCCCAAACTAGGCTGAGCCTGTAGCTTGGGAATCCATGAGCACAGTTATACATAAATATTTTCTACAAATTAAGACAAATTTAACGAGTTTCCTGTTAGCTTAAGGTTACACACACAGAGTAGTAAAAGGAATTAGGCAATATTTAACTAAGAAACTTAAAGCAAAAATAAATAAATTAGGCATGCTTGTGTGTGAGTATGTGGGTGTGTGCGCGTGCATGTTAGTGTTTGTGTGCGTGTTTGTTCGTGTTTGTGTGAGAGTGTGTTTGCCTGTGTTTGCCTGTGTGTGCGTGTGTGTTTGTGTGTGCGTATGTGTGCGTGTGTGTGGTTATGAAAGAGAATAAAGGAGCTTTTCTGTGTCGCCATAGATCAGTGATACTAGCCACTGTTTCAGAACGTGTTTAAGCTTCGAAAGACCAAGTTAGCTTACATTGCAGGACTTTCTCACCGAATTGTACGTTTGGAGGAAGGAGAAGTATGGAAAGCGTATAGCGAACGATGACACAGTTTTCGGAATAGGAGCTCTGAAAAGCAACTCGTCGAGACAACGCGACTTAGATAAATTTAAGTGTCTTACTCTAAGAAAAGAAGTTTCAAGGTAAAGCTTGTCGGTACAATACTGTAAAAGCGTACAGAGCGTGGTAAACTAGCACAAGGGTCGGGGTGCAGTCGCGTAGTCTTCATGACGAATATTATTATTCTGATTCTTATTCTGAGGGTATTTATGTGTTCTTTGAAGCTTAAGTGCTGGTCAATAGAGAGTCCTAAGTACTTTACCATAGTGCTCCCTTTTATAGACATACACGAGCAGGCAACTCTCTGGCTGTCAAGTGGGAGTGGAGAACTGAGACTACACGTGTGGATTTTATCTACGTTTCTGACCGGAGTGCTAGCTGCAGATTTAGAGAAGGTTACGAAATGAGATGTGTCCACATTAAGAGTGAGAAGGTTATTGAAGAGCCACGATGCCATTTGGGACAAACCTCTCTTAGCTGATAAGAGAGCCTCATCCCAAGTTTTCCCATGGAAGAACACGGCGGTGTCGTCTGCGTAGCAGATTATATCCGCATTTAGGAGGTTCAGGTCCAAGATGTCATTCATATAAATTATAAACAGTGTGGGCCCAAGGATGCTCCCCTGCGGGACGCCAAAAGTGACTAGAAGCTGGTTACTTCGTGTACCTGGGGGTTTTATAACGATTTGTCGCCGATTACTAAGGTATCTGTGGATCCATGCAAGAGTGGCTCCTCTGACACCAAGAGCATACAGTTTCTTTAATAGTAGGATGGTCGAGACGGTGTCGAAAACCTTTGCGAGGTCCAAGATGACTCCAACACATTTATTGTTCCTGTCCAAGCTACCGGAGATTAGATTAGTAAGTAAGATAGATGCATCCTCGGTAGACTTACCGGGTTTGAATCCAAACTGGCTGAGGGAAAACAGATTGTGCTTTTCAAAGAAGCTTATGAGACGTGAGTTCACGATGTTTTCTAAGATCTTTGAGAAAATACTAAGAACAGAAATGGGCCTATAGTTATTTGGTATGGTTTTAGAACCACTTGTGTATGAGAGAAACTAAGCCTGACTTCCAGCAATTGGGGAATTGGGCCTGATGAGAGACTATGATTAATTAGAGGTTCGAGAATGACACTTAAAGCCTTCATTTCCTGGAGCACGGCCTGGTTTAAGTTGGGAGATATATGTATCTCCTTCAAAAACATCCGTTGGTTGTATAAAGAGGGCAAGCGAAAACGCGAAATCTGCAAGTGACGGCACGGCGGCTCTCGGTTTAAGCAGTCTGGTAAAATTCTGACTTCTGACACGTTATAATAAAAAACTTTGCATTTAGCTTTTTACTGAAACTGATTTTAGGAGATTACGTGCCTAAGAGGCTACTATCGAAAATTAGTTCAGTTGTGCTATTATTGCTACAATATTTATCTACCAAGGCTTCTTTAAAGATTTTTGTAAGCTATTTTTGTTGTGTGATCCTGTGCGCGGCAGGGGGTTATTTGATCCGGTTAGTTTGTTATTTTATGTTATTAATTTATTTTGGTCATAAGATCAATATTTTGGTAATTACCGAAATTAATAAAAATAACACGATTAGATCAACTTCGCCTGATAGTTTTTATTTCCTGGCTGCTTCTTATTATTTACGTTTTCTGTTGACTTCACAAAGCGATTCATTTCTGATGATTATATTATTTTGGGGTATTGATATCAAAAACTATAAAAAGTATGGAGTTCAACAGTAACAAGGCGTGACTTAACGGCTTGCTATTTAATACAAAACATGGCACTATACTAGCTATCGTTGTGACACTTTGTAAAAAGTAACTGATTTGGCCTGTCAGTGATCTAGACGTTGAGTGTTGTTGTGGAATGTAGTGGGAGTGAACATGTTGTGCAGGTGCGGGACCGCGACACGCTGACCTCGCTGGCGGCGCGCTTCGACACCACGCCCTCCGAGCTGGCCAAGCTGAACCGGCTCGCCACGCAGTTCGTCTTCCCCGGCCAGCGCCTCCTCGTGCCCGACAAGAACAAAGGTTGCCACTCCATCTTATACCTATTAACCAAGCTTTCCCTTTAATACACTGTAATCTTAAAAGTAGGCGGTTTTTCTGATTACATGAAAAGCATGCTGAAATTAAACTAAATTGGAAAACTAAAACCCGGCTGGCAACTAGTCATTATTTCTATATCGCGCATACTACACGGTTTCAAACCATGGTTTTAAACCAAATGACCTTGGTAGAAGCTACTACACGTTTTCAAACAAGCCCATTTGTTTGACATCTGCCAAGGGCGTTTAAGGTCAGCGTCATTTCATTTAAAATTACTGCCTACACGGTTTCAAGCCACCTGTTTTAAACCGTTGTTTAAAACCGTGTAGCCCACGCATATAAGCATTGTATGGCTTTGACGCGTCCTTGACGTAACATTGTCACCTATTTATTAAAAGCATCCGATTGGAACCATCGTCACCATCATCGACACCATCAGATTCCAACACAGTGGAACATCCGATTTTAGTTTACCTACATACATACCATATGTACATACATAGACTGTTAAAAACATTACACTTTTTTTGGCTTCGCTCAGTCGGGTAAAAAGACCACATTCTGAACTTAAAACAAAATGCCTGTGTATAAATATCTATGTAGAGTCATATAATACTTACATCTGAATAAAATAATTGCAATCAGTTTTTAATTAGCCGCGGAAAACTAAGCAACAACTCGCTGAGCGATTTTTTCCAGGGTTTGCGAAACACGGCCTTCATTGTCGTCAACGTTGCGCGCTTACAACATTATTCATTTGATGCCATGAGTCCGTAACCCGTTAAAATAATAGTTATTTTCACTTCTCCTATTCGAAAAAAAGGCTTTTGTAGCCCGTTTAGAGGAAGAGCAAAACTCGTTTTTGCTCCCTCTTAATATATATATTTTTTAATTTTTCATTTCTGCCCTGGCGACAGGGCGAAAAATCGATTTTGCTCCCTAATGTCAAGTTCCTCATTTAGTGAAACCACAGATATAAGAAAACTTAAAATATGACATAGTTAGCGTTCTACACACAGAATAAGTACCTGCTTAGAAACCGGACAATAAGAAACAGCAACGTGTGACCATTTTCTATTTATAACATTCATAACGATTTAGAAAGAGATGTCCTTATATGTATTCTTTCGTTTTCCTTCGTGGTGTCACAAGGATCTGTCAACGCCACTGTTGTTGCTGAAAGCTGATTCAATTTCGCAGTTGTAATTTGTTCTAATGATTTAAGGTTTGATTTTTCTAATTTACAAATAATAGCATCTGGCAGTAAAAGTTATCAATTTGCTTTTTTACTTTTTTTTTGCTTTCATTTAACTTGCAATGTTCCAATATTTATAATAATGAGTAACTTGTCAATTTCAATTTTTTTTTGGTCTTGATAATTTGATATGACAGTGAAAAAAATACAGTTGTCAATAAAAACTTGTCCTAAAATAAAAACCTTGACAGCAGTTTTTTGTCATATGAAAGAAAAGAAGAGAGCTCAAATTTATCTGACAGAAAGTGTTATCTGAAGATTAAAAAAATCGGCCCTTAAACATTACAATCATGTTATGCTTAACTTTAGCAGCTTAAAGTTATAGGTAAGTATTTGAAGTGTTTTGTTCACAACAGGTCAAGGATATTTCAAATATGTTCAATAATTCAACAATGGTTTATTTAGAATATTGGGGATAGCAAGTAAACAAAAAAGGGTTACAGGATCACTCGCGTGACTGTCTGTTCCTTTGCCATAGTTTGCTATAGCAAACTATACTAATACGAGTACCTATCATAACTAAACTAATTTGATACCGAAGAGATACATCTCTTCGGTATCAAATTTTCACTGCCTACTCGCCGAATCCATTCTGCTATCAAGTTTTCATCTCTTGGAAATCTGAAAATATCGATATAATATAGTCACAACGCTGTCAAACTAATAAAGTTACTAAATGAAGTAGTCACCCTGACACAAAATTAACTATTCGCATATCGACTTTTTAATTTGGTAGTACTGGAGGTTCTTGTATGGGTCCAATGGCGGGCTCATCGCGGTCCATTCAAATTTGATGTCTAAAACCTCTTGTCAACACGAAGGAAAACGAAAGAATACCTAAAAGAACATCTCTTTCTAACTTGTTATGTATGCCATAAATATAAAAAGGTCAAATATACGTCTTTTGCTGTTTCTTATAGTTTCTATGCAGGTACTTATTCTGTGGTTCTACACACCAGAGACACCAAAGAATACAAAAAAAATATATTTAGAACGGTGTTCAAATAGAGTGTTTCAGTAGGAGTTCAAAAAGCGCGCTATTTTTCTTAATTGAGCGCTTAAGGTTTAATAAAGTTTATCGTCTCCTTGAACGCGTTACTGCATCACATGATATATTTATGTACATTGTTTTTAAATATGGTATCAATATACTCTTTGTTTATTTTATGTAATTATTTGTTTTTCTTAATTAAATGTATGATTGATCTTTTACTTACTTATTGGATAAATCGTTTTTCTCATAGGAGAAGTGAAAATAAGAGTGTATTACACAGTAGCAAAATTATTTATACTTCGGGCGTGGCGGTTTGAATCCCTCACTACGCTCAGGATTCCATATTAGAATGCCTCACTACGCTCAGAAATCCATATTAGAATGCCTCACTACGCTCAGAAATCCATATTAGAATCCCGAGCGTAGCGGAATCCATCGCTTCGTTCGGGATTCAACACGCTAACTTTGCTCCCTTGTAATACAATCTACTATTATGCTACTGGCACATAATGAAGTCTCTAAAGGTACAAGCGCCGAGGTTAGAGCGCGAGCTTGCGAGCGCCGAGGTTAGAGCGCGAGCTTGCGAGCGCTCTAGTGACAGGCACGAGTATATTTAGAGCTGATTATGTACCGTTGCATACATACGTTTTTCTACACGCTTAAAATGATAATGTCAAAAATAATAATTAATAATTGTATACTTTCCATGATTTTTCTTCTTTTCAGCTAAGTCATTTTCATTATTTCGATTGGCGTTAATAGTTTGTGAATTTTACTGTTAAATATTTACAAATTTCATGAAAATTTAAATAGTTACTAAAACAGTTCTAACAATTTATCAATGAAAAAATGGAAAGCCAAACGAAACACCATTGTTGATATCCATATTATCCATATTAAGCGCAACCATGGTAACCAAACAACAAGTCGATGATTGCTGATATCAATATTAAGCGTAACCATGGTAACCAATAACAAGTTGATAAATATCATCTTTTCTTAGTGATTTAGTAAAAATGTAATTTTAAACACATTATTAGTCTCGAAATAAATTTTATTTTTAATCTACGTTATTTCAATTGTTATTAAAACATTACTAACGATTTATTATACAAATTAGAAAGTCAAGTGTTCACTAAACGCCAAGACTGATATCCGGAATAACCTTAACCATGGTAATAACAATGATATAATGGCTGTAAAAGAACAGTTATTACTATGGCAACGCTTATTATAAATACGCTTAAACTGTTCTATAGAACAGTTTTCACACTTTGGTTACACTATGTGTGGCATTCTGATATTGTTAACGATGTATATATTAGCGGTTTATAGGACGCGAGTAGAAAAAAGTAATATTATTACTAAGTATCCGAAAAACAGAATGCTCATCTCACGATTACAATTAAATATGAATTTGATGAATAACAGTCAGTACGGGCTACGTAATTAAATGTACGCTCGTGACGTGATCGAATGCCTGACGCATACCGCTGTGCCGCTGTACTTACTTGGCTTCAGGAACGTCTAGAATGTTACAGGCCACACGAACAAACGCTTCGGATTCCGGGTTGCAGCCATAATCGATAGATGTTTGGTTAGAAATACCTTGTGACAGTGATATCGACCGCCGTATCAATAATATTGATTATAGAGCCGTAATTCAGTCCGGTTCTGCCGGCGCGAAACAAAACAATAACATTCAGCCTTGGTGTTATTCATTCACGTGCGACGCAGACATGAAACAAATATTTCTCCTATTTACACAGTAAACAAGAGTGCCACCGTCAGTCACCGCGGGTCGCCTGCAGTCGCGGCCGCGCCGGTGAACGGTTATCACGTGCTACAACAGTTCTTATTTTAAACTCAAAGTTCGAATGACTTCTATAATTACTCCGAACTCAAATCAATTGTGAATCGTACGCGCGCGGCGCCGGCGCCGCGACAGAGCCGATCGTAATGTACTTATCTAATTTACTGCGTTATCATGCCTGATAAGTGTCGCCGAATAATGAAGCTCGTTTAGAACGCGTACAAAATGTTCAGTGTTGACTTTCTGAAACGATGGTACAATGGTACGTTATAGGATTGATTCGATGAAAATTATAACGTCCGAGAAAAACGTTTTAGTTACAATTTCAGGCGTTACGAAGCAATCGTTTTCCAGGCGGTGATAAGGAGTCGGACGGCCCGTCGGAGAGCGGCGACAACACATCTGAGTCAACACAGGGCCCGCCAAGTGAGCCGGCGCAAGAAAAAGGTATTACCATCACCTCTTACTTGTACTTACTCACTGACAGCACGTCGTCACACGTCGTGCTGTGGGCGGCCGCACCGCGGCGCGTGGCGTTTGTCAACACAGTCGCATGTGCGACACCAGCAAGTTGTTTTATAATATTAGTAGCTCACTAGTAGCTCAATAAGTTATTATTAAAAAAATGACTAACTGCTAAGTTTCTTGCGGCGCTTCTTCTCAGCAGTGGTCTCCTCTTGGGAAGCGCTGGTAGATGTTGACGTGTAAAAGTGCCCGTGCGGCCTACTTACTGAATAAATATATTTTATCTTTTATCTTTTTTTTATCACGTCTCGGTCATTTTTAGGGTGCCGTACCAAATACTAAAAAAAAGCGGAACCCCTATAAGATGACTATTGTCCGTCCGTCTGTCCGTCGGTCTGTCAAGACCCTTTTTCTCAGGAATAACTGAAGCAATCTGACTTAAATTTGGAACAGATTTAGTATTAATCCGCACAATGCCTCATTATTAGAATAGAAAAGGGGGATTTACAAATAGAAGTAAAGCTATTATAGCAAATGATCCCATTTGCTATAATAGCTTTACTTTATCATATGAAAGGGCTTGATTTGCACATTTAAAAACATTTTTTTTTTAATTTTATTAATTACTTTAGTTTCGGATTTATAACCAAAAATTTACTAAAAATGACCTTACTAAACAATTGAAAATCGAAGTCATTCGAAGTCGCCCATCGCTACAGTAGTGCAAAATGATTTTCCTTCGGGAAAACTCTAATCTCAATCGGAATACGATGGCACCCGAACTGTCAATCAATGATTGTATTAAATGAGTGACGTTTTCATATCCATTAATATGGAACTTTATTGTTTAGTGTCAAATGTCAAAATTAAAAATGACAGCATATGGCAATGTATAATATAGAGATGTTATAACCACCTTAAGAAACTTAGAAATAAACTCATAGGTAAGTAGTACTTTTATTGTCGCTCGTAAACGAAACACTCTCCTTACGTTAAAATAAAATGCAGCAAAATAACCGTTTTCGAGGTTTCGGCATGGTAATACAACCTTTTTGTAAGTAAACTGTAAATGTAATCGGAACTATAGCGAATATTTGAATTGCGTGTTAGCCACTATATATATATATATATATATATATATATATATATATATATATTGGTCTGCTGATGCGACTTACCGCTACGGCTGTAAGATGGGTACTGAAGCTAATTGAGAGAGCACGATAAATACGAACTTTTCCGATAAAGTACGAAGGAAAATCATTTTGCACTACATCTGTACTGTTGCGTATGCAACATTTATTTTATATAATTTATTAAATCTAATTTCCAAAAATCTTATAAATTCTATATTTCATTTTAAACGTAATTCGTTTCATAATTTTATTTATATAACTTATTAAACAATATTAATAACAATGTAGTATCAATACACAGATTTGGGCTTCTCCTAACTACTTTATTTTTAATAACGGTTTTACGTCAAATTTTGCCAAATCAATCTTCTCACCACCCCCGACCTACTTGTGCGCTAACCTTGGCACTATGTCTTCCAACCAGTAAAGGGTTTTTAAACTCAAAATGTAGATTTTGCTATGAACTATTACTTAAACAGAAGTGCTCTTCTGTTACAGATGTAAATAATAAAATAACTTTTTTTACTTGAAAATAACCTATACACGATAAAAACGTGTGTTGTAATATAACGAACAGGGAATAAACATGCTGTCACATCACACAAAACAAAAGACAAGAAGCTGTTTATTTAGTGTCGCACAGGGCTATGGCCCCGGGCAGCACAAGACACACCACCGCAATTTTTGTTATATACCAACTTTTTACCAATTTTCTTAACTAATGATGAAAATAGAGAGAGCAGCTAATTTTTGGTCCGCTCCGGGCGGCGAAAACCCACGCTATGTAAGAGGTAGTGGCCTCACACAAATTGGCCTAGTCCCAAATTAAGCTCTAGGCTTGTACTATGGGTAGGTACCAGGCTACGATATACATACTTACATAGAGAAATACATACTTAAATATATAGAAAACATCCATGACTCAGGAACAAATACTCGCGCTCATCACACAAATATTTGCCCATACCGGGATTCGAACCTGGGACCGCTAGCTTCGAAGGCAGGGTCACTAGGCTAAGCGCATCGTCAATGAACATGAGTAACATATTCTTTATCTACCTATAATAACTCTTATTAATACAGTCACTACTGTTAGACTAAGTAATACATAAGTATACCTATATAACATCAAAACCTTTCAATATCATTCGGACACGAAAAAATTATAGTCCTGATTTCGATATACTTTTTGTCACATCCATGTACCCATACACACACACAGCAGTATTTTATATATTTATTATTCGTATTCAGTATTGATTCTTGAACGCAGAGAAATTCACAGAGTAAGTAAAATAATAAGTTGTGTTGCTATGACTTGATGATTATTAAAAAAAAAAACAATTAAAAATGGAAAGTGTTTTTTATTTTAAATTGAATTGAATTTTGAATTGAACCCACTTCTCACATTGTTAGGGTTTCGTACCAAAATGGTAAAAAAGGAACCCTTACGGTGAGACTTGTTGTCTGTCTGTGTGTCAGTATGTCACAGCAGTTTTTCTCAGCAACTACTCAAACTATACTATATACCTGATGGGAAGTAATCACCTCCGCCCATGAACACCGGCAACTCAAGAAGAGTCCGACCTCTTAGGGAAATGAAAGCTCATTTCTTGTGTTTGGGCGCAGAGATCCTGGACAGCCTGCGGCCCGTGTCGCCCGAGGCGCCGGCCAGCAGCAGCGCCCCGCAGCGGTTCCTGAAGATCAACGTGCGGCACATCACTGATGGACAGGTGATACTCTTCTTTATGCATTACTAGCTCTTCCCGCGTCTCCGTCTGCGAGGAATTGGTTTATATCTAATCTCCCGGGAACTATTTATTTTTGCTGAAAAAAGCCATTCCATGTTGTAATGTAAAATAGTGATAAGACACGGCACACGACTCATAAAACTCATCCAGTTATAGGTTTCAACGGAAGAATCAACAGTAATTCAGAATAGATCAGAGTTCAGCTCGAATGGGTTCAAGTTTTTCAGTTGTATTTTATTATTGTAGTTCGTGTAATTAATTTGTGTTTAGTGTTCACAAACGAGTAATTATTAGTTGTGTTTTACCTAACTAGGTACGTATCTTAATTGCTAGCAAATAAATGTTGTTAGTAAGAGGTACCTTGCAAAACTTTAAAGCCGTATGAGCGCATCGCTTTATTAAATGATAACTTTGGTAATTCCACCGCTTGCTTCGTGCAAGTGTATGCGCCGAGCCGCCGACGCCCGGCTCGGCGTCTCCTCAGAGTGCTCGTCGTACCAACAAAACCTCATTCTGGATTATTATTGCTGAACAATGCCATTAAACAGCCTATGTGCTAAGTTTTTGTTTCCTTGCCTTAGATAATGTGAGTGTATTACAGAAAATAACGCTATTTTATTAGGTATTAATACTGCAGGTTTTGCTGGCGAAAGACAACTAAAATTTACACAAGACATTGTACACTGTACTTTTGTTGTGACAACAATTATTTTTC
Source organism: Tortrix viridana (assembly GCA_963241965.1). Taxonomy (NCBI): domain Eukaryota; kingdom Metazoa; phylum Arthropoda; class Insecta; order Lepidoptera; family Tortricidae; genus Tortrix; species Tortrix viridana. The sequence continues at coordinate 42,264,577 of OY725171.1, forward strand.
TCTGTTCATATTGATGAATACAAAAAAGGAGCGGCTGATTAGCGATTTTTAAATACTGCTGTGCTTTCGAATTTTTAAATACTTTACCCCGCTTAGACTATTATGCTTTGCGAGTATGTTTGCCGTTATGATTAAAGAGAGTGATTTATTTCGCGATATTTTTTTAGTTTTCCGCTGTTGCTGAGTTTTACTCAACTGTGTGTTATGTTGGCATCCTGTGTTATCTTGCTGAGCGAATTGACCGAGATCCAAATATCTGTGTGAATGTAAACAGCGAATCATGCCGCGCGGGAGTCTCCAACATTAATTTATTGATTGTTGCACTGTATTACGTTACTACGTTTTAAAATTATTTATTTATGCATGTCTTTACTGATAAGTAGGGTCGGGGATTTTTTTTGGGTCGCGCCCGCTACTTGATATTAAGTAGGTACATTGACGAGACTGCGTAATGTCAATTTGACTGGTGGTACCTTTGACCTGAGTCAGACTTTGACTTGACTTTGTTCAGTATATTTAAACGCTGCACTTATTTATTAGACTTCTTGCCGGCTTTCTTACATGGATGACCAGAAAATCATGTGGGATGTACACAATAGTGTACCGGGTTTGTGTGTAGCGTAGAGTGTTGTGTATGAGCGGCGGAAGTAGCGTGCGGTGCGTGTTGCAGGGCGTGGTGTCGGGCGTGCTGTTGGTGACGCCCAACGCAGTCATGTTCGACCCCAACGTGTCGGACGCGCTCGTGCTGGAGCACGGGCCCGAGTCCTATGGCGTCATCGCGCCTATGGAGTACGTCGTCAACGCCGCCATCTTCTACGACATCGCGCACATGCGTACGCACCCGCCCGACCAGAGTACACACAAGTAAGCATCCGCTGATCGTGTAGCACTGCAGGCGTAGCCTGGGCCGCTCTTATCGAATTATTATCATCCTTCCCTCGGAACTTGAAGAGAGAATAGTCTCACATTTCTCCAAATCTAAAGTACGCTTTTTTCAACAAAATATTTTTTTAATTTCTTATAAAGTAAAGCAATAAGCATAACAGCCTGACCATACATTTGAGAGGCGGCGGCGGCGTGCGAATATTCTCTCAATTGAACGGTCGAGACGGTCACCACACAGCGGTATATAAGGAAATACGCTCGCCGCTCAGCCGGTCGCACAGTCGTCACCAGGCCCTTTGAGGCCGCAACGCGTAGTACTTGATGGTCACTGGTCGCTTCGGCAGGCATGCACATTAACGCAGCTACCAAACAATTTATGAGGATAAATAATGTTTTATCTACACACATATCATAAGTCCTCTATAATGCGTTCAGAATCCGTTGGCAATGACCAGCATTACAACAATCAATTTTACTATGATAATTTTCTTATCTGTAGCAGTAACATAATGTTCTTATAACGATATAAGATTTGATAAAGTTAAAAGTTTCAAATTTCCAACATCTTTGAAAAACAAAACAATTTTATTTGACCTCAATTCTAATATCACTCGAGATGACATTTAATTCGAAATGAAATGTCAATTGCATACAATTTTGACAAATCTCGTATGTTACTTGATAATTTGATATCGAACGATATGATAGTAGAGGCCGACTCTAGATTGTCTCTGAATTAAAAAAAAAAACTACGGTTGCCGCCATTTTTGACGTTCTAATAATTGATCAATGCCGGCTATGCCGGTCGTATCATGCGGTTCCTGAACACATCATAGAGAGCTTATAATATGTATGTAGATAAAATAGTGTATGTAACTGTACATAATTAGGTATTATGCACCAGTCACATGAACTACTATTAACGTTTATTAGGGTAACAAACGGTACAATTTGACTTATAACTATAAATACTATAATACAATTTTTATTAGTTAAGTAACCACAAAGTACAAATACATACAAACCTACTGCAATCCAACTGAGATTATTAAAAACTATTGTACCATTAAAAGTGTTACTCCAACATAAAAACCAACTATCAGGGTCTGTTCAGGTACTGCAGGGTGTTTGTTGCCAGATCAAAATAAATGCGAATTAGCCATAGTAACCCAATACCAATAAAATCTCCCTATTAACTAAGAAACACAGACCTAAAAACGTCTAATTTTGAGTCTAAGTAAGCATGTATACGTAACAATCGGACATTATTGAAATAAACAGTTTAATTATTTTTTTTAACTAAGGACAGTGGGTAGTAAAATTTAAATTCTCAATAAAACTCTAAGTAGATAATTAATAATGAACATTTTGTTAGCAGATATTATGCCTTTAACTAATAAATACGTGTTTCTATTTATTGCAAACTTAAATGAATGTTGTCTTTATGTCTTTTCCAGGACTCACCCGATTTTACAACGTAATAAACGCACTGCGCATTAATTCTTGGCATTATTTCAATGCAACTTTGAGTGTGTATTTAAATTATCATTTCAGAGCAGAGACAGCTGAAATATACTACATGAATAAATCAGAACTCTCGCCTGGAAAGGACTCTCTTCTAGTCAAGGTAAGCCATTACGTAACCAGATAACAAAAGAAACACAACAGCTGTCCGTATCAGACCTTGCACGACAGTAACATAATGCGATGGCACTGCTTTAGTAATGCATTTTTAGCACTTGTGAGTATCAGCGTCATACTAAAATTTTCCTTGAAGATCATTCTATATCATTTCATCATCATCATTCATCATCATCATTTTATATTCTATTTGCGACTTATGGTATGACGCAAAACGCTTCATAACTAGTCTATCACTACTACACTTTAACCCAATGAATGACCTTCTCTACACAAGGAGTTCGCATCAGCGCGCAAAACGCGGGATGGCATAATTGTGCTTAAAGTCGGTTTAAGCACACTTCTTACCTTGGTCGTCAGTTGGTCGCAAAGCCGTAAGGATGCCGAAGTGTGTCATCAAAAAGTGCCGACTAATACCCTAACGACTCAAGAAAAGGTGGTGTGACTTACCACCGGTAAATTAATTTTATTTATGAAATATGAAGAAGGAGACGCGAATAAGTGTAAATGATGTATTAAAACCATTTAATTGACTATTTGACTAATGTCAAAATATATTATTTTTACACTACCACTAAATCAAGCTTTCGAAAATAACACGGAATAATCTAGCTAATATTTATTATTTGAATTTAAATTATTTTTAATTCAACAAAAACTTTATAAAGGGACACTGAAAATTGTGACGTCACATTGTACTATTATCATACTAACTTCATACTACCGGATCGTTTTGACGTTTCAATAAAAGTTGCTGATTTGACCAGTCAGTCAAATAGCCAATTTTCAATAAATATCATAAATGATTGACAACTATTGTCAAGTATTCCTATATTTTTCTCTAACGCGCGTTAGAAAGAAACAGGCGAAAGGACGTGACAAGAACATAGCCAGTTAAGATAACAATAGAGTAGCTCTTTTTAGGGTTCCGTAGCCAAATGGCAAAAAACGGAACCCTTATAATGGCTGGTTTTTTAGCTTTCCTGTACACGAGATTATGAGATGAGAGAGAATTGGCGCAAGTAAGTAACAAAGATCCGAAGTATTTTATTTACAAACTAAATCATTTAAGCGTCATTTGCTCAAATCATTTCCTTGAAACTGATGTATATTTCACCACTAAAGAATATATAAGCGTTATAAAAAAGACAGCTGTTCCGCATATTGAGGTTAGTAGTGAGTAAGTTACAACCCGTCCCGTAAAGTTTGCCGGTCATTGTATGCAGCCGTCACAGCGTCAGCTAGCAGTAAACCTGAGTCGGACGGATTGTAAAGACTATCGAAAAGTATAAGGACAAATAAAACATCCCATAACTTTTTAAAGGGTTTATTTTTCTATTTTTTTACACCAGATATGCGATCTGAGGATATTATTATTCTTTTTTATTGAGTGAAAGTATTTTAACCTTTGAACCCTGGCAACTTTCCGTGCCTCCTTTCGAGCGTTTTTCATTAAGTTTCGGACAACCCCATCTGAGACCACTTTAGACGCTTTTAGCCCATCTTTAAAAAAAAATTTAACTGTATCAGCCGCAGAAAAATGTTGGCGAAGTTTTCTCTTCATGAGTGACCAGTATTCTTCAATTGGGCGTTCCTCTGGGTAATTTGGTGGATTCGACATATCGAATGCTTTTCTCGACATATCGAATGTCGTGCGTTTCCATCCACTCCCTGGTTCGAGCAGCATAGTGGTAATTTGCCAAATGAGGCCAAAATAAAGTAGACCCTTTGTGGCGTCGAATCATTGACAAAATTCTTTTTTGCAAACACTCCTTGATGTAAAATCGGTCTTCATTGTGTAAGTTGTGACGAATGCTGTCGATTTCATACCACATTCACAAATTGCCTGCCAAATCATTGCCTTACTTCCAAACTTTTCAGAGAAAATGGACGTCTTGGAATCATCAAGTCTTTCTCCTTTGGGGACCGTGTAGTAACTATTGAGACCAGGGTAATACTGAATAATCCAGTTTGACGTAGGTTTCATCGTCTTGTATTATGCACTGTTGATTTTTGGTCAAAACTGTGTCATATAATTTCCGAAGTCAATTTCTTACACTTGCGACCTGCTCTGGGCTCCGTTTTGGCTTTCGTTGTTTTCTATGAGTCACTAAGTTATTACGTAGCTTTGCCCTCTGAACCATTCCAACAACGGAAGTTTACATTTTTTGGCTACGTCTCTTACTGAACTGGGTAAGATTTTAATCGTTCGGCAAATTTTGCTATACATGTTACGACTATGTGATCCAATTTTACGACCACTTTTCGGTTTGTCATTGAAAGACAACACTACCCCATATTTCTTGATCGCATTATACATATACTGCAGTACGACTCACTTTTTCGAGTTTGGCTATCTTTCTGATAGAAGTGCCTTTTTCACGCATGTATTTGTCCACGTTTCGTTGCCGTTGCTCTGGTTTACGACCTCTCATTTTGCGGATTTGTTAGCAGTTTGATCAGAAATATAATTAAATGTGTTCAATAATAGCTATATTTACAAGATTTGACATTTAAATTTAAAAACAAATCAGAACAAAAAAAAAAACAACCATATATGTACATTTGTCCCTATACTTTTCGATACAGTCTTTATTTGGCGTCTTCCTTCAAATATTAATAACAGTATAATAAAGTTTTTTTTTAATTATTAGCTGTTCAATTCAATTAATCAATATTTTAGTTTGGCGATGATTCTGGACCGAGTCTATCTATTTATAGTAGCATCATCCTCTGGTCCCTGAAATATAGTTTACTCATCATCATCATTTCAGCCGAAAGACGTCCACAGCTGGACATAGACCTCCCCCAAGGTTTGCCACAAGGACCGGTCCTGCGCCGCTTGCATCCATCGGTTTCCCGCAATCTTAACCACTTCGACGGTCCACCTTGTTAGAAGTCTGCCCACGCTGCGTCTTCCAGTACGCGGACGCCATTCGAGCACTCTTCGGCCCCAGCGGCCATCTGTTCTGCGAGCGATGTGTCCCACCCACTGCCACTTAAGTCTAGCAATTCTTAGGGCTATGTAGGTGACTTTGGTTCTCGTGCGGATCTCATCATTCCTGATTCGATCACGCAGAGATATTCCGAGCATAGCCCTCTCCATTGCCCTTTGAGTGACCTTGAGCTTTCTTATGACGCCCATCGCCAGCGCCCACGTCTCAGTACCGTAAGTCATCACTGGCAACACACACTGGTCGAAGTCTTTCGACTTGAGACATTGCGGTATATTGGACGAGAAGATATCGCGTAACTTCCCGAATGCTGCCCAACCGACTCGGATTCGACGATTAACCTCGTTCTCGAAGTTGGACCTACCTAACTGGACAGTATGTCCCAGGTAAACATAATCGTCAACAACTTCGAGTGCAGAGCCTCCGATTACCACGGGAGTTGGTATTACATGGGTGTTCGACATGATCTTTGTCTTGTCCATGTTCATCCTCAGATCAACTTGGTCAGAGACTCTGCTAAGGTCATCGAGCATTGCGTTTAGGTCTTCCATGGTCTCAGCCATGACTACTATGTCATCGGCAAGCCGAAGGTGGGTGATGTACTCGCAGTTTATATAGTTTACTATCTGTACGATAATAAAAAGTTACTCTACATTACCTATCCACATAATTAACTGAAATACCATAAGTAGTTCAAAATATAGGTACATTTGAAAACTACTTATAAAAAAAAATCTTATAAAAAAACCGGTCATTTGCGAGTCGGACTTCCAAAATGTACCTTTTAACCCCCGACGCAAAAAGAGGTGTGTCATAAATTTTACGTGTGTATCTGTATATCTGTCTGTGGCATCGTAGCTCCTAAACGGATGGACCGATTTTGATTTAGTTTTTTGTTTTGTTAGAAAGGTGACTTAATCGAGTGATCTTAGCTTGGTTTGATGAAAATCTGATAAGCCGTTTAAAAGTTATTATAAGCTCTGAAAGCGTTTTTGTCGGGAGTTTTTAATAAGTCCGTCCTGTGACGTACATACGTGCTCGGAGCCCGTTTATGTCGTTGTCCGACGTGACGAAGCTTGAATCAAAATATTACTAGGTACAGACATTAAGCTTTAAGGGCCATATTATTTATTTACTTTTTAGTTTTATTTTTGTGCCGGGGGTTTTAAAAAAATTTAATTGTTTTTTTTTTTTATATATGTACTTTAATTCGTATGCAATAAGGTCTATTTTTAGTTACCTAAATTTAATTTTAATGTTTGTTCGCCATTTTCTCGAAAACTATAAATTTTGAACACTTCGTTTTATTTTTCCCGTTAAATATAAGCAATTATCTATAAGTAAGGATTTTTTTTAGATTTTTCAGTTCATAAACTTCGGAGATAAGGGAGGCGGAACGGTAATTTTTGAACATTTTGGTTATAAATCAAAAAGTACGTCACGGAAAATTATAAAAAAAATAGTTTTGAAATATGCATATTGAGCCTTTTCATATGACACCTTACTTGCTATAATCAAATCACTTTAATTTTAACCCCCCATTCTAGACCCCTTCTTAAATATTTATAAAAAAATAATATTTTTTTTGTAGTAACAGATGCGGGCAAGCAACTATGCCAAATTTCAAGTTGATAGCTTGTGTAGTTGCTTAGAAAAATTGCTGTAATATACAGACAGACAGACAGACAGACAACGAAGTCTCACCATAAGGGTTCCTTTTTTACCATTTTGGTACGGAACCCTAAAAAGACTGTGACTGACGGACAGATATTGCGTGAGCTTAAAATTAATAGCCCGTTTCTACTCAACTGCTACCTTGTTCGTGTCAGCTTCAAAAATTAACATGCGCGCAGTGCGTGCATGCGTAGCTTCGACTGCGGAATTGTTATACATTACTGATTAATGGCCGACGACATTTTAAAGGACTGGTGTGTCAATGGCAATGTATAGACAGAGCAAGTCGAAGCTTTATATGGTGAAATAAAATGCAGTGCCATGTTTGGCCTTTTTTTTGTATGACGTAATTTATCCATGTGTATAGAAAGTCATTGCTTTAAACTTTTGAACGCCAAGAACACCTAAAGGTGTCGTGTGCTGTCGTGCCTATCACGCGAACGACGCCTATAGTTGTCATAAGTACAGCTTTAAAGAGTCTTTCTTTCATTTGACTTAAGTTGATTTTTTCATAACATTTGAAACGTGTTTGACGATTGAGTGATTTGTATTTGACGTAAGATGGACGTAAGGCGTTGAAAAGGTTAACTCCGAAGATTTCTCGTCGATTCCGTGACCGCTCGCTGACAAAAGAGAAAGTTGGTACAGAGAGAGAGACGTCCACACAACTCGAATATTCGATTGCTCGCAATCGATTGGTCTGGCTAAAGATGCGATCATGTGACCATGTCGTGAATTGTAAAAAAATAACCATTAACCCGCGTAGGGTGTAGACAATTAGATGTTAAATGATTTGTGTGTTTGGTAAGCAGGACGAGACGTTTCCCGAGCTGCAAGCGGCGTCGGGTGAGGCCGAGGGCTTGGGCGAGGAGCGGCACGGCGAGCCCGAGGCGGAGGACCGCGGCGGCGCCGCCTTCCCAAAGGCCTTCGAGCGGGACCTCGTCACGCCCACTCCGTCGCTGGTAACTACCTAATGACCTGTACATAATATATAAGATCGTGGCGCGGCGCTCATAATATAGCTGGCACGCCGCCGCCGCGAAAAGGTAACGGCAACGTCTTACGGCAACAACTAGCACGTTCATACTGACTAGTGAATTATTAGTCATTCAATTACTTCTCTCGCTCACTCTTACCTTTTCGCGGCGGCCCGCGCCGGCGCGGCGCTCATATCTTTTTTTTTTTAAGGCTTTGGTCACTCATATCCAGTACATATGTAGTGAATGTTTTGCCATCGGGAAAACTCGGAAACTGCGAGTACTCCCGAAGTGTCCAACAATTATTATATTAAATGATTGACGTCTTTATGTCCATTAATATGAAACTTTTCTCCAATATGCTCGGAAATATCCACCTTACTGTTGCAAAAGCAGTACGGAGTAGCTGCGGTCGGGAAAAATAATAATATATGAAATTTCAATACTGCACAGATTTTTACTTTTTAAAACCATGTTTTGACTAGGGAAACATCAATTCAAAACAGGCCAAATACTTGTACTCAAACAATGTTCTCCTAAATTTATTTACTTTTAAAATGTCTTAGACTAAAGACGAACGGCGTTTACAGCGTCTTTAAAAGTGTCTCAAATCGTTTTACTTTTTTTAATCATCTTGCGTTTATAAACTAATTAAAATAACAAATCAACTTAAAAACGCGTAATAAATGTAATAATTTAAATCCCAATGTGAACATATATGAACAGTTAAATTTTGTGTAGTCTTCCACGGATGGATCAAACACATTACCTATTTGCTTTGAATTTATATCATGTTTTGAAATTGACCGGTGAGTAAGAACTAAATCATATTGATACTTTAATTTACCTGTACTGTAAATAATATAATGTAAAAACATTTGCAGGAACGTTACTTCATCTCATTTATCTTTTACGTCAGACACGGAAAAGTTCATTTAGGATTCTTAATAACGTGTGGTGCCATTTAATTACAGGAGTATCTATTACCTCAACCACATCAAAGACCGCACGGCGAAATGGAGCTGATTGCACGATGTAAAACTGTCTTCATGATCCCGAGAAAAAATATGGACAGTTTTTGGAATCATTTCAAACCTAATAAACATATACATATTATGTTATTATGGTACATTTTATGAAAATACTACCAAATAATAGATAATGCTACTGCAAAGTTGGTTTTTAAGTTTACCTTAATAATCCTTACTAATATTTTAAATGCGAAAGCGCTAATATTTACAACGTCTTTAGGGCACGCAGAGATAGTTTGTAGCACAAGTATGGACATTTTATCCTCAAAATTAGGATAGTTCACCTGATACAAACGACTAAATTACACTTTTACTGATTCTCGAAAAATCAATCCTATTACCCCGAAGTTGCTAGTTCTACATTTTAATTTCCATTTTTGTCATGAGATTTCGGTAAACCTATAATGTTATAATTCAGATTTCCGAATGAAAATGACATTATGAGTCAATTTATGTATGATGTCGTGCACTAAAAAAAAAGGCGGGAAGTGAATATTTGTTCGATGGCAAGTTTTAAGGGTGTTTAAATATATTGTTTTTCTACTAGCGTACTATAAACCGCTAATATTATGTACATCGTTAACAGAATCAGAATACCACCCATAGTGTAACCAAGGCGTGAAAACTGTTCTATAATGAGCGTTGCCATAGTAATAACTGTACTTTTATAATAATTATTATAGCACTGTTATTACCATGGTTACGGTAATTCCGGATATCAGTCTTGGCGGTTAGGGAACACTTCACATCCTAATTTGTATATTAAATCGTTAGAAATGTTTTAATAACAATTAAAATGACCTAGATTAATAACAAAATTAATTTCGAGACTAATAATGTCTTTAAAATGACATTTTTATTCAAAACCGTGGAGCAAACCAAGCTAATTAAAAAGAAAACCTATTTTAATAATTTTTATTTAAAACATTTGTTGTAAAATAAAAACTAAGATGACATAAAATGTTCTATGTAAAAAAAATTTACATCTACAGAGAGAGTTTTTAAGTTGTCAACACTGCTGCCCACCCGCAGCTGACGATGCACGCACACTATACAATATTGTTGTACCCGTACACACTACACTCTTAAAACTACCGCGGCGGCATCGACGGGGAGCTCAAAGTGCGCCACGGCGGCGGCGGCGGCACGGCGGCCGTTGGACGGCGAGCGTGCCGGTACCGTGGACGGCAAACTAAAATGTGACGTTCTCAACATAAAGGGACCTTATGGAGGCAGGCAGTTACGCCGTTTTTAGAACTGTTACCATAGTATTCGTATAGTTACAAGAACAAGAAGAGCGTAACTGCCTTCCTACATAAGGTCCCTTTATACTGAGAACGTCACAAATCGTCTCTATACATTTCCATAGGCGAAGGCTAGACGCATCTACAATAAATATCAAGATCTACTGATAATTATCAAATATCGTGAAATTTACTGATCGTGCAATCTAGTGCATAGTCTATATTTATCACAGAAATCTAGATTTCTGGATCCCGTATTGGCAGTTTGTGATTTAATTTACAAAGTGGCACTCTTCGAAAGTGTAAAAGTACAGTCGAACAGTTTATTTTAATGTAGTTTACTACATTAAAATAACAATGGTGGCACGCTAACTACCTACTACTGTACTACCCGAATCTGCGTTGACAGACTTGCCTAATTATAATTCTTGTATCTATTTCAGCAACAAGCTAGCGAGGAAAGGCGGAAATCCCTTTTGGATCACCACTGGGCTATACCGAGCAAAGACAGAATGTCCATTGACCAAGGAAGCGAGGTAAAGTAGCAGGCTCGGTTATGTCTATAAGGTATTGCTAATTTAACGGTGTTCGCGAGCTTGGTGCTGAAAGGCCGGGCATGTCGAACCATGCTCATGAGTAGGGTTCCGTCACAAATTACAACAAAAACAAAAAACCCGGTCAAGTGCGAGTCAGACTCGCGCACCGAGGGTTCCGTATTTAAGTCCGTACTTCTACATTATACCTTTTTATGAACTTTAATTCGTATGCTATGCTATAAGGTCCATTTTGACTTGCTTAAATTTTAGTACAGATATTTAAAGTTTTTTGACAATTTCTTGAAAGCTATAAATTTTTAACACTTCTTTTTATTTTTCTTGTATAATAAATACATTTTTTAACGCAGTTGCTCAAAAAGTGGTACTTTTCGTAGCTGTATATCGTGAGGAAAGTTGGTTTTCGCGAACTAGTGCTTTTTACTTTTCCATTTTTTTTAAATTTATACTTGTTCCAATTCATGACTACTTATTGATGAGTGTTGATATTAGTTTCCTTTAAACATCGTAATCAACATAAAAACCTACTGTTAATGTAAGAATACGAAAAATATACATATTTCATATTTTATTACTTACCTCTTCATCATTATAACACGTTAATTTTTTAATATTGAATATTGAAAAACCGTTCTTAATAAGTTGTCTGAATGGAATGGAATAGCTGCCGAAACGCCTGTCAAAATTTTTGACATTATGAAGAGGCGTTTTTTTGTTATTTTAATGATTATGGCCTGGATGCTAAGTCCTTTAAGCCATGCGTTTTTTCTTACTGCAAGCATTTTTAACGTTTTCGACGCCTTACGTCAAATACAGATGTGTCACTCACACGCCAAACATGTTTCAAAAGCTATGCAAATTTTCAACTTATTCATATGATATAAAGTATCTTTAAAGCTGTACCTATGACAACTGTAAGCGTCGGTGGCGTGGTAGGCACGACAGCACACGACACCTTTAGGCGTTTTTGGCGTTCAAAGGGTTAAGTTTCCAAAGGCAACATTCGATATTGTTTTTATAAATATACGATACACAAATAATCGTAAATAACAATACTTAGGTAATAATAGTACAATGTTTTATATTTACAATTGTATATGTCTTATAGAACATGCATTTGAAAAAAAAACTTTCATTGAAGTGGGTTCAATAATAATAACAAAATCCATTCTAGTCGAATAAAAGCTAAAAAAACGCCTCTTCATAACGTCAAAAATGTTCACTGCGAAAGATCGAACTTACAACGAAATTGTTTACCAATCTTAAGTTTTCAAAAAGTTGCTTATAACATGAGTGAATCCGAGTTTGAAATTGATTTATTTTTTCTCAACTGTGTTAAAAAAACGTCGTTCGATACACATGCGGAAATGTCATTCTTCTCTCGTCCCGAGTCTTGCCACTCGCCTGCGGCTCTTGGCAAGATATCTCGGTACTCGTGAAGTGATGACATACTTTCCGTACTAGCATCGAAATGTACTATTTTGAACATTTTTAGTTATAAATCAAAAAGTAAGTAACGGAAAATCGTGAAAAGTGTGCGGCGGTAAATTATTGCTTTGTAGTACCAATACTCTCTTGAGCTAAACCGCGGACATAAGGACAAACGGACATGGCGAAATTATAAGGGTTTCTTGTTGTCTACGGGACCCTAAAAATTAGCTGCGCTAAAAACAATCTAATTATATACTTCCTTGTAAAGCTTCCCTGGTAGTGTTAATAAAAACTTTTTGTAATTATAATTAAGTTGTAGTGGAGTTTCTGTACAGAAGTGTAAGAGGAGGGATGTCGTGTTCCAGGCGTGCTCAAGCGATCACGGGCGGGAGGAGGTAAGCGAAGAGGGCGAGGCGGGCGAGGGCGGGGAGGGCGCCGAACCGGCCGCCGCGCAGGCCGCCGCGCCGGCCGCCGACGCCGACGCCGACGCCGACGCCCAGCACCTCGTCAAGCTCTCCTATCACGACTCCGGCATCGACATTCGCGATCCGCTCCTGCACGCCACCAACAAGGCCAACAAGGTTCGCAGACTGTGTTCCTCTTTGGAATTTCAAAAAAATGCTACTTCATTCAATAATACTTTCATGGTCCTTGATATAATACCTGACGTTATATAATAAGAGTTTACGAGATTTAACCCAACTTCTTTGGGTACCAACCTGATATCCCCGTAGCGGATGGAAGGACCACAAATAACGTTGAACAAAGTTGGCGGCGGCAGTATGTCTTGAAAGTTTAGACAGTGAACGAATCGACCGTACATACAAAGCCAGGTTTCAAACAAGCGACTCGAACTGTTAAAGTTACTTCATAGCCCACTACAGCGGTCTCTTCAGTTCAGTTCTACAGTGGTAGTCTTAGAACCTTAACTTATTCATTATTATTATTATTGAATATCCACAACTTTAAAAATACTTTACTTATCCAACTAAACCGAATTTACGGAGGGTACGAATCGAAATAGATGAAACTATTTTTTATGTCTCATACTCTGAAAGTAGGCCATTGTTTATCTTAGAAGCGGGTTGAAAGTGATGCGTTTCAACCCTAGGGAATAAAAGTAATTTGAAAAATAACTATGTCTATGGACCTGCGTGCAGTAGCAGAACCCTATACATACAGCCTCTCTGTAGTAAGATTATTAAAACAAAAAACTAACCCTGTACTGGGTCATGCTAAAATCTGATACAGCCACTCTTTGGTAAAACTATGCTGAGTCTTACTTTTATAAGCTTTATTATCAAGTTTCCCACTAATTAATAAATGCGAAAGTTTGTGAAAGTCGAAATGAAAAGTAGAGTGTTTAACTCGGGTGAAAGTCACCATTTATTTCACACTCGAAATATTGGCGTTCTCGCTTTGATCGGGAGCCTAAATATCTCGTGTGAAATAGGTGCCTTCCATCCTTGGTTAACAATCTACATTCGCTTGTTAACACGCTATTAGTTATTAGTTCCAGGCCAACGCAAAATTTAAAAAAAAAAGAGTAAAAACTACCCGACTGCAAAAAGAACGAAACAAGTTTGTACCTATCTGATTTACAATAGAACCACTCCTAGTCCTCGTAGACGATGACTTAGAGTCCAAATTTTGGAAAATATCACTCGAGTGTTTTAATGCCTAATTATATACGGTTACATACACTATTTTATCTACATACATATTATAATCTCTCTATGATGTGTTCAGGAAGCGCATCGCATGTTACGACCGGCATAGCGGCATTGATCAATTATTAGAACATCAAAAATGGCGGCAACCATAGTTTTTTTAAATTCAGAGACAATCTAGAGTCGGCATCTACTATCATATCGTTCGATATCAAGTAACATGCGAGATTTGTCAAAATTGTATGCAATTGTCATTTCATTTCAAATTAAATGTCATCTCGAGTGATATTAGAATTCAGGTCAAATAAAATTGTTTTGTTTTTCAAAGATGTTCGAAATTTGAATGTAATAACGATATCGAATTTGATGATTTTATGAAGTAATAATAACATTTTTACAGATAAGAAATTTGTTCTAACAAAACAGTAAAGTTTATCATTATGCTAGTCATAATTTGCGGTTTATGAACGCATTATAGAGGGTTTATGATATGTGTGTAGATATAGTAGATTGTACAACAAGTGCATAAAACGCACTATTTTACGCGAGACGTTTATCCATCCAAGCGAGCTTGCGAGCGAGGATGGATATAAAGACGAGTGTTAAATGGGTTTTATGAACGAGTTGTACACTCGAATTTTCACTTCAATTGCGAGGAAATGAAACGGTAACATGATAAAAATAATAATAATAATAAATGCGACGAAATAAAAATGATAAGTTTATTTCATGAAGCTTTATTGTGTACTGTTGCTGTTGGTATCCATGCCTTGGTCTTAGAATACTAAACTAAACGAAATAAAATAAAGAGGTTATTCTATGAAGTTAAAGTTGTTCATGTGGCTGTTGGACCGATTGCCCAGATCTTCGAAGAAGATTTTACTTTATGCTCTAGAGCATAAGAAGCGACTTTATGTCGCCTACGCACGACATAAAGATGAACTTTTAGAGCATGAGAAGTGAAAAAGAATTTTTCAGGACCTAGTGTCCTATTGTTTTAAGAGTGAGTGGTAAGAGTAGGTTGGGGTGTTGCAGGTGTACAGCGACGCGGACATTGTGCTGTCGGCGGAGTGGGTGCCGCCAGTGCTGCCGCGCGGCGAGCCGCCGCTGTCGGCGCCGCCGCTGGGCGAGGCGGAGCGCGCGCCGCGCAAGCCCGCCGCCGTCTCCTTCTCGCTCGACTCCACATCGAAGGAGGACGCCAACAAGCCGGACAAGAAAAACAAGGTCCACTCCTTCACCGACCTCTCCTCCTGAGGCCTACGTCAAAATTTCGCTATTTAGAAACAGAATCTTATGTCAGTCAACCAAAGTTAAAAGTCATTTTGACAATTGTCGTCGTCGAATAGGCACCGTATAGTACCGGCTCAAGGTAGGTACATTTTACCTTTGGCGTTCTGTGCGTTCAGATATTTGTTGCTCGTTGTGTATTCATAATTGATTGAAAATCAGCTGCTCATATATATACGACTAGTTGGATGTTCAAATATTATTAGCTATTTCTAGTGTGAAGAATTTAATGAAAATGAAGGAATTATTTGAGTAGCTCGCCCGCTACTATATATCTGATGGCGACTGTATTTTCTGGGTAGCGCCTCGCTGTGTACTAATAGCCTGAAGTTCAGCAGTAGAGCACTGTTGTTTAATTAAACCCGTCGGTACGGGTACCTTACTTATTTGGACGTAGATATTTTAAGGTACCGTGAAAATAAGAAAACAGTCAAAAGATATTATGAAAAATTAAAAGAAAAGAAGAACCTAGGCGCTATTGTAGGTATGTCGATGATTTGTCTCATAAATAATATCTTAATACAATTACAGTATTGCATGTAAATATCGAGATTATTATAGCTTCACTCTAACCTTTACGAGTAGGTTACGATGTAACTAAACATAGGTAAATTTAGAGGTAAATATCTAAATAACTAAATACTCGTACCTCTAAATATCTGTATCTTAATTTGGGTACATCGTGTATAGTATGTCTAAATCATTTCGTCGGTGAAAATGCAATAACGCGTAACTAACAAATTCAAGAAAGAGCAAAATAAACCTTACAAAGTAAAGTAAGGTGCATTTTACAACCTATTCAATTTGTTAGTTACGCGGTGCTGCAGTTTCACCGTCGATTTGCAATATGTGTTGTTATTTACTACAGAAACTATATTTCCCGATAAATAGCAACTAACAGCATACGCTCTGTTATCCACCTCTAAAACTACCACCTAACTGATTTCTTTTTCTGGTAGCCACCTATATCGGAAAATGTACTATCTGTTGAATAGAAGGGTGAACCGTATTTGATGATGAGTGATGACGCATGTGTATAGTCGGCGTTGTCCATCACGCATGTATGGGGGTTTGTATATTATGTTAATGAGGTAGCGGTCGCGTGCAGATGCTGAAGCGGCTGTCATACCCCCTGTCGTGGGTGGAGGGGCTGGCGGGCGAGGGCGCGCTGCCGGCGGCCGCGCTGCCCGACGCGCACGGCACCAGCGTCTTCTCCAAGGTCTTCAACAGGTACGCCCTCCGCGCCCTCCGCCACCAACACCACATCTCACATCCCGCTCACTACTATATTTCGAACGATATGCGTGGTTCACATTCCCTGAACCGACCTTGAAACCGACATACTGCTACCTAATCACTAATCAAATAAGAAATGGACCACGAAACATAACTATAATCAGATGCCTTATAAGCAAACGTTTTTCCTTCCATGTAACCGACTATGTCGAATTTCAGTAACAGTTTAACAGACCAGAAAAGTTTTAACACTTCATAGTTTTGTTATTGATCAATTATCAGTATTATATTCGATTTTTTTTTGAGAAACTCGATATACGTCAAGTATGGCATAAGCTTTCTCCGCATTAGGCAACAGAAGTTTGCTTGTTCACGTTTATGCCCCGGCGGCGTCGCGGCCGCCCGCAGGCCCGCAGGCCCGCAGGCGAGGCGCGCGGGCGGGCGCGACGCCGTGCTCGCTGGCCCACACCCGGGGTGGTCAGAATAGTCATTTGTCTCTAATAAACACGGGCTCCAATCTAATATTTTAAAAATTATTAACGCGTATTTATAAATAACTAAAACACTAACATATTAGGTATGCACACGTAAAGGTACTTATGCTAGATGATGATTTACATTAATTATTGCAATGATACATTTTTGTTTTGCTACCGTGGATGCTAACTGGATTTGACGCGACCCCGCTTTGTCGATTGGTCGGTAAAGCTCGCCAATGAATCTAGTAGAGTTCGGTACTGGTTTGTTCCTGAGTAAAACCCCTTCAGAAGAAGCACCTCACGACGTTGGCTCCGCCTCGGGGTACGTTCCTTCCGCTCCACTGAAACTTGTCAATGTGCCACCCCGTCCTGTGAATGTCTGTCTTGCGGTACAACTAGACCACATCACCATCCCTTATCCTTCAGGCTCTACCACTACTACCTACTCTTCTATACATTCACTTACAATCTGTGCTTTAGGGTTCCGTAGCCTCATAAAACGAATAACCTTTCAATAGCCATGGCTCTTGTATAGACATTAAAAAAAATTACGCCTTGGTTTAACTGTGTAATGTTACTTATGTAGAATTTTATAAAAATATTTTGAATCAATCTAACATGTTGAGATCCAACATCTCGTTTAACTACAAGTATAAACAAACGAACTGTTCATCTTTAAGAGTTGCCCGGATGCTCGCGCTGCGGACTGTTGCTAGCAACTAACGGGCAACTGCTCACATTTTTACATCGGCCACGCGTTTGTTGGATAGAAATGCACTAGTTCTTTCTATTCGGCCGAAATCATGTTGTTTTTTTAAATTAAAATGTAAGTATTAAATTAAATAGTCATGGATTTTTTAAACATTTTCCCAAGCGAAAACTTTCCGGGTTTAGTGGACGGTGTACAAAGTAAATATTGATAGAAAACCGCAAATCGATGTACAGGATAGACGTTTGGTGCACCGTTACGTCAGGTTAAAACAATCATTTTGAGCTGCCGTTGGCGTGTCTTAAATAAATAAATAAATATTATTTTTTTCTTTATTAAAAATTTGAGAATCGGAATTTTTTGAAACTTATCGATATGTATTTACTGTATTTTTTAAAATTAAAAGGGGAAATTAAATGTGTTCATCTTCGTCTTCTGTATATTTTTTGCTGCAAATAAAAAAGCGATATTAACCGCTCTACTCCGGTCTCCGCCACTGACTGAATTTCAAACTTTTTAATAAAGAAAAAAAAGTAAAAAAATTAGTAAATGTTAATATTTCTAAAAAGCGTTTTTGAGGTTAGATGTGAGTATATTAAGAGACATTTGCCTTATATTTTACAAAAATGTACTATGCCGTCTACTACCTGAAGAAGTCCAAACTTGGTATGTTTTGAGAATATTTCTTGAATTTTTAGAAAACAGGTGGCCGATAGGTAATGATATAGTATATTTTTAGAATCGGCTCATGAAGCCCTTTCATTTATTTGAGACCACACACGATAGGTTTTAAAAAAAATTCAATTCCCATACAAATGGGAATATTTTAAGGAAATACCGCTCAAAATGATTGTTTTAACCTAAAGCACCCGTGTACCAAACGGGTATCCTGCATATACATCTAGTTGCGGTTTTTTTTATCGTGGCCCGACCATTAATTGTGATATTTTATTAGTGGTTTATCGGTCAGTCGGACGAAACTCGTTCTTTTAAAAAAGCTACGGAACCCTAGGAAGAAGTGTGTGGCCGGCTTACTGGAATGAGTCGTGACGGTTGGTTTGGAAGAGTGAAGCTTTAATTTAGCGAAGAACCGTTGTGGTTAATGCGGTCCTTCTTTCACATGTATACACATTTCTATTAGAAAGCTACTTCACTGACTGTCTTTTCTGCTATATTAGCTATTTTCAATTGCAATTTTTTGCAATTATAAATACCTAAACATTTTTATTTCAAAATATTTTCGGGCTTGAATCCCCTGAATGAGGTTAATGTTGTGGCTGAATGGCATGTTGTGTTTGTGTTAGGACGAGAATATGATTAAGTGTCATGTGGATGTTATTACTGTAAAATCAAATCTTAAAATAAAAGTTGATAAGGCATTGTAGACAGTAGACGATCATGTTAATATTAATTTTCTCAATTACCTCAATTTGTTCATTACTATTTTTTCATCGTCATCTGCATCCTTCGAAATGTTCCACACTTTTAATCATACTGGCACTATTTTCCCCTTCTGTGTTTTATTGTGTATAGAGATGGTAAACAGCATGTTTAGCTTGTAAACTCCGCCGGTGGCTGTGAGCGGCTTGCCGGGGGCCAGGCGCAACATGCTGTGCACTCCCGACTACACTACGACGTGACCTACTTATAACGAAACAAAACATGTGCATGCGTGCATTACGAATAATATTATTCTACTATTTATTGATAAGCCACAAACCCATATAGCCATTTGAAATGGCGTTTCGAATTATACTACTCTGTCAAGAAAGTACCGGGAAAAGATCAATAATACACAAACTGTTTGTTAATCATCCAAATTTATTTTATCACCTTCAAAGTATGCTCCTTCAGAAACGATACACTTACGCCAACGAATAATCCAATCATCAAAACATTTTTTAAACGCTGTTTCCGGAATTGAATTCAGTTCTCGGCGCGAATTCTCCTTTATGTCTTCTACCGATTGAAAACGGGTGCCACGAAGCGCCACTCCGAAGCTTGTTGACTAGTTTGCATGTCAAACTCGTAAACCCACGTCTCGTCACCAGTAACAATGCGTTTCATGAATGTTGGGTCGGAATTGACTCGTTCTAGCATGTCCTCAGCGACTCTCATGCGATTGAGTTTTTGGAGAAAATTCAGGTCTTTTGGGACTAGCCGAGCGGTAACATGTTTCATACCCAAATGATTAGTTAAAATAGTACGGATCGACTCGTGAGATACAGAAAGTTCGGCGGCTATCTCTCTCAAAGTTGAATGAGGATTTTCAGTCACTATTTCCTTCACTTTTGCGATGTTAACTTCAGTTGCAGACGTTGATGGCCTACCAGAGCGAGGCAAATCTTCCATCACATCTCGACCGCTTTTGAACGCTTTGTACCACTCATAAACACGTGTTTTTGATAAAGTCGAATCACCGTAAGCCTTCTGTAACATTTTCAGTGACTCCGAACACGAAATTCCATTGGCGATGCAAAATTTAAGACAAACTCTTTGTTCAATGTTTTTGTCCATTATGAAATTCGCAATACACACTAGATATGATATAACTAAAAACAGCACTGTATTTAATATAAATAACAGATGCAACTCAAACTCCGCGCCAAAATAGAAAACAGTTGTGCCAATCTAACAACAACAAAAAAAACAAAAATTTTAATTTGGAACCATAAACAAATCATCCATTCCCGATACTTTGTTGACTGAATGTAAAATAAAGGGCAGGTGAAAATAAAAAAGTAATCAATATTTTGGAGGGCTTAACCTACGTAGATGAATTTAAATAAATACCTTGTTTTACCTTATTTAAACTACCATAGTGCGAATTTTTCTAACAAGAAATATCTTAGAAGCAAAGTAAGCGCCCCGCTTTTCACAGCAGTGTATGTAACTCGGCTGAAATGATGATGAATTAAAAAAATAGATTGACGAAAAGTTTATGTTCCAGTTTTGCCGCAGTTTTGCTAAATCAATATTTGCTGAAAAAACGTCTATAACGTAAAAGAAATACTTGAACTCAGTCGCTGATAATTTGACTCACGACTTCATGGAAATATACATCTGATGCCAAACGTAGATAAAATAAATAAGTAAATCACAATGACCAAAAAAGTGTTGAAACTCATCTACATTGCGGAGAAGACATTAATTCATAGATTGTCAATATCCTGGAGAGATGTTAAGCTTTAGTCGACTCAATGCCGTGAAAATGTGATGATGTTATTAAAAATAAAGGTCAAGCCACTAAATACTAACAAGAACTTATATTTTTTTTGGTTGATTGTTTAATTTTAAATTATTGTTTGCCTTTTAATAAATAATCTGCTATTATTTTGATAACAGTATTCTTGATTTTTTTATGTTTACCTCAAACATACTTGAGATTTTTTATGGTTCATTTTGCTTTAGTATTATTAGACATAGAATTGTAAATGTGGGTAATATATAAAATATACAGTTACGTTTTTAATTTCTAATCTTTAGTTTTGCCCACTGCTATTATTTCGCAAACAACTGTATGTATGACGACCCGATTTCAACTATGGTAGGCCCGGTACCTACTCGTATGTCGTTAGATTCAACTTAGCGTTGGTTATGTCACCCGGTTTTTTAATAAATAAAAATTACAAAATGACGGATTTAGAAGTATGTAACATAGCTAAAATAGGTGTTAGCTTTTATAGAAGACAATATCAAAACATGGAATCGGGTTTTTCAAGCTTTCTTTTTGTTAGACTTGTTAAAGGAACAAATTCGAGAAAGTAAGGCATCGTCCTTTATTAACTATACTTGTTCGGCAGTGCACAGGATGACAAAGTAATGTTATCTTTTTATTGTGGCCATGTTGTTAGGTATGTGAGCGTAAGAAATATACATTTTAACTTAGCGCAAATGATTGTCACAACACTATATATGTACAGTCAAGAGCAAATATGTATAATAGAGCGGTGAAATTCTCAAAACGTTGTAACTGACTACTCTGCATTTAACAACAAGTGTGTTTACATTTTTGAGAATTTCTCCCTCACCATGTTTTCCACCTTTTCTGTAGATGCCGATACCGATGATGGTGGGTTGCGGCGTCGTGTGAGGGCATTATGATATGTAGTTAAATGTGAAATGTGTGTGGTGCAGACGCAGTTCGCTGGGCGGGTTCGGGCGCGCGCCCAGCAAGCCGCCGCCGGGCGGGCCCGCGCAGCCGCGCCTCGACTACCGCAGCATGGTCTCCGTCGACGACATGCCGGGACTCTTCGCCTCCTTCGACAGTTAGTTCACTTTACACTGGTTATCCCTCTGTTCAATCATGTGAAAGTGTTGTGAATTGGTGCCTTGAGATGTAGCTTGGATCAGGTCTTTTAGGCTTAGGCATTATATGGCGTTTAAGACAACACCTTTAAACTTGAGCATTTAAAGCTAGAGAGCAAAGCTGAGGCTTTTCATTACGTTAACGAGAGACGTAAGGTAATTACACCAATAATGGCAAACACCAGTGGTGGATTCTTATTTTAAAGAAGATAAGTGTTATATTCATTTATTATACAGCAATCAATTAAAGGGCTACCTGGCCAAAACGGTAATTTTTGATGAAGTTTAGGTTCTATAAACTCAGTCAAAACTGAATGTCAAATACTTACTGACGACGGCGACACGGTGTTGAGAATATTCCGTTCGTAATGTAAGGATGTGTTAATAGCAGGTAGTTATCAATGCACCTGTCACACAATTAAGTCTCTTGTGATACGAGTGGAGTTAATATTAATAACAGGTATGAGCATCACAAGAGGCGATCCGTACAGCGATTGACATGGCAATTAGAAATGAAATAATATTTGTCTCAGTGCCACTGTTCCACCGGTTATCAGTTGTTAACGGTTTTCCAAATCAAAGAAAATGTATAGGATTGGCGTAAGCTAGCGATCAGTCCAATTCCATACTGAGTGCAGCAGTTAGTTTTTAAGATTAATTATTTATAATTGCGATTAGAAATAAGTATGACATTATATTCTTAATTATTGTCAATGTTATACTCAATTATTGTACTTGTATTTGTGTTTTTTTTTGTACGCCGTAAGGCAGATCACAGAGGCCCATTCCTAATGAATTGTACCAATTTATACCACCTGTAGTAACCCGTCTTTCACAAAATAAAAGATAATTACTAAAAATAATTACATACATTTTGTCGATTTTCGATAATCTAGACTAGGCCCCCGAATATCAAGTCCTATCTTGATCGGATATATAGACTACAAGTAAGGTGCCTTAAAATAATTTTGCCTAATAATATAAGACACAGTATGAAATCTGATGAGGATATTTTCCATTTTTGCAAAATCTTACCAGTTCATATTAAGTTCAAATATCAAATGTTAACTGAGCAGTTCTTTAGAACTGAGATCCAGCAGCTAGTATCACACTCTAAATTAACAAGACAGGTAGCGAACAATAAACTAAGGAAACCACAATTTAAAAACTTTTACGGGAAAAGAACTTCAGAGTACATAATTGCGGCTTTAGCTAATAATCTTCCTAAAACGTGTAAAGATAAAATTACGGTAAATAATATAGGTACAGTACTCAAGGTGGAAATGTTAAATCAACTACATAAAAATAATTTAGGTTTTTAAATGATCATGGTTTGGAGCATCCTGTACTCGTGGACGGTAAACCGGTTTCCCCGGTCCAGCGCTCGGTGAGGGAAGATAACGCGGGCTCTGATGCACATGTAATCATTATTAATTATCAACTACTCAATTTGTTTGCATTGCGTGTTTTTATGCAAGTAATTTTTAACTAGTAGGTAACTAAGTTTAGCCAGATCTAAGTAGTATGTGTTATTCTTTCTTAAACATAATTGGCTCCGGCGGCATCGAGACAAACCTCTCTGTGGTTTAACGATGCTATTAAATGTAAAATGTGATTGTTTTTAAGATAAATAAATAAATAAAAAAAAAAAAATATGTAATATAAAAAAAATTTGCCGCCCCTAAAATCTGCCTTTAGGCTCAAGCCTACTTAGCCTGCTGCTAAACCCGCCATTGTTTGTGACAACGTTAACGATATAACCGGTCATAATAACCGGTTTATTCATCATCTAACAACAACATCTAACAACATCTGTTAACTTCCACTCGTTTACGAAGTGATTTTGTGTGTTAGGCTCTTAGCCACAGATTATTTACAAGTTGCTGGCCTAACTTTCCACCAGAGCTGTGCAATGAAAGTTGACCAGTAAGCATCCACCAATAGGATTGCGCGCTGGCACTCGCGCAACGCAGATATCACATGTCATTTGTGAATTATTTCCTTTCTCACCGCTCATCTTCCGTCACGAAACTGCAAGTTAATGTCAAACGCATGCATTTTCGTAACGAAATTGTAAGTTAAACATTATTAATGTGCCACATAAATACTAAATACGGGCGTGCCTTTGTACTCTTATTTTGAGAAATTCTCACTTTTGGTGAAAAGCCGTCCTGATCCTGATAGAGATTTGAGAGTTAACCGTGTGTGTGTGTCGCAGAGCTGATCCCGCGGCCGGCGCGACCCAGCGACGACCCGCCGCTGTACCTGCGGTTGCGCATGGGCAAGCCGGCGGGCCGCCCGCTGCCGCGCACCACGCCGCTCATGTCCTACGGCCGCAAGCGCATGAAGCCCGAGTACTGGTTCGGCGTGCCCCGGAACAGGTTAGAGCCGGAACAGGGCAGCAGACTAGCGAAAAATAAAGTTACTAGAACTAAAACTGCTAAAATTATTTTTTAATACAGTTGCTCAAAAATGGGGTACTTTTGGTTGCCGTATATATGCGTCGGTCTGTCACGACCCTTCTTATCAGGAATGGCTGAAGCAATCTGGCTGAAATTTAGAACAGGTGTAGTATTTAGTGGTCCTGCAGCTCCGAACAAGGCCTCATTATTAGAATTTATAAAAAAGTTTTATAGTAATTGGAAATGGGATCTAACATGGGGGTTAACAAATTGAAGTAAAGCTATTCGTGGGATACACGATAAACGAATTCTATGCGGACGGAGGCGCGGGCAAAAGCTAGTATTGTATAAAAACAATAAAAATAAATTATGAAAATCATTAGTTTTTGAGATATTAAGAAAATTCTTTGAAAATGACTTTTAAAATTTAGGCAACCTAAAATGAACCTTAACACATAGCAAATAAAACTTATTTTTACTATTTGTATTATTATCGCCCCGACTCGTTGCGTCGGAATATTAATATGTAGGTACTAATATATTACTAAACACTCAACATTGGGAAATAGTTTTTATGCGAACCATATTAAATAAGGAACCCTCGGCGCGCGAGCCCGACTCGCACTTGACTTTTTTTTTAAATTTACTGTTCCAAGACATCCAAACAAAGAGTTTTATGTTCAATTCCTTTATTTATTTTTTGCATTGACGTTCAGTCGAGGACAGAAAGATGTATAATAACTTTTGGACCTTATTACAATGGAACAAGGTGAAAAAGTGTATACTTACATCTTTCTGTCCTCGACTGTACTAACCAATAGAGGCCGGGTTGAATACAAAATTCTCTTTGAAAAGTGCCCTAGGGCAACCTATACAAACTTAGATACTTTACAGAATCATTGTAAAATTAAAATATTTTAATTTAAATCGTATCTCATAAATGCAAGGCGTAATTTTGCTTGATTAAAATGAGATTCCATTTTGAAGTGAGGTCTTATTCGCTCGGCCGTTTTTTGTTCTGTGACCGGTTATCTAGTTGAGTATTGTTCATCGAATTTTTTTGATTACGTAAGTACATACTGTCCGTGAGCTCTTAGAAAAACCTTCGGGTTTAGGGGGAAATCGGAAGGATTCGTGTAGTAGAAAATGACAATTGTCTTTTTGACTTAGTAGCAATCCATCACGTGAAGAGTGCACTCGTTGTGTTTTCATTGATTTATATAGAGCAGTTAAAACCACCACTTACTTATTTATTTAGTTTGTTATTTTTCGGAAATTGATTTCCATGGGGAGTCAACTTAAACAGGGTATTTCTGTAAATAGCCAATCACGGGAAATTGTCTATAATGTATATAAATATTTTTTAAAGAAGCTGAAAGTTTTAAGAAAGGTGTTGATTGTAAATATTTTAATAAGGTTCAAGACCGAATTATAAAAGCAAAGGGGATTTAGAAAAATACATTTAAAAAATATTAAACGAAGCAGACTAAAATATAATTCATTTGACACACCCAAGAGAAGTAGACCTAAACCGGAATTTTCTTTGAATCTGGACAGTTTTGATTAATGGTGTAATCAGAAGAATGGTATATGAATTTCATTCAAAATTCAAACAGCTGCTAAATCTGAAAAAATTGCGATTCAAATTAATAATAGATATACGTCTACGTCTATTTCATATTCTAACGCAAGACTTAACACTTAAGGTTTAAAATAAAAGTGTCCCGTCTTGATAAATCGCTATAAAAATGTGAAAATCACAATAAAAAATAATAAGTCGCTTAGTAATATAAGGTTAGTAATAAAAGTCAGGACGAGACACTTTTATTTTAAACCTTAAGCGTTATGTCTTAGGTTATAAAATGGAATAGATTTATTAATTTCCCTAGCACCTGTCAAATTATATCTCGTGCATGCATGTTAAGCCCGCTGTTTTATTAACGTCGTTTGATACACGTGCGGAACTGTCATTTTCACTCGTCCCGAGTTTCGTCTCTCGCTGGCAGCTCGGGCAGCTGACACCTCGGAGCGCTTAGCAATTCTTGTATTTTCTCGTTTGTCGCTCAGTGCGTCTCTGTTGGTACAGAATAGTTAGAAAAGGGTATCCGGGCGACAACCATGTCGCGGGCCAGTTGTGCTAGCCGCCCTGGACTCGTGTAAAATGACACACTTATCCGACTCACGCTCTTCATACAAATACTTGCCCCCCGGGATCAGTAACTTCGTTCTTTCGTAAGCAGCGGGCACCAACGGGGTACTACTACCAACTACCGGCTTATCGATCGATACGTAAGTTAACTGAGAAAGCCGACAAAATGCTCAAATAATAATATTCACTATATTTCATATTCATTCTATATAAGACTTAGTCAAGAGCAAACCCATTATCAATAAAAAAATGATTATGATGATATGATGATATGATGATAAATGATTTCAGCAAATACCATTAAATTGCAAACTTTGGTAATGAAACTAAAGACAAAATAGATAATAGACAAAACAGCTAATACGTGAAAAACAGCTACTAAAAAAATGCGTGAGGTACTTTTATGGTTCCTTTCTGCAAACACCTTAAGATAAATGGACGTAGCTTAGGAAAAAGGATCCAACCCATAAAGTAAATGTATTTAAATTTGAATTCTATTGCTGTCAATTTTATATCAAATTATATAAGTGTGAAATGGTTGAATTGGATCCTTTTCCCTAAGCTACGTCCAAATCAATAGGTTAGAATTTATCAAAAGCCCACACAGCCTATATTTATACTTTACCCTTTTCACCACAATATACAAATAAGAAACCAACATAAATAGGAATAATTGAAAACTTTCCAAACCGGTACTCACTTTGTTTCTTTTTTTTTTTCTATTTCGAGCCAAACCGACACGCGTTCTTTTTACTTCAACGCCATGTTGAAACTAAAGTCAAGCCATACATTATATAATGTTGCTATCCTAAATAAAGAGTTGACAGACTAATAAAACAACGTATTGGACTGTTCTCTACTATAAAGCTTATTTTTTGATAAAAACCGCGTTTTGTTCATTCACTGGGTTGTATTCATTCACTGGTACACTTACCCTAGTAGTAGATAAAATAAACGGTTTGAACCTTTTTGACAATTGAGGTGTGTGGGTGTATTTGAGAGTCGGCCGCTATAATATATATTTTTGTAGTTGAGTGAGGTGGTGTTGTGCAGGGTGGAGGACCTGTTCAAGTTTCTGACGCACTGGGTGCCGGAGCGCTACGGCCCGCTGGGCGACGTGGCGGCCGCCGGCTTCGAGCTCATCGACAGCGACACCGAGTGGGAGGACGACGACCCCAAGCCGCACAAGGTAACCCACTCCCACCCCACACCTACTCGCTATTAACTGGTTAGCCTTTGACCTGAAAACAAAGAGACCCTTTGCCTCTTCGTCCTTGGTATGTTTTATGTTTTTCGATTAAGAAGTTGCGTTGGCAACAAGCGAGCCTTAACGAGTGAAGAAGAGATTGTAGTTAAGGAAATATGCAACTGCACCGGGCATTCCTCCGCGAGCGCTCGTCACTCACGAACGGGCAACAAATTCTCGTTAGCTTTGCGAACAAATGCTAACTTTTGTATTTATATTGCTTGTAAAACTCTCCAAAATCTGAATTCAATTCCTAATTACATTCAGCTCTTGGTGTTGAGCCCTTTTTTAAGTATTCTCGAGCGATTATATCAAATCAAGTTATTAATCAGAGTTTTAAATAATTTTAAATACTCAGTTAAGACCTTATTTTGGCATGTAATATGTATTGTCTACAAACTTCGTTTGCATAATCAGACGGTGACTCAGCGCTCACTTACTATTTTATTTTCCCCGCGTCATGAAGCGCACCGAGTTAGCACACTAAATATGCTACATAGAACTACTGCGAACACTCCTTGTTAATTAATTATAACTACAAAGTTAATAAGTGTAGAAAACTATAAAATACTATAAGAACTTACGTGAACTCTTTCCCGTCATGATTTTCAGATTTTTACCAACAGTTATTAACATTCTAATCAGCAGTAACCTCTTATCTAACTTACTATTATATGAGTTTGAGGAAAAAAGTATCTATAACTTTGAAAGTTCATATCTTTTTTTCAACACTGTCTGCAAGTAATGGTTCTCTTTTTAGAACAAACTAATACTACAGCATTCTCAAAAAAAATTGGATGTTTAAGTTGCTTTAAAAAAATGAGAGTTAAGGTCAAATTTCGGAAATTTATCAAAAACAATTAAAAATTAAATTAAAAAAAACCGTCAGCTTCAGAATAGTAGTTACTAGTGCAAATGTATGTGTTCCAATTGGCCCCAACATCCTTCCGTTTTCATTTGTCGGGCGACCTGCCTAACACCCTGTATAATCGTAGGGCCAAATATGTTTCACGATTTAGTTTTTAATCACAGTCACCCTGCACCGCTGGGCAAGAGTAAACTAAATGCCAATGATGTTGTCGGCCGCAATCCTTTATCACGGAAGCATGATCAGTCATCAAGATAGCGGAGTTGACATGTTTAGGAGCGCGCGAGCGTTCTCTTGCCGCGGCGTTAATGAGTGAGTAAGTGACCGACGTGTTCTGCCGGCAGGGCGAGCGCGCCGGCAGCACGGGCGACGTGTCCGACATCACCCGCGAGTCCTGGGAGGTGAGTTCTCTGGCATACCTATTTACTACATTTACTTTTTCAACTTTTCTTACTAACTTACCCCCTACATATTCAATAATATTTATTTTTTACAAACACGTTAGATTTGTGACTAACAATGCTTTATAACACTTTTTTGCAGTCGACATTGCATCTTCTCCCACATCCCACATCAGTAGGTACACATTAAACATTATTGTTTTGAAATTGTATGCAAGTATTGTATTTTATATTAGTGCACTATGAGTATGTATGTAACTTTATTTGCTTCGTACCGGCGCGGCGCGTAAGGACCGCGGCGCAGAGGCAATCTGCAGGCCACGTAACCACAATCACTATTACACTCGGACCGACACCCAAATCGACGTAGGCCGAGGTGAAGCCAAGCGCCTATTTGTACGACATTTACTCCAAAAGTGCTATATAATATGTTATCGCTAAGTGACCGAATCAATGGGCGCATTTGTGTTATTAATAATGACGAATTGACAACATTTCAAAATTGCAACTGATGCTAAATCCAAAACCATTTGGGTTCCAAAAATATTTTTGGTTTTTTAGGGTTCCGTAGCCAAAATGGCAAAAACGGTACCCTTATAGTTTCGCCATGTCCGTCCGTCCGTCCGTCCTACCGAGTGTCACAGGCATTTTACTCAAAAACTACAAGATGTATATTAATGAAATTTGGAGTATATAGGTGTCTTGTATCAGCCGCTACTTAGTTTGGTAGTTAAATAACAATAATAAATATTTCTAGGGGGGGCACTCCGTACATGTAACAGAAGCTGAATTTTTTTCAGCAAACATCAACGTGTGGCACATATTTCGACAGTTCTTTTAAAAACAGTTTAAGGTTTCTAAGCAATTTTTTGATTAAGTGAATAATTTCGGAAATAATCGCTCCGAAAGTTGCACAAATTGTGTCCCCCCCTTTATCTTTAACTGTCCAAAAAATATGAAAAATATTACAATGGTAACGCTTAATAAATAGGTACTTTCATCAAACCAACCAACCAAAATTATTTTCGACATGAAAGGATATATCATAAAATAAATAAAAACCCCTTGTTGTTATTGTTGTTGTTGATAATTAAGTACGAGACGGACTTTAAATGAAAATATCCGTTATTTGGCAATAACACTCTTATTGGTTTTGTCATAACGTTTTTTTAATCGCCGGCTTAAAACATAGGCTAACACACACACTCGAATCAGGCATATCATGTCACATACGCTATTTTAGAATAACTTTTACTTCAAATGCATTTTTTTTATAACAAACCAATATATTTCTGGAAAACAAAAAAATACGTGTCCTGTTATTTTTAATGTTCTTTCCAAAGAACACGTAAAATACAAGGGTGAGAAAAATGAAATGTTGTCAATTGGTGCGAATCGTTTTCCTATGAAGTAATAAAAGTTTTACTATATTACGTAATAAAAGTAGAAGCTCTAGGAAATTATGAGACAATTTGTACGTGTAGTTTTTTCATTTATCTACCTACTAAGTATAACACACGTCGCGCGAAATTACGTACCTTACCAGAAGCCAGCGAAGAGGCAATTTTTTGGTCACATGCAATAGTTAGTCCATCCAAGCGCTTAGACCGAAATCCTTACGGGATGGGATTCCCTGTCGCCATGTCGAGAACCCAATATCAGGATCATGTTTTTGTGTTTCAAAACTGAAAAACTACGAGTACGAGTTTGTGCAAAAAAATAACATCGAGCAATGGCTCGATGTGAATTTTTAAATATTGTGTATACTCGTAAGTACATAACACATTTGTCATGTACCTACGAGTATACACAATATTAAAAAATTTCCATCTCTATTGAAAATTTCCGCTTTAAAATGAAATCACAACTAGTGGTGAGAAAATAATTTGCATAAGTTTGTATGAAGATATAACCCGGCCGGTATGATCAAAACAAATAATTTTCAACATCGGGTACCTATTTGCTAAAAGCTTTAGTCACCTTTAGTATAGTTCTAATGGGTATGGCCGCGGAGCGTTCGATCCGCCCCGCTTTATATCACGAAAAAAATACGCGTATACTTAATAATAAACGGCGTTTATACGTTCAATGAAAATAGGTAGTCGTGCTTAGGTTCTAATATAATAAGTCGAAAGTAAAAGCTGTTGGTAATGTTACTCGTCTTTTGTTTGGCATGGCCTTGCCCTAACAGGTACTGTGATTCCGGTCCGGTGTTACAGGATGGTTACTACGAAACACTCATTTCGAACGTTCGGATGCACCATCTCCTTCACTTAACGTCAATAACGTCATTTCTAACTTCGATTTTCAAAGTAGCCCCCCAGGTCTCGTGGTCCTGGTATCGAGTTCTTGGCATCGAACGTGTTAAATGAATATTCTTATACAAAATTAGATCAAAATACTTCAAACAAATACAAAACAAGACAAGCACACACGGCCATTTGACACAATGTTCAATTGTTAAGGTCCCCTGTAATCCGACAATATTCCAACACACTCGGAACGACATTAGAGCGCGCACAGCTGGGGGTGTCGAGATAGGGTCGGATTACGCGGCGACCGTTTGTTAACTGTATGTGGTGTGGTGGTTGCGCATAGCTGCTGAAGGCGCCGTACGTGAAAATATATTCGATAATGAAGAGCCAGGCGGAGGCGCTGGGCGACTCGCTCGGCGAGGAGCCGCGGCCCGAGGTACCCGCGCCGCCGCGCCACGACACGCCACCGCCCGCGAGATGCCCACTCGTTGTCTATTCGACGACAGATTCAATACTCGCGATTTTCCGCAGCTGTTCTACTCGATCTATGCTGTGGCGTGTTGATGGCGCTATGCGGCGTGTTAAATAAATAAATGGCACTTCCCGAGACATTCCGCCCGCACCCGTAGCGTGAGTGTAACGCACCCTCACATAGTGAATGATTTAGTGTAAAATGCACTGAGTACCCTAGAATAAAATTCGCCAGGTGGCTGCTAAACAAAATTGTATGAATATTAAAAGTAGCAAGCTTAGTTTATTGTGAATGTTCTCTTATTGTTTTCTCTTTCAAAATTAAAATTAATATTTTTTTTTGCTTTCGAAATTAGAGTTATTTATATTTGCACATTTTAGGCCTAAATGGGATATTGTTAATAGAGTGTCGTTTTATTAGTTATAGTTTAGTATCACCTGTAACATGTAGGTACGTGAACTAACTAGTACCTACTAGTAGAGTTTTACTGCAAATAAACAAAGAACCAATTAATTAAAACTTTAATTGATCTGGAGTTATAAAGCGACAGAGAAACAACATACTTAACACAAACTTTTCTTTACTTTTTCTACAGTGTACATGTCGGTCATGGGGTTCCTTCTTTTGCCATAATGTCGGTTGTCCCATAGTCATTTGCCATAACGTCTTTGTCATAATGGATGTTAGCCATAATGTTTAGTTTAGTACCCATATTGTTTAATTCCCATAATGTATCGGTTGACCTAACCCGTGGATTTTAGTCGTAATTTCGGTCGTTTTTCATCTTGAAAGTTAGGTACGACGACGGGCGTTGCGAGGAGTGTCAAGTTTAACCGCGACAATTTACGCACGAGCAGAGCGAGCGGAGCGAGTGTGCCGCGGTAGGGACTGGCGAGGTTCACGACCGCCCAGCTTAGCATTGTAACAGGATTCTGGCAGCAATCCAGCTTTATTGAAACGCAAGCATTACCTACTTATATAAATTTAACATACTGAGTCTTCCGAGTACGCGTCCATAAAAATACTAGATCCAAAAACTAGTTCCACGAGTATTAAGAAATACGGGACTTGTTGAGTAAATTGTTCGATTCAGAGTATTTTCGAGTTGCGAGTCATTAATAATTAATGGTCTTATTACAAAAAACTTAGCTACACGCCTTAGACAAGTCTTAAATGACAGTTTTCTATGAACTGACATTTACTAAACAAATGTTCAACGGTTGTTTCAGTTTTTGAAACTGTAAGAGTTTTGTCTCGATGCCGAATTTAACCGAACGTTTCCGAAGGCACTCGTCGCGTCCGTGGATTAGACGTTTGGCCCGATTTCTGTACGCTGCGATGTTTGCGCGATACGCCTAAATACTCGATACCGTAAAATGGGCTTCAACATCATCATCATATCAGCCGAAAGACGTCCACTGCTGCAGATATGTCTTACCCAAGGATCTCCACGTCGGCCGGTTTTGTGCTACTCGCATCCATCGGCTTCCCGCGATCTTCACCAGATCGTCGGTCCACCTTGTGGAAAGCCTGCCCACGCTTTCCGGTCCGCGGCCGCCACTCTAGAACCTTTCCGCCCCAACGGCCATCAGTTCTACGAGCAAAGTGCCCCGACCACTGCCACTTAAGTTTCGCAATTCGCTGGGCTATGTCGGTGATTTTGGTTCTCCTGCGGAGAGCATAGCCCTTTCCATTGCCCTTTGGGTGACCTTGAGCTTTCTTATGAGGCCTATTGTAAAGGACCACGTCTCTGTTCCATAAGTCATCACTGGCAACACACATTGGTCAAAGACTTTTGACTTTAGACACTGCGGTAACTGGGACGAGAATATGCTCCGCAGCTTACCGAACGCTGCCCAGCCGATTTGGATTCGGCGATTGACCTCTTTCTCGAAGTTGGATGACTTGTCCTAGGTAAACATAATGATCAACAACTTCGAGCGTAGAGTTTCCAACTTTTAAAAGAGTGGGTGCAACATGGATATTTGACATAATGGAGAAGATAAACTCCATATTCATTTTGAGACCCACTTGTTGAGAAACTCTACTGACGTCATCGAGCATTGTGCCCAGTTCCTCCAGGGTCTCAGTCATGACTACAATATCGTCGGCAAATCGAAGATTTAGGTTAGGTTAGGTATTCACCGTTGACGTTGATGCCAAGTCCTTTCCAGTCCAGAAGCTTGAAAACGTCTTCCAACACAGCAGTGAACAGTTTTGGAGATATAACATCTCCCTGTCTCACTCCTCGCTGTAATTGAATGGGTTTCGAGTTCTGGTCCAGTAGACGGACTGACATGGTGGCGTTTTTATACAAACACTTCAACACTTCGATGTACCGGTAGTCAATTTGGCACCGCTAGAGAGACTGTAGGACGACCCAGGTTTCGCCGGAATCAAAGGCTTTCTCATAGTCCACAAACGCTAAGCATAGTGGCTGGTTATACTCTTCTGTCTTCTGTATAACCTGCCGCAGCGTGGGGATGTGGTTTTCGGAAACCGGCTTGTTCGATAGGCTGAAAATCATCAAACCTGCACGCGAGACGGTTCGTGATGACTCTTGAGAACAGCTTATAGGCATGGCTCAGAAGTGTGATGGGTCTGTAGTTCTTCAATTGGGTGTTATCATCATTCTTGAAGGACAGCACCACCACACCTCTATGCCATGCCCGTGGCGTCTTGCCCTCGAGTATGACGGAATTAAATAACTTTGAAGAGCTCTCAGTACTGGTGTACCACCCGCTTTCAGAAGCTCAGCCGTAATTCCGTCATCACCAGGTGCTTTGCCATTCTTGAGCTGTTTTAGAGCCATGCTAATCTCGTACAGGCTGATGTCCGGGATGTCTTCGGTAAAGCGTCGGGTCAACCTAGCTCACGGGTCTTTTGCTAGGTTGCTAACAGGTGACTATGTCGTGTATAGCTGTCCGTAAAACCTTTCGATCTCTCCCAAAAGCTCGGGCTTCGACGATACGATTCTGCCGTCCTCGGTATTCAGCTTTGCCAGCATGCTCTGCCTAATAGACAGATCTCGTGCGAACACTTTTGAGCCCTTGTTTCGCTTGATAGCCTCTTCAACACGATTAGTATTGTAGAGGCGTATAATTATCGCGAGTAAGAGACTTTGAAATCTGCCTATTGAGCCGCCGATTCTGGGAAGCATCTTCCGAGGAACTAAAATATATAAACTGACACGCACTAAGTATGCACTCTCGTACTTAGTGAGTATCAGTTTATACTGGCCATTATTTTTTATGTGATGTAACTACAAATTAATTCGGATTTTTTCCTTTACTCGTGCTATAAGTCATTGCTTCTTGCCAAATTTCATGATTCTAACTCGACGGAAAGTACCATAAGTTTTGATTCCCTTGAGATTCCCTTGAATATGCGGCATAAACGGCCGTATCTTTTTATTGCGTTGACTTGGAAGTCTGATTTTTTCACTGATTCAAGGGATTGCAGACCTAAGTATTTGATATAAATTTCAACTTGATACCAACACGCGTTCCTGAGAAAAGGGTCTTGATAGACACACGGACGACGGACCACAAAGTGATCTAGCTATATAGAGATTCCGTTTTATTTTTTCATTTGAGGTACGGAACCCTAAAAAGAAATTGACTGTGACTGACGGACAGACATTGAGTGAGCTTATTAGGGTTCCGTTTTTCCTCTTGAGGTTCGGAACCCTAAAATTAACAGCCCGTTTCTACACCACTGCTACCTAGTTCGAGTCCGCTTCTAAAATCAACATGCGTGCATGCGTAGCTTCGACTGCACAATTGTTATACATTACTGATTAATGGCCGACGACATTTTAAAAGACTGGTGTGTCAACGGCAATGTATAGACAGAGCAAGTCGAAGCTTCATATGGTGAAATAAGATGCAGTGCCATGTTTGGGCTTTTTTGTTGTATGACGTGATTTGTCCATGTGAATAGAGAAAGTCATTGTTATGACCTCAAAATATGTAGGTATACGGGTTTGGCAACCACCCTTCACGGCCGACACTTGTCCAACGTTGCGAGGATTTTTTGTTGTATTTTCGTAAACAATATATTTAAACACCCTCGAAAATAGTTTTCCAAAAAAGATTTACGTTTCAGCTTTAATTTTTTTAAGCACACGACATAACTAATGCTGCCATTTTCATTCGGAAATAATAGATACTAAATACCTAGTAAATATATCACTGAATTAGGTACTTATACCGTTAAATAAAATCACGTACTTATTTAAATGAAATGAAATATAAGTTTAATAAATTGTGATACAAATTATTACATTTATAACGCGTTTAATTTAATTCAATTTCGTTATATGAACGCAAGATGTTTAGAGAAAAGTAAAACTATTTGAGATACTTTTAAAAACGCTGTAACATCGCTTTAAACGCCGTTCGTAAAGGTTAACCTTTTTAGATTTTTTTTATTAAAAGAAATAATGTGCAAGAGTATATATTTCTAGTTTAAAGGTGGACATTCACGGTCAGTTAAACTGATCAGTTAACTGACGTACATCCAGAAGCTGACCTTGAGTTCGTATAATTTTAACTTAAGATTTCACATTCACGGTCAGTTTTTGGATGTACATCAGTTCAACTGATCAGTTTAACTGACCATGAATGTCCACCTTAATTCAAAGAAGAATAAATATATAGGTTAAAAGTAAAAGTCACTTAATAATAAAGCGAAAACTTAATTTTGTTTTGTAGTTTATTTCGATTATAAGATTAGGTAAGTACCTACAAGCCGCGCCAATAAATAATAGATTCTAAAATGGCGGCCACTCTCGCGCCATCTCGCTCACACCATAGTGCTACTATATTCACACAACGCCGGTGTGATATGCAAAAAAAATACCATTCAGACAGTGATGCCAGGTTTATAAAGCAGTAGATCTACCTGATTTTTGAGCAATCTATTGATCTACTGACTTATTTCTTACAATTCAAGCTGCTAAATCAGTGGCGTAGTGGTTTTCGCCGCTCGGGGCCGGCCGAAAATTGCTGCCCCTCTATTTTTATGATTAGTCAAGAAAATTGGTAAAAAGTAGGTATATAGAAAAAAATCAGTTTTCGCGCCGCCCCTTTTCATGTGCCGCCCGGGGCCATAGCTCCCCTGCCCCCCAAGCTACGCCACTGTACCAATTATACACATAAAATGTTTTACTGACGATACCTTAAGTCATTCATAGTACAAGCCGCCATATTGCAATCTATTATTTATTGGCGCGGCATAAAACTTATAAGGGTTTTACTAAGGTTATATTTTTGCCACGGTGGCGAAAAAATAATTCATTGGATAGGTACTGTACTCGTCAGCGCCGGCTCCATTGTCGCGTCTGTTCCAACTCTCAAAACCTACGCCATACTCGCTTCTAGTTCAGTTCGCACGAAGCAAAAAAGACCAGTCAGATGAGCATGATTGCTTTCGCGCTCTTAACTATTAACTCTGAAATCCTTCAAAATATGAGAGTATATTATGAACACCTACAGAATTATAGGTTTTAGGTATAACGTCCATGCATTTATCTTATGATGCATTTTTTTTTTTTAAACCGTGGGTTTTTGTCTGACCTCAGTTTCACCTGGTGTTACGTGACGGCGGCAAGCCTAGGTCAGGAGACTGATTGTGTGTTTCCACCCTTATTTTTTGTGACGTAACACGCATAGAAAAATTTGGTGAACAACAAATTATATTATCTTGGAACTCACCTGTCAAAGGTGACGGCCGTTGTTGGTAAAATGGCCTCTTGATTTTGCTTTGTTTACCTACTCATTTATTCATCTCATATTTACCCTGTCACTGGAGAAATGGTCCCAATGGATAAAATACGTGATTTTTTTATTAAATATATAAATGATATAAAAATCCTGCTATTTTAAAAAGGGGAGATAATAAAATATATAAATCACGAGTGATACAAACCGTTAATGGATCTGTACCCTATATAGCACCGAATGAATTCTACTCGGGAATATGGGGACCAGGAATGAGGTAGGATTTGTGTAATTTTTTTCAAAGCGTCCGTTTACTTAAAGACGAATCAGAGTAGTTAAACTCAAGAACATTATCAAGCCTAAAAAGTATTACTACCACAATAGGCAACCACAATTTTGTGTAGCCAGCGCCAGTGGACAATTTAATTTGACGCGCCGTGTCGGAACTGAATAGACCCACTCGACGTTTGAAGCGGCGTTTCCGCCGCGCGGCCGCTGCGGCAGCGCGACAATAGCAGCGCACAGCCTCGCCGTTAGATTAACTATTGTTACTTACTGTTTTAATTTATTTTTATTTTATAAATTGTTGACCGCATAAGGCTGCAGGTAAACTTTAATATCGTTTTGCCCTTTTTATACAGAACCCTAAAAATTAGGTCTTGTAGGTTGTAGGTATGTTCCCGGGAACTTTCGTGTGGGCATAAATGTTTCGTTGTGCTAGACATTATCAGTCGCGACACTTGACAATGTATGTAGGTACCTAATATTTATAGTAAAGTTCGTGGTGTCTACAAGGCGCAAGACGGCGTCATGCCCCGAAACGTTGACCGTAACCTCGAAAGGTATTTTTGATATTTGGCATTAAGACCGGCGTTGTCTAGTCACAGACTAGGGTTTCCTGCAGTACCTATAGTCAACCTCAAAAATAGATACTCACTTATACTTGACAATCTTGTTTGACATTGCTAACGTATATTACCTATTGTCATGCTTTTGCGTGCCTGTGCGTGTATTGGTGCGTGATATAACTGATATATATATATATATATATATATATATATATATATATATATATATATATATATATATATATATATATATATATATATATATATATATATATATATATATATATGCGTATCTTAGTTTGCAAAAAAAAACTCCGCGAGTGAAAACATTGTATTTGGCGAAATGTATGACAGTGCGCTAAGAGCATTAAACAGCAAAATCCGATACCAAGTAATCGTGAGGTATGTTGTGTGCGTGACCTCAACTCTGGTGCCGATACCTATACAAAAGTGTGTATCTACTTTGATGTTGACTGTACTAGACAGCGATGTTCCCTACATATGACTTACCTATGTAGGCACCTACGGGT
This sequence comes from Tortrix viridana, assembly GCA_963241965.1. NCBI lineage: Eukaryota > Metazoa > Arthropoda > Insecta > Lepidoptera > Tortricidae > Tortrix > Tortrix viridana. The sequence goes on from OY725171.1 coordinate 42,303,551, forward strand.
AACAATGCAAACCAATTAAAATGCACAAAACAGTTGATCCGTCCAGTTCTATATCCAGTCGTTCGCATCTCTCATTTATAAGTAATGAACCGTTTCAATTACAACTTTACGCCTTGGACATGGTTGTTATTCCACCCGGCCGAGATGCTAATCGCTTCTAATTGAGAGACTGTCGCAGACTCATTGCGTCCACGTCGTAAGTGTTAACGCATGATTTATGCACGAGGAGGCGGGCCCGCGCGCGCGCCGGCTGCACTCGGGCCGGCGGCGGCAGCCGCGGGTGCGCGTGCAACTCCGGTATAATATCTCTATCTCTATCACTATCAGGTATTATACCCACACCCACACCCACACTCACCGGATCGGAAAGGATACGAATGGATGCGGCGACAGCCGCTCGCGTCCGGCAGGATGTCGACGCTTTCCACCAAACGGCTCGCATCGTATCGGATCGGAAAGGATACAAACGGATGCGGCGACAGCCGATCGCGTCCGGCTGGATGTCGACGCATACGATCGGCTCCGTACCGTCGCTTGCAAACGTATCCGTCACTGCGCCTAACGACGTGTTCTAATTTTTGAAAATGGTTGAAGTTGACTTAGTATTGGCTATTGCATTATGATACGACATATTTTTCGGATACGACGACAGGCGAACGGAGCCGATCGCGCGTCGCAGCATACTTTCGGCTCCGGTCACGGCTTCGAGCGCACGCGACAACAGCCGAAAGGATCCGATCGGATACGACGACTGCCGAATGGATCTGAGCCCTTAGCCAAGATGCCCATCGCTAACTAGCGTTTCTATTCGTTTAGTTTTTACACCAATCGCGTCATTGGTAGATCACGTCATACGAGAGTCACGCGATCTACCAGTGACGCGATTGGTTTAAAAACGAAACGAATAGAAACGCTAGTTAGCGATGGGCATCTTGGCTAAGGGCTCTGATCGGATACGATGCGCCTATATTTAGGTGCTCAAGCCCGCGCGCCGGTCACGTATCTTCCTCTTTTTGTTTTCATCTAAGGTTGGGACCTAAACAACTTTTACCCAAAGAATCATCACGTTTATCCCTAACAGCACGGGTAGCACAAGTTGTATTTTCTCGCTTGTCGCTCAGTGCATCTCTTTCGTTACAGACTAGGTAGGGAGGGATTACCGAGCGACAAACAAGTCGCGGGCAACATGTGCCGGCCAGATAACGGACGATGTCACCGGACGCGGTGTTTATAAAAATGTGTACATGGTTTTGCATACCACTCCGTCTTTATCCGCGGCAAAAACACTCATTCAGTCTGTATAATACTCCAGGAAATTTACGGACGCTAGTATGGTGAAACGGAAATAATTTATAATAGCAGATTTTTCTTGTGTCTCGGATATATTATAATTCTAGTAATTAGGTAAAAACATAATCTTACTAATTATGAGTCAATAAGTTATTTAAAAAAAAACATTTAAAAAATCCTGAAAATGTTGTTAGAAATAATTATAAACATTTTATTTCATATTGCTTGCTTAATATTTGATCTATAATATTCAAGCTGAATCGCACAAAAATAATTAAGGATGTCTCATTTATAATCGATTAACTACAATATTGTTTTCATTTTCCATAGCTCCTCCGAAGTTTTCCATTGAGACGATTGCATCTAAGTATGTTTCAACGTCGTACCCATACCTATAGCCAAGACTCGTCACCCGTTATGACTCGTTTGAACAGTTCTGGGTCGTCCGCAACTTCATCTAACATTTGCTGGACCATGTCTTTGCGACACTGCTTTTGTTGAAAATGTAGCAATTTTGATACGAATTTGGCTGCGACACGAGACATGCCTAAAATATCAGTTATTATAATCGATTCACAAGATCCATAAGAGACGCCAACTTCCTCAGCAACCTCCCTGATAGTGATGCGGCGATTGGAAAGAAATTTTGGGTGTGTGAGGTCATCGGTGGTTACCCGGTATACCCGTTTCTCTTAGATTTATGACTGACGATTTCTTCATACTGCACGCGGGGCGCGCGGCGATATCTTGGCCGGACAGTCCTTCGCCTCGCGGCGAAATGCGCTACAGGTACATGTCGTGCAATCTCGAACTGTCGTCTGAAAACTGATAATATGTGGTAAGCGACAATTTTAAGCCGGCCGTACGGATATTGCCGCCATAGATTTTGGCCGGCAGGCCGCCTGGCAGACTTGAGTACACAGGCGGACTGTTAGTCTGCGTTGCCCTTAAGTAGGTTTTTTCTAAGCAACGACAAGTACAAATATGAACAATATTCCTGCAAAACTGCCAAACAACTTTAGTGTTTTTTGGGCCAGGGTGATTACATGAGGTAGACGTCAATTTGCTAATTTTGGTCGCAACTCTGCTCTGCGATGAAATGGAATGACATCATAAAATCGTAACTTTAATCCTAGGATTACTTATCTACCGACTAATTTACATGGGTGGGTGTGGCTAACGTGGTTTATCAGTAACTCAATAGAGTGTGACATACAAATTATATACCAGTTGTAAGTACAATAACAAACTGTAAATTATAAAGTCAGTGGTGATACTTGTGACGTAATTACTAGCTCGTAGCGCAGCGCCATCATCTACCTAGGTATATATCGGAGAATACACGAGTTGACGATAAAAACGAAAATATAGATGCCACATGCCTACCGTCCTACTCGAAACATCATGTATGTTCAAGATTCAGATTCAGGAGGAGTTTCATTTGTTTCTGAGTGTTTGGGAATTTTGTGAAAATTCAGCGAATACCAAATTTTTGACTAGAGTACTGTAGGCCTTATAATATGTAGCTTCATGTTGGTTTAATATGAACAAAATGTTCTGGTAAATTTCGGGGGCCATTGTTTGCTGCTCCGTCTTCTTCAAAGTGTGCTCGCGGGCTACCCCGTTTTGAGTATTTCGGCATTATACTCGTCGTTAACCGTCTTCGTTGTCGTCTTTAGATAGTAGGTAGTGCCGCGTCGTCTTGTACCTAGTGCTGCCAAGCTTCTCCGAAAAACCAGTTTTCACGTTCGCCGGCACGTTTTCAGTAAAATTCAATCAGGTTGGATCTTCATAATCCCGGACGAGCCCTCAAATCTGTACCTTCTAGTTTGTCTTAAAGAAACAAAGTCTATTTTAAACATAACTAAATTCATTTTGAAATAAGCACTCGTATCGCATCGCGCACGTCCTCCCTTATTTTCTGTCGGCATTCGTTTCCTGTTTTGCAGTCATCATCTCTGTCGCTCACACATCGTTCTCAGCCAGTCTCACTAAAACCTCTCAGACCTTCATATAATGTTCTAATATATTTGATAGCATCTATACTATACTACTTACATTCATTCCTCTACAAAAGCATCGATCACATACAGATTGTTTGTCGCGAGTTGAAGCAATTAGTTATGTTATAAGATCCGCGCGCCTCAGTCTGCTTGGACGCATTTGAAAACTGTAGCTACACACCGCCGCGCTTGTGTTGGGCCGGATAATGTTTTCCCGTAGGGTTGTTATCCAGGACGTGCCGCTTCAAAACACAAAATATTTTGAAATGGAGCTATCCGACCTCCTTTTCTCCTGCCGCCGGTATGCGTAAACATCCGACGGCGCGCTTAATCGGTCTTACATATATGATACATGTATACCTATACAGGGTGGGTCAAACCAATGCCCCCTGGAGGAGAAACGTACCTACCCTAGATATTGAAGATAGCAAATTTTACTGAACTGAAACATTCCTTTATTTTTAGAAATAAGAAAAACTGCATTAATTATATTATAGATTATATTAGTATTTCCAATTTGTTAGTGCTTTGTCATGTTCCATTGAATGTATTTATTATTGAATGATTGTTAAATTTAACGGTCTTTCTAAAATGTTACATGTAATGTTTATTAGAAAGATTCGTTCCTTATGATTGGACCCTAACGATCGGTATCATAAAAATACAGTTTGTTTATTTTCTACATGTGGCGGGCAAGTGACTAAAAAAAAAACTATAAAATCAGATTATCTTTTTTCTAAAAATACAGGCATGAGATTTTTTTTTTCTAAAAAACAGGGTGATGAGAAATTGGTATAAGGCTATTGTTTCTTAACGTGATTTTTATGTGCTTTATCACATAATAATATTAGGTGCATCACTAAAAAGCGAAAAATATTTTTTTTAACAAAAAAATAAAACCGTCTTCAGAAACCCAATAAAAAGGGTTAAATAAAGACCGGCCTCCTAGGAGTCCTAGGAGGTGTCAAGTAGGTATACACAATAGCAATGACACCATGATTCTTGCCACCGACTTCTATATATTCAATGTACCTATTAGGTACTAAATAGGCAATACCTAGGACTCCTAGGTGGCCGGTCTTAATTTAACCCTTTTTATTGGGTTTTTGAAGACGGTCTTATTTTAAATTTTACAATGTTCTTATAATGTAAATAACATACATCGATCATTTAAGTATACTTAGGTAAAGTAAATAAATGGCAACCAAAAACATCCATAGATCAATCATAAATATTTCTTTTGGTAAAATGATTTGGAAGGTTTTTCGATACAGAGAAAACATCCAAGACTCAGGTACAAATACTCATGCTCATCACACAATTGTTTGTCTTGACCAGTGATCGAACCCGGGACCTCTGGTTTCGTAGGCAGGGGCAGGCAGGGGCACTACCATCTATGCAAGCCGTGTCGTAGGTAGGTAGGTTGTATAGAGGTACATGATGGAGGTTATATGAACACTATGTTTCCGCTCGCGACTTCGTCTGCGGAGAGTCAGTACTTTCGTAAGTTAAAATATAGGCTATGTCCACCCTGAAAGTCTATTCTATGAAAGTCTATTCTATTCTAAATTCCGTTCCGTTCCGGATATTAAAACTATTTTTTTATAATTTTCCGTGACGTAATTCTTGATTTATAACCAAAAATGTAATGAAAACGGCCCTGACGGCAATGACCGTTCCCCCCTTATCTCTGAAGTTTATGAATCGAAAAATCTGAAAAATTCCTTACTTATAGGTATATAATTAGTTACTTATATTTTACGGGATTTTCCCCGTAAAATATAAGTAACTAATTATATATACGAAAACGAAGTGTTCAAAATTTATAGTTATTGAGAAATTGACAAAAAATCTTTGAAAATTTGTGCTAAATTTAGACAACTCAATATAGACCTTATTGCATACGAATTAAAGTATATAAAAAGTACGGGCTTAAATATGGAACCCTCGGTGCGCGAGTCCGACTAGCACTGGACCGGTTTTTTTTTTTTCATCATAATGATACAGATAATATTGAAATTCCGCAATTGAATTTCGTGTTGTTTTTCAATACAACACATTGCTTATTTATGTATCTATACAATATATATACGTACTTATATAAAAAGTAGTCGGGTAATGAATCCCTATTTCTCTTGGTCACGCCGTAACTTGGGAACGGCTTGGCCAATTCGGCTAAATTTTTGTTTGTCAAATATTCCTTGAAGTCCGAGGAAGGTTCTTATGAAGAGAAAAATTTGGTATTTCAACTTTAAGGGGGGTAATGGGAGGGTGAACTTTAACCGAAGTGAAGCGAAGGCGGGTCGCTAGTTATGGATACAAATTAATATTATGTTTTAAAAAGTAATTTTAAACACAATTTTTGATGCCAATGAAGAAGATTTAACTTCTCTCTAAGATGGTATTTACTCACACAGCTTAGATTGGTCAGCAACATCAGAATTTTCTTTCTATTTCCGGAATTAAAGCCCAATTAGAAATTCAATTCTGGGCTTAAAAACCATCCTATGCTGCATGCCCTAGCTCTACCGGTGCGGGCTCGCGATTGCGCGAGCCACGCGCCCGGTGCAGTGACATTCCATCCAATGTCGCCGTCGCGCTTCGCGCCTTTCCAATCATTAACCGCCACGTTCGCGCACTACTTCGTACTTTCGTACTCGTTACCGTTCCTTATAACTAATATAATATATATATATATATATATATATATATATATTTACAGAAGTAATGAATACAAATCCACTATATGTGCTGTTTTCGGAGAGCTAACGGGCGTTTTTCAAAAAAAGTGTACATCGTTAAGGAAAAATTAAGAAATTTTAACTTTTTCCAGTGCGTCACGAAAATTAGTCATACATTTAGTATCGTAAATTTTCGTGACGAACAGGAAAAAGTAAACATTTCTTAAGTTTTCCTTAACCATGTACACTTTTTTTGAAAAACGCCCTAACATTATAAATTATAAGTTAATAGCATGAAAAAATGGGTTACATTTCGTTATCGACTGCTAGGCAAAGTAGGTATGTAGAGCAAAACTTCGATAAACTAACACGGGAAAAGACGTACTTACCTAGCTGATGTAGTATTTACTGAAACATTAAAGTATTATAGTGTTAAATTCGTTACGCGGTCGGCAATTTTAGCTACGTGTAATGACGGCATGGTAATGAAATCCCAATAACTGGTTAGCATGGTGAGTGAATTCGTTGTCCACGTATGGGCAGCAACGCGGGGCCGCGAGCCGCGAGCAGTTCGCGAGCGGCACCGCTAGCCGCGCCCGCCTGCCGCCTGCCGCCTGCCGCACGCCGCACGGCCCGAGGAGAGCGCTCGCTCCCCAGGCCGTCAGCAACACACATCATTGGCGATTGTTTCCGTGATAACTAACAGCTCGTTAAACCGGCCGACCGTCAATTATAACGAAGTTTGTTTATAAGCCGACGCGCACGAAGTCGCCGTTCAGTGTGCTGTTACGAAACCTTGTAATTGCGTGGGCGATTCTAAATCGACGTTGGCAAATGTAGCCGTCGTGTTTTTGTGGTGCATCGTAGCAACGAGACGCAGCAGTTTATCTTTATAAGAACTGACATTATGCAGACTATGAAATGTATTGAGATGGTGCGTCTCGGGCCGACTTCCACGGAGTCTTCAACTTTCGACAGTGATAAGGTGAGGTCGCGTTGCCCTCAAAGTGTAAGAAATTTGCCAATGAAAATACTGCAACACCATGTATTTAGGGATAGCAATCATAGAGGTAAAGCTTAAAACAACGATAACGTATCTGCTTATCTGGCATCGTAAACGGCCTTTAATTTTATTGTTTAGAAGGCATTGAATATGGACTTCATAATAATATTTCATAGACGTAAATATAAAGTTCACTTGGGTACTCATAAAACCGGTTTGTTTGTTGTATCTGAATGGGTTAAAGGTCTCAGCAGTATATTTGAGCGGTTGAAAATACGAGACAATTTTTTTACAATATTAACTTTTTTTTTTTCGTGCGTTGATTATACTAGCAAGAAAAAAAAGCCACTGTTGGTTGGCATTAAAACCTTTGATCGCTTGTATTTTAACCGTAGGCTAATAGAAACTTACCTACTAATCGCATGTCTAATATAAGCAGGGCGTTGTATATTTATTAAAATAATTGTTTATAGTGAAGGTTAAATCATGTTGCTTAACTAATTATAAGGCCGAGGAAATATATTTACCACAATATACTTTTTTTGTGAAAAACAATATTAAAATATAAATAAATAAATAAAGATGAGACCCCTGGTTGCTTTATGCCTTATAAATGGGTTGACGCTTAATTTATACTCGCCATTGTCAAAAATTATGAATAAAAATATAAAAGATTGATAAATCAAATTGTTTGGTGTACCGGTATGTATGCCCGTTTATAAATAATTCACCAGTTATTTGAAATTTTATACATTTTAATTGTGTTGCACACGAGTACATCGTGTTTACGATAGTAGGTACATACAGATGTACGTTCATTTGTAATAAGAAATGCGAAGCGATGCGAAATGGTGCGACTATTTTATTTCGTTTATTTGCTATTTAATGTGTAGTTACACGAGCAACTTTTCTCGGCAATTTTTAGCCGGCAATCTATGGGCGTCTCGTTCTATCTTACGAAATTAGAGTAAGAGAAGCTATGGTTGACGGGCAATTATTGCTCAAAAATTGCCTGTGTAACTGCCCCTTTACTTTAGCCGCTTATCTTGAAGCAATTCATCTAAGTTACGGTGTTTCTCTTATTTATTAAGTCCAAAAACTTCTCATATGTAATATCTTGCTGAATGTATCGTTATTGCATTTTAAAAAGGTTAGTGAAAATGGCTATTTTAAATTAAGCCGGTCTCGAGCGTTTAAAGAACGTGTTATAATGGGCTCTTTCCCTATGTCGCTCGTAAAAATTTGAACTTTAGCCAGGAAAAGTCCTATCCCAGCTATAATAGGTGTGTGAAGCGTTTAGATATCAACACTCGAGTTAAGATTGGGAAATCATTCATGAAATTGGTTCAATTTTCAACTGTTAAATGTATAATTAGATATCAGGGTACAATCTTACACAAATTGAGTAATGTTAATGTGTCAATTCATTCAACAGACTCCTTCAGAGAGGATCAATACAAGCCGGCCTCAGATAAATAAAACTAACTCGTGGTAGAGAATCTTTCTAATTGCACGTTTTGTCGGGAAATTAAATACCTGCAGCGCTTATAACCCTGAGAGCTCCTTAGCCGGAGCAGGACTGTTGAGTTTCACAACGGCAAGGACAAAATCAATGCAACCTCTATGTGCTCGTAACTCAAGCTCAAAAGAGATAAGCAAATACTTGCCATTTGTTAGGCGTAAATCATAAATTCCTTGTAGGAGTTTACCGATTTAGGATTATTCCTCTGTAGTTTTATTTCCTAGGTGCTATCTAAAGAAACCATTTTCTACTCGCGTCCTATAACCCGCTAATATATACATCGTTAACGGTATCAGAATGCCACCCATACTGTCACCAAAGCGTGAAAACTATTCTATAATGAGCGTTGCCATAGTAATAATTGTTCTTTTATGACCCTTAAGGGTCGTTTTCAAAAAATTGTACATAGTTAAGCGCTTTAATTAAAACAAAGCTTAATTGATTCCTTTGTGTAACGAAAGTTACCCATATAGTTTGTATGACTAAGTTACACAAAGGACGCGATCGTGATTTTGTTTTTAACTATGTACACTTTTTTTTTAAAACGACCCTTATAGCATTATTATTACCATGGTTATGGTCATTACGGATATCAGTCTTGGCGTTTAGTGAACACTTAGCTTCCTGATTTGTATATTAAATCGTTAGAAATGTTTTAATAACAATTGAAATGACGTAAATTAGAAACAAAATTAATTTCGAAACTGGACGCTGTTATGCAAAAGTGAGTTAACCCATAGTAAGTTAGCAATAAAATATTAACTCACATGATGGATACTGTAGGTTGACATTTTATTGCTAAATAATTGTGGGTTGACACATTTTTGCGTAACAGCGTCCAACTAATAATGAATTTAAAATTACATTTTTAGGGTTCCGTACCCGAATTTATTATTATTTAATAGCCCGCAATGTCCCACTGCTGGGCAAAGGCCTTCCTTCTTTCCTTCCACGTAGCCCTATCTTAGGCAGTCTCCCAACCCACCAGTCTTGATCAAACGCATTAAGCTCATCTCGCCAAAGTCGCCGTGGTCTGTCTTGACGCCGGATTCTTTTGCTTGGGACCCATTTGGTGCACTCTTTAGCCCACAATTCCTCCGGAAGGCGACAGACATGTCCAGCCCATTTCCATTTGAGCTTAGCGGCTGCTTAGGCTACATCAGCTATTTGGGTTTTGGAGCGTACTGATGAGCGTAGTATTGTATTCCTGATGCAGTTTGTTAATTTAATTCCCAAAATACTACGTTCCATGGCTCGCTGACAAATCCCAAGGGCAATTTATTTTTATATTTGTCGAAGACCAAGTCTGAGATCTAGGTGAGGATATCGGAAGAATGCAAATGTCCATGAGTTTGCACTTAAGTGTCATTGGATGTATTCCTTCATCGACCAATAGCTCCTCCAGGCGTTCCCGGTGCGTCCTGCGATCTCCTTGTCTTGTCGAGCCTGGATATTAAATTAACATGGCATCTAAAAACTCCCTTTTGCTAAGAGAAAGGTAATAGGGTTGTCCCAAAAAGAAAACTCACATCAAACAATAGGCACTTTTGTCTTCGATCTAATAGTTTTTTTAATAATAACTAGTTCATTGTATCTTTCATAGATCACATTACCTAAAAATGTTATGTGTTATCTATCAAATTATACAATAAAACATTAAAATGAACTCTAATGACAAGACATTATTGAAATTGGCCATAAAGGTTTTTGTTTCGAAATACCAATTATTCTAATTATCAATGAAAACAAAATTATTTATATGTATGTATGTAAACTCTTTATTGCACAAAAAGTATAAGTACAGGGTGACCAGTGGCAGATTTCCGATTTCAGAATTTTATAAAAAAAAAACTAAAGCAATACTTTTTATTTCAATAAAAAGATAATGAATACGGATTTTATTTTTTGAAAATCACATTTTCTAAATGTTGACCTCCGTTGTAAACGCACTCTTCCAACCTATTTCGCATATTTTCAAAAACTCTGCTACAAAGTGCACTAGAAATTAAGTTTATTTGAGATCGAATACTGTCTTTTAACTCAGCGATGTTCGCAGGTTGGTTTTTGTAGACGATATTTTTAAGATAGCCTCACAGAAAAAAATCACACGGACTGAGATCGGGTGATCTTGCGGGCCAGGCTATGTTGCCAAATCTGGAGATCAATTTTCCTGGGAATAATGCATTCATTCATTGATGCATGCATTCATTGATGGGCGGGCTGTGTGGGCAGTTGCACCATCTTGTTGAAACCATGTTTCGATTGAAGAAAGAACCATCTTCAACGTGTTGTCTAAAAAAACCGTCAATCATTTCACAGTATCTTTCTGAATTGACGGTTACAGCTGTCCCACATTCGTTTTGAAAAAAATAAGGTCCTATAATGCATCTTGCTGAAATTGCACACCAAACAGTCACTTTTTCACCGTGCAACTGCATCTTATGCATTTTTTTCGGATTTTCCGTAGCCCAGTACCGACAATTTTTTTTGTTTACATAGCCGTCGAGATGAAAATGTTCCCCATACGATGATTAGACGAAAATCTGTCCAATATTTGTTCGGCATAGGATTTTCTCGATTCAAAGTCAGTATTCTGTAACTTCTGGACTATTTGAATTTTGTAAGGATGGAACTTTAATTTTTTTTTTGAAGATTGTTTGCAATGTCGACCTGGGGATATCTAAGACCGTAGAGCGTTTACGGGTGGAAAGTCGCGGATTTTCGAGTACAGATTGCTTGACGCGTTCCAAGTTTTGTTCAGTTGTAACCGTTGGTCGCGGGCCCGGTCCTGGCTTATTTACTGCTGAACCTGTAGCTCTAAATCGTGCTACCCAGCTCTCAATCAGTTTAGTTGACGGTCCGTCACAAATACGTCCTTTATTGAAGCGAACACAAAACTTACGCCTTGCGATAATGAGCGAAAAACCGTTGGTTAGGTACGCCTCTATTGCATATGCACGCTGCTCAGCTGGCCAGCGATCCATTTTGACTTTATTAATCCGCAAATCTCGCAATACTATAACACCCACCCGCATCTCCCTCGCTCTTCACGTTCGATAATTATTTGAATTCGGAATTCTGCCATTGGCCACCCTGTATATATATATATTCATTTCTGAAATTTTAATATAATTATAAATTTATATATAATTGTTACTCGCTGATAATGTAGCTTTCTATATAACTTGAAACAAACAAACAAACAAAAAATAAAATCGTTCCTCTTTATAATATTAGTACCTATAGATATATATGTACATATAGAGAGAGCATGTAACGCAATACACTAATTCACCGTGAATTCATAAATTACAGATTAGGCTTTGTATAATCCGTCATTTATTGTACGTATACGTATTAAGATAATATTGGCTTGCCCCGCGATAAGTAAGAGTTAAAATGTTGACTGCATAGTCAGTCAGTGTAGATTCGTTACATACAGCAAGCAGAGGGACCGACGTCCGGTCACGATGGCTCTCGTGGGGATCCAGCCATAGGCAGCAGCTGCTGGCCGCGCCTCAGTTGCCGGGACAGAGGACAAACGCCACCGCTCCTAGCCCGATATATACAAAACACGCGAAATCATTGAAAACCTTTTAATAAGTTTCCGTTCAGAATATATCAATATATATTTAGCAAAAATAATACTTAGTGGGGATACACTACAAAATGTTTCGTTTGTTACGTCGAATAGCACGCAGGTTCATGGAAAAGCTAAGAAAGGCTGACATGCTAATATTCAACATGGCTGTGCAAAGACGCGGCACGATGCACTCGATAGCCAGGCGCGGCACGGCCAGTTCTATCAGGAGCTGCGCCGTGCGCGGCCTCCGCAGGGGCACGATACAGTCTGTATGCCAGGTAAGCTCCTCCCTGGCCCACAGCGAACCTATTTTGATCCTTGTCTAGTTAAACATCTAAGTTATTTTGGGCATTTTATTGGAAATAAAAATTGCACTGTTCATTTAAAATAACGGGTAATAATAAAAGTACAAGTTATGTGATGTGACTGATCATATATTATACTTAGTATTAATACACTATCTTCCAGACTTTTGATTTGTTATAAAATTAGATTTTAATTTATGGCGACACAGTAATGTTTTCCGACGAAGCAATGGTAAAAACCAGAAAAAGATCCATGGATTGCTAACGTTCATTAAGTTTTAGACTCAGTCTTTGTAAGCACATGTTTTCTTTATTACTTCATAGATCGGTATAACTGATAATTGAAGTAAGTAGTGCAACTTGTCAAATCTAACCCAGCTAAACCTGAAAGGTGCCGAGACGTTGGCCGCCCGGGGAAGCGCGCGCTCGCAGAATACAACTGGTCGTGTCTACGATCAGTCTAATTCTGATCTGCAAATTGATTATCATTACAAACTTATTTTATAATAAATTACACTGTTAAAAATCTCCTATGTAGTGTTTGTCGCGTTATTCGAGGAATACGTTTTAACAATGATTCCCGAACTGGAGTCTGGAAGGTTCGTTTGTCACAATTCATTCAGCGACTGCCAGCCCAGATAGTTAACTCTTGTGACAGGCGCACCAGACCAATTAGACCTGACTTATACATTAAATTATCTGGGTGTCCACTAGTGTGCAGGTTCCCTCACGATTGTCGTTAGTGCATCTCAGTTATCACAGTGCACGCTCAGGTGCCTTCCCTAATTGTAAGTAATTAGAAAACTTTTGTAACATAGCGACCCTTCGAATGCGTATCGATATCGCAAACTATATTTTATTAGGTTACAGACGTTCCCTTGCACAATTAAAAATGTGTTCAAATATACCTATCAAAATTCATTTAGAATTATAGCAAGTAGTGCGCGATGCGCATGTATACGCGCTGTAGCCCGTTGCGCCGTCGTCCGCGCTGAGTGAAGTGTCGTGGTCAGGCCGCCGCCGCCGCCTCGTAACGCCGCTTGAGCCTCGTCCGATCGTTGACTGTTCTCATTAATCCCTTACAGCGACGAAGTGTAAACACAGATGTAAGTAGCTCCCTGCCCTCGCCCGTGACATTTTGCTCGATTACGCTTCATCGACCTCATTCTAATTTCTTACTCATCCAGCATAATTAAGCATAAGCATACTGTTGTGCAGTAAGTTGCATGATGTTTTCCTTAGACGACTTTAAATTTACTTAGTGACAGCAAGGATCGTTTAGCTGAAATGAAGTATTTTTTAATTAGTTACTTAGATAAATGATTATTCTGCAATTTCTTAATGATTAGGTTTTTATCACTTTGCATTTCAAGGTAAGTATGTTATTGGATTGGTATCCAATGGGATAATAAGCCGAAGCCCAAGCAGTAGAGCTTTCGCATCGTTTCGTTTAAGGTGCAGCTAAATGGCAAATGTTGGAAAATTTTTCTTCACTTACCAAGTTTTGACTTGTAAGTATGAAAATGTTGATATTTTGGTGCAACATACAATTAAAAATATCTAAGGCTACGAAGTGGCTCGGCTTCGGCTTATCACTGTATTATCGCCCTCTATTTGTTAGCATAAAGAGAACCATTAGTAACTTAATATATCAGCACTTATTATTGAGGGTAGGTAGTAGACGTGTATACCAGAACCAAAAGTACCTAAGTAAGTATATGGTCGTTTTCGCATAAGGACATTCTCAACCATCCATAACGTGGGTATTTAATTTTAAGTTTATGGGTGATAAGTGTAAATAGATAAAAATAGCAAGCCAATTAATTAACTATTAAGGGGTCTAGAACCACACTAACATCAATTCATAATAATACATTAAGGAGGAATGTTAGTGCGGAAAAATTTGTGCTCGTTAAAATGATAATTCCCATCGTGGAATGTTTTCTGATAAAGTTAAGAAAAATAAACAAGAACATAAACCAATAACAACCCGGCGGATGAATCGCTATCAGAATCTTCGGTCGGTAGGTTAAAAGCGACACACCTGAGTTTAAAAGTTGACTCTGTGCAGTGTACCTACAGTTCAAGACATTTTGCCGAAACTCCGATTGTTTTACGGTAAAAAATCAAAACTGCTAGTGTAAAAAGAAATAGGGGTAATTTAGATACCCCTTGAAATTTGCTAAGGAAATACGTTTTTCTCAAACATGCTCAGAAAGGATGGCATTTCTTTTGAAAAACGAAGACGCGAAGGACCTCATTTTCTTCCTAGGAGTAAAATAAATGTATGAAAACCCATTTTTGTCCGCTGCGATATTTTTTTTAAAGTGCTGTCCAATGCATACAGAATAGAAAGGACCAAGAAATAAATCTCATACAGGCAAGGCAACTGCTCGTTTTCGTAGCACAGTGCGTATGTTTTCTTCTTTTTAATTTTCTGTAAAATTGTCTATGGTTAGAAAAAAAAATTAAAAACAAAAACTTATTGAAATTTAAACGTAGAACTTACTGTTGTTGTGTAAAAGCTACAAACATCAAGCCCTCGGCATTTCACGGTATTAAATTTGAATTCTCTTGCTGTCAATATTATGTCAAATTCTATACAAGTGTGAAATGGTTGAATTGGATCCTTTTCCCTAAGTTACGTCCATTTGTCTACCATAAGCCCTGAAATATCAACATCTCAAATTCAACAGACAAACATAAATGTTCCTGGAAAACCCATAACAATTTCGTTTACAAATTGTCCTAATATGACTAACATCACTTTTAATATTAATTTTACTTTTTACAAATATATTTGTATCATTTCCTCACATGTTTGAGAAAAGCATTATATATGCCTCGGCGGAAACGGGGGGATTGCCTGACTCGTATTTTAGCAGGCCTCGCTATTGCTCGGCCTGCTAACCACCTCGTCAGGCAATCCGTTACTTTCCGCGCCTGGGCAATAATGTACTATTCCTGGGACATGCTGTAGTACTTGTAATACATTGGCTATTATTACTTACAATCAAATTTTATGGCACTGACTTCAATCAATTTTTAAACTTTTAGCAAATATGGTAGAACAATTTTTATGGTGAAATTTATATGTGGCCTGATAATATAATGACTCAGGCTAAGTGATTGATAAGTAATAAAATTCACAATCGCCTGATGTTAAATGGCCGTATAAGGTTAGCTCGTCTGTGGGAACACATGTCAGAAAAAATTATGAGGTTTTGTACAATCATTATTTTATAAAAGCTGCATAAACAAAGTACAATCGCCATGAAATATAATTAAAGCAGACAAGGTGCTTCTGAACACCCTCTATCGCCTTTAACAAAAGAGTAGAGTTTAGATGATTTAGAGCACCTAAGTAAAACTTTTCGGTATAAGTATTTGATGGCGACTGCCCATCGGCATTCTTAATAATCAATTAAATAAAACATAACAACCCAATTGACACTACATTATTTATTACAAAGTCGATAATAATGGGGGCTAATTTTCAAGACTAAGGGACGCATGCACCATCTGCGTTAAATATGTTTAAGTTATAAACATATTTAACGACATGACATTTCCATACATTTTGACACATCTTAAACTGATTTAATACTTAAAGAAATTAAATATTTTGTAGCAAGAAAAACCCATTCATTCAATTGTTCATTCTAAATATTGTAAAAAGTATTTTTTGGTTGAAGGAGTAGGTACGGAGTTCGTAGAATTGTGTCTGGTTATAGAATTGTATGTACTGTATCTGTGTAGGTAATATTGTGAATAAGTGTCGTCAGTCAGTGTTGCATATATACACGGGTCATACACAGATTGTCCCTTCAGTTCCTAAAAGTTAACGACCTGGGAGTTTTTTACTCATATAATTTCGATACAGGCTATAACTACACCAGACTCCCATTACGCGGATATAACCTAACCCGAAAAATTTGGTTTAATACAAAATTTGGTCCTTAACTTCCTGGAACAGGAGAGACAACTTTTGTTTCTGTGACTGTGTGTGACCCAAACCTCTTGTTGTTGGTGTGTGTGTAGCTAAACTGCAACTCTTTACGTCGAGAGAGTCAAAGCTACAACCACGTACCGCGAGGTTTTAAATGCGCAATAGTACGATTCAAAAAACCCGATAACCCAATTATTCAATTATCCCATTTCCTTTTTATTAGTTTTGATAACGTCACCATTTCTGCTGGTTTGATGCCTTTCCTCATAAACAATATATATATTTTTTACTCTAATCGTCTATTAAGTGGTTGGTGAAATCCGACATACCTAAGTGTTTACTTGTAAACAATGCTGATGCATGGCTAATGCGCCAGTGGGAGACCCCTCTGTTTTCAGATAAGGAACTTTATGTGTAAGTAATAGTCTAGTCAACTCGTACGCACTCTTGCTAAGATGTTATGTTAACCCAAGATTACCTACCTACCTATGATTTAAATAATTCTACACGCGTTATGGACGAGATTTATGAGCGGAATACCTGTATATCAATTACATAGCAATAGCAGTATATACCACGGACTCTACCTATGCAAATGCTTGCGTCTCTGTGCGACGGATCGCGCTACAAATTTGAGTTGAGTATAGCTAAGTTTCACTGTAGGTACATAATGTAAACAATTCTATACTCGTACATCACACTCGGTACGTCAGGGTCGTTAGCCGGACGTTGAGAGATTGGTTGAGGTGCGGTGCGGCGCGCGGGCTAACGATCGGCTGTCGCAGGTGCTGTCGATCAGCGATGAGCTGCGCCGCGCGCTCTACTCCACCGGCTCGTCCGTCGACATGGAGCTCGCCCCGCCGGACCTCATCGGCACCTCGGAGATATTCACCATGGAACACAGGTATGCACTCCCAAACTTGTAGGTAACTTGTTCACAAAACGATACTCTTCAAAATATACTAAGTACCTATAGGTAGACTAGCTTTTGCCCGTGGCTTCGTTCGCGTTGAAGTAGTGTATCGCTATGCCTTCGGGAACTGTCCTATTTATCGGGATAAAAATATCCTATGTCTTTCTTTCCCCAAAATACAATCTATCTCCTTGCCTAACTTCATTAGATTCCGTTTAGGAGTTTTGTCGTGAAATGATAACAAACAAACAAGAGATACTTTCGCATTTATAATATAGTATGGACAATGATTTTTACTCGAGCCTCTAGAACTTCTGTCCGTCCGTTTTGGCTAGCGGCGGTCAAGTACGTCCTACATAATATTAAGCCGGACGAGAGATGACCACACTATAATATCCATACTTTATACCTAGGTGGCAGCGGTTACTTCCGGGGGAAGTCCTGCCCCCGCCACCGATGGTGGTATCTACTTATTTGACCTTTTGAACGCCCCAGTCGGCTCTGGCCGTCAACGGAAAGTCGTGCCACTGACGCCACGACGGCTACAGCCGACATAGGGTTTAACATCATAATCAAGTTTAATAAAAAACTTTACAAGAAAATTGATGGAGTTTTATAATTGCTTTGCAAGTCTATATTAGTCTAAACCTAAAATACATTGGTTATAATAGCAGAATTATGAATAAATCCACTTTCTGTGAGACTGTGATTTAATGCAGTAATTGTCAGTGCTTACTACGCCAACGACGGCTCCAGCCGGCACATAGTGTTGTGACCGCCCGCTGCGTTTTATGTTTGGAAAAGTGTAAGAATAACTATTACAGAGTCATTTATCCATGATAAATTTTTAAACTACATCATCCAAATTTATCATAAATTACGTAAATATTATATAACAATGGTATCCCATTTACTCTGCACGCAGTAATGGTACAATAATAGTCCTCCATTTAGTTAATAATAACAATCGACAAACTGGTTTTGCACACCTCACGTAAACAAGTGCTTATCAGTGTCCTATGCGCCCCCGTCGGCTGTGGACGCTAATCTGTGACGTCAGAGGCGCGACATCATTTTGAATAGTGTTGTACAGTGTCGACGAAATGTGAGAGGGGTCTAATCGTACGAAGGAGTTGCTGCGAATTTTACTAGGTGTTGATAACGCCGACGATGAAATTCCAGAATTTGTATCGGAACAAGTTGAAATAGATTATTTGGAGGGAAGTCTTTAAATTTTAACTAAATATATATATTATTATATATAATGTAATATTATTAACTAAGCATATGAAAATTCATTTTATTTAAAATCAATAGGTAATCGAAAATGGACCAGCCAATGCTATATTATTAATAATTCTAGTACCTTTACGAAATAATTTCTAGGGCCATAAAACTTCTTTATCTCTCGCTCACACTTACGGGGCTTATGGAGCAGCATAACTAAGTACTAATAATAACACTATTCTTTGTACAAAATCTGCCTCAAAATTCGCTAACAAAGGTCGGTCAGGTAAAACCGCGGTTTAAGCTAATAATTATTAACAGTTGAGCTCATAATCAGGGTACTTTTAACTGTTGCCGCTATTGCTCCCGCGGTTTTTCCCGTTTATTGATACGGGCAATTCTTAAGACGTTCAGACGAGCAACATTTTTACGGAAATGTGTGGCAAAACTCATCGTTCATCATAAATCATTACACTTAAAAAACGCAATTTTATTTGGACTTTAATATGATTAAGATTCTTACTCAAAGATATCGATATGAAAGTTAATGCCTTACGCAGTTTCTCAACTCTAGTATTATTACAATTTCCATTGCCTGTGACGCCCGTGTCGGCCAGAGCCGTCAATACGTGACGTCATCACCTCGTAAAAAAGCAAGTAGTGTTGTGACTCTGTTACTAAATTAAAGTGCATGTCGTGCGAACATTTTGGTGTTTTCATACTTTATTGTGGGTTTATAATGTTAATAATATATGAAAATGTAATAACATTATAGTGAAATATTTGTTAAAGTTTTCCGATACTCAAATACACATACATTACATAGAGTCAATTATGGTATCGATATTTCGTTTTGGAATCACTACGTTTTTCGAGATCGACTTGTACGTTTTTGTTGTGGCGTCCGGTAGGCAGCGTTTTGTTTCGCAGCTTGGCGTTCAAAAGGTTGAATGTAGGAAAATAAATACAATAGGAACATTAAGTAATTCAATTAAAATTAAGTGCGTGTTTTTGTCATTTGCATAACAGACGATTGCGTTCAGAATTACATAATTTAAATTTGGTTTAAGGGTAAATATTTTTGCGCGCACAAATGTAATTGAATAAAAGTTAAATTAGATAAAAAAACAATTGCGAGGCTTTCCTCTACGTAGATATAACGTTGTGAACATTTTTTCACGCCATTGCCTTCGAGTTTGGTGTGTGTATTTGGATTTAGGGTTTCGTTTACGAAATATTGAGCAATGATACGCTAACATCCTATATATGTACTTAGGTAACATGCATGTTAGGTATGTATCCCTTTCCATCTTATATTAGTAATTAATCGATAAATGTTTGTGTCCGCTGTCTTGCCCAGAGAGAAGCTGTGCAGCGTGCTGCCAGCGCGCGCGCAGGGCTACATGTGGTCGCTGGCGTTCAGCACGAGCCAGCACGGATTCTCGCTGGCCTCCATGTACCGAAAGATGCAACGCGTCGAAAGCCCCGTGCTGCTCGTCGTGCAGGACACACACGACAACGTATTTATATAAATTCTTGATAATTCAGTCGTGTGAACATATTTTTGATATTTTGGCCGCTGCCTTTTTGTCCTTATTTTTATTTCATAAACCCCATTAAGTGTTTCTTTATTACAAACGAAAAACCTTTAATGTTGGGCACTATGATGCCGCGGGAACTCAATTGTCTGTCTAATGTCGTATTTCACCAACAGGCGATTAGAGTGTTAACAGCCGACAAGTTTAGTTATCGCCTGTTAAGTGGTTGGTGAAATCCGACATAAGTACCTAAGTACCAATTTCACTAAACCATGTTAAATGTTAATCGACTGTTAGTTCATACATTTTGACAGCTCATATCATCTGTTATTTTGTTGGTGAAATTCGACATAAGTAGTCTATTTTTAAAAGAGTTCAGTAATGGTAGGCTGATCACTGTCTCAGCCATAATATTTCACACTTTAATTGCAAGGCATCCATAAGTTACGTCACACGAATTTCATGATTTTTTCGCAGGTGGTCACACTTGCGAGTACTCTGGTATGACGTCAATGATTTTGCAATTTTACATCTAGGAATAATTAAATTAAAACAGCAGTACCAAAATTTTAGATTTTGACATGTGACGTCACGAAGCTTCTTCCATCCCGTGTTACGCAATGACACACTTCGTTGGCTCCTTCCCGTCCCCTTAACGTGTGACGTAATTGATGGATAGCCCCTAGACAAGAAATTGATTTAATTTAAACTGGTCGAGTTGAAGTAGGTATTTCGTTGACGCGCGGACGGGTGCACAGGTGTTCGGCGCGCTGGTGTCGTGCGCGCTACACCCCTCGGAGCACTTCTACGGCACTGGCGAGTCGCTGCTGTTCAGCTTCCAGCGCGAGGACCCGCCCGCTGACCAGCCCCAACCCGAAAACAAGCAAGGTAACCTGTCTATGCCAGTCTAAAGGCTAGTTATTACTAGGTTAGTATTTTAGTCGATAAGCGAGTATTTTAGTAAGTAAAAGATTAGATTAGTGTTCGTACTGTACTCGACTAAATTATTGGTATTCAGACACGTTTAGTTACTAAAATGTTCGCTACTCGACTAAAATATTAACCTAGCCCGAACTAGCCTTTAGGTCAAAGACGTAAATAATGCGCGACAGAGCAGGAGTGCTGGCGACGTATGAGGTGGGCCGCGGGTGTGCTCTCCGCCCGCGTCCCCAGCATGCGTTTGATCAGTCCCAGGCTCCCAGCGCAGTCAGTGATGCGCTTGACTTTGCGTGTGTGCATCAGTTCGTTTTACTCGACGTACTTATATATAATTACAGTTATTTCATATTGTTTTACCAGCACTCCTGTGCTGTCGCGTAGGTATCTATATAGATACACTGTTTTTCTTTCAACATCATCATCATCATTTCAGCCGAAAGACGTCCACTGCTGGACATAGGCGTCCCCAAGGTTTGCCACAAGGACCGGTCCTGCGCCGCTTGCATCCATCGGTTTCCCGCAATCCTAACCACGTCGTCTGTCCACCTTGTTGGTCTTCACACACTGCGTCTTCCAGTACGCAGACGCCACTCGAGAACTCTTCGGACCCAACGGCCATCTGTTCTGCGAGTGATGTGCCCCGCCCACTGCCACTTAAGTCTAGAGCAATTTTTAGGGCCATGTCGGTGTCTTTGGTTCTCGTGCGGATCTCCTTATTCCTGATTCGACCACGCATAGATATTCCGAGCATAGCCCTCTCCATTTGAGTGACCTTGAGCTTTCTTATGACGCCCATCGCCAGCGCCCACGTCTTAGTACCGTAAGTCATCACTGGCAACACACACTGGTCGAAGACTTTTGACTTGAGACATTGCGGTATATTGAACGAGAAGATATCGCGTAGCTTCCCAAATACTGCCCAACCGAGTCAGATTCGACGATTTACTTCTTTCTCGAAGTTGGGTCTACCTAACTGGACAGTATGTCCCAGGTAAACATAATCGTCAACAACTTCGAGTGCAGAGCCTCCGATTACCACGGGAGTTGGTATTACATGGGTGTTCGACATGATCTTTGTCTTGTCCATGTTCATCCTCAGATCAACTTGGTCAGAGGCTCTGCTAAGGTCATCGAGCATTGCGTTTAGGTCTTCCATGGTCTCAGCCATGACTACTATGTCATCGGCAAACCGAAGGTGGATGATATACTCGCCGTTTATATTAATGCCACGTCCTTCCCAGTCCAGAACCTTGAACACATCTTCCAGTGCAGCGATGAACAGCTTTGGAGAGATTACATCTCCTTGTCTGACTCCCCGCTGCAGCGGAATACGCTCAGAGTCCCGATCCTAAAGTCGGACTGACATAGTAGCATTTTCGTACAAACACTTTAACACCTCGATGTACCTGTAGTCGATTTGGCACCGTTGGAGAGACTGCAGCAAAGCCCATATCTCGATCGAATCGAAGGCTTTCTCGTAGTCCACAAATGCTAAACAAAGGGGGAGGTTAGGATACTCTTCGGTCTTCTGTATAACCTGCCGCAGCACATGTATATGATCAACGGTACTAAAGCCTTTACGGAAACCGGCTTGTTCGAAAGGCTAGAAGTCATCAAACCTGCGTTCTAGACGGTTCGTAATGACTCTCGAGAACAGCTTGTAAACATGACTCAGAAGTGAGATGGGCCTATAATTCTTCAGCAAGGTATTGTCACCCTTCTTGAAGAAGAGCACCACCATACTTCTGTACCATGTACTGCATGTTTTCCCTTCGTGAATGACGGAATTAAACAGGGTCTGAAGGGCCCTAAGGACCAGTTTACCACCCGCCTTCAGAAGTTCAGCCGTAATTCCGTCATCACCTGGGGCTTTGCCGTTCTTGAGCTGTTTGAGAGTCATATTAATCTCGCACGGGCTGGCGTCCGGGATGTCTTCGGTATAGTGCCGGGTGCCGGGTCAATCTAGTTCTCGGGTCGTCTCAGCTAGATCGGTAACGGGTTGCCGGGTCGACGTGTATATAAAGAAAAAATGATTTAATGATCAATTTACAAATTTTGTATATAATAGAAAAAAAGAAAACCATTTATTCGTGACAAATATCAACAAAGGACAGAGAAATACACACTGAAAGAATGTAGTTACGAAATGGTCCCAACTGAGCGTAATGCCGGCATTAAAGTCAGCGCTGGTCTTCCGTTGGGACCATCAGGTGAAACCACGGAAGGTTACACAATGGATTTGTGACTTCATTTAATAAGATTTAAGGGACAAATTGTAACGAACTTACAGTAACGCTGTTCTCTTTGTCTTAGGTTTCCAAATATAATTTTCTTCAATATGTAAAAATTCTTCTACATAACAATTAATGTTTATTATGTATTCCTTCTATATTCCTTGAATGTTCCACGTAACGGCTACCAATACGTCAGCGCAGTAATTCCTTTCTCCTCAGACTTGTGGTACAATGATCCGAGCTCGTAGGGACCAAAATGGAAACGCCGGTACTTTGCTTCACGTGATGAGGCGGGTGGAACAATAAATAATGTACGACTTCTGGAATATAAAGAAAAAACGGTTTAATGACGAATTTACAAATTTCAATTTACGCGAGTTCAGAGGTCTATGGGAGAATTGGGAGAGTGGCCGCCGCGGGCGATGCTCGCGGCCTGCTGTCTCGAATGTCGTAAGCGTGTGTGCGTGACGGGTTGCTAAGCGCACACATGTAAGGCGTTAACAACTTTCAAAAATCAATGGTACGACAAGACATTGAACAACCTGCGTACTTACTTACTTGACTGTAAGTTCCGCATACATAAATGCTCTCTCTCGCTCTCTCTCACACACACATCATATACACACATACACATAATAATATCTGCGCTCCTTTATGCCACTGATAATAAGGTCTATGCAGTGGCGTAGCTTGCCCTAGACGGGCCCTGTATCGAAATTTTTTGGGGGGCCCTTTCTTCTACCTGACTTCGGCTTTTTGCTTAAACTAGTAACAGACGCTCGAACTTGGTCCGGTCCGGACAACGGATTTGGTTCGCTCCGAACCAGATCCGGCCGTGTGGAGAGTAGTCCGCGGACCATATCCGCCGTCATGGTCCGCGGACCGCTCTACACACGGCCGGATCTGGTTCGGAGCGAACCATATCCGTTGTCCGGACCGGACCAAGTACGAGCGTCTGTTACTAGTTTCACACACGTTCGGGGCCATCTGTAGCCCGGGGGCCTCGTATGCTTGATACGGCGGCAGCTACCCCCCCTTAAACTCGCGCCTGGCACACGTGTGCGTCAATGTTGTTCTGAATAATTGATGTGTTGACTTCATCAGTTACCTACTGACCACACCTAAAGATCAACCATCATGTAATGTAATTAACATGTAAAATAATACCAACCGTTTGATTAATTACAGAAGAAACAGCACCGGTGAAGACGAAGTTCAAGCACTGGGGCTGGACTGGCGACAACATGTATTTTATTCGCGGCAGTAACGACAACATTTCCATCGGTGCTGGCGAGTGAGTGCATCATCACATCGTTTGCGTTTGCGCACAACTACCTTAGAACGCAGTTCTTATTTATTTTATTCGGGCATCAAATATCCCGTAATTTAGTAATTGTACGATAAGCAAAAAGTAGATTAGGTAAAATGAGCTCAGTTGATTAATGATTCCTTTTCGATACGACAGGTAAACAAACTAAGCATAGATAGGTATAGGTACATTTTTTTGAGGATGACGGAGATGGTCGAACTATTTTCGGAAAATCCTTTCTTAGCACTCTTCGACGTCGAAAATAAATAAATAATTTGACGTCACTGAAATCTAAA
Source organism: Tortrix viridana (assembly GCA_963241965.1). Taxonomy (NCBI): domain Eukaryota; kingdom Metazoa; phylum Arthropoda; class Insecta; order Lepidoptera; family Tortricidae; genus Tortrix; species Tortrix viridana. The sequence continues at coordinate 42,328,343 of OY725171.1, forward strand.
CTTGAACTATCTTTTTAGTATTTTTCTGCGGGCAGATTTAAAAAAAAATTATGCTTAAGTTTTTGTCTCCAAGTTGAGCAGTATACTCCATACCTACTCAAACGTTTATTGCATTCCATAATGTTAGGCTAACTTAAGTTAATACAGCAATCATTTATTATAACTTAATTATGGACCCTGTTGGGCACAGTAGGTATAATATATGGTCTGTTATTTATATATATGTGTAAGTGTGTTTGATTGTTTTTCCGTCTTCAACGCTTCAACCAATGAATGTGAAGTTTGGTACATAGTACAGAGGTTTTTTATAGCCTTTAATTAACTTAATACCTATATTTTTATTTGATTTTACAATAACTTTCCGTCAAAATTTTCATTTTTGGGACAAGCTTTTCTTGCCGGCTGCTTTTTCTTTTCATTGGAGTTCCAATGGCCACCTTGCGACTGCGTCATCAGACCAGCTCCAGGGGACCATATTATTGCATCGCCACCGGATTTGCGTTAGTATACCAAATTTTAGCTCAATCGGACACCGGGAAGTGGTTCATATACTTATTGCTTGCAAGATTTGACCCAAACAAACTCAACAAACTACCTATAATGTGTTACAATCCAATTTGTTAATAAACCGATTTTGTTAATATTCCAACACAATAATTCTCTTAACCCATTCACTGCCGGCAACGCATATAAGCGTTCTCGAGACTTATCTACAGACAGTGCCTTGAACGCGCGTAGGTATGTGCGTTTTTACAGTATGCGTGTTTCATATAAAACAAAAGATTGGAAATTACTCATAAAATAAATATCGTCTGTTAGGAGGAATAATTTTTATGCTTAATTTTACCTATGCCATTCAGTAAATTCAACTTGGATTGGAACAGATTAACTATCTGTATAGTGTACCTACTTCCGGCTTCTTAATAGCTATAGAGCTAACCAGGGCAAATATAACAGGGCTAAAAAAGTGTATCATAGAACTAGCCTTGGAGACATGTATAGATCCGTAGACCTATACCTACACTACAGAAGACAAATATCCATTAGTTACGCGTCAACAAGGAAGCTCTTGGCAGTTATGGGGTCTGAAAAATCGCGAAATTTGCAAAAAAAATGTTTCATATAGGTAAAATAAACCTTACAAAATTCCACTTGGACATGATACCCGGTAGGTACCACCAATAACCCAAAAAACCATTTTTTACGAAGTTTTCAGTAAGCCAAGTTCAAATAAGGGTCAAAGTTCTGACTTTTTGCAAAAAAATGTGTCATCTTACTAACTAACGAGAGTACTATCCGGGTGTAGAGGGGGCCTAAATAAAAAGGAAAACCATTTCTTACGGCGATACCTACTTACTAGGAAGCTTTTTGTTCAGTAAGAACATCTATCGTCCAAGTAATTATTCGTATATTCGTGGATTGTCCCACAATTATAAGTACCTACCTAGTGTATTACTTCGATTATTACTATTTGAGCCTGTGAAGACTGAATATCACTTATTAGTTCGGAAAATTACAATCTTGTTTGTCAGTAAAACGGGTAACCCTATTCTATTGAAGAGGAATGAGAAAGTACGTTTATTAGACACTGGGTGCTGGGCCGGATGAAATGTAATGAAAGTGTTACCTTATAATCACCATATTTTTAAAATAAAGTGAAATATTGAAGTATTTTTAATGATAACAAGCAACCGTAACGAATATTGTGTAGTAAATATGTAAAAATAAAAAAAGAAAGTGCGACATTTTTCAAACACAAAAATGTTTCAGGCTCAATAAATCAATCAGATTTTTATGTATTTAAGTAGTATCAGCACAGCACATAATTATAACACTATATGATAGAATAACTTTTTCGTGCTCGTTACGAATTGTCCAACTTAGCGAAAAAATTTTTTCGTAAGAAAATGATTTTTTAGGTTATTGAATGTCCAAGTGAAATTTTGTAAGGTTTATATGATACAATTTTTTTTGCAATTTTACGATTTTTCGGACCCCATGACTTCCAAGAGTGTCAGTTGACGCGTAAGAAACGGATATTTGGCTTCGGTAGGTATAGGTCTACGGCAGTATACAGTCTCCAAAGCTAGTTGTATGATACACTCTTTTAGCCCTGGGACGTCGGTCTACTAATAAACCTACACAGTGCATCATGCGCTGTTTTACTTAGAGGAAGACGCAAGATGAACATGAAAGCGCACCGCCGTACACCGGTGTGGACTTATCGCTATCGCTATCACACTTGCACTCCCAGAAGATTGCCGATAAGTAGCTATTAAGAAACTGGAATTACTGTAACCAAGAAACTTATAGAAGACACTGGAGAGATAGCAATGCAAACAATACCTTGAAGCGAAGAAAAGTGGCCTTGAATGACGTTGCTTATGTTTTTTGTCCCTTTCTTTATCGGCCATAGTGTCAAGTTGATGTTCAAACAGTGTTGCTATAATATTAAAATGGCAGCTGCCAATAATCAGGGAAATAAAGGGCGTGAAGGGCTGATCTTTTGTTTGGTTTTTATATTGACTTCAATGAAGTAGGTAGGTATATAATTTGTCAAAACAAGAGTAGAATTTGAGTAGAAAGAAGCTTCTTGGGCTTATCTTTCCATCACGCCTTCTTATTGGCACCTTTTGTATTTATCATGGCAATTTCAGATAGTAGATAGGGATAGAAAACATGACTACGGGTAATTAAATTCGTCTTCATAAAAAAGTTCTAGGTGCAAGCTCCCGTCTTTTATAAGCTTCTTGAATGTAACTTACATACAAACATTGCAAGTTAATAAAAGCTTGTAGGTAATATTAAGAACTTTCTAACAAATGATGTAATTATCTTATGTTCGTTCGCCGACACAGCGCCAGACTGCTGCGATTTTGTAGTTGTCGAACTCACTTGTGTTCACTTTAAGGCATCTCCAGCACATGGTGTTCAAGTGCTCGTATACTAATGCGCGCCCGAGCGCTCGTTGCGTGTCGTGGAGTCCGGACTGATATATCGTGTGTACGCAGCGGCAAGTTCGGGCTGTGGCTGGACGGCGACCTGTACCTGGGCCGCACGCAGCGCTGCACCACGTACGGCAACGAGCCGCTCACCACGCGCGAGGACTTCATCGTCAAGATCATGGAGTGCTGGACCTTCATCTGAGCGCATCGCCCCTCGCCTCCGCCATCGATCTATCACGCCGCTCCCTCTCGACACCACACGACAACATAAGCTTTACAATATCTTATGAAATTTGCTACAAAGATTTGACACTTTTACAAGTCAGTCTTTTCGACTATAGTACCGTAGTCTGAAAACGATTTTGTACTTATTCGCATCGTGATTCGATCGGCATAGATCGACATCGATAGGCCGCAACGAAGACAATATATCGAAACTTCTAAGCGCATTTCTAGTCAAATGTACTAAACCTGACCAATGTTTTGATCCTCTTCGAATTAAGTGGCGTGTCCGGATGGAGCGCCGGCGCTGAGCCGGGCGCCTCGCGGCCTCGCGAGTAGAGCAAGTGCATTAATCCTAGTCAATTGTCACTCGTATCTAAGTCGAAGGTTTGTAGGAGATGAAGAGCTGCTAGCGAGCTCTAGGGTAGACGTCGAATAGTTTGCGTAGCGGCGCGATCGAGCCCGCCGGCCACACCGTGACCAGCCCAATACTGATTACGTGTCAATTCATACGATTACTACTTATTGTGCATTGTTTGTTATTAAGAAAGAAATAAAACATATTTGTTACGAAAAATATCAACGTATAATGTTATGTAGCGACATATTATTATATTTAAGGAACACAGTCTTGTTATGGTGTTGCCAATTCTGTCTGGCTTGGTTTTGCTACATCGTCGCAACGTCAAGGAATTCAGAGTAGGCCGAGATTTGCCAAATACATAATGCGCCGGCCTAGACTAATCTGAACGTTTAAATCGGTAGCACCTGTCCTATTTATGTTCCGTAAATGAAGGATAGGATATATATTGATTTGTTGTCTATCAATATCATCACATTAGAATCATAATAATTTTCTTAGTAAACATGTATTTTTTGTTAACATTTGTGATTTCACTGAAATGGTTGCATTTTTGGTAGGTACACTACGCACAGGTACACGACACATGGAAGATGTGCGTTTGTTTTAGTGCTGATGATCATAGCTAGTTTCGTAATATTTTTATTTAGGCTAGGTTAATTTTGTTATTATATCAGCGTTAAAAAATCATATTCAGTACACAAAAGAGTAGCCGATGTTTAATATTAAATTAGTAAAAATAATAGTTATCTTAGAAAGCTTGATGAATATAATCGTCATTGTGCTTAGTACCTAATCGTGTCACTTAGCATGATCTTACTCGATCTACCTGGTATGTTATTCTGTTAACGCATCGTTCTTCACTTCTACTGAGTCGAAGAATTACCGGCGAATTTACGTCGTTCGTCATATATATGCATAAATGACGTTTAACTGCCTGCACTTTCATTTAGTCGCCGGTTTTAAGCGACTAAATGAAAATGCAGGCGGCTGTCTAAATGTGATTTACCTACACACCTTGACGGACGACGTAAATTCGCCGGTTTTCTTCGACTCTGTCGATATGAAGCCGAGACGATTAACAGAATCACACCCCTGCTGGTCGCGTAGCCGAGCGGCTGCGGCCGCGCCGCCGCCGCGCCGCTCGCGGCCCACCGACGCCGCGTACGAGGACTTGTGTATGTGCTTGTCACGTTATATACAGACTATTCCTATTTGAGATTTTTGGACTTATATTTTGTGAGAAGCCACGCGAAATAATATTAATGTGATGTAATAGTAGAAAATATATTGTGATGGAATATTTTTGAGGCAATGTGCAAAGCTAACCAGAAACTTACTTTATTCATAACCATCAAATAGGTAGTTATGATGTCCTTAAAACGTTTACTACCCTCGGCCTGCATGCGACAGTTAAACTCTAAGGGCCTGAGCAAACCGGCGGAGCGCAGCGCAGATCACTTTAAATTTATCAATGTATATTCTTTCCTATTTTAATTACAATAAGGTATAAATTTGAATGCTCTGAGACCGACCTCGGAGCATCACGGGGGATTTCTACTCTGCGGCTGCGGCTCTAAATTTATACCTTATTGTAATTAAAATAGAAAAGAATATACATTGATAAATTTAAAGTGATCTGCGCTGCGCTCCGCCGGTTTGCGCAGGCCCTAACTAAAGAAAAGGAAAAAAAATAATTTAAAATTAAGATTTATAAACCATACAAAAGCAACAAAATTGCGTTGTCCCCAGAAAGGTCCAGCGAAGACGCGCAGGGGCTAGGCAGAGCACATTGTTATAGGGCTGTTGGCATAAGTTATTATTGTTGCACATTTATTAATAACTAGACTTGTTCAGTAGCTGTGAAAAATTAAAATGTATTTATTTATTCAGTTTGAGTTGCACTATAAGATTGCTGTAGTTGCATAATGTTCGTGGTGATTATGTTATGTTTAAGTTGTTATAATGTAAATCAAAGCCATAATAATTGAGAGTATATTATTTTGAGAAAACTGGGACTTATCATTTAATAGTTATAGTAACAAAGTAGTTATTAGTGAACCCCTATTACTAAGGATAATAAGACTAGTAGGAGGGGCGGGCGGGGTGGTAAGGATGGTGCCGCCCGGCGGAGTGGTGCGCGTGGTGGCGGCCGTGGTGCTGGTGGGGGTGGCCGCGGCGGCTGCTGCGCCGGTCGTTGCGCCGCCCGCCGTTGTTCGGGGCCCACCACGACTCTACGATGGGAGGCTTGCTCGCCTCTGCCTTGTGAACCTTCATAAACTCTTTATCTTTCTCTGTGTATCTGTCTTTTAACAGTTCCTCACAAGCAGATAGGAAATATTTGTCCTCATTGGATAAATTGTCCGGAGAAGTCATAGTAATTAGCAGTTCGCAGGCAGGTCAACGAATCTGTAATAGAGTAAAATGTTCCATATTGTTTTATGCAGGGTGTCATGATATACATAATTGATATATATCATGATATTTATCCTTGGATAGATTAAGTAGGATTATTTTTGTAAGAAATAGAATGCTAGAAGCAAATCTTGTAACAGTTGGGGTGACAACGTTGTCAGAGGATTTTGACTCTGCTGATTACGGATCTGTCGTCATTGCGAAATTTGAACCGAAGTACGGTATACCGGAAAAGGCGCCGCCCATAGAAGAATTTTCATCATACATTTAGTAAATCGTTGTTCCGGTACCCTAAAAGAAGTCCGATTGTTATGATTTTTTGATATGTTGTAAAGGACAATATAGTCATGGTAACCGAAAGTTTTATTCTCTTCAGGTCCGCCATCGTGGAAAACTGTAATTTTTCAGTTTTTTGCCTGTACTGTCTTTTAAAGTTCATTCTAGTGCCTGGGACTTTGGTCGTTTTTGAAGTTAAAAATGTAGCAATTGATATATAGGCTACTATTAACAAATAAAAAATACCATTTTCGGCGATTTTGGATAAACTACCCTCCTAAGGGGATGAACTGGGAGGTGGTCAATTGTAAGGGAGTTTGGTCAATTTTGAAGTTAGAAACTTGGAAATTGGTAAATAGACTACTGTTATCAGATAAATTAAATATACAGCTTTAGGTGATTTTGGAAACAACTAGCCTAAGTGGGTGAAATGGGGGTAGAAATATGTATGGGAGTTTAATTACTTTTACTTTCTCACGATTTTATAACGACCCCTCAGTAAATATGTCGGATATTAGTAAATTACTAAAATGTTTGACAGTCCTGATCGGAATTTGATCTATCGGCTCCTTAATAAATATAATATTAAAAAATAAGCCACCAGCTCTTACACTAGGTGATTTGCGTCGGCAACGACACAATGACACGCTGACAACCCTATCCGACCAGTTGTAAAAAATTTAAACAAGTCTATTTGTAACTACTAAGCGAATAAAATATAATTATAATGAGTGACTTCAACAGCCAAATAGGCGAAAGAAACAAGTATGAACATAATATACCTAGGACCCTATACAACATGAAAACGCAATAACAACGGTGAAAGATTAATTAACTTCTGTATGGAACGAAATCTGCAAGTAAGGAATAGTTTTTACAATTAACAAAAAAATAAAACCGTCTTCAAAAACCCACTAAAAAGGGTTAACATGAACAAAATCCAAGGCGTGTCAAGTGTATACACAATAGCAATGACACCATGATTCTTGCCACCGACTTCAATATTGTTCATGCACCTATTGGCGTAATACCAAAATCGTTGTGTATGTGTGCCTATAACTTTTGAGGAGTTCCCTCGATTCTTCATGTATATCATCATCAGATCCTGACTTGGTGACAATGGGACCACCTCGGAAGTATACTCTTTCAAACAAAGAAAGAATTTTCAAAATCGGTCCACAATTGACGGAGTAATCGCGTAACAAACATACAAAAAAAGCAACAGTCGAATTGAGAACCTCCTTTTTTGAAGTCTGTTAAAAAGAAAACTACCTAGCAAGAAATGGACTTGGATATCCCCAAATGGCTTGGTAAAGAATGAAATAGATTTCATACTAACAAACAAACCGCAATGGTTCCAAGATGTTAATGTTTTGAACCAATTTAACTTCAACACTAACCACAGAATCGTTCAAGGGAAAATATCTAAAAAATTTCATAGAAAAAGCAGGAAGCACATCTTACCCTCTACTAAAACCATACCACCAAATATTCCAGAAACACTACTGTTAAATTTAGAAGAATCACTTAAGTCAGTTTTATTTAGTACAGTCAAAAATCCATAGAAATAAATTATAGACCAATTTGCCTCACTCAAGTCAAACCGGTACAAAATATTTTCCAAAATCATCATCATCAGCCGCAAGACGCCCACTGCTGGACAAAAGCCTTCCCCGAGGTTTTCCACAATGATCAGTCCTCTGCTGCTGTCATCCAGCGGTTTCCCGCGACCTTTATCCGATCGTCGGTCCACCTTGTGGAAGGCCTGCCGACACTTCGTCTCCCGGTTCGCGGTCACCACCCTAGAACCTTTCTGCTCCAACGGCCATCGGTTCTACGAGCAATGTGCCCCGCCCACTGCCACTTTGCTATATCAGTTACTTTAGTTCTCCTGTGGATCTCCTCATTCCTGATTCGATCTCGCAAGGAGTCACCCAGCATAGCTCTTTCCTTTGAGTGACCTTGAGCCTTCTTATGAGGCCCATTGTAAGCGACCATGTCTCAGATCCATATGTCATCACTGGCAACACACACTGATCAAAGACTTTTATCTTGAGGCACTGTGGTATTTGGGACGAGAAGATAGTGCGTAGCTTACCGAAAGCTGCCCAGCCGAGTTGGATTCGATGATTGACCTCTTTCTCGAAGTTGGACTTACATAACTGGATTTTGTCCTAGGTATACATAGTCATCAACAACTTCGATTGTAGAGTCTCCAACTCCATTCCATTCCATTTTCGTCTTGTCCATGTTCATTTTAAGACCCGCTTCTTGAAAAACTACTGAGGTCGTTGAACATTTTACCGAGGTCCTCCAGGGTCTCAGCCATGATGGCAATATCGTCGGCGAATCGAAGGTGAGTGATGTATTCACCATTTATGCTGATGCCAAAACCCTCCCAGTCCAGAAGCTTGAAAGCGTCTTCCAATACAGCAGTAAACAGTTTTGGAGATATTGCATCTCCCTGTCTCACTCCTCGCTGCAATTGGATAGGCTTCGAGTTCCGGTCCTGAAGGCGTACTGACATAGTGGCGTTTCTATACAAACGCTATAACACCTCGATGTACCGACAGTCGATCTGGCACTGCTGAAGAGACTGCAGTACAGCCCATGTTTCGATTGAATCGAAGGCTTTCTCATAGTCTACAAACGCTAAGCATAGTGGCTGGTTATACTCCTCGGTCTTCTGTATAACAAGCCGCAGCGTGCGGATGTGGTCTATGGTGCTAAAGCCTTTTCGGAAACCGGCTTGTTTGGTAGGCTGGAAGTCGTCAAACTTGCGTGCGAGACGATTCGTAATAACTCTAGATAACAGTATAGCTCTTGGGTCTTCTTCTAGGTTGCTGACAGGGAGGCGTGTTGCCGTGTACAACTGTAGTGCATTACGACCAATGCCCACGCTCTGTGTGTTTTACGCATTACAAGTAATTAACAAATTTAGCGAATATGGAAATAACTATGTTAAACAATAAATGATACTGGACTTAAAATACTTATGTAACTAGCAGGTGTGGCTTCCGTCGATCCTGTGGTGACAGATTTCCGAAACCGTGTAATAGGTCACCGTACATCATACGAGCACATTTTGCGGAAATTACTTTATAAGTTTTACTACCTACCTGTCATAATCAATTGAATTCAAAAATTGAAGAACTATTGATATTTAAGAATTGATTAAGACATGTCCAACCTTTAAGGACTTTATTGACTTGAAACATTATATAGATACCTACCCTTTTGTTTGTGTCACAGGCTTAATTATTATCACTTATCAGACACGACCACAGCGTTCGTTCCTGTTTCTATAAAAATAAAGGCTTCGTCAAACAGCCGACTTGGCATGAGTGGCGTGACGCAAGCGCGGCGCTGCAGTTAGTTACACTGCAGGCAGCAGAAAACGCTGCGCGCCGCGCCTGGCAATCTCGTTCCAGGTTAATAAATAAGTTTAGTCACAGAATAATTACCTGGCATAGAAACCGGACTATAAGAAACAGCAAAAGACATATATTTGACCTTTTTCTATTTATGGCTTTCATAACGAGTTTGAAAGAGATGTCCTTATAGGTATTCTTTCGTTTTCCATCGTGTTGCCAAAAGGTTTTAGACGTCAAATTTTAATGGACCGCTATTCGCCCGCTATTGGACCCCTAAGCGAACCTCCAGTACTACCAAATTAAAAAGTCGATACACGAATAGTCAATTTTGTGTCTTTTACACGGTGACTTTACGGGTGACTTTTAAATTTTGTAGCTTTATTAGTTTGACAGTGTTGTGAATATATTATATCGATATTTTCAGATTTCCAAGGGATGAGAACTTGATAGCAGAATTGATTCGGCGAGTAGGCAGGGAAAATTTGATACCGAAGATATACAGCAAACTATGGCAAAGGAACAGACAGTGACGCGAGTGATCCTGTAACCCTTTTTTGGTTGGTTGCTATCTCCAGCCCCAATATTCTAAATAAAACATTGTTGAATTATTGAACATATTTGAAATATCCCTGACCTGCTTTTAACAAAAAACTTCAAATACCTATAACTATAAGCTGCTAAAGTTTATCATAACGTAAATATAATGTTTAAGGGCCGATTTGTTTAATCTCCAGATAACACTTTCTGTAAAATGAATTTTAGCCCTCTTCTTTTCTTTCATATGACAAAAAGCGGCTGTCAAAATTTTCATTTTGGGACAAGTTTTTATTGACGACTGTTTTACCTGTCTTTATCAAATTATCAAGACCAAACTAAAGAAGTCCATCTCGACGTTAAGTACAGCTGAGGATCCTGTTTCCACCTTCCGGCACAGATTACCTTACTTCGTAACAGATCCACCACTCCGCAAATTACATCCGGTATTAGCCTACCGTTTTCTGACCTTTGGACACCTGTGGAACGGACTTATCGAAACGGGCTGCCAGCGATGTTGCCACGCCACGCCGGCACGCATTCAAGTGTAACGGCGCTAGGTGGCGCTGGCGCCGCGCGAACTGCGCGGTCATTCGGTCGCTAGCGGGTGGATTTCAGGGCGTTTCAACCGCCCGTCATCACCGTTTTTAATATATTGACGAAATCAATGACACATACCAGCAACTCCTGATGTAAACAGAAGCAGAACTGGGGGTAGTTTCTATTAGCATCAGAAGTTGCTGGTATGTGTCATTGATTTCGTCAATATATTGAAAACGGTGATGACGGGCGGTTGAAACGCCCTGAAATCCACCCTACTAGCACCACGTGTTGAGATCATTGACGTACTACTTACAAAGTTATTTAATATTGGTTTAATTTTATTCGTGAAGTTGAAGTTGTATATTAGGTATTAGCGTTAGTGTAGTAGTTAAGTTCAAAATGGTGAATCCATGGTGAATCATGCATACTGTGCGGTTAATGGATGTATGAGTAATAAGAAAAATAATCAAAAACTATTATTTTTCACCCTTCCAGCTAACGAAGAAAGGTGAGTTTAATACTAAGTAATGATATATTCATTTGTAATACAAAGTGGAGTGGACTTAAGCCACGCGTTAGGCATATAACTACCTATTAGATCAATTGGATTTAGGTTTTTATTTTTGCTTGTACAACATATTTACGTTGGGTTTCATGGTTATTTAGATAGTTTTCTATGTTTTCATTCTATAGTTTTACATTCAACAACGTTTTACACACATTTTATCGTACCCACGTTGTTTTATTTACATGTGAATATGCATAGAAGATACCCCCCCAAAAAAAACTTATTTTATTAGCCGCTTTGTGCGCACGAAAGTATTTCATTTTATTTTTATCATAATGTTGACAACCCTAATTTGATCGTGACGACGCAATTGATACACTTAGGGCGAGCGCGTAAGGTCCTTTCTAGCGCGCACGCTCGCAGTACACGTATTAACAAACGTAAGTATAAATAGCTATATGCGCGTTCAATTTTATCATTTTCTATGAGACTGGTGGTAGCCTGCTTCCGGTTCTATTATCAGATCTGTTAATTGACACAATAATATTACATTGTCATCGGGTTTACATAAGTATTCCAAGCTTCAGTTCAATTAAACACCGGTTAGTAGATGAAAAATGGTTATTATCATGAACATTGGAACATAGCAAGTTAAATGAAAGCTTGTAAAAAAGGAAAGTGATAACTTTTTTATGCTTTTATTTGGCAACTAGAAAAATCAGCCCTTAAATCATTAGAACAAATTACAACTGCGAAATTGAATCGATATCGATATTATTGTTGACTCAGCAACATCGCTGGCGTCGACAGATCCTTGTGACAACACGAAGGAAAGTGAATGAATACCTATTAGGACCTCTCTTTCTAACTCGTTATAAATGCCATGAATAGAAAAACGACAAATATATGTCTTTTGCTGTTTCTTATAGTCCGGTTTCAATGCAGGGTACTTATTCTGTGAGTTTAGTAACACATTTTTGTAGTTTTTATGGTCCAAATCAGTCATTCTCTAACACAATCTATCAATTTTTCTACATTCATTGTCACTAATATACTGTAAAGGGGTTTGGGTAAAAGTGTTGTAACGTAGTTTTGTTGTAATTGTATTAATTGTATTAATTGTAATATTAACGTAGTAATTGTATTAATTGTAACGTAGTTTTCTTGGACACAGTATTAAGAAGTAGCAATAGTAGTGAATAAATATTTATTTATTTATTTTATTTATTTATTTATTTCGCTTAAATAAATTTACACAAATTGGTTTATACATTGTTGACTAGGCGTTTTTCTTTAAACTAAAATCTTAAATATCTCGACTCCGATATTATTAAACATCATAAATTATATATATCTGTGTGTATTTCGAGGTCCTCTAAATAACTATGCAAAAATCATCCGTGGCCGCTGAAAAAAAATTACATTATTCTTCAAACAAATTTAGCCAATGCCCTTTGTAAACAGTTACAACATGAAAATCCTTAAGAAAGTCGAGCATGTGGTGACAGCTGGAAGTACAATATTTTCAAATGGCAACCACCACAGGTTATAGTAAACCTTGGATCATGTTGCCAATTTCATTCCGAACAGCGCCCTCATTTTTTTGCTTGACTTTTTTGCCAGGCTATAACGAACGCGCTTACGCTTAGTAATAAACAGGCTCAAGTCGAAATAAAGCAGTTTGATTTATGGTTGAAAATGAAATAATAGTAGATTGTACAACAAGTGCATAAAACGCACCAATTTACGCGAGACGTTTATGATGGATGTTTCGGATGTTTAGGATGGATACCTATAAAGTCGAGTGCTAAATGGGTTTTATGAACGAGTTATACACTTTACTTTTCACTTCGATTGCGAGGAAATATTATAATAATAAAAATTATAATAATAATAATAAATGCGACGAAATAAAAATTATAAGATTTATAAGTTTAGTTTATTTCAATAAGCTTTATTGTGTACTTTGGCTGTTCGTATCCTTGCCTTGGTCTTAGAATACTAACGAAACGAAATAAAATAAAGAGGTTATTCTATGAAGTTAAAGTTGTTCGTGTGGCTGTTGGACCAATTGCCTAGACCTAGGTCTTCAACGAAGATTTAACTTTTTGCACTAGAGCATAAGAAGCGACTTTATGTCGCCTACGCACGACAGAAAGACGAACTTTTAGAGCATGAGAAGTGAAAAGGTTTATTTCGACTTGAGCCAGTTTATTACTATAACTAGTAACAGACACTCGAACTTGTTTCGGGCCGGACACGGATTTGGTTCGGCGGACCAAATCTGCTGTTCGCTACAGACGACCGAACCTTGCCAGTCGTCGAGTGCAGCAGAGTACGGACGTCATGCCTCCGGTATTATATAAGCGTGCAAAAATTGCGATTGCTTTAGCGGCCACAATGATGCCACCTAATTGTTCCAGGAAGCAACGAAAGGAGTGGGTTAAATATTATTTAAGAAATCGCAGTGACTTTAGTCACATGAAATTAATTAAATCGCTTGATAGTGATGTCTTTACCCCACTGCCCAAAGGAGGGTTATGTTTTTGGAGCGTATGTATGTATGTATGTCTATTTCTTTGGCACGCTCTGCAGCCTAAACGGCTTGAAGGATTTTAACATATGAGGTGTCATTCGATTCGTCTTATTGTCGAAGTGAAATAGGTTAGGTTAGGTTATAATATTTCAATATGGCGTCCGCGAAACAAAATGGAGGGGTAATAAAAAAAGCATTTTTTTATTTTAACAATATGGGTATCAAATGAAAAGTAATAAATATCCAATTCCAAATATATACACATTATAACATTTTGATGCTACCTTTTAATAAATAAAAACTAAAAAAGTATGAAATAGAATAAATTAATTTAAAATTCAAAAAACCCGACTGCTTTAACAATATCAACTGAAAAGCTGAAAAGCAATAGTAACAAGCCATAACCCAAAGAATATAACTTAAATGTTGGAAAAGGTATTGCAGGCGGGGGACAAGCAAATTTTGCTGTAGGTACAAATTTAAATATTTTAACTTATAGAGCACCACTTGGACTTGTCCCCGCCTGCAATACCTTTTTCAACATTTACCTAAGTTATATTCTTCAGGTTATGGCTTGTTTTTAGCTTTTCGGTTGATATTTTTAAAGCAGTTGGGTTTTTTGAAATTAAAATTAATTTACCTATTTCATATATAATTTTTTAAAATTTACAATATCTTGGTTGCAATAAAGTACATATTATGGGATGTATCCTACAAACATGGGAAATCTTTGTAATAGCTGAAGGAGTTCAATTAATACATCGCATTCGATGACAACGTTATCCATGATGCGCACGCGCGGCCGTCCTTCTCGACGTCTCGAACACGACTAGTCGCAATTTGTCCGGCACGACCGTCCACACGGCCGGATCTGGTTCGGAGCGAACCAAACCCGTGTCCGGTCCGGACCAAGTCCGAGCGTCTGTTACTAGTTTACTACCCGTAACAGACGCTCGGACTCGGTGCGGGCTGGACATGGATTTGGTTTGGCGGACCAAATCTGCTGCTTGCTAGTTGCTACAGATCGAACCTTGCCAGTCATCTTGTGAGTGCGGTATTATCCATGCGTGCAAAAATTGCGATTGCTATAGCGGCGACAATGCTGACACCTAATTGTTCGAGGAAGAAACGAAAGGAGTGGGCTAAACTTTTTTTAAGAAATCGCAGTGACGTGAAATTTATTAAATTGCTTGATAGTGATGTTTTTACCCAACTTCCCGAAGCAGGGTTATGTTTTTCGAGCGTATGTATGTATGTATGTATGTATGTCTATTTCTTTGGCACGCTATGCAGCCAAAACAGCATGACGGATTTTAACATATGAGGTGTCATTCGATTCGTCTTAATTGTCGAAGTGACATAGGTTACCTATATAATATTTCAATATGGCGTCCACGAAACAAAATGGAGGGAGTATAAAACAAGTATTTTTATTATAACAATATGGGTATCAAATGAACGCTGATAAATATCCCATTCCAAATATATCTATATATATATATACTATAACTGGCTACACCCCTAAATACCTTACTATTCTACCTTTAGTTTACGAGCAAGTCACTAATATACTTATTATAGTACCTAATAAAGATGTCTAATATTAATACATTAACTAAACGTAGGTAGGTAACAAATTAGAAAACGATTTATGACAAAGTTGTTGAACTGTGCTTCCATACGAAATAAAATAGCTGACTTGGCCTTACATTAAGATTTCACAACTTTTTACGGTGGAAGCATTACATTGCGAGACTTGACATTTTAGTACATTTTATGTTTTTGATGGGATAATGTTCTTACGTCAGCAAAGACAGGACATGAATGATCACGGGACTATTCCAATCAAACCGAAGGTACCTACCTATTACCGTTTGGTTTTCATAAGTGGCAAAATTAGAAAACTTATTAAAAATCATCGGTTTAATCTTAAACATCGATTTTACACAGACTGTAAATATAATACTAAATTAACGTATTCCGCAGTCTTCCTGGTGAAATCAAAACAAAACACAATTAAAATAATTTCATTTCGTCGTTTACTCTACTCCACATAAGGGTGCGAAGTTCAAAAAAAGTGTATATACCTAGTTAAGGACTGTTTAGGACTTAAGTTAAGAAACTATACATTTTTTAAGAAGTTAGGAAACTATAAGTTTCGTAACGAAAATTTGTCATACAGTTATAATAATATAGTATCGTTAATTTTCGTTACGAAAATGATAAAGTTACCGTTTCTCAACTTAAGTCCTTAACAGTCCTTAACTATGTAAATTTTTTTGAACTTCACCCATAAGCTTCTTTTGAACAAACTCTAGATTGAGTTGTTTCTGACCAAAAGTCAATAAATACATCAGTCTCAGTTTTTAGGTTATGCCCCGTCACAATTAATACAGCCAATCTAAAGTATTTTATAAAGTTATGTTATTAATAGAAAAGTCATGCGGCCTCAATCTCAGGTTTAAATTGTAAGGAGGATGTGCTGTTTGCAAAGGGCTCGTATAGCCCATAATGCCGCATGAGCCGTAACCACTGTCGTTACCATAAGACATATTCTGCCCTATCAGCGCAGACGAATTCGGCACGTACTGCCGATTCGCATTCTGCATCATCAAGTAGTCATTCTGATACAATCCTGTGTTGACAATAGGTGGGACGTTGAAGTTCAAATTCGTTTGGAAGTGGAGCCAATCCTTGTTGCGGAGGTCGGTTCTCTCGGTTTGGATGCCGATGGGCACGGCGACCGGCTCCGGCGAGTCCTGGGAGCTGGAGCGGTGGCTGGACAGCGCTGAACGCTCGTTGCGACGGAACTTGGCGCGCCGGTTCTGGAACCAGACCTGACGGCCGTACAAATTCTTAACAAATATGTATGTTTTTTACAGAGTACCTATACCTACCTAATATCAGAACTGAGAAATAATTTTACGCAGACGAGCGTCTTAATTGAATAGTACCTAATACTTAATTAATATTAGAACAAATAATAGTTCGCTCGTTTGAATCATATGTTTTCCATTAATTGCTGTCAAACACATCCAAGAACTCGGAATGCATAAATCACCCCCAGTAACATATTTGGAATTTAAACATACAATCATATGATATGACTATGATTTACGAAATATGAAGCGATTAAACCTTAAACACTATTTGTAATACGAGAATTATTTTTGCATTTAAAAATAGTATTGTAGCAAATGTTTAAACAGTACCTGAACCCTACCCTCAGTCAAATTGACCCTTGCAGCCAAATCTTCTCTCACAAAGGCATCAGGATAATGAGTCTTCTCAAACACCTTCTCCAACGCAGCCAACTGCTGACTGGAGAATGTCGTTCGATTCCTTCTTGGTTTCTTAACTTCTTTCTCCTTTTCTTCTTCATCTTCTTTCGTATTCTTTGCCTCGTGGAACTTGCGCCGCAGACTATCCTCATATGCTAGGTATTCTACTGGTTTTATGTACTGCTGTTTGGAGTACCAAGGTAGTTCGTTTTGGTAGGTTTGATCGTATGTTGTGCTGTGGCGTCCAGCTGTTAAGAAATATAATATTTTAGTAGGTTACGTTTACCTATAGAGAGTGAGAGAGCGAGTGAGCAAGATTTACCTAGTAACTAACATTGTTTTGTTGTGTGTTATAGGTAGTTTCACAAGAGCTGACACGTACGGATCGAATGGGTGAATGAAAGTAGGTACTGACGGCACTTCGCCAACGGCAGAGGCACCTGCAGCCGACGCCAGCCCACGGTGGCATTACAGCGTCAACTGCAAGCGTTGTTATGGGTGGCGACGGCTGGAGTTGTTTTCGCCAATGTCGGCGTGTCGTTAGTGTATAAAAACCCTTAGAGTTGTTTCATAAGAGCTGTAAAGAAAAGATCTAACCAAACTACTAAATGTCGCCTATAATAGGCTATTTGACAAATGACAAAATAAATTACTTTTACACTACCACAGAAGCTTAAGCTTAAGCTTTCGAAAATAACACGGAAAAACCTAGTTATCGCTTATTTTTGGAATTTAAACGATTTTTAATTTAACAAAATCTTTATTAAGGAACACTGAAAATTGTGACGTCACAGGTTCCTATTTTCATACTAACTTCATATTACCGGATCGTTTTGACGTTTCAATAAAAGTTGCTGATTTGACCAGTCAGTCAAATAGCCTGTTGTCTGAGTGATCCTTTAAACGTAGGTACATAGTTCCAGTTTCGAACAGGAAACCTGTAAGTATTTCTTGTAAACACATTGTGTACCTACTTTCTTTCACCCACTCGGTCCGTTCGTGGCACGGCTGCTCTTGTGGATCGATCTGCAACAGCTCGGCGGTCTTGGCGGAATAATTAAAAACGCGTGCGCATCGGCCCGAACGACTCGAGAACATTCTTCTAATTTTATAACATACAATTATTGTATGAATACCTGTCAAGTGATGAAGTCGTAACAAGCTGTCCTCGTGGCATTTAATCATTTGAAGAAGGTTGTGGCTGTTGTCGGCATAGTTGGCGTTCGGGAAGCTCTGTACTGGTTTGGTCTCGTACATTATTGGACTAGTATCTGTGGACAAGGCAAAATATTATTGATATTATATCATCATACTTAGTAATTATTAATATTCGAGTGAGAAAGTTTAACAAAAGTGAAAAGTAAAGTTTTAACTTGAAGTGTCAAGTAAAGTCTTTACTTGAAGTGTCAGGTAAACACTTTTCGAAGGTGTGCACTCGGTGCACAGTCACTCCTCAGTTAATAACCCTCCTTCGGGCAGTCAAGTAATTTTTAAGTTTGATTAAAGTTGCTGCGTCTTATTCTATTGCTATAGCAAAGAAACTGACAGCAGCAACTTTAATCAAACTAAAAAGTTAATTGACGTCTCTGAGTGCGGCCGATAGACAGTTAACCCTATATAGGACAATTAGAATCAGGTTCAATAAAATAAATGCTACATTTTTTACTTCATTTTCTATCCAATAAAGTCGATTAGATGTCCATCTTGTCCGTTCCGTTAACCCGACCAGTATTTATTTAAACATTTTTGGCTATAAAAATATAGTCTGTAAATAAATAAAAAACTGGTCAAGTGCGCGTCGGACTCGCGCACCGAGGGTTCCGCACAAACTTGTAGGTATGCAAATAGTTCGTTAATCACGGGAATCGAGTCTCGAAGATTTTTCCCTCTTTTTCCAAGTTGTCCTTGGAGCTGTGAAAAAGTCAAAAACTTCTAAGCTAACGCAATCAAAAGATACGGCCGTTTATGCCGCATATTCAAGGGAATCTCATAAGAATCAAAACCTATTTTTGACTTAGAATCATGAAATTTAGCAAGAAGCAATGTCTCAGTGCACAAGTAAAGGAAAAAATCCACGGATTACCCCCAGCAGTTTAACCCTCCATGCTTATCAATAAGATCACATTTACGATAAAAGTTTAATTACCGGCAATCTTCTTCGAGCTTGGGGCAGAATTATCAATAAAAAATCAGCGCTGCGCAGAAGCCGTAAAAACATTTGCACGTGGTCTGAAATCGATCCGGCAACAAGGCGGCATACAGGCGCACCGGTCGTGCGTACGCGCACATGTGCCGCCTCGGGTCCACGCCGACTGGCGCGCGCGGCGGCGTGTTCCCTGACCACTGGCCCGCTGACATTAGCGAAATTATTATTAATTGTTAATGTAAATACTGAGGGTCTGCCACCTTTGACCTAGCGTATCTAAACCAATATTATAAAGGGTAGGTATATTTTAAACGTTTGGCAGAATATTGACGTTTTGGTCAGCAGAAAAATGCATTTGGTCAGCAACTTATATGGTCACCTAAAATATCAAAATTTGATCAGCAATTAATGTTATATTGAGCTGCTATAAAATCGATTGGTAAGTTTAGGGGTTAGGTTAGGTTAGGTCAAATATATTTACTGCATTTTGTGAGACACGTTTAATAAAATTTCAGTTAGCTAAAGCACGGAGAGCATAATGCTTAATAAACATAAGAAATGTACGACACACACAGCAGCGGAGCTCCTATTCTGCGTAGTTAAGGCGCTTCGTGCCTTAACACATCTCTAACCTATCAAGTTGTAATTTAACTAATTTAGCTTCTTTCTTAAATTTTAAACTTAAATTTTACTGCGTACCAGAATTGTGTAATCTTGCAGGCCTTTGATATTTGGTATTAATATTTTGGTACGGAACCCAAATAAGGTCTTACAAGAGTGCATACTTAGACCTGAGTATTTGATATGAATTTCAACTTGATACCTCCACGCGTTCCTGAGTAAAAGGGTCTTGACAGACAGACAGACAGACAGACAGACAGACATACAGACGGACAACGAAGTGACTTTAGGGTTCCTTTTTTCCTTTTGTCGTAGGCCTTAACCGTAAAAAACGGTCAAGTTTGAGTTTGACTCGCGCACCGGCGATTCCGTAGCCACACAATATTATTATGTAGGTATGCATATTTCACTAGGTACCTGCCTATACACCTACGTTGTGTTTACCAAACTAAAGTAATTGTATACCTACTTAATACTTGTAACCGTTAGCGCAAGCCCGACTCGCACTTGACCGGATTTATTATTTGTTGTTTTCCTTTCGGTTTATATCTACTATAAATAATCACCTAATTTGATGCTTGTATATAAAGGTTTTATAATTATTACGATAGATCAAACACATAAAAACGTTAAAAATAAAGTTTCTTGTATAGGGACTTGCTTATACTTATTATACTTTTAGATTTTTTTAATTATTTGTTAGGAAATCCACCGTTGCGTTATAACACAATATATTCTGCAAAAAAAATCAACTCGCTATCTATTACAGTTCAAATAGGTATAATAGGTAGGTACTCGTAGCTCCTTAACATTTTAACCGCCGCCGCGTGAGTGAGGCCAGATGGGCGGACGGACGGACAGCGTAGGCTTAGCACCTTCCCCTTTTGGCTACGGAACCCTAAAAATACGTAAAACATCGTGAATTTTCTATTAAGAATCGTTCCAGGTTTCGGGAATAATAATCTTTCGTCGCGTTCTTCATAACTGAAGGTCGCGTCTTGAATAAACAGGGGAGTGCAGTGGTAGTAGACCATGTTTTTGTTTCACGTTTAATAGTTACGTGACGCGATCCTTTTCGCTTGCCGTTTGTCGTAGCTCCTAACGTCTTACGACCGCACTCAGAGACGTCAACTAACTTTTAAGTTTCATTAAAGTAAGTAGCCGCTGTCACTTTCTTGCTATAGCATGCAATAGATTTTTTTAAATATATGTACAAAATAGTTTAAGTACGTTTGAAAAAATGGTAAGCCTTTCTTATCCTCTTAGAGTTAAGAGTGCAGAGCTTCGAGCTCAGCGCTTCAGACCAAGCAAACCGCTCGGGAGAACAAACCAACAACACTTGTGTGTATATATACATGCATGAGCTATTCGCATAGATGCCCTGGAAATTTAAATAATATAGGATATGTTATTACATTTAAAATTAATGACTTATTAAATTTTAAAGATTTTCATTCGCCAGCGAGCTTAACATGCATGGATGAGATAAAGTTTGACAGGTGTTAGGGACTGACTCATAAACATAAAATTGTGTACCTATATATATAAGTACCTTAAGATTGTTGTTTTCAGGAAATAAACTTTGTTTGATTTTACAACTTTTTCTTTGAACATCTACACTTGTAAGGACAACAACTTCGCATAATTATTATGCGAAGTTGTTGTCCTGACTTTTATTACCTTTTATTAGTTACTAAGCGATTTTCACATTTTTATAGCGATTTTATCAAAACGGGACACTTTTATTTTAAACCTTAAGTGTTAAATATTCGTTTTATTTTAAACCTTAATGCCATTACTAATAAACGTTGAGTAACCGCTGAGTAGTTATACCATGCTTTGTCCTTATCTGTCGAATTCAAATGTCACAATGACAGATAAGGACAAAGCATGGTATAACTACTCAGCGGTTACTCAACGTTTATTAGTAAGGGCATAAGTGTTAAATATTCGTTAGAATATGGAATAGTGTAGGTACATATTCATTTCCTAGCACCTGTCAAATTTTATCTCGTGTATGCATGCTAAGCCCGCAGAGTTATCGTTTGGCCTCAACTGCCTTAAGGACCTTCCCGTCGCAACAGTTCACAATTGTGGCTCACTGCACTTTTTCCATTTCCATTTCAGACCATTTGATCTCCAATTAAACAGGTATAATATTTTTAATTACGAACGCGACGTTCATTCGGCCAAAAACAATAATAGAATAAAACCAAACCTTTCCGCATTTTTCCCGTTTTCAGGGATAAGCTTGAAATTTAATACCGTTTCAGCAGATAAAACGCAGCGGCGGCAGCCACCTGTCTCTCGTGACCCTTGCGACAGGGAGACGGGATCGAATGGACCATGCGTACACTTCCAGAGACCCGAAAAAAGTGTAAACGTTAAATTTCAGTTGTATATAGGACAGGATACGCAAGAATCTAAACCAAACGCAATTGTGCCAGTAGGTAACTATTATACGAGTAGATGTCAAATGTCTGAAACATTAAAAACTCACCTTTATTCTGGTCCATTTCAGCAAAATAAACACAAATTTAAATTAAACCTAGCCAAAGTATTTCTTAACTGTCACTTAACTTTGTATCAAACTAAACTCGACGCGCAAATAAATGTTATTAATCCACTAACTTATTGAATTACTTTATATAATTTAATTATTCTAACTTTCTTACTAATGTGTGAACTAATTGAGTCTTCGCAGTGATCTGGCTCCTGCCTTACGCTAAGCTCTAACCACACGTACGGGAGAAAAAATACCTCACAAGATTCGTCGGGAACACTCCCCCAGAAATATTAAACAATAAAACTAAATCAACACTATTGCAATCGCGCCAAAGTTCAAAACGCAATGTGAGTACAGTTTTCCGCTTAAACCCGCAAAAGCGACCTTACACATCTTAATTTTAAATTGATTTTAGAACGCCGCGCTTTTTGTTTCTTATTTCAAGGCGTGGTCAATTGCAGGCCCGCCTGGTAATTTTTTTTAAAATAATTTTTGAACGGGAATCGTTATGGGGCAATAATTGACGCGTCAACGTCTATTATTTATGGCCGCTGAATAGTTAATTTAAATTAGTTTGTTATGTGATTGGTTCTGAAAAGTTTATGTTGTTCTTTCTGGCGCGGATGTGGAAATTGGTTTTTATGACTGTCAAAATTAGAATCGAGTCAATAGAGCGTGTTGTTTTTATTTTTGACAGTAAGTAGTAATTTTTAGGTAATAAAGGAACCGGATTCTTTTTACCCGACTTCAAGGACGACAGGTGAGGAATATTTTTTTTTAAATTTATTTATTTTTGACGCCATTTTTATAAAATATTACATGTCACAAGATTTGGTTGATTACCTCGACTATAGGCTGTGATTATACCACATTGCAGTAATTCCTCATTTAGAACAGACCATGTCGAGTAGTGTTATGTTAGGAATACCATTTGTTCTATAATAAATTTCCCTACGTCCCTCGCCATTGGGTGGGTACTATGCATGTTGAATTTCTTTAGTTGTAGATAAAACTATTTACATAAGTAGTTACCTACATACGAGTATTCGTTACGTTTGAAGCGCCGACTGTCGTGTTGGATTACATGTCGAATAACACCCGCAAATATAACACAGTGTACATTGCCAAACTATATTGAATTAGTTCATTGGTTGATTGGCAAAATAAATAAACGATTGTTATACTAGAATCTGCCGCGGTCTCACACGCCTGCGGGCGAGACTACGCGAGTCTATTAAGCTGCTCTTCTACGATCTGAGGACGCTAATTTTACTCGCGCGCATAAAGCATTTGCACCGGACCATTAGCTTAAAGAAAGTAATCAAGACGAATAATTCAAAAAATTCGCAGGAATTTTCTGGAACCGGATTTGTACTGAGCCAGTCGTCATGGTTCTCCTTGAGGGGAACTCGTATGTCAAGCAGTGGACGTCTTTCGGCTGATATTATGATGATGTGAAACCAAAGATTTGAAAGCGCACGGCCGGCATTCTCGATGTGTGTCGCTGCGAATTGCGATTCCCAGAGTCTCCTCGTATCGTAGGATAGTCGTTTAACATAATTTAATAGTCAGGCTGGGTCATCTGTGTATCATACAATCAACAATTTGACAGGTGCTAGGGAAATGAATACATCTTTCTGACTTTTATTACTCTTTATTACTAAGCGACTATTGCGATTTTCACATTTTTATAGCGATTTTATGAAGATGGGACACTTTTATTGAATAAATGTAGGTATTAATTTCCCTAACACCTGTCAAATTTTATCTCTCTTGCATGCATGCTAGGGGGCCAGTAGTAGATATCTTTCGACTGATGTGATGACATTGATGCTAGGGTTTCCAATACCGCAGCCTACCTATCTTTAGTCTCGGTACCTGCTGGACTGAACAATTTCATATAAATTAATACTATTTATATAAAGTACATAAAACCACCACATAATTAACATAGAGAGCAGAATTTTCATGGCAAAAATTGAAATGTCATACTTAGGGACAGAACGTCGTATTTTAACGACTATCGATAAGTAATTTTCACGTAGTACGACAAAGTTAAGTAATTAAATTAGAACTTCTATCTATACGTATATACCTACACTTACTTAAGCAAAATATTTTACCAATATTACAATATAGAAATAAAATAACGCAACATATACAAATTTAATATTTGAGATGCACTTATCGTAAAAAAACAATCACACACAATAAGCACATCGCGAGTTCTTGGAGTAAAAAATAATCAATGAATAATATTAAAAAAAATGCCAGGAAATGCATCTGTGAACTAACCTTCCCGCAAAATAACAGAATCGAAATCTATATCTGTGCTAATTATATTTTCCTCGTCTTCTCTATAGTCATTCAGAATACTCATAATTTAAAGTGATAACGATAACACCGTATTCGATAGCACGAAAAGTCGTGTTCTATCCCTATGATATTTAAATTTTTGCCATGAAAATTCCGCTCTATGATTACATAACTTCACTTTTATTAATTAATTTACTACTACGAGTATTACTCAATCAAATTGCTTTTTTATAGAGATCAAAATACAGAAAATATTACAAAATCATCACGTACAACTGAAACAAAAACTAAGAACATTTACAGCAGAATTTTGACAAAACGAATTAAAACTCATCCCGTAATTCCCGCGCTCGTAATCTCGCAATAAGCGGGACTTGCTTGAATATACCGCGGGATCTCGGAATAGGTACGCAGGATTGGAAGCCCTAGTTGATGCGATAATAAAAAAATTCATTCGTAAAATCTGACTTCTTTTTTAATTTAATAATTTTGGTAGTGGCCTGTTTCAAAGCAAATACAAAATTTTAGGAACTCATCTAAAATCACGTATCCAATAATAATTATAAATGATATCGTCAAGACCGCGCCGCGCCGCCTGCGCGCCGCCCGCGCGCCGCCGCCCCTCGCGCCGAGAATAGCGCCGCCCGTCGCTACGAATTAGCGAGAAAACGTGAAAAACGCACCCAGACTTCTGCCCGCCTTAGAGAAACGGCGCGAACTGTAACGAAACTTGTATTGTACTAAAACCAATATTCATAGCCGGGAGGATAACATTTTCTGTGGACATAGTATGCAGATGTATGACATTTATCTTAGATATTTGCGACATAGGATGAGTAAGGTCGGCCAAAAAAGTCATAAAAAATAGCGGTATTCGAGATTGATGTATGATAGAGATTTTAGTAAAACCGACCGGTAAAAAGGGACACCCAATCCGGGCTATTCCCAGTTGTCCGCACCCTCGAAGGAATTTTTATTTCCATTTGTCCACACCTAATTTCTAGGGTGCGGATAACTGGGAATTGCCGCCCGACCCGCAAAACGGCCGTTGCACTGAAGCTTGCAGCATAAAATAATCAAAACGAAAGCAAAATCGAGGAATTTGCCACCATGCTGCACCGCAAAGAGTGCCTGTACGGAGATGATCGCAGAGACCGTTGAAGTACAATCATTATATTAATTATACCTAACTAAGTACATAAGTGCAACGCCGGCCCTAGCCCTTGATCTGGGTAGAGCGAAATTGTCTTTCGGGGCCCCTTTGATTGAAGCTTTTTATTTTACTCTTTCAAAAAGTGTCATGAAGTAATTTTTTTTCGCTAGATTTTTATTTTCCGATTTGTCATTTAGGCGCCCTCACCATTTCGCGCCTAGAGCGCCACTCACTCGCTCGCAATCGCTTTTGGCCTAAAATTTCCTACTAACCAAGTGTTTTTACTGCCGTAGGAAAAATACTAAATTTTTTCCGTGACTGGTATATTCGAAGCAATTGATAGTTCGGGCGTTGTTCGCGGCCGTTTATAATTTGGGGATAGACAATTGGAAACGCTTCTTAGTCTCGAGGTTGGCTAACTTCAAGCAAACGATCTTCAAACGGTATTTGTGGGATTTTACACCAATGTACATATATACACTTGTACCTATACCCAAGAAAAGATTAGGGAGGTCGCACACTGCGACTTTTTGTAGCGATTCAGTAGCGATGCAATCGCGATACAGTATCGATACAGTCGCGATGCTGTCACTGGTCGTATACCCTCGCACACGTAAATACGATTCTGCATCGCTACTATCGCGATACAGCATCGATTCAGCCGCCATACAGCATCGATACAGTATCGAGACAGTCGCGATACAGTATCGACACAGTCGCGATGCAGCATAGATGCAGTTGTGCGCTTCGTGAACGCGAGACTGCATCGCGACAGCCGCGTGTTTGTATCGATACAAAGCGACTGTATCGCTACTACATCGCTTGTGTAGCGCGGCGTTGCAAATGCGACAAGCGGCCACGTCATGTCGCGATGTAGTCGTGCGTTCACGAAACGCGCTACATTGGACCCCATTTAATAAAATCCGGGGCAGTGTATCCTAAAGCGACTGAAAAATCCTGTATTTATATAATTAGAAGCCACAAATTAAATAACGTCTATTCGTATTACCTATTATTAAACTACACGCCGGTATTAGTACGTAGGTACTCGTTACGCGCAAGTGCAAACGAGCTGTCGCGCACACCCGACGACTGTCACCCCCAATTATGGCTGCCATCAGCTCCATGACACTTTTGCGCGCTTGCTTTTGAATTTAGAACAGCAGTCGTTCTTTAAACGTTTTTTTTGTTTTTAATGTCGGCGTGTTGTCGTGCTGTGTTCAAAGGAGTTTGTGATATGTTGATTTTCGAAGAATGTCTCTATAACGCACTGATATATAATTATAATTGAACATTAAGGCAAATGGATAATATTAACTGTGTAACTCTTTCAGCACTAATATTGACAGTGAATTTTGGACTTTGTCTTTTGTAGCAGTGAATGCGGTTACGTATATGCATTTGCTATGCCACTGTCATTTTTAGGGTTCCGTACCAAAATGGTTGAAAAGGAACCCTTATGGTGAGACTTCGTTGTCTATGTGTCGGTCTGTCTGTATGTCTGTATTAGCAACTATAGTTGGTTCCAAATAAGCTGACGAAATTCCACTTGAGACCGTCATTAGCAACAACAATAGGATTATGTGCACCCAGGTAATTTTTTTGTAAACACTTGCAATGGGCGGGCTTCTAACTATCTTGATACTTTCTCTTTTCTTATTTTTAGCAAATTTAGATATTACTCAATGTTTTTATTTTTTATTTTGAGGTGTTCAGTTCAGTATTAATCAAAATGTAATAAATGTTGGGAGCGACTCGGACACGGAGACAAGCTCTAAATCTGAATAACATGTTACTAACCTTTCAGTAATATCTCTTATCATTATATATTTAATGATTTTATTAATAAATAACATAACATAATATTGTATTTTATTGCTGCGACTTGAAAAACAAACTAATCTCAAATAAATGTATCCATAATAATTGAAAAGTATCAAGATACGGTGGTAGTTGTAGCTTAGTACAAAACAAGATAACGCCAAAACACCTCACTTCAAAATACAATAGTTTTATGAGGCCCAAGTTTATTATCCCTATTGTCTACGTTCAAGTGGAATCTCGTCAGCTTATTTGGAACCAACTATACACAAGCTCTGCCCGCATCTGTTTTTAGTAAAAAAAATATGAAATACATTTTATAAATAATTAAAAAGGGGTCTAGCGAATGGAGGATGGAGGGTTGAAAAATTAAAGTGATTTGAGTATAGCAAATGGGGTGTCATATGAAAGGGCTTAATCTGCACATTTCAAGACTATTTTTTTTTATAATTTTCCGTGACGTACTTTTTGATTTATAACCAAAAATGTAAAAAAATGACCTTCCCCCTTATATCCGAAGTTTATGAACCGAAAACTCTGAAAAAACCTAACTTATAGATAATTGCTTATATTTTACAGAAAAAATAAGAAGTGTTCAAAATTTATAGTTTTCGAGAAATTGACAAAAAACCTTGAAAATTTGTGTTAAATTTAGACAGCTCAAAATAGACCTTATCGCATACAAATTAAAGTACTACTCCCGGCACAAAAATTAAACACTAAAAAGTAAATAAATAATAAGGCCCTTAAAGCTTAATGTCAGTACCTAGTAATATTTTGATTCAAGCGTCGTCACGTCCGACAAAGACATAAACGGGCTCCGAGCACGTAGGTATGTAGTACGTCACAGGACGGACTTCGTCACTACAAGATTTCAAGTATTAAAAATCCCGACAAAATCGCTTTCAAAACTCATAACTTTTAAACGGCTTATCAGATTTTCATCAAACCAAGCTAAGAACTCTCTCGATTAAGTCACCTTTCAAACAAAAAAAAACAAATCATAGTCAGTCCATCCACACGCCACAGACAGATACACAGATACACATGTCAAATGTATAACACCCCTCTTTTTGCGTCGGCGGTTAATAAGGTATATTTTTGAAGTATGGACTTAAATACGGAACCCTCGGTGAGCGAGTCCGACTCGCACTTGACCGGTTTTTTTCCTATGAAAACAGGCAACATAGGTTTGATCGTAGAGCTGATCTTAGATGTCAATGTCCATATTTTTAACGCTCACGTACCTAGTGTAAATACCTACTTACTCCAATTTTTTTATTTAGCAGCTTCAGTATGTAACTTACTATACTTAAAAAAACATTTGGCACTGGCATGCTGAAATGTTATACATGCAAACACGTCAACATGTTTGTTTGGTAAAAAATATCAGGAACTAGGTTTTTTTTCACCGTCGCCGTGTGGTCCCGTAGTGTTGTAGGAAGCAGGTTCAATGATGCGTGAACATGAGCATTCGTCATCACATCCGACCATAGGGCGACCAGCTTACCCAAAGTTGTTAGAATATATCTGTAAACAAATAACGGACGCACAAGTTATGTATTAAGATTGTTAATCTTCTCTATTTTGGTTTCAAAAATTGGAACGTGGATTCATGTTGTCAGATTTTTATTTACCTACTTACAGAAATCCATGCATATTTATTATCTCCTATCATTAACCCATTAAATATTTCTTTAAATTGCCAAACTTAGGCCCGTGGTACTTAACAGTCGTAGACTTGTAAAAAATGATAGTCTAGTAAATTTTGAGAAACCGGTCGGGCTATATTTTTACCTAGGATGACCACACTTGCCGTTAACCATTGCCATTCCAAGTTTAAACGCAACGTATGGCGCCAATTACCTCCACTCACCCCGGCCGTCCATCACGCATGCACCGCACGATTAATTACCACAGATATAGAACGAAAAATACCATAATTAAACGTTACTCGAAAGTGATAGATGGCGTTGTGGAGTTGTAACTTAAAGTGGGTTTTAAATATTTTTTGTTTGCCCGCGACTCCGGCCGCGTAGAAACGTTCAAATTTTTTGGAATTATAAGTATCCTTTCCGTCTCCGGCCTGCGCGTTGAACCGCAAAGATGGAACAAACAAACAGACATACATACATATGTATCCTCAAGTAAAGATACACAATATGGGGTTTTTTATATCTTGCTTATGAATCACAACGATTCAACAACATTTTTATTTGTGTTTACTCGCAGATCAAACAAAGTAAACTTAAAGAAACAGTATCGCGAATTATACCTACTCCAATTTATAAAACTTGTTCCGTATTTAATTAAATCGGCCTTGTTGATCTGGGATGGCGCCTTTTCCTTCAGCAATCCGGATGTGTCCCGCAAATCGCGACACAACTTACACAGCCATTAATAACGATGTCAGCGCGCCGGCGCGATGAGCCGAAACGCGCCGTAGCAAATAAGTATTTAAATTAAGAATTTAAAAACTTTATGTTATCTGAGCAATTTGAACTAAGAATTTGAACTTCTGAAATTCCTAATATTTTTGGGAATTCTTTGTTCTTTAAGGCCCTGATGGACGGGCGAGCTTTACCGCGGTTTTATGGCTTGTTAGTAATTAAGTTCGCCCGTGTACCTATCACTAAAATGCTGCGGTTTTATATACCAACGAGTCTGGCTCGCGATTCGTCAGATTGTTTTATTATTAACCGACTTCAAAAAAAGGAGGAGGTTCTATGTTCGCCGGTATCTATGTCTTTAGGGTTCCGTTTCGTACCTCAAATGAAAAAAAGGAACCCTTTTAGGATCACTTTGTTGTCCCTTTTTCTCAGGAACACGTGGAGGTATCAAGTCGAAATTAATATCAAATACTTAGATTTACAATCCCTTGGATCAGTGAAAAAAATCAAACATCTAAGTCAACGCAATCAAAAGATGCGGCCGCATATTGAAGCGAATCTCAAGGGAATCCAAACCTATATAGGGTACTTCCCGTTGACTTAGAATCATGTTTGGCAAGAAGCAATGTCTTATAGCACAAGTAAAGGAAAAAATTCCGAAAACCGTTAATTTGTAGTTACATCACATAAAAAATAAAGTCCAGTATAAACTGACACGCACTAAGTAGGTATGCACTTTCTTACGTAGGCTATGTCACAAGACAAACGCTTGACAAGAAAGGGAATGAAGGAAAAAAATAAAAAATATCATTGACGTCCTTTAAAAATACATTTACTAACATAAATATAGATACTCTTAAATTATAGTAATATGGATGAAAATTATTGTAATAATATTTTTAAAAAACTAAGGAGATTCGTAAATGGAGTGACCCTTCGTTTAATTCGTTCTAATTATTTAGTTCTAAATAGCGGAAAATATAATATGTAAAGATTTATAAAGGGCACTGTTGACAAATTAAAAATAAGACGTTTGGTGATTTCCGAAAAACTATCCCTAAGTTTGTATGGGAGTGAAGTCATTTTTGAAGTTAAGGAAGTTGGTGTTTAAGCTAAACGTTAACCGAATTCGACCAATTGTTGTTACGTGGTCAGTCGGAACAAAAACTATGTCCATACGTTTCGTTTTTTTAAATATTGATATATATATTATTTTTTAAAGAGATTATGGCCGAAATTACTTTTGTATGAAAACAATAAAACGGGAATAAATCAAAATTTATTAATAGCAAAAGTCCATTTTATTCTTTAGCGTGGCGAAGTAATGTTGGAATTGTTGTTCTAGCACCTAGTGTTATCCGCGCTACGGTGAGGTGAAAAATTGTGAGTTCTCTCGCTAGGCTCGTGCTTCAATTTTAGAATCCTGCGCTAACTCGGGATTCAATACTGGCTCTCGCGCCAAATAACAACTTTGCAGCCTTGCATAACCAATAAAAATTTCAACATACTTAATTGCTCGTAAAGTGGTCCTTATTCCAGCGTCTTTACGAGTATAGGGTCATAAGGCATAATGCAGCATATTAAACACGCATTATTTTTACTTTACATAACCACACTAGTGTTTTTTACGTTACGGTTTTTTAAATCTCAGCAAAGAGTTGTGAAGTCTTAAAAAATAGTAAGGTTTTTGCAAATTAATTAACTAGGGGAGACCGGGGACAATTGAACCACGGAGCCATTGCTCCACACGCGATATCTCAAAAACCAAATAAGTTATCAATGTGTGCGTACCTTCAGCACACTCCTACAAAGCGCGCAAATTACCTGTCAGTCAGCCGTGGGCACAGACCAGCGCGGACGCATACGAGAGGGCGGTGAAGTTTTTGGACGCTTAAGGAAAATATTACGCCCGTATGATATGGCAATTTTTATGCTAAATAACAGCGCATTCGTTTTTTTCTGTGTCATTTTTTATATCTTTTAAGATTATGTAGAGCTGCCAAAATCCGAGTAAACAATTATATTTGTTAAAGGGTCTATCGGGACGATTGATTCGCTTGTTGCGGGGTAGATTGAACCGGTTCAATCGCCACGGTGGTTCAACCGACCCTTATACGCGTAATTTTGTAATATGTTTTTGAAAAATATCGCATTAGGGAATTTAACTTAAGTATTATTATTATTTTATATGTAATGAAAAACTTATTTTAATTTGTTATTCTTCAAAGCGGTTTTACTCCAGGAAACGAATGATTTTGAAAAATAAACATTAATACCTATTTTTTTTTTAATATAAGTACTTATTGTTTCTAAATATTTACTTGAAGCTGCATAGGATAACTTTTTTTACTCGCGAACTATAATTTGCTAATGAATAATGTATAATAGATATTTATTTACTTATTTAATTGTATGGAGAAATTCTGTCAATTAAAAATTATTTTAACCACTTTCTCCCGGCGTATTTAATTGGCGATATCTCGTTACTTTCATAATAAAAAGAGATGTTGCACAATGCATTTACTAGCTGAATAAATGCTCTATGCAACTGTAAATGACACTAATGTGTTTCCCTTTTAGATAAGGCGCAAATAGCTGTCAAACCAAAAATGGACCAATTGTCCCCGGTCTCCCCTACTTCAGCTAAAATATCTATAATAAATAATCTTTTTTTCATGAAATTATTTATTTTATTAACAAGTTCATATTATTAATATTATTAAAAATATGAATATATTATTCATATTATTAATGTGCATTCCAAGCACCTCTTGGTGAAGAGGAACTGATGATGAAGATCAGAGATGACCACGGAACTCCTTAGTTAGTTAAGTGATTGGCGCCAGCAAAGAGATTTCTTTATTGACAATATGAAGCTACTTTTATACTCATTAGTCATTATAATGCATGTGGTGAAGTGCAACTGATGGTGAAGTACCGGGAGAACTCCTCAATGCTTGGACAGCCGTAATCATCTCGTCACTGAACATCCGGTGAGGCTGAGGTCAAACGCCAACCCATTTCTGATTAAAAAAAAACATTTTGTTAAGCATGAGAAATAATATTGCAGGCATCACTAAAAAGCAAAAAAAAATTACCAAAAAATTTAAACCGTTTGGTCCTAAATAGGCAATTCTAAGGCGGGTCTTTATTTAACCCTTTTCAGTGGGTTTTTGAAGGCTATTTTATTTTTTTGTTAAACTTGTGTAACTAAATAAAAATATTGACACTTTTACATTTAAAAGTGTCAATATTGCATCAGTTAGGATCATAAAAACAGAGAATTATTACAAACAAGCTAGATAACGATAAAATATTAATTTCCTGAGGAAGCTCTAATTGGTGGTAAGTAATAATTGAAAACATTCGACTGCTTCTTTGAACTTTCGCTTTTTGTAACTTTGACACTTTTTAACGACGAGTTTTATCTTCGTTTATACGGGGACGCGTATCTATTTTAGCTGTTTTAGGGTTAGAGAGACAACTTTTACATTGACTACTTGTAACAATCCAGTGCGGCTAGCACAACTTTTATTTTCTCGTCTGTCACTCAGTACCTACGTCTCTTTCGCTATCGACTTAGTAGAGGGAGAGTACCGAGCGACAAATAAGTCGCGGGCTAGACTGACTGTAGATGTGCTAGCCGCCCAGTGATGGTTAATTTTTCAAGGCAACTGGGGCGAGCTTGTCGACGACCTCTGCGACATACCATCTAAACTTCTCTCTTAGACTTGCCAGCAGCTTGTACCCGGCATTAAGAAGTCTTAAGTTTATAAGCACTCGGGTAAACCAGTGTACTTAGTGCCTAGTATTAACGACGTGTCGCTCGCGAGTCCAGGGGTAATATTGGACCGTATGTATGAATAAAGAAAAGTGCTTTAGCTTTTCTTTATAAAAAATTGAAGTTAATGCTTCATATTTAATGAATTTCAATTTCATTATTACGCAAATATGAAGTTTTTACTTCAAATATTAGAGTAAAACCTTATACTTTTCTTTATTCATACGGCACATTGTATAACGTGGTTCTTCTAACTTCACTCGCTGACAAATTGTCTCTGCCCACTTAGAATCACATCACCGAGGATTAAGTAGCTAGTAGGCGCTGTTGTATTGTTTATTAGCTAGATAACCCTAGTTTAGAAACCGTAAGTTTAGCAAACAGTATAAGTACTACATTGCTTTAGTGAGTTTAAAAGAACCCTCTAACTTAAAGTTACGCCGCATCTTTATCGTTTTCCTCCGGCGCTCTCCTGGGACACTCTGACATGCCCTTTTTAACGTCTGACGCTTCGTTTTAAGTTTTTTTACGCTTATCGGCTAAGTAGGGTATTAATGGGTTCTGTGACATGATTGGCATAATATAGAGGTTTTAGGCCAATTTTTTCAGACGCCGCCGCCGACGGCTTGTGTTCACGTGTGAGCTTTTTCGGATAGCTCTTGTAAGTACAACGCAGTTCGATTTAGAGTTACGAGTAGGTATCTATGACGACGAGTATATAATATGACACACTGAAAAAAAAAACGTAAATCCGAAATTTTATATATTTATTATTACACCCAATAAGTTACTAAGTACCTAGTCACTAAATAAAAATACGCTAGTTCTTAACTCTAGACTAGAATTAACTCATCTAAGAGCATCGGACAAAGGCATGATGATCCTAATTTTGTAAGATTCAATTATATTATTATAGGACCAACTGCAATTAGATCACTACAAGTAAAAATCAAAAAAGAGACCAAAAGGTTTTGAAAATGTCTCATGCAAACCGCCACATACTTGTGACGCTCGCGCTTTTGTAAATGCTGTACTAAATATGTGGGAAAACAAGTGAGTAGGTAGGTATCCAATTAGTAATTTTGGTCAGTAATAAAAATGAATTCTGTAATAGATATCAACCTTTTAATGTATCACTGGATGCACCTGGATACCTATATGGATTGAAAAAAAAAACAATCCATATAAGTAAAGTGTAAAGAGGCGAGCCTTTCAGGTCCGGGTAAAGTCGGCTAGCCCGGCAGCAGCGCGCGCGCGCGAGCGAGGGAGAGGTACACACCCGAAGGTCGTTTTAAGAGCTTTTGCACTGTCCAGTGGAGGAAAACTAGGAAATGTATTCGCGTTTTTTTTAAATTGGTTGTACCAACCAGCGCGACGAAACTCTTAACCTCGCCCCTCGCCTTGCGTCTGTCAAACTAAACTAACTTCCAAATTCGAACTCTTTTTTTTTTTAGTGGAGACGTACGAGTCGGCTTCGCTGGAACTCGCCCGGCTCGCACCGAAGCAGTATCGATTTCATCCGCACAACGTTACGGTTGTCATCTTGTCAGATGCGGTAGGTAGCTTCCTTAGTATAACAATCGTTGTTTTTGTTACTTGAAAAAGTTGCGAACTAAAACCCGAATGACGACTAGTATGACGCACCCTTAGAACTTTAATATACTCGTAGGTCTATGACACTCGCACGTTTTTGACGAATCATATGACACCCCATTTATTAAAATCGGTACAATAGTTTAGGAACTAGAATGGAACATCCGATTTTTGGTCATAACTATACATACATAGGTAGGTAAGTAGATATTTTTTATACATATGTACACTAGCTTTCCGACCGTAGCTTCGTCTGTGGAGAATTGGTACATTCGTTAAAAAATGCCGGTCAAGTGCGAGTCGGACTCGCGCACAAACTTGTAGGATGTGAATATAGTTCGTAAATCACGGGAATCGACTCTCGAAGATTTTCCCTCTTTTTCCGAGTTTTCCCTTGGAGCTGTGAAAAAAATCAAACTTCTAAGTCAACGCAATCAAAAGACGTTTATATCGCATCTCAAGGTAATCAAAACCTATAGGGTTGATTTAGAATCATGAAATTTGGCAAGAAGCAATGTCTATAGCACAAAAAAAGGAAAAATCCGAAAACCGATACTTAGTAGTTACATCACATAAAAAAGTCACTACCTACTTAGTGCGTGTCAGTTTATACTTGACTTTCGGCCGCACTCAGAGAGACGTCAATTAAGTTATAGGCCGGCCTTACACAGTATGAATTTTAAGAATCTGAATTCATAATCTGAATCCAGAGTGTGTGTGCTCGTCCATAGATAATGTATGGAAAGAGGTGCGTTCTGTCAGATCAATCTGAGATATTCATAATCTGAAAAAATCAGATTCAGAAAATGCTGCGTATTCAAAAAATTTAAAAAACAATGTTTGTTTTAAAAAAAAAATTGAATCTCTTTATGCGATACTGAAAAATGTAGTATCGAATAAAAACTAATAATGTAACGTCACTAAATTTTTTTTTTGCGGTATCATTTATCATTGATAGAAAATACTGCGTATTCAAAAAATTCAAAAAACAATGCTTTGGTTTTCTTTATGAAAAACAGAAATTAAAGACAATCTTAGGTAGAAAAGAGTTTATTTCGCTAGGTAATTCAGTACAAGTTTGATGTTGCCACCTCTAGCCCTTATCACGCAGTTTAATCGGTTCTTCATGGATCCATCAGCTTCTTGACGTACTCCTGAGGGATGGCATCCCACTCTTCTTGAAGAGCGGCTTTCAGTCCAGCCACATTTGATGGAGCTGGATCCCGGCTCCAAACCTTCTTTTTCAGGTAGTCCCACATATTATTATTAAGGTCCAGGCTGAGAACTGGCCAGTTCATAGTGGTGATGCCGACCTCGGCAAGGTACGCTCGTGTGGCCCCTGCGGCATGACAAGGGGCATTATCCTGCATCAGGATGAACCTCTCGTTATAAAAACCGGCGTAAGGGACCACATACTTCTCCAGGATTGCGGTGATGTACCGGTGGTTTGGGTAGTACCTAATATCTTTTTCGGTAAATCTCGGTGCAGCAGTTAATTTTAATGTTTTTGGCGATAACGTTAAAATGTCATTCACTCGATGAAATGAAATTCGGTGAAACGACACATTCGATAAAATGAGTGTCTGCAAACAAAGGGACACAGTATATTTATTACAATAAAAATAATTTATGTTTAAACGCTTACAATATTAAACGTTTGCTTTGACTTCATAAAATTGAATAATTAAAATGGATAATTATTCGAATAACTACTTAAGTGAAGCTACTTTTGTATCATTCCGGTGTTGCTTATCATTCTGGTGGGTATTTAATACACCGGAAACATCGGAATGAGAACATGGGAATGAGAAAAACAGAACAAAAATATTATTAAAAAAAGAACGGAGTCCTTTTTCCTTAAACTAACGTTACTCCAGGAGTAAGAAACATGAAGTAGGTACGTGTTATACATGAATCTTAAATAAAACAAACAAAAAACACCAAAAATAAATCAAACGTCGGAATTAGGTTTTTTTGTCCCCACCCCACCGAAACCAAATACTTACTTACCTTTATATCTGATCGACATAAATGCGCACAGCACAACAGCTTGTACCAAACTCTAATAATTCTCCGGACAAACGTAATTACTCGTACCAGACGGTATGTGTGACAGTAAAAAAAAAAGTAAGGGCTTCTTTTTGTACATTAACTATATAGTATTTAAATAAAGGTGAACGTTTTTCATAATCATAAATAGTATTCAATTTATTCCATGTTTTGCAATCAAAACGGGGTTGCGGACAGCCCACCGTGATGAGAAATGAGGTCTTAATTATTATTTTTTAATTATTATTTATATTGATATTTTAATTCTAATTATTGCCCGAACTAGGCAACTGCGTGAAGTTTTCAGAAAAAAATAGCAGTTTAATTTAACTTTGCTCACCCGCGTTTTCAGATCCGCTGTCAATATTATGTCAAATTCTACAAGTGTGAAATGGTTGAATTGGATCCTTTTCCCTAAGTTACGTCCATTTGTCTACCACAAGCCCTGAAATATCAACATCTCAAATTCAACAGACAAACATAAATGTTCCTGGAAAACCCACAACAATTTCGTTTACAAATTGTCCTAATATGATTAACATCACTTTTAATATTAATTTTACTTTTTACAAATATATTTGTATCATTTCCTCACATGTTTGAGAAAAGCATTATACTACTCTGTCAAGAAAGTACCGGGAAAAGATCAATAATACACAAACTGTTTGTTAATCATCCAAATTTATTTTATCACCTTCAAAGTATGCTCCTTCAGAAACGATACACTTACGCCAACGAATAATCCAATCATCAAAACATTTTTTAAACGCTGTTTCCGGAATTGAATTCAGTTCTCGGCGCGAATTCTCCTTTATGTCTTCTACCGATTGAAAACGGGTGCCACGAAGTGGTAATTTGAGTTTAGGAAAAAGAAAGAAGTCGGCAGGAGCCATATCTGGTGAATATGGTGGTTGCTCGATGGTATTTGTTGAGTGTTTGGTCAAAAATTCTTTCACAATGATGGCCTTGTGCGAAGGCGCATTATCGTGGTGCAAAATCCAAGAATTTTCATTCCACAAATCTGGCCTTTTTCGTCGAATTTGCTCTCTTAAATGCCGCATAACGCTCAAATAATATTCTTTATTTACCGTTTGACCTTCCGGCAAGAATTCCGAGTGCACAACACCGCGATAGTCAAAGAAAACAGTCAACATGACTTTGACTTTTGATCGACTTTGGCGTGGTTTCTTCGGTTTCGGTTCAGTTGGAAGGCGCCACTCCGAAGCTTGTTGACTAGTTTGCATGTCAAACTCGTAAACCCACGTCTCGTCACCAGTAACAATGCGTTTCATGAATGTTGGGTCGGAATTGACTCGTTCTAGCATGTCCTCAGCGACTCTCATGCGATTGAGTTTTTGGAGAAAATTCAGGTCTTTTGGGACTAGCGGTAACATGTTTCATACCCAAATGATTAGTTAAAATAGTACGGATCGACTCGTGAGATACAGAAAGTTCGGCGGCTATCTCTCTCAAAGTTGAATGAGGATTTTCAGTCACTATATCCTTCACTTTTGCGATGTTAACTTCAGTTGCAGACGTTGATGGCCTACCAGAGCGAGGCAAATCTTCCATCACATCTCGACCGCTTTTGAACGCTTTGTACCACTCATAAACACGTGTTTTTGATAAAGTCGAATCACCGTAAGCCTTCTGTAACATTTTCAGTGACTCCGAACACGAAATTCCATTGGCGATGCAAAATTTAAGACAAACTCTTTGTTCAATGTTTTTGTCCATTATGAAATTCGCAATACACACTAGATATGATATAACTAAAAACAGCACTGTATTTAATATAAATAACAGATGCAACTCAAACTCCGCGCCAAAATAGAAAACAGTTGTGCCAATCTAACAACAACAAAAAAAACAAAAATTTGAATTTGGAACCATAAACAAATCATCCATTCCCGATACTTTGTTGACTGAAGGTATATGCCTCGGCGGAAACGGGGGGATTGCGTGACTCGTATTTTAGCAGGCCTCGCTATTGCTCGGCCTGCTAACCACCTCGTCAGGCAATCCCTTACTTTCCGCGCCTAGGCAATAATGTACTATTTTTTTATAATTTTCCGTCACGTACTTTTTGATTTATAACCATAAATGTTCAAAAAATTACCGTCCCCCCCCCTTATCTCCGAAGTTTATGAACCGAAAAATCTGAAAAATTCCTTACTTATAGATAATTGCTTATATTTTACGGGAAAAATAAAACAAAGTGTTCACAATTTATAGTTTTCGAGAAACTGACCAAAAAAATTTGAAAATTTGTGTTAAATTTAGACAACTCTAAATAGACCTTATTGCATACGAATTAAAGTACATACATGTAAAATAAAATTAAATTTAAAATTTAAAATCCCCCGTTACAAAAATAAAACTAAAAAGTAAATAAATAATATGGGCCTTTTAAAGCTTAATGTCAGTAGGTATCTAGTAATATTTGATTCAAGCGTCGTCACGTCTGACAAAGACTTAAACGGGCTCCGAGCACGTATGTACAGTCACCACACGGGATTGTTGAGCCACCATAGAACCCTGTCATAATGACAACGTCAAGTCACTCAAAATAAATTACTTTGAAATGACTTTCTGTGAGAGGGTTCTATAGTGGTTCA
Organism: Tortrix viridana; assembly: GCA_963241965.1. NCBI lineage: Eukaryota > Metazoa > Arthropoda > Insecta > Lepidoptera > Tortricidae > Tortrix > Tortrix viridana. The sequence goes on from OY725171.1 coordinate 42,368,332, forward strand.
ACAATCCCGTGTGGTGACTGTACGTCACAGAACGGACTTCGTCACTACAAGATTTCAAGTATTAAAAACTCCCGACAAAATCGTTTCCAGAGCTCATAACTTTTAAACAGCTTATCAGATTTTCATCAAACCAAACTAAAAACACTCATTAAGTCACCTATCTCACAAAAAAAAAAACTAAATCAAAATCGGTCCATCTACGACATCCACACGCCACAGACAGATACACAGATACACATGTCAAATTTATAACACCCCTCTTTTTGCGTCGGGGGTTAAAAAGGTATATTTTTAAAGTACGGACCTAAATACGGAACCCTCGGTGCGCGAGTTCGACTCGCACTTGACCGGTTTCTTGTTAACCTGGTGTAAAATCAGTTATTTAGAAATAAATGAAACAGTTTTGTAATTTCTATGATGAATTTTTATTTTGATATTTTTGTAATATGAAATAACATACCTTGTAAAGCATTCAAATTGATCTAAAAATATGTAAGTCTGCTTAAAATTACTCATGGGCTTTAATAAGTTTTAGTAGTTTAAAAAATACATCATCAAAGAAATTAGGATAGCTCCACATAAATGAGGAAATATGGCAGAGAAATTAGAAATATACAAGTCTTGTGCCAAATAGATAAGAATATAAATGACTTAGGTAATTATAAAAATTTTGAATTTAGTAGGGACACTATACATTTAGAATACCTAGGTCGTTCCCAGGTGTCCCTACCCTAGTGGCGCAGGGCCCACATGACCTCACTAGTCCCTAATAAAGTTCATAGATGGCAGGTATGTCTTAGGGATTTTCTTAGCTGGGTAGTGCAGCATTACAGCCGCATAGTTTAATCATAATTGCAATAATAAACCTCATTCTCCGTGTTCTTCTGTTCAGCCTACTTTTATTTATAAAAATTTTAGCCTTTTATCTAAGGCTCATGTTTTAATTTAATTTTGTTTCTGTCATACCGTTCCCTGTCGAGTTTTTGTGTGATTATATTACGTATTTCCATTAGAGATGGTATTTACGCTAATTTAATTATTGAAAAAAATCTTAAAGTTGGATTTTAAAATGATCATAAAGTAAAAAATTAATAGTGTACCTGTTATATTTTACTGTTTTGATCGTGTTAAGTGCCGAAAGGTTTTATTTTCGGGTGAGTTCTTGAGTAACTTTCTTTTAGTAGTTATCGCGCCCTCCTCATGGTGTTAGATTCTTGAGCTTTAGGCCTAATAACTGATTTCTTTTTAGCTCCACCAGCTACGTTATTCTGTTAACGCTATGTCATTCAGTTCTACTCAGTCGATGAATAGCCGCCGAATTTACGTCGTCCGTCAAGGTGGGTAAATGACATTCCACTGCCTGCACATTCATTTAGTCGCTGGTTTCACAGACGACCAGCTGTCAAACCAGCGACTAAATGAATGTGCAGGCAGTTGAATGTCATTTACCCACCTTGACGGACGACGTAAATTCGCCGGCTATTCATCGACTACATAGCGTTAACAGAATAACATAGGGTACCGGATGCTAAAATAATGATAACAGGAATTTTAATACAGTTTTATTGTTTAACGTGATTTTTCAATACCTGACCGCGTACCTACATCATCGCGAGTCTACCGATTCACCATCTTCATCTACGTGTCGTCCGGATACTGATTACCAGCTATGTTTTAAATTAATTAGTTTGTAGGTAGTACTGATGATAGAGACTTTTTAGGTAGTATTATAGACTAAGTCCAACCCATCTTCAGAGTAGCCAAGTTCATAAATATGTATACACTTTAGTACCTTGTCTATTTATGTCATGTTTAAACTCCCATGTATAAATGTTACAGCGATTAAAGTGACAAGGTATTAAAGTGTATACATATTTATGACCTTGGCAGTACAACCGTGTAACCATTTAGGAGTGTATGGTTACGGACATCCGTCATCGGAGCTCTTAAATTTGTTGGTTTTTTAGTATTTCTATATGTGTTAAACATATATTTTTCAATCGATGAATTAATTATCCATTTGCGAATTGTATTTAAAATTTACGTGTAGTTTAAACCTTAAATTATTAATAACTCGCATAGAAATTGACGAATAGCTTCACCTTTTTTAGATAAATATATACTTAACAATGGAAACTACAAAATATAATCGTAATATAATTGTAATTTTATAATTTTTTAAAGAATGATGTATTTTAGGAAATATTACTTTAAAATTTATCCGTGAGTATTTTTATAAGTATTAAAACATGAGCGTTTAAGATGCAATATATGCATATGCATGCAAAGCATAAAGCTATTACCGTACAAAAACCGGCTAGTTACGAGTAGAATCGCTTTAAACAGTAACTTTGGGGTCGACCGACAGGTCTTACAAAATCATTATAAATACTTAAATCAAAATATACTTATAGCCGCAGAAACAGCAAAGCAAACTTGTGGGCAAAGAGTCCCCAGCCGCGCATGCGCTTTGATCTCTGCACCGGGGCCGCGCGCGCAGCGGTCGTAAATATTGTCCGGACAAATTTCGAGCGTTCGAAATCATTTAGTTTACACTTGAGTTGATTTGATTAGATTTATTAAGTAAAGAAATCGTTTCAAGTCCGATTTTGGATTTTGTTTTATTGACTCACTAACCAAACGGCAACTAAGTACAAATGTTAACTTTAGCAAAAGGTGAAACGAATTTTTTAAAATCAGTCCTTTAAATAGTCGAGAAAATGTTTGCGAGGGATAGGTATTTTAGAAAAGGATAAAATAATAAAGGAACCCTCGTAAGGGGGTGTGTAGGGGAGAGTAGGGTAATTGAGAACACCGGGTAATTGGGAACAGCTAGCTAAGTAATACTTCCCCCCGCACTACACCGTCCCGCACCTGTTCAAAAGACGCTTGCAGCGCCCCTCAGTGCCTACACGACAGTGAGAGGGAAAAGCTGCGCGCACGCTGTCACGGTGAGTCGAACAATTTTTCTTGCATTTTTGATATAATTTTTGTCTTGTGTTATAATAGATGTAAACTTCATATTTTTTAGTTCCAAGGCACCATATTTCTTTACTATCATGCACGTACTATGTAACGGAACCAACTTCAGCTAAGCTGTTTCGTCACTTCACAAAATAAATTACAGACGAAAAGAGCTAATAATAAATAATACTAAAAATATTATAACTTAAAAGCAAATAAGTCAATACTATAAAAGGGCATTGTAATTCTTATAATCAAACTTAAATCAATTTATAATGTATGTAAAATAAGTTAGAACGCAAGATTGGGTAACAATTACTTAAAAATAAAAGTGAATAAAACGTTGTTTTAAAATCAGTACAAAATGTTAGCAGAGTGCTCAAAAATTCCTGGAAATGAAGGACGCTTTGAATAAATTATTGTCGCTAAGCGGAATTGAATTGAAATTAACAAAAACAAAATGAGCCTTATTTTTTGGGTGTTGCGATATATTTGACAATAAACATAGAAAAATAGAGTAGCCATCTTTGCACATCTATGTCGGGGAAAGAGATATCAAAATGAGCCTTAATTGTTAGTCATTACAATATAATTGACAATGTAGTTAGGAAACGGTGGCCATCTTGGACACCTGCATTCGAAGTGGATTAGAGACCTAGATAGAATATGAACCTTATACGGAAGTTTATAGTATAGGATTTAAAGCGATAAAAAAAGATGGTAATTGTTACTGTTTTTGCAAAACGTGGCGGTTTCGAAAAAGGATAAATAGGAGTGAATAAGGGCGCTCGGGATCTTTTTATGGCGGTCTTCAGAGGAGTAAGTGGTAGCCGATACTAGGATAATAATCTTTTTTCTGACGATCTTCGGTTGGGTGAGTTGTTGCTGCTAGGTACTGGAGAATGGAAATTATATCTGTATATCTGTTCGCGTGTGTTTAGTATGGTCATCATTTAAGTTATTGGGTTAATTTAGGATATAAATATTTGGGATTTTTCTGATGGGCGTTTCGGTAGAGTACGATGCAGTCGCAGCACGGGACTTGGGGTTTATTATTTAATTGTGTTAACCTAAGGTTTAATAACTGTGTTCTAGGTATTTAACTTATAGTGAGTGTTTTGCTTGGTGTTAATTTTGTTTTTAATTCCAGGTCTCCGCTTTGTTCGACTTACTTGGTAGTCGTTGGGCTGAGATCCAGGCAGACGTTGATAACAATTATAAAACTTCACTTACATTTTGGTTAAGGGATATTTGAATATCAGATCTTATCTTTTAACCAAGTAAGTTAAGGGTTTTCGCGTACGGCTCTGACGGCTGTTAACTCGCGTTTCGTCAGATATCACTAGCAATATTCTGTAAATTTGCTCTTCAGGTACCGTAACTGGAACCGATGCTTTGGCAGTGGGGTCGGTATGCAGAATATGTATTAGTGATAGTCCCTTATTTATATATTTATATATCGACCACCTTAGGTATTTATCCGACTCGGATGCCAACTTAAGGCTTTCATTAGCCGGCGGAACAGTCTTAGGATTACACACAGGAATTCTAGTTCCGAAGACTTTGTCATGATAGGTTTAGCTGGTCTAGCAGGGTATCTTTACACCGAGATATTCTGACACTACACATCTACACGATTAATTGTAAATGTAAGAGTTACGTGACTCTTCAGTTTGGTTCAAAACAGTAGAATTTTGGGGTTTGTTAGGTAGTTGGAAGTTTCCTCATTACACCGTGAGGAGCTTTAATACACATAATTGTGCTTTAGCTAGGCAAGAAATCGTCGGATCACGTAAAACAGCAAAATAGCGATGGGGGTTGAAGTATCTACATAACTAAATAAATTATAACGAATATAGTAGAATGAACTATATTTCAAATAATAAGAATTTAAATATTATGCGAATAAATTCAATAAGTTAAAAGCCAAGGCAAATATTGTGTGAAGTCAATTCATGAGATGAATGACACTTCACGACTAACTAGACTGTGGTAGAGAGGGCGCTTAAAACGTCAAACTGATGTATTGGTGGAAGGCGTCGAGAATGATTTCGAGCCGGTTTTGGATGATTTAAAGCAGAAAAATGACTGTTTTCAAGTTGAATTAAGCTGCAGTCTTACTTTGAGAAACATAAAAGTGATATAACGTCGGCCAAGTCAAGTCAGTGATTGAAAAGTGATCAAATAGTTAATCAATAATACTCCAGTTGGATTGATTCATAGCTAGCATTATGAAACTGGAGGATTCTAAGTATGAACCTCATAAAACCGGTCTTGGCTTATTACGGGCAGAAGTCCTGGAAGCGTTGCTTTTTTTTCCGTAGAATGGAATACAAGTGCACTTCATACAGGGTAGGGCGAGATTTGTTTAGAATGAAAGCAAATTTCCAGACAGAATCAATACCAGTTATATTACCTTTTATACTGAGTCAATCAAGCTATGAGTTTTAAATATAAAACAAGTAGTGGGTAAGGAGCCCGAATTACCAACCTTATTATGTTTCTTGAGGTTAAGATTAACCTAGGGATAATGGTTTCATTTGTCAGGAGAGCAAACCTAAGTAGAAACCTAGATAACACACTAATTCTGCATCTCTAAGTAAGAAGCACTACTTATATATATTGAAATGGTCAAATTTACCGTTAAAGTAAAATTCTAATAAAAGGCTAGAATGTCTTACATAATTTACCTTGTTTGTTGATAACAAATAGATAGTATGTGGAGCAATATACAGTCTGGGACGTATTGTACAGCTTCCTGCGGCGGTATGGGGCAGGAAGCCTTCCCCTAAATTAGGGGGGGCCCTCATAAGCCATTTCATTATATATATTTAGCGTCACCGAGAACCATAAAACTCATTTTAATCGACATTAGATTTTATTACTTGAAAGCGATGAAGTAAAACCACCTTCTAATTCTGCTACTCAGTTGCCTTAATATGTCAGGGTTAGGTATGGTTATTCTAGGCTTGTATCTGATACTAGGAATCTAGGTCCCCTGATAAAACTATAAATTTGGGCCGGAGATACAATATTAACTCCCTATGTTGGTTGATTGTATCTGTATACCATATTCAAATCCAATAAGTACCTAATAATTGGATAAACAGGGTATGGAAATAAATGCTATAATTATTATAGAAAAATTAGAATTACAATTCTTCAGATATAAAATTTCTAATACAAATAATAATGAAAATTAGGTCTAGTCTCAATCTAAGCTCTGGTTGTACTATGGGAGCTAAACAATGATATGCATGCTTGTAAAGGAGAATGCTCACTTGAAAGTAAAGTAAACATCCATGACTCAGGGACAAAGTAATTATTACACAAATATTTGCCTGCGTCAGGTTTCGAACCTGGGACTGCTAGCTTTGTGGGCAGGGTCGTTACCAACTGGCTAACATTCATTAATATGTCAATATAAAGGTTATATGAGTTAATATACTATAATAGTAGAGCAAATATAAATTTAATTAATATTTTAGGTTGTACTACAAATCAAATAAAGTCATTAAAGTATGAGAATCTGATAACATTTATTATTACTGAAGGTATTGCTGGATTTTCAAATAATGGGGTAAAACAAGTTGTTGGGGTATTTCTGTTTCAATGCATAAAATAAATCATGGGTATATCTCCATTTTATAAGTTGACTATTAAGTGTTAATTAGGTTCATTAGGTAAGTTGGGAAAGTAAAGTATAAGTCTTAATTAGTTTGAAAAGAACTTGGTTGCTACTGTCATAACTAGGAGTGAAACCACTATGATGATCGCATTCTATAACAAAGGCCAAAATATAAGTGAAACTAGCTTCATAAATTTAGGGTTCCTTATCACATCATTTCTGATATGAATACCAACAATTCCAAATTAACAACTAAATATTTTACAAATGGGTTTAACACCTTAATTCTTATTATTACAATTATTGGGAGGTTAACTGGTTTTTTTACAGTTTGGAGACCGTGACCAAGGATGTATGACTTATTTACAATATGGTACACTAAAACCAGAATATTTAAATAAATATGGGATTGAGTGCTATAATATTAGTCGGTGACTAAATTAGTAGGCACTTTTACTTTTAACATCAATGAAATATTGTAATCAGTTTGCAATACTGTAGTGAATTGTTGGTTTTTCATATCTGAAGTGATTATTACTTGTATTTAGCTAAGTTAGTAGTGATCGCTTGTAGCGATCACAACTATCTGTTTTCAAAGCCCACGTGGTTTGATGTTCACCAAAAATACTGTTGAGGTTGGCGGCCGTTTTGATTTATATTGACTACTTCGGGTAATTGGGAATGACGTCAGGCGGGTAATTGGGGACGTTCCTAATTACCCCTAGTACTGCTGGTTAATTATGTAAAAATGAATCAACGTTACAAATTGTTTTAGATGCCGCGAAATTACATAAGAAAGACTGGATCTAGATACCATGCAGTCGCAGATGTCCAAAGTAAAAAGCTCACATTGAGCAAAGCTGCTACCAAATACTCAGTACCAAAAACAACATTATTTAAACAACTAAAACAAAACTAATTCAAGGAAGCAAAAAAGGTCGGCACTGTGTATTTAATAAGGAACAAGAACACCAGCTAGAAAAATACATACTTCATTGCTGCAAGTCTTTTTCTTTTTTCTCAATTACCCCATAGGGTATCGGGTAAAAAGGAACGGCAATGTTTTTTGTTTTCATTCACATTTCCAATAAAACGTTGATTTTTAAGATTGTTATTGTCGTTAATAAGTAGATAGATAAGCAGAGTTTATGATGCAATAAAAGTTGAGTATATCCATGACATTTTTCTATTATTTTTGAGCGTTAGAATTTAAGTGTTCCCAATTACCCCACTTACCCCTACTCGTGATCGCATGAAATCGACCTCGACCGCCGCGATTGACCTACACGTGTAGGTAGCAGGATATAATTTATGTGGCGCGCGTCAAAGCGCGTCTAATAAGAGTCTATAATTGCTTAATCCGCGCGCTATATTAATTGTGTTCTACTATACCAAAGAGTTTCCTTTAGGTATTATGAGGGCTGCTTTGGCAACCGAAGGTCTTACGGTGAGGAAAAAGAATCAAGCTGCCGAATCTGGGTGTGTCGGAAGTGCCAACCACATCAACTGTAACCCGCTCCACTGTCGCCGCTGTATGAGCATTTGTCAAAATGTTGGCCGCTGTGAGTGACATCTGAGAGTTGAAAAAATGGCAGAGGTTAGAGTGCTGGAAACTATGCAATAATTATATAATTAATATCCTAATGGTCACCTGAGGAGTGTCACAAGGATCTATCTTGGGGTCAATTTTGTTCATTTTTTATAGTACTGACATCACCAAATATATTGAAAACTGTAACCACCCATATGCAGACGATCTCCAAATACCATTTCTTTTAAACCAGAAAATACTGATATAGCGGTGAGGAAACTAAATGCAGATCTTAACTGCGTAGCTAACTGGTGTGACCAAAATAACCTGATTGTAAGTATGCATGTAAAGCTGCGCGATTCACTCGTTCTCTCAAAACTTAATTACGCAGATACAGAGTACGGTAGCTGTCTCCTGGCGCGGTCTCGCAAGCTAACTCAGCGCATACAAAACGTTTTTCTTCCCCCTTTCCGGTCCCTCGCCAATCTGTCATTACTCCTTTTTTAAATAAATACGGCCTGATTAACATGGCTGGTCGCCGTGAACTGCACCTCGCTTCCTTGCTTTTCGGTGTAATAAAATACAAAATGCCTCCCTACTTTTTTAAAAAGCTAAAATTTTCACAGCGTATAGAGTGAGGACAGCGACTGTTATGTCCTCGGCACCGCACGATTGCATTTCGTGGCAGCTTGCGTTTTACTGCTACGAAATGCTGGAATGACCTGCCACCACCGATAAAAACAAAATAATTGTAAATATTGCAACTTTTAAATTTAAATTAAAGCAAATGCTCCTTATTTCACAAAAAATATCGCGTAACAAGCACTCGAGCGGAGGCCTTTCCGTATTCTAGTATAACTTAAGTAACTTAAATTTAACAGAAGTAACTTGTTAGATTCATACAGCCGCAAGCACGCATACATCTTCGCTTGGCTCTACTGAAAATCAGCGTCACGTTACATGTTTATCCAATCTTGTGACACACGCTGAGGAGTGACTATTTTGGACACCATTACACAGTATTATAATAAGTGATTCGTTTTTATTTATTTTTTACTGTTATGTTGTTTTTATTTTACTCCATAAGTAATTTTATCTACCACTTGTAATCAATATAATGTTACTGTACTAACTGTAATATGTTACGTGTGTCCATTTGGACATTCATTTGAATGAATCTTATTCTTATGTATCCCAAAATATTGGTATGGGAAATTCCTTTTTTGTTATTCCAGGTTATTCCGTTTTTGTTTATGGTAACAAAAAAAGTAATTTCCCACACCCACAGTAGGATATTATTTAATTATTGGATAGTGTCACCTCTGCCATAATTTTTTTAATCTGAGATGTCACATTCACAGGCCAAAATTTTGAGAAATACTCGTGTCATGTTGACGTGCTTTCAAAAATCTTACTTTACCTTACTTTCGAGGTCAGGATTTTTTTGGTATATGGGCAACATTTCCGAGAGGATTATTAAAAAAGTGTTGTTGTCATTATAATGTTCCAGAACAATATTGGGAACTAATGTTCACGTTTGGGCCCACTTTTGACGGGCAAAAGGCTTTTTCAACGTTTATTATCCTGTCATGAGTTATATATTAATTGTCTTCCTAAATTGGCTATTATACAGTGTTAGTTATGTCCTGCCTTGGAGTGGTGACGGCTAAAGCGAACTTTTGTTTTCACACCTCCGAACGGCATGCAGTTTGGGCGATTGAAAGATGGGATAGATAGAATATTAAAAGTTGTAGACAGAAAAGAAAATACATGTTGGCAATGAAAGCTGAATGGTTTATTGTTTAGTCCCAAGCGCCGGCGCAGTTGTAGTGGCGGTTGATGCGCAGCCAGTCCTTGTCGGTGATGTACTCCCGCTGGCCCATCACTCCCTCGTGCTCCTGCGGACACAACTCATCATTAGCATCGAGGGCACCAAAGTCTCATTACCGCGCAACACAAGTCAGACCATGTGAGTCATTCTCTTAAGTTACAAATCAACAATTTAAAATATAAACGTGAACGTGTTGTACTTAAGTTTAGTAATGAAATGTAACGTCGATAAAATGCCCAATTCGGAACTCCGGAAGCCCCATTCCACTTCTTTTGGAAACTACGATTAATTTATTATTATTGATTATTTTTTCAGCTTAAACTCTGAACACGCTGTTCCAAACTAGAGATCCCTGTACGAAGGGTACGTACCTACTAGTACAATAATTAAATGGATACGAAGATAAATGTGTTAATGTTCACGTGGAGTTAAACCCTTGGTGGGAACATTCGCGTTCATTACACAAAATTTGCCCCTACCGGGATCTGGCGCGTGCTCAAAGAAACTCCCCCACTGGATAATCGAGTCATTGATTTGATGTAGGTACATACCTGGAGAGCGACGATGGTGGGTTGTCCGTTAGCGGTGAAGGAGTAAGGGCCGTAGTGCAGGCAGCTCACATAGTCGTAGTCCACGTCCAGGTTGGAAACCAGGTCGTTGGAGTAGATGGCGAAGTTGTGCTCGGTACCTGACAATACCACCGGTTGGATTAAAGTGCCGTACAAGAATGTGCTGGGGCGTCGAGTGGACAGACAACCAGCTACCAAACAAGACGTCATTTACATACATAAGTTAAATATTTATCTTATAAGGTGATATTTGAGGTAACTTATATTTAACAACCAATGCGTTAAATATACAGGGTGTCCCAAAAATACGCACGTAGCACGTACGTATGCAGACCTTGTTTTCAGTGGCATAAAGGTGGGCAGATTTTTTTTAACAATATTTAACCTCGACCGTAAATACAATCCCAAAGTAATTCGACAGCTATAACTAGGTATAGGTGCTAGGACTTTTCCGGATAACTTTACCCGACTGCCGAAGAATGTTTTTGAACGTAGGTATGTGTGTTTGTATATAATAATATGTTTGTTTGTTTATTTGTTTGTGTGGTTCTTTTTTCCTTCGTAGAGGCTGAAAGGGTGGCCAGATTTTGACAAACAACGTGTCATTTAATACGTCACAGCGTCGCTAGTGTCACTGAGTACTTTAAAAAAATATTAGTTGGTTTTAAAATTACATAGAAGATAATATCAAAATATGCAGTCAGGTTTTAGAGCTTGCTTTTTATCAATAACTCTTACCAGCCAGGAGGTTTTCCTCGACGATGTTGACGTAGTTGTCCCGGTCGTAGGTGGACTGCATGTGCAGGAAGCCGAGGATGTGCATCCACTCGTGCACGATAGTGGCGTGGCGGAAGCAGCCCACGCCGGGGTAGTTGCGCGCCAGGTTCAGCGTGTGCACGCCGCGCGTCTGCCAGAAGCCCACGTGCGCGTAGCAGCCGCTAGGCTCGCCCTGGAGAATACCGATACATACTTACGAGTTAAAAGAAGTATTTTTTTTATATCAGGGACAATCTCACACAAATTGACCTAGTCCCAAACTAAGCTCTAGCCTAGTACTATGGGTACTAGACAACGATAAACATACTTGTATAGAGAAATACATACTTAAATTAAAGTATATGTGGCGGTTACGGGGCAGGGGCGGCTTTCGTATATTTTACAGGACACCAGTTATATTTAAGGTCAGGATGCATGTAGCAGACGAGGTGGTTAAAAATTCTAAGCACAGCGTAAGGTTTATGCTTTAAACGATAGGGTTTTTTGGAACTCCTTGTCTGATCCAATATGTTTGATAACAAGAGTAGGTACTTACGTTATGTAAGTAGTACCTAGTAGGCATGTCTGGTTTTGGTTGTCCGCATCTTTTTAAGTAGAACAATGGGGGATATATGCAGCCAACCAAAAACAAAAATACTATACCTAGTCCCAAATTAAATCCTGGAGCCATCGCTGGCAACATGGTAGACCCACGATCTGGAAAAATCTAAACCTAAACCTGCGATGTAATTTTATATTGTGTGTGGTGTTCCCCATTGCTCTAGGTTTGAGCCGGCAATGTACTCGTAAATAGGCTGATTACATTACGAGAAAACGGTGCGATTAAGAACTCACAGTGAGTCGCACGTACACAGCGTCGCTCGGCTCGCGGCGCCGGAACTGTATGCACGTGTGCCTTTCGATGTCGGCGATGCCTTCTTCGATAGCAGCCTGCTGCAAGGGACCTGCCAAAACAACTATCTAATGAATCTTTTAAAGGTTGAATAAATATCTGGAATAATAATAAGGACCACAGAAATGATTACAAATAATTAACACAGGTAAGAAGCCCCCTGACCGAGTTCCTTGAAAGCCTTTAAAGGTCAAAAGGAATGTCAGATATCTATTGTTGTTCATATTATTTAGCACTCTCAATTTATAATCAGTATTATTTATCTATGTCGTGATTACCGTAGGTAGATAATAATTCCAGATTATTCCTCATCAAATAATAATAAGTGTATTAATTATCGGTAATAATCCGAAATGTTATCACAATTGATGGTTATACGTAAATTATTGTTTTGATTGATGCACTTGTTCAGTGACCCAGGCTTGCTTACGTTAGGGGGATTGGTTGACTACTTATACTTTTCCGCCAACAACCCGGCATCAATTTTAACAATGTACCAGCCAGATTTTATGGGGAAATCTATTTATACTGACACTCAAAACTAGAAGACAACAAGACTGTGCCTCTAATATATATAAATCTACGGTTCTGATCGGCTCCTACTTTCCATACGAAATGGACTAAGAACGAGTGGTTGACCAAATTCACTAATACTCACCAAACTCTCCTTCTCCGAACTCCCAGACAACGGTATTGGCGGGCCACTTGGTGTTGGGGAAGGTGTAGGCGTTGCGGCCCATGGCGTACTCCTGCAGCATGCTCTCAATTATAAACTCATCCAGCACTATGTCTCCCTCGTACTTCCCGCTGTTTTCTTCGGCATTAGCCGTCGGTGAGGTCATACGGAGAACGTTGCTATTATCTGCAGACAATTTGTAACAACGTAAAAGGTTTGCTAACTGCGTAGTGAAGAAGGCTGTCAGATCAGAACACGGCCCTTATTCTACAATGTCTTTACTCCTGTTGTCATTGTATTGTTAACTTTATGATTCTTATGTTACTGTACTAGCTCTTTATTCCGAAAGTGTTGATAAATTTACAATTAAATATAAATTTTCGGAAGCACAAATTATAGATCAAATACAAATACAAATACAAATACAAATATCTTTATTTTGCAAAAAATGTGGTATAAAAGATGGCCTTAACATTAAGAGTTTCACACACTTCACCAGTAATTGGCATGCAAAAGTAATGTTTAAGTCTAAGATTGCACAAAGACCTATATTAGCTACTAAATTATTTTAAAAAGAAAGAAAAAAAAAAAATTTTACCCTCACATACATACCACCATACCATACATACGGATACAACCTTAAAAATTAACAAAATACACATAACGTAACACTCACATAATATTTTATGATAAAATATAACATACATTTATTTAAAATAATCAAAATATTCATCAATAGAGTAAAAACATTCTTGTATTAACCATTTTTTAAGTTTACATTTAAATAATTTAAGTGGCAATTCTTTTATGTCATCTTGTAAACGGTTATATATAGAGATGGACATGCTATATGTGTTCCGGCTGTACAATTTCGTCCTCCTAGCAGGTATGACGAGTCGGTTTGGGTACCTTGTGTTAAATTTATATGTATCTTTGTTGGTTTTATATAATGAATTGTGAACTTTTACAAATAGGCAAATTTCATAAATATACATACATGGCACAGTGAGCAGTTTTAGTTCCTTAAATAATGGTCTACAGGAGGTTAAAATGTCAGCGTTGCAAATTGCCCTGATACACTGCTTTTGTGCTATCAATGCCCGTTTGGCCTGGGACGCATTGCCCCATAAAAGGATGCCGTATCGAAGTAAGGAACAAACATAACCATGATAAGCCTGAATCGCAATATCTTTGGTCCCGATTTTCGTAAGCCGCCATAGAGCGTATGCAAATGAATTTATTTTGTTGCATAATTTATTGATGTGTTCATTCCAGGAACATTTTTCATCCAAGTGAATACCAAGAAATTTAGTTTGATTAGATTCATTAATCGTTTGATCTGAAAACTTAACAGTTAGAGAGTGTTTATTAGCATTTTTATTGATAAACTGTATGTAGGTCGTTTTACTAATATTGATATTTAAGTTATTTTCGTGTAGCCATGTAATAATTTTTCTAATTGTGCTGTTTATTTTATCATTATAAATGCTGACATCACAACATGGTATCACAATTGATAAATCGTCAGCAAAAAGTGTGCTGTCATATTCTGTTACGTTTGGGAGATCATTTACATAAAGTAAAAATAACAACGGTCCCAGAATGCTCCCTTGTGGTACACCAACCCCGTTTATCTCAGTTGAAGAATTATGAATAGTAACTACATTATCAGAATTAATTTTGGTTATTTCTACAAACTGAGTTCTTAAACGCAAGTAGTCCCTGAGCCAATCATTTGCTATACCTATATATCAGTAGGTAGGTACTCGAGTAAAAAGGGGTTTTCTTATATTTATGCCAAGTTCTAGGTCATCCGTATGTATGTATGTATGTACCTAAGTATAGTAGGTATTCAGACTACCTAAGTAACACAAATCACAAAACATGTTGGTAATGGCATATTCAATAATCGGTGAATACAGAAGAACACGAGTGAGCGAATTATGAGATAGAGTGAAATACAAGAATTATGCATGGTGTTCTTTTAAAGTACAAACATGTCTTCGCGGGTGCCACTCGACAACATTTACGAGGTTAGAGGTTAGCCTACTAGGTCAGATGAGCCTAATTAATTTTACTTTTATTTATTTATTTATTTATTATATATAAAGTTACAATTTTGAGGACTTCCCTCGATTCCTCATGGATCCCATCATCAGATTCTGACTTGGTGATAATGGGACCACCTCGAGAGTATACCCTTTCAAACAAAAAAATAATTTTCAAAATTGGTCCACTATTGACGGAGAAATCGGTGAACATACATAAATACATACTTACAGCCGAACACAGAACCTCCTCCTTTTTTGAAGTCGGTTAATTAAATAATGACGTCACGAGTATTTAAGAACGAAACATGATTTCGAATAGTGCCCCTATTTAACTTAACGCCGGTAATTGTCTGACGCTGTGTCATTCCCCCTTGGCATCTTGTTTTGCAAGTCTTACCGGTCTGAGTGTTCTCCAGAAAGCTCCTGAAAGCCTGGATCTCCTCCCGGGACCTCACGATGGGAGGGGTGGCGACGGCCAACCCCACGCAACAAAGAACAACCACGGCGCGCAACATCTTTTCTGGATACTGTTTGTTAATCCACTTCTTTATATAGAGAAATATTTATCAAAAAGATTACAAATATTTAATACCGTAGAGTGCCTAAATATTACTTAATGATGATGTGTTGTTGACTTTGACTTTGAATTATCGATTACTCTATCCATTTTTTCACACCTATCTAATGAGTAATGACTATAGTTAAGATATATAATTTATTCATCAAAAATATTTGCTCAGCCAAACTGAGTCACTGCGCAAAGAATGAGCCCGCTCTGAGATCACCTGACGCTAAAATAAGTCTTTCTTTTATGACCATCTTGGTGTCGGAAGACCACGGGCCCAAAGTTTCCATTGCAAGTGCCGCAAATTCATAATTTCCTTTTAAGAAAGCGTATTTGCGGCCCTTAATTGTCTGTGCACGGTCAGCGGCGGACCCTGGCTGGCGAGCAGGTCCCTCGACGTGAGACGGAGCTAACGTATCCACGCATGTCACGTTCCAAGCCAAGGAGCGGCCTAAAAACCCCGGCACCAACGTGCAGCCGTCAGGTCTTTTGCCATCCGAGGCAGAAAGCCGTAGGGTCCCAGGGTTGCTGGGCTATTGGCTGTGCCGAGGGAACGTTTCACAATGTCATTTAAACAATTGATTTATAACCAAAAATTTTCAAAAAATGACCGTTCCCCCTTATCTCCGAAGTTTATGAACCAAAAAATCTGAAAATTTTCTGAAGTATAGCTTATTATTTATATTTTACGGGAAAAATAAAATGAAGTGTTTAAAGTTTACAGTTTTTGAGAAATAATTAAAAAACTTTTTTTTTTTTTTTTATAAAATTTAGGCAACTCATATGAATCAAAGTACACAAAAAGGTATATTTTTGAAGTTCGGACTTAAATACGGAACCCTCGGTGCGCGAGTCCGACTCGCACTTGATCGGTTTTGTATCTTTTTCACGACTTATTTTCATTTATAGGTAATAAATGCTCTGTAACCAGCTTACAAGCTAGTATTCAATGGTCGGTGAATACAGACGAGACGAGATGAGCGAAAAAGTCTATTCCCACTAGTTCCATTGACGGAACAAGTTGGTAAATTTTTGGGGATTAAATCAGTCATACTGACCAACTTTTACTATGGGACCAACCCCGAAATCGCGAAAAAAAAAATCGACCGTCCCATACAAAACATCGTCAGCTGACTAGCCAAAACGTATGGGAGGGTCGATTTTTTTTCGCGATTTCGGGGTTGGTCCCATAGTGAAAGTTGGTCAGTATGACTTACTGATTTAACCCCCAAAAATTGTCCAACTATGTAGTTCCATCAATGGAACTAGTGGGAATAGACCGCGAAAAAAGGTTGTTCTTCTAACGTAGGTATATGGCGACCGCGTCCTCACGGGTGCCTCTCGAGGGCCGCTCGTCGGGGAATATTGAAACGATACACGGAGACATCCTGGCAATACACTGGGGAGCAAAAAATGCGGGGCTAAGTGACCAGTGTTTGGCCTGTGAGTCAAGTTATAGGTAGTAGTTTAGATAGCGCTAATGGTAAAACCCTAGGATTAATAATAGTATTTATCTTTAAATCGAAACTATTTATCTTTACATCAAACTGAATTTTCTCAATCGGTGCTGGCTTACACGTAAGCTTTTGATAAGATATATTGTGCTGCATGTAAAATACATTGTTTTAAACTAACATGATTTTCACACAATAAAACGGGACTAATCGCATAATAAATTACATTTTACCTCGACTTAAAATTTCCATTCCAGGCCATTCCACAATTCCCTAGGTATTCAGGATAGCATAGGCTGCATAGGCAAGAACACACGAAAACATGACGGCGGGGTCAACGTTACTAGTTTAGTAAACTCATCGAATTCCGTGACTAGCTCAATTCCGTGGCAGCATTTCTATAACCCAACCCATTTCTATAAGGGTTAGAACATAACAAATAGTCCATAGACAACCTTTCCGAAACGAAGACTGCTGGCTGAGGCGGTGGTTGTATACCTACACAGCCGGCTCTCCACCCGGGTCTCCACCGCGCACTCCGACGACAAGGGCAACATCATCAAAATAATAAATGGAAACATGTATCTGCCTGTTTGTTGTATTCCAAGGTGGTATTCTAATATGACACACTTTTTGAGCATGAGAAGTGAAAAACTCTAAGGTCGTATTTCAGTTCCTAAATTCTATTAGCAGTGCATGGCGGATTATCTACTAGAACTGCTACCACGGAATTGAGCGAGACACGAAATTCGATGAGTTTACCCTACAATGTAAACAGTACCATTACCATGAGTTTACAGTGACCGCACTCGCTAGCGACGGCGTAAACGATTTGTATGGAGAATTGTACAGCTCCTCTAGCGGTCACTTAAAGAACTAAAGATCGCTAGTATGAGTACAACGGTAAATAACCTATCGAAATCTATTCGTTAGCGACTAACGTTTTGTAACCGTTGCCGTAGAACATCGGTACCATGAGTCGTAAATTTGACAGATGTCATCGAAAAATACCGTATCGACTGTAGTTAACTATTTCACTAGCAAATTGGTGCGTGAAAACTTAGAATTATTGTTTAATACGTTACTCCAATTATTTATCTATCCAAATAATATCGGCAAGACATTATTTAGCGTGGAATATGTAGGCTTATGAAGACGAACGACGAAAACAAGGAGGATTTCAAGCTGATATGAGAAATATTACGTTAAGAAATCCACTTCAAAATTTAACTGAGAATAAATTTTATTAAAGGATATAGGCTCAGTAAGGAAGCTTTTGAGAATTTGTGCGATTCGTTAACGTACTACACGGATTTGAAATCCACTCACAAATATAATGTTCCCGATCCTGATGACAAGGATATGTCTGAAGAAAGTCAAGGTATTTATAGTGAAAGATAATGATTATATATTAACTTTAATACTAAATATGTCCTTATCTTTATTATGTTTGTTGTAGGTACCTATTATTATCAGAACTATTTGAGGGCCAGGAGTTAGTGTTGGAAAATGAAGGCACCAGTGATTTATTAATGGAGAGAGCACCGCGGGATCAATTAGTTAGAAGACTTGCATCAATGCATTATTTCCAAATACTTGTACCATGTTTTCTGTTTTTTGTTTAATATAAAAATAAAAAGTACTCATACATCACACATAATCTTTATTTATTACACAAAATCTTTATTTATTACACAAAATCTTTATTTATTACACAAAATCTTTATTTATTTGCTAAAGTATCTACAATTATATTTCCTAATGCTAAAAATTTACCAAATAAATCTAACCACCGTTCTTGCATTCTAAACTCTGATTCCCTTAACCTATTCCTCTCCCGCTCCACTTCCTGTTTAAAAGCTCGCCATTCACTGTCAGCTCTGACAAAGGCTTGCCTTGCCAAATCTGACTGTCTGGGTGCGAGTCCTTCTGTAGACAGGAGATTAGTGGTTTTGCACCTGACGTCTTCGCCACTGACGCGGTGTGGGCGGTAAGAGCTTGGGGCTCTGCCACCTGGCATTAGCAGCTGTTAATGCTGTTCTTGTGACCGCAGGCTCACCACCGTGCGTTACTCCGGTCTCACTCCCGTCCACCTCGGGCAGGGCTGTAATGGATAAAAAAACGTTTACAGTACTATTCTTAATTAACTAATGAAACTAGATAGGTAGGTACATTTTACTCTAAAATGTGATAATAACAGCAAAATTTATTGGAACCTATTTCTTGAAGAGCTGATGGAAATTGACTGTCATTGCAGTCACTATACCTGGGCTGTTAACTGTTTCGGGATACTCTCTGTCCACCAAGTCTTGTTCACTGCAAGTGCTGTTAGCCACAAGCAATGGTGGAAAATAGGAGGGCTGAGCTGATGTCCCTGGTACAAGTGGTACAAGTAGATTCCAGTCTCCAACGCCTGCAGTGAAAAAAAACACATTGAAATAATCTTTCCTAGGACATGAATTAAATGAATTTTTATCTTAAATATATATAATAAATTGTTTATTTTATTTCAATAGTAACAATGATAGGGAAACTTACTGGAACAAGTTTGTTGAGCAAGTTATTCATTTAGCAGGAAAATTGATAGGCTGTCATTTGTTTCTAGTGCCACTTCAGTAACTTCTTCCTGTAAAGCATTTTTTTAAAAGAATGCCATGAGATATGAAATTAATGACTTATATGTAAGTATATTATAACTTTCGGCACATAAATAAATAAGTTTTTGTCTAATTTGACTATACACAGACGTATGAATGAACTGTCACATTGACAAAAAAATCAAAACAAATTCAAGAATCACTTACACTTACATAGTGACACTGCTCTAGGGCACTTTTTTAAATTAGCAGGGTTATTTCTATATTTTTAAATGGATGACATGGATACTTATCTTTTAGCCCAATATCATCCTTACTCTGTCTTTTTATTGTAGTTAGAAAGAGACAACTTCGTTTGGTGTGAAATTAGGCACACGTAACGATAACTACACGAACTATCGAGTTAACGTTAGCGAGAATAGTAAACGTTTATGTGACTCATGGTACGAGTTTAATCAAAAACTATTCGAAGGACGTTTACTCGCTATCGACTGTAGAACGTAACACGAGTTTTCGATAGCAACTCATGGTAGAGGTACAGCACGTGCACCGGGTAAGCGGTCAATAAATCATTACCCTTCTCTGGGTTCGCTGAGCCAGGTAAAAAAGCACGTCACTCGCTCTACCTGCCGTGTCGTTTATAAGACATTGCTCACCGAATGGGGCATTTGGTTGAAGGACGTTGCCCGTTGCACATGCATAATACGAGTAGGTATTCTATATATACAGTAGCCTCTAGCGATTATTGTTGTTATTGTTAAATCTATTTGAAATGGGAACCCGTCATTTTAACGAAACTAATTTTATCGATTATCATTTCCCATAACACGATTCGCAGAGTTTTATAATCAATTAGAAATTATTCATCTCACCTCATCATACTGCTCATACGTTTGTTTGAATAATCAAAGACAACTCATAGAATTTTACTTCATTATTTGATTTGTAGGTACATACATCGATATAGTTCTTCATCGAAGCGTCTAATTTTTAATTCAATGTCAGTTTCAGTTTCCATAATTTTTATTATATCGAAAATCGTTTCACCGTAATTGATAAAACGTTTTAACGACACTACATTTCATCGAACGCACTTGTACCTGTTAACTTATCGAAACTCCTTTCATCGAACGTATACTTTCTCAAAATTATCATTCCATCGAAAGGCATTTTTAAACACATGAGTAAAAAAAACTCCAGAACCGACTCAGGGCACCCCATATTTACGTGGTCTTGTCTGCCCTACACCTAGAGAGTTTTTGCAATACGCGGAGCCAAAAGCTCGCGAGAGGGCCCGTGGAGCGAGCATGCGAAGGCTGGAGCGGTGCGAGCGTAGAAAGCGAAGCTCGCGGAGTGGAGGTCTCCCATGCGAGTGCAGAGTGGGCCCTCGAAGCGAGAGTTCTGGCGAGAGCCCACCTATTTACAATTAGATGATTTATATGAAATGATTTTATAAACATTATGTCTAAGGGCACGCATCGATCCATATAACAATAAATGTTATATTATTAGGTAATATTATTATAACGCTCAATGGATATAATGCACTTCTGAAAAAAAAACTATAACATACACCTGTAGCATATAAAGTTTCATTTGGTATAATAAACAATTAATTTAATAACATTTGAACTAACATGCCGATGGTATAATGTTCGTGTACCTTATACAAACATTTTTGTTATAATACTCATTGAATATAACGTATTAAAAGTACAATTTCAAAGCAAGGTTTAAGTCGCTTTAAAAATAGGTTAGGTTAGGTTACTACTGAGGGCCGTATTAATAAACTCATCTCAACTCTGATCCCCGTCACAAGATGCGTCAAAAATGACAGTTTTCTATGGTTTGACGTTTACTTTGACGTATCTCGAGACGAGGATCAGAGTTGAGATGAGTTTATTAATACGGCCCTGAAGTACTGTTATTAATAGTTTTGCATTTATTTTCTAAGCATCACCGTCATAATGAGACAACGATGCAATTTTAGTGAAAAGCCATTTTTTTTCAGTACCTACGAAGAGCCAAAGTGGTTTAATAAAATACGAGTAGATAATGTTTCAGTGGGTTTTAAATTATGGATTTATTCCAAAATTGTTGATATTTTGGAATAACGATGTTATTCAGTACATGTATTGCAACGTTATTGAGGATTCGATATCAAGTTTCAGAACTAGGAATTAGAGCCATTTTAGCCAAGGAAACCAGGTGTGTAGGTATTTTACAAGAATAAAAAAAAACTTAAAATCTGCTAAACTAAATGACATACTGAAAAGTTAACTGGAGAGGGCTTTCTTATGCTTTAATATTTTCGCCAAGTTCTGGAGCACCCTGTACATGAAAGTGATGGTTCATCCACATTCTCGGATCATAAGTTCATAAGGGTGTTCATATACGTACCATATGTAAGACAACGTGACCAAGGACACGGTCCAAGGAGTACCAGTCAACCTGATGCAGACCATTTGTTACGTGCCCAGCAGCTCGCGTCGTCGGTGCAACATGGTAATGACCGCGCCCGACGTTGCCACCAATATTTTGTTTGTTCGCGTAACTTGGGGTCACTCTTGGTACCCACATCGACCATTAGTCATGTATATTTAGTTAGCTATAGTTTGTGACCCTCGGTACTTACGTCGATCGTTAGTCATTTATTCTTAGTACCTACTTAGTAGATTTAAAATCGATTTCCGAAAATGTTCCATATCAACATTTTTAACAAATAGCCTACCTTCACGACGGTGTGTAACTTGCCAGTATCCAACAAATAAGTAAAGAGTATCTAATTTCTTTTGGCATGACCCTCGTATGCGTTTGTTTTTACCGCTCGCCGCTCGCCGCCGCCGCTGCCGCTCGCCGCCGCTCGCCGCCGCCGCTGCCGCTCGCCGCCGCTCGCCGCTGCGCGTTGCCGTGGCCGTAAGGTCGGTATTAGCGCTAGGGAGGATAGTTACTGCTTTTTTTCCTGGTTCAAGGTGCGCCTAGACTATGATCCTAGGCTTACATTGGCATGTTGGGCTATAGATTGTCGGTTATTTAAGTCTCTAGATAGAAACTCAACTCAGTCAACTTCACTTTATCCTAACCTAATGGACTTCGGTCCCCAGGTCCCCAGGTATAAAATAAACCACTTGGAGAAAGATCTCTCTATTGCCCTCTCTTCTACAAAACGAATAAAAAACGCCTTTTTAAACTTCATTATTATTTAATAAAAAATTGTTTCACGCGTTACACTTGGCATGCAAACAAGTTGAATCAAAATAATACCCAGGTAAACAGACTCACATGCGTAACAATGGGATAAAAGGCGGACTAATTAAGCTGAATGCAATCTTACGCTTGTCCCTTACGATTGACGTTTTTTTTTCTGCAGATTGTTGTTATTTGACATTTTATTTCATTTAGCTAATAGGTATTAAAAGTTAATAAAAATATTCAATATTATACGTCAAACTCAGCTAATTGCGTGAACTTGAAGTTTTGATCCGTTATCATATTATGTTATGACAGTAAAATATTACTTGTATACAATCTACCCCTCTACTTTCGCCCTCACTGCCTCAATAATGGTGTTCATAGAAAAGGGTTCAGATATTTTCGCGTCTCTCGCGTTAGTTCCACGCGCCGGGGCAGTCATGGTAGCGGTTGATGCGCAGCCAGTCCTGCTCAGTGACGTAGTCTCGCTGCCCGATCTCGCCGTCCACCTCCTGGTAAAGAAAACAGTTGGCAAATGCTCGGTCAGTCAGGACGTGCCTCGCTGCGTTTGCCTCGGGCGAGGCTGCTCGCCCAGTCAGTCACGTCTAATATTTAAATTTTATTTTACTACCTACATCTGAGAATCTGAGTTGGCTGATTCAGTACCAATTACCTTATATACATATAACACTATAACAAATACAACATTTTTAACAGTTCATCGAACTATTCTAAATCACGAATTTTTTGTAAAAATATTGGAAAAATCAATACTTACTATACGGGTCTTCCTCAGAAATTAAAAATTGTGTAAATTAAAATTAAAATACGAGTATACATACAAGTAAGTAAAAATAAAATGACTAAAGCTTAAGCATGTATAAGTAACTGTTGTTGTTCATACCTTTAAAGCCACGATAGTCGGTTCGAAGTTCTTGCTCCAGGCCAGCGCCGGGTAGTGCAGGCAGCTCACGTAGTCGTATTCCACTCCCAGGTTACCCACTTGGAATTCGTTCCATTTCTCGAAGTCGTACTCAGCTCCTACGATGATAAGAATTATAATCTTATGTACTTATACACAGGGGAGGGAGGCGCTAGTTGTGACGGGGTAAATTAACACGTAGATGTAACCGCTGAACAGTAATACATCAAATTTAGGAATCTTGGCTAAGGGCTCTGGGCCCTTAGCCAAGATGCCCATCGCTAACTAGCGTTTCTATCCGTTTCGTTTTTAAATCAATCGCGTCACTGGTAGATCACGTCATACGAAGAGTCACGTGATCTACCAGTGACGCGATTGGTTTAAAAATGAAACGAATAGAAACGCTAGTTAGCGATGGGCATCTTGGCTAAAGGCTCTGTTTGCCACTCGGCAAAGGCCTTCTCCAACCTTCTCCATTCATCTCTGTCTCGTGCCACTCTACTCCAGGTTAGTCCAGCGACTAGGCAAATGTCTTCGTCCAATCTCTTTAGTAGTCTGCCTCTTTTTCTTTTGTTGACATGAAACGTCTTTCCATTTCGGTCAGTATGGGGGTCAATTGCAAAAAACCGATGTAATGAAATTATGTTATCGCAAGATCGCTTATAACTTTATAAGTGTACAATATTTTATTACATTTATTTAAAGGAAAGAAGCCATTACTCGGTAGGTAGTGCGCATAAATCGCTGGCGTAAATGGCGCTGCAATCGCGCACAGTACGACGCATTATGAACTAAATTTACTAGGTATCACGCTATGTTTTGTTTAGTCATTGCTTAGCAGTAAAAATTGATCGATTCGAACAGGATGTTCGAAATTGACAGAACTCACGACGTTAAGTAGGTATGGTACATAAAACTCATAATTGTGACCATTAGAAGTTGTAAACTTAAAAAGGTGTCGTTTTATGCGGAAATTTGACGACTGCTCTACTATGGCGCCGCCGTGTGCGATTTTTAACGTACATAACTGGCGTGCGAGGGATATCAAGAGAGACACATTCCGGTCCTCGACGACCCGCTTTGACCCGGCGGAACGTGTTCGTCTCCACAGGGAACACGTTATATTGAGCCAAGCGCAGGAACCACAACCATCTACGAGTGCAGCGAGTTCAAGCGGCATAAGACAGTCTTGAGCACCGCTATTAGGTATAACTGTGGCTGCAATAGAGACAGAGAAAGAGACCAGCTCATCGACATCCATCAGAAGAAGTCAGGATACACCCGACAGTAAAGGCCACAGTTAGAGCAGAATACTTACGCGCGTTTGCCGAATTACCGTAAGCTTACGCTGGAATTTGGCTACAGCGCGGTTTAGTTCTTTATTAATTATTTAAACTTTGCCCAATCCAATCAAATGTACAAAGTACAAATGGTCGATTTACCTAAAGGTATTCTCTACCAGTTAACCACATAATTAACAGAAAATAAACGGCGCACTGGGAAAGCTGAACAGCATTGAAAACCTAGTATACCTACTTAAATTAATATTAAAATTATATAATACATATATATACCTATTATAATAATCAATATTACAGAATATAAAAAATATATAAAGTAAAAACAGTGTCTCTGATGGAGATGATGCTATTTTACTCTAGTTCTTGTTTGAGTAAATATTGGCGAAGCTTACGCTGAAACGCTTAAACACAAATTTGCTAGACGCTTGTCGAATTTCAAGAGGAAGCGCTTGCCAGAGACGGATTGCCTGAAGTGCGAAGAAATTGGACATAAACCCTGGATGATTAGAACGAATTTTGAGTTTTAGAGAGTGGAAGGAACGTAATTCAAACCTGTAATTCAAGGTACATCGAAATTAAGTTTACGAGTAGGTATATTTGAGGTATTCTGGGGCAGAATAGACAAGAGAGAGCACAATATCCTTAATGAACTACGTCCGTGGACGTATTAGAAGCCAGTTGAGTTGGCAGTGAAAAAAAACCATGATCGTATTTACGAAGGCCAAAAATGAAAAGTATGCCATTATTGAGAAGATGATCTATGCGGTTGATAGACTCCTGCACATTAGCATAATCAATTATGGGCAGCACCAGTGTTTGGACGAGTAACTTCTTGGTACTTAATGAGACTTGTGACTCGGCTTAGATATCTGGTCATCCCAGGAGAGCTGAGACTTCACGACGAGACCGAGATTCTTGACTGAATCAGAGAAAGGGATAGCAATGCATTGAAACAAAGTACCCATTACCTTGCGACTCACCTCAGGTATCTGGTCATCCCAGAAGAGCCGAAATCCACGACGAGACCGAGATTCTTGAGTGAATCAGAGAAAAGGATAGTAGTTATATCAAATAATAATAATAATAAATATCAGGGGACAATAATTATATCAAATAATAATAATAATAATAATAATAAATCCACGACAAGACTGAGATTCTTGATTGAATCATAGAAAAGGATAGCAATGCAGGGAAACAAAGTTCTCGTTACCTTGCGGCTCACCTCAGATATCTGGTCATCCCAGGAAAGACGATAATTCACGATGAGAACGAGATTCTTGACTGAATCAGAGAAAGGGATAGAAATGCCTTCAAACAAAACCGATGGGACGGAAACTGTATCAAAATTAAGACGCTGACGTGAGCTCCCCACAATGATCGCCAGGCACTCTAAGGGATTAACGGATATGCCGAAGCTTCGTGACCATCAGTTAGCAATGTGCTCCAGATCATCGTTAAGGAGAGTTATTGCAGAAGTCATTCTATCAGCTTGGGCGTATAAACTGCAGGTCGTCTGCATATAGATGGTAGGAGCATTTATTTTAATTTAAGAGGTTCAAGGCCGTGATTATCGAGAACGAGTTGGAAAAAAATTGTGTACATGTGACCGGTTGTGGTTTAAGAAAGATTTGAAATCAGCAACTGAAGCCGTGATCCGATTTCTGGAGGAAGCATTACCAGGAAGGATACAGCGAACTTTAAACTCTACCGTACCTAGTTTAAGCGCTTGCACCATTTGCGTTAAATACGATTATTGTTTATCTTGATTCAAGACTGACAGTGCCATACATTTTGACAGAACTTAAATTAAATTTATGTAAGATTTTCGTGCAGGTGGCCCAATATACTTAAACTGTATCGCTACGACACTATCCGTCTCGAGCTCGCTTAGTAGTTAAGAAAGGCATGAAAGTATTAGCGTTTCTACATTCGCTAACACTATCGTCACTTGGATAACCCCCTGGTTAATTAAACAGTACCAGTTTTTACCAAGTTCAAAACAAATTAATTATTCACCGCGGGAATTCATTCCTTTCCCTTCAAATTGTCAAACACATAGGTAAATATCAAATAACACAAACAAGCAATTGACTTTTGAAAATACTTACTTGCGATCGTTTTTTGCAATTAAATTGTTTATGTTCGATTGATAGCAATATTGTGATCGAAAGAACGATATCACAATGCCGATTTCTTAAATGTAAAAAGTGCCTGCCTCTAATAGGTTGTGCGTACCTACAAGTGAAGATACTCAACTCACCAGGCACGATGTTCTCGTACTGTATCCTCACATAATCATCCCTGTTGTAGGTGGAATGCATGTGGAAGAAGCCCATTATATGCATCAGCTCGTGCACTATCGTAGATTGCCGGAAACATTCGGAGCCAGGAAAGTCACCCAGATTGAATGTGTGAATAATACGAGAAGGGCGGTGGCCGATGCTCGCGTAGCAGCCGTTTGGATAACTCTAGCACAAACACAAACAAAAAGAAATATACGGGTGAGCGATAAACATGTGTCACTTAAATAAATTTGTACAAAATGCGTTGAGTCTTTGGCACTGCGTTCATCTAATTTATAAATTGAACAGTATCCTCCTGATACGAAATTCTATTAATTACATTAATTACAATCCAGTACATTTAATATATTTGATCTGTTGATTTATTTCTTACTACAAGTAGGATTCCCATTGTTGATACTAGACGACCTACATTATTAGGACTCAGGTAAGAATTAACCGCATAACTATAAATAAACATCCATTGCAAGGCTCTGGTTGTCTGGTTGTTATAAAATTAAATATTTATATGATTTTTTGACAAGGTGAGTTGAACGCAACTTATACATTTACTCGTAGGTAATGGTACCCATACCTTCGTCCTTGCAAGGTGACGATTATCATACATTCCCGAATGGCTACTGACAAATAATTACCAACCGTCATGTTCACGTAGATGAACTCTGAGGGCGCGGCCTCTCGGAACCTGACGCAGGTTCGACTTTCAATCAGACGCATGGCAGCCAAAACCGCCTCTTTCTGTCCTGGCCCCTCTAAAAATAACCACCATTATTTTTAATATAATATATTTATGTTACGGGGGGTGCACTAAAAGTTTCGGGAATCGTTTAAGTATTTAATTGTATAATAGTTTTCCAAATCCACCCTTTTTATAACCTCTTGTCGACTCATTACAACTGGCAGTTTGGAAAAGGAAGTAGACACTTTAGTCATTTGTTTTTAAAACGGAGTCGTTGCCGCCAAAATGGAATTAACGCGAGAAAATGTAAGAGCTTTAATTTTAAAAGTGTTTTTTCTCAAAAACAATGCCTTCAGCGGATGACTTATGCATTCGGGGAGGGTGTTACAACAAAGACGACCGTGTAGGTATCGCTGGTTTTCCGAATTTCAACGCGATCGTGTGAAACTCAGTGATGATGTTCGTGAATGGCGGCCCAAATCCGTGGTTACTCAAGAAAACGTCAATGCAGTGCGGGACCTGCCCTCTTATTGCCTAACGCGTTTGACGCTCGGAATCAGAATCAAGTGTCATGATTTTGTATGGGCTATGACAGTTGATTCGGATACCAATTGTCAAAATTTCGTTAGGCAATAATCCCTCCGATCCACAAAGATCCACATGTCACATATATCGTGAAATTCAGTCATGTTTAGGGATTGGAATGAGTCAAATCCAAACAATCTTGCAAACAGAACTGGGCGTGAGAAAGCTATTTTCCCGTTGGGTCCCACACCTACTCTCCGATTAACAAAAGGGGGCCCGGGTCAATTGGTGCCGAAAAAATTTAGAAAGTTTAAACACATGAACTACCAACGCAGTATATAATACCGTGTCGGGTGATGAAACGTGGATACATGCTTACGAACCGGAAAATAAAAACCAATCATGAGTTTAGGGGTTTGAAAACGAGCTGCGACCGACCAAGGTTGTTCGCTCCCGAAACACGGCGAAAAAGATGGTCGCCACTTTTGTCCCAAAATCAGGGCATGTTGCGATTATTGCACTTGAGGATCGTAGAACGGTTAATGCTGAGTGGTATACTACAATTTGTCTGCCGGAAATCGTTAATCTACTCAGAATCGTTAATCTGCCGGAAATCGTTAATCTACTTTTTATTCGCAATCTTAACTTTAAATCAAGAGCGAGGAACCTAAGCTATGAGCCTGCTAACGTGATGGCCTGAATGAAAACGATATGGCCTGCTTAGCCTGCATGAGCGCCGACAGCTACTGGACGTGAGCCTGCTGTATGACATTGCCAATGGCTGGCTGGACAGTCCAGCGCTCACGGCGAAACTTACCTTTAACACGCCAGCCTTTTATACCCGTCATTCTAATCGTGTACTATTTCACGTCCCTTTCGTCCATAGCAAATATGCCTTAAATTCTCCAATGTTACGTTTAGCTCATCAGTACAACAATAAGTTTAACCATTTGGATCCATATTTCCTGTCCAAAATATCTTTCAAATCAGCAGCCATAACTTGTTTCTGTTCATAATAATATACACACACACACACACACACGCGCGCACACACACGCACGCACGCACGCTCACATGCGCGCACACACATACGCTCACACGCACACACACGTACACACCCTTACTGTTTACGGTCGTGTTCACTTTGTAGGTATGTAGATATGTATCTGTAGTTGTTGTTTTATTTTAGCTAATTGGTGGATGTCTGTAATTAGCTCTATTGTCTGTCTAAATTTACTGTGTTTATGAATTGCAATGTTGATGTCGACATAATTCTTCATCACGACAACGCAAGCCCACACACCGCTCGTCAAACAAAGGACTATTTGGACCATCACAACAACGTTGAATTAATGACCCACCCACCATACAGCCCGACCTGAGTCCTAACGATTTCTATACTTTCCCTAAAATTAAAGAAAAGCTACGCGGTCAACGATTCCAGTCACCCGAAGAAGCAGTGGACGCCTTCAAACACTTGTCTATTTTTTTCTATTCCCGAAACTTTTAGTGCACCCCTGGTATGTACTATTAATGTAGGTAATATATTTACGGATGAACTTCTAATGCTTGCCTTTAAAAACATTCCTGAATAATAAAAAACAGACTGGAAACCAAGTGGGTACAAGGACTCCATTTTTCAATAGGTTTTTTTTACACAGCACCATATCCCTCTACCAATGTTAGGTACCTACTCAATTGCAACCCGAGTAGAAGCCAAAGATAACGACTAGGTATATGTATCGGCAAAAAAGCAAAAGAACATGTCGGTCACAACATTCAATTGACTTGAAATAAGGACTAGGTATATACTTATATGTACGAGATAATCGAACTGACCTATTGTAGAGTTGTACCTACTGTGAAAATACAAATGAGGCTACTAACCAAAATGTGTATCAGCAAATGTCCAGACCACGGTATTATTAGGCCACTGCGTGGACAACCCGGGGAAGATCACCGCGTTCCGGCCCGCAAACCGGTCAACCATGGCCTCGATCTGGTCCTCATCCAACACGATGTCGCCCTCGAACTTGCCACTGTACATCTCCGGGTGTTTGGGTGATGGGACTGCCTGACCTTTGAATTGGTCCAGGTTTTGGAATGCTGTTGATTAGATTTGTTAGACAAGACAAGTTTTAGCGTTAGGTATATCCAGGGGTAGACTTCTTTTGTTTGACAACATACTCAATTAACTTTTACACGAGACTTCAATCGAGTAGTTACTTGTTAATCGCTGTTTCTTAGGAATAGTTAGACCATGGACATTCCAGGATTTTTAGACCTCCTATTAAAAATCTGGTCAAGTGCGTGTCGGACACCCACAGATAAACAAATAGTAAATGTTTGAAACCGTCAAACTCGCAAAAAACGATGACGTTGAGGTCTCGGTGCTCGTGTTACATAATTACACAAAAGGTATGAAATGACTTACAACTCCTCTTTAGAAAATTTCTATATTTCTCCACTTCATCCTGACTCCTGGTAAGTGGAGTAGAAGCCACGGCGCCGATCAAAGCAACTAAGAGTAAGCCACGCATTGTGATAGATAGCCACTTGACCCTCTGCACGCTTTTATACTTTAGGATTATCTAACCGATGAATACCTACTTATCTTTAAATGATAAAAAAATTAACGAATTCGAGGAAAATTACAAGAACCTACACCCTTAAAAAGATTTGGTCAATGATAATTGATTATAATCAATGATAATTTGCAGTTTTCTATCCACATAACAACAATACTAACTACTAATAAAATGTATGTGTGGGTTGTAAAACAGGCCATAAGTGTAAGATACTTTAGATAGAATCTCTAAGCTGGCCATACACACTAGGGTGTACCTGACAGGTTTGCCTGTACAGTTCAACTTTACAGGTAAACCGGAGCGTGTATGTGACACAAGTGTGCAGGTTTCCATGCCTGTACAGGCAACTAAAAAAATATGAATTTTTGTATTTTCTGCCCGTGGGTATACCTCTGCAGCTTACCTGTGCAGGCAAAACTGAGCGTGTGTGGCGGTCGCCTGCGCAGGCGTCAGTTGACTGGTGATTCCTAGAGGGGAAGGATGTGCGGCGCTCCATTGTATAGGTAGTAATGTCGTCCCATTAGCGGAACTCAGTCATAGCGGAGTAGACATAGACATATATAAATCTGAGTATTGTCTTAGGCGTGTAAAATCTACAGAGTACCGCGATAAAAATAAAAGAGTGCTAGTCACTTAGAAAAACTAAAAGAAAAATTAAAGGAATTGGAGCCAAATACCACAAAGGACGACGCTATTAAAAAAGTTTACAGTCTGCAAACCATGATTTGCACCACTGTTCACAGTTTCTTCGTTTCAATTTCCTTTCCAGGGTTCCGTACCAAAATGGTAAAAAAGGAACCCTTATGGTAAAACTTCGTTGTCAGTCTGTCTGTATGTCACAGCAGTTTTTCTCAGCAACTACACAAGCTATCACCTTGAAATTTGGTATAATTGTATAACTTGCTTGCCCGTATCTGTTTTTAGTTTAAAAAAATGAAATTAATTTTATAAATAATTGAATGGAGGGTTGATAAATTAAAGTGACTTGATTATAGCAAATGAGGTGTCATATAAAAGAACTCAATCTGCACATTAAAAAAAATTTTTTTTTTAAATTTTCCGTTACGTACTTTTTGATTTATAACCAAAAATGTTCAAAAAATGACCGTTCCCCCTTAGCTCCGAAGTTTATGAACCGAAAAATCTGAAAAATTCCTTACTTGTAGATGCGAGTACTTACTTATATTTTACGACAAAAAATAAAACGAAGTGTTAAAAATTTATAGTTTTCAAGAAATTGATAAAAAACTTTAAAGATCTAGGTAAGTCAAAATATACCTTATTGCATACGAATTAAAGTACCCATATAAAAAGGTATAATTTTTAAGTACGGACTTAAATATGGAACCCTCGGTGCACGAGTCCGACTCGCACTTGACCGGTTTTTTTACATAAACAATTAAACCTAATTAACGCTACTGCGTCGAGATCAAGCGCCACTGTCGGGCCATGGTTTCAACTGAGAGTTTGTACAGGTTTTCCGCTACGTGTATGTCCTCTATTCAGCTCGAGTTTACCTGTAAAGTTGAACTGTACAGGCACGCCTGTCAGGTATACCCTAGTGTGTATGGCCAGCTTATTTATAATTACTTACTTACCACCTCATGCATTTGTACTTCGATTGATTTATTGATGCCAAAATAAAATATATAGTTAATATTATATAACAGTATAATTATCACTCAGTTAACCTTTGTATAGTTCACTGAATAGTATCGTACGAATAGTAACTAGTTACTTTTTAGGGTTCCGTACCTCAAAGAAAAAAACGGAACCCTTATAGGATCACTTTGTTGTCCGTCTGTCTGTCTGTCTGTCTGTCTGTGTGTCTGTCAATACCCTTTTTCTCAGGAACGCGTAGAGGTATCAAGTTGATATTAATATCAAATACTTAAGACTGCAATCCCTTGGATCACTGAAAAAATCAAACATCTAAGTCAACGCAATCAAAAGATACGGCCGTTTATGTCACATATTGAAGGGAATCTCAAGGGAATCAAAACCTATAGGGTACTTCCCGTTGACTTAGAATCATGAAATTTGTGGCAAGAAGCAATATCTTATAGCACAAGTAAAGGAAAAAATCCGAAAACCGTTAATTTGTAGTTAAATCACATAAAAAAAGTCCAATATAAACTGACACTCCCTAAGTACGAAAGTGCATACTTATTGCGTGTCAGTTTATACTGGACTTTTATTTATATTGCATGAAATTCCCGTGATTTACAGATGTAGTGCAAAATGATTTTTCTTCGTACTTTATCGGAAAAGTTCGTATTTATCATGCTGTCTCAATTAGCTTCACTACCCATCATACCACCGTAGGGGTAGGTCGCATTCTGCAGCCAATCTATACTAATATTATAAATGAGTGTCTGTCTGTCTGTCTGTCTGTCTGTCTGTTACCTTTTCACGCTTAAACCGCTGAACCGATTTAGATGAAATTTGGTATGGAGATAGTTTAAGTCCCGGGAAAGGACAAAGGGTACTTTTTATCCCGGAACTGGATACTTCTGGGGGTGGAACTTTGTATGGGGAATCAATCATTTCTTCAGTAAGGCATATACAATTTAGTATGGAGATAGTTTGAGTTTCGGGGAAGGACATAGGATAGTCTTTATCCCGGAAATTATCCCTTAAGGGGGTGAAAAGAGGGGTGGAAGTTTGTATGGAGAATCAATCATTTCTTAAGTAAGGTACATATTATTATTATTATTATTGTTTTTATTATTAGTATGGAGATAGTTTGAGTCCCGGGGAAGGACATATAAGATTCTTTTTATTCCGGAAAATTGGAGTTCCCGAGGGAGCAGCAATAAACGACTTCTGCTTTGAAAGCGTTTTCAGCAGGCTGAAACATCGTTTCAGTCCGTTCCAGAGGTAGCTCTGTCACATACCAGTTTATTAAAATTTCAACCAAGTTGCCGTTGTTTTCAGGCGCCTGAAACATGTTTTCAAGCCGTTTCAGAGGTAGCTCTATCACATACCAGGTTATTAAAATTTCAACCAAGTTGCCGTTGTTTTCAGGTGCCTGAAAAATGTTTTCAGGCCGTTTCGGTGGTAGCTCTAACACATACCAGTTTATCAAAATTTCAACCAAGTTGCCGTTGTTTTTTGGCGCCTGCAACATGTTTTCAGGCCGTTTCAGGCCACCCTCTACCAGGTTACACCAAAACTTGAAAACCCGACCCCTTATGGGCCTTTTAAGAACATTTGAGAATATGGTGAATTCTCCAGAAAGAGTGAAAGAGATAGCAATACTGAGAACCTTCCAGAATCGTCGCGATTAAAAACGAGACAGAGACAGTTATAGAACATTCCAGCAACTACTACTGAAACATTCCCGACGGCGGGTCGAAGAACGTCGATTATTCTAGAAAGGCCTTCTGGAATTGTCTTGGACTGGGGAATATAAGGCGACCGGCCCAAGCCGCCAAGTCACCCCCCGATCACATGACATTGCACTGCACGGTTTTTCCATACAATTCTTACCGTATTCGGTCGCTGTTCGATAATATTAGTATGGAAAAAACGTGCCGTGTGAACCCGCGCTTAGTCTTACTTGGAGAGCGATACGAGTGATACACCGGTGAATTAGAAGCGACTACGAGTTTATAGTGCGATTATTGTTTGTATAATGGTTTAGTGAGTGCATCAGTGGTGCATCAATAAAGTCCTCTTAATTATCGGTTTAATTGTGCATTTCTATTAGTTACCCACCCCCACGTACGTAACAACACTTTTTACTCGGGAAAATTTTACAAATTCCTGTGGGATACCAATTAACGACTTCTCCGCAGACGAAGTCGCGGGCGGAAAGCTAGTATATATATAGAGTGGCTATTAAGCAATTCAAATATTCGCTATAGTTTTGGTAATATTTACGGTTTATGTATATAACATTTGTATTATCATGCCGAAACTACAAAATAGAAGAAAACGCTTAGGTACTCCAGTCCAGGAAATTATATTTAACATATAGCTGTATTTTTTATCAGAAAATAGCAAATTCGGAAATAGCAATGCTTCTCAATATTTTGGTAAAGTTCAACAACGAATTTCAGACGCAACGGGCATTTCTCGGCCAACAATAAGAAAACTAATAAACAAGAAAGAAGATAACAAGAAAAATAAAAATGTTAAGTTAGGTAGACCACGCAAAATGTTCTGTCTAGATCATGATGACTTTGATTACGCAGTAATACGACGTATAGTTTATAAATCCCATATGATTTATATACTAGTTCCTACGATCCAGGACCTAAAGTCCAATTTGATGGAAACGATGAATTTTAAAGGCTGTGATTTTACATTAAGAAAGATACTTCGCCAAATGGGTTCTCGATTCAAGAAAATTACAAACAATAGAAGAATGCTGATGGAAAAGGATGACATAAGACTAAAAAGAGTAAAGTATCTGGACTTAATAACAAAGTATAGCTCTGAAGGGAGAGATATTGTGTACACGGACGAAACATATGTTCATACATCCCATTTAACAGGAAAATGCCGGGCGGATCCCACGGATAAAGGAGTGAAACAGTTAATTTCAAAAGGCCAACATCTTATTATTGTACAGGCAGTTAGTGCCAAAGGATTTGTTCCGGGTGCTCTGCTTATGTACAAGTCTACTGATAAGACCGGTGATTATCACGATGCCATGAATAATGTAAATTATGCAAAATGATTACAAAATTAACTTATTCCCAACTTGTCTCTAGATTCTGTATTAGTAGTGGATAATGCATATAACTCTAATACAGCGAAGCCACTATTGATAAACTGGGTAGAAAAATTATAGTATTCCCTTTGATCCATCATTAACCAAGACAACTAGGTATATGAAATTATTTGTCGTCATAAGCAAGACTGTGTAGAATATTCAATAGACAAGATTTTACATCAACATGGACACACAGTGTTAAGGTTACCGCCATACCATTTCGACTTCAACCCAATTGAAAACATATGGTCCCAGATAAAAGGTTACGTAACGTATCAAAAAGAAACATATAAGCTGACACTCACTAAGTACTAAAGTGCATACTTATTACGTGTCAGTTTATACTGGATTTGTTTATATTGTATTCCCGTGATTTACGAACTATTTACATGCCTACAAGTTTGTGCGGAACCCTCGGTGCGCGAGTCCGACTCGCACTTGTCCGGCTTTTTTTACTCTCAACCCAGGAATGTTATGCAGGAAGAAACAACAACAAGGCTGATTTTGGAGTTAGAATAAAAATAGGCCATTGACAACGTTTCCGAAACGAAGACTGAAGGCGGTGGAGGTTGTATGCCCAGCCCGCAACATCATCAAATGGCAACTTGTATGAGTTCTGTGATAACAGTGCTGCACGTGCCGATTGTTTTGTCGCGTTTTTTAGTGCCTGAGTGGTGTTGAATAGCTCGGTGGAGTGGTCGGCGCGTGTGGTGGCCGACACTCTTGCCTCTGATCTCGGAGAATATACTTAACACTCTCAATGTTTGAATAACATTTAAAAAACCGATCACATGTAACCTCAAACTTTGACATTGGCAGAATTGTCCTCATGGACAGAAGCCATTTTAACAAAAAATTGAATTGATTTTTTGGCAACTTGTATCTGGCTGTTTTCCAAGGCTTTATTTTAAGGAAATTAAAAAGAAAAAGTACTTTCTTATTGATTGTGAAATAGGGACTATGAACATCTAATGTTTTGAGTAATGAATTCTACTTGACCTTTTTCTATTTAAGGCAATCATAACTAGTTAGAAATAGATGTCCTTATAGGTATTTATTCGTTTTCCTTCAAATTGTCACAAGGATCTGTCAACGACAATCATATCGATATCGATATCGATTCAATGTTAATAATAATAAGTAACTCGTCCATTTAAAAATTTGCAGATCATTTTTCAACGACTTCCCGGTGTTAGATTGAAATGGAATATGTAACGTATGTAAACCCGATGCCACTGTAATATTATGGTGTCGATGAGCAGATCTGATGATAGTCGGAAGGTGGCAACAGGATCCTCTGCTATACTTAACGTAGACCCACCGAGATGGGACTCGTTAGTTTGGTCTTGATAATAAAAACTTGGCCCAAAATGAAATTATTGACCGAAGCTTTTTTGTCATATGAAAGAAATATGAATGTCATATGAAGAGAGCTTATATTTATCTTATTTTATTATAATTATATTTTTCGGTTCATAAACTTCGGAGATAAGGGGAACGGTCATTTTTTGAACATTTTTGGTTTTAAATCAAAAAGTACGTCACGGAACATTAAAAAAAATAGTTTTGAAATGTACAGATTGAGCCCTTTCATATGACACCCCATTTGCTATAATCAAATCACTTTCATTTTTCAACCCTCCATTCTAGACCCCTTTTCAATTATTTATAAAATTAATTTCATATCTTTTTTACTAAAAACAGATGCAGGCAAGCAAGTTATACAACTATGCCAAATTTAAAATTGATAGCTTGTGTAGTAGCTGAGAAAAACTGCTGTGACAGACAGACAACGAGGTCTCACCGTAAGGGTTCCTTTTTTACCATTTTGTTGTACGTGTAGGCTACCGTGGAGTACGTGAAACGTCTTGTGCGTGCGTAAAAAATCTTTAATGAAATAGTAGATTGTATTACAAGGGAACATAATGCAATATTTCATCGAGGGTTAGCGTGTTGAATGCCGAACGAAGTGATGGATCCCAGAATAGAATCCAGAGCGTAGCGAGCGAGGACTTTTTTTCGAAAAGGAGCCAAAAGCCTTTTTTTCGAATAGGAGAAGTGAAAAATATTTTTTCTCAACACGGCTCGGAAATATGAACATTTGGTTTGTCTGGTTTGTGGTCAGAAACCATCACTACTGTGCCGGTCGTCACGTATTGTTAATTAATGACATCTATTAGGATAAGAACTAGATGGTAACTGACTGACAAAGTGGTTTCTTTTTCACCCACCAACATGGTCCTCTCTTCCGGTAAAGTGGTGACCCCGACTGAAGAAGCATCGCCATTGCCCTGCTCGGCTGGGAGCACTATCGTCGTTACCTGCGCCATTGAAGAACGTCATGCAGATACCCTGCCGGAGTGGAAGCGCTACCGCCGTTGCCCTGCCGCAAGAGCAACGATCAAGATGAAGCCGGCCGACAGGAACAATACCAGTTTCCACATCTCACATCAAGTCAACGGGAGTCTTCAACATATTCTGCATTCTGGAGTACGGGAGGACTACTTAGGTTCGATTGTGATGATCAACTATTCGACATTGACTGCTAAAAATTAGATTAACGTATTTCGAAAATGGACTCCAGAAACATGCCATCAGGAAAAATTCTACTACAGAAGCAGAGTACGCCGAATCAGAAACACAAAAGATTTCCGCAAACTAGTGTTAATTTCAAATCGACCCTGTTATAAAAACATTCAAACTGCATAATCACCTAACAGGGTCACAGCATAGCAAATAATATGTGCATGTGAGCACGGTCGGCACATGTCGACGCAGCACTCGGCATTGACGGCAGTATAAGTAAGTAATTAATCTCCAATGTCAAGTTCGAGAGAAATCGAGTGATTTTAGCACATTACGGTATCTGTTATTTTTTTTTTAAATATTTATATGGTTGACTGTGTTATTGATTCGATGATATTTTAAGTTTTTTTGCCTTCATGTATAGCCTTGATAGCACATGAAGATGGAAGTGCCTCTTGCGAATTGATCTCTTTGGTTATCAGACAATGAGCCAAGAAATCCGCTAACTGAGGGAGGATATTACGCGCTACCCCAAGCCAAAGACCGTTAAAGACGGTAACGAGGAAATTTCGTGGTAAAGTAGGTACCTACCTCCCTACCTATACCTACTTTTAAATTACGTTAAGGGTCGTTTTCATAGGCATCACAAAGTAGAATGGCTCATAAGTGTTATGGGTTATTAGCAATAGTGATTTGATGTTCGCGATCCCCCGGGCCAAGCTGTCGATCTAACCGCAGGATTTAAAATAAAACCAAACAAAATAAGTAATAAAAACTGTAATATTATCAATCAAGACTGTAATATATACATAGTGTTAAGTGTTTAGGCTTGTTCTACAACGTTGACCTGATCATTCGCGACCGGCTGCTCGTTGGTGATCTTGGGGTGGTCGTCGGAGACGACGGCAGCGCTCCAGGCGCCCGGGCAGTTATAGTGCCGGTTGACTCGCTGCCAGTCCCATGCACTGATCCATTGCTGCTGGCCCATGACGCCGGCGTGGTCCTGGAATCATTTATAAGAACACTTGTGTGAGGTAGAAGTGAAGGGCAAGAGTGGGTGTGCTTACGCATCTGTACCTAAAAACTGTATTATCGCAGTAATAAGTAAACAAGGTTGCTCATGCGTTGGGGGTACATACCACTAAGTAGGGTGCGAGAGAATAACACTCAATATCCCCTTGTTTGTAGTGTCAAAGTGTATTGCGAAGGCTTAATAACATTACAGCGACCTTATGGTCAAAATTAATCATTATAATTACCCATAAGGCCACCATGGTAGGGCGTCCGTTGATGCTGAAGCCATAGCCGCCGTAGTGCATGGTGCTGGCGTAATCGTAGGGCAAGCCCATGTTGCTTACTAGGTTAGATTCGTACTTGTCGAAATTGTGTTCCATTCCTAAGAAAACAGTGAGGTTAGGAGAATATTTAGAAAGAGATAAATACACTTATAATGATCATTGGTTATGATTACAAAGTTTCTTGAGTATCTGTAACGGTATGGTACATAAAAACAAATTTAAAAAGTACAAACACAAAGAGTTATTCACGATAATGATGGTGAAATGAATCAGTCGCTAGTCGGTTGACAAAACTTGTCGCTGTGGTTGTTGTCTTGTTGTGCTTTTTAATGCTTCAGACATGGGAGATTTGATACTGAAATTTAACTCAATTGAAGGAGTAGGTACCTAATACAGATGGAATATCAATCATATTCTAGAAGATACAGAATATGACCAATCATCGATATAGAGTAAGCAGGCAAGTAGGCAGGCAACTATAAAATGTATAAATAGCAATTAAGTATAAGAATGTCAATTTAAAGGCACGACGAAACAGTCGATGAAATTGTAATCTGAATTGATTTGTTCCCGACTCCTCGTATTCCTGTTTCGTCAGATTCTTGATTCGTCGGATTTTCAAGATTAAATGAAACTACACCGTGGCTACACTTATGTATTAAAAATAAATAACATTCTATTAATAAGTATTTATATTTTGCAACAAGATTCTGCTGTGACTTAATAATTAATGCGTGCGTACCTCCACCCGAAAACATTGACCTTCCTTTTCAGGTAGGTGGGTAGATAATAGTCCACTTTACATGATTGATCGTCGGATTATTTATGATATATAAGTAATTCCGACGAAACAAGAATCCGTCGAAACAGGAATCCGACTAAAC
Source organism: Tortrix viridana (assembly GCA_963241965.1). NCBI lineage: Eukaryota > Metazoa > Arthropoda > Insecta > Lepidoptera > Tortricidae > Tortrix > Tortrix viridana. The sequence goes on from OY725171.1 coordinate 42,408,811, forward strand.
AGGAATCCGTCGAAACAGGAATACAACATATCGGGAACAAATCTCTGAATTTATGGAAACGTTACATACTTATTAGATTTAATATCTTGAATCTATACTTATTACACCATAATCGAGTTTGATTTTGACATACTTAAGTAGGTACCTAATCTAAGAGATCAGGTTTGAATCTTACCCGTCTTGTTAAAATAACATTATTTACATGAAATACACATTTCAAAATATGTATAATTTTTTACTAATACCAACATCAAAAACATCAAAGAAAAGACGACATGGATAACAACAACTTACCAACTAACCAACTAACCAACTAACCAACTAACCAACTAACCATACTAACCAACTAACCAACTAACCAACTAACCAACTAACCATACTAACCAACTAACCAACTAACCAGGCCAGATGTTTTCCCACATGATGCGCACGTAGTCGTCCCTGTTGTAGGTGGACTGCATGTGAAGGAAGCCAATGATGTGGAGCCATTCGTGGACGATGGTGGTGTGCAGAGAGCACCCAGGCCAGGCCAGGTTGAGGGTGTGGATGCCACGGCTAGCCCAGTAGCCCACGTGGGCGTAGCAACCGTCGGTGAAGGCCTAGTTGAAAAGAAAGTTTGATAAGAACACAAACATTTCAAGAGCTAGTGCATTAACTTTGGTGAAATCTAGAGTGTTGCTTTAAAACTGGCAAAATTTTAGCAGAATTTGAAACAACTTATTGACTTAATCACATTGTCCTGTTTGAACAGGATGAAGAGAAAAATAGATATACTTAGTGTTAAGACTCACGGTGACGCGCACGTAGTTCTGGTCATACCACTGCCTCGTCCTGAAGCGCACGCAGGTGTGCCTCTCAATGTCGCGGATGGCGGCTACGATGGAGTTCTGGGCGGCTTGGGCTGCAACGACGCCAACGATTAACATCATTTAGAACCTAGAAGTAACAACGAATATGGAGGACTAAGTGAAACTATGCTTACAAGCGCGCATACACTTTCAGTTATTCCTAAATAAACATGTTAGGATATTTCTAGCTTTAGAATTGATGGTCCTGGTAAAATATTTTTTTAATCATTGATTCTCTGCTATATGTCAGTTATTAATGAGCTATTTTGCGACATAACTTTTATTTGTTTCATATGCGAGCGCAAACTGTAAGTAGTTTAAATATTTTCAGAAAAATAGGATAAAAAAACGTCAAACCAAAAAACCCCTCATTTTTGGCATGCTTCAGGGATGACTTTGATATTGTATTATAAACACAGGTAGGTATATCAAAGCATCCCCAATTTAAGATTTGAGATTTGAAGCTCCGTTGTTTTTTTTCTCCTGAGCCATCTATCGTAGTTCACCCCTGACTGCTTTAAGTTACTCCAAATCAGTAGTCACCAATACAATATTTTATACATTTTATTATGTGAATAAATACAGGAGATATAGGAATAGTTATTTGTTATACAAGGGAGCAAAGTTGTATATTAACCGCGAGTTTGGAATTGAAACACGAGCTAGCGAATGGATTCTATCATTGTACCAAGATCGAAGCGAGTGGTTCAAGAATAGAATCCTGAGCGAAGCACACGAGACGTAACTTATATAAGTGTTTAAGGTAAAATCATGTAATAAAATTGTTTGCACTGTATGTTTTAATTGAATACAATTCAATATAAAATTATTTTTATGTCCATACCACCTCATTTGATCAGACAATTTAATCAGATGGGCGAAAATGGTCCTATCTGACTGGCCTTTAAGTACATGTTATTATGTTTAAAAAGTGACTAATAACACGTTCGGATTTCAAATATTCTTTGCACTCTTGTGGATAAAATGCAGTTTAGCTATCTGTTTTAATTAAGTATTAAAAAGGGCTTTCCGAGCTAGTGAGGTGAAAATTTGTTTTTGGAATTAATCAAAGTACCCCATTTTACGGTACAAAAAACATATCCGTTTTAGGATAGGACCGTGGTCAATTTGTAGGTATCTTCGTTATTCTAACATGGGTGGGAAACCACTGTGCAATAATTAATTCTATAAGTAAATATGCAGTAAACCTTTAAGCTCTGGACCTTAGAGACCATGTAGAACTTACTGAAGTGTCCAGCAGCGATTTCATAGACAACGGTGTTTGATGGCCACTTGGTGTTTGGCCAGATGTAAGCGTTTCGGCCAGTAGCGAATTCATCAACCATTGACGTCACCTGATCGTCATCAAGGAGAATGTCACCCTCGAACTTGCCGCTGTTCTCCCACTCCTTGGCGTTTGGGTTAGCAGCCATGCGATCCTCGAGGCGGACGCCGCTGGCTGTGGAATAGAGACGACTAGAAACAACTCAATGAGTTAGTGGTCAGTTTTAGTAAGCTATATCATTGCCAATCAATTATGGCAGATCAAACATTTTATACTTCATGGTACAAACATGCTACTGTATATTATTTTTTACTGAGTTGCTTTGCACAATTAGTCAAGTCCAGGCAGGGCTCATAGATACCGGTTAAATTTTCAAACCGTTATTATGTACGTGATGCAAAACCTTTTTATTTCGGTTTCGTTCGCATAAACCGGTTTTGGAGGAAGCTTTTCGAATTACTTAACCGGTTTCGAGCTAAAAAACGGTTAATCCTGACGCACGATGAACAAGCGCCTTAATATCACAAGTCAAAAACCAGTTGCAACGCGTTTGTTTACCGACTGCTCGTGGATTAAACCAGTTAATTTAGGTTAAAATACAGTTCTCAAAGCGTTTGCGTTCCCTAGAAAAGTTCGGAGCAAAACCGAAATAAACCGGTATTTTTTAAACCGGTTCCGAGCCCCGGTTCAGGTGGAATTCCTTAAATACTTAAGATACGAGCCGTATCTACCGGTCATCAATCAGAGTATTTACCACATAGGTAATAGGTAGGTAGGTTTTTGTTTAATTAGATGAGGAAATATTTTGATGTCGATTTGACGCGCAAAGCAAACAGCTGTGGTGTGGTGCGGCATAAACCAACCGCGGTCTCCGGCTATTTTAGTTAAGTGCCATACTAACATCAATAAGACGACGGAGCCGCGGATAAAAAAAAATACGATTTGATATCAGTACTCACTGGTCCTCCCGCTTTCCAAGTAGTTGTTGAACGCTTCGATCTCCTCCCTGGACTTGCCCACCGGCGGGCCGGCGAGGGCCGCCCCGACCAGACACAAGAGAACACCGGATCGAAGCATTGCCATCGGAATGTAAGGACTCCCAATAAACTCATCATTTATATACAAGTTTTTTTATCAACCATGATTGATGGTCTGATATTTGTGATAATTAGCTTAAATTTATTTTTATGCATTTTCTACCAATCAATTGATAAAAATACAGCTCGTAATAAGGATGTTTGCGTTGGACGCTACTACACCGCGATGGAAGAGATTAGGTGCGTGATTGGAATGCCGTAGACACGTACTGTTCACCAGATATACACGTCAACAGTGTCTAAGGATATTTTAGTCATTCTAAGATATCTCAAAATCTACAAAAGATTCCTTAAAACATACTTACATAAAAAAACTTAATTTTATTATTGAACACATTACGTAGGTACCTAATTTAAAATAAAAGTATCTTTTAAATTTTTGTTTACATTTTAAAAATAGAAAAAAAAAATAAGTTATGCCAATAAAAGTAAAATATCCCTAGACAGGTGTTGTGTATATTTGCGATTTATGTTGAATTTAAATGATTGAATAGGTACTTAATGAAATATAACACGTGCTAGAAGTGCAACTATAGGTAGTGCAACACTAGGTAGTGCAACTACAAGTTACCTAAGCCAGGGATATCTAATAAACCTCGGTAAGTATAATCTTAGTATACTACTCTGTCAAGAAAGTACCGGGAAAAGATCAATAATACACAAACTGTTTGTTAATCATCCAAATTTATTTTATCACCTTCAAAGTATGCTCCTTCAGAAACGATACACTTACGCCAACGAATAATCCAATCATCAAAACATTTTTTAAACGCTGTTTCCGGAATTGAATTCAGTTCTCGGCGCGAATTCTCCTTTATGTCTTCTACCGATTGAAAACGGGTGCCACGAAGCGCCACTCCGAAGCTTGTTGACTAGTTTGCATGTCAAACTCGTAAACCCACGTCTCGTCACCAGTAACAATGCGTTTCATGAATGTTGGGTCGGAATTGACTCGTTCTAGCATGTCCTCAGCGACTCTCATGCGATTGAGTTTTTGGAGAAAATTCAGGTCTTTTGGGACTAGCCGAGCGGTAACATGTTTCATACCCAAATGATTAGTTAAAATAGTACGGATCGACTCGTGAGATACAGAAAGTTCGGCGGCTATCTCTCTCAAAGTTGAATGAGGATTTTCAGTCACTATTTCCTTCACTTTTGCGATGTTAACTTCAGTTGCAGACGTTGATGGCCTACCAGAGCGAGGCAAATCTTCCATCACATCTCGACCGCTTTTGAACGCTTTGTACCACTCATAAACACGTGTTTTTGATAAAGTCGAATCACCGTAAGCCTTCTGTAACATTTTCAGTGACTCCGAACACGAAATTCCATTGGCGATGCAAAATTTAAGACAAACTCTTTGTTCAATGTTTTTGTCCATTATGAAATTCGCAATACACACTAGATATGATATAACTAAAAACAGCACTGTATTTAATATAAATAACAGATGCAACTCAAACTCCGCGCCACAATAGAAAACAGTTGTGCCAATCTAACAACAACAAAAAAAACAAAAATTTGAATTTGGAACCATAAACAAATCATCCATTCCCGATACTTTGTTGACTGAATGTATTAACAGGAGTACTAACAGGACACTGTCCACTCAACAGACACCTGATAATAATAGGTATTAAGCAGGATCCTCGGTGCCCACATTGCGGCAAAGAGGAAACTAGCCAACACGTTCTGGCCGAGTGTGTAATGTACTTGTCACTGAGACACCGCACATTCGGGGAGGACGAACTAACGACAGAGACATTGAAAAGCATTAACCTACAGGACGTACTTTTGTTCTGTAGGAAAACAAGAAGATGGGATCCATGCTGGATGGGAGCGTCGCCGGACCAGTAACCTACGGCTCAACCAAGGGGAACAGGGAGGAATGACTGCGAAAGCGGTCGACCGCCCGCCTGCTCCGGTCGGGCGTCCCCACCCATCATCATCATCATCATCATCAAGCCGGGGATAAAACATCATAGCGCAGCGGCCATGTGCGCTGTTCTCTAAGTAGCACTACAGGCGTTTGAAGCTAGGCTGCGGCTGCTTACTGCGTCGTGGAATAACTATAGTAAAATAAATAAATATTAGGGGACAATCTCACACAAATTGACCTAGTTCCAAATTAAGCTCTGGGCTTGTACTATGGGTACTAGACAACGATCAACATACTTATATGTAGGTATGTACAATTGTACAGAGAAATACCATCTTAAATACCTAGAAAACATCCACGACTAAGGAACAAATACCTACTCAAGCTCATCCATCACACAACTTTTTGCCTACACCGGGATTCGAACCCGGGACCGCTAGCTTCGTAGTAGGTAGATTGTTTAACCAGAGGGGAGTAAAATTAATATATTACTTACACGCAATTTTTTTTTATTTTTAAACTCGAGTTATCTTCTCATTTTGTTACCGATTGTTCTAACCCTGATGATAAACTCGCTATTGAGAGAAGTCAGGCAAGTCCCACCTACCTACGACCTACTTGTAGCCAGGCTATGGCCAGTGGCCACTATCCATCTCCATCATCATATCAGCAGAGCTCCATACCATATTATTGTATCGTCTTCAAAATCTCCAACGCAACATTTCAAGTCAATCCCAGGCCTACTGACTTCTGACTGTAGGTTAAAATCAACTTACAGTCCGTTAGCGCTTAGAATAGGATTCGGCTTCGCGTAAAGTCGGCTAGACTTGCATAAGAGCTTATGAGAGCGAGTGAGATAGAAGTACACACCCGAATCCTGCTCGTATTCTAAGTGTTATGGGCCTACCACACGCACAAGCTTCACCACAGTTTTGCCTGCGCAAGCCAAAACTGAACACTTCGTGTCTATAGAGTTTTACCAACCACACGCTCCGTGTTCCGTGTACAAACCGGCCTGCGCAGGCAAAACTGTGGTGAAGCTTGCGCGTGTGGTAGCCGCTTTAACCAAAGACTACCTATTATATACATATATTAGTTCAAATATACGTCTCGTCCCTATAACCCCCGTGGTGCTGATGGCCAAATAGTAAGAAAAATAAATCACAATTTAGGCTTAAATCTAGCTTATCTATATGAAGTCAAATCTGTGGTAGAGATGGCTCTGCTATCAATGAAAATTGTCTTGTTCTAAGTTGCCATAGCATGATGTTAACGGACTGCACTAGGCACTGTCGCGCATAGCTCTTAAAACGACCTTCGTACTTGAACCTAAGTACTTCTTCACTCGCTGTCATGGATGGGTAAAAAATTACCGGCAAAGGCGAAAATGTTTTTTTTCAGAAATCGATTCTCTTTCCAATATCTATACCTATACTTACCTATTTAATTTTATTTTAGGCTTCTGTAACATACTTTATATATATGTATTTGTATGTTATCTTGAAACTTATTTATATTTTACTATTATCTTATACCTACAATTAGAACCAACTACTTTTTCCGTCTACTTTTTCTACAAATTGCTTATGTCCGGTATCTCGATAAGGTAGGACTTTGAGCGGCCGGCTCCGGACAAAAAACCGACAGGCTGCTCGCTGTCAGACCAAAATTTTGGTAAACAGTTTGGTTTGACCTATCATAAGAAGTTGGTGTCATTTGGTAAATCGATGAGAAAAACTAGTCCGTCAACTATCTCCTAAATTCGATCTGCCAACGGAACCCGCCAGCGTTGGCCGTGGTAGACCAACAGTTTTAAGTTTTACTTATCAGTTTTTATCCCAACAGATTAGTTTCGTTCGGTAACTACATGAGATATTTTGTAGGCCAAATTATCGTTACAAAAAAATCCTTGCCAAAAAAGTGCCAGATTGCGCCTCGGCAGTTCAACTTATTTTAGGGGTCTATTCCTACTTGTCAACACCCTTTTATTCGCACTGCAAAGTACTGGGATTTTTTTCACTCCGCTCTGCCAACTGATGGGAAAAAAGTCCCACTATTCAACAAGAAGCAATATCTTATAATATAGTACAAGTAAAGGTAAAAATCCGAAAACCGTAAATTTGTAGTTACCTAAATACATCACAAAAAATATCGAAAAACTAATTACATTACAACTTTGTACGGAACCCACCACGGTGCGCGAGTCCGACTCACACTTGACCGGATTTTTTTATTATTTATTACAGAACCTTAAAAATTCAATATATTATATTTAACTTAGTTATTACGTATTTAGAATTAATTTCAAAGTAGTAGGTACTTTTACCGTTAATTCGATCGCATTTCAACCTTAAGTAAAACTTATAAGTTTGAATTTCTGAGAAAAAGTATGTGGTTGGTTATATAAAAAACCCTAGCCGGATCAGGACTAAAATAAACACCCAACCTTATTCCAAAAATGTAATTGCCATATTTTTTTCTCTCTATATACTTATATATTTTCCTTAACTAAACGCTACAAAATAATAAAATATCCATATAATACTAAGTAAATTTAATAATAACACTTTTACGCTACAAAAAATTGGACGTCACCATTCTTGCTCTCCTAATTTTTAATATAAAAATTCTTGGAGTTTACAATCATCCGCTTTACCTAACTTAAATGATTGAATACAAAAATATAACTATATCTAGGTGAAACTAACTTATTTTATCAGTTCAATTACTAACAGCTAGATGCCTTTTCCGTGAACGACGATCACAAGAAAATCTCATCGACAAAGTGTGGCACATTCGTTAGCCTTAACTAACCTATATTAAGATGAGCGAAGAATTAATTAAATATAAAATAAAGTGAAGTACTTGTGCCCTTATAATAAACATAACCAAATCACTTCATATTGCAATTGGAATCCGCAATGCATATATGTCTGCATATACTCAACGCACTTAAGATACAGCTAAGCTACGATATAGGTACCTACTTACTTTAAGAGAATATCCTTCATATAGGTATTATTGCAACTTGCTTATAGCAATCCTAAGTAGTTGGCAGTGATTACTGGTGTCAGACAAGCTTAAAGAGATAATACATACTAATAATAAGAAAAAAGAAAAGCGCGGAAATAACGAAATAATCATATTGCACCAATTGTGTTACACACTGTAGGTATTAAATAAAGCAAACCATTATAAAAATGTTCTAAGAATTGCACGGTATAACATATAGAAATCTACGAACGAGTATAGTTACGAATAAAATAATTTAGACCTAAATTAGCTCCGCTTCCGATTATCAAACCCTAATAGGTATTTGCACGGGTCACGGCTACGCGGCTGGAGCTCGGTGTACTAGAAACCAGCCTTGATCAGCGGAGTAAAGCTTCAATTGGAGCCACAAGAATGATTTTCGATATTTATGAAACGAAACACCCGTTACGATTCAACGAGATTAGGTACCTAGTCAAAGATGTTACAAAGGAATTAATAAGCGTCCGCAAATGTACATGTGCAGTTTTTTACATTTATGCACTTAATGCCTGCATATAATTACAAAAGCTTGAGTAACAGGAACTAGCTCTTTTAATTGATAAATTAAATCTAAAGACGTTAAAAGATACACCGATACGACGGAAAATTGTTGTTAACCATCTGAAATTGAACTGTTTATCAAGTCAACGTTTTTGCGACATAACTTCCCATGGAAATTTGGTCCCAGGTGGTGCCTGACTCGAAGGTTTATATTATAACTCAGCGAGTTCCCCGTTTCCACGCCGCGGAAGGGTGCTTCGACTGTTTACAACAGCGCCCCTGCGCTGTCAGGCAATATTTGTCAAACAGCGATAGATCGTACACAGACAACTACAGGTAGGCAGTGTCCGTTAAAGTCGGGGATCCTATCAAGCACGCGTAAGGCGAAATGTACAAAAGCACGATATAAACACATCAATACGAGCTACTATGTATATCTACTCTTGGAAAGGCACAAGCTGGTAAGCCTTCGCCATACAAGACGCGATATTATATATTATATGCTATTCTTAGTACCTTTAATATAATGCGTTACACTAAAACTTATAAAATGAGTTAAACTCAATAATTAATCAAGTTTTACCTGTTCGTCACTCTAACAAACTTTACGTAGGTACGTAGGTATATTTCTGTAAAAAATATGTTAACTATTATCAAACATTTCATCCCCATTAACGCTTTGAATGTATGAGAATGTCGGCTCGACACGCAGTCTCGGAACAATAACTACTTAAAGCATAGAATAAGTCATAGAACGTAAAGTGAGTACAGCTTGGCAATTATTGCCATTCTCGAACTCTTTATTATAGAGTTCGAGAAAGATGACAGTGCGGTTCTACATGAGTATAGTTTTAATTCAACATGATTCAATTATTTCGCAAAATCGGTTACTTTATGTAGTGGTTGCCACTTAAGAAAATATAATTCCACCTGACACTACGCCTAACTATTTTTATTCAATTAAATTATTAAATTAATTTAAATGAGTTACTAAAATGAGAAAGAAAAATGTATACAAGTGTCTTATTACTTAAATCGACTGTACACACATTACATTTGGGGGTAGAATTGGATCTATTTAATGTCGTTAGGGGGTACCTTGTTCGGAATAACCTTCGATCAATTAGCTCCTTACTTTACAAAACAAAAGAGAAATATTTTTTAACAAGTCCCTTGCATCGAGATTAACCCATCGTAGTTATACCGTTTTCCGTATCCGTACCATGACATTAGTAATATATACAGTTAGTATGTCATAGTTTGCAATTTTTACTGGGATATAAACAATTTTGTTGCTTTAATTTCCATGAATATTACTTTAAAAAAACTTTCTTGCATGAATAGGTATATTAATAAAAAAATAAATAGATGTATTTGATGCCAAAATAAAAAAATACATTCGAAAATTGTTTTTTACACTTGTTTTCGAAGTTAATAAATAAATGACCACTCATTATTTCGTGATTTCTAGCATACAAATGGCTGAAAAATGTGTTAAAGATTATATTCATAATTTTACATAAATATTTAAAACTAGCGACCCGCCCTCGCTTCGCTTCGGTTAATGCCTGGGTCACACCGGATGCGTTGCGTAGACGTGCACGTGCGCGTTCGCGTTCCACTGCGTTGTATATTATGAATCCTCACATGAGGACGCAGCTATACAACGCAGTGGAACGCGAACGCGAACGTGCACGTCTACGCAACGCATCCGGTGTGGCCCAGGCTTAAAGTTCCCCCTCCCATTTCCCCCGCACCTTAGAGTTCAAATATCCAATTTTTCTCTTCAGAACCTTCCTTGGACTTCAAGGAGTATTTAAAAAAAAAATAGCCGAATTTGCCAATATATATAGCAGATTTCAAAGTTTTACCCGACTGAGCGAAGCAATAAAAAGGGTAATTTTGACAGTCCATGTATTTAAGTATGTATGTATGTAACCTAAAATCGCATGTTCCACTCTAGCTATTGGACCGATTTTAATAGATAAGGTGTCAGTGTCCGATTTTAATAGATAAGGGTGCGTCATACTAGCCGCCAGTCGGGTTTCAGTTTGCAGCTATTTCTCCAAGTATGTGATGTGGTGACAGTTTCCACTTCAGGGCCCTTATTCTACATTAAAGTCCCTTATTGTCACATACCATAGAAATACTATAGACGCGCTAAGGGGCGTGGCGCGTGTTATCGCGCTCATGATCAGACGCTTATGTTATTGTCAAACGCGGCTCAGTTGTAGTACAGACGCTGTCGACGATTTAAGTGACTTTAAAAATAGTAAGATTGTGCAGTTTTATCGTGTCGAATAAAGAGCCAAGATCTTAAAGGTACCCCAGGAGTGATTTCATTTTACCTGTAAGCACTAATTTACTGTATTTATTAATACTTCGAGAAAATCCAGTAATGGTATTTACTTCTAATGTGTTAGTACGACAGTAACGGCATAAATTGCTAGCTAACCATTGCTTACGTTCTGCGAACAACGCGCGTATTGCGCAATGTATTGCGCGGCTTTAGTTACGCTCGTTATGCGCTGTCTTTATTGCCCGGTTGACACGTCACCGCCGGTGCGCCATTATTTGCACATAGAGTTGAGCAATACCTACCTATCCAATTTATCGACAATTTGAAAAGCGGTGTTAAAATTCAATTTGTGTTATTGTTTTATATTAAAGTATCGTGTTAAAGACTTGCGCTAAGAAGTGGAGAATGACTATTAATTAGTAGCTATAAAATCGGATAGGTCGGCAGTAAATTTAATCTTTTCGTTTTCTTTTATTTAAAATCGTGTACCTGGTCTATCTGTATATTTATTCAGTTCAACTCCTAAAATTTAATTTTAACCTACGTTTCGGAGTTCGAGTGAGCTGGAAATTGAACCAATATGTCAGTTGGATTACTATGAAATATTATGATGTCTGCTGACGAAGCCGAATGTTGGCCATCGGAACTCGTATAAAATAATGAAATGATATTTGAAAAAATTTAGATCGTTTCATTTGTGTTGAAGAATATGTAGAATAGGTATTTTGATTAAATTGGATCTTATATTAAAAAAAATCAAAAGTTCTCGCGTGCCGAGGCTCCCGAATACAAACATGTAAGTATTTATAATTAAAAAAACATGTCTACCTATTACCAACTACTTTCACTTATATTGACAATATTTATTAATTTAAGTTAATTCATGAAAAGGGTTTTCGAATTATCTTAATAAACCAAATATATAGGTATATAGTCGCATCGATCAAACATATACATCGAAATCGATAGCTTTACTTTTTTAAGTCGGTTAACAATTAATGTGTGGTATTTAATGTGTAATCAAAATGTACAGTAAACACAGATAGTTATTAAATTTTATCGAGCTAGTACTCTCGTCCATGTTATCATTTATCGATAAATCTGTAATGGTTGTCGACTTGCCCTACGCTCTAGCCCAGAGGCGTGGAGGTGGAGGTGGTCACTATGACTGTAGTGACGTGTCGTGTAGCCACGCGCACACGCACACTACTTGGCAGCCAGTTAGATTAAGATTTCGATGTTTGTAAACTTTGTGCGAACTTTAATGTATTTGTGTGCGTGTTAAAGTCGGCTACGCTGGTTCTGGACGAAAATACTTGCGATGCCGTCTCCATATACTCTGTGCTTATTGTTATCGTTTATCGTATTGTTAAAATACGACTCAGCCATACTGTTAAGTTAATACAAGCTATATAACGTTTGCAATACAATAACAATTGGAGTAAAGATAATGTAGAATAAGGGATAATGTGTTGCGGAAAATTTCTCCCAGTGTGAGGTTAGTGGAAACCTTTGAAATAACGAAATTCGAGCTGGATTAGATTATATCCCTTTCTAAGTCCGGTTTTCTTCAGTTAAAATAAACTAAAGGTACCCAAATTGTATGCCATCAGTTGCGATTTTATGACTTCTTCTATGCTTTAATATAAATAAAAATAATTGGTAGCTCTTGTACCAATTTCACCATACGATGTTAAATGTTCTATTAATACTCTAATCGTCTGTTAAGTGGTTGGTAAAATTCTACACTAGTCACAGAAAGCATCCAAGTAAGTTGTTATGCTAACTAGCTACTAGCTAGACGTCAATGAACTGTTCAAGTCTTGTAATGTAATATACGATTACGATAGATATAGGTAAAGTTCCTTTAAAGTGTTTTCGTGTTCAGTTCATTTTTTACGTTTTATTTTTGTTGATAGTGACAAACAGGTTGTTAATATTATAATGGCATGTTTATTAGTGTGACTTTCTGTTCTGTTACTATCTATACCTACGTATATCATTTTCAAAAATATATACACTATTATTTGACTATGGTTCCTACGACAGTATTGTCAATGCTATAAAGTTAATATATGTTTCTGTTTTTTTATACTATTTATTAAATGTAATATTGTGATGTCTTGGACATACGTTATTTTTGGATCTCAGGATAAAAATGCATCACTTGATTCAAGGGTCATCTGTAGCATTACAGGGCAAGACACTCGTAAAACTACAAGCAAGCGGCTAGAATTCAATCGGAAGTTGCATTATTATACTGAGGCTGATGTAAGAATGTACTAAGTGCTAACTTCAATAATCAAAGAATAGCAAAAGTGATATTAGTGCACAAATAGAACGAGAAGAAACACGTGGTCGTTATATAAATGCCTACGCACAGTCTATGAACGGCGCGATCATTAGATCTAATAAAGCGCCGCCATGGTCATTTAACCATCTTGTATTAATAGGCGATGTGTTTTTTACTTTACTACAATGCTATATCGAAATAATAAAACCATTTCACACACAGGTAAACCACAAAACAATAATTATTTCCAACAAAATATTTACTCACTCAATCGTGTATCACGGGTTTTCGTCAACATTTTTAGGTTATTCGACTAAAGTTATGAAACTTCTAAACAAAACTCATTAACTCATTTTTTCGGAGATATTGGGCGGTCAATACCAATAGCGTGCTTTTTCACATACTTGAAGATAATTGTAAAAATATATACTATTTATTATACTTAATTTACTTTGACGCAAGTAAAATTGCGAGGGCAAGATTTTTTATTTAAAAAAATATGCTTGCCTATATTAGGTACTTATAAAGCTACATAATATGAGCTACGTGTTATTTATTACAATTCATTGCATTAAATGGCTTTAATTTGTATGTGATAGTTTACAAGGCTGAGGCGGCTGTCGCTTAAGGTGTCAGTTGGTAGCCGACTGCACGCAGCAGCAGCAGCAGACGACGTGTCGCCGCGACACTACTGGTTTAGTTCTATGTGTTTCTTTGAAAGCGACGTGTGTGTCGCGACGACACGTCGTTTGCTGCTACTGCGTGCAGTCGGCTAAGAACTGACACCTTTACGCTTATTAAATTACAACACACCGCTTATAGTTACACCTCGTTATTTCAGAGCAATGGCGGCAAAATAGGGAAGCATGGGGGCAATTGCACAGTTTGATATTTATACACATACTCCCCTATATTGACACTTGTGGCATTTCACTGCCCTGAGATAACGAGGTCTACTTATAATGATACAACAAAGGTTTTATAGCATAAACGCCATCCGATTTGGTTGTTTACCTGAAGTAATGGACATTTCCCAATATCGTAGATATGTACGCCCGGTCGACTCCAAAAATAACTATAATATGTACAAATTTAAACCTATAATAATAACGTCTAAATACTTGAACTGTCTATAATGTAAGTACGATATAAATGTGGCAGGCACTTACATATTTTAGCCTAGATTTTTACGTAACTGCCATCCACAGTTATTTAGAAGAATAAACACATAACTTCGTCGTATTTAACATTAAAGCATAATATTATGTACACAATATCATAAAAAAATAATTACGAATACTTCTGAGGTGTTTGAGCCTATCCAGATGACGCGTTTTACGCTCGCGCGTAGACACTTGCGCTTTCCCGAGATACTAGAGCCACATACCGACGATGAAGTGTAATGATCTCCTATGTAACAAAGAATTCTTGGTTAGATAGGAGGCTTCATCGTCGATACATCCCGTCCAGATGCTGCTGCGCGCTTCCTCCTGGGCCCTATTTAATAAACATTACAATGCGACAATTTTGTAAAAAACTGACATATTTGTTAAATTTTACTAGTACAATTTAACAAATATGTGTGTTTTTTACAAAATTGTCGCATTGTAGTGTTTATTAAATAGGGCCCTGGACGGGATGTGTGTAGCTCTAGTATCTCGGGAACGCGCGAGTCTCTATGCGCGAGTGTCTACGCGCGAGTGTCTACGCGCGAGCGTAAAACGCGTCATCTAGACAGGCACAATTTCGAATCTCATTTTGAACCACTTTACTTGTACTAGTGGTCAAAAATAGCACTATCACTCTGTGCACTGAATTTTTTAACGCATCTGCAGACCTCATAATATAAATAATTAGATACCCAGATGCCTTAAAGCACATACAAGCGGTGAACAATTTATAACTTGGGCAACATCAATTAAATTAATGCTTGCTAATTACGGATCTATTTACTTACATGGGATAAACATCCTTGCATTGGTTGGTAACATCAATGTCAGTATTGAAATGGATCATGGATCAGTAACATTCTTAACTACGGGTATAGGTATATCGCACGTTGATAAGTAACGTAATAACTTCAATTATCAGACCATTCAACATTGAAACCTAAAGTAGTACCTTGAAACCATACATTGAAACCATAGTCAACGTTCGAAATGAACTTCAAATGACACTTGTTTTCTTTTTCTATTAAGCATGCCATATTTATACAAGTGGCCTGCTTATGAATAGCTTGGAAAAGTCTTTACAAAATATAATACTTCATTTAATAAACTGTTCCCTATGACTTATCTACACTAACCCTCTTATTCATAATCGCAAAATAACTAATGGTTTGTCCTTGTCTTTCATTGTGACATTTGAACCTGACAGAAAGTGACAAAGCATACTTTTACTAAAATAGGTTTTTTGTGCGTTAATGAATAAGGGGGTAAGAGTTTACAGGTTGTTTACGACAGGAACCGTATTTATGTTAAGAAAATCTAAACCTTTAATAAAATTTTCTACAGAAAATACGAGTATAGATTAGGCACTGTCTATCTAGGGCAAGTCGCGTCCCACACAAAAGAGACTAATATTGAAATGCTCCCTACAGGAGTTCTTACACCTTATTTAGTGACGTATTGGGTGCTTCAATATAATAGGGCTTATAAGAAAGACTAATTAATCGCATTATTTTGAAACATGCTATATTACCTCTAGTGCAATTTCGTGTGAATGAAGAAGAACGAAAAAGCTACAATCCTAATACGTTTCAGTACCTTTTTGCTATTAATTTACTAAATTCAATCCACTCGCACTATGATACGATACTGCGACAAGGTACTTAATTGTACAGCTACTTCTGAGTTCGACTGTACGGTTGACTAAACAAAACAACATAAAAAGAAGATTTTCCAATACGACCGTTTAACACTTAACACCTTTATCTTGTGTAGAAATTAACTATTGCTGCTTTGTCGATAGCTGTATATAATTCGATGTGACTGATTTATTTACTAGATTCATTAAAGTTTATATTATCAAAAATACGATATATGCTTGGCTGCGTATATGCCAATTCCGACATTACGGTTTTTTAGTATTTGTCAATATACACCGATCATAAGTAAAGTATTTGAAGAAAATTTGTAATATAACCCAAGTAGCCCAATTACATCAAAACAAAATCGATACAAAAGAGTCCAAAAAGTTACCTGCACAAAAGTATTTAGAATCACCATAGACACGATAATCGGATGCAATTTACCTAAACCAATTATTTTGAATTATGAGGGTCTCCTCGTGACGCGTGGTTTTGCCTTCGCAGAATAATCGAATCCATATTATACATTCCGATTTCCCGGGACTTCAGTAGTTCTTAAGCGCGTCACACACTCAGCTATAGAATACTTTAATATAAATCACAGGAGATTATCACACACACACGTGACCGATTACCGTTAGATAATATGAGGTATTAAGCAATCTTAAATGTAAGTAATAACGCATGGGGTCGGACTCAATTTGTCAATCCTGTGTGTTGGAAAACTGTTATCCTCATACGTCGACATCGGTCGCGGTCAGTTCACCAACACGGCAAATAAGTTTGTAATCGCAAAAACCCTCACATCTCCGCGATTATGAAAAATTTCGAAAAACTGAATCGAAAAAAAACTCCACGAAATTGAATCAGTTGAGAAATGTGACCTGTAGAGGAGAACAGCCGGAAATTCGGACACACGAAAACATGTTTGCCCGAGCTGACACGGAGACGCCTCGCCCGCGCTTCGTGCTCGCTCGGTCAATAACACCTACTAAAATTTTCAGTAATATCCTTATATTCAAACCGCGGTTTGATAAGGTTTGAGTTACTCCAAATGAAATTTGGACACATTTTGTACAAGTATGTGGCAAATTTCAAATTTGTACTCGAGGTACTAATCCTAAATAATCGTAATATAACGCGGTTTGAATATAGGGACCGGAACCGGACATAACAAGGTGCGGTGGTAAACGCGGACGCCACTGCAGCACTGCCAAGTCTGTGTGCGATATTACGATATGCGAGTGCGAGTGCGATAGCCAAAGACAGCCGATGGCTGGAAATTTAGCAGCGTGTTCAAACTTTTTGATTAATCTAATGTCACTAATGTCATATTTCAAACATCACATCAATGGGGGAAATTATCTACACAAACGTTTTACCTAAAAATTATTTTCCGTGCGAAAATTTCATGTAACAACGCTAAGTTTATTTCACATTTTAAATTAACTGCCAAATCAGCCGCCATGTTATAAACCATTGGGCAGTGCGACGGTGTCGCCGATGTTCCAAATGAATCAGGTGGGTTACTCAAAGGGGTTACTCGAAAGCACTATATTTGAATCGTCTAAAACCCTGTCTCTTCACTTCCGCAACCGAGAGAAAGGGATTAGGCTAACGTCACTTCGAACTCGTGTTTGAAGAGCAGAGCCACAGTGTTGAGCAAAGTTCAGATGCGTTGTAGGTCAATGATCGCCGCGGAGCAGCTCCATGAGCAGGTTGAAGCTGGGCCCGTCGCCATCTTTGTTCTTGTTGGCGGGATTCAACATTTCCTTTCCGACTTGCATGAAAAACTGAAACAACGTTTAGTCTGTTAGTCTAGAACTTTACATTATGGACCTCACTATGCATAAAAATTAAGTTTCTAAGTTTTGTCAATACGACAGCTCAACGCTTTTGTTGAAACTGCATCCTATATTCTAAACCAATAACTTTGTTTACCTGGCAGGTGCGCTGTAGTTCAGGAATGCGCAAGAGCAGTTCTCCGAACTTGGCCGGCGTCTCGGGCGAGTGCGCCGCCGTGTAAGCTTGTAAAGCTGCCAGAGCTTTTTCTTGAGATGCTCGGACTTTCTCAGCCTCACGAAGCTCTGGAGCGTCTGAAAATTGTTGTTCATCCATTTTATCAAAAACAAAACATACTTATAACTGTAGGTATAGGGCCAGTTTCACAATCGACAAGTAAATTCATCTGTTAGTTAAAGATAGCCCTCTCCTTGTCTATTTTCAAGTGTAAGAAAGGGTAAGGGCTAAATTTATTTGACATATATGCTTTACTTGACGATTGAGAATCAGGCGTATAATAAATTAAGCAGGTGAAAGATACATTTGTGTGTGCATCAATCACTGCAGTCTCCCATAAAATGGTGTGCAATAGTCAAAAATTGCCTACGTCATATGACATCACGATATGTGATAGCATGACCCACGGTCGGAAGAGTTGTGCTAAGTGAGGATCAGAAGATTATCGCACCGAAAATCCTTCACTTCCGGTCAAAATTTAAAGGTTATAGCCAAGTACAGATGTACCTAGTGCATAATTAGTTTCCATCGTGTTTTATCGGAGAAGTTCGTATTTATCGTGCTATCTCAATTAGCTTCAGTACCCAGCATATATATATTTCATAATATAATTCATAATTTGCATTCATAATTTTTTGAACAATAAATCTAAACGACTTGTAATATTATTTCCACATTTCATAAAAATCGGTTCAGTATTTTAGATAAAAAATGTAAAAACCAATTTCCATTTTTTTTATTTTCTCGAAAACCTGCAGAATTTTAGGGTTCATATTTGGTGAAATTACATCTTATGTCTGGATTAATAGCTCAGTACTTACTATACGCTTTTGACCGAGAGTGAAGGATTTTCTCAAAATTGTGCAGCAGAATAAATATTTGTACATAATAAGTATCTGTACAGAAAAATGGTCCATCTAACACGTCTGTCAAATATTGTGTATTATAGGTCATACTGAAAGTTTCTGAGAATCGTAAACCTCTAAGTTTATCTTTTATTCTTGGGAATAAAAAGAAGTCGCAAGGTGCGAGGTCCGGACTATGCGGCGGATGCGTCATCAGTTCCACATTTGAAGCCTTCATATATACAATATTATAAACAGCCAATGACTCTCCTCCATTAAACTTATGTATAATTTTTCGCCACCACTTTACACGCAGTCGTTTCTGGTCTTCCGTTAAATCATGCGGTATCCATCGAGTGCAAAGCTTCCGAATCTTCAGTTGCTCATGCAATACAGTACTAATTTGCTGACAGGTCATTTTCTTGTTTGTCTCAATTAGTTGTCGTACGGTATCGACATTAGTTTCAGTAACCGCAGTCACCGGCCGACCTTCACGTACATCGTCATGGAGATGATGTCGTCCACGTCTAAATTCTCCGAACCACGAATACACAGAGCTACGAGATGGGGCTTCATCATTAAACGCCAGTTGAAGTCTCTGGCAACTCTCTTGTTGACTTAAGCCGCAGGGAAAATCGTAAAAATCATTGAGTGAAAATGTTTACAAGTTAGTTTCATTATAATACTAGTGGACCCGGCAGACGTCGTCCTGCCCGATCGCAGAGCCACCTACCGGGTCCAACTGTAAATATAAACCACCCCTGTATTAAAGCGAACAAAACTAAAAAAGAATTATTCAAATCGGTCAAGCCGTTTTTGAGTTTTAGCGAGACTAACGAACAGCAATTCATTTTTATATATATAGAAGATATATTATAATAGCGACACACAATTCTCTGAACCCCGCCAAATTGAAAAAAAAAACAAATGATAAGTCTCGTAAATTGAAAAGTAATATGTTCATAGAGAGTTCCATTTTCAAATTCTGTTATTGCTTTTTTAATTTATTTATTGTATGTGGCCAGTTCCAGAAACTTTCAGTAATTACTAGCTCGACTTCATTTTAATTCGTTGTTTTATTACTGTTTTTGGGTGATTATCTTATTTCGTAAAAAGTTAAGTCATTCGGTTCTGGACGAGCAGCACTAACCTTATGGTATTTCAACACTCACCAGAAGTTAGCAGCACGATGACCTTCAATGCGACGTACTCGTATCTGTCGACGCGAAGCCTCCTCAAGTGGTCGGTGAAGCTCAGCATTCGCTCTATACATGGCGTCAACCCGAGCCTGCGGAAATCACAGAAACAGTAAGTGATGACCATAGTATTCTATACATTTCACAAGTAACAAATACGATGCATTTTGGACCTTCTTGGCCGATCCCTGCGAGCCGAGCTCTGTATCCAACAGTAAACTTCAACAAAATGATATTATGATTTATGTACCAATGTTATTAGGTTATTAATTTTTTATTTAAAACAACCCAAATTTTTTACGAGGTTCTAAGTAATTATTATACATACTTAGAGCACTTAGCTAAAATACGCAAGGTAAAGTGATCCTGTTGGTTTTCCCTATAAGATGAACAAATTATATGAATTAGGTACCAACTTGAAAAAAATTGTTGTTACAGAATTTCGTGTGCAACGTCCGCTGCTCATTCTGCCTGTTGTCACAATACCAGCACCAACCTCGCCGGGCGCTTTGCCGCCGTTTAAAACTCCCCGCTTCCCCGGTAGGGTCGTCCCCCGGCGTGCTGACTCCCCAGTAGCAAAACGGCGACGCCGGCAGCTAGCGCCAGCCATGAACACAATAGCAACACCAGACTCACAGCGTGAGCCCCTTCCGTCCCCCGACGCGGACTTCAACCGACGTGCTGGCTCCCCGGTAACAAATCAACGATGTCGGCAGCTCGAACTAGCTGTTATCAAAATAGCAGCACCAGACTCGCTAAGCAATCTGACGAAGCTTGATCCCGCTCCCTTCCTCGATGCGGTCCTTGGCCAGCGTGCTGACTCCCCATTAGACTCACCTGACGCTCTGATGCAGCGTGATCCTCTTCCCTTCCGTGGTGCGGACCACTTCCAGCGTGCTGACTCTCCGGTAACAGCACGGCGACGCCAGCAGATAGAACCAGCTGTTATCAAAATAGCAGCACCAGGCTCGCTAAGCGCCCTGGTGCAGCATGATTTGCCTCCCTTCCCCGGCGCGGCCTTCGTCCGGCATGCCGGCTCCCCGATAGCAGCACGACGACGCCGGCAACTCGTTCCAACTGTTAACACAATAGTAGAACCAGACCCGCTTGCAATCTTATGCAGCGTGATCCCCCTTCCGTCCCCGGCCCAGACCTCGCTCCGCGTGCCATCTCCCCGGTAACAGCATGCCAACACCAGGGGCTTGCGCCAGGTGTTGTGATATTAGCAGTACCAGACTCACTTGGCGCTCTGATGCAGCGTGATCCCCCTGCCTCCTCCGACGCGGACTTCGCCCGGCGTGCTGACTCCCCGGTAGCAACATGACAACACCAGCAACTCGCACCAGCTGTTGATGAGCAGACAGATCTGGTCGTCGATCTGTAAGTGACCAACAGAAAAGCGGAGATTGTTTAATAATGCCAAATGCAATTAGACAATTGTGATCCCGACTTGTCATGTTTGACGTCGTCAAGTATTGTTAAAGTAAAATAAGAGACGGTTTTTATTTCGTTAAAGCGACATCTATCAGTACTTCAAACGGGATATTCATTAATTCAAGAATAAAATTAAAATATATATAAATTGATGTCAGGCTGAATACAGCTGGAGGCTAACCTTGTTTGGAAAAATATATACGTCATAACATCGCAAACTGAATTATTTTATGACTAGCTTTCCGCCCGCGATTTCGTCTGCGGAGAGTCAGTATTTTCGTTAAAAAGTACAGATAAAGCTTTCATTAAAAAGGGATAGATTTATCAAAAATAGGAATATTTTCCACACACGCCGAAAGAATTATTTTATGTTTAATGCAGAAGCCTAAACACTAACTTTTAGGGTTCTAACTTCGAAAATGGTCGAAGTCTTCCGACCCTCATTCCACATAGGCAATTCCAAAAAGACCAGTCATTATTTCATGCTGTTCATGGGTTTTTGAAGGCCAATTTATGTACCTACGTAGTGTTACAAAAAAAATCGCCTTCAAAAACCCACTAACAGCAATGGTGAAGTACCTACCAAGAAAACTCCACAACGAATGTCCCTGCGTATTCATATGCATATCGGATTGCAGCACATATATACACTATTAACGAACTATAGTTAAATGCAAATTCATAGCACTCTCTTCACAAAATGGCGGTGTCCAATATGCAGGGTCATGTATCGTCATGGAGTTCTCTTGGTACTTCACCATCATTTCCACTTCACCATATGCAATACGAGTATGATGAATTTTTAGCTTGTTATGAGATACTTGTTATTAAGAAGTACCTACCGGTGGTTATCTCAGGTCTTCATCATCAGCTCCACTTTACTAAATGTGGTTTTTGTAATGTCATTTACATTACAAAAGCAACATTTAGTAAAAGGGAGCTTAATTTCCTACAGAAAATATTAAAATCTTTGTGTCTTAAATTTTTGAAGGGTTCCGTCAATTTCCCTGGGATCCCATCATCAAATCCTGACTTGATGACAGTGGGACTACCTCAACGAAATCCTTCAAAGAAAAAAAGAACTATTAAAATCGGTTCACAAAATAAAAGTAATAGAGAACGTCCTCCTTATTTGAATTTGGTTGAAAACGCAAAAACGGTTATAAAAATATAAGTGGTTTAGATACTATAACTATCAAGTACCTGTTAGGATGATTGAAAGAGGACATTTGACTAGGTATTTTTATTTATTATATAATGATTATAAAGGATTACAAATGCAGTTTTCGGTTGTGTGACGAGGCGAGCTAATGTCATCTTAGTTCCAGTAAAACGCCACTTGAGGGCGTCGCGTTTCCTTACACGCATAATATATTCTAACATACCTATCCCTAAAAAACAATTTTTCATACACATTTTCAAACCCTTTTCACCCTGTTAGGGATAGATTTTTCAAAAACACCGAAACTTATATTTGATATTTAGTGGCCTAGAAATCAATTTCTGAAACTCAACTTCAACTTCTAAAATAACCAACTTCTCTTACTTTCTTCCCCATTTCACCAAATTAACCTCCTGACGACCAGACGTCAATAGTAGTTTAAATACCAATTTTCACGTTAAACACTTAAAATCAACCAATCCACCATATAAACTACACCTACCCCACCCTCTTTTCACCCACTTACTTAGGGGTAGTTTTTCCGAAATGCCCAAAAGTTGTATTTTTTAGTAAATAAATTATGTTTACAATAGCCTAATACTAATTTCCACGTTCTAACTTCAGAAATGACCATACTCTCATACAATTTTCACCCCGCACCCCGCAATTTTCAAAAGGAAAAAGGGAACCCTTATAGGATCACGTTGTTGTCCGTCTGTCTGTCTGTCTGTCTGTGTGTCAAGACCCTTTTTCTCAGGAACGCGTAGAGGTATCAAGTTGAAATTTATATTAAATACTCAAGTCAATGAACAATTTACATACCTACAAGTTTGTGCGGGACCCTCGGTGCGCGAGTCCTACTTGCACTTGACCGGCTTTCTTTATTGAGGGACAGTAGCTTTAATGACAATTTTCACGTTAGTAATTTCAGAAATTACTTACAAAAATCCACTACATATTTACAAAACTATTTTACCACCTTAAGGGTAGTTTTTCCAAAATCGGTAGTTTTTATTTGTAAATAGTAATCCAAATACCAATTACCACGTTTCTAACTTCAAAGAGGACCAACATTTGTTACAAACTTCCACCCCCATTTCATCCCTTATGGGGTAGTTTAAAAAAAATCGCAAATACTTTATTTTTCATTTGTAAAGAGAAACCCAAATACCAATTTCCACGGTTCTAACTTGAAAAATCACTTAAGTCCCATACAAACTTTCACCCCCATCTCATCCCCATAGGGGTAGTTTATCTAAAATTCTATAAGCCTATAACCTGGCCGGAGATTTTCTTAACCCGTTAATGAAGTCTGCATTCAAATCCATTCAGCTGTTTTCAAGTGATGCGCGTAAGAATAAACAGACAAACAGAAAAACCGACAAAAATTCCAAAAACGATTGAAACGTGTTCTGTTATCGATTCTAAGCGTCCCCAATTTTTCTTTTAAATATCTTTAATGTACAGACTTTCGACCCTCTACAGCTTTTTTACATGTATAGATTTACCTTAATATTATATTTATATTTTATATCTAGGTACGTACAAACTTTTTGAGTAATGACCTTGAATGCGCTGAATTACAAACAGCGGTGATTGGTAGATCAATCGACCCTCGCTCCGGCGCCGCGTCTACACTCCGCTTTTTATGGACATTAGTGTACCTATATGTGCAAACTTTCCCCCACCGCGTCACACAATGCAAAAACTTCGCCGGTATCTGTAACTTCCTTGATCTACATACTTGAAAGTAAAATAAACATCAGTTATCACTTATCAGTGTAGCCTTATATACAATCAGTTATCTATTTACCGTGTAGTGTAATGATTTTAGTGGTGACACGTGACTCATTAATCATTGACAACAGAATAATACGGAACCCTAAAAATGGATAAAGTGGTAAATCTTGCAAGACTTGCTCACCGAAATATTTTTAAAGAGCGGCAAGCTCTTGCACCACTTGACTATCTTGTAGAGCCGGTGGTCTGCGATGTTGCAGAGGTCGGCGAGGAAGTCGGGGCTGGCGTTCTGCGCCGTGATCCCGCTGGCCGCCAGCAGCGGGTTGGCCGAGGGGCTGCCCGGCCCCTTGCCCAGCCGCGTCAGTTCAGACTCGTTGTACTGCCACAGGTGTTCCACATCCATTATTTCCTAAGAAAAGGGTTTTTGAAAATTAAAAAGTTACGCGTACCTACCTAAATAGGTACCTAATAGTAGAGGAGCCCAAGAGGGGATTTTGGGATTTACACAAGCGCGGCAGATTAACATACGGGAGATACTTGCACCCTGTTGGTACCCCCACCATATCCTAAGCCTATATAAAGCCGCGTGTGATTTTTTTAAGTACTCGTGCGCGTTAGATCAGATTAACGGCCTCACTCAGAGACGACGATTAACTTTTAAATTTGATTAAAGTTGCTGCTGTCACTTCCTTTTACATATTACATACATGCTGAAAAAGTGTGCATTTAAATAATCTGACGATTTGAGCATGACGTGAGTGCGTGGGAGGGTCACAAACTTGCAAAAACAAAAGTCACCTCTACATTCTCGAGGGCGGTCGAAGTTTTTTTTTATTTTGAAGGAAATTATTCAAGGATAGCGGAAGAAATATTATATATATATTCGTTGATTTAGTATATACTAGATACACGATCAGCAGAAAATCGATTTTGGCATAAGTTTTGCTCTAACTGCCGCACTCAGAGACGTCAATTAATTTTTAAGTTTGATTAAAGCTGCTGCGTCGTATTCTATTGCTATACCAAAGAAAGTGACGGCAGCAACATCATCTTTCGTCTTGTTCCGACCATAGACAGTGGCAGTTGGCAATAATTATTAAAATAATGTTCGATAACAAAAACGTAAATAACAGCAATAAAACAGAAAAACAGGGTGGAATGTCTTATTTTACGTTAGTTCTATTTATAATTAGATCATGACAAATGTCAAATTACTTAACCTTTTGACCGCCGTAGTCTGATATATAAGACACCCAATGTCCAGCCACTATCGCCGTAGTCTTATATTTAAGCCATTTTTTCTGTATGTTTTTTGCAAGGATTTTTTATTTATACCGATTTAACTCCACTGATTCGGATATGAAAGCCGCTCTAATTGTTAATTAAACAGCTACGAAATTACTCTGTTGCTTTATTTTAATTTTCTAGATGAAAATAAATTTGAAAATATGACATTAGATTATCTATAATTTTGCTGTAGTCCCGTCGCCAAAGTCTTATATAATAGACACCAGTGATGTGACGATGACTTGATTGTAACATTTAAGTATATCGACTCACTCAACGATGTTTGTAAGATATTTATTCATAATATGGACTTGCTCGGCTAGCCTATTTTATTTCCTTACCTATTTTCTCATAAAATAACGATATATTATGAACTGTGCCAGTTATGGCATGAATGGCATGTGTCATATATTAAATTCGACTCGGATGACAAAATACAATTTGTTTCACCAACAGGTAAGGTTTGTAAGTTATACCCATTGTGTTCAAATAATTCAAAAAAGTCCGATTTCTGGGATCCGCTTATCCCGTGCCTTTCACAAAACCAACCCTTTTTGCAAGTGCGAAGGAGTCGGATTCGGGTCCGAGAATTCAGATGCTGTGGATAAAGGCACTTAGGTATACTTTCGTCATTCGTCATGCGTCATGCCCGTCTGCCCGTTGGTCTCTCCATCCATATAACACAACCATTTCTTCGCATAGATATGTGATACTTAATCGACTTTATTTATAACTAATTATTTTCGTTGCGACAGTGAGTCAGGATGAACTACGTAAATAAAAAGATTTTTTATTTGTTAGCCAGAAGGATGGACTTAATTTTTTTTTTTTGGTTTTAAATAAATACCTTAAAACGTTAATGAGTTTTTATACTAAGTAGATATTTAAATCGATATAGCGATGCTTATCGAGGTACAACGTCCACCCCTATTAAGTCATTGTATTCTCAATAACAATCATTACAGACTACGCCGTCGTCTTAAATATGAGACCGCATGTGACGTCAGAGATATAAAATAGGAAATTTTAGTGGTATGGCTCACTCGATATTTCAAAATAATGTTCAAATTAAAAAATTAATAAATGGTACAGATTTGCTATCTCAAATTTTTGAATACCATACGTATTTTGAGATTACAATATTTAATTACCAAAATAGTTGTGTAACTGTGTGAAATTGAATTATTACTTATGTCAACAACTTTGAAATATTCAGTTTCGATACTTTTTAAATATGGTCAATCCTCTCTCTTATAATGTCAACTTATCAACAAATATCCAATAAAGCCTACGCCAATGTCCGATATATAAGACCGCTTATGACGTCAGATATATGAAATGAGAAATAATAGTAATGTAGCAATGTCAACCGATAGATTTTTATGAGTGGTAAAACACATGGAACCAAACCATTGATAAAGGGACGAAACCATTAATAAAGAAATTGGTAAACGTAATTTAGTTATAATAATGTATTTTATTGAATGATACAGTGGTAAAAAGGGTATTATTACTTAATATTCATTACAAGAAAAATCCTATCGTAACGCATGTGGCAAGCACTACACCATTTCCTGTTATTTTATATAGGCGGCGACATGAGCCCGTTCGATGACAGACCAAGCGGCGGTTAAAAGGTTAAATATATAAAATTACATATAACAGCATTCAAAGCCATAAAATTTTCATAATTGTACTTTTTACATGCTTTTTTAAATATCCATATGAACATACTTAACTGCTCTAAACGTGAACGAATTTGTGCATTTTCAGTTGTCAAACTAGTTCCCCTGAATAAAAGTTCGATATTTTTTTGTTTTAATCGCTAAACTAGAGACAGAGTATATGTATTGTAAACAAATCAACAGAAGCGTAAAACGAAAAAATGCCAAGTAAGATTGCTTCATCTCCATTTGCCGGGGAGAGCCCACGGAGAGACAGATGTACCCCTATTCAACATGTTGAATGCTAAGGTTACCTGCAATAATGGCGGAATGTCTGGCGACAGGCGGCTGTTACTCGACTCTCCTCGACTGTTGTACGACAGCGGTCCGTTGACCTGTTGACAATCCCCAAACAAGATATGAAATAGAATGTGTTCGAACGAAAAGAATCTACGGTTCTCAGGCATGGCATGCTTGGCAGTTTAGTTCTGCCAAAGGATGTTAGTTCACAAAATTAATAATTTCGTGACAAAATTGACTCTATACGAACATACATCTATAACTCATACATACTCGAAGGGCGTTTTTGGTTAGAGAATGAAGTTATTAATTTTGTGCGAGAGCGAGTGTGTGAAGTACAATATATACTTCACACACTCGCTCTCATGCGGCATGTGCCCTTATGCTAGCCTAACCGACTTGAGATTCTACCCGAATCCGAAAGACTTTTTATAACCTCTTGCACTGTACTTTTTTTGTATCACGTGATTTCTCTTATCAATCTCAATAAATAAACGAGAGCAAGCTTGCTGCAAGGTGGACTGACTATCAGGTGGAAGTTCAGTGGGCGTTACTCTTTACTTAACTCTGGCCTTACCAAACTTTAGGAATGGCCGAAAACTTACGCAAGTTAGGCTAGAGGCGTGGCGAAGCGTGGCGGGCGCGTGCGCGGACAGCAGCGAGCCCGTGGAGACGGCGCCCGACAGCGTGTACGAGCACTGGTACGTGGAGCGGCCGCCGCGCGTGCGGTCCTCGCGGATCGCTGTTCACAGAACATCGCCGTATTTAACATCGTCACAATCCCAATTAGCACAAAATAAATAAATAATAATAATAATAAATAAATATCAGGGGACAATCTCACACAAATTGACCTAGTCCCAAACTAAGCTCTAGGCTTGTACTATGGGTACTAGACAACGATAAACATACTTATATAGAGAAATACATACTTAAATATATAGAAAACATCCATGACTCAGGAACAAATACCTACTCGCGCTCATCACACAAATATTTGTCCATACCGGGATTCGAACCCAGGACCGCTAGCTTCGTAGGCATGGTCACTACCAACTAGGCTAACTGCGTCGTCAAAGCTGTATAAGAGGTAATACAGCCATTATAACTCTAGTTTCAGCATTTTAAGGGCTGTGTAAGCTTTTATACAGCTTGTGTGCTGCTTAATAATGTCTGTAATATACATTTTTGAACTTAGTTACACTAAATAGTCTATGTATAGTTATGGTCTATCAAATGCCACCAATGGCTTTAATGTCGGATTTTCAACCACCCGTAATTGATTCTGGCGAGGCTCTCGACGAGGGCCTTTTTAAGGCAGACGCGCCGAGGTAAGACTAGCGCGGCGATGCAGTGTTTTATGAACCCCGATTTTGTTGCATCATATCGTACTAGAATCACCAAAACCATAAAAAAAATAAACTGGGCTACTTAATTGAAATTTGATTAATTATAATGTTTACACACATTATAAGAAATATTCTGACCATTTTTAACCGACTTCAAAAAAGGAGGAGGTTCTCAATTCGTCTGTATGTTGGTTTTTTTTTTTTTTTTTTTTTGTATGTTTGTTACGCGATTACTCCGTCAATTGTGGCCCGATTTTGAAAATTCTTTTTTTGTTTGAAAGGGTATACTTCCGAGGTGGTCCCATTGTCACGAAATCAGAATCTGATGATGGGATCCATGAGAAATCGAGGGAACTCCTCAAAAGTTATAGGCACACATACAGCGATTTTGGTATTACCTGCAAGACCTTAAGAAATTGCATTACAAAAGCACCTCTTGGCGACGAGGAACTGATGATGAAGACCAGAGGTGACCACCGGAACTGGCTTAGTCGTAAGTGATTGACGCCAGCAATGAGATTTCTTTATTAAGACTATGAAGCTATGAAGCTAGTTTTATACTCATTATAACACATATGGTGAAGTGCAACTGATGGTGAAGTACCGGGAGAACTCCTCAATGATTAACGGCCCTGCATCTTGGGCAGTGACATTTTGTTAAGGGTGATGAGAGATTGGTATTAGGCTATTGTTTCTTAATGTGATGTTTATGTGCTTTAGTTTATCACATAATAATAAGAGGTGCATCACTAAAAAGCGAAAAAAAATTTTTTTTAACAAAAAAATAAAACCGTCTTCAAAAATCTACTAAAAAGCGTTAAATAAAAACCAGCCTCATAGGAGTCCTAGGAATAGCCTATTTAGTGCCGAATAGGTACATAGAATATATCGAAGTCGGTGGCAAGAATCATGGTGTCATTGCTACTGTGTATACCTACTTGACACCGGCTTGGATATATTCTATGTACCTATTCGGCACTAAATAGGCTATTCCTAGGACTCCTATGAAATTTCAATTAAGTAGCCCAGTTTATTTTTATTATGGTTTTGGTGATTCTAGTGCCCGATTATCCGGTTGACTTTGCTTCCTAAATTCTTAAAAACTAAAAGTCGTATAAGTAGATCGCGGAGTTTTAGTTTAATGATACAAAGTAACCATTTTTACAATAAAAAAGAGATGCAACAAAATCGGGGTTCATAAAAACACTGTGCGATGTACACACTCTCATTAGGGCCTGTCTGATGTCCCGCCGAGTGTGTAAAACTGGTATAATACTTATCATAAGATGATAAATGGTCGCTACCCACCCTCGAGTCTCATGCCGCAGCCGAGGCACTTGTCGAACCGGCAGGCGGGGCACTTCTTGCGCGTGGCCACTGTAACCGGGCAGCTGCCTCCGCGCAGGCACATGTAGTTCTTGCGGTTCTGCACCGTCCGCTTGAAGAAGCCCTTGCACGACTCGCACGAGAAGATGCCGTAGTGGAACCCGCTGATCTTGTCCCCACAGATCGGGCACGGACTGAGAAGTATTTTTGTTATTAGCATAATTCATAGCACAATACAGGGACGATAAAGGCAACTTGTAAATTCCCTTCGAATTAAGAATTTTTTCACAGGTCAAGGAACTGCGTTCGCGTGGTAATTCAGCGAAGTTCCGGAGTTCTCTGTGATTAAAAGTAAAGAATGACATTATGATCGTTGCAATGTATTGACATAATATAGGAACAAGTAAAGAACATTTATAAAATAATAGCTATCATAACTACTTACTTACAATACAATTTGTAATATCACTAAATATGTTTTTGATCCACCAAATTTTATATTCTTCATGCAAAGTTACAAAGGCAAATGAATACAGGTGGCGCTTGGGCACTTGGGCACGCACAAGGCGACGATCAGACTAACGACGAAGACCTACCACGTACATCCAGCGCGTAGGAGTCCCCGGTCTTATAGTGCCGTATTAACAATATTAACAAACTGATTTTGAGTAAGATGCTCGTCTTAGGAAGCATCAAGCTCAAGTTCAATTTTTTTATTAATAGCGTCTGTGCGGACTGTTTTGCCCGTGATAAAGTTTAAAATTACTGAGTTCAATCATTGTACGGTTCTTGAGTAGATAAGCGGGAGAACGGTGGCGAGTGTCAATCACCTCTCAGTGCGAATCACCTCTCACCAGAGAAGCCCAAGATGGCGACCGGCTCCCACTCAGCAAAAACAATCGGCACGTGCAATAGCCAACACTATCGCCACATGACTCTAGGAAGCATCGGAAATGTTTACGTGTTTTGAGACAAGCATCTTACGAGTACTCACGATCTGTTCGTTAATACGGCCTCGAGGTTTTGTATGTATAAATTACCTATTAATCAACTGTTGCCTGCTGATGCCCTGGTGGTGATGCAGGCGGTCCTCAGTGGTGTCCTCGTCTTCTTGCGCGGGGGATGCAGGGAACACCACGTTGGTCGGTTCCCTGTACATCACGTGAGGGTGCCGGCCCTGGATTCAACCAAATATGATTCGTGGCTATCCTTTAATTTTAAGAGGTATTTCTTCACAGAACACCCAGTATCGTTCGGATATGGGACAGTGTGAATACACTGGATGTGGACGTTTAGGGTAAAATCCAGAGGCGTACCTAGCAAAGCGGAGGCGGCCCGGACGACCCGCCCTTGTAGGCCCTAATAATAAATAGCAAATGTATATACATACTAGTTAATAAGTACTTTTCCAATTTCTGTAAATGTTGGAACTAGGTAAATAGAAGAAATTTTCCTACAGCCCGGGCGGCTGAATCCCACGCTGCGCTACTTGACTGATAATGTAACGCCATAACCTCAATCATTTTTTAACAAATTGTAAACCTGGTTATAATTTGCACGATAGAACTACCATCGCGATATTATAATAGAATCAGGCTAATCGGCTTAAGCAGCTGAAATATCATAAAGTAGGTACATGTAGATGAAAAAGATTTATGTAGCACTTTACAATAAAAGTGAATGGGGATTGAAGTTCAAAATGTTTTAAGCGTATATGCGTATTAAAATTAGATGCAGGATAAATTACTTAAGCGACATCAAGTATGGATTTCAGGTACAGGCTAAATGTTTTAACGCATTCATGCCGGCATTGATTTTCGAACTTTCGCCAGGTGCCGCTTCCTTTGATTTAGGTAAGTATATGAAACACGTTATGCGTGAATGCGTTAAGCGACATCACGAATGGATTCAAATGCAGGCATAACGATTCAAACGCCCTGTGTTACGTAATTTATGTCAGGAATAACCGCTCAAGTCCAAATTACAAAGTATTTTGTCTGTATGAAGTCCATCTTTTCTAAAATTGTATTAAATTTATATCGCATCAATCACATCAGATTATTTTCAGATTTCAAATTTACTGATGTTTCAAGCGACACAAAAGTGCTCAGATTGCCACGAAACCGGACTCAAACGACGCAGAAAATTCTGGCGATTCCGAATATGTACCTACCTATACATATAACTCAATATCGGTCAGGATGTCGCTTGATACAAGTAGCCCGTGAACCATATTACCCTCACGGCAAATACATACATTAACGAATTAGTTCAGTTTTAGGAACCAGAAATACAGTTTTATCAATTCTTAAATGGACGACATGGTTCGTAAGACCCATTTCGGATGGCTCCCCTGTACATAAAATTCGCTGAGAAGATGCAGTTTGTTTTTGTACAATCGCTTAGATATAGGCACAATATTATTGAATAGCGTTTTATATGCGTTTAACAAATTTAATGTATATCCTTGTTGTGATGTCGTTTATGAAATGTGGAACTTTTAAAAACCAATGTTAGTAGTCTATGTTTGCAGTGTCATAATACAAAATGGCTCACCAAAATAAAAATCAAATAGCACTCGCAGGGCGCAAATCCCGAACTGCATAACTGATACTTTATAGAGGCACATTGCTTTTTGGATTTCTCAATACAACGAATTACTTAAATGAGATTGATTAGCACACAAAAAATGATTAAGAAATTTAATGAACGCATTTTGGAGTCCAAAATGGTTAAATACTTTGAAGATGCGCAGTTTATCATAATAATAGGAAGCTATTAGCTGTAGTAGCTAAGAGGAGAGATGGTCAATGATCTAGAGAACAACAAAACTTTATTCATCGTGCAAAGATATTTTTGACCACCTCGCCCACTTAGTAATGCTGTTGATTGTAAAAAAAAAGTTCATTCAATATTCGCTTGGCGTAATAAGTTAGACTGTAGTAAAATCGCGTCCAGAAGGTACTTACCGCGCGTATTTGCAAAATGTCAAAACCGCTCTGCTTCGCACATAACACTAAAATAAAACCCTTTTAAAATACCGATGGAAGACAACACAGGACGACGATGTTATAAAACATTCAAAGCATCCTCTCGCGATCTTAATCTCCGGATAGTATACCTAAAGTCGGGGTCAATAGAAATGGTCAAAGATGTCAACAAATTAGTGGGTACTCTATGACACATAACCTCAAAATTTCATCCAGCGTGTTCTTATTTGATAAAACGTATAATTATTAGTTATTTAATCCAAAAATGAATATGAAAGTAACAATCAAGCATATAAATCATTGTAAAGACCTTTCTCTATCTTGAAAAGTACATGATTATGAAGTAATAGGTAATGGTAAATTGGTTAGTTTCGTTTTGTTTACATCTTTGGCCATTTCTATTGACCCCGATTTTAGTCGCGGGGACATCCATAAAGGTAGGGTCAGGTACAGAAGAATTCCAAATACACATTACCCGCATTATCGCATTAGATATAAAAATCCAAATTTACCTGAACAGGTGAATGTGTGGGTGAAAACTCCGAGCTGTATGAGTAACAGGAAGAGTGCGACGCGTCGCTGTTGTTGCGGGAAAGTGACGGCGTGTAATGTCGGGACGCGCGTGGGCTTGCCGACGGACTGCTGTAGACGCTAATAGAAAAGAAATAAGATTTATTTTGGCAAGACTGCATAAAAGGAATCTGTATGAAAATTTACAGTAAACAAGCGGCGGGTCATTTGGCATACTACTCTGTCAAGAAAGTACCGGGAAAAGATCAATAATACACAAACTGTTTGTTAATCATCCAAATTTATTTTATCACCTTCAAAGTATGCTCCTTCAGAAACGATACACTTACGCCAACGAATAATCCAATCATCAAAACATTTTTTAAACGCTGTTTCCGGAATTGAATTCAGTTCTCGGCGCGAATTCTCCTTTATGTCTTCTACCGATTGAAAACGGGTGCCACGAAGTGGTAATTTGAGTTTAGGAAAAAGAAAGAAGTCGGCAGGAGCCATATCTGGTGAATATGGTGGTTGCTCGATGGTATTTGTTGAGTGTTTGGTCAAAAATTCTTTCACAATGATGGCCTTGTGCGAAGGCGCATTATCGTGGTGCAAAATCCAAGAATTTTCATTCCACAAATCTGGCCTTTTTCGTCGAATTTGCTCTCTTAAATGCCGCATAACGCTCAAATAATATTCTTTATTTACCGTTTGACCTTCCGGCAAGAATTCCGAGTGCACAACACCGCGATAGTCAAAGAAAACAGTCAACATGACTTTGACTTTTGATCGACTTTGGCGTGGTTTCTTCGGTTTCGGTTCAGTTGGAAGGCGCCACTCCGAAGCTTGTTGACTAGTTTGCATGTCAAACTCGTAAACCCACGTCTCGTCACCAGTAACAATACGTTTCATGAATGTTGGGTCGGAATTGACTCGTTCTAGCATGTCCTCAGCGACTCTCATGCGATTGAGTTTTTGGAGAAAATTCAGGTCTTTTGGGACTAGCCGAGCGGTAACATGTTTCATACCCAAATGATTAGTTAAAATAGTACGGATTGACTCGTGAGATACAGAAAGTTCGGCGGCTATCTCTCTCAAAGTTGAATGAGGATTTTCAGTCACTATTTCCTTCACTTTTGCGATGTTAACTTCAGTTGCAGACGTTGATGGCCTACCAGAGCGAGGCAAATCTTCCATCACATCTCGACCGCTTTTGAACGCTTTGTACCACTCATAAACACGTGTTTTTGATAAAGTCGAATCACCGTAAGCCTTCTGTAACATTTTCAGTGACTCCGAACACGAAATTCCATTGGCGATGCAAAATTTAAGACAAACTCTTTGTTCAATGTTTTTGTCCATTATGAAATTCGCAATACACACTAGATATGATATAACTAAAAACAGCACTGTATTTAATATAAATAACAGATGCAACTCAAACTCCGCGCCAAAATAGAAAACAGTTGTGCCAATCTAACAACAACAAAAAAAACAAAAATTTGAATTTGGAACCATAAACAAATCATACATTCCCGATACTTTGTTGACTGAATGTATTCCGTAATCACTAGTTACACCGCACTATAGGTAAAATTAAGAGAAACCTAGCCAAATATCGTAGTTACAAACATCTGAATTCGGTCAATAAATGTATGCGAAGAGAGAAAAAGAGAACTATATTTTTTGATGCTGCACCTGTTTAGGATGACTTGCGCTCGCGCACGACTAGTTGAAAGTCAGTTGTTTTAAATGACATACGTATTTAATTAAGCACCTAACTTTGATAAATAAATTTTTGAACTACCTGTAATTTTTTGTGAAATTTTAATTTCTTTTAATAATGGAGGTTCTAACTGAATGTGACTGAATTTTTTTTTTTTATTTATCCTATTAAAATACACTTATCTTACATTCTGTTCTTCGCCAAACTGCAATACAGTTTGTTGGCGAATATTTAAGCACTCTAATTAAATCTACTGTGTACCTATATTAATTTTAAAAATAAAAGATAAACTAAAACCTAATTACTTATGTCCAGTCTGCCCTCCCCGAGGAAGGAATCTATCAAACACATTTTAACCTTATTCTTAAAAATGTTCTTGCTTGTGCAATTACTCTCAAGGAGAAGTTGGTTGTAGATGCGTGGTATAAGGTACTTTCTAGTTCTCTGCCCGTAATAGTTATTGGCTCTCGGTTGTACATATTTTTTTCGCGTGATTTAGAGCAGTGGCTCTAAATCTAGGTTGATACGTTTTACATATTTTAAATTGTTGACACTTATACTGATCTATAGCTAACAAGTATTTAAATTTCTCATGTACAGGTAATATTTTAAGTTTTTTAAACAGTAAGTTATAATCTCCTTTACATTTTTCTTTGCTCGCTTTACTTACTAACAATTTAATCACCCTTGAGATTCTATTCAGGTATGTTCGAAAAGTACCACCGTATGCAACAAGCAATGCCGAATCAGCCAACGCATGATATAAAGTGCGCAAAGTAGCTTTATTAACTATGTACTTTAGGTGATTTAGTTTGCACAGTATGGCTCGGAGCTTATTGCACACACTGTCAACATGTGGTTTCCAATTAAACTGATGGTCTATTATAAGCCCTAAATACTTATAAGTGTCTACTAACTCTATGGAAGGACAGCCACAGTTAACCAATCCAATATGAAGACATTCATAGGTGTGTCCGGTGATGTCGAGATTTTGATGGGGTTTTTTCAAACGTGGAGATTGTATCAGCATACATTTTGTTTTAGGCGCGTTGAGGATTATGCCATTGTCATGGGACCACCTTAGAATGTTATTAAAGTCTTCTTGTAGTTTTATCTGTAAACTGTAGACGTCCCTGGCGGCGCACACCAGGCACGTGTCGTCCGCGCACACATACGTGGAGCAGTGTTCGACGACGTTGCCGACGCTGTTCACGTGCATGATGTACCCGACAGGGCCGTACACGGACCCGGTGGGTACCCCATCAACAATCTCCAATTCTTCCCCTGTTTCCCCGTTAATCAATGTACGAAGTGTTCGGTTTTTTAAATAACTCTCCCACACTCTTTAATATCTTTAAACAATTTGTATAGTTTTATTGAGTTAATATTTCCTTTGATTCCCCAACCATAAATTAATAAATTAATTAAACTGCTATGCTTGCGGCAACATATATTTTTTTAATGACATACCGTCACTACTTTGAAAAAACTCGTATCTGATTTTTTCCATTTTTTCGTTTATTTACGCATTAAACAAATAAAAATACACCTCGTATGCTGCACAAACTCCAACGTCGATAAATCGACATTATAGTAAGCAATTGTTAGTTCAAGAATATCGTATCTAACAAATTATCGTCACTACTTTGAAAAAAACTCGTATCCGATTTATTTTTCACAAAGTATGGGTATTACTTATTTGGTACTGGTTAAATAATTTTCAAATATTTAAAAAATAATGGTGACTTGTCAAGAATAGACAGCAATCATTGAAGAAATTGACATCTGGACTATTTCTACCTCAAAGATTCAATGATAGTTCAGAACATGAAGCAATTCCTCAGCCATATTCTGGACCCGTCCCTATTAAAATACGAAAGTAGGTACGATGATTTGCAATCTCTAAAGCCGGTTTTGCCAAAAGACTTCCATGCATTTTACGATAGTTTATTGCATGAATACCTACCTAGTTGAGAAAAATAATTCGAGCCGATCTTTTTTTACGGAGACGCGTTATTATTAAGTTCGTCTATTGTTACTCTGAGAGATACATTTCAGAAAACATACATTTCGTTTCATTTTGTACCATAAAAGTTAAAGCAAAATTATCGTAACTTAACAACTTTCAGTCATAAAACAAAAATTTTGTATGTAACGAATAACTGTAAATTTAATAAAAAGTGTTTGCGCAAGTTATTCGAATATTTGTAAAATTAATGACTGGCTATCAAAGTAACTAATGAAACTAACATGAACTTTTTTGATCAATCACAATAAATAAAATGATTTCTTTTAAACATAGCACTTGTTAAAATAAAAGTGCCCGTATTGATAAAACCGCTATAAAAAAGTTAAAACCATTATAGTCTCTTAGTAATAAAAGGTAATAAAAAAGTCAAGACGAGACACTTTTATTTTAAACCTTAAGCGTTAAGTCTGACTTTAGAATATGGAATAGATGTATTCATTTCCCTAGCACCTCTCGAAATTTATCTCGTTCATGCATGTTAAGCCCGCAGAAGGGAAAAAATAGTCAACCGAACCTGTTTATGTTCTATATGCTTCATACTACGATTGATAAGTATGTGATTTGTCTATTAAACAAACCGGTGCAATGTTTAAAATAAATCAGTTTAAATAAATTTTCAGCCAACCTATTCGCGATATATTTGATATAAAATACTCTTCATCTATTAAACAGACGGGCGAAGGTCGTTCCCTGTTCGGATCCTGTACTAATAGTGCACCGGAACTAGAGGCACACTGCTCGAGGCCTTAAGAAATGGAGTGGCCAATATCGAGCGGAGTGATCGAGCATACCTGTGCGTGTACATGGAGTGCACGGCGGAGTCGGTGCTGGCGCTGGACTGCACGCGCGGCAGCCGGCCCAGCAGTGGGGAGCCGTGGAGAGCGCCCAGCAGCTTCTCCATGCCCACTGTCGGCTCGCATTTCAGCTCTGGGAACACATGCCGTATGAAAATGAACAATGATCGGGACCAAGAGCGATAATAAATATCAGGGGACAATCTCACATAAATTGACCTAGTCCCGAACTAAGCTAGGCTTGTACTATAAGTACTAGACAACGATAAACATACCTACTTATATAGAGAAATACATAGAAAACATCCATGACTCAGGAACAAATACCCGCGCTCATCGCACAAATATTTGCTCATACCGGGATTCGAACCCGGGACTGCTAGCTTTGTAGGCAGGGTCACTACCAACTAAGCTAACTGCGTCGGTGAAATACATAATGCCTTCAAAATACAGTTCATTTTGTTATACTCATAATCATCCTCAGTAGTCCACAATAATAGTCTGATTGTATACTTAGTCACATATGACTTACCTGACAACTGAGTCTCCTTCTTAATAGTGAGGTTCTGAACTTCCCCCGAAGATTGCGGCATGAGCTGCATGCTTGCGTCGAGTTTGGCTGTCGGTGAGCCTGGCCGTCGAAGGCCCACGCTTTCCGTTAACACCGATATCTAGAACAGAATATACGACCCAGGTGACCGATTTCCAAGGTTTCTACGTCGATATGTATTTCTTAAGCACGTCAGGGAACCGGGCCTTTCGTGTAAGAAAAAGTAAACAATGAGACTAATGGTGGTCACGTTGGCTTTAGCCAGGGCTCACTGGACCATCACTGAAACTCACAGAAGTCTCCAAGAATGGGTTTACTTACACATATATCTTCTAAAAAGCGGTAAACAAGAGTCAAGGAACTGCTATCGACTATTAAAGTACCTACCTACCGGTCTGTCAACCGAGCAGCTACTCCTGGTTATTGAAATAAAGCTTACCCTGTTCATGCTGAGGCTCCTCTGATGCGGCTGCAACGGAGTATACTTGAGATCCAGCACCCTCTGATCGTCGAGGCTCTGGAAAGGCTCGGTCTTCAAGGGCTCCGTTTTGATAGTCACGTTCCGGAGGGTGTCTATGGAGTCACGCGACG
This sequence comes from Tortrix viridana, assembly GCA_963241965.1. Taxonomy (NCBI): domain Eukaryota; kingdom Metazoa; phylum Arthropoda; class Insecta; order Lepidoptera; family Tortricidae; genus Tortrix; species Tortrix viridana. The sequence continues at coordinate 42,448,367 of OY725171.1, forward strand.
ATTGTAGATCGGGGGAGCTGCATGGGTCGCCTGGAAAGTGCGTCTCCATTTAAGACGTTGCTGATTCAAGTTCAAGATGACTCTCTTGTACATTTAAGGTGTGTTTTACTACATTATTATAAATAAAGCCCCCTGCCGCGCTGAGTTTGCGTGTGTTCGGGCCAATCACAGAAACTTCTGTACGGATTTTCATACGTTTTTCACTATTAGGAAGATTACTTAGGAAGGTTATAGGCTATAATTTATTAATTTAATGCTACCCGTGCGAAGCCCGGGCGGGTCGCTAGTTTAAAATAATATTGAAGTGTAACAATGGAATGCGAATTACTACTGTTCCTTCTTCTGCTTTCGTAGCTTCATTCACACAAAAGGCGAAACAATAATTAACTGAGCCGTTTTTGTTATAATTAAACCATTCGTTTATGAGACATATGTAACTTTATTTAAAATTAATAAGAAAGTCTTCTATTATGGTGGTTAACTAATACAAACTGAAAGTAACTCAGTACTCACGCATGTTAACACTGGTGTCTATGACCATTTCGGAATCCGAGAGCTCTCCCTCCCAAGACATAGGCCTCTCGGTGTCGCCCGCTTCGTGGCCGCTCGACGACCGCTTCTTCTTGTTACGCATGTTCACCTGATCCATTAAATATAAGGTTAAAAAAAGGAAATTATGTAAGAGTTAACTAAGAAGCTGATTCAAGATTGCTAACGATTATCCTCATGTAAGTATAATCATCAGTACCTACTTGCTGGGCTTTCAAAAAAATGCTTAAGGAGAATAAAATTAGCATCAGTAACGTTATCGTATGCATAATACCTACAAGGATCCAAAGTTTTGGACCAGATCAATCTCATGGTGACCCAAAATATATAAGAACTAGCTTTTGCCCGTGGCTACAAATAAAAAATACCACTTTCAACCATTTTGGATAAACTACCCCTAAAGGGATGAAATGGCGGGTGGTAATTTGTATGAGAGTTTGGTCAATTTTAAAGTTAGAAACGTGGAAATTGGTATAAAGGCTACTGTTAACAAATAAAAAATATAACTTTTGTCAATTTTGGATAAACTATCCCTAAGGAGTGGAAATGGAGGTTAAAGTTTGTATGGGAGTTTGGTCGTTTTTTAAGTTAGAAACGTGGAAATTGGTATACAGTAGGAAACAACTACCCTTAAGTGGGGTTATTTCATCAAAATCGACGATGAAAGTCATCCATTTTTGAAGATAGAAACGTGGAATTGGTATATTACTGTTAAAAATAAAAAAACAACTTTCGGCGATTTTGGATAAACTATCCCTAATGGTCTGAAACGGGGGGTTAAAATTTGTATGGGGGTGTAGCCATTCTTGAAGTTCGAAACGTGGATATTGGTATAAAGGTTGGTTAACAAATAAAAAATAAGATGTTTCGGGATTTCCGAAAAACTATCCCTAAGTGGGTGTAATGGGAGGTGAAAGTTTGTGTGAGTGGGAGTGTAGGAGGTGAAGGAGTGAAGGCAATTTTAGGGTTCCGTACCAAAATGATAAAAAAAGGAACCCTTATGGTGAGACTTCGGTGTCTGATTGTCTGTCTGTCACAGCAGTTTTTCTCAGCAACTACACAAGCTATCAACTTGAAATTTGGCATAGTTGTATAACTTGCTTGCCCGCATCTGTCTACTTGTCTACTTTTTGATTTATAACCAAAAATTACCGTTCCCCCCCCTTATCTCCAAAGTTTATGAACCGAAAAATCTGAAAAATTCCTAAGTTATAGATAATTGCCTATATTTTACAGGAAAAATAAAACGAAGTGTTCAAAATTTATAGTTTCCGTGAAATTGACAAATAACACTTTGAAAATTTGTGTTAAATTTAGACAACTCAAAATAGACCTTATCGCATACGAATTAGAGTACAAATATAAAAAAAATTAAAAGACCCCCGGCACAAAAATAAAAATCTAAAAAGTAAATAAATAATACGGCCTTCAAGCTTAATGTCAGTACCTAGTCATATTTTGATTCAAGCGTCGTCACGTCCGACAAAGACATAAACGGGCTCCGAGCCGTATGTACGTCACAGGACGGACTTGCAAGATTTCAAGTATTAAAAACTCCCGACAAAATCGCTTTCAAAGCTTATAACTTTTAAACGGCTTGTCAGATTTTCATCAAACCAAGCTAAATACACTCTCGATTAAGTCGCCTTTCTAACAAAAAAAAACTAAATCGAAATCGGTCTATTCACATGCCACAGACAGATACACAGATAAACATGTCAAATTTATAACACCCATCTTTTTGCGTCGGCGGTTAAAAAGGTATATTTTTGAAATACGGAGTTAAATACAGAACCCTCGGTGCGCGAGTTCAACTCGCACTTGACCGGTTTTTTGAAGTTTAGGGATTTGGTGTTTAGGCTACTGCTTACAAACCAACTACTACTACTACTTTCGGTGATTTTGGAAATACTACCCCTAAGGGGGTGAAATTGGGAGTGGCAGTTTGTAGGAGAGTTTGGTTATTTATGAAATTGTTTTCTAGGCTACTAAATATAAAATACGAGTTTTAGCGTTTTTGGAAAATCTTTGAGGATCTGATAATGGAATCCCATGGAAATTGACGGAACCCTTTAAAAATTCAAGGGACACTTACAGCAATTTTCAAACTCTGTTTCAGAACATTTACTTTACATTCCAAAAGCACCATTTGGTAAAGTGAAATTAATGACCAGACATGACAATCGGAACTCCTTAATTTAAGTATTTCACTTTTACCCATCATAATGAATGTGGTGAAATGGAAGTTAACGATTAGGTAATGTCCCTGCATATTGGATAGCCCAATTTTGTCAAGAGTGATGAAGAATTGGCATTAATGTAGTGTATATGTTGTGCTGCATGTAATACATAATAATTAATTAAACAAATACTAAAAAGCGAACAAATGTAAGGAAACAAACAATACAATTTTTTTGGAAAGTCTATATCCCTTTATGATAAAGAAAACTTTATGACTCTCCGCAGACAAAGTCGCGGGCGGAAAGCTAGTTTATAGAAAAGTGGACTTTTCCATACAACGAAATATAAATTTATATACAGGATAAAAATATTATATCTTAAATAGTTACCACACATCGATTGACCACGAAATAGGATTTCATGTACTTAGGTACTTATTTCTTATGGTGGGAACTGTCATTCGATAAATTCTTACTTACATATACTTAAATGAATATTTAAATTACGTTTTCGTCGACCTAAACGCAGCCTGCTACGTTATTCTGTTAAAACATCGTCATTCAGTTCTACTCAGTCGATGAATAGCCGGCGAATTTACATCGTCCGTCAAGGTGGGTGGGTGGGACATTCAACTGCCTGCACTTTCATTTAGTCGCTAGTTTGACAGCTGGTCGTCTGTGAAACCAGCGACTAAAAGAATGTGCAGGCAGTTGAATGTCATTTACCCACTTTGACGGACGATGTAAATTCGCCGGCTATTCATCGACTGAGTAGAACTGGTTGACGTTTGTGTTAACATAGTAGCTGATCGTTAACTTTCAACCGATGTCAAAATAACACTTGTAATCGATATAGACGGTGCTTTCACACCGGCCGTCAGTGTTACTCTACTTACCTACTCGTACTAAATACAAAACTACAACTACAAGTCAGCCATTTCTACAAACTAGATCCTATTGTCTAATATAGCATGAATGAAAAGTTTTCTGTGCACCCTACCTCATATTGGTGTTGGGTGAAGTCAATCTTGGATATTTCGGCGTCCGTGGAGTCGTCGTCGTGAGGGTCCGAAGACACGCTGATGCGGATCCCGCTCGAACTATACGAGAACTGACCTGTAATAAAAAAATTAAAGCCGAAATGTAGAGGTAAGGATGTGAATTAGGTAAACACTAAAAGCGAGAGAAATAAACCCATTTGTTCTGTTTAATCTAGCATAAGCTAGATTTTAACACCAATAAAAAGATAATTATAGGTCGAATCAAGTGCTTCTAATGTCAACTGTAAATTAAGTTCCCCAGACTAAATACAAAGGAGGTCTGCCCCCACACCCCCCTATCGTCAGAGCTTCATCACGTCCCAGGGGAATTAGCAGGCGCCTCTACTACCGATTTCAATTTGATAGCTTCAGTTGGTGTTGCTGAGAAAAACGGCTGTGACACAGACAGACAGACAACGAAGTCTCATCATAAGGGTTCCTTTTTTACCATTTTGGTACGGAATATAATGGTTTTCCCCCACTAGCTCAGTAAACAGCTAGCATAAACGTACGTTGATCGAGTGTATTGGAGAACTCACCATTGCTTGTTTCCGGGCCTGACATGCTGATGGTAGTAACAGAGACGTGTCCCCCTTCAACCTTGACGGCGTCACCCTCCGTCGCCATCGCCACCCGGTCGCTCGATAAACGATCGATTAATCGATTACTCAAAATTCTTCCAAAAATACAATCAAAAACTCTTTGCAAAAATATTTTGTAGCATTCTTGTACTTTGTTAAGGCACGCGTGGCTCAGTCTTGGACAAAGCGTCGGCTTGGATTCACATAGTGTCTGTCACGGGAGTGTGGTTGGTCGTCAGCCGCTGGCATCTTTGCTCTGGAAACAAGAAAATCTAGTGTAAACTCTATGATACTTTACATTTAAAACTCCTCACGCACAAAACTAAACACAAATTTATACCATTAATGATCAATTTTGTAAACACACAGTCCAGGGTTAAAAACAAAACGAAAACACAAAACCGTGGTTACATACACATATTTACTCATCTATATATAGATCTATCTAAACATATAATAAAGCTGTAAATCTGTTTATTTGAACGCGCATCACGTGAAAACGGCTGAACGGATTTAGATGAAATTTGGTATGGAGCAACTTATATACTAGCAACCCGCCCTCACTTCGCTCCGGGAACTATTATATACAGCCTAAGTCCTTTCTCGGGACTCAAGCTATCTCCAAACCAAATTTCATCTTAATCCGTTCAGCCGTTTTCACGTGATATATATAATATATATTCATTCATATATTATATATATGAATCCCTATTTCCCTTGATCACGCCATAACTTGAGAACGGATTGGCCAATTCGGCTAATTTTGTTTTCAAATATCCGATGAAGGTTCTTGAAGAAGAGAAATTTTGGATATTTAAACTTTAAGAGAGGGAAGGGAAATTGGGCGGGGAACTTTAACCGAAGCGAAGCAAGGGCGGGTCGCTAATAAGATATAAAAAATAATTGGTGCATTATGAATTTATCAGTACCTATCAGTAATTCTTTTGTGCGTCAATGAATACAAAGGAGTTCCAAAAAATTTTTGTTAAAATTAAAAAAAAAAACCGTCTTCAAAAACCCACTGAAAAGGGTTAAATAAAGACCGGCCTCCTAGGAGTCCTAGAAACTGCCTATTTAGTGCCTAATAGGTACATGAAATATTATCCAAGCCGGTGTCAAGTAGAATAGAGCAATGACACACGATTCTTGCCACAGACTACGATATATTTCATGTACCTATTTTCAGGTATTACAGGAAATACCAAAATCGCTGTATGTGTGCCTATAACTTTTGAGGAGTTCCCTCGATTCCTCATGAATCCCATCATCATATTCTAACGTGGTAACAACGGGACCACCTCGGAAGTATACCTACTAGAGACGGGCCTAATACGGACTTTGCCGAATACGATAACTCGGCCGAACATTCGGTTCAGCTCTTACCGAACCGAATATTCGGCCGAATATTCGGTTGCGCCGAATCGCTAGGAACAGGTTTTGACACGAGCGCGCTCAGCGCTCCGCGCGTGTTTCGGACCTTCGTGCTCGCGCCATTTGACTTGTCGACCTTTAGTGGATAACTGAGAAAGGTGATTACTGATTAATACAACTTACTTAATTAAAACAACTCTGGTTTTTTTTTCTTAAGTAACGGTTTTTTGCAAAATAATTGTATTTATATTTAGACGCATATTTATCTTTTTTTGGTAGTTGCTTAGAATGCTGAAATAGGATGTCAATCCGACGAATTACGAAACAACCTACGCTCGTTATTTACTTTGTTTATTCGGTAAATATTCGGCAATGTAACCGAACTATTCGGCCGAATACGAACATTGAAAAACTTGCTGAATATGCCGAATGCCGAATATTTACCGAATATTCGGTCCATCTCTAATACCTACCCTTTCAAACAAAAAAATATTTTTAAAATCGACCCACAATTGACGGAGAAATCGGTGAACAATAGTGAAAATACATAATAAAAAACCGGGCAAGAGCATGTCGGACCATGCTCATTCTTACAAACACAAAAAACAATCTCCAAAAAATACGATGCGTAAAAAAGTGCACCAGCAAAAGAGCGTATCTTCATGGCACCTACGTCCTTTTGTTGAGAAGCGCAGTTTTTCGGCAATAACTCAAAAACGGTATATCCGATAATGTCACCTTTGTAATTATTTTCATATTTTTAGACTTACAGTTTAAAAGAGAGGGGGGGGGGGGCACAAATTTTTCAACTTTCGGAGCGATTATTTCTGAAAATATACACTACGAGTATTATTTGGTTCGGAGCGAACCAAATCCGATCGTCTGTTACGGGTATTAGAAATTAGTAAAGGTATGGAGGAAGAAACAATTTCTAAAATAGTGACATGTGATGAGACGTGGATTCGCCAATGGGATCCTGAAAGCAAACAGGAGTCAATGCAATGGATATTAAAGGGAGAGAAGCCTCCTTACAAGTTTAAAGTTCATCCGTCGGCAGGCAAGTTAATGGCTACACATTTTTGGGATGCTGAGGGTATTTTACTTATAGATTATTTACCTTAAACTGTGTGACTATTTTTTATTCAAGCTGTTAAAAAGGACCGCGATTTTTGCCTGATGAACTGAATTAAGTCCGCAGTTAACGAGCATTTCGACGACAAATCAAAAGATATTAAAAGAATATTATTAGTGTATTACACTAGCAGGGAACTATATTAGTAGTAGTACCTAGAGTCTGGCAAATGAAAGATGAGAATGAGTTTTTTATGGAACTTTTTATATGACAACACAAGCTGAATTGTCAAACGTCATTGTTCTGTCATTCATTCGTTTTGACATCATTGTTCGCTTTCCGCAATTGCCACATTTTTAGGTGTTCATGATGAAAAAAACTATAAAAAGTAATGTTCGTAAGCTGCTGCATACTATAATATGTAAATACAAAGAAAAACAAGAGGAGAGAAACATTGCTTTCAAGCAGAAACAAGAGTGTTTACACGCGATATCATCGTTTCTAGGTTAGTATGAAATATCAATTTTGATACTTACGTTTATCCAATAAATTTACTCGTCGCTACTCGTTATCTAATACGAGTATAATAAACTTACGCGTGAACTTATGTCAGGTTAATTTAATATTGTTATTTATTTATTTTATAATATTAATTTGGATTCTACTATGTACAGGTAAATTAATAAAATCATTTTAAATATATTACAAGTGTCAAGACTGGTTTTCGCGTTACACGTCAGGGATACCACACTCTGAATTTTTGAATTTGCCGCGATTTCTCATTCTCATCTTTCATTTGCCAGACTCTAGTAATAGCCATTGCAGTCTCTTCTCTTCTCTCAACTCTTCGAAGAGCTCACCTTTGCTGCGCACAGATAATTTATATCTTATAACATAACAGTAATGTCTAGAGTTTAAAATTGGAAGCCATTATTAGTTCCTTAACACCACGCCTTCCCGGATACTGTGTCGTAATATAAATACATGGCCGTCCAAATCAAATGGGATTGCATTAAAGTAAGTTGTTCTGGTCGTTGCGAATAATATGGCAACAATTACGACGTATAATCGGAACGGCGAGCACATTTTGATTTAGACGGTAACATACTCATATAGGGTCTAAAGAACCGTCACAGTGCCAACGGCCGGTATTCTGAAGGTTTCGAAATGTTTGGACACGTATACGTATGCGTCGACCTTGCAGCCAGTGCTGCGACACTACCATATCTTGACAATTATAGTAAATCTACGAGCTAAAAAAGGAAAGTGTACTTTAGTTGACATTATCATATACAATACATTTCAATATGGGTGAACGTCAGCATGCGACTTTACTTTCCTAAACCACTAAGTAAACGAATAACTTTAGAATTTGTCCGAGACTTAATTATTTTCACTTCCAGAAATGTCAAGATCATTACAAAATTGAAAACCCGCTTTTTTACAAGCACTTCAGCTTGGATTGCTTGAATTGCTTGATTATTTATGGGATTCTGTACGATAGTCTGATCACCGAAGAGTCATTGAATTGGTGCGCGAGTTACAGGGGTGACCAAACACTAAGAGTTGAACCTTGAGCGCCACAAAAGTTCTCATCACTTCGGATCTCGAGAGAATAAGGAGCGCAAATAGCGTAAACGAATTATTTCAGAAAAATCAAAATCATTTTGTATTTGGTGTTTGTACACTCACTAAGTAAACACGAATAAGTATAAACAAATATTACTTGAAATTTAAATTTTAAACGAATGTGAAAGAGTTCAAATTAAAATGTGACCGTATGTAATAAAATGCTTTTCGGTTTTGAACGAGCGTACGCGCCGACGACCTTGTGGGGCCAGTGACGCGACGGCTCGATAATTTCGTTATCGATGCCGTCGACCGGTGTCAACGGCATTTTGTTTGCGCGATAGCGTTTTATCTGCTTTCAATGAGTTGCAGTTCCCTTCCTACTGAGTTTTCTTGAGTGCATTATAGGTACGTTATAGGCATGTGAAAATTACGAGCGTATAACTAACCATGTGTTGTAAGCATAAGTAAGAACTTGCCCACAAGAGGACGTTTCAGGGGTGAATAAAAAACGACAGATGTTTTAAATAAATCGTTAACAATGTTAACTGTTATTATTCAAGAGATGTAAGTATATGAGGGGTAAAAAGAAGTATATTTTCTTATCCGTTTCTCCCTTCCATTTTCAAAGATTATTTTTAATGTCACATATTATTTTATATTACGATCTGCTTGTATATTTATTATTCTTATTAAATTCAATTTCAATCAATGCTTGTCTGTTACGCTTTTACGGCTAAACCGCTGAATTGATTTTGGTGAAATTTAGTATTGATATAGTTTAAACCCCGTGATATAATTAAATACTTTTAATTCCAGATTTTTTTATTGATACCATGAGGAATAACGATATACCTAATAAGGCGCGGGCAAGACCAAGTAGAACATGTTTACTTAGCTAGACCTAGCTAGTCGTTTGACCTAGTCAAATAAAGATGAGCAATAACTTTAATCCCAAATACTTGTGGGAAAAGAGCACTTAGCGAGAACAAAGATGAATGTAATTGTCGTATCAAAGGACATTTTCATTTAGCTTTAACTTTTTTATACACAACGATTTGAGACTGCCATTACAAATTACAGCGATGAAAAGAGTTTTCCAATCACGAATCTGATCTTCATTGATTGGTGGGGACTTTGGGTGGGGACATTTGGTTAAACTTATTAATTATGCTTACAGCAACAGCTTGTTAAGGGTAACAAATCCAGCTTCTGGATATATCGATTCAAATAGTGTAAACCTTGTTCTTTTAACGTGGATTTTCAGCTTGCGCTAGAGCTTAAACATTTGTTAATAAAAATAACTGTTACAAGTGCACATTATCGACTATCGATAAATAATCGAGTTATGACGATATCGGCTGGCCCACAAAGACCCACACTAGTTGTAAAGGAGCGGTGGGGCGCCGGCCTTCGAGAGCCGGTTGTGCCCAGGCATTTCGCCTTTCGCGACCGCTCGCCCGAAGTACCTACGAGGTAAAAAATAACACCAGTTTGTGTATAGGTAAAAAAATAAGAAATATAATATATACATAAAACATATGACAAATCCTGGACTTGGATGGGTATATAGATATAGCTTCAAAATAAGTTCTGTCTGTGGATTTTCATTTTGTCTATCGAAAAGCATTTTATTTCGCCTGTCTATCTGCCGCACTCAGAGATGTCAATTAATTTTTAAGTTTCATTAAAGTTGCTGCGTCTTATTCTATTGCTATAGCAAAGAAAATGACAGCAACAACTTTAATGAAACTTAAAAGTTAATTGACGTCTCTGAGTGCGGCCATAAAGTAGTTAACTTAAATATATAAGAACATTAACTTCGTATAGGCATTTATTTATTTATGCATAATACATTATCTATACTATATATTTATTTATTTAAAAATTGTCATTAAATTTCTTCGAGACCAGCCACGCATTAACGCATTAGTGACGCCTCTGGTGTTGCAAATGTCCATAGGCGGCGGTGACCACTTACCATCAGGTGGGCCGTCCGCCTGTTTGTCTATTTTAACTTACGAAAGTACTGACTCTCCGCAGACGAAGTCGCGGGCGGAAAGCTAGTCACAACATAGTATAAAACAAAGTCGCTTCCCGCCGTCTGTTCTTTTGTATTTATGTACCTACGCTTAGATCTTTCAAACTACACAACGGATTTTAACGCAGTTTTTACCATCAGTTAGATAATTTTTCACGGAAGGTTTATATTATACGAGGGGTGATTGGAAAATTCGCGGCCTAAGTATGAAATCAAATCCAAAGGTTTTTTTTTATATTTTTATTTCTCTCGTAATAATACCCGGAGCGAAGCGAGGGCGGGTCGCTAGTAAAAATCAAGTAATTAAACTAAGACATAAAGCTAAATAAATACTAAGAAAACTAAAACAAAAATTTAAACTAAATATAGCTTCAAATTAAACTCTTTTAGCAATAAATATTACACGACTTCATCAACCAAAAACAGATTTGTGTATTTATATCGGTTACCAATGTTACCATAGTTTGTTACTTGTTATACGAACTCAGTAGATCTGAAGTGGATATGCGATGTCTAGCCGAGTACTAACTGGTTGCAATAGGCAAGTTAAACCAAAAGGCCCGCGAGAGGGCGCGTCGGTCGCCCGCCTCGATGGCTGAATGTAAGTAAGGTCACTTTTTGACAGTAAACCGACCACAGCACAATTCCTATCAGTTTTAACAGTTTTTTAAGGCACTAAGAAAGTCCACCCACATTTTATGTTTCTACGAAACGCCTGAAGATCTTGTTTGTTTCGCAAAACAAAGAGTAATTTGTGGTGTGTCCTTAAGATATACCTGGTATGGGAAGTGGCTGAACTTCCTTTCTAAAATAGTCATCACTGAAAAGCAAATGAACCGGAAAGACTTACAAACTAACCGAGTTAAATAATGCTAAACGCTTGGTAAAGGATGATAGTATTGAAGATCTCCCGGGATGCGCGCGCGCAGTTATTAGAAAGCGGCGGCAATCAGGGCGTCTGGGAGATCAATTAGACCCTGGAGTCGCTGCAATTGCCAATAAGCCGGGCGGAGCAGCACTAGCCGAGTCCAGGGACGCGCACTTTCATTATTCTAAGATTGATCGAAAAAATATATAATAGACTTCTTACTGCCCTGTAAAGTTTTTTAATTTGTAATTGTTAAAAGATTATTACTAATGAAAAATATGTTTAAAGGGAAAGATAAAATGATAGTACATTCGTACTTAACTAGCGCCCCACCCCGGCGCCGCACCCGGTATAGAACTAAATAAATTATAGCCTATACACTTCCTAGACGACCCCTCTTTCTATTGGTGTAAACCGTATGTAAGTAAATCCGTTCAGTACTTTCTGAGATTAGCCCGAACGAACACGAACTCAGCACGGCGCGGCGGGGTCGCGCGGTCGGCAGGGGACTTTAATCTACTCGTACATTAAAATTGTTAACACCAAAAAGTCTGTATCAGGGCGACTTATAATAACTAAATGAACATATTATAACCATTTTAAAATTTTTTGTTTGTTTGTTTGTTCGTAAAAACTATTGAACGAATATTGATGAAATTTTCACAGATCTATTTAAATTGAATACTTATGTCTGGATTGTATTGTGGAAACTATTATTCGTAAATGTTTCTGTCTTCAGACTTTTTATCTTCTATCTACATATATCTTCACATATAGTAAAATCGTAGACGTTCCGTGTCGGTACATTAAAGATTTTGAAAAAAAAAACTTGCTAGAACGCGCGAAATAAGTAATAGAACGTAAAAAAATATTTTTTGTTTTTTTTTTGTGTATTTGGGGAATTTCAAAAAATAGCACACGATTTACTTTTTCTTCAGATTACGGAAAAAAGATGCACGTTGGTTGGGATCACCGTTGTGATCAAGTAAAATGGAATTCCTGATATGTCCCCAAAAAGATGTATGGGATTGTCCGTTTTGTTACCAAGAAATGTATTGGATTTAGGTAACAAAACGGACCATTCCATACATCTTTTTGGCGACATAACAGGAATTCTATTTTTAGGGTTCCGTACCAAAATGGTAAAAAGTGAACCCTTATGGTGAGACTTCGTTGTCTGTCTGTCTGTATGTCACACTTCGTCACTACAAGATTTCAAGTATTAAAAACTCTCGACAAAATCGCTTTCAGAGCTCATAACTTTTAAACAGGTTATCAGATTTTCATCAAACCAAACTAAGAACACTCTCCATTAAATCACCTTTCTAACAAAAAAAAACTAAATCCAAAGGTCCATCCGTTTAGGAGCTACGATGCCACAGACAGATACATAGATACATACACACACGTCAAACTTATAACGCCCCTCTTTTTGTGTCGGGGGTTAAAAAGGTAGGTATACTGTGAGTAACAATTTAGCGTTTATTTCATCAAAATCGACGATGAAAGTCAAACCCAAGTCCATTTTAGAAGATAAAAACGTGGAATTGGTATATAACCTCCAGGCTACTGTTAACAAATAAAAAAAACTACTTTCGGCGATTTTGGATAAACTACCCCGTTGAACTGAACTGAAAATAGACCGTAGTTATGCAGAAAACGACCAGAGCAATATTCCTCTGCAATAATTTTTATACTACATTCTGAACTTCATAGAGTATCTAACCTATCATAAAACAAATTGGCTTTGGTCGTTTTCTACAAAACTACGGTCAGTTTGTATGGGAGTGAAGTCACTTTTGAAGTTAAGGAAGTTGGTGTTTAGGCTACTGCTTACACACCAGCAAGTACTTCAGTGATTTTGGAAATAGTACCCCTAAGGGGGTAAAGTTGGGCGTGGCAATTTGTAAGAGTTTGGTTATGTTTGAAGTTATATATATATGAAAATTGGTCTCTAGACTACTAGAAGAGAAGAGTTAGACAAGAGCAAACCCATTATCAATAAATTTACATACGAGATTCGGCGTTTTTGAAAAATCTTGGAGGATCCGATAATGGAATCCCAGTGAAAGTTCCCAGTTGACGGAACCCTTCAAAAATTTAAAGGACACATACAGAGATTTTCAAACTTCTGTAAGAACATTTACATTCGAAAAGCACCATTTGGTAAAGTGAAATCAATGATGAGACCAGAGATCAGAAGTATCGAAACTATTTATTATAAATATTTCACGACACGCTACTTTTACCCAATTCGCCAAGTACCAGGAAAACTCCTCAACGATTAATGTCTCTGCATATTGGATAAGCCCCATTTTGTCAAGAGTGATGAAGAATTGACAATAAGCATTAATGGCATCAATGTAGTGTAGCTAATGTGCTGCAGTATGTAATACTTACTGGTAATACAAACTCGTAATCACATAATAATTAAACACACACTAAAAAGCGAACACATGTTTGGAAACATTACTAAAATAGTAATTGGAAAGTCTATCCCTTTATGATACCTACGTAATGAAAACTTTATTTGTACATACCTACTTTTTGACGAAATTACTGCCTTTCCGCAGACGAAGTCGCGGGCGGAAAGCTACATACGTAGTGATGATGATATCTGCTGTCATCTTTGAAATTTCATACATAACTCATAAGTATAAAGTACATAAAATATCGCGCAAGGATTATTTTAAGTGGCTTTCCGCCCTCGCTTCGCTTCCGTAGGTAGGTAATATAAGTTAAAATATAGCCTATGTTACTTCTGGAGAATGTAGCTTTCTAATGGTGAACGAATTATTAAAATCGGTTCGTAGTTTCAGAGTTTATCAATTACAAAAAACGGTTGTTATGACTTAACTATAATAGTTATGTAGACATATAACCTCACGGATTGTTTGTGTGAATGACGAGTTTTCGCAGCGTGTACGAGACACCAAATAATAACTTTTATAGGCAAATTGATGATTATAATTTTCGTAGGATCTGTATTATTTTTGGAAAATAAAATACAGTTCATGTTACTCGCTGATAATGTAGCTTTCTATAGGTGAAAGAACTTTTAAAATCATTTAAATAGTTTTTGAATGTATCCATTACAAACAAACAAACAAACAATTTAATATTTCCTCTTTATAATATTACTACTTAGTATAGACAAACTTAAACAAGGAGATTGCTTAGTACCTACTGAAGAAAAACCTCATATAACTCATATACACATAACTTACACAAAAACATGTTAAACTCTGACGGAACTTAACACCAACTTACTCTTAATTCTACAGTAAGTTAAACAACTACATAATATAATATCGGATTTGCTAGGTACCTACATACATGAATATTAGCAGTGAAATTACTGAATTAATTGTATCGGCTAAACTAAATTGCATCCTGGGCTACAGAGATGATGAGAGGGGCTGGCGTCTAATCCCCACGCATGCACGTTACGTGTTGGGGACTACACGAAAAAATGCTTTACAGACGTAAGGTTTCCTGACGATGATGTTTTTGTTTGACTGAAATAAATTACAGATTGTAAAAAAAACTCCACACATGAGTTTACGAAATATCCAAATGTGCGAGCCGGGATCGATGTTCTTCAAGGACATCCCTGTGAATGAGATACCCAAGAGAATCGTTAATCCAAAATCCGTAAACCGTCAATAAAAGTTAACGCAGTTTTATAAGTAAATCCAGCCGTTCTATAATTAAATTCAATAGTCGCGATCGAAATCCTACGTCCCGCTCCCACTTCCGTAAATTTTCTAAGCGCGAACGGGTCAACAAAATTAGTGTCCCAATAAAAGGAGTTCGTCTGCACGCAAGATGGCGTCATCGCGGCCTAGACAAGGCCGGCCGGTCATTACTACAGGGCCGCTAACTTTACTTTGCTGGCGACCAAGTCGCTGTCATCTAACGGTACACGCAGCATTGTATGTGAAGCCGCTAGTTCAAATCTTTGCCACTGGCATACGTAAGTTTGTCGTGATATACACGTCAGGATGTCTGTGTTTTGGGAATAATAACCAGATGATTTAAAGAGAGACGTACTGTTATGTGAACTGGTCCTTGGTAAAGGACTTCGAACCTCACCAAGGTTGCCTATTACAGTATTAACAAAAGTGTATTTAATACTGCGGTGATTTTCCGCGTGGTTATCTTTTCATTAAATTCGTGGATGTGAGCCAATTGGAAAGTTGAGTTTGATTTATAGTAATTAGGTATCCCTTCAAACACATGTGTTTATCTATAGATAATAACCCTAAATACCACAATAAATACAATAAATTTTGTCAATTTCATTCATTTTTAGTAACACAGTTGCAGTATTTTGCCGACTGTACGTCTAATGCCCGCCTTCCACTGCGAGCGGAGCGGAGTTCGTACGGACTGCGTGTAGTTGTAGAACGGTGACTTCAAATTGCTTGCGGTGGAAGCACATAAAGTCACCGTTGTAAGCTAAACCACGTAGTAACTCTTATTTATTTAATTAAGAAACAAACAGTCGTTTTCAGATAGGTTTAACAAATATTGCTTAATACTAGACCTGGAGTTTCCTTAAAGTACAAAAGATACAGTCTGTGACTAATGAAGTTACACAAAAGGCAATAAATACATTTTTGTAAGTAAATAAATTAAATTAAAGTCATAGTACCTATATAATTGCTACCGAAAAGCTTTTTTAAGTGCAATGATAGTGCAGCTAAATAAATCAATGTTTTCAAGTTTCTTTTTGTCATTAAATAGCTTACAGGCTCGCCTACTGAATACATTTTGTGCATAACGCGTTCTCCGATGGGGAATCGAGAACAAATCTTTTTTTCGACATTGGCGCTGACGTCTACTCGGGACTCTAAAATGAATTTGATGAAGTAGTGAGGGGACATTTAAGTTATTATTTAATATTTTGTATAGTAAACCTGAATCTATACAGTCTCGGCGGTCACTGAGTGTTTGGAGTTTATGATGAGCCAGTGAATCCTTATAGCTGGTGTGAGTATGGCCAGTTCTAAAATCAACAGCTTTTACAAACTTTTTTTGTAATTTTTCAATCCTTTCAATATGAATAGTATGATAGGGTTTCCAAACAGCGCATGCAAATTCAAGATTGCTGCGATCAAAACTGTTAAAATAATTTTATAAGTAAGACTATTTTTGAATGGTTTTCCTACTCGCAAGATAAAACCAAGTTGCTTATATGCCTTGTTTAAGATATGATCCAAATGAGGTTTAAATGTAAGTTTGGAGTCCATAATAATACCAAGGTCACGAATTTGTGTTACTCTACTCAGATGACTGTTACACAGAGTGTATTCAAAGTCGAAATTTGTTTTTTTTTTTTTGAAAAATTTATGACAAAACATTTATTTAAGTTATAAATAACATATTGTCTTTACAAAATAATTCAAAATTGACCAAATCTTCTTGCAACAAATAACAATCATCGACAGAATTGATGGTTTTAAAATTTTTAGTGTCATCTGCATAGAGCAACACGTTAGAATGTTTAATATATCTGTCTATATCATTTATAAAAAGCGTAAACAATAGGGGACCTAAATGCGAACCTTGGGGTACTCCGGAGCTAATGGACTTGAATTGTGAGGTGCAACCAGATATAACTACACATTGGCTTCGATTTTCAATATATGACTTGATCCAGCGGAACAGATCGCCGTGTATACCGAGGCGCCAAAGCTTAAGAAGGAGCATGTTGTGGCAAATTTTGTCAAATGCCTTGGCGAAATCTGTGTACACGGCTTCTACAGAAGCACCTTCATCATCGCGACTAGGATCTCATTGCTATAAGTTAATAAATTACTGTCCACCGAACGACCTCTGTAGAAGCCATGTTGGTTAGGGCTAATGTGATTTTTGAAAACATGAGAAAGGTCTGTAACAATCTTTTCAAAGATTTTATTAAAATGACATAACTTAGAGATAGGCCTGTATTGTTCAATATCCCTGCTAACTGCACCCTTATGAATAGGCCTGATAAAAGCCTTTTTCCACATGTCCGGGATGCAGCCATATTTGATGGATTTATTAAATAGAATAGTGAGTGGGGATGCTAAATTTGAAGAGCATTTTTTAATAAAGTAAGGATGAATAGCATCAGGACCTGCACCTTTGTTAACATTAATCGTATTTAAAAACTTAAGTACTTTGGCACGGTCGATTTCTTTACTACTAATATCGATTAAAGGTTCACAAGGTGGTGTTAAACTGTTATAGTCAAAAGGCAGATTATTATCAGATTTCTCAAAAACAGAGTGAAAATGATCGTTAAAAAGATTACATATTTCTACTCCATAAGAAGTGGTATGACCTTTATAATTCATTATTTGCATTAACTTATTTTTTGAGGATTTAGATTTTATATATGACCAGAAGAAATTTGGATTTGATTTCATTTTTTGTTCCACGTAAGTTATATATAACTATTATAACATTGTAATTCCATTTTTTCCGCTCGTTTTCTTACTCTTACTTAATCTGTGGCTAAATACAGTCCGTTCGGAGTCCGCTCCGCTCGCAGTGGAAGGCGGACATATACCTATCTGATTATAAACTCGTAATAAAAAGACGAGTCAAACGAGTGCCAACTCGATGGATCCCTTTTAGTAGAAACCAATAGTAGTTAACTCGTAAACTACAAGGAAAAAACGAGCGAGCCTTACAGTAGACGCATATGACGCCGTGTACCCACGGAGTATATGGAGACGGCATCGCAAGTAATTTCCTCCAGAACCAGCGTAGCCGATTTTAACACGCACACAAAGTTCGTACAAAGTTTACAAACATCGAAATCTTAATCGTAACTGGCTGCCAAGTAGTGTGCGTGTGCGCGTGGCTACACGTCACGTCACTACAGTCATAGTGACCACCTCCACCTCCGCGCCTCTGGGCTAGAGCGTAGGGCAAGTCGACAACCATTACAGATATATCGATAAATGATAACATGGACGAGTACTAGCTCGATAAAATGTAATAATTATGTGTGTTCACTGTACATTTTGATTACAAATTAAATAACACACATTAAATGTTAACCGACTTGAAAAAAGTAAAGTTATCGATGAATGCGAAAAACCTGTATATGAATTATGTTAAATTAAAAACTATAATTGAAACAGTTGGTAGCCATCTTTTTTAATTATAAATACCTACATGTCTATTTTTGTATTCAGCACGCGAGAACTTTTTAAATTTTTTTAAATATTAGATCCAATTAATCAAAATACCTATTCTACATAACTTAAATTTTCCAAATATTATTTCCTATTTTGAGTTCCGATGGCCAACTTTCGGCTTCGTCCGCAGACATTATAATATTTCATAGTAATCCAACTGACAGATTGGTTCAATTTCCAGCTCACTCGAACTCCGAAAACTAGGTTAAAATTAAATTTTAGGAGTTGAACTTAATATATATATAGATAAATGTAGGTACACAATTTTAAAAAGAAAACGAAAAGATTAAATTTACTACCGAACTATCCGATTTTTAAACGACTTCAAAAAAGGAGGAGGTTCTCAATTCGACTGTATTTTTTTTTTATGTTTGTTACCTCAGAACTTTCGACTGGGTGAACCGATTTTGATGATTCTTTTTTAATTTGAAAGCTGGTGCTTCCCGTGTGGTCCCATTGCTACGAAATCAGAATCTGATGATGGGATCCATGAGGAATCGAGGGAACTCCTCAAAAGTTATAGGCACACATTCAGCGATTTTGGTATTACCTGCAAAACCTTAAGAAATTACATTACATAAGCACCTCTTGGTGAAGAGGAACTGATGATGAAGACCAGAGATGACCACCGGAACTCCTTAGTCGTAAGTGATTGACGCCAGCAATGAGATTTCTTTATTGAGAACATGAAGCTACTTTTATACTCATTATAATGCATGTGGTGAAGTGCTACTGATGGTGAAGTACCGGGAGAACTCTTCAATCATTAACGGCCCTGCATCTTGGACAGCGACATTTTGTTGAGGGTGATGAGAATTTTGCATTAGACTATTATTTTTTAATGTGCGTCACTAAAAAGCGAAAAAAAAAATTTTACAGAAAAATAAAACCGTCTTCAAAAACCCACTAAAAATTGTTCAATAAAGACCCGCCTCCGAGGAGCCCTAGGAATTGCCTATTTAGTGCTGACTAGGTACATGAAATATATCGAAGTCGGTGGCAAGAATCATGGTGCCAGAGGCCAGAGGTCAAATTAAAGAAATATCCAGAATAAAACACAGTGAAGCAAACGATATCGATACTTGGTAGCGACTGAGAATTATGCAGACGTGCTTGCGTACTATACTAAGATAAGAAAGCTATCCCTGAATCACCCTTTACCTGACACAAACAAACTTCCTGGCTGCCGCTTTCAATTTAAAACAGTACTATCTCGAATGCGTTGCCATTGCAATTTGAACCTTCTTCTTTAAGCGGTAAAGTTGCTATTCATATGAAATCTTTTGTTATTTATGCGTTTCATTTTGCACTGCTAATTAGCGGTCGGGCTTCACAATAGATAACAAAGCCATTCATTGGAAGATAAGCTCTCAAGTGGATTCCGACATTTTAAATAAATTCTACTATACTCAACTCTCGCAAATAATGGCGGCCGACCGGCCGCACCGGCGACGTGTCAACCGGGCAATAAAGATTTAGCGCGTAACGAGCGTAACTATAGCCGCGCAACACATTGCGCAATATGCGCGTTGTTCGCACAACGTCAGTAATGGTTAGCTAGCAATGTATGCCGTTACTGTCGTACTAACGCATTATAAGTAAATACCATAATAGATTTTCTAGAATATTAATAAATACAGTAAATTAGCGCTTACAGGTAAAATGAAATTAAGTACCTTTAAGATCTTGCCTTCTTATTCAAATAATACGTCAAATACGTCAAATTATTTTTTTTTATCTTAAAATTGGTTGCAAAGACATTTTTTGCCTGAATTGGTATCAATTTTCTATCGTTACTTTTCAGCGGTATGTGTCGATCTAACACTAGAAAATCTCATTACATCTCGGTTGTACTATATCATCCAAAACAATATCGAATGAGCCTGGTTTGGATCTCCGCGAACGGCTATGCGTTCCGAGAAGCATAACAATCGCACGAGCTACACGCTGTATAAGGCGACAAACAAAGAAAATTTCACACATTTCATTTCACAACCCGATCGTTTCAGTAAGCTTGCTCTACGTAACGGCCAAGTTATGTCCTTGCGTTGTTTTATCGATACGCGAGAGGCGACGACCGATAATTATCTTAAGGTCACAACACTATCTCTGTGACGTCGGCGTCATATGCCATGCACTGTGATTGTGACGGATGTAACAGGTGCAGCATTTCTACCAGAGTGGCTGGAGGTTAGGTACGTTATGTTATGTTATGACTTATGACTATTTGGGTGAAGCGGTTTTGCGAGTAATGCAATAATAACATGAGACAATTTTAGGGTCGGTAACCACTATTATTACAACATAATTGTCAGAAGTAAATGGACGGGTAACTGACTGAACACATTATTGCGCTCATTACAATATTTAATTTGTACTTACTTACTTACTAATAAAAATCTTAGAGCGAATTCGTCAAAGCCGAGGCGACACTACACGGCTTGGTATATAATACGGAACTCTGTACAACTCTATTCTAGTTTATGTAGGATTGAACGTCGGTTGCGAGCTACCTACTTGTCCACGGTTTAACTTACATGTGTGCAAATGTAAAACCAAAAGAGTGTGTATTGTATGGACAAGTTGTCAATTTGAGCTGGCCACTTGCGCAAGACACGGTGCTGCGAGAGGGTTCTATTCGATCTGCAGTGGGGGTGTCGAAACACTGACCTAGATGTTCGCACCCCGTTATCGGGCTCGCGACTAACTCGCGCAATGTTATCATTTGTTATTGAATTCGTAGAAAAATTTGCTTTATCTAGACACCATTTTTAATTCTCTACCATACCGACGTGATAAAAAGAAACTTGTCCATATCTTTCATTATTACTTACCATTAAAAATTAATCTCTTTTTAAATACAAATAAACACCCACTAAAGATGTGTGTCCTCTCAGGAGTGTATTGGAGCGGACACATTCGTGACGTGATTAGTTTGTATGGTGTCGAGGACTCAGGCATTAAAAAGTACTTAGTATCATCGCAGACACCACGGTTTTTCGACCGTTCCAATTAAAAGTTGAGTATGAAACATTGTTTTTTCTATTTACCATGTCAATATACATACTTATCTTAATCCGATGCCCATTCCAACATTTATAAAACTAAATTTTTAACAAAAAAATAAAACCGTCTTCAAAAACCTACTAAAAAGCCGCCGTATGACGCCGTGTACCCACGGAGTATATGGAGACGGCATCGAAAGTATTTTCCTCCAGAACCAGCGTAGCCGACTTTAACACGCACACAAATACATTAAAGTTCGCACAAAGTTTACAAACATCGAAATCTTAATCTAACTGGCTGCCAAGTAGTGTGCGTGTGCGCGTGGCTACACGACACGTCACTACAGTCATAGTGACCACCTCCACCTCCGCGCCTCTGGGCTAGAGCGTAGGGCAAGTCGACAACCATTACAGATTTATCGATAAATGATAACATGGACGAGTAGTAGGTACCTCGATGAAATTTAATAATTATCTGTGTTCACTGTACATTTTGATTACAAATTAAATACCACACATTAAATGTTAACCGACTTGAAAAAAGTAAAGTTATCGATATCGATGTATTTTTTTGGTCGAAGCGACTACTATGTATAGATTTATAAACGAGACATATTTTTTTAATTATAAATACCTACATGTCTATGTTTATATTCGGAACTGCCGGCACGCGAGAACTTTTTAACTTTTTTCAAAGATTAGATCCAATTTAATCAAAATACCTATTCTACATATTCGTCAACACAAATGAAACGAACTTAAATTTTCCAAATATTATTTCATTATTTTATACGAGTTCCGATGGCCAACTTTCTGCTTCGTCAGTAGACATCATAATATTTCATAGTAAACCAACTGACAGATCGGTTCCATTTTCAGCTCACTCGAACTCCGAAAAGTAGGTTAAAATTAAATTTTAGGAGTTGAACTTAATAAATATATAGATAAATGTAGGTACACAATTTTAAAAAGAAAACGAAAAGATTAAATTTACGAGGTACCGATTTACTACCGAACCATCCGATTTTATAGCTACTAATTAATAGTAATTCCCCACTTCTTAGCACATGTCTTAAACACGATACTTTAATATAAATCAAGAACACAAATTGAATTTTTATACTGTGCGTTTCAAATTATCGATAAATTGGATGAGGTAGGTATTGCTCAATTCTCGCAAATAATGGCGGCCGGCCGGCCGCACCGGCCGGCACGCACCGGTGACGTAGTGCGTAACGAGCGTAACTATAGCCGCGTAATACATCGCGCAACGCGTGTTGTTCCCACAACGTCAGCAATGGTTAGCTAGCAATGTATGCCGTTACTGTCGTACAAGTAAATAAATACCATAATAGATTACTGGATTTTCTAGAAATATTAATAAATACAGTAAATTAGTGCTTACAGGTTAAATGAAATCACTCCTGGGGTACCTTTAAGATCTTGGCTCCTTATTCGACACGATAAACCTGAACAACACGACATTTTACTAATTTTAAAGTACACTCAAATCGTCGACCGCGGCTGTACTACAACTGAGCTGCGTTTGACAATAACATAAGCGTCTGATCATGACCGCGCTAACACGCGCCACGCCTATAGTATTTCTGTGGTCTAGCTGTGTTGTTTTGTTATATATGTAGGCTCCACGTTGTAAGGAAACCACCAGAAATATCCGTCACTGAATATGTAAGCCCCAAATCGTAACATAAGCTTCGCTTCCACGCATCGTGACCTTTTCAACTCATAGCGCAACTTATAAAATCAATTGAATTTCAAATTTCGCATTCAATCGCCAACATGTTCGCATACATTTGGAACTTAGACCGAAATGCGACAACGTTGTCGTTAACACTGGACTAATACTGTAAGTAAGTATTCTGCATACTAAATTCATGCCGAACGTTCGAGGATAGTGCTGCTTTTAAAGGCAAAGGATAAGTTTGTAAGGCGGAAGGCGGACACCCGTAAAATTTTTGTTGCGTGCGACGTTGAAGTATTGCATAAATAGTTTGTTTTATCCAGGAAAACCAACGATGTAGTCTGTTTGTGGTTTAAGAATTATGATATCTATTGTTTTCATTAGGCCCATTGACGTCAATATTATAAACAGCTTTTTCTTCGCACAAAACGGAATACGCTAAGTATGTATTGTGAGTTACCTATTTCTTCTGCCTATTACTAACACCACACAGTACTTCCGGTTTCTTAATAGGTATTGGCAATCTTCGTTTTCAAATTCTATGATATGATATGATATGACACATGAGTGACAAGTATACTGTCAGTTCGGTCATTCTCTAAGCGTTTCAACCGCCCGTGCATTTCTAATTACCGTTTTACCTAATTATTGGCAATATGGACAAATAACGACAATTTTAATACTTATAGCCAGCACAGGCCTGTATACGGTTCCATGTCAAGTTTTTAAAATGTATTTAACAATTAGGTGCTACGGTAGGTAATTAATTAGATGTTTGACGGGCGGTTCAAACGCTTAGAGAACGGCCGTGGCCGTGGGCCGTGGGAATGGCCGAAGGGTTGTATTTTGGCTGTTCGTACTTTATAATTTACAAAGCACATAAAGTACGCTAAAATACTTTATTTTCGACATCAGTTAAAAAAAATAAAAACTTGTAAGTTGGAAATACAAATAAAAGTATTTTTGCTATGTGTACTTTATTTTTTGTTCTTTTATACCAACAACAACCCTAGTTACGAGTGCACGCGTGATAACGATAACCGAGGAGTAGCTAGATCTGAACCCAAACTCGATAATTCCGCGTAGTAATTGTTTCAGTCGCGTTTTTCCCCATTTGAATTTTTACCCAATCGCATTTTTCCCGTTTTTAAGTTTTACTCAATCGCATTTTTCCGCATTCTGGATTATTGCTAGCCGCATGTTTGTCCATTCTAAATGTCGTTTCCATAGATTCGAAATTGCGGAGCTCCTATTTCTGGGTGATTTGGCCCTTCGAGCCTGCTGCAAAACTAACTTGACCTAAACCTACTAAAATTTTCGACCTAATTAGTACAATAGTAAAATTTGCGACTGGGAAAAATCCAGAATGCGGAACAATGCGATTGGGTAAAAATCAAAAATGGGAACAAACGCGACTGGAACAATTGCTACGTGGAATTATCGAGTTTGGGGAACAAGATCGATACTCCCCAAAAATCGTATATTCCACTCTAGCCCCTAAACTATTTAATACCTAAATGGGGTGTCAAAAACGTGCGAGTGTCATACCTCGCTAGGCTATATAAAAATTATAAAGGGCGTCATACTAGTTACCGCTCGGGTTTTAGTTGGCAGCTTTTTATACTTTTATATACCTAAATTACCTAATAGACGTGTCATTCTCTTTAAACAGTAGCACTTAATCAGAGGAATCCAAAATGCCTATAAAAGTTTTTACTCGGTTTTCGGCGAAACATAAAATTTCGGAATGATTTCATCATCGGCGTCCTTGACTTCGATGATTAACCAGTAGATACTATGACGAGGACTTCAAGGTTCAGGTATATGGTTCCCGTACCAAATGTCACAATAAAAGTTTACCTACTAAATTGGCATTAATTTCCTAGTTCACTTGCAACATTAAACATCTAATTTGAAACGAACACACACACACCACTACATAGTCAAGAAATTTTTAATATTTATTTTTTTGTACCCCCGAGTACAACGGCATACTAGAAGAGCTAACGACCCTCCTCTTCAGAACACAAAGCTGCGTGAAAAATAGTTATTTTAGGAAAGTATCAATGTCTTTGGGACGGGTAACATGAGTATATTTATGTCATCTGATGGGAACATGTAGTTACGATCTAGGGTCCGAATCGGGAATCTTCACGTAGAGGGTTAAGGGGGAGGAAATGGCAAAATCTATTAAGGAGACACCATTTAGGCATTTTAAGCTTACCTACGGTAAGCAGAGAAGGTAAAGCCAGTTTAATGTAATATGAGCCTAAGGTGTAACAAGAAAAGTCGCCTTTGGCGGACATTTAGAGGATCCCATTTCCGACTCCCAATACTGATCCTAGAGGGTAAAGTACCCGGAAAAAGAGCACCAAGACTAGCACGGGGGTTTCTGTCCGATGACATCAAGAAGAGGACCCGACTCCTTTACTGCCAAATCCAAGACGCGACTAAGGATAACGATAAACTTCACTAGTTGACCGCCAAAGTTAACTACGAAGATGAACCCATGATGATGAAGAATACAAAAAATTAAGATGGTGGAAAGATTGCGTAAGTAGTCGTTTATTGTCTACCGAAGCTAAATTATTCTGCAATCCTAAGTGGTAGAGGATGCCGCCCTTTTGAGCAAGCAAGATTTAATAAGTAAAAGGATCCACTGACCGCCTGTTTCACAATCGTCAAGTAAAGCATATCTGTCAAATAAATTTAGCCTTCCCTTTCTTACACTTGAAAATAGACAAGGAGAGGGCTGTCTTTAACTGACAGATTAATTTACTTGTCGATTGTGAACCAGGCCCTAAGAACTCTACAATGTCTCAAAACTTTTTCGGAGGGGGCATCCGAAGTTTAGAATTTAGCCTATCACGCAACGCTACTCAAAATGCACTGCTTGCTAAAACTTTAGCAGCCTTATTTAATAAAAGTGGAGTGTGGTGGAGTAGTTAAGCCACGCTTTGTCCTTATCTGTCATATTGACCTTTAAATTCGGCAGATAAGGACAAAGCATGGCTTAACTACTACACCACACTCAACGTTTA
Source organism: Tortrix viridana (assembly GCA_963241965.1). Classification (NCBI taxonomy): domain Eukaryota; kingdom Metazoa; phylum Arthropoda; class Insecta; order Lepidoptera; family Tortricidae; genus Tortrix; species Tortrix viridana. The sequence continues at coordinate 42,474,582 of OY725171.1, forward strand.
TTAATAAGGGCAAAATAGTTTAGATGGGTCGTTGTAAACTCGTCGAAAAACGAAGTTGCGTTAAGGAATAACACCACTGTTACCATCATATCTTTGCTGTCTCGCTCCTACACACAAACGTAACAGAGATATTAAATAAATTAGTCAGAGATAACATTGTTATGTTGTCCCAGACGCCATCTGTCCAAATCGAGTCTGTCAACAGTAACTATTTATGTTTGTATACGTGCTCTAGTTAGTAATTTTGTAACGGTCGAGCGGTATTCAATATAAATTCCCTTATATTGTAAGGTTTAAAGGTGTTTTAATAAATAATTAATAATGGAAAAGGTTAGCTTCACAGGTTAGCTTACATGAGATTTGGTTTACAAATTCAGATCCCCGTGAATACTTGTTGCCCGAGGCAAGCAACTCAGGCAAAGCAAAGCAGCATCTAATAGTAGGTAGATTATTGAACAAGAGATAAATAAATATAAAATTAAAAATTTAAAAAACCCCCCGACACTAAAAATAAACTCTAAAAACGAACAAATACCAAATTTCGAATCGATCGGACATAAGGAAGTTAGTCAGATCCCCTCATCAACTAGAAAAGAGCTGATGATCTTCAAACGGCTGAACAGATTTTCATGAAACACGAATAAGAAATTATCTATGACACAAAAAATCTAAACGAAAATCGGTTCATCAGTTTGGGAGCTATGATACCACCGACAGATACACAGACAGACACGTTAAACTTATAACATCCCTCTCTTTTTGCGTCGGGGGTTAAAAAGATATGGTTTTACAAAAAATATTAAAAAAAGAATCTTACTTTAGTTGTATTTTTTTTGTTATATACTCAATCCTATTCTATTTTTAACCGATTTCAAAAAGGAGGAGGTTCTTTTTATGTTCGGTTAGGGCCTCTACACAAAACTGCGATGCGACGTCGCATCGCAAAAACCTGCGACGCAAATGTAATGAAATGTATAGTAAACTGCGCAGAAAGCTCTAGATTTTTGCGATGCGACGTCGCATCGCAGTTTTGTGTACAGGCCCTAAATCGGTTTTATGTTTGTTCACCGATATCTCCATCAATTGTGGACCGATTTTTAAAATTATTTTTTGGTTTGAAAGGGTATATTCTCGAGGTGGTTCCATTGTCTGAATCAGATGATGATGATGATGATGATATGATGATATGATGATGATGATGATGATGATGGATGGATGGATATCCATCCATCCATAAGGTCCATATGGACCTTAAGAATTTGCATTCTAAAAACATGTCTTAGTGAAGAGGAACTTATGATGAAGACCAGAGATGACCACCGGAAATCTTTAGTTGTAGGTAAATGTTTCACGGGCAGCGATGAGATTTCTGTATTAAGAATTTGAAGCTACTTTTACTCATCATAGTGCATCATAGTGAAGTGCAACTGATAATGAAGTATCGGGAGAACTCCTCAATGATTAACGGCCCTGCATCAAGATCAGCGACAAGGACAAGGAAAGTGACATTTTGTTTGTGGCATTTAGGGTAGGTATTGTTTCTTAATGTAGAGAAGGCATGCTACAGTGAATTTCAGAAGATAATTAATAAAACGCGAAAAATACATATAATATTACGAAAAACGCTAGTTGTGTACCTCCTTGAAATTTGGTACCTGCATCAATCACTGCCCTGCCAAGCTAAAATGCGATATCTCAGACAAAACTGCTGTAGCAATATATATGTTTTTTTTGCCTTAATAAAAAGTCATTCATGTTACTACCAGTAGAGAAAAAATGTTTTTCGGATAACTATAAAAATAACCAAGATATACGCTATTAAAGATTGGTTTCTATTTCTTTCTAGCAAAATTGAATTTAACATGGCCGTAGTCACAGGCCGTAGTGCACGCTGACGTTCGTGTCGATCGATCTCTCTGTCTAATTACTAACTTTTAATTGTCACTTTTTGCTATCTCTTTTACGATATTGTCATATTTTGTTAAGAAATGCGATGAAAAAATTTAATGCATATTTCCAATTGCTACCTCATTACTAACAGAAGAGGACTGATTCTGCTTTCGGTATTGAATTTGAGATATCGCCTTTTAACTTAGGAAGGCGACGGCAGAACAACATTTCGGGAACTTACATAGAATATTATATCGAAGTAGGTGGCAAGAATCAATTAACATTGCTTTTGTTTTCTTGACGCCCGAGTCTCACTTGGCCAATTTTGTTATTTTCTAGTCTCATATGGCTCATCTCATGGTGCTTAACGCCAGGCTCCTTAGTTACGAAATGGATACGACATACCCACGCCGACAGCGGAGTTTTGGCAAGGGATGTGTAAAAGACAGACAGGATTATGTAGATTACTCCAGTCATTTTACGGGTTTTGAAACATTAATTTATAATAGCCTGTTTTTTTACCTACTCCATTTTTATAAGATATTCTAAGACACTATATTCATGAATCCTACAGACTTTCCACCCGGAAGTAGGTATATAAATATTCTGTCAAATAAATCCCTTTTTTTTTATTAAAAATCGTAATTGTAATTTTTGTGTAACAAAATATTTACACGGAAAGCCACTAAATCAGCAAAATACATGGCTCCTGTTATATATACCCTTAAATTATAAAAAAAGTTAGTGTAATAAGTAGTGCTTTGATAAAAATTACGTAAAACTATTTATAAGCGTCAACACTGATCAATTTGTTATTTTTTATAAGGAATTATTATTTACCACCATAAAATCCACCTTCCGGTATAATATTGTGTATGATTTGCTTGCAACGTTTATATTTATTGTAATCAACAAGGAATGAAGAAAACTATAGCCAATTAAGATTTTTAAATACGGAAATATGCAAAATGAAAACAATATTCTAGTTAATTGAATATTAATGAGACACCTTAATTATTTTTTGTGCGATTCATCTTGAATTTTGTAGATCAAATATGAAGTGAGCAATATGAAAAAAAATGTTTATAATGATTTTTAACAAAATTTTCAGGTTTTTTTTTTAATAACTTATTGACTCATATTTAGTTGGATTATGTTTTTACCTAATTACAAGAATTATAATATATCCGATACACAAGAAAAATCAGCTATTATAAATTATTTCCGTTTCACCATACTAGCGTCCGTAAATTTCCTGGAGTAGATTTGTCGCACCGCACGCGACGACGACAATAGCGGCCTTTACATAGTCGTTCTATCGCGCGTTCTCAGGAGCGTACAGCATTGCGTGCCGGTAAGCCAGTACGCACAATCGTGCGCGATTATGTTTTTGAACTTAAAGCTAACGTTCTTTCGCGCGCGATTGCTCGTATCAGTTTTTGCTAAAACGGAAAGAGCGAACGTGTACCTAAAGGCTAATCGTGCGTGATAGACAACGCGAAATTGGCGCGTGTTGGAGTGTGTACAGTTCGAACAGCTTTAGTAAGCTTGTGCGAAAGAATAAAATTTTACGCGTAAAGGCAACCTCGATCCACGCGATTGGGCGCACTACCTGAGCTCATCGCGCGGTCTATCCCTTCCCCTTCCGACATCTTTAGACGCGCAATCTTTCGCACACGATTAAAGGCTTATTACACCTTCCTAAATTAGTCACTAACGAGAGGGACGCCGCAATACGTTAGATACGTATGGAGATATCTCCATCTCAATGACATATTTGTGCGTCAAACATATCAATGTCAACTGCAACACAACACGTCTACGTAACGTGTGAGGAGTTCTGTGACAAGTATTGGTTGCTGCACGTCTCGATTATTTTGTCGCGTTTTTTAGTTCCTGAATGGTGTTGAAGAGCTCGGTGGAGTGGTCGGCGCGTATGGTAGCCGACACTCTTGCCTCTGATCTCTAAGAATATAACACTCAATTAAATGTTTGTATAACATTTTCAAGAACCGATCACATGTACCTACATAACCTTAAACTTTGACATTGGCAGAATTGTCCTCATGGACAGAAGCCATTTTTACAAAAAAATATTAAATTAATTACGTAACGTGTCTTTCAAGGGAATCCTATAGACGTAGAGGGATAATAAACTGTAGATTTTGAAACGGGCTGTAAATACTACGAAAAACCTAATTATAACAATCGCAACTGTATCGCAATATCGGTAATATAAAAATGTAAGATTTTATTTACTTAGCTATAATAGTCTCGTGCAATTTATCAAATCACCTTATACCTAGTTGAATAAAAAAATGTAATATAACAAAATAACAACCCTAGATATAACAAGCCTAGAGCTTAGTTTGGGACTAGGTCCATTTGTGTGAGATTGTCCCTGATATTTATTTTTTATTTATTTTAAAATGTCAAATACACAATCATAAAAATAAAATGTCCCTGCCCGTTCGATTCGCTAGAGCAAAGTCAATTACTGATTGGTGTGTCAGGTGCAGAAAGTGTCATTGGACGACAAGATTGGTTCTCAGCCAGTCTACGTTCTCTGACTGGTTCAGTATGATATTATACTATTTACTCGTATAAAGGCAGGCCACTTTAATATCTGTTCTGTGAAGTATGTTGGATTAAGTATTGTCAGATAGATTTATAAAAAAAAAACCGGACAGACAGACAGACAACGAAGTTTCACCATAAGGGTTCCTTTTTTACCATTTTGGTACGGAACCCTAAAAATAAGTCTTTATTAAGTTGTTTAAATGGGATAGTGAATTTTTCAAGGGGTAAAATGTATAAAAATAAACATTTTACCCAAAAAAAAACCGGTCAAGTGCGAGTCGGACCCGCACCGAGGGTTCCGTATTTAAGTCCGTACTTCAAAAATATACCTATTTATGTACTTTAATTAGTATGCAATAAGGTCCATTTTGACTTGCCTAAACTTTAGTCGTTTTTTTAAATTTCTCGAAAACTATAAATTTTGAACACTTCGTTTTATTTTTCCCGTAAAATATACGTAAGTTAAGAATTTTTCAGATTTTTCGGTTCATAAACTTCAGAGATAAGGGGGGGGACGGTAATTTTTTGAACATTTTTGGTTATAAGTAAATCAAAAAGTACGTCACGGAAAATTATAAAAAAAAATAGTTTTGAAACCCTTTCATATGAAACCCCATTTGCTATAATCAAATCACTTTAATTTCTCAACCCCCCGAGCCCTTCTAGACCCCTTTTCCATTATTTATAAAATGAATTTCATATTTTTTTACTAACAAACATTTACATTTACAAACATCTCTTTTTAGTAAAAAAATATGCGGGCAAGCAAGTTATACAACTATGCCAAATTTCAAGTTGATAGCTTGTGTAGTTGCTGAGAAAAACTGCTGTGACATACAGACAGACAGACAGACAACGAAGTCTCACCATAAGGGTTCCTTTTTTACAATTTTGGTACGGAACCCTAATTAATAAAAGGGATGGTTTTATCTTCCATGTGCGAGGGCAAAGAGTTTCAAACTAGGCGCACGCGCACGGGTCATCGAACCCCAGCTCTTTCTAACGGCACCCAAGCGACTCGCTAAATTCGATCCATTCACAGAATTTTATAGTATAAACAGCACGTGTACATGGGCAAAACAATTGGTTTTTTGAAATAAGAACCGTACAGGATGGTGATGTGGTGTTGTGATGCCGCCGTTTGTGAAAAGAATCCCTCTAGTCCCAGTACTGCGGTTGATTAGTCCGGGGCCGAATTACTGCCACACTTTTGTTTCCAATAGTTCGGTTATGACGTCAAACCGAACTACTGAGAATTAAAACGACTCAAAAGTACGGTTAAGGATGCAGCTAAATAATAAAATAAAAAAATAAAAATGATTTATTCAAATAAAATAAAAAATCAAAGATGCATTTTTTCATTAAATTTGTTTTATAAAATAAAAAAGGTTAAAGTTACTTCTTCGGTTTAGATATATATTATAAACGGGTCACTCACGCCTTAAAAGTTGAAACATGAGTCATTCATGAACCATGAACCAACCATGTGGAACTTTATCGACTTTTAAAACGCGAGTGAACCGTTTAAATATATTATGATTAACTTTTTCGTCTTATAAATATTCAAATTATTTTCTTATATAGCTAGGCAAACTTATTTATTTACGGCAGTCATAATTTGTTTTGCCAAGATTCTATATATACATGTTGCGGAGTATTTAGTATTTATCCGATTCGCATGGCCGTTTTTTTAATAATAAAAGTGGTTTGCACATCATTAACCGAACTACACACGACTTCCCAATAGTTCGGGTTGATGTCATGTCATAACCGAACTAATGGGAAGAAAAGTGTGGCAGTAGTTCGGCCCCGGACTAATCAACCGAACTACTGGGACTAGAGGAAAGAATCCCATCAAAAACATAAAGGTAAAATGAGAGCCAAGTTCAATATTAAGAATATGCGTCGTTGTTGACTGTTGAAAAGTAATTCCTTTTTCTTTGAACTTGGCTGGACACGCTGCCGCGTGTCTAGATACCTAATATTCCGGGGCAAGAATATCTACAAGGCAAATACACATGCATTCGGTTTTTACAACTTTGCGATACCCTGGATAGCCAGGGAAGATACACGTTGGAGACGTTTTTGATGCGTTTGTTCCTGAGACTTAGTTGTTTTCAAAGACCTAAGTAGGTATTTATTACTTATCCCTACTGATGTATGTAGATCGTTATCTAGTTCCTCTAGTACAAGCCCAGAGTTTAGTTTGGGATCAGTACCATTACCATGAGTTTACAGTGACCGCACTCGCTAGCGACGGCGTAAACGATTTGTATGGAGAATTGTACAGCTCCTCTAGCGGTCACTTAAAGAACTAAAGATCGCTAGTATGAGTACAACGGTAAATAACCTATCGAAATCTATTCGTTAGCGACTAACGTTTTGTAACCGTTGCCGTAGAACATCGGTACCATGAGTCGTAAATTTGACAGATGTCATCGAAAAATACCGTATCGACTGTAGTTAACTATTTCACTAGCAAATTGGTGCGTGAAAACTTAGAATTATTGTTTAGTACGTGACTCCAATTATTTATCTATCCAAATAATATCGGCAAGACATTATTTAGCGTGGAATATGTAGGCTTATGAAGACGAACGACGAAAACAAGGAGGATTTCAAGCTGATATGAGAAATATTACGTTAAGAAATCCACTTCAAAATTTAACTGAGAATAAATTTTATTAAAGGATATAGGCTCAGTAAGGAAGCTTTTGAGAATTTGTGCGATTCGTTAACGTACTACACGGATTTGAAATCCACTCACAAATATAATGTTCCCGATCCTGATGACAAGGATATGTCTGAAGAAAGTCAAGGTATTTATAGTGAAAGATAATGATTATATATTAACTTTAATACTAAATATGTCCTTATCTTTATTATGTTTGTTGTAGGTACCTATTATTATCAGAACTATTTGAGGGCCAGGAGTTAGTGTTGGAAAATGAAGGCACCAGTGATTTATTAATGGAGAGAGCACCGCGGGATCAATTAGTTAGAAGACTTGCATCAATGCATTATTTCCAAATACTTGTACCATGTTTTCTGTTTTTTGTTTAATATAAAAATAAAAAGTACTCATACATCACACATAATCTTTATTTATTACACAAAATCTTTATTTATTACACAAAATCTTTATTTATTACACAAAATCTTTATTTATTTGCTAAAGTATCTACAATTATATTTCCTAATGCTAAAAATTTACCAAATAAATCTAACCACCGTTCTTGCATTCTAAACTCTGATTCCCTTAACCTATTCCTCTCCCGCTCCACTTCCTGTTTAAAAGCTCGCCATTCACTGTCAGCTCTGACAAAGGCTTGCCTTGCCAAATCTGACTGTCTGGGTGCGAGTCCTTCTGTAGACAGGAGATTAGTGGTTTTGCACCTGACGTCTTCGCCACTGACGCGGTGTGGGCTGTAAGAGCTTGGGGCTCTGCCACCTGGCATTAGCAGCTGTTAATGCTGTTCTTGTGACCGCAGGCTCACCACCGTGCGTTACTCCGGTCTCACTCCCGTCCACCTCGGGCAGGGCTGTAATGGATAAAAAAACGTTTACAGTACTATTTTGAATTCTTAATTAACTAATGAAACTAGATAGGTAGGTACATTTTACTCTAAAATGTGATAATAACAGCAAAATTTATTGGAACCTATTTCTTGAAGAGCTGATGGAAATTGACTGTCATTGCAGTCACTATACCTGGGCTGTTAACTGTTTCGGGATACTCTCTGTCCACCAAGTCTTGTTCACTGCAAGTGCTGTTAGCCACAAGCAATGGTGGAAAAAAGGAGGGCTGAGCTGATGTCCCTGGTACAAGTGGTACAAGTAGATTCCAGTCTCCAACGCCTGCAGTGAAAAAAAACACATTGAAATAATCTTTCCTAGGACATGAATTAAATGAATTTTTATCTTAAATATATATAATAAATTGTTTATTTTATTTCAATAGTAACAATGATAGGGAAACTTACTGGAACAAGTTTGTTGAGCAAGTTATTCATTTAGCAGGAAAATTGATAGGCTGTCATTTGTTTCTAGTGCCACTTCAGTAACTTCTTCCTGTAAAGCATTATTTTAAAAGAATGCCATGAGATATGAAATTAATGACTTATATGTAAGTATATTATAATTTTCGGCACATAAATAAATAAGTTTTTGTCTAATTTGACTATACACAGACGTATGAATGAACTGTCACATTGACAAAAAAATCAAAACAAATTCAAGAATCACTTACACTTACATAGTGACACTGCTCTAGGGCACTTTTTTAAATTAGCAGGGTTATTTCTATATTTTTAAATGGATGACATGGATACTTATCTTTTAGCCCAATATCATCCTTACTCTGTCTTTTTATTGTAGTTAGAAAGAGACAACTTCGTTTGGTGTGAAATTAGGCACACGTAACGATAACTACACGAACTATCGAGTTAACGTTAGCGAGAATAGTAAACGTTTATGTGACTCATGGTACGAGTTTAATCAAAAACTATTCGAAGGACGTTTACTCGCTATCGACTGTAGAACGTAACACGAGTTTTCGATAGCAACTCATGGTAGAGGTACAGGTCAATAAGCGATAGATTGCCCCCTGATATTTATTTAAATCAATAAAAATTTAAATTAGGAGAGCCTTTCTCGAGATTTTGCGAGACTAACGCACGACTATTGATTTTTATTATTTTATATTATATAAGCAGTATTTTTTATTTGTAAATACCAATATAGGGTGTTTGGCAGTCGGTTGTGGGGTTTTTAAGGGATGATAGTTAGGGTCATTCTGAACATTTTTGACCACATTTACTATTATGCTAAGTTTCACGGTCATTTTTAATTATTTTTTTTGAATAATCCCTCTGTTTGCCAGTTTTTTTTTTTATTTAACACCCTGTATAGCCTGTATTGAGTGAATTTTTAGTGTTTTGCCTTCGCAATACCTTGGTTCTTCAAAATAAATTCAAATAATTACCTACTACTGCTAGACTGATTAAAAAAAACCTCTTTAGACATGACGATAAAAAACAAAATTGAATATTTTGTAACTTTGCATGTCTATAAAAAAAAGTAACAGCGATTTACGCGAACAAATTACTTAATAAACTTCTTTGATTTACGGGCTTTCTAAGCATGTGCCATTTAAAATAAGAAAACTAAAAAAAATAATTAAAATTAAGGTATTTCCAAAAAAAGACCTTATCTCCATACGTTGATTAGTGTAGTGGCTGGTTAGTTGCAGTATTTTGAATTTGAATTTGGAATGTTCTTGTAAATTAGTCGCTCACTCCTTGTAAGAAAAAATTCAAATTTTATATAAGGAACGTTCTAGTTCTGCTTATTTTTCAATTAGTCTGTTTTTCTTGGTTGGTATATTATTAGTGAAATGTGGGGGGTTGAAGTTTGTATGGTAGTTTGGTGGTAACAAATAAAAAAAATTGACTTTCGGCGATTGTGGATAGCTAGCTACCCCTAAGGGAATGAAATATTTAAACATGATAGATTTAAACACTTAATATTAGAGCAAATTAATACGAGTATTGTATCTACATCAATACGAGTAATATTACTATAGCGACAACGCAATTAGCGTTGCCAGCGAGTCTTTAACTTTTTTTTAATTACCTACATGTCTCAATATTGTAAAATGTTCTCGAGTCAAATGTCCCTCGTTAGGTAGGATCGACTGAGAGAGATTCAACATAAAAACCATTTTTTCAATTCTAGAGAAGGTAAACGGGCCAGATCTTGGACTCCAATTTAGAGCAGTTCTTACGAGCCCAAGGGTCAGAATAGAATGATAAAAGTACGACACGCTTTTTGTTGGTCTGCCACACTAACGCTTGCTCTTGCTCACTTGGTGATTATTTTTTACGACCTATTTAAAAGAAACATACCTTTTAAGGGGTACCGGGTTATGTCTCCATTTATGCCTATGACTGTACGAGTACATGCATGACAATTCAATTTCTTCAACGATAGCAAATATTAATCCGCGCGAAGCAAAAAGAAGGGTATTCTGTGTATAAATGTACATACGTATGTATGTGACCGACAATCAGATGTTCCACTCTATCTCCTAAACTATTGGACCGATTTTAATAAATGTCATATGATTCGCCAGGCGGGTTTTGGTTTCTTAAAGGTTAGGTTATACAAAAATATTAGTAGGTTATTTTAGTAGGTAATAAATACAATTCCGCTTAATACTCGTAGTACAGTCAGCTGCAGAGAAAAGTAACCCCCTCTGCATACAATTTACTTCGCAGGGGGGGTTACTTTTCTCTGCAGCTGACTGTACATAACTAGCTTAGTGTTTTACAAATACTTAAAATGAAAATTTCTAAAACGCACTGTTAAATTTAAATCGATTGTACAAGTCATTGCCGAAGTGAGGCAACACCAGAAATGTCTGAAACTCGTCCGATTAAACGCAGTAAATGTTGAACACCTTGGTACTTGGTATGTACCTACTCAATGAGCACTGGCTTGAGGCCTTCATCGCAATATAGCGTTAAAAACACGGAATACCTACATTATTTAAAATATTGCATCTTAGCTTCGTAAGTTTTTATACAGCCACAAAATCTTATGTTGTAAGCAATGGTTGCAAGCGAGAAAAAAAACTAATAACACATGCTACTAAAGCCCTAAAATGTATCCAAAAGATAACAATTTCGTCGAATTACTTAAAACTCCAATGACATCAGCATTTTAAAAATATTTTAGTATCTACTTTGAACGGCTGGCTGATAAATGCACTACATCCGTTTTGCGGTTATAAAACCTGTTACAAAAATTCAAAATAAGCACTCTTAAACTACACGGATAATATACAGGGTGTATGGCAGATCGTGTGCCAAAAGACCAGGAGGGCGTGGTAAGTGTTAATTAGGGCAAACTATGTTGCATATGGCCCTACCTACCCACCCTGGTCTTCTGACACACGATCTGCCATACACCCTGTATATTTATATTTATTTATTTGTCAACGGAATGTTAGTGCGGACTGCGAGCCTTCCCGCTAATTAGTGACAGTAACGCCATAGTAGATTGTATTACAAAGAAGCAAAATGCAATATTTCATCGAGGGTTAGCGTGTTGAATCCCGAACGAAGTGATAAAACATTAAAAACATTATAATCTTAACACCGATCATTTTTATTTAAGTAGACATTCTAATATGGAATCCTGAGCGTACCTATAGTGGGGGATTCAAACCGCCACGCCCGAGATAGAAATAATTTTGTTACCGTGTAATACACTCTTCTTTTCACTTCTCCTAATTAATTACTAGAGAAAAACTAATTATCCAATAAGTTAGTAAAAGACAATAAATAAGTAAACTAAGTAAAAGTCGAGTGTTAAGTGGGTTTTATGGACGAGTTGTACACTCTACTTTTCACTTCGATTGCGAGGAAATGAAACAGCAACATGATAAAAATAATAATAATAAATGCGACGAAATAAAAATTATAAGTTTATTTCATGATGCTTTATTGTGTACTTAAGCTGTTGGTATCCTTGCCTTGGTCTTAGAATACTAACGAAACGAAATAAAGTAAAGTTGTTCGTGTGGCTGTTGGACCGATTGCCTAGGTCTTCGACGAAGATTTTACTTTATGCACTAGAGCATAAGAAACGACTTTATATCGCCTACGCACGACATAAAGACGAACTTTTAGAGCATGATAAGTGAAAAACAAATAATTACATAAAATAAACAAAAAGTATTTTGATACCATATTTAAAAACAATGTACATAAATATGTCGTGTGATGCAGTAACGCGTTCAAGGAGACGATCAATTTTATTAAACCTTAAGCGCTCAATGAAGGAAAATAGCGCGCTTTTTGAACTCCTACTGAAGCAGTCTCCTTGAACACCGTTCTAAAATTTTTTTTTGTGTTCTGTGGTGTCTCCGGTGTGTAGAACCACAGAATAAGTACCTGCATAGAAACCGGACTATAATAAACAGCAAAAGACGTAAGGTCGCCGTCAATAGAACTTGGAAAAGATGTAAACAAATTAGTACTGTTTGACACATAACCTCAAATATTCCCCAAGCGTGTTTTTATTCCAAATAACGTATATTGAATAGTTATTTCATCTTGAACTTAATATGAAAATAATGATCTAGTGTATAAATCATTGCAAAGATTGAGTTTATCTTACCTTCCCGTTCTCACCTTAGTTATTTTTTAAACCGACTTCAAAAAAGGAGGTTTTCAATTCGACTGTATGTTGCTTTTTTTTGTATGTGTGTTACGCGATTACTCCGTCAACTGTAGACCGATTTCCAAAATTCTTTTTTGTTTGAAAGGTATACTTACGAGGTGGTCCCATTGTCACCAAGTCAGAATCTGATGATGGGATCCAAGAGGAATCGAGGGAACTCCTCAAAAGTTATAGGCACACATGCAGCGATTTTGGTATTACCTGCAAGACCTTAAGAATTTGCATTACAAAAGCACCTCTTGGTGAAGAGGACCTGATGAAGACCAAAGATGACCACCGGAACTCATTAGTGATTGACGGCAGCAATGAGATTTCTTTTTAAGAATATGAAGCTACTTTTATACCTACTCATTATAATGCATGTGGTGCAACTGCTGCAACTGATGGTGAAGTACCTCAATGATTAACGACCCCTGTATCTTGGAGAGCGACATTTTGTTAAGGGTGATGAGCGGCCTACTAGGAGTCCTAGGAACTGCCTATTTAGTGCCTACTAGGTAGGTCATGAAATGTAGGTAGGTACATATCGAAGTCGGTGACAAGAATCATGTGACATGGCTATTGTGTCCCTACTTGACACCGGCTTTTTTATGATTGTTACCTCAGAAATCCGTCATTTATGAATCGATTTTATTTTTTATTTGAAAAATTCTTAGTTTAATTTGGAAGGATATATATAGGCGCATATCCATCACGCGTTTGCAAAAAAATACAACGACTACTATTTAATACAACAACGGCCATATTTAAATACAACTTCGCGTGCCAGCGCATGCGACGCGCCTGCTTCACACACGCCAAGCGCCGCGCTGCCCGAGTTGTCCGCGGCGACAGCGGCGCGTCGCGCGCGCGAAGCAATAGCGTCTCGGATATTAGCCTTCTAAACAGGTTAGAAGGCTAAGCCGGGAGCGAAGCGAAATGGAGCGAAGCGATTCTATACCGTTAAGATTATTCTCCTTAATAATTTTATGCAATTATTATGTTATTCCTTGCGACGATTCGGCTTATCAATGTTATGCATAAAGATTATTCGGCCAAATTTGTATGCGTTGTGATTGTATGCGAAACTAGACTATACCATAAAAGTTTCTGGTTATTGTCAATTATGCTTAAATTTATTATGCAATGCAATATATAATTATTACTTACAAAAAAAACATTTTACGATACAAAATGGTATGTTCTGATTTCATTATTTTATCTAGATAGGAAAAAAGTATTGACTGATTTTCATTGGTTCTAAGGTTGGACAACAATGTTATCGACGAAATCATTCTTGTCCCATGTCTGTCCTTAAAAGGGATGATAGACGTACGAACTTAAAGTAGGTACGCGGTTTTTAAGTTCGCGAACTTTCTCATTAGCTTCACGCGTGTCACCAAAAACAATCTATGAATTCCGTAATTTTTTATATTTCGAGTGAATAGCTTCGAAAACCAGCCATTTTTGCACCATAGCCGCACGTCACAAAACAAAAAATAATCAATAATACTTAGTAAATAATTTTGAATGGCAGCTTGCGGCACGCGGCGGTGACAGACGTACAAGCCAAAGCTGGCTACGAGCTAAATTTCAAACAAGTCCGATCGCCAACAAACTTACTCGGCGGTTTTAAAATACGCGTGCGGGTGACACAAGAGCCACAAGTTCGCGTACTTACTTGCACGTCTATCACCGCTTTAAAAGTGATGGTTTTTGACCCCAAACCAGACCAAAAATGTTAATGTTCAATGTTGAGAAAATACTATACCTACATACAAATGGCTTATCTAGCTTAATATTAACTTTTTAATTTTGCAAGCTTAGACTGCCGTCTTTTTCCTGAGAAATGTCAGGCCGAGGAATGCGGTTCGACCCATTTAGCTCCACCCCCACTCCGAGGAGTACCGGTCCTGCGTGCCCTCAATCCGCGGTGACAGTGTTGCCATAATTATCGACGTAACGAAATAATGGCGCTGGCAACACAGCCTTCCTTCGATTTTATGGTTTTGAATTTAGAATGCGAATTTTGTGTAATTTTTTATAATTTGGTAGTATTTTGACCGTCTGGTATCATTAAGTACCTATACTTAATTAAAATTATGATTATTAGAGTGGTAAGTACTCTAATAATAATAAACAAAGAGTTTTGATTTTGACACCCTGAGTAAAAGTAAGATAGGTAGGTAGGTATTTAGTTATATGTGTTTAGTATCGGATCGGGTTAAGGAGTTTCTTATATCGGATCAGAAAATACATATACCTTATTATTTATGTATATATGTATGTAAACTCTTTATTGCACAGATAATAGATTTACCTACAATGAATACTCATAACATAAAATGTACAAAGGCGAGCTTATCCCTGTAAGGGATCTATAAGGGATTTATCCGATGGAGAAGTCAAACTTTGACGTCTAATTTCAAAGGGTTTACTCATCAGTGGCCTATCTATAATATATATAATATGTTTAGGAGTTTAGGTAAACATAATACGAGTATATTATGTTTAGGTAAACGGTATGTGTTTGATGTAGGTATGTATATATTGCTTTTTATTTTAATTGAAAACAAACTATATTTAAACTACATTATTCAAAGTGAAGAAGGTAAACCTAAACCGCGTTGTGTTGGCGGCCGACCGGACTTCGGCCGCGGTTGCCGACGCAGCGACTGCACACGCTGTCGTCGATGTACCTTGAAAACGAACTAGCCGTAAGTTACGACGAATTATCAGGCCAGTGGTATCGACGTATCGGCACAGAATAAATATAGCTAAAGCAGTAAACAAACTACGAACAAACGACCGAAACTCGTCTCGAGCGACACCCGCCACCACCCCGCCACCTGACAGCACTGCCTTGTCCGCTTAGGGGTCTCGTTGAGACGTGCGTCTGTGTGAGTGCGACGTTTCGAACGTTTGCTCGTAGTTTCTGTACTGCTTTAGCTATATTCATTTTGTGGAGTCGGTTAGCTGGTTCCGCAACACACGATGTTTATTTTATACAGGTGTGCAGTGCGTGGGTAGTAATGCAGCGAGACCTGCGTCTGAGCACGCGAGTACGTATCGCGGTATCGCTCATTATACTTAGATACCTACCTAGGAAGAAATGGTTGGTAAGTTAATTATTATTCACCTCGCTAGCATTTTAGGGTTCCGTAGTCAAACAAGGAAACCCTTATAGTTTCGGCACTTCCGCCCGTCTGTCTGTCTGTCTGTAAGTCACACTCACTTTTTCTCAGAAACTATCATGCCGGCACTTCACTTGGCTGATATTTGTCAAATATTGTAGTTGCATCTCTTTCATTCGATATGTCAAATGTAAGAGATGTAAGATCAATATTTGGCAAATATGGCCAAGTGAAGTGCCGGCTTCAGAACTACAAAGCTGAAATTTTATACACATATTTAATATTTAAAAAAAAAAACAATTTCCATACAAAAAATTGACGAAGTCATTACTGCCCCAGTGGGAATATTTTTAAGAACTATCGCTCGAATTGATTGTTTTAATTAACCTAAAGTACCCGTGTACCAAACGGGTATCCTGCATATACATCTAGTTGCGGTTTTCTATCAATATTTGCTATGTACACCGTCCACTAATATTCACGACATTAGCAAATAAATAGCTTTTCTAAAAAAATATAATTTGTGAAACATTACGAAAAATGGGGAGTACCTTAAAAGTTACCCTTTTGTCAATTACTCGGAAACTATAAATTTTGGACACTTCGTTTTATTTTTTTCGTAAAATATAGGTAAGTAGGTAATTATCTATAAATTAGGAATTTTTCAGATTTTTCAGTTCATAAACTTCAGAGATACGGGGTGGAACGGTTATTTTTTGAAAAATTTTGGTTATAAATCAAAAAGTAGGTACGTCACGGAAAATTATAAAAAAAAAATAGTTTGGAAATGTGTAGATTGAGCCCTTTCATATGACCCCCCACTTGCTATAATCAAATCACTTTCGATTTCAACTCCATTCTAGACCCCTTTTCAATTATTTAGATATAAAATAAATTTCTTTTTTTTTTTCTAAAAACAGATGCCAACAGAAGTTATAAATTTCAAGTTGATAACTTGTGTAGTTGCTGAGAAAAACTGCTGTGACAAACAGACAGACAGACAGACAAATAGACAGACAACGAAGTCTCACCATAAGGGTTCCTTTTTTACCATTTTGGTACGGAACCCTAAAAGCAACAATACTAGGAGTAGGATATTTCAAACTTGAAAACCGAAAACGCCTCGCGGGAAAATTGTGTTTAGGTATATATTTAAACCATCTCACAAGTATTGTGATGATATTTTTGATCAAACACAAAACTTTTTTTTAGGTCGGTTAAAATGGCTTGTTTTATGTCCTTGTTGTACAATCTAAGTACCAATCGTAGAATGTTGTATTTATTAATTGCGTTACGTTAAACAATGTTGATTGGCCTATGTTAAATTCGAATTGTCTCCTCGTCGCTGGTCCCAGTGACTCACGGATTCTGAGAATCGAAATTCGAACGTAGACTGTTGCGAAACGTTGGAACGATGTATCACCCGACCGACCTCGACTCGACGCCACAAAGGGGTCGAGAAAGCGTTCGATTTGCTACAGATTTAAAATGTTGCCCTTGCAACCACTGATAGTGTAGGTATTAAAAGACGTAGATAGATATGGCATGCTCTTACTGCGCGGCCATTAGGGTGCGTCCACATTTGTGACATTTCGGCGTGACAAAGTTCCGTGACCGTGTCAGAAAAAACCCTCTACACTATCGAGCAAACACGCGTTTCTGACACGGTCACGGAACTATGTTACGATGAAATGTCACAAATGTGGACGCACCTTTAGAATTTGCTCCGCCGCGCCGCACACACACATTCGTCGCAAATTAATACGGAACACGAGAGAGAGAAACATAAACATAAAGAGATATCTAATACCTTAAATATACGTATATATATATACCTAAAAACAGTAAACAAACTAACTTCAAAATTCGTTTTTCTTTAAGCCCGCTTTATTTTGCACCTCTTTTTCTTAGCTCCGCTTTTAAAGCACTAACTTTCATTGACCCGTAACACATATTTGCCATAATTAATCTCAGGTATTGCAAAAAATTCACAACATTATTCTAATTAGAAATCAACCCGCGTAACCAACCGCGTAATAATTTGACATTTCGGACACCTCACGCTACACTAGCGCCTCTAGCGGCGAATTCACACGCGATAGCCCTCATTTCAAAAAAAATTTTTGGTATCAAACTTCTCTTTGTTACAAAAAGAGTGGCAACTGAAAAGTACTTTCTTGTTACTTACATACTTTTAACTCTTATAAGGTTTTAATCAGGTAAAGGTACAGTCACACCACGGGATTGTTGAGCCACTTGCTAACATTCTTAATTCGGTCGGGTTGTCAAATCATACAATATAATATAATACACCTAATATTACTATTGGAATTAGACGATTTGACAACCCAACTGAATTAAGAATGTTAGCAAGTGGCTCAACAATCCCGTGACTGTACCTATAAATAAATCCGTGTCAAAATTTTTCATGTGTAAACAAATAACGAAGATGCGGTTAGCCTAATTTGTATAGTGTCTGTCTACGAAGCTTGCAGTCCTGGGTCCAATTCCCGGTTTGGGCAAATATTTGTGTGATGAGCGCGAGTAGGTAGGATATACTCCTGAGTTTTGGATGTTTTCTATTTATGTATAAGTATTTATTTTTGTATATATATTTATATAAGTATGTACATCGTATTTTAGTACCCATAGTCTCATAGTACCCGCCTAGAGCTTAGTTTGGAAATGTGTATTTTGTGCGAGATTATATGCCATAATAGGTATTTATTTATTTATCAAAATATTTAATAATAATTAGGTATGTTGTACGTGTAAATGCAACGCGGCGCGTGGCGGTTGTACTCCAGTCATTTTACGGACGCTAGTATGATGATGAAACGGAAATAATTTATAATAGCTGATTTTTATTGTGTATCTTATATATTATAATTCTAGTAATTAGGTAGAAACCACAGACCAAGGAAATACTATAGACGTGGTAAGGGGCGTGGCGCGTGTAACCGCGCTTATGATCAGACGCTCATGTTATTGTCAAACGCAGCTCAGTTGTAGTACAGAGTACAGACGTGGTCGACGAATTAAGTGACTTTAAAAATAGTAAACTGCCGTGTTGTGCAGATTTATCGTGTCAAATAAGGGGCTAACTGCCGCACTCAGAGACGTCAATTAAGTTTTAAGTTTCATTAAAGTAGCTGCTGTCACGTTCTTTGCTATAGCAATAGAATAAGACGCAGCAACTTTAATGAAACTTAAAACTTAATTGACGTCTCTGAGTGCGGCAGTAAGATCTTAAAGGTACCCCAAGAGTGATTTAATTTTACCTGTAAGCACTAATTTACTGTATTTATTATATTTCGAAAAAATCCGTTACGCTCGTTACGCGTCAAGTCTTTATTGCCCGAGTGACACTTCACCGGTTCGTGTCGGTGCGGCCGGCCAGCCGCTATTATTTCGTAGTCTTTAAAGCGCTATACATAAGAACTACTATCTTAGCGCCATCTAGCGCTGAATAGCAAGGCTATTACTCGTCGCTAGATGGCAGCTGCGAACTGGTAAACGCTATCTAACGTCGAGTAACTGAACTGCGAGGGAAAAAAAACGACCTTTCACATTTTTCGACCTTGCTAAATGAACATAAAGCTTAATTTTGTGTTACTAACAAAATTATGTTATGGCGTTTTTAGTTCGTAAGCTGTAACCAATTATGAGAAAGTTGTTTTTATAGTAGTTCATAGAGCGTAAGCGTAAAGACGCACACATTTTTAAAAGTGGCGACACCGGTTCTAGATTGAATTTGTGCTCATGGCGTAGTATCTCCTTCTTTCTATGATCTGTGGTAGAAACATAATCCAACTCGAGTCAATAAGTTATTTAAAATATTAATTTAATAAAATCCTGCAAATTTTGTTAAAAATAATAATAAAAAAATGTTTTCATACTGCTTACCTAATATTTAATCTATGTAATGGAGGGTGTTGATGTAGGGGTGGTGTTTCGCAGAAGAATGCAGAAGACTTGTAGGAAAGTATAATCTTCATAGATCTCGAATGCACAAAGTCCAGCAATACAGCAATTTATAATAAAGGCACGAGGAGAAACGCGTGGCGCGTGCGGCGCGCTCGGTGGTCCGGGAAAAGAGCTAGACGCTAGTCCGATAGCACGCGGAAGAGCGAGAGAGACGATTGCGCGGTTTGGATGCGTTCCGTTTTATGACGCGCGTTACATCTATAATATTCAAGATGAACTACACAAAAAATAATTAAGATGTTTCATTTATTTATATTCAATTAGCTAGAAAATTGTTTTCATTTTGCACATTTCCGTATTTAAGAATCGTAATTGGCTATAGTTTTCTTCATTCCTTGTTGATTAGAATGAATATAAACGTTGCAAGCATATCATACACTAAATATAACCCGAAAAGTAGATTTTAAGGTGGTAAATAATAATTCCTTATAAAAAAATGCTTGCCATGCATGTCATTTTTATCAAAGCACTACTTATTACTTACTTAAACATATTATAATATAATTCAACAAGTCAGTAAATTAAAAATTAAATAGTGTGTAACGGAAAGATGAATCTTAAAGCCCTTATATTAAGGGCCGTATTAATAAACTCATCTCAACTCTGATCCCCGTCACAAGATGCGTCAAAAATGACAGTTTTCTATGGTTTGACGTTTTCTTTGACGTATCTTGAGACGGGGATCACAGTGGAGATGAGTTTATTAATACGGCCCTAAGGGCCGTATTAATAGACTCGTCTTGGGTGATACACCCTTTACAAGATGGGTCACAAGACTGAGCTTTGATTAATAAACCAATCTCAACCCCATAATCCTGATCCTCGTTTCACTTGATACGAGAATCTCATCTCCATTGATTGTGGTTATTTGGTGACTTGAGTCAGACTCACCTTTTACAAAATGGCGGATGCACTGCCATAAATCGATCATCTGGGTGCGTTTTCACAAATAAATCGGTTAAAAAAATAAGAATATCCTAATTTGCAACGTGTATTAGGATAAAAATAATATCTCAATCGTATTTAAATAAGAACATTACCTAAATTGTACTTTTGCCACTGAATACAAGTGCCTAAAAATGGTGTGCTTTGTGTCGTGTTTATGTGAAATTATAATGAGTGCTAGATAATTTCCTATTAATAGTAAAAATACGAGGTTTCGACCAAGCGATGGCAAAATAATAGCTCATGCCCATGTGTACCTATAACGGCTATATATACCAAAACAATGCTTCTGTGCGCGATGACCCTAAAGGCGCGAAAAGTACAACTTCACACAGGCAAATTTCAAGTAAGTACCTACCTACAATTTATATTTTATACTTATTCCTGATCCGTAATATAAATAGCATTATATCATAATAACAGCCAGATACTAGGCCAATGTAAATATATAATAGTTATTTTAAATATTTACTTAAGTAAAAATCTACCAACATTTTATTTTGGTAGGTTACTCATCCAACCCGATATGAATCGATACCTCAATAAGTTGGTACCTATGTTTTATGAAAGCTTATTAGCTATTTTATTAATTAATTTTGTACCTACCTACCTATTATAAAGTAAAGCAATAATTTATTATTATTTTAACTAAACGTAAAACGGGTCGCTATATAAAGTAGAGATGAGAGGGATTTGACAATTTTGACATAAGCATGAACGCATTGTCGTTGCATAGGTAGTGTTTTATTATTGTTTGATTAATAAAAAGTGCCTGATTTGTTTGAAAACTTGTACTAATTTTTACAACAATCAACTAGTAATAACAGTCAGATGTATAAAGTTTCGTGTCCTGACAAATGTGGTGTAAAAAGTGTATATGTGTGAAAAGTAATTTCAAACCATAGAACCTGCTGCATCTTCTGTCATTTATAGTGTTTAGATATTGTGTTTAACTTAAATTCGTTTTGTAGGTTGTCGTCAGTCCAATAATGGAAAACTTGGATAACAGGCAAGGTTCGCCGGAAACAATCAGGATTCCAAAAAAGGTACATAAGATATGTATTTGGAGATGTCAGTGTTCAGGAATTTCAACACCGACAGCAAGCAGTTGACGACAATGGCTAATCGTTTGTCAATTGACAAATAAACATAAATTTTGCTTATGTCTAAATAAAAGGGCTTTTCTTTACAATGATGATCAATTTCAAGGCCAGGTAAATTCAGTTTGTAATGTACCTATTAAGTGACCTTTCAAGATGAAACAATTAAGTTATATTGTTTTTAAATAAAATACCTAACTTTAGATATAACTCAGGCGATAGGGTACCCAATTTTTGTCAACGGCATTAACTATTTAAATATAATAATATCATGTAAGATTATAGGTTAGACATATGTTTACAATATGATAGGCCTGCTAAAGATGTCTTGTCTATTTCTAATTTCTTAAAAGCAGTAAGTATAGAGTTGTAAAGATAAGTGTGTTAATTAGTTCTATGGTACTACACGTAAAATATAAAAAAACATTTGACTTGTTTTAGTATTACCTAGTTTTTCAGAGAGCGCTGATGCAGTTCGTTTTTCAATTACATCTGTTCAATATTTAATTAAAAGGTTGTTTGTATTTTTTATTGTATCATCAAGTGATATATAATTCATAGAGTAGATAAAACAAGATAAAGATAGCTTGTAATTTAAGAATACATACCTACATATCATGGACAATCTCACACAAATTGACCTAGTCCCAAACTAAGCTCTAGGCTTGTACTAAGGGTACCAGGCAACCGTATACATACTTATATAAAGAACTACATACTTAAATATATAGAAAACATCCATTACTCAGGAACAAATACTTACACTTATCACACAAATATTTGCCTATACCGGGATTCAAACCCAAGACCGCTAGCTTCATAGGCAGAGTCACTACCAACTAGGCTAACTGCATCGTCATACAATATTAGTTAAATGTTTAAAATACTGCTTGTAGGAAATATAATATAGGTAAGTATTTAGGTCAAGTTACCAAATAACAGGTTTATAAAGTCTGGAGTTATTTGAAAATTAGTGTTATAGAAACTAAGCATGATATTTTCATTATAATGTTACCTACTTACTTATACTATCACTGCCTTTATTACCATGAGACAGGTTAAAAATATAATTAGGTATTTCATAGAAATAGAATAGTTGGGAAAAAATTGATGACCTTAGTACAAGACTGGGCAAGGTGGGGTGAAAATGAAGAGGCTTTTAACCTGCAGCCTGCAGTGCATCGAGGTGGACTGATATTATGATATTTATTTCACTTATTTTATATAAATTTATTTATATAATTAAACCTTTTACATCTTTGAAACAGGTCAGTATTTGGGTCAGGTTGGTTAATAGTTAGATACCTAGGCTAGCTGTAAATCAGTTAAAAATAATCTCAAGTAGGTATGTTTTGATTTTAAAACTTGTGAATGTAATATATAAATTTAGTGTTTTTCTTTTATAAAATAAACTGACCACATTCTAATAGTAGTTTTATTTTTTGGTGAAGAGATATTCAGGGTCTGTTATAAAGTTTTATTTTATTGTTTTGAAGTTTTAAATATAATATTTAACTTAGGTCCTGTTCCACTTTTGACATGTAAATTTATCTGCCAGTTAAAGTTAGCCCTCTCCTTGTTTATTTTCAAGTGTATGAAAGGGAAAGGGCTAAATCTATCTGTTGGATATCTTCATTTACTTGACTATTGTGAAACGGGTGGTTAGTGTGATGAATGTAATTAATTAGGTTGGTCCTAATGATTCAGAATTTCAGAGCCATATTAAGAGGCTCTCTGAACTCCATTGAAAAATAAAAGTTACTAATCTCTTGACTTTAGAGAGCCTTCACTGAATGTCTTAGTAGGTACAATAAAACAATGTAGTGTGGTTCTCATAGTTATGAATTAAATAGACACAAAACCATCAAGCTACTGTTGAAATTGTATTGGCTCTTGGTGATTCAGTGCTTATAATGTATACATATAATAATGATAACTTTTAAACGTTAATACTTTGACATGAAGTTTTCGTTAGGTTTTCCCCTTATAGACCCAGCTACTAATTGTTTTTTTTGGAATGGATTGATTATGGAACTCATATGCCTTTCTTTTTTAGGGTTCCGTACCCGAAGGGTGCCCAACGGGACTCTATTAATATGCCTACGCTGTCCGTCCGTCCGTCCATCTGTCTGTCCGTCTGTCCTAACTATAAAGAGCTGTATCTTTTGAACCGTAATAGATTTTTTTTTCAGAATATGTGTTATTACGGCGGATTTACTAACAACTAAAAAAAAAAGTGAAATTATAAACGTTTACCCCATACAAGAAACGTTTTTTTTTCAACGTATTTTTATTTTTGTTGTATCGTAAAAACGGTACAAGATACAAGCGTCAAATTTGGTATGATTATAAAACAAAACCTATAGAATAACAACAAATACTAAAAACCAGCCAAATTTGTACGGAACCCTCAGTGCACGGGTCCGACTCGCACTTGCCCGGTTTTTCGTAGATACTTTCATTTTTATTCTATACACCTGAATGCAGTTATATAACGAGTTTGCGTGAAGATCTAGCCTCATTTGTTCTGCTCCCACTAAATATGCATCAAGATTAAAGGAACTTGCTCCATCCGAGTTGGAAAGCCCCTGCCGTGTTCCTGGGTACCTACCAATGGGCTAGCAGAGGCCTCCGTTTAAGAGCGAGCCCACAGTGCAGCTAAGTATTTGGGGGCTATCTGCCGCACTCGGAGACGTTCATTAATTTTTAGCAAAGAAAGAGACAGACACAACTTTAAATGAAACAACAACAACATTGTTGTCTTATAACAGCAGTAATAGGTAAGTAGGTAATATGACCGGAAACCTCGTTAAACCTATCATCTTCCCATTGCCTTTATATAATCTAGGGTCGGCGCAGCATGTTTTCTTCTTCCACACATCCACTTATCAGCCGTCACTATAGTATGTACCTATTCCGTTTTACCTCATACCTATTTATTATAAGTATGTACAGTCGAACTCATAAGTAGCTTACATTTTAGTACCATGTCACAATTACGTATTATAAGTGTCAATAGTTTGAATTTAGTATGTCAATACTGCGACAAGGTACTAAAATGTACAGCTACTTATGAGTTCGACTGTACTTCACAGAGTTTATATATGTATTGATCTAACTCTTTTTAGGTCTTATAGCCAGTGGCGTAGCTATATAGGTCACTAAAGGCCCTGGTGCAAAAAAAAATAATGGGGCCCTATTATCTAGATCACTTTGAGGTTGAGGTTTGCTGGTCAGGGTCCGAGCCTCGGACCCTCGGGGGGCCCTGCTTATAGCCCTCCGCATTTAGTCTTATTATTTAGTTTCTTTATCACCGCCGCTAATTTCAATCCTCTCCTTAGAAATTCAAATAATTTATTCAGTAATCAGGCTCTTTTACAGGCGCTTCGGACAAGACCAACATTTGATTGCTGAGAAGAAGCGTCGCAAGAAACTCGAGCATAAGGTTCACTCATCATCATCATCATTTCAGCCGAAAGACGTCCACTGCTGGACATAGGCCTCACTCAAGGTTTGCCAAAAGGACCGGTCCTGCGCCGTTTGCATCCATCGGTTTCCTGCAATTTTAAGCACGTCGACTGTCCACCTTGTTGGAAGTTTGCCCACGCTGCGTCTTCCTGTACGCGGACGCCACTCTAGAACTCTTCGGCCCCAACGGCCATCTGTTCTGCGAGCGATGTGCCCCGCCCACTGCCACTTAAATTTAGCAATTCTTAGGGCTATGTTGGTGACTTTGATTCTCGTGCGGATCTCCTCATTCCTGATTCGATCACGCAGAGATACCTATTCCGAGAGCCCTCTCCATTGCCCTTTGAGTGACCTTGAGCTTTCTTATGACGCCCATCGCCAGCGCCCACGTCTCAGTACCGTAAGTCATCACTGGCAACACACACTGGTCGAAGACTTTCGACTTGAGACATTGCGGTAGGTATATTAGACGAGAAGATATCGCGTTGCTTCCCGAAAGCTGCCCAACCGAGTCGGATTCGACCATTAACCTCTTTCTCGAAGTTGGACCTACCTAACTGGACAGTATGTCCCAGGTAAACATAATCGTCAACAACTTCGAGTGCCGAGCCTCAGATTACCACGGGAGTTGGTATTACATGGGTGTTCGACATGATCTTTGTCTTGTCCATGTTCATCCTCAGACCAACTTGTTCAGAGGCTCTGCTGAGGTCATCGAGCATTGCGTTTAGGTCTGCCATGGTCTCAGCCATGACTACTATGTCATCGGCAAACCGAAGGTGTGTGATGTACTCGCAGTTTGTACACGTCCTTCCCAGTCCAGAATCTTGATCACATCTTCCAGCGCAGCGGAATACGCTCAGAGTCCCGGTCCTGAAGTCGGACTGACATAGTGGCATTTTCGTACAAACACTTTAACACCTCGATGTACCTGTAGTCGATTTGGCACCGTTGTAGAGACTGCAGCACAGCCCATGTCTCGATCGAATTGAAAGCTTTCTCGTAGTCCACAAATGCTAGTCTATACACTAACCTATACGAAACTATATTTCCTATCAGGACGAGTCGTGTGCCATACTTTCTTCATTTCTACCTATGTAGGTAGTTTTTATTGTCGCTCGCCACTCGATATTTGAGAAAATCTATTATTGGAGGTCCTTATTAACGCAATAAAACCCAAAACAATGATTTGTGTGAGTTTGTGCGCGCAAATCTCAGAAACGACTTAACCGATTTGGATTAAATTTGGCCCACAGATTGTTTATCACCTGGATTTTAACACATGGGATACTTTTATCCCGGACTTTTACGCGGACGGAGTCATGCGGAGTCGTGGGCATGCTATATTATGAAATAAATAAAAATCTTAATGGGAACAATAAAGGCATTAAGTCTGCCTTTTGTACCTACATTGTGTAATAAATATGCAAGTTCAATAAAACATTAGATTTGTAGGTGAAACTTTATTAAACTATCTTTATTAGATTGCTAAACAAACACCTGGCCTGGCTCGGGACCTTGAATGTGGATCTATAGTTATCTTTTTAGTAATGTATATTTGAAATGTTTATGTAAATGCACCATACGATTAAATAATTAGGTTGCTTGTTTAATTACATATAGGTATATGCCAATAAACCATGCCATGTCGCATAAACATTCATTAAATTTAGTGTTACCTCAAGTTCCTTGTTGTCACTTTATAGTGTACCTTAGCAAATTAAAAAGTGACAGTTGTTCTTATGGGATATTAGTGGAACATTGATGAAATGCTGTTGATAGTGTGCATAGTAGGTGCAATGACAGAAATATGGTTAAATTTGCAGGATCAATAGCACAAGTTGCCCATGACTTGTTTGTCGCTTGGTAGCTCCTCTTTACCTAAGTTTAAAATCAAGAGATAAATACCTATCAGAGGGACAGGGATCCACTGAGTGACAAGTAAGAAAATACAACTTGTGTTAACCATACTGTTATAATAAAACATTAAGGTAAATTACACCTGAATTTTAATAGAAAAATAATTATTTAACATGGATATCCTACTATCCTATCTTCCAGGGTGGCAGGACAAGATGATCATCTGAAAATAAAAAAACAACAAGTATATTATAATATACACCAACCTGTTTAATACAGTTTGGTTTCATAATTGTGTTAGGTAGTTTAATCTTTTAATGAACATTCACTAAACATGCATAAATCTATAATAATAATATTACTCCTCATGTAAATTACCTGGCTGTGTTAAAAGTATCTCTGATAACATTATTTAAATAAGGATTGGCCCATTACAACCCTAATAGCCTTATAGATTCTGTTTAACCAAGACTGTCTGAGACAAGAGGACTGATTTATATTATACTAGTATTACCTTAAACTCATACAACTATATTCCTAGCTTGCAACATTAGTCCAAGTTTCTTCATACATTTATTGAAAAAAATATTCAGTTATGAACATTAGTTTTTACTTTTCTATTACATTATATCAAACTATTAATAAAATTACATGTATTGATAATGTGTTAGTAGGAAAATTGGACTACCTACTCTTGCAAGCAAGGCGCATAGTTCTACGAGTTTACCTGGTGTGATTATCCTAGCTAACTAGGTACCATCTTGTTTGTGAATTAATAAATAAATTAACACTACATTTTACCTTCTTTAACCCGTAGTGTCCTGTCTACAGGACCTCTATATAGAAATTTTCCGTAGAAACTGCTGCAGACTACGTCAGTCTATTTTGTTATTTTTCATCTCAAGCAGAAGGAACTCCAGCTCCCTGGTAGAAGTCCGTCTTTCTTCAGGACTCGTTTCATTGATTTAATCAAATCCGGTTAGGACAGCGCTGTTGTGGATTCGAGTCGCTGCACTTTTTCACCTTTATTAATAGATAAAAACCTCATGTATTTCACTTTATCAACAAAGACGGCGAGAAGAACTTATAACCTGTACAGCCTGTACTGTACCTATAGGAATTCCATTCCCGGCCGGCTCCCAGTATGCGCGTTTTGTTTTTACGATTTCACAGGGTTTTTGAAAATGTGTTATATTTACATAATGACCTTATAATAAAAGCTAGTAAAACAATTTTAAATAAATGATCTAAAAATAATGACTTGCATTTCCACTTTACATCGAAATATTCATTTTTGATGGTTCATAATCTGTGTCAAGTCTAAACGCAAAAACATTTTCTTGCAGAATCAAAACGTTACACCGTTTCGTTCATAATCATCTGTTGCCCATTCGTAAAAAATGTCATCTGCTTAAGCTAATGGCCTAGAAGCCAAAGCTCAAAATAATAATTAAAAAAAATCAAGGATCAAGGTTGGGATGCGTTTCTCGAGTCCGACTCAGGTGATATTAGTTTATTAATAAGCGGCAATCCTAATCCTAGGATCACGTATTGAGTCGGTCTCGTAAAAGAGCGTATCAACGATGGGGTTGAGATGAGTCTATTAATACGGCCCTAAGTTTGGTGGAAATTAGACAAAATTATATTTAAAATATCTATTTAAATTTATTTATTACTAACTTTTTCTATCATTTAAGGGTACGAGTATAATATATAACCGGATTTCGCTGATTTAGTGGTTTTCCGTGTAAATATTTTGTTAGATTTCACCTTCTACTCATTATAGAAATTACAATGACTATTTTTTATTTAAAAAAAGGCATTTATTTGACAGTATTTATATACACTTCCGGGTGGAAACTTTGTAGGATTCATGAATAAAGTGTCTTAGAATATCTTAAAAAGTGGAGTAAAAAAATCAGGCTATTATAAATTAATGTTTTAAAACTGTAAAATGACTGGATTATTGGCAGTTCTATGGTTGACGGCGGTGCGAGCGTTGTAGCTAGAGCTCGGAGCTCGGAGCGCGCATCTCGTGTGAACGTGCATGTGAAAACATGGCGATTACGGAATTCATTCGTTTGTTCCAACTACACAACCAACACACAGTCATCAGACACACAAATTATGATATGTCTGAAGACGACTTCTCTCAGAGTTCCAAGTTCCAAAAGATTACTACAATAACTGTAAATATCTTGAATAATAAAATAAAATTGTTAATTATTTTAAGTGCTTTGTTAAAAATTTTGTAAGTTAAAATTGTTAATTATCTAAAAGTGTGTTTATAAATTATCCAAATTAAAATTGTTATTTTCTAATAATCTAAATAAAACGTGTTTTATTTAAAACAACAATGTATAATTATCTAAATAAAAAATGTGTTTTATTATAGTTATTTAAGCAACTGGCACATAGTGAAGTCTCTAACGCCGGTAGCACATCTCCGCCGCGAAATCGATGCAGCGGAACCGCTGACGTTCCGCCACCGTTTGTCCTTTGTATGACGGGCGAAACATTAGCGAAACTGCCTGTTCTATCGCGTTAAATTGCCCATGCTTCTATCTCTTTCTCGCGGAATATCGGCGAAACCGCTCACATTCGGTTAGCGGTTTCGCTGCATCGGTTTCGCGACCGAGTTGTACTGGCGTGGCGCGCCTGCTGCTCCGCGCGGCGCGACGTGATTCTGTGTGGCGGCCTGCATACAACTCCTTGTTAATTGCCACGCTAAGAACGCGCCGCACGACGCTGCAGGCGTGACGCGCTGGCTCTATGACGAAGCCTTAAACCGCGGTCCGAACTCTGGAAAATCATTTAAACAGTCCGGACCGCGGGCCGGCAGCAATCACGGATTTAACCGCCGTCCAACCCGTTACTCACATTTGATCGTAATAAAGTCTTGACAGTTTGATGCGCGGTTGAACCCGGCGGACGGACTGACGGTTCATCTGCGGTTTGGAACGCAGTCCCAGGTGCGCCGCCCGAACTGCGCCGCTTTAAATGAGCAGTCCACCAGGGCCGACCACGGTGGAGGTCTTTGGGGAAGGCATATATGGACATTTTTAGGAGGCGCACTTAGCCTTGAGGAATGTAGGTACCCATTGATTTTGTTTTACAAAATGGTACTTACCTATTTGCCGGAGTTATGGGTGAACATACTTATGCACACGAAAAATTAAAAAACAATACCAATCCCGACGAATTGGAAACCTCCTTTTTTGAAGTCTTTAAGTAAAGAGACTAGAAAAGTCTCCATAACATCCTAGAAATTTTCACAGCTCTGCCCACCCTTAACAGTACCTACCTAACCGAAAGACTTCGCGGTCGGTTCGACGTCGCAATATCGAACATGATCAACAAGGACTTTAATCAACAACAAGCACAGAACTTTACAGAACGCCAAACATTTCCAGTTTTTGTTTTGCTGTAGGTACCATACCTATTATTTAATAAAAAGGAATGCACATTGAAAAATGTAACGATCGGTTTGTTTTTAAAGGGCTCTCTTATTCGTGCCGTTCACAATAACAAGGGCGGGAAAATGTTTTCAATACCAGTAACAGACGCCCGAACTCGGTCCGGGCCGGACAACGGACTTGGTTCGCTCCGAGCCAGATCCGGCCGTCTGTAGACCAGTCTTCGGACCATATCGGCCGATTTCGGATTGAATTTCTCAAATAAACCGCCCTAATATCGGCCCCTTACGCCTTTTTCTGTTGTCAACTACTCATAATATCTATTTCTGTTAATTCTGTTATACGAGTATTAGGTGTTAACATTGTTTTTTTTTCCTATTGCGAAATGTAATTGTATGTTTTATTCTTACATAAAATTGCGAAAATACTTAGTCGTTTAATTATTATGATGTGTTTTTTCAAGACATACCAATTTTCCCCAATATCGGCCCCTTTTGCCTAAATCCGAATTGATTTTTAGGGTTCCGTACCTAAAAGAAAAAAACGGAACCCTTATAGGATCACTTTGTTGTCCGTCTGTCTGTCTGTTTGTCTGCCTGTGTGTCTGTCAAGACCCTTTTTCTCAGAAACGCGTGGAGGTATCAAGTTGAAATTAATATCAAATACATAAGTCTGCAGTCCCTTGGATCAGTGAAAAAATCAAACATCTAAGTCCACGCAATCAAAAGATACGGCCCTTTATGCCGCATATTGAAGGGAATCTCAAGGGAATAAAAACCTATAGGGTACTTCCCGTTGACTTAGAATCATGAAATTTTGCAAGAAGCTAAGTATGTCTTATAGCACAAGTAAAGGAATAAATTCGAAAACCGTTAATTTGTAGTTACATAACATAAAAAAAGCCCAGTATAAGCTGACACTCACTAAGTACTAAAGTGCATACTTATTGCGTGTCAGTTCATACTGGATTTTGTTTATATTGTATTCCCGTGATTTACGAACTATTTACATACCTACAAGTTTATGCGGAACCCTCGGTGCGCGAGTCCGACTCGCACTTGACCGGCTTTTTTCCTTATATCGGCATATGCAAAAAGTATGGTGAAACACTGGCTCTCAACAGTGAGCAGCAGTGTACAAAACAGCAAATTTGGCAGTTGTACTATAACTAGATTGCCTGGGTCTGTTTTTAGAAGAAAAAAAAATGAAATTAATCTTAAAATTAATTGAAAGAATGGGGGATTGAAAAATAAAGTGATTTGATTATAGCAGTGGGGTGTCATATGAAATGGTTCAATCTGCACACATTTATATGAGCTCTCAATAAGTTAATTGCACTATAATTGATGTATACTATTATAGTGCAATTAACTTATTGAGAGCTCATCGTTTCATTAGCTTAAGAAAATTAAGCCAAAACTTTATCTATTAGAAGATGTCAGTTATGCATAAGGGTCGGAGGAAAACAATTCGAACATTTATTATAAGCTAGGTTTAAGTATTGAAATAAAGCAATAAAAGTTAAACCTGTTTTTTAATAATTAACCTTTATCCGTCATAAGCCAAACAATATCTTTAAAAAAGGGAAGAAACGTTATTATTTCCGCCTCTTTCGCTCTCATGTAATGAGCAAATAATAAAAAGGCCAGGTACCAAATTAAACATCGTAGCGTACATCATCATTTTTACATTAGCATCGACGGCTTCGGGGTTCCTAGTTTTTACTTAGGGCGCTGAAACGGTGACATGAATGTATACTTAATTATTAAGATATCATGTATCATACCATTTCTGAATTGGCATACCAGCCATACGCAAGTTTTTAAACTAATTTGCTCATTTCGTTTCTAGTAATTTTTTTACATGGCAGGTGTTCAAAGTCAAAGTGAATGTTTTGCTGATAATTTTGAGTCAAGAGCTAATTTTGAGTCAAGAGCAAATTAGTATTTTTCCAATTTCCACAGTAGTCAATGTCAAAGTAATGATTTTATCGTCTTAATTAACCATTCCAGACCGCATTTATGTAAAAAAAAACTAAATTCAAGAGTCATTCTAAAAAAAAATGGACCAAGAACGTCAAAAAAGGTGCGAAATTAGAAAAAACATTAAATTGGCAATATCTCGAAAACCGTACAACTTTTACTAAGGTCATGTTAGGCTGGTTTGGTAGGTCTAGGGGTGGGCTATCTCCGATGTCAGGGTTGCGTGAGCTTTATGGGACACCCTGTATAAAAGAAAACAATTCAAAATTCGATTTGGCATAGGAACCTAGTATAATAACAAGTACCTACGTTACAGACAAGAAGCGGGCGATGATCCTCATAGGTAGGTAGGCAGACTGTAGGTACATTGTTCAAGATTCAAACGTTTCACAATTCAAAATTCGATTTTGAACATTAGAACAAAGCGAGCTACTAGCTAAGGTCCCTGCTCCGGCAGACGCGGCCGAGTCGCGCTTCCGCCCGATAGCAAGGTCACCGGCCGCACTCACACACGCGCCGAGGCAAGTAGTGAGAGTACAGCCGCGCACGATGTTGCCATTTTTTTTGTACTTGTTTGAATATAATATTAGTCATCATCATAGTACTTTATCTGTTATAATATTAAAATTAGAATAGAATAATTTATTTGGCTATTAAATAAAACACATATCTACACTTGACATTAAAAATACTAAACTAATAATTAATTGATGTTTGTGAAGACTAAGATTATTTAGGTATACAGTGTCTTTTCGTAGCAACACTTATTCATTACATTTTACAGTTACATTTTGAGTCAAAATAATAACTAGGTAGGTACCTACCTACCTACTTTGCTTATTTTTAATCCCCTTACAATTTTGAGACCTTAAAACTATTGTTTATCCATGTTAAGGGAATTTAACACTTTAGTTTTACAGGGTGGCCGCTTTTTACAACATTTGAATTTCCCTGACTTTTCCCGGTTTTCCAGGCACTTTTTCGGTTTTTCCCTGATCATCCAAGCAAAAATAAAAAAAAATCCCATAAATTATATTTTATAAAAAAAAATATATATATATGATTTTGATGCCCTTCGAGGATTTTTACATTTTAATCAAGACTCGTAACATATATTTTTTGTCAAAAGGCACCGATATTTTTTATTTAGTAAATTTATTGAAATTAATTTATTGTTTTTCGTAGTTTAGAATTAGTAGATATTACAACGATAACTTATTTCATGGTTGTTATTACACCGATTTTTGATTTTTGTACTTTTTTCTCTCAATAAACGAAATGCAAGTTATAGTTTTAGTAAGTAATGTATTTTTCCCTGACCTTTTGCAATTTTCCCTGACATTTCCCTGACCAGAGAATTTCCCTGACTTTTCCCGGTTTTCCAGAAAGTGGCCACCCTGTTTTATAATCCAATTGTATTACATTACAACGACAGACAGCGAATTCGTGGCAAATCTCTTTACAAAAAACAGTAAAGCCTTTGTGGAAAATTCATATTTTTCATAATGATGGCATTTCTTTTGAAAAATGAGGACGCGAAGCGAAACGTATTGCTGCTACCCATACCCATACCCATTACCCATACGTACCCATTGCTGTCCGATACGATTTTTTATTTTAATTTAATTCGAATTCGAAAAGACCAAGATCAATATCCCATACAGCCAAGACAATGCTCATTTTTAAACAGTGCGTATTTTTCTTGTTTTTTTTTTAAATATAGTTAGTAGAAATAAAAATTAAAAACAGGCGATAAAATTCGTTAAAAGTATGTGAAACTTTGTTATTGCGCAAAATTCTTGAAATAAAATGAGCTCGAGTGAAGAAAGTAGCGTCACAGATTAAATAAGAGTTATTACGTAGATATTTCTCTTCTATTCAAAACGACAAAGCAGATAAATACCTACAAAATATATATCAAGGGCAGGGCAGGTTACTGAGCGGCAAACCGCATAGTATGCACATAGTGCGTTTAAGTTCCGGTTTTGCGGTTTCATACTTTTTGATCAGCCGTGGGGCCAGCCGCATGCGGCCAACCGCATAGTGCGTAGGTACATACTAGGGCTAAGAACAAGAAGCCGCTTACATTGTGGGCCATTTATTCGATGCTCAAGTGTACATAGCTGCATGACTCGTGAAAAGGCTCGGCCTGCTAACTATCTCATCATGCTATCCCCTACTTTCCGGGATACATTTTTGGCGTCTCTCACTAGGTATTTTAGTATTTTCATTAGACAATCTATTTTTTACGACGCGGTTAGCCTAGTTGGTAGTGACCCTACCTACGAAGCTAGCAGTCCCGGGTTCGAATCCCGGTATGGGCAAATATTTGTGTGTTGAGAGCGAGTATTTGTGGTTACAGCTACTGTATTAAAAACCGCAAAGATCACGTCAAAACAAGTTCTATTTTTGTTTGTTTAAAATGCCGAGGTCGTCCCAACCCAACGATCTAGATTACAGAAATTGTTGCAATACGTTAAAAAAACGAGTTTGTTTTCAACACTACAAGGAATTTTAAGCGGCCTGAAATCTTTTAATTCCAAAACGTATGTGTTGTGTTTTCATTTTTGAAAAAAAAGTTATGCTATGGTTGTATTATTGTGATCTGTTTTTTTTTATATATAAAATATGCCGATTTGACGCAGTCCTGTGGGCCTATTTATGATGTGGATAAATCATTGGTCGCTTTCTGACCAGTACTTAAGTGCGAGAGTGACGGACGGATGCTTTATGCACACTTACTGCCGCACTCAGAGACGTCAATTTATTTTTAAGTTTCATTAAAGTTGCTGCGTCTTATTCTATTGATATACCTAGCAAAGTGCTGTATCTGAGTGCGGCAGTTAGGTTTATCCACCGCGATAAAGGCGATCATAATACGGGTGCTGTTAATTTAAACCTAAACATCTCAGCAGGGATACTTTTCTGGCTACTTTTATACATAGAAATAACGCAGTACAAATCAGCCAAATGTTTTTATATTTTAACCGGTCCACATATGTAGCTATAGCGAAGTGATAGCGAACGTGTGAAATACTCGTAAAAGAGTCGTGATCGTGAGATGCACTCATGCTTAGAGATGAGCCGTTCTCGGAAACTTTCCTCATATACAAATATGGGAAATATTCCCGGTCGAGAATGTTGTCCATACAAAATGAGGAAAGTTTCCGGAAGTTTCCGAGAACGGCACATCTCTACTGATTGCTCGTGGCCCGCAGTCGTCGGGACGCTGCGAGCACGAATGAGCCATTCGTGTTGCGCCGCGCGACAGTAGCGTGGCGTGGCGCGTTCGCGTGGAAATTAACAAGGCACACTTTAGCGCTTGGAGCTTGTGGACGTTTGCCAAGTCTCGGCAAGCGTGTAAACGTAGCATAATTGTGTTAGAGCACGTCCAGTTTTATATGATTTGGGCTATAAAAGCTACAAAAATCTTAAATCTTTAAATCTTAAATCTTTAAAAACGAGTCTCTGATCATCATAATGGTGCTTGTGTACGGTGCAAGTAACTGGAGCAAGTTAAGGCCCGGGCCACAGGAGTAAAGAAGCGGAACAAAGTTCCTAAGGAGGAGCGGGCAAAATATTTAGGTACCTGTTCTGGTAGGGTTGGCACAGGAGCATAAAATTAAATAAACAAAACGTTTATCAGCTTTTTATTAAACAACTATGACAGAATAATTTTTTTTACAAATTACTTAGGTACACTAAATATATATTTTGCACTCGCATGGCATATCAAATTTACATGTCGCTATTAAATTTAAATATTTAAATGGGTGAATCAACTTTATGTTACTCCTTTTCTTTTGCGGCACTAAAACTTTCCTGGTGACTTATGTATGATGAATAATAATTTGCGAATATTATTTACAGATCCCACATGTTAGACACCTCAAATATTGCTTAATTTTCGAAAAACCCTCGTAACTTCGGGGAAAATGCACATTTTTCATACAAAACCTGGGGACAACATCATCCCCTGCGTTACCAACTATATATTACTAGCTGTCCGCCCGCCGCGACTTCGTCTGCGGAGAGTCAGTAGGGACCTACCTACTTGGAATATATCGAAGTCGGTGGCAGGAATCATGGTGTCATTGCTATGTGTATACTTACCCACTTGACACCGGCTTGGATATATTTCATGTACCTATTAGGCACTATATAGGCAATTCCTAGGACTCCTATAAGGCCGGTCGTTACTTAACCCTTTTCAGTGGGTTTTTGAAGACGGTTTTTTTTCGTAATCATATTCACGTACAAATGCTGTACGTACCTATTAGGCACTAAATAGGTAATTCCTAGGACTCCTAGGAAAATTGCAAAGAATTTTGTTAATGAATATCTCAAAAACGATTGATTTTCAAAACTTATTTTTATTGTTTTTCTCAAAAAACAGGTCAATGTCATTGTCATGTACATTTTTGTTCATAAATCCGAAAATAAAGGACTAAAAATTTAAAAAGAAAAACCATTTTGAATTGTGCAAATTAAGCCCTTTCATAAGGATATCCCAGTTGGTATAAATAGCTTTACTTCAATTTGTTAGCCCCCCTTTTAGACCCCATTTCCAATTACTATAAAGCTTTTTAATTCTAATAATGAGGCCTTGTGCGGACTACTAAATACTACACCTGTTCTTAATTTCAGCCAGATTGCTCGAGTCATTCCTGAGAAAAAGGGTAGTGACAGACCGAGACGCACAGACGGACAACAGAGTAATCTTATAAGGGTTCCGTTTTTCAGTACGAAAGCCTTAAAATGACGCGTACCTGACATTACAAATAGCATTAACTTTCGAGGTATCATGTTAGAACCTAAGCACGACTAAGGTAGGTACCTATTTTCATTGAAAGTATATGCCGTTAATTACATTACACGTAATTTTTTTCATAACATACCTAGGTACCTAAAAGCGGGGCGGTCCGAACGATCCGTGGCCTTACCTTGCCTTAACATTAACAACCTTATTTGACCACGGAACTATAAAATATTATCAGAATCATTTAATAATGAGATGAATACCTAACGGCCGCACTCCGAGACGTCAATTAACTTTCAAGTTTCATTAAAGTAGCTGCTGTCACTTTCTTTGCTAAATTAAACATTACTACTATCTTCTTACCCTTATTTGGGGTCAGTGCAGCAAGTCTTTTTCTTCTAAACATCTCTAGGTATCAGCCGTCATCTCACTTGACTCAAATGCTTAACTTATCATTAAACTTAAATTGAATATAGGTACATTATATACTTAGGTAATATGTCAAGCGAATGTAGTAAGTAGTCAATGCCATTAGACATGCCAAGTCATTTGTAACTTACAGGAAACTCCAATTTATTGCTGTAGAATGTCAGATTGACTTTGGACCTGAAGTGGGTCCCAAATTAAAGTTCGTGACTGTACAGGTTCCGATTGGCAGCTGGGAAGTTTTTTTGACGTGTAAGGGCTATATCTCACCGGGACACCATGGCGGCGCAACCAGTCGCCGCCACCAACAAAATGTGTACAGCTGTATGGAGGGTATCTCACCGGGCGACAAAATGTAGCGAAATATGTTACGGCAAGATCACTTATATTTTTACAGGTAGGTAGGTATAACACCTACCAGCAATATTTTATTGCCATTATTAAAATTTAAAGGAAAGAAGCCATTACTCGGTAGTGCATATGGCGCGCTGTAATCACACAAAGTACTACGGCGCAGAACTAAATTTACCATCGCGCGCTGTGATTATTTACTTACGCGCGTGCAACACGGTTTCAAACCATGGTTTTAAAACCAAATGACCTTGGTAGAAGCGCGCTACTACACGGTTTCCAACAAACCCATTTGTTTGACATCTGCGTTTAAGGTCATACTAAATTTGGTTTAAAATCACTGTCTACACAGTTTCAAACCACCTGTTTTAAACCGTTGTTTGAAACCGTGTAGCCCACGCATTAGTGATTACTCAGCAGTACATTGATCGATCCGAGCGGGAGTGGTCGCGTTTACAGAACTCACGATGTTATAGTAGGTGTGATACATAAAAAATAATTTTGAAAATCGGTCTACAATTGACAGAGAAATCGGTAAACATACATAAAAAAAATACGAACAGTGGAACATATAACCTCTTTTTTTGAAGTCGGTTAAAAACTCATACCTACTCGCGAGTCTTGCGACCGCTAGAAGTTGTAGAGTTCAAAAAGGTGTAGTTTCTTTGCGGAAATTTGATGACTGCTCTACTAGGTATGGTGCGACCGCGTGCGATAGGTACATAACGTACAGAACTGGCAAGCAAGAGCTCGGGTAGCAAGAGAAGGAGATTCCGGCCCTCGACGACCCGCTTTGACCTCGGCAGAACGTGTTTCTTTCCACAGAAAACGCGTTAGATTGAACCAAATCCCAACCAGTTAGATGTTTCACGTACCTATCTACTCCACTGCGGCTGCGTCCCTGAAAGCCTACCCGTTTTTTTCCTCCTCTAAATGGCCTAAAACAGGCGCAATGACCCTGTTATATACATGTTCAACATTGCGCTAAAAAATACCTGCCTCGCCCTTATGCCTCTGGTAGGTACCTAATAGAGACGAGTCAGATATTTTTAAGCCCAATCGTTCATAATATAATATTCTTGGTGGCTGTAGGGTAGGTATCGTCTTAAAGAACATTATAAAAGATAATCATAGGTACCTCTTCTGAAGAAATGCTAATTCCGAGTGTTACAACTAGTTCAAGTTGCAGCAAGTGTACATACCTAATAATTATACCTATCAAATTAACTGCTGAAAATAAAACAAGTAAACCTGTCTATCTATCGCAGTGCAAACATTATTTATTCTATTAAAACAATATTGATCAATGCAAATCGAAACTTTATTTTAACTAACAAACATGCGGCACAAAAAATAAACAAATTAGAAATTACCGTTAAAAATTCTTACCAAATCTGAATTTGAAAATCAAATCGCATTTTGACGTTCAGGTTCAGAGATTTTAAAAATACCAATTTCCACTCTTTACTTGTAAGTAGGTACCTACATAGTATATGTATAGGATTAAACCCAAAGTTGCATTAATTAAAAAATACATAATTTCTATAGGTAGGTACCTACCTTCTTATATGATTTTTTTTTATTAGGTCCGCATAAAACATGTTAAAACTTACCAGCACTTTCGTGCGCGATTGTCAAAACTTGAGAGGCGGAGACAGGGCTATAGGAATAAGTAGTAGTTTAGGCGGTAGGGGTGCCGTGCGTTCTCCGCGTCACGTGACGCCCGACCTTCAGTCGGCGCACCGACCTTGAGCGGTCGCCCCGCGCGGGTCAGAGGTGAATGCACGCTGCCGCGCCCCGCGCGCCTCTCCCCACAGTGCCCCACACTCTAATGCCACTCACCTCTCCTAACATCCCAGCTGCTAAGCTCCCGACTCGCAACGCCAAGTTTTACCCGCCAGCACCCACCCGACAGGTCTCGGCCCGGCGCGGCACACCTTTCTCATTAAATGCCACCGGCAAGTATATTGACATCGACGCCAGACAGTTTCAGAACTCCACCGAAAGTTTCAACACACGCGTACGCGGATGATTAAAATTAACACTTAACTTGAAAAAAAATAGGTTGTAGTCACATAAAATAAAGTTTTAACGAGAAAAACATTGTATACGTCGAGCTGTGAGTGACTACTACACAACGTCCTCCCGTCTCCGCAAAACAAAGCGGAATGAACTCAGTCAAGCGCACAAACGTGACATCTCGCGAGTCGCTGTATTTAAAAGGACACCTAGCTTTAACATCTAGCGGCCGAACCCTGTACTAATTTAATGTGTGGTGGGACGATTCGTCTCGAATGTGTTCAATAATTGACCGATAGATGGCACTTAAAACGCTTGGTGGTTCAACCTCGAGTATCGGTATCGGGATAAGTACATAATATTTTTTCAAATAGCCATTTGAAGCCTTATACTCAAAATTGGCTTTTCTTTCGATATAATATGGTCATTAATGTGTTTACGCTACATAAATCTTGTTATTACGAATCACTATTTTGTTATATTTGTTACCTCGATGGTTACACGAAACACTCAATTCGAAACTTCGGGAGCCTCATCCTTTTCACTCGTCATTAGAGCTTACACCAAAAGAATGGGATGGAGCTAACGTAACTTCAAACTTCGATTTTCAAAGTACCCCCTGACTGACATGTTCTTGTTATAATTTATATCGCCCAATTCATACTGGAGCCATAATGGAGCAACTCTATATTATGTTATGGGTTATGGGGCAATACAGAATTTGCCTGATGTGGCCGTGACGTCAAAATCTCCTGGTATTGTCGACAATTCAGCAATTTTAATCACCCATGTAACTACCAAGAAAAATCAACAGATGGCACTGTGGTTAACGCTACCAAAACAAGTTCAACTAGACGATTTCATTTCACTCAACAGAACCAGACCAATTGATTAGAGCTCCACAACCTAAAAATTTAAATAAAGCTAGGTATTCAAAACTATTTATAAAAAAAAATTACTCAATGTAGTTAAATTGATGTTTTATTGTAGTTATATTATTAATTTCAAGCAAACATTACTACAACTTTGTTACAACCGGTTTCCCAAAACTTTTTTATTTGACATACCTAACATCATAACTGAGAAATTTGTGGTAAGACGTCATACCGTACTTTTGCTGTGTTTGATTTGGAAAATTGAAATGATTTCCAACGGATCAGCTGAGCTGTGGTGTTGGTTCTAGTGCGTCTTGTTTTAGCTCTAATTTAGAAATAAAAGTTCAGCAGGTAAAGAGCATTACATTGCGTTTCTGTAGCTGTGCCCATTAAATCATTGAGTCATTAATTAAATATCAGTAAATTACTTACTTTCAAGGTTGCACAGTAGTATAATGGTGAAATCCGCATAATGAGTGAAGAGAACGAACGCGCGTACGGGAGGAGCGGGCACAAGAACAATCTGTTGAAAATCGTGATCCTAGGTGATGGAGGAGTCGGGAAATCCTGTTTGATGAGCAGATTCATTTCAAACCATTTTGATGACCACAGCTTCCATACTATTGGCGTTGAGTTCATGAATAAAACTATAGAAGTCAATGGAAAGCAGTATACATTGCAGGTAAGTTTAATTATATGGCTAATTAGTTACCTGATTTTCAAACGAAAAAGTAGTCTTGGGTGATCAACAAGAAAGTGATAGCTTAAATTCTAGCAGATTGTAATTAGCTTTGGTCACTTTCTGTACCTAGATCTGTATAATGGGTCCATTTTGAATGCATTTAGCGAGTCTGAAACATATTCATTGCTATTTAGTTTCAACGCACTAGTCCCTGTATCTTTAGTGTCATTGGAGTAATTGCATTCTGTGTGGATACACCTTTGTAAAACAATGACTTTGCTAAAGCACAACAGTAACTAGCAGTATGCTATAATACAGTCTAGTGGCTAGGGCAATCACAACATAACATAATCAATTTAAATGTGAAATGTGCATCCTTAACACATTTATGCTGTGCTCCTGAGGTTGACCATCACGGCCCAGTTATTATGCGTGTGACACTGAGTTAACAATAAATTCTTTTACAGTTTGCCCTGACATCAATACTGTTGTAAAAATATGTGTGCTACTGTAATGTTAAGAATGTTTTAGACCTTGATTCAGTAACTTTTGCATATTAT
Organism: Tortrix viridana; assembly: GCA_963241965.1. Taxonomy (NCBI): domain Eukaryota; kingdom Metazoa; phylum Arthropoda; class Insecta; order Lepidoptera; family Tortricidae; genus Tortrix; species Tortrix viridana. The sequence continues at coordinate 42,516,842 of OY725171.1, forward strand.
TGCATTGGTTTACTGGGTTATCTGCTGATCTTTTGACGTCTGTAAGTTTGGTTGGGTAGCCAGGTCAATTTTTAGGGTTCTGTTCTTCAAAAGGCAAAAGGATCACTTTGTAGTCCATCAGTCTGTGTGTCTGACAAGACCAGGAACCGGACAACCCTTTCATCGGGAAAAGCCTTTCAAAGGGCTTCCCATTGAAATAGCTAGCCCAGTGGATTTGCTCACCCATTCCAATTGGCAACCCATTCGATTGACTTTCCCTTATCGAATGAAGAACCTAACGATAAGGGTAGCCCTTTGAAATTGGTAACCGGTAACTGATTCACATTGATATCCCTATGTAAGGGTTTCCCTAACGTTTAAGCGCTTATTATAAAGCTTTCCCTTTTGTGGAAGGTATGTACGAGCCAATCACAAACGTTTGCCATAGAAAATCGAACCGTATTAGATGTTTTGCCGCTCCGCGCGGTAACTTCAAACGATACGCCGTCGGTAACGTATAATAAGGGTTTTATAAGGGTATTGGGTTAGCGCTTAGTTGAATGGGCTGTCATTTACTTGCTTCGAACGGGACACAAGGTAACGTGTGTTTTATGAAGTCTAAAAAAGGTCTTAAATTGCGTATATACTAGTAACCTTTTTTAAACGGTTTAATAAGGGTATTGGTTAGCGCTTAATAGAATGGGCTATCGTTTGGAAATAGCGCTTTAAAAGCACATTTAAAGGGTTTTGACGGGCAAAGGGTTTGGTAAGTAAATCCTTACGAACAACCCATACAAAACCCATTGAAAGGGATAGCGGGCCGGTCCCTGGCCAAGACCCTTTTTCTCAGGAATGCGTGAAGGTATCAAGTTGAAATTATTTCAGATCAGCAATCTCTTGGCACTGTAAAAAATCTGACTTCTAAGTCAATGCAATCAAAAGATACAGCCGTTCATGCCGCATATTCAAGAGAATCAAAAACTTTTGGGGACTTCCTGTTGAGTTAGAATCATGAAATTTGGCAAAAAGCAATGTCTTATAGCCAGTGATCGGAATTAGGTGAGCCAAAATACGTACTCTTCGCAAGAGGACATAATATAGAGTGGTTACAACCGGGTAGAAAAATATATTTTTTCTTGCAAACGGGGTATTCTATACTTATCCGGGTATTAGTCGTAATGTTAAAATACATGTTTTTACTTACAATACGGGAGGTTTAATGTTAATTTGTTTTAAAAAGGGCTAGACATAAGGTTTATAAGGAAGGAAGGAAAAAGTGTGAGGTATAATTATTGTCTTTATTATTTTCACATGGCACAGTGGTAGGTTTGGAAGCAATCGGCCGAATAAATAAAAAGTTCTAGATGGCGGCTACTTTCCCTCATTCTGTCACTAAAAAGTTCAAGATGGTGGCTACTTTTTCTCATTCTGTCAACGGATTCGTTGTCGGAGACCACACAAATCCCCAGGTATCGATTTTGGAAGCAGTCGGTTGAATAACTAAAAAGTTCAAGATGGCGGATACTTTTTCTCATTCTGTCAACAGATTCGTTCTCGGAGACCACTCCAATCCCCAGATATCGATTTTATAAGTGGATTTTGGATGTTAAAAGAAATCGTTTGAGTATGGAAAACATTGAAAAGCTGATAGTTATTTATTTCAATTCTGATCCTGCTAATTATAATTACCAGGCCGATTGTAATGCTGGATCTAATGATTCCGATTGAAACATTTTTTTTTAAACGGAATCTCCAGTTCCAGTTCATTTAATGTAAGATTATTATATTGATTATTTTTATTTAAGATTTTCCCACAGATCATGTTAATGTTTTAGAATATGTTTGTATACATACATAAAAATAAAGGATTTTCAATCGTTTAATCTTTTTTTATTTTATTTATTTATTTGTGTTTATGTTACCGTTATATTAAACACAAACAGAAATAATCGGCTTTGTTAGTTAAATACATAATCAGGCTTAGAAGGTCCCTTTTTTTTAAAGTGTGAGAGTATGACGAAAATTTTACCAAATGTAACTGGAAATAGTAACGACTTTTAGATTAACATAAAACATCCCGTACTGTAAGTAAAAACATCTATGTTTAACATTACAACTAATACCCGGATAAATATCCAAGGAAAAATATATTTTTCTACCCGGTTGTAACCACTCTATATTATGTCCTCTTGCAAAGAGTACATATTTTGGCTCACCTAATTCCGATCACTGCTTATAGCACAAGTAAAGGAAAAAATCCGAAAACCGTTAATTTGTAGTTACATCACATGAAAAATACATATAGGCCAGTATTTTGTTATTATTGTTGATTATTATTATTATTCGGGCAGTAATAGTAGTAATTCAATCAGTCATCAATTGCAGTAATAGTAGTAATTAAAGAAAACAGCATACCCAAAACAGTAACTTGCTGGCACGTTCAAAGATGCTAGAATCCAGAGAGTACAGAATGCCTGCGCTCGCTTTTGTTTTCCAATCCCTCTACGGACGCACGGTACTCGTTACCTTAATTAAAGTAACCTGATGAGGATGGATGCGAGACGCTCGTTGCGTTTTGCAACCCTTCTCTTTTGGGTGGTCATATCATAAGTCGTCAACCGCTATATTTATTTGAGAAACTCAAGTTTTCACAGCGCCATTTCCGAACTGCGACTAGACTCTGTCCGAGACACTGTTCGGCTGCATTTCGTGGTAGCTTCCGATACGCTGCCACGAAATGTTGGACTAATAGGTATACCACCGCCAATAAGAAATGCTCGCACGATAACAACTTTTAAATGCACGTTTAAAAGTTACCTATTGCAAATTCAAAAGGCATAACTCGGACAGTTCAGACGGTGTTATGCTATTACTAGTTTATTTAATTCTAGTAAAGTATAGAATGCTATTATTAATTTAAATCTAATAACGTATATTTTTGCGCCATTGAAAGGTAAACATCCAAGAATCCTCCCTAACTTCTAACACTTATTGCATACTAGCGACCCGCCCCGGCTTATTATTATTATTTATAGCCTATAACCTTCCTAGATAATTCCTCTATCTATTGGTGAAAACCGTTTGGAAACATGTAAAGTAGTTTCTGAGTTAACCCTAAACAAACACAAACTCAGCGCGGCGGGGACTTTAATTTAATTTATAATATGTAGTGATATGATAAACTAAATCTATTAATAGAATATGTATACATAATATTCTGTTTATATGTATGTATATGTAATAAAATCTCTGGCAGCGTTTCTATGTAGATGTACAAAAAGAAAAGAAAAACTGCAGGAACTTTGACTGTTGTATATAGTGGTAGAAAACATAGGCATTGCTCTTATCAGTAAGGTTTGTTAAAATATAGCATTTATAGCATATGTACTATATTTTAACAAACCTTACTGATAAGAGCAATGCCTATGTTTTCTACCACTATATAGGTACAACAGTCAAAGTTCCTGCAGTTTTTTCTTTTTTTTTTGTACATCTACATAGAAACACTGCCAGAGATTTTATGACATATACATACATATAAACAGAATATTATTTCATTAAATTTACCTGGCTTATAAATCACTTGCAGATCATATCCTTGTAAACGTAATAACATTCTCTGCAAGCGTACCGGGACCGAACTTAGTGGCTTTATGAAAATACTTTCCAAAGGCTTGTGGTCACTTTCAATAACTACACTCTTGTGACCATTTTGACCATCATATACTGATGATATTTTTCACACGCAAACACGATTGCAAGCATTTCTTTCTCAATCTGCGCGTACCTAACCTAATTCGAATGCGCGAGCACCCAGGACTACATTGACTCTTTTTTAAGCAGTCTGGTAAGCGGGAAAATGTGCTCCGAATAGTTCGGAATAAATTTTGACAAATAATTAATTGCACCCAAAAATCGCTCAAGTGCTTTTTTTATCTTGTGGAGTCTAAATATTTTTTATGGCATTAACTTTGTTTGGGTCCGGTGTCATACCGTCTTTATTAAATACATGTCCTAAATATCCCTAACACATAACTTGCACTTTTCCTTATTAAACTTTAAATTTATTTCCCTAGCTCTTTCTAACAAGTTTTTAACCTCTCATCTACTAGTTTATTTTTGATTTATTAATTATTAATTTCGTAAGAAATGTAAATTAGGTGTAATGGTTAACTGCCGCATTTAGAGATATCAATTAATTTTCAAGTTTCATTAAAGTTGCTGCGTCTTATTCTATTGCTATAGCAAAGATAGTGACAGCAGCAACTTTAATCAAACTTAAAAGTTAATTGACGTCTCTGAGTGCGGCCGTAAGTAGTAGTTTAAGACTAGCTGAGTAGCTGATGTTGAGTTTTTGGCGCTGAATGTGACACTGGCCTGGCCTCGCCCTAACTCGCCTTGAATAAACTTCGTAATAAAAGCACGGACCTAATTTCATTAAAAAAAAACTTTTCTGTATGACCGCACTTAATTATTTATCTATTTAAAACCTTTATTTTCCTGAGTACGTATACGTACAACCTGCACGATTAATTAGCAAAATTATACGTTTTAGTATCGGTTTAAGGTCGCCGTTTGCTTGTCAGGCGCATTAAATGCGATAAATGTATAAAAACTGCACAGTTGAAGTAAATTCAAATACACCGAAACTCATATTTTATATATAGTGTTCTAGAAATCGATTTTAATATATTATTATCTTCGAAAATAACCAAACTCTCTTACTTTCTCCCCCATTTCACCCCCTTAACCTCCTGACACGACCAGACGTCAATAGTAGTTTAAATACCAATTTTCACGTTACACATTTAAAAATGACTAAACTATCATACTAACTACCCCTACCCTACCCCCTTTTCACCCACTTAGGGGCAGTTTTTCCAAAATCGGCAAAAGTTGTATTTTTTATTTAATAAATTTTGTTAACAGTAGCCAACCAATTTCCACGTTCTAACTTCAGAAATTACCAAACTCCCGTACAATTTTCACCCCTCCATTTCATCCCCTTCAAAGTAGTTTATCCTAAATCGCATTGTCAACGATCCCAAACTTTCAGACCGTTTAAAAACGCTTAAAAGAACTTTGTATGTCTCTGCGTCTTCTATCGTCTGTACAATGGGGAGTGTTCCGAGGAACTGTTTAGACTGGTGCCAACGGCTTCGTTCTACCATCGCACTTCTCGTCTTCGGCGGGACGTTAATTCCCATTTCCTTGAGCCTCTGCGCTCAACCACGCGCCGGTTCTCTAGAACGTTTCTAGCGCGTACTATAAGAACTTGGAATGAACTTCCCGCGGAGATATTCCCAATGCGCTACAATATGGGGCTTTATAAAAAGGGTGTCATTAAATTTCTTCGAGACCAGCCACGCATTAGTGACGCCCCTGGTGTTGCAAATGTCCATAGGCGGCGGTGACCACTTACCATCAGGTGGGCCGTCTGCCTGTTTGTCTGTCTAAGGCAATAAAAAAAAAATACCGAGAAATGTATTTTTTATTTAGGGACAGCCTTAATGCCAATTTTCACCTTAGTAATTTCAGAAATTACTAAACTCCACTACAAATTTACAACACTATTTTATCACCTTAAGAGTAGTTTACCAAATTCGCTAAAAGTTGTAGTTTTTATTTGTAAATAGTAAACGAAATACCAATTTCCACGTTTCTAACTTCAAAGAGGACCAAAGTTTCTTACAAACTACAACCCCCATTTATTTAAATTATGGTGCATCCTATTGTTCCAGGTGTGGGACACGGCCGGGCAGGAGCGGTTCAAGTCCCTGCGCACGCCGTTCTACCGGGGCTCCGACATCTGCATCCTGGCGTACTCCGTCGACGACCGCAGCTCCTTCGGGAACATCAAGATGTGGCTCAACGAGTTCCTGCACTACGCCGGCGTTAAAAACGGGATAGAAAAGTTCCCCTTTATGGTTGTTGGGAATAAGGTACGATTTATTGATATTTTAAAGACTTTTTTACAGGATTTTGATTTTCAAGTTTTGAATTCTTTGTTTCAACGTCCAGTGACAATCAAACAAAGTATATTTTGTAGAACTAAGTGTACAAAACTGCCAAAGTTCAACAATAAATGTACATTTACCATTTTATTATTAACTAGCAACCCACCCTCGTTTCACTACGGTTGATAGGTATAAGTTATAATAACCCATGCCCGTCAGGAATAATATACTTACTTTACAAATGGTGAAATAATTTTTAATTAGGTGTAGTGGTTCCGGAGATTACTTTCGAAGTTGTCAATCAACGACAATGTTTGAGGATCCTGACAAAATCCAAATTTTACAGGAGGCAAAAAAACGTTTAATGTTTTTGTTAATAATAAGGTTAAAGAAATGAATTTTATTGTAATTGATTAATAAGTCGTGTACATTAAAGATGCTATAATGCCTATAATTGGGTAGGTAAAGTTTTTGGAAGAGGTATAATTTACACCAGTTTACATACAGTTTTTTTTTTCTTTTCCATTAAGTACGAAGGCAACAAGCTTGTCGGTCATTAAAATGTACAAATGTCAACTTAATAACTAAAAAAAATATTTCTAAAATATTAGAGGAAATAAAAATAAAAGAGCCGCAGTTCCTTGATCTTTAGGATGACGACTATCGAAAAAATATATAATTTACACCTCTTCCAAAAACTTTACCTACCCAATTGAATTAAGCCCAGAAATGGAGATTACCGTGATACTGTTAGAAAGGAATTATTGCCGTGAATTTCGTAAATACCTAATCTATTTATTATGTCGATAAAATTAATTAAGGTACCTGAGGGTAATATGGTCAGCCAGTTAATATTGTCACTTTGCTACAACTCAAAAATACAACACATATCCGATAGATGGCACTGTAATTAAAAACGCCTAGCAGTTTACTCAGGGTATGTTCCACTAAACGCCCGCAACGATCGTATCACCCTCTGTATCATTCCACCCAAGGCCCGTGGTCGTCGCAAGCGATCGCTCGACGTCATGGATGACGTCACTGTTAGCGACCACATCGCGCCCACTTCGCCCACAAAATATTGGTGGGTCAGAGTAGGCTTTCACTAAAACGTGTGGCGGTAATTCGAAAGAACAACGATGGCATCAGAACTTGATGAACTTTCCGAGTCTATCTCTCATTCGTTTTGTCAAAAACGCAACCATAAATTCACGGGAATCCATGTTGAATTAAATTCTACTCCAATCCATGCGAAATATTTTACTCACAACCCCCACAGCTGCATGCCGCCATATTGCGAGCACACAGCGTTCAACATGTGCGTTCCACCTATAACATTCGCCTACAACGCTCGCGGCGTTTTTACGTTAGTGGAACGGCAATTTCAGCGGTCGTATCAGCATTTTGACATTTGCCAAGAAACAAGATTTGCGTGAGCCCACAGAGTACTTTAGACGATACTAGTGTTTAGAGGACCGTGACGTCATGGCGACGCTATGGCAGAAGTTAGCGTATTAGCGGGAAATTTTAAAACGAAATTTATTTTAAGGCATTTTAAACTAATATGCGAGTGAATTTTTTTTTTAATATTCTTTTAGATAAGTATATATTATGTATATCTATAAAATGAAAATATTAAAAAAAAACGTCTACACCCCTATTACCGCACGTGTCGGAAATATGGACATTTATACTTTTTTTGTAAGTTTATTAGGGTTCCGTACCAAAATGTTAAAAAAAGGACCCTTATGGTGAGACCTCGTTGTCTGTCTGTCTGTATGTCACAGCAGTTTTTCTCAGCAACTACACGAGCTATCAACTTGAACATAGTAACATAGTACGTACATAGTAACTCACATAAACTCATATTACACCCGTGAAACTAATTGCTGTTGCATACCTCAAAATGACACCTAAATTCTGCCCTCATAAGAAGAAAAGGCACATGTGCAAACGAATTGGTATCGCACATGCGACCTTTATTAACCTACACAGGGTTTAATATGCTTCTGTGAATAATTCGCAGATGTGCCCTTTTTTCTTACGAGGGCAATGATAAAAAGCACAAATGTAACGCGTATTAGCAACACAGTTCTTGACCGTTTGTGAATCGTGTTCGCCTACAATAAGGCTCACTAGTGGTCAGTTGACATAACAGTGATGCTGTTAGCAGGCACCGAACCACCCTTCCCCCGGGAAAAGCCTTTCAAAGGGCTTCCCCTTAAAATAGTTAGCCCAGTGAATTTGCTCACCCATTTCAATTGATATCCTACGAGTATACGATTGACTTTCCCTTATCGATAGAAAAACCCAACGATAACTAGCCCTTTGATTGAAATTGGTAACTGATTCACCTTGATATCCCTGGGTTAGCGCTTAGTTGAATGGACTGTCGTTTACTTGCTTCGAACGGGACGCAACGTGTGTTTTATGTTATGAAGTCTACAAAAGGTTTAAAATTGCGTATATACTAGTAACCTTTTTTTAAAGGTTTTTGTAAGGGTATTGGTTAGCGCTTAATAGAATGGGCTATCGTTTGGGAATAGCGCATTAAAAGCACAATTAAAAGGTTTTGACGGGCAGAGGGTTTGGTAACGAAAAACCGATACAAAACCCTTTGAAAGGGATAGCGGGCTGGGGTCCCTGGCTGTTAGTGCAACTTTTTTTTTTACCAAGAAATAATTGTCACACGACTAGGTTTAAAAAAAATAAGATTGTGAAGTACGATACTGCACTTTAAACCGCAGATTTCAGACTTGTATTTGTTTGCAGTCGGATGTTCCATCGAGGGAACGAGAGGTGACGCACGAGCAGTTGAAGCAGTGGTGCGCCGACAACAAGATCGGCTCGTACATAGAGACGTCGGCGAAGAACGACAACAACGTCGTGGAGGCTTTCACCATGGCTGTGCAGAGGTCAATTAATTAGACAGTTTTCGTATAGTTGAGGAAACTCGTGCGTGGCCGCTTGGCATTCGCGGGAACGAGCCGTGGAACGTGCCTAGCAGATACGCGGTTACCTGGCTGATAGGTACTTACTACCTACTGCAGCGCGCCGTTTGCTGGTGGTCGCCTCGCCATCCCGCTTATGTCATGCCGCGGTTCGGTCACGCACGACCTTGTTTTACTATAATTTCATGTTTTGGAGTAGTAGTGCTTGAAGATATTATTTATTATTTTGCCATAATAGTTCCAAATAATAATAATTAGTTTGCCTGTCGTTCTTTTGCCCCAATATTTAGCAAGGAACATATAAGTGTTTATCACATCGAAACAATTGTTTATTTATCTGGGAATAGGGATTCATAGACCGTAATAAGATATATTTATTTATCTTTTTTTAATTTATTTACGTTTTGGTATGTACACCAACTTTGTCAATTAATAATTTTGGTCTTTTGGTCAACATTGTCGATGTTTTTACTTTTCACCACGTGTTTTGTAGCTCGCTTTCTTGTCCGTCTGCGTTTCTTTTCTTTACTTTCCTGTTCTTGTAAGCAAACTTGTTTCTGTAAAAAAATATAAAAAAAACGTGATAAAAAGACTAAGTATGTAAATATTTTCAACTTGTTTTCGCAGATGGATTGAACTAGAACAAATAGCCGAAAAAGAAATGGGTATGTTAGAAAACCCCGACTCGATCCGCCTTCACGGAAACCAAGGCACCGCGGCTAACATCCGCGCGACTTGCTGCTCTCGGTTCAGTGAGGATTGAACCTATTCCAGTACTGCATGTTTTTGTCGCTAAGGGCGAAAATGACGTGCATCTACACTACACTCAACAAACATCAATCAACATACCCCTTCTGTGTATCTAATACACTAGCGTTAAATGCGAACGCATAGCTGTCCCTTTTACGCTTTGTCAAACGAAGACGGATGCTATAGATTGAAGCGGTCTCAGAACTGCGTGCACTTGCCACTAAAGACGAAAATGCTCCAAAATTAAGTCGATAGCTGTCATATCCGCGTCGATTACACTATACAAAACTCAGTATTGAATACTGTGATAGTCGTCCCTTTGCCAGGCTTTTATTGACGGAGGCGCATGCAGTTTGAGGCTCTATGTAGAGTGGGTACTTGTCTAAGGACGATAAAAATGTGCTTCAATTGTTATATTATATCCCACAAATTTCAGTCGATGTAGTCATGTCACTGATATTTTCTGTGGCATGCGGGCGAACAGTTGTCCCTTTTATGAAACACAAACTAACAGTAACTTGGAGTCAGTCCAAGACTTGATTTCGGTTATCCATGTCCTAAGGAAATACATTTTTTACTGTCAATTTTGATAAGCATTGATCTGAATTTAGTACGAATGCGTCTCATATAATTATTAAGATGTGTGTGCGTTTTAGTTTAAATTATTACTGTGCGACACTATTACGCTGCTCATATATACAGGCAAGGTCATAAATATGTGTTCACGTTTAGTACCTTGTCACTTTAATCGCTGTGACATTCATATATGGCAGTTTAAACATGACATTAAATAGACAAGGTACTAAAATGTAAGACCTTGACTGTACAGCTGCTGCTGCTATTACAGTCTGCTTGGATTCCATGCCAAAGGGCCCATAACTCGATCGATCTTCGGACCTGTGTTAACTGCAGAATAACACACAGTGATTATCATTACCTATCCTATCATTTTAAAACGAAGTGTCCTGATCAATTTTTTTTGTGTTTCGTAATTAAATGCTGCTGATTCAGTTTGATTGTAATGCTATCAGGCTCATACATGGCCTAGTTCTGTTTTTAAATATTTGTTGTCTAGTTTCTTAAAAAGCATGACGTTTAAGCTATGCAACAATGCATGTATAACTGCACGCTAGTAAATGTGTCTGGAATAGATTTCGGTACGAAATCTGACTGATTATTGGCCTAAATTTGGAGTCTATTCTGCAGACAAGTGGTGGGCCGTTTCAGGTTACGTGTCTAAAAAGGTTTTAAAATAGAAAAAAATACGTACTAATGCCTCCTCTGCACTAGCTAGTGCATGATAAGCCATGGTGGTTGAAGGGGCCGTGGGAGCCTATATTTAGTCTCCTGTTGTACAGTCACGAACGTTAATTTGGGACCCACTTTATGTCCAAAGTCAATTTGACATTCTACAGCAATAAAGTTAAGTTTCCTGTAAATTACAAATGACTTGGCATCTCTAATGACATTGACAACTTCAAGCAATATTTTTTGAAATGGGTCCCATATTAACGTTCGTACAGGCTGTACTTGTATGTAATCATTGAGGTTGTTTTTATTTTAATTAAATCGAAAGCCTATAAAATCTCGACAGTATTCACACAAACAGTACTCTCTCGAGCTATTAGTTATTACTTTTTTCGTTAGCGCATAAGCTTCATAGTAAGCATTTTATGGTTGTTTTTGGATGCAGTATTAAGTAAATATAGTAACGAAGAGTTAATTGAAAAGTCGGAGCGTTGGTATTATAATTATGGACGAGACTTGAGGCTAGTATTCCGTCCACTCACGGGCGCGGCTCTGGAGACGGCGCCGCGCGAGCCGTACATCTCCAATACTTTTGAAAAAAAACCGCTGGGTAAAGTATTTTGTAGTTAATTGTGATTAGTACTTCACGGAAATTATACTTAAACACTATTAACATTCTTGAACTGACCGTCAAATTTAACTCAAAGCTAATCCTAAAAGTTCATATATATTTATATTATTATAATATAAAATGGTATACCGTTTTTTAACAAAGACACGGGTAAGTAAAACGGTTTGGCTACTTCCCACTCTGTACTATTAACAATCTGAAACAGTCTCGGTTCAGTACATCACCCTTTGGCAGTCAGTTCATATAACTATCGTACACGACTTTATTTAAGACTTCCACGCATGAGATTTTATTACCTCCGCAAAAATCTTAAATTAACAATCTTCAACCACAGGCTATTTAGAGAATTAGTTTCCTAGGAGATATTAAAGCAGCCGTAGAAAATGTTTTCGTTTGTAAATGATAGATTTTTTGGTATACTTCAAATTGGCTGTCCTATACATACGTGTTCCATTATTTTAAAGAAAATATAAGCTTGATGGTAATAAAATCTTTGTCTTTATATTTGAAATGCATGATAATATAATAAACATTGTTTGTTGTATGCTTTATAGCGTATAGGGCTTTTTAGGCTGTAATTGTTAACTTTATGTATTCTATTTTGTAGTAATTCAACATTCCGTTGCATTCCAATAGTGAAAGGCCTGGCCACGTCTGCGCGACCGGCTGAGCGGCGAGCGAATTTTCTAATACATCGCATGTAACGTCAACTAACCGCTGCGCGGGGAGCGGCTCGCCCGAGCCGTGAAGAAAGAGCTCGCTCGCCGCCGCCGCTCTAGGTCATGGCCAGGCCGTAAAGAGGCTTATACAGTTAAGAAAAAGATTATTCATATCATATTTTATGAACTTATCCTCTACCGTATTTTGTTCTCGACTCTATGTATAAATTGTCTTGTATATTTTTAGGTGAAGCTATTCTTTGCAATGCGACTTGATCCTTGGATATGAAAAAGTAACCTGTATACAGAATATATAGCATCACATTATTTGCACATGTATTTAATACATAAATAATAGAAGCGGTACATTTTATCGCTAATGTATTGTACAGTCAACAGCAGAAGTAGCTAATCGGGCAATGTGATCAAACTTAACTAGACTTAACTAGATTTAATATGCATCGTTTTAACCACCCTTTTGTCTGTTTCTGTTGCAGACTGTTCATTGTTTTTGATGTTGCGTCCTTTACTTTCGTTTTCTGAAGCGAGGAGCAACAATTAGCGCTATGTGTTTATGGTGTTGAGAAAATGTTTTTTTCTCCTGTAAGCCAAAGAATCTAAAACGTTTAAAACTTGTGTATACTGCTTTGTCCCTCAAAGGGTAGTTTATAAGAATTTAAATAATAATTACCGTCCTCATAAAACTTAATTTTCATTCTTTTGTTGTTTTGGTTGGAATCCCTCGTAGGCACCAATGGTGAACTCGATAGATCAACGCCATCTTGATATGATCTAGTGAAAACTTAGTGACATCTAGTGGCACATTAATACATCTTTTACTTTAAAATATCCAAATATGTTGGGTCGCATAAATTACTATTATTTTCGTACTACAGGGTGTTTTTTTAAACAGTAGCAACATATAGCCAGGTGATTATGTATCTGATTACTAACACGATTTGCTAAAAAAACATGTACCTTAATTTTTAAAAATTGGACACACCACGCGGCTCGGCTTTGTTATTGAATCATGTGGTTGTCTGGAAATTTCCGCGCGCCCCGCCGCCAATTTGCGAACACACCCCTCTCGCTCACACCCTTAGAAATTTGGCGATAAGGCTGGATCACACATAATAACCCCTCGTAAATATGTGGGAGGTGAAAAAATACCAAGTTCTAGTCTCTTATGGCTGGTTCACACGTATTAAGTTGTCAAGTAGTTAACGAAGTTTATAGTTAATTTTAAGTAAGTGTTTACACGTTCGCGATCAGCTAAGTTCTTTAGGTAGCCCGAGATGGACAATCAATAGCGCATTAATTCAGTAATTAAGTAAATTTGTTATCGCCATGGCCGGCATTATATCGGTGGTTTGGCTAGGTTGGTCCTATAAATCAAGCTTCATATATTCCACAAACAATCGCGCTTTATATATTCTTCAACAAACTTTACTGTAGAGATCTTAAAACAAACGAACTACGAACGCGACCGCTCCGCCAAACATATACACTTAACTAATATTTAACTAAACCGTGCCTGTCCAAAAGTGTCAAGTGATAATCGACGCCCACCAACTTAACCGATAAATAGACAAATTTCTAATCTACTTGTATACTTACACGCTAAATTTTAACTTGTAACTTATTACTAAATTGATTGTTTATACGCTTTAAGTCAATTCAAATTAAGTTAAAATTTAGTTAACTACTTGACAACTTAATACGTGTGAACCGGCCATTAAGATTAGGATTCAGTCCAAAAAAATACAGTAAGATTTTCAAAATTTGGTCAGGATCCTAAACAAACACAGACGAAGGGTTAAAATTAAGTTTTGAAATAGTTAACTAAATTTTACCTTAATTTTAATAAAAAAAAATTTCGCCGAAAACAGGATATTTGATGCCTACGCGCGTAATAAATACGAGAAAAATAAAAGAAAAAATCCATTGCTATTTTTTAATGTCAAATTGGCAGTAATTAACTAATGAAGATGTAGCCTACACTATGCATTCCCCGCAAATTGTGTTACTTCGTACCAGTGATCGGAATAGGTAGAGTATATTTACCTAAACTTGATGCATGTTCATTCAATAATGTGTTCCCATCTCACTCACGCATGAATGAACAAGCGTCAAGTTTAGGTACATATACTCTACCTATTCCGATCACTACTTCGTACACACGGTTATTTTATTATACTTAGGTCCGAAAACAATGTCTGAAACTGAATCAAAACATTTTTCGAAATGTGTTGCTGTATTACACATTAGATAGGTACCTACTTTGTTTAAGGTGATCCAGGGCTATTATACCTGTAGAGTTTATCTTCTTTCTCGTACCTAGTTTTTTTGTGGAAGGCTACACCTAAGTGAGAAGAAATATTTAATTCATCTATCTTCACATGTATGTATGTCACTGTTAAAAAAAGCCATGGGAAAGAATTAAATAATACAGATACCTTAGTCCCGTTTTTTAAGTTTCTATACAATAAAAAAGTTTTTGTAAATTAAACTTTAATTGTTGTTCAATTTAAATGAACCAAGCCCGCCAAAATTTCCTTTTTTAACTACGAGGGGTGATGAATAAGTTTTGAGAATCGGTATTAGGTAAATACGGGAGATATGAAAATCGTTATACTTTTATTGGAATATGCACACATTATATATTTCCGAACTTTTATTAACGTCATTCAATTGTTTTATTTTAATATATATAATTTTACTTTTGAAGGTAAATTTTTGTACTTTCACGTTCCTTCACTAAGGGCCGTATTAATAAACTCATCTCAACTCTGATCCCCGTCACAAGATGCGTCAAAAATGACAGTTTTCTATGGTTTGACGTTTACTTTGACGTATCTCGAGACGAGGATCAGAGTTGAGATGAGTTTATTAATACGGCCCTAAGTCATCATCAGCTCGTGATTTTTATGTACCTAGTTGTTTTTGAACGGGTCAATCAACTTTTTGATGTACCTCGTTGCCATGGTTACGTCTCCTGGGTCACTCTTTAAAACTATAAATTTAAAGGTTATAAATAAATCTACATTATATTACTTTTTGTGGCAATTATAAGACCATTCTTTTGTGGGCTTTCTTCTAAGCATGTTAGTAGTATATATTATAAACATCTTTCTAAGAAACACTATCACTGTTCTCTCCTGCCTGGCTTACGGAACAGAATAACAACAACAAAAAGTAGATCGACCCAAATAACATTGGGAGCGATTATCGGTTCAGAACTTTGGTCGGAGAGCAGCACCCTTGTGAATTAGAAGGCTCTGAAGCACAATTCCTGCCGCTAATACGTAACTTTTTGTTACAGCTTTTTTTAAATATTTTTCCATAACTATGGTAGAATAATGGTATATAACTCTCATAGATTATTTTGAACTCAATTGCTAAAATCTAAGGTCATAGTATTTATTTGTAGGCCTCAATAATCTTGGAAAAGGCCGAAAAAGACACCCTAAATTTTGGTGACAGAGCTAGAGATAAAAAATCCACTGCAAAGATAACTTGTTTATTCTTTAAATCAGAATGATAAACCTACGTTGGTTTTTTCAATAACAATATTTTTATTAGTGCATCAGTTCTTTCTCCACAACAACGCTCCAAATAATTACAAAACTAACTCTTATTTATGCCGTCTTGTAAAATTGTTCATACAGGTGTTTTTTGTTTAGCTACCACAGCGAAACAAATGAAAAATGTAAGTATACTTAATTATTTTTTCTCTAACAAGGTTGATTAGTGCCATGGTAGGTATAGTCGACATTAAAAGAATATCACTATGAGGATGGTTCATACCGATTCTCAAAACTTATGTAAGTATGTAATTTTTTTCAGCTTTTTTTTTCGAGGAATTGTTTGCAAAAAAGCCCTTTCACTGTTTATATTAACTAAAATATTTGCGAGTTCGATATCGTTCAAAATAGTAGCAATGTGAGTGTATAGATCATACACGAGTAAATATGCAAATATTGCTTACTTATACATTGAGTATATTATTAACTTTAATAAATGTGCCATATTTATGACATGTGTATCAGCATTCGAATAAAAAATAAATACTTACTTCATAAAAACAGCCAAACACACTGAAAGAAATCCTCAAATTTTTTATATTTTCTAAATTGCCGCCATCTCTTTCATAAACACGTAAAACTTTTTTTTAATACAGGTTCGCCACAATACGAACAATAAATATGAAAAAAAGGTTCGTTTTCTTTGCGGAATCATTCTTAAGGACAAAATAAATAATCTTTTTTTTCTAAAAATTTTGATTTCTTTGTTGTACACCATGCATTTAAGAGTTAAACACGATAACTGTGTCATCTGCTTAAGAGAATTAATACACAACCATCTTCTACGCTCATATTGGTCGGTCCCAGTACGTTTACTTGAGGTACACCGAAAGAGATGTTG
The DNA here is from genome assembly GCA_963241965.1 of Tortrix viridana. NCBI lineage: Eukaryota > Metazoa > Arthropoda > Insecta > Lepidoptera > Tortricidae > Tortrix > Tortrix viridana. The sequence continues at coordinate 42,533,442 of OY725171.1, forward strand.
GAGCACTACTTACATAACCATCAACCTTAACCCGCAGTGGTTTACCTCTGACTCCAATGTGTTTCAGTTTCTGTACCAGAATGGGAAGAGAGACAGTGTCAAATGCCTTCTTAAGGCAATTTAGGGCCGCACTCGGAGACGTCAATTACATTTAGTGCTTGTCAATTCATTGACGTCTCTGAGTGCGACCGTTATGATTGTGAATTAATAATAATTATTTGTTTCAACCGTATTACAGTGTATCGCCATGTAAACACGTGGTAAAATCACAAGGACACCGCCGCTCTCACACATGTATTTTATACTTACTGCCGCACTCAGAGACGTCAATTAATTTTTAATTTTCATTAAAGTTGCTGCATCCTATTCTATTGCTATAGCAAAGAAAGTGACAGCAGCAACTTTAATAAAACTTAAAAGTTAATTTACGTCTCTGAGTGCGACAGTTAGTCATTACTTACTTAAGTAAGTATAAAAGAAATTACTCAATGACGTTTTCGTTGTTGAAAATCGTTTTTGAGTAGGTATTACTCAAGTAATGACTTTACTTCTCTATAAATACGGGTGTAAGACCCAACACTATTTATTATATGTTTTTATTATGTAGACATGTAGGTACATAGATACTAACAAATCATTGTACTAAATTAGTCACCGGCTCCCAATTTTATTCTCGTGGTCTTATTTTAAAAAAAACTAACTACAAAATATAATTGGATAGCGTTATGCAGAAAAGAGCCAAACTGATATGAAGTTCAAAGGCAGATGGCTGTTTTCTGATTAACGCTATACAATTACAGCTTGGCAAAAAAGAGTTTGACCTGGTGTCAGCTGGAATTACAATATTTGCAAGTGGCAACCACCATATTGAGTATAATATTTCGCTCCAAACAGCGCCTTCATTTTTCTAAACTATTTTTGCCAAGCTATTAATTACTATAAAGATTGTAGTCACTTTTTCTCATTAATCTATTTAAGACATTTAATCTTCACATTAAAATAATGAAATTGTACATACACAAGCACTTAGGATAGGACATTAGGTATAACATCAATAACGAGTATAGAAACTAGGCAAGAGCTGCGGTAGCGTTCGCAACGGCGCGCGTGAGTACTCTGTTGAAACGCCGAACTCGCGGCTGGGCGTCCGCGGGTGTAGCGCGCGGGCGGGAGCGGCGTTGCTAAGATAACCTAATAATGGCCGCTCGTTCAGCCCTTGCGAGCGTTTAGGGTTCCGCGCGTTATATTACTATTTTACGTGGAAGTAGTTATATACTTATATGTAACTTGTAGCTTTAAAAATCGGTTCCAGACATTTTCCCGAATAAAGCTGTCCTCCTTAAGATGCGCACTTTTCCCTCGCTGTAAATTTGTAGTAAAATATGGTTACGCATTGCTACAGTGTTTTCAGTACCTTAAGCTCACGAATATTTAACCTTTTCAACGCATGTATCAGCACAGGTGCAGTGCCAACGACCGTTGACAGCGAAAACTCAAGGTTTATAAGAGCCCGTAAAGTTGTAATCAGCGTTGCAGCGTTGCCTATTTTTAGGGTTCCCGGGTCCGTACCCGAAGGGTGCCTAACGGAACCCTATTACTAAGCCTACCCTGTCCGTCCGTCCTAACTGAACTGTAATCGCATTTATTGTGTGATAAGAAAGAAAAAGGTACACTTCAGTCGTCAACTCGTCATCAAATGTGTAAGAGCATACAATATGCTCCAAAATATCTAAACATATTTGATGGCAACTTGAAATGTACCTAATTTTTATTTCCATAAAAGCTTCAATTTCAAGATTTAATACTATTTATCAGTCTTAACCGAAAAAAAAAGAGGTTCTCAATTCTGTTCATTTTTTTATGTTTGTTATGTAAAGCGCTTGAGGAATGGGTTGCTTGGAATAATAAGTGAAAAGATAATGAAATAATAGAAAACTAACTGCCGCACTCAGATACGTCAATTAAATTTTAAGTTTGATTAAAGTTGCTGCGTCTTATTCTATTGCTAAGCAAAGAAAGTGACAGCAGCAACTTTAATCAAACTTAAAAGTTAATTGACGTCTCTGAGTGCGGCCGTAAGAATAAATAAAAATAATGGGAAGTTTGATAGATAGACCAAAAAAGGAGAAGCAAATGATGAGGAGGAAAGAGTTAAATCAACAATACCTTTTTTAAGTGATGATACTCGTATGGGGAAACTCGGCGTGTGTAAGCACCATAATTTAAGCAAAAACATAAGCCCGACAGCACACACTTGACAGTGATGTACATTTATACAGCAAAATAACGTTATGTACCGGTTTTGTCATTTTAGCGATAATGGTAAAACATGGCCATAGTATTCTTCCCAAAACGATTTTCAATTTAGAGCAAATAATAAATAAGATGCTGTCAATTGGAATACATTAATTCGAATACTATTTGGAGAAATCGGTATCGGTGTCCTATATTAGTCATCCGAAAATATAATATTAAATAGTTATCTATCATACAAGATGTCGATAATAATAAAAATGAATTAAACACAAAATGGACTCGCCATCTTAAAAAAGGTCCGAGATAACAATCAGTTCATTAGACGCTTAAAAGGCAATGGACTCACTTTTGTTTTACTCACACCGCTTACAATCCGTACTTTATAGACGCAATTCACCATCAAGTTTCTACTCTAATACACTAAACTTACGTCAGATTTAATAAATCCAACTATAACAAACATTATATTTACAGAACATACAATAAGGTGACACCAAACTCAAATACTAAATATTTCCGGTGCAAATAATTCATAACCGCAGTTGGATAATAACTTGGGTGCCTCTAACCTAAAGCAACAGTAAGTAGGCTGTTGCTAAACCGGTAGATACTATGCACGCTACCGCGCTACTGATTGCATATATACCTAATAAGGGGTGTGTAAACTTCTCTCTACTCTCTTGTATGAGTACATTATAGAAACACTGTAGGTGCTTAACTACGATACATTAATATTGACTACACGATAATTACGCTAGACTAATGGAATAAGAATGGCACTAAGTACATCATAAAATTGGGTATTTTAAAATGAAAATACTAAAGATGGCCCGACTACAAACCAACTGTTCGGGAAAGCAGAGTAATCAGCGCTTATAGTCTGCGAGTATTCAGCAAAACAAACGACGACTGGTCGGTTTTGGCAGCTGGTGGAAAGGGCACACAAGCAAAATACAATGCTTGCTTACTACGATATTTTCAAAATATGTTAATTGCATCAGACGGAAGTTATAACTTACTGCAAAGATCCTTTCAACGAAAAACAATTTAGTTGGAATAATGCATCAAAGAAAAGTTTAATGAAGAAATAATTAATCCTTTACAGTGACATAACAGATGTAGTGCAAAATGATTTTCCTTCGTACTTTATCGGAAAAGTTCGTATTTATCGTGCTCTCTCAATTAGCTTCAGTACCCATCTTACAGCCGTAGGGGTAAGTCGCATCAGCAGACCAATATATATATATATATATATATATATAGTGGCTAACACGCAATTCAAATATTCGCTATAGTTTTGATTATATTTACAGTTTACTTATAAAAAGGTTGTATTACCATGCCGTAACCTCGAAACTGTTATTTTGCTGCATTTTATTTTAACGTAAGGAGAGTGTTTCGTTTACGAATGACAATAAAAGTACTACTTACCTACCTATGAGTGTATTTCTAATGGTTTTAACATCTCTATATTGCCATATGCTGTCATTTTTCATTTTGACATTTGACACTTAACAATAAAGTTCCATATTAATGAATATGAAAACGTCACTCATTTAATACAATAATTGATCGACAGTTCGGGTGCCATCGTATTCCGATCGAGATCCGAGTTTTCCCGAAGGAAAATAATTTTGCACTACATCTGTACTTACATCGATTTTACACCCGAAAACTTGTGAGTTTATAAATATGTAAAACTTATGATCTTTTAAATTTGACCCTTTGGTTGCACTACGCTATTACAGTGAGAATACGACAAGAAACATGAAACAACGCACACGCAGTCTTACCCGCTAGGCCACTACACTGTTATAGTGTTCCGATCAATCCAATTTGTTAATAATGTAAACAAACGTGTTATCAACTCGACAGCCAACTGATTAATGATGATAAATCCAAGAGCTAATTACAAACACATTGAATTTTTCAATATATATCTTTCCAACCTAAAAAATAAATTGCTGGGAAAAGTGATGAGATATCAAATCGAAACCTTCGAAATACATGTGGATATGTTTCTAATTCAATTAAGTGAACGATTGTGATGGAATGTTAACAAAATCGGTTTAATCAAATTTAGCATTATCAACAAATTGGATTAAAACAGACCTTACATTATTACACGAAGTAAACGTGTTTACTCTAAGGTAAAACAAACTACTTAGATCGATATTGCACTCCGTAAGTTTTATTAAATATCGTAAGGCGATGTCGAGGACTTAATAACAAGAAAACTCAATGTTATAACATAAAATAAAGAGGATAAAAGTTACAGTCGTAGATTCTTGATTGTTATATTTATACTTATTAACAAATAATAAAAAACCATGTAACCTTGCGAGTTAACGCATAAAAAAATTGATTACCTACTACCAAATTACATTTCTCCTAATTAAAGTTTAACTTCAGTTGCCAAGAAATTGATTGTGCTTACAGCCACCGTGCAGAAAGCGATCATAGATGAGGAACCTTCCCGAGTGCACAGACACCGCGAATACTGTTGAGAAATTCGCGACGAGAAAGCGACAACGGATCCGTTGCATCAAGTCAGAGGCCTAGCTTCGAATGTGGCTAAGAATATGTGGATAAGATATGATGGACCGCTGTTAAATTTACCGCCTCTGTCTGCCGGCCCCTTGTTTATGCCGCTGGCTGGGCCCCGCGTCTGGGTTCGCTTTTTTAGCAGTTTGAACTTTTTGACGGCCAGAACTCTGTTCCGGGTTACCTTGACGACTAGCCGCGTCTTGTTGCGGGTTACGGCTTGCGGACGGTCTGGAGTGCTCCGCAAACCTTTGTCGCCCTGGTTCTTTTAGTTTATATCTCGCTGCTTCAGCCTGCCGAGGGTTCAAACGTTTCATCTTTGACTTTTTGTCTATCGGGTCGATTTTTAAATCCTGCTGTCTCTGCGGTAGTTGTGGCTGCTCCAAGTCGCGGCTCGCACTCGGGATGGGTGCGGAGTGGAGCGGTGCGGGCTGGTCTCACAAAGGCCTCCTAGCCTTAATGAGTTCCTCGCTGACCTGCCATAGCTTCCCCTCGACCTCCTTGTCGAACGGGTAGTTGGATGTGTACTCGGCGCAGTCCCGGTAGAACTTGCCACTCTTGCCTTCTATGCTGTAGTCTGTGGCGCAGAACACCACCGTCTCTGAGCCCTAGAATAGACAAATAGTTTTACAGATAACTGTTACCCATAGGGAGCCAAACGCAACCCTAATACATAAAGAGCTGTATCTTTCGAACCATAATACTCTGGATTCCTAAAATATGTAAAAATAAAAATGTCACATAATAAAGGTTTTTTTTTGTCATTAGTGTGTGTATGTGTAATTTGTGTGATTATAGAGCAAACCCTAAATAAAATAAAAAATAAAAACAAATAAAGAAATAAAAGGAGACAATTCGCATCTGGGCGACATTTGGCAGTATTTGCCAAATACATATTGGTCTTATGTTGCCGACTGTAATTCTAAAACTGATTATAAACTCGTTATAAAAAAATACGAGTAAAATAAAACGAGTCCATACTCGACGGATTAGCCATTGAGGACTTCCTATGGCCGCCTTCCGTCTCCATAATCATATCAGCTCGATGGTAGGTACCATATTATTGTATTTTCATCGGAATTACATAAGTATGCAAAATTTCAAGTCAATCCGACAACTGCAATTAGGACCTTTTGAACGCCCCAGTCGGCTCTGGCCGTCAACGGAAAGTCGTGCCACTGACGCCACGTCGGCTACAGCCGACACACAGTTTAACATCAAAATCAAGTCTAATAAAAAACTTTACAAGAAAATTGATGGAGTTTTATAATTGCTTTGCAAGTCTATATTAGTCTAAACCTAAAATACATTGGTTATAATACCAGAATTATGAATAAATCCACTTTCTGTGAGACTGTGATTTAATGCAGTAATTGTCACTGCTTACTACGCCAACGACGGCGCCAGCCGACACATAGTGTTGTGACCGCCCGCTGCGTTTTATGTTTGGAAAAGTGTAAGAATAACTATTACAGAGTAATTTATCCATGATAAATTATTAAACTACATAATCCAAATTTATCATAAATTACGTAAATATTATATAACAATGGTATCCCATTTACTTTGCACGCAGTAATGGTACAATAATAGTTCACCATTTAGTTAATTTCCCACTGGAAAGCGATTACGGGATCACGGGAGCATTCAATCTCGAATGTTAAGTGAAGCGAGTGACGTCTGACGTCTGACGTTAAGCGGCCCGCTACTTTATGAGCCGGGTGTATCGAGACAGTGATACCAGTGCAATAAATAAATTATGCATACCATACGAAAACAATATTCTCTCTTTAAATTAATATAACAAAGCGTTTATGTCAAAATATAGTTTGCCATCAAGAAATTAAATTATTTTATCTTGATTATAATATACATTTTATTTATACAAAGTCGATTTCTTAAAAATGTGCTAAGTATAAATATCATGAATGCTTAATTTTTTTTTCGTTAACGGTAACACCTTTGTTTACATTTTTCCGTGAGATTAAAAATTCAGGTATATGTATGTAGTACTATTATAAAAAAACTGTAACATTCTCCTCTTCAAAGCACCATACCGTGGACTGTCGCTTTGTTTCAGGATCATAGTTATATAACCAAGTTTCGTCACCTGTCAGTATATCATAGACGTTCTTTTTCTCACCAGCAAAGAATTTATCAATCATAAATTTGCACCAATCCACAGGACGTTTTTTCTGCTCATCTTTAAGTTTGTGCGGAACCCACCTCGAACAACGCTTATGGGGAGACAGATGTCCGTGAATGATAGTCGTAATGATTGCTGCTGCTGATCAAATGCTCAGTTCTCTTTGGCTTAGACTTTGCCTCATCTTCAAAGCTTCCCCGTCCTCTTTTAAATTCAGCAAACCAATTGAAAACTGTAGCTCGTGAACAAGCAATGTCACCAAAAGTCGTAACTAAAAGTTCAAAACATTCTTGCGGCTTTAAGCCTTTTTTTATAGTCATAGTAAATCAAAACACGAAAATCTCGTCGAGTGAGCTCTATTGTTACAAACAAGTTCCCGCCAGATTACCTCCGAAAAATTTTAATTAAAAAATACGGAAATCGATTTCAAAAATTTTCCATATTGAACATTTTTAACAAATAGCCTACCTTCATGACTTTGTGTAACTTGCCAGTATCCAACAAATAAGTAAAGAGTATCTAATTTCTTTTGGAATGACCCTCGTACCTTTTTTGAGTAATTGCCGAAAAACTGCGTTTCTCAACAAAATGACGAAGTACCATGAAGATACGCTTTTTTGCTGATGCACTTTAGGGATATTTGAGGGATTGTCTGTATACGTAACTACCCGCAAACTGAGCGGTGCCTTGTGAAACATTTATAGCAATGATACAAAGCGTGTAGAACCCTTTAAACACATTATAAGGAGTATCTAAGCCGGTAAATTCTAGTATTTTCCTTAATGGCGAGTGTTTAGAAATTGTAGATAAGGCACTTTTCTTAGGCATAACTATAGACAAGAATTTGCGATGGAGTCCCCATAGCAGTACTAGCAGGCAAATTAAGTTCGGCCGCTTACGCCGTTAGGAAAATTAGACAACTTACCAATGTTGATGTATACAGCTCGCTTAGTTTATCTTAGTTATTTTCATAGTGTTATGTCGTGCGGTATTCTGGTTTGGGGTAAAGCAGCTGACATACAGACTATATTTGTGTTACAAAAAAGGGACATTCGCTATATATATAACTTAAATTTCCGTGATTCATAAAGATAACTTTTTAAACAAATTAATATTTTAACAGTAACGTCCCAATATATTTATGAAAATATTATGAATGTTATTAAGAACCCAGTCTCTTTCGTTAAGAATTCTGATATACATCATTTAAATACTAGGAATAAAAATAAAATTGCCCTAAAAAAATGTCGTGTCCGTGAAGTATATAAATCATTTGCATTCATTTTTGTAATAAATTACCCAACGTAGTGTTAGAGTTACCCCTTCCAGCACTTAAAAAATTACTTGAAAAAGTCAATGATGTCTAAAGCGTACTATAGGGTCGAGGACTATCTAACGGACAAAAATGCTTGGCCTAAACCAGAAAATTAACTAATAGCTTACTACCTTATAAAAATCATGTAAACACTGTATCTTGTCTAGGGGACACGGTTTATGTAGGATATATATTTTAAGACTAACTGTCGAGTTGCTTGCGGCGCTTCTTCTCAGCAGTGGTCTCCTCTTGGGTCTCCTCTGGTTGATTTTGACGTGTAAAAGTGCCCGTGCGGTCTACTTACTGAATAAATATATTTTATCTTTATTATCTTTGATCTGGTGCGGCTTGTGAATTAAAAACGTGAGGAAGATGGCTTTACTTGGAACATCGATTTTTAAAGTACTACAGTAAATAATGTAAACCTTACCAAAAATAAAATTATTTACAAAGTGGCCGTGCACTTTTGCTTGCCAGATATATAACTTTGCAGTTATACTTGCCTGTTGAGCCGACCGCATGAACATCAAAAAGATGGGCGCCATCAACACGTAGTGATACCACCTGATCGAGTCCCTGAAAACCAAAACAAATATTGTAACCAAAGATCAAAGATGTGTGTGGTTTGGGCATAAGCAGATCTGCCATCGCTCTTAAACAGACATATAGTTTAGCTCACCTAACTTTAAAACGAAACTCATTGAAGTGTGTTATTACCAACTTAGTAATAACATAAATAAGTTTAATTTTGTTTGTTGTTAGGACACATTTAGTCCTAGACTTGTATAACATCCCAACTAGGTAGGCACATAAAACTATAGACCACAAATGTCAACAAGATAACGTTAAATGACGCTGGTAAAACCCCAGCTATTGTTAAGAATAGACATTTTATAATGTTTCCCAACTCGTTGTAATTCACACATACCTAAATATGTTGTTTTTACTGTGACATCACAACTACGAATCTATTGTGAAAATAATTTATAAATTATTACAAACAAAACTTATTATTATTTGAAAAATAATATTTTTATTTGTGTAATAGTTGCAAATAGCTGCTATGCAGATGCAACTACGTGTATTTAAAACGTAAAGTAAAAGTAAAATAAATAATAATAGTAAAAAGGCAACAATTTTAACTTATCATGCCAACAATGTATGACTGTTCAAGTGTTCGCTGATAACATTGACCTTTGTTTATCATTGAGATAAAGAAACTCTGAGAGCCATCCAACAGAGTTAAACAAATATTACAATAGTTATCATAAGGAGCGTCCTCACTGAGAGCATTCTTACCCGAGCATTTGAGCAATCATTTCAATAATTTGTAAGCTTTGTACGCTCGGCTCAACGTCCACACCACTCGAATATTCGACGCCGAATGCTCTCAGTGGGGATGCTCCTACTTGTATGACAAAAGATGTTCATCATATTAGCAAATATGCCTCATACCAGATATATTGCATGTCAAACCACTATATTACAGTGCAGTAATATATCATGGAGTCGAGAGTCTAAAATATGTGAAGTTTCTGCATATTGCTTAATTTAGCGTTTTAAGATTTCTATAATTCCATTTTCTAGCAAAACTATTAAATCCGGCCGTACTCAGACATGTCTATTAATGTTTAAGTTTGATTAAAGCTGACAAGCATTAAATTGAATTGACGTCTCTGGGTGCAGCCGATAGACTTGTAAGAAATGTTTTGGGAACCAATTATAGACATTATGGGCATGGAGACTCATCGCACACACATCACACCTTTTTTGTTGTATATTCAGACAAACACATACGAAGGCTAAAATCATGCATGAGTAATGACATTTATACATTTAAATAAAGTATCAGGCTCAGGAAAGCCTTACACAAAAAGAAAAAAGCTATGTTTAATTTGTTCTAAAAAATTAAGCACCATATCTTTTATTAACTGTACCTGAACAAATTAGTATAGCAGAACCCAGGGCAACAATTATAAACGTCTACACCAGAGTCCTTGAGTTTTTCAGCCAGAGCCCTTCCAAAGTAAGCATTCATCAGTTTAGAGTTGTTGTAAGCCGGGTTGTGGCGGCCCTTCAGCTTGCCTTGAAGAGCTAGCTCAGTTTCTTTTTTTAAATTAAGATCTTCAAAGTTGATTTTCCCTTTCTCATGCAGAGTTGAGGATACCATTACAATTCTAGAAAACAAAAAAGTCTACTTATTTACTTGGCAGGAAACCTTACACAATGATCAATTAGTCCAATAAAATTTTTTTATTCTTGTAACTGAATTCTAGTCTAACTGGAATAGAGTTTGACAATTCTAATCCTAATATTATACCAGGTCTTAATTAAGTGATTTAAGATTCAAATTTAAGTCAGTAATATGTGAAAGGAAATCTTGTTATTGATTGCTATATTAACTTTTGCACTCTTAGGCCCATTAATGCCCACTTGCCCTATTAATAAACTAATCTTGGCTTGGCTGAGATGCTCGTCTCAAGATGTCAAAGTCAAACATCAAGTCATAGAAAAGTGTAATTTCTGATTCTGATGTGTATTGAGATAGGTGTCTCAGATCCGTTTAATCAAAGAAAGATCAGATCAGATTAAAGATCAGTTTAATAATACGGCCCCTTAGGCTCTCATCAGTGTCAAGTTTTTGGACAACATATTATTTCTTATTACTATTTTTTATTTAACTATAATATAAAGAGATTGGACTTGCTTTTTTTTTAATACATATCATAATAGTAAAACTATGAGGAGGATGATATTCAATTTGTAATTTTCAAATAAGGGGAATATGTGCTTAATTATAGTTAATTAACTAAGACCCCAAGATCATCCAATGGTTGTACATGTCAGTAACTTATTATTACTGACCAATCAATGGTCGTGGCGGAGGTCTAGTGACCACGCACTAGACTGTCCACAGTGGAGGCCAAACTACAAAACATGCAGCATGGCGGCCACGGAATACATGAGAACAATACCCACAGCATCACTGGACGCCATGCTCGACCTACCGCCGCTGCATCTCTACATCAAGCAGTAGGCGTCTGTGACAGTGGTTCATCTAAAAAAAAAACTCTGCAGACCTACCAAGGTAGCACATACTGAAATTCTATATGAGCTGGTAATAAATTAACCTCTTTTAGATGCAGTGATTGACAGAGTCCTGAAGCAAATTTATCTTTGACAAAAAATATAAAATACAGCTCCACAAAGATCCCTGGGAGAGCCTCAACCCCAGCAGCCATTTAGTTCTCTAGGCCCTACAGAGCCACACATACACAGGTAATGACCTCAGGGCTAGTACTTGAATGTCACAATGCCCTGGCGAAGGTAAATAACAACAACCCCATTACACTGCAATGAATAAAAGGACACAGCATCTCAATGATGCAGCAGACAAGCTGGCGAGGCTCAGAGATGGAGGTGGTAGTTCCTGAGCCTATCCTGCCTTTGCCGTTACCTTAGTACCTGCAGGCGGACCAGACAAGTCCTCCCGACGATCAGCCCCGGATTGTCGCGGAAGCTAAGAAAGCTATATTGGACCCAACTCAAACTCGTAACCGGCGCAACAACTGGACATGCCCTATTTAACAAATACTTGCACACTCTAGGTGTTACAGACAGCCCCCTGTGCAGTGCCTGCATGACGGTAGAAGAAACTGCAGCCCACATCATCATGGAATGCCCCGAGGTGGCAACATACCGGGCGCGTCACCTCAGAACATCGAGGTCGTCAACAATATCAAGGGTATGCTAGGCTTTCTGGTAGAACTGGGTTGGCATGAGTGATATCAACCAATCTTACAACACCACGACAACCAAGTTGTGGAGTTGCAGAAAACTAGCCCGCTATAACCTATAAACCTAGTTAATTAACTAAAAAGGGAAGGTCCACTTATTGTTAAGTAACATACCTGCTTGGAGCTGCTCGTTTAAGATGGTCCAAAAGTAGATTAGTTAGGTAGAAGTGTCCCAAGTGGTTGACACCAAAGTGGATCTCAAAGCCTTCCTTAGTCATTGACTCCTTAGTTAATGGAATAGCCACACCAGCATTATTAATCAATACATCAATTTTGTAGAAACCAGCCTTTACTATCTCTACAAACTTTTCAATTGACTCGAAAGATGCTAGGTCCAGTTGCATGGGGATCTGAAGAATATAGATATTTTATAATTTGCTGCAGATCCGATATTTTAACAGAGTACTTTTTAAATGATTAAATAAATTACATACCAGCTCGCCGCCAGTCGGTTGCGCTTTCCTGATCAGCAAAATAGCTTCTTTTGCCTTCGCAATATCCCTGCACGCAAATATCACTCTGGCCTTACGCCTCACCAATGATTTTGCTGTCTCGAACCCTATTCCACTGTTAGCACCCGTAATTAAAAATGTTTTACCCCTCAAACAAGTGTTACTTAGGCATTTTCCCCAATTGCGAGACCTCCACTGTCGTATCAACCCGATCGCCAAAACTACCGAAACGGGAACCGCTGCGTACATTAATTGGTGTGAACCCATCGCATTTACCGATTTCCCGCCTATTTAAATAAAAATTATGCAAATATCGGGATTATATTACTTTTTTATCTTATTTTAGGCTGCTGAATTACAGTTCTGCACTAACTTGGATTAAGAGAAAACGATTAACGTCAAAACTGACATTCGGTTCGGGCAAAGGTCAAAGACTTTTCGTTCGGAAATGTTTATGAAGGTCAGCGCAGGTTAAAATTATGTGCCCTCAGTGTTTTCTGAGGTTCATTTGAAAAGCTGCTTAGGGCATCACGGGTCAAGAAGCGCCCTAGGGGGGCAACAAAATCACAGATCGAAATTGACACACAACACAACAAACTAAGGGAGCCCACGATGCTAAATAGGGATTTACTCGAGCGTCGTGGGGACCTATTGGATTTTGAAGATTAGATGATAGAAAAAAAAAGGTTATAATGATGTACCTGGGCAGAGCGGCTTTTAAAATTTAAAAAACAACAGTCACATGGAGATACTCGAGCGCGTCAGATATTGATAGGGTATATCTATCGCCACCACAAAACGGCTCTAATAACAAAAAAAAATTAAAAGAACAACATTTTATCTTAAAAACTGACAAGACTATAATCGGATTTTTAATCTCACGGAAAAAATGTAAACAAAGGTGTTGCTGTTAACGAAAAAAATTTTAAACATTCGGGATATTTATACTTACCACATTTTCAAGAAATTGACTTTGTATAAATAAAATGTATATTATAATCAAGATAAAATAATTTAATTTATTGATGCCAAACTTTATTTTGACATAAACTCTTTGTTATATTAATTTAAAGAGAGAATACTGTTTTCGTATGCATAATCTATTTATTGCACTGGTATCACTGTCTCGATACACCCGGTTCATGAAGTTGCGGGCCGCATAACGTGAGACGTCACTCGCTTCACTGAACATTCTAGATTGAATGCTCCTGTGATCCCGTAATCGCTTTCTAGTGACTGTTCTGTTAAATTTTTATTGTTGTTACGTTTTCTATTGTTGTTATGTTGCTCATTGTTACGTTTTCCGTTGTTTTTCGTTCACTGTTGTGTGGAAGGATGAACCCTGGTCCGAGTACTTCTCGGTCAAAGTAAGACTATATGTTGTCTCCTGTGAAGAAACGACCACGTCTTTGCTCTTTATCGGAGATGGAGAAAAACATGTTGTTAAACACATTTAAGCACGTTTATAATAATTGGCCAACTTCTGATGCTAATAGAAACTACATCCACGGTTCTGCAACTGTTTACATCATAAATTGTTGGTAGGTTTTATATAATAATAATAATACCCGTAACAGACGATAGGATTTGGTCTGGGCCGGACAACGGATTTGGTTCGCTCCGAACCTGCAGGCTTATTGCCTAATGGGCCTACCACACGCGCAAGCTTCCCCACAGTTTTACCTGCGCAAGCCAAAACTGAACACTTCGTGTCTATAGAGTTTTACCAACCACACGCTCCGTGTTCCGTGTACAAACCGGCCTGCGCAGGCAAAACTGTGGTGAAGCTTGTGCGTGTGGTAGGCCTATAACGTACTCGCGATCGCGATCGACTTGAAAGTGGAACAATTGTTTTCATTTTATAGGCAAGACTTGCCTTCAACTGTCAAAAATGAAAGCGATCGCGATCGCGAGTGCGTTAGGCAATAAGCCCTCTGATCTGGCCGTCTGTTACTACTTAGTTATAAGTCTAATTTTTGATCTCACGGAAAAAATGTAAACAAAGATACGTTACTGCCAAATTGACATTTCAGGGGTTCTTAAAGTATCGGCGGGTAAATTTGTGGGCGTTTCAACTGCCGTCATTAGTGTTTTCAATATATTGACGAAATCAATGACACCTACCAGCAAGTTATGATGAAAACAGAAGCAGAACCGGATATGTAGTTTCTATTAGCATCAGAAGTTGCTATATTATTGATAGGCCAATTATGATAAACTTGTTTAAATGTGTTTAACACCATGTTTTTCTCCATCTCCAATAAAGAGCAAAGACGTGGTCGTTTCTTCAGAGGAGACAACATATACTTAGTCGTCCTTTGACCGAGAAGTACTCGGACCAGGGTCCACCCATCCACACAACAGTGAACGAAAAACAACGGAAAACGTAACAATGAACAACTTAACAACAATAGAAATCATAACAACAACCTAACGTGACAGAATAGTCACTGGAAAGCGATTACGGGATCACAGGAGCATTCAATCTCGAATGTTAAGTGAAGCGAGTGACGAAACTTAATGACACGGTTGCATCGAGACAGTGATACCAATGCAATAAATAAATAATGCATACGTAAACAGTATTCTCTCTTTAAATCATTAATATAACAAAGAGTTTTTGTCAGAATAAAGTTTGCCATCAACAAATTATATTATTTTGTCTTGATTATAATACATATACATTTTATTTATACAAAGTCGATTTCTTAAAAATGTGCTAAGTATAAATATCTTGAATGTTTCAAATTTTTGCGTTAACGGCAACACCTTTGTTTACATTTTTTCCGAGAGATTAAAAATTAGACTTGTAGAGTAGTCTTCGGACCATATCGGTCGATATAAGATCATCTGTTAGGGTAAACTCGGCTAATTACGTGATAAAACAGTTTTTGGAAGAAAAATACCATTATATTTTCATATATTTTTATGTATTATTTTTTAACAGAACATAAATCAGTCTTTCGTTAATATTATAGTCAAAAGAGATCTTTATTTTTACGAATGTTCATTCGAATTTCGAATATTTGTCAGTCTTGCCAACTTTGGCAAAAGCGTGGTAATCAGCTTAAGTCCGTGATACATGTTAGGTTAATTACGTTATAACGGAATGAAATGAGCTAAACATTTTTTTCATCACGGAAGTAAAAACAAAATAAAAATAAAAGTCTGAATCAGTATCATTCGAATCAACGCTGCAGTAATCACACATAAACACTGCCTAGTTTTTATTCAACATCTATATTCACATTAAGCTGTCTTATTTTGAATATTTTCTGTTATTTTTCTTTGATTCACTGTGATCATCGTCCATACCGTCTGAAAATAAAGTCCTAATAAAGAAAATTACATAGGTACTTACTTATAAGGAAACTATTAACATTTACAACACTTATTTTATTAAAAACCATGACTTTTTGTTAATACCGTCCACCAAAGTTGCAAGATCATTCTTGTCGAAAGAAAATAAAAAGAGATAAAAGACATTTATTCAGTAAGCCGCACGGGCACTTTTACACGTCAATAATCTACCAGCGCTTTCTAAGATATTGAGTTTTTACTGGGTTTTTATCCGCAAGAAAATATTGGTTTATTCTGTGATAAAAAAACTTAAATAAACATATTTTATAATTTTAAACAGCATAGGCAACAAAACCATAAAAAACAATGTGCACACTAATACTTTTAACTTAAAAAACTTAAAAAAGAAGAGAAATAATATAGCTAATAAAGAGTTTTATAAAAACGTTGTACTTACCTTCTCTAATGATGTGATATCGTTTCTTCGAGAAAGATTGAAAGTCTATTTTTTAAAGAAAGAATAGTACATTTCGATGCTAGCGCGGAAAGTATGACATTACTTTACGCGAGTACCGAGATATCTTGCCACGAGCCGTAGGCGAGTGGCAAGACTCGGGACGAGTGAAGAATGACATTTCCGCACATGTATCGAACGACGTTTTTTAACACAGTTGCGAAAAAATTAATAAATTTCAAACTCTGATTACTACTCATTTTATAAGCAACTTTTTGAAAACTTAAGATTGGTAAACAAATTCGTTGTAAGTTCGATCTTTCGCAGTGAACATTTTTAACATTATGAAGAGGTGTTTTTTTTTAGCTTTTTTTCGACTAGAATGGATTTTGTTATTATTATTGAACCCATTTCAATGAAAGTTTTTTTTTTCAAATGCATGTTCTATAAGACATAAACAATTGTAAATATAAAACATTGTACTATTATTACTAGTATTGTTATTTACGATTATTTGTGTATCGTATATTTATAAAAACAATATCGAATGTTGCCTTTTGAAACTTAAAAAATGCTTGCAGTAAGAAAAAACGCATGACTTAAAGGACTTAGCATCCAGGCCATAATCATTTTAAAAAAAAAGAACTCCTCTTCATAATGCCAAAAATTTTGACAGGCGTTTCGGCAGCTATTCAATTCCATTCAGAC
The DNA here is from genome assembly GCA_963241965.1 of Tortrix viridana. NCBI lineage: Eukaryota > Metazoa > Arthropoda > Insecta > Lepidoptera > Tortricidae > Tortrix > Tortrix viridana. Next base: position 42,550,414 of record OY725171.1, read on the forward strand.
AACTTATTAAGAACGGTTTTTCAATATTCAATATTAAAAAATAAACATGTTATAATGATGAAAAGGTAAGTAATAAAATATGAAATATGTATATTTTTCGTATTCTTACATTAACAGTAGGTTTTTATGTTTTTAGGATGTTTAGAGAAAACTAATATTAACACTCATCAATAAGTAGTCATGAATTGGAACAAGTATAAATTTAAAAAAGTTAGAAAAGTAAAAAGCACTAGTTCGCGAAAACCAACTTTCCGCACGATTTACAGCTACGAAAAGTACCACGTTTTGAGCAACTGTGTTAAAAAGTATATTTTTTTAGGTTACTAAATAAGCTATTGCTCTCAAATGAATTACAATTTAGTAAAACTTTTACTTGTCATTTAAAACTATGGATATAATAAAACTTTTGGCAAGGTTTCAGCGTAATTCATGCACGTTTACTATTTTTAAACAATTACCTATTGAACTAGACTGCATTCACTTGTCATGCGCGCAATGACGAAACCACGATTTGAGCGACTTTACGAATTGTTCCTATCCCGCTCATCCAAGCGCTATGAGACTTTTTCAAACGAAAATAACACTAATTACCGCACTATAAGGTTGCATTTAATACCCCTTCTATAGAAGGGGTATAAATGATTAAAATTAGCTCGTGTAACGCCACAATAAGCATTAAACATATGGTATCACCACAGACCAAGGAAATACTATAGACGCGATAAGGGGCGTGGCGCGTGTTAACTCGCTTATGATCAGACGCTCATGTTATTGTCAAACGCAGCTCAGTTGTAGTACAGACGTGGTTGACGAATTAAGTGACTTTAAAAATAGTAAAATGCCGTGTTGTGCAGATTTATCGTGTAAAATAAGGGGCTAAGATCTTAAAGGTACCCCAGGAATTATTTAATTTTACCTGTAAGCACTAATTTACTGTATTTATTAATATTTCGAGAACATCCAGTAATCTATTATGGTATTTACTTATAATGCGTTAGTACGACAGTAACTGCTTACATTGCTAGCTAACCATTGATGACGTTCTTGGAACAACGCGCGTATTGCGCAATGTATTGCGCGACTGTAGTTACGCTCGTTATGCGCTAAGTCTTTATTGCCCAGATGACACTTCACCGGTTCGTGCCGGTGCGGCCGGCCAGCAGCGATTATTTCGTAGTCCTTAAAGCGCTATACATAAGAACTACTATCTTAGCGCCATCTAGCGCTGAATAGCAAGGCTATTACTCGTCGCTAGATGGCAGCTGCGAACTGGTAAACGCTATCTAACTGCGATGGACAAAAAACGACCTTTCAGCATTTTTCGACCTTGCTAAATGAACAGAAAGCTTAATTTTGTGTTACTAACAAAATTATGTTATGGCGTTTTTAGTTCGTAAGCTGTAACCAATTACGAGAAAGTTGTTTTTGTAGTAGTTCATAGAGCGTAAGCGTAAAGACGCACACATTTTTAAAAGTAGCGACACCGGTTCTCGATTGAATTTGCGCTCATGGCGTATCTCCTTCTTTATATGATCTGTGGGTATCACGGAAGTACGCGACTCACGGAATTAGCCGAGTTGACCCTACTAGTAAAAGGGCCGCACTCAGAGACGTCAATTAAATTTAATGCTTGTCAATGTGACGTGTTGTCTTATTCTATTGCTATATATAGCAAAGAAAGTAACAGCAGCAACTATAATCGAACTTAAAAATGTATTGACATCCCTGAGTGCGGCCGTAAGAGTCCCTTCATGTCACAAGTAACATAACTTAGCTTTAACCCATTCATTGCCACGGCCTAAGGGCCCCTTCACATCTGTCATCTAGCGTCTTTTGAGTGTCGGCGTCCTGCCAGCGCCTAGTGCATAACGCAATCCCCTCGCCCTGCTACCCGCTACCGCAGGCGTGGCAGGGACACCGATGCTCAAAAGACGATAGGTGTGAAGGGGCTCTAAAAATCAATCGTGTAACGGCACGCCATCATACATTTATATTTCCAACAATAGTCACGACAGCATGTGTCGTGAAAGGGTCTCTATCGTTTGTACGAATTTCATATGCAATAATTTCATTTGGCCGAACTTTATATGACATAATTTCTTATGCCATAACGAATCATGTGTCATAATGATCATTTGGTATATTTTCACTTGACATTATTGTTAGGTGCCATAACGATACGTATGCCATACTCTTCATTTTCCCTATTATCAAGTGTTATAAAACGGTATGCTATAAATTTCAAACGCCATAATAATTATTTGCTATAAAACATTCAGAATGCGTTTTATTATATACCTGTTAAAGCCCGGCTTTTTCTTGTTTTTTTTTGTTGTGTTGAAGTATAGTAGGTACTATAAAAAAAACGGGTCTGGCGCTTCACCGGCCGCTGCCGCGGCACGCTCGCTTCGCTCGCTCGGCTCGCGCGCAGCAACGTCGCAGTTATACCTAACACTCCTCCTCGCTTCGCTCGTCGTCGTACCTAACGGAGACCTTCCTTACAGTAGGTAGGTTAGAATAGGTAAGTTATTATAATAGTAGTACGTAATCCAGATTGTACCAGTATTTCATTATACCCACTGAAACACACTGATACAGTCTGGGTCTGCTTTTTCCGAAAATATGGCAAATGAAGTGTTATGGCATATAATATTAGGGATTATGAACATTATTTAATTTTATGCATTAATACATTAATATTATGGAAAGTGTTATTATGGTATCTAATATTAGGGAGGTTGAACATTATGACACTAGAGTATTATGGCATATGGCATTATGGCACTAGTAGCGAGCGCGGGCGACTACCGCAGCTAGTGGCTCAGACGCGGCCACTCGAACGCTCGGTGTGCGCCGATGCTATAGAAAATGTATGAAAAAACTCGTCCGCAGCTTGTGGCGGCCACAAGTGGCTACGCTGTGGCCGCGACTAGTGGCCTAATGTGCGGCAGCTCTATTCTTGCAAAATATTATTTTACAATACTTAGCTTTTAAGTAGCATTGGTCCCCTGTAGCTCTAGTGATGCCGCCTGGGCGCTCTGTCTGTACTTAAGAAGCCTGTACCCAATCACTTGTATGTTGTTTTTTGTTGTTTTTCTTATATTTTCTTTTTTTTTGCTATTGCTGTTTCGTAATTTGTCTGTCACTTGAAATGAAATAGTTATTTGTTATACAAGGGTGCAAAGTTGTATTTTACCCGCGAGTGTGGAATTGAAACACGAGCTAGCGAATGGATTCCAGGGTTGAACTACAAGCTAGCGAATGGAATCTGGAATGGGTTCTAAAATAGAATCCTGAGCGTAGCGAGTGTTGCAACACACGAGACGTAAAATAAGTTTGCAGCCATGTGTAACACAAATCTTGTCCCCTCACTAAAGCGAGGAAAATACTACATAAGAAAAATGAACTGAAATATGTAAAATCAGCCTTCATGAGTTTTCATGAATTTTGAGTTTGCACTGTTACTTGCGGTGCGTTCAGAATAATTAAAATGTATGGATCAAAATAACCTTTCTTGTAAGATTTTAAGTGTTTTAAGGTAAAATCATGTAATAAAATTGTTTGCACTACCTACTCGTACCTATGTGTTTTTAATTGAATACAATCAATACATAGTATAAAATGAAGTCGCCCTCCGCGTCTGCCTGTCCCTATATATGCTTAGATCTTTAAAACTACCTACGCAACGGATTTCGATGCGGTTTTCACCATCAGTTAGATAATTCTTCACGGAAGGTTTATGTATATAATATAATCCGGAGCGAAGCGAGGGCGCATCGCTATAGGCTATATTTTAACTTATGTAAACGAAGCGATGCGAGGGTGGGTCGCTAGTACAATATAAAATTATCTTTGTGTCCACAGCACCTGATTTGATCACACAATTGAATCAGATGGGCGAAAATTGTCCTGTCTGGACTGATATTTACATGTTATTATGTTTTAAAAAGTAACTAATAACACGTTCGGATTTCAAATATTCTTTGCCTTCTTGTGGATAAAATGCAGTTTTGCTATCTGTTTTTAAAGAATAAAAAAAGGGCTTTCCGAGCTAGTGAGGTGAAAAATGTATTGTTTGTCCACCTTCCGTGTTCTTACAGCCACAGATACACACGTCAAACTTAACACCCCTTTTTTACGTCGGGGGTTAAGAAGGTATAATAATTTTTGAAATACGGAACCCTCGGTGCGTGAGTCCGACTCGCACTTGACCGGTTTTTTTATATTATACTGAAATCAGCTAAGATAATTTTGAATAGAAATTATGATTTATGCAGATTGTTTTGTGTTTGTACCTATGGCGACGGAACCTTATACTGAGCATGGTCCGACATTTTTGACAGCAGTCAGGATTGACTTCTTATTTAAATAAGATTTATTAGAGAGAGATTTATTGAGATTTATTTAGTTTTAAATTAGCAGTTCTTCAGTTCAATTCAGTTTTTAATCTTACACGTAAAATACTACTAGGTAGGTTAGGTTAGGTTATCTTTGGAGCACCTTCACAGCACTAGTAGGTAGGTACCTACCTACAGTGCTGTGAAGGTGCTCGAAAGATTGATCGAAATTAAACTGCGCTAAAATATAAACTGTTCCTTATTATTTTTTAGATTTTATTGCACTCTGTGTCATCATTGGCGATTACGAATGTCGGGTACGCCTGTTATTGCACACCGGATCTGACTATCTGTCAAAATTTAAGTTGGCGTACCTTATCAATAATTAAAATATCAATAACCCCTTACGCAAATCTCTTACGAATACAACTCTTGCAAAGTCGCCGGCATCCCCTAAAGTACCTACAAACAAACAAGGGAGTTAAAATCAAACCACAATTTCTAGCTGGGGCCATATATTTAAGTACATATATAGGGGACAACTAGATTAAAACTCTGAATTTCCAGATTATGAAAAACAATTTGATATGGCAACATTATGAATAAGTACATTACTTATCGTTTTTATTATGAGGCAAATATGATTTTATTTATCCATTATTTTATAAATAGATAGATTACTTTGAATAAAAATGACAAAATTAACTTTACTATATAATCTTAGAAAATTGTTAATGAGCGATTGATCTTGAACATTTATCCATTTACATTGTATACTGCTCTAATTAGCGTACTGACACAAGCAAAAAATAATCATTGGTGTGACACCTATCAGTCAATATTGCCAATAATATTATCAATCGTAGTATTGATTGCTAGCAAAAACTTATCATTAGTACGAGTATCATTCTACGAGTACGTAGAATGAAATTGTCTATTCAATATTTTTACTAAAAAGTTAATCTGCACCTTTCAATTATTTTTAAGCATAATTTTAACCAGTAACACTAGTTATCAATGTCAACCAAAATTACTTCATTCATTTTGTAAAGGTAATTGAAAGTTAAGATTAAATTTGTAAAATACAAAAATGTGTCAAAATTTGAGATAAACTTAACAACAAGGATAATATTAGGGCTAGGAATAGTCAATGTGATTAGTCTCATAGGTATAGATCTGAGTTTCTTTGCCGCTTTTTGACGCAAGGATATCCAGAGACAGACTAGGTATCTAGAAATTAAATCTTCCCGGCCAACTTTTGCATCTGTTGCATTGGATACCTTTGCCAACTGTTGCATTGGATACCTTCTTCATGAAAGCTGCTTAAGACCAAGGACACTTTGAAGCCTTTGGAAGGTATCGCAGCAGCACTTGTTTTTTTGAGATGCTGGAAATCACAAAATGGTACCTATCACGGTACCTTCATACGGTGTGGCAACATCATTAAACATAATATTTCCACAGTTTTAATCTTGATGGTGGTTAGTAAATACAATAACTATTTATCCCCTGTGCATCATAAAAGGGCGACAGAGTTTTTATTTAAAATATACTTAGGTACACAGTTAAATTTTAAAACTGTTAAATTGGTATATTATGGTACAAGTTACAACGATTGGCACGTACACTCATGCTTTTAACATGTAACGTTTTTTTTAAATAATTTTTTGCCTATTACGATTGGAATGTACGAATACTTATTATTAGAGTAACGGGATTTAATTTTTATTTCGGAGATTATAACGAAGAACTTTAAACATTTAGAAAAACCATGGCCATAGACTAAGTGGAGTTCCGAGTTTTGGTAGTTAGGATAAAAATGATACATACTACAATTCTTAACGAACTATGTGAACATAGTACTTTACTAGGTTCAATTTATTAGTTTTTGATCAATTTATACGAGTTTATATTGTTCAGCGGGTGCTTGGTTTGTTATTGCCTCGTTCGATACCTATAACATAGCCTACGTACGACACACTTTCATGTTTTTTTTTTAACTTTATATTAAATCAGAATCTATCTAAAATTAGGATTCACTAGGTATAAGATAATTCTTTTCATTCAGAAATTTAATATTTTTCTTGTTACCTCCGTCAGGCTTTAGAAAAAAGATATCTATTTTGATTAAAGATATATCATATAACAAAATAATTTCATTAATAAATAACACATATTATGTTTAGGTACTGATGCCTGGAATTTGTTGCAGCTTGAATAGGAAAGTTCAAATTTTGGTTTAGATTCTGATATGTAGGATTCCACGCGAAAAAGCTTAGTGTGCATTGAGACGCGAGTTTCCTTGTGGTATAATATCCCTAGCCGCTTGGTAATGACACTGCATGTGCAGTATAAGGCGTGATGAGCGTTGAGCTCAGAAACATGAAGACTGACCCTCTTAAAGGTTTGCCAACTAAAAATGCCGTGGAGGGCAATCATTTACGTATATATTGTGATGTTGCTAGGGTTACCATTCCTAGGATCTGCCCTGACATGTCAGGATTTCAAGGGTTTGATCAGGATTGTGTATGGACTAGTACGAATTTACAACTATAATAACTCTTTGATATGAAATTAATTAGGACGTGTAGTTTGGGCAGTGATTAGTCTGATATTTGTGAACTGACCCCTGTCAGGATTTTTTGTCAGACGTTAGAAATATTTTAAACTAGAGGCCCGCCCAGGCTTCAATAAAAAAAAAACTTATTATACAAATCTTGTCCTGACAATTACAAACATAAAAAAAGAATTAGCCAAATAGGTCGAGCCGTTCTCAAGGTATGCGCGTTTTATTTATATAGATTTTATTTAATTAAGTTTGATATCTTGGCAACCCTAGCCGCGAGATGTAATAAATAACACGCAAAATAAGTAAAACCATTGCTAGAGACCGAATAGGGCAAACAACTTTTTATCTGCGCTCAGAACAAAAAATAAACAAAATGACTTTACGAAGACCAGTGAGATTAATAGGTACGTACCTAACTCCTAACTCCAGACATAAGTTTAGTGCGCACATCACATGTTTATAAAACGTCGTAAACAACAACAGTTAAATTATTTCCTAATAGCCACGTTCGTTACCATATTGCCCAAACTTGCATTTTTTGTACCGTGTGACATTTCTGACACTCACTGCAGTAGCTTCCCCCTTGGTAGGAAACCATCGTTTGTATTGTCCGCATTTGGGTTGAAGCACTACGCGTACTAATATCGAAGAATTTGAATACAGTACACAATAGGTATCAGACATCACACAATCTGTCTCTGTTCACCTTTTTGTGTCAGTTGTTCTCGTTCACGTTATATAGTTATATGCTTTTCGCCGATCACACGGTCAAATAGATCACCACTCTAATGGATATGTGATCAGAATTCATTTTGTCTTACTGACTTCAGTTAATAATTGCAAACCCATAACAATGACATCCACTTCAACCTAGATCAAGAACGTTTCTCAAACCGCTTCATGCCGCCGACAAAAATGGAATTTGATAGGGCAGCTTCTAGAAGAATTATTTCCTTTTGAATATGGTCGACTCTTCATCGTCTGATTACACGACTACTTTATTTTTGTACTTACTGTTTTATTTATTTTTAGGTACAGTCAACGACAGAAAGATGTTTACACTTTTTCACCTTATTCCATTGTAATAAGGTCCAAAAGTGTATACATCTTTCTGTCCTCGACTGTACCTAGTTTGCTTAAATACAACAACTTCTTTAAATGATGACGGCGATGGATGACTAGATCGTGAGCTATATGTCTTCTGTAAAGCGCAGTTTTGGTATGATTCTGTCAGCCAAAAGTTTGACAATGACTGTGAATTTTTACATTTTCAAATTTGAATGACGGTTATTGGAACATTTGATGCTTAAAGTTGTGTTTACCTCACAAACTTGTCCAGAAGATATCCAGAGCCTTTGAGTTTTTAAGCTTAAGTTTTGTGACATTTTGTGAACAGAAAGAGCGATTTTCCTTACATTGGTGTCGAAAGCTGATGTTTCGACCGATCCACTCCCACGTCAATTGTTACTACTTTTCCATCTACTGGCGTAGTAGCATTTAAATCACTGTCCGGCATTATGATACACATAAACGATTTTCCACTCTTCACGTCTCGAGGATAAATGGTCATCGGGATGAACCTATCACTCGTGCCGTCCACATACGCCGCTAACCGTGAATAAACCTCAGGAAAATGTTTCTTCAGCACAACCCCTCGGCTATCTAACTCATGAAGAATGTTCTGGAGGGAAATCTCTCTAAATTTGTGCGCCGTTGCCGCATTTTTCTCACCTGCAACAGGCGGTTTTGATACCAGAATAAGTGTTTCTCGATCATCTGACGTGCTTTTAGAGTCCCTCCTGTAGCGCCTGCGATTCTGCTCCTGTATCGCAACGGACATCACTTTGCTAAGACGCAGTTTCGCACAGCGCGACACCATCTGCCTCTCCCATTTCACAGCACCTTTGGTTGGAACCTCACTAATAATACAAACGGCAACGTATAAAATGACTCTCGTTTCAGGATTATAAGTTTTGCAGAGTCTGACGACTTCCGTGTACAATTCCACGCCCATTTCGTTCGGTTGCAAAGACGTCCATTTAACAAATTCTGGCTCAGTTAGGTACTGATAGCCGTGTACTACAAATTTGTCCGCGGCATCGGGGCTTGTAAAGAACACTTTAACAACTCCCCGGCCTTGCGCCAAGTAACCTTTGTGGGCAACAGTGCTTATTTGGTTTAAGGAGTTTGCATCTTCCTTCGCGGCCGATATGATCTGCCTGCATAGCGCGCTCGCTCGTGAATGCAAGCAGACTTTTCTATGTTTCTCCCAATGGGCTCTCCTGCACTCTTTTGAGCAGTACATAGTGGAGCAATTGTGGCACGTTTTGTAGTGTCGTTTCGCGTCTGCTAAAGGAGCACGGGATGAGCATTTGGGGTATTTGCACTTGACGACAGCTTCTTCTGTGCTGTTTTCGGTTAGTATTGATGCGAGAGAGGCGCGGGACTCGTATTGGACCGAATGGCGGTCCGCGGGGCGCAACGTGGCGACGTCGAGGCTGATTCGGCGGTCTAGGGACGCGCTCGGGGTGGCAAAAGGCTCACTTCTACGTCTGTTCTCGCTGTTGGCGGACCGTGAACGCCTCCCATCGGGCATCATTGCTGGGGTATCAACTGAACTCTTGCCTGAAATCATACGGTTCACAATTAAGTTAAATCCATTTTAAAAAGACGGACATGATTTTAATATTAATATGTGCATGAACATTGAACACTCAGAACCATTTTCGTACCTAATACACAGACATCGACTAACTAAATGACGTTAGGTGCTAAGTTAGCCGGAAGAGATTCACCCGATTGGCTAGCTGTTTCAATGAATGTGGCTGCTAACGAACCCGTCGTCTCCGGCGCACTTGGGTCAACCGCATTCAGTTGGCCGATGCTTGTATCTACAGACACAGAACGGATACTAACTACAGGGCCATCAGTGACAAGCGAGGCTCCATACAGATCATGCTGAGCAGTTTCAACATCGAAAGTTTTTGGTGAAAATAGTGGCATGTTTATGTTATGTTTATGTTTGTGGAGGAAGAATAATATAAAATAGGAACGTTTTAGACTTACATATCGTTCCTACCTGGTCGGTCATGGTCGGGGCTAGGGTCTGTGAACGAGCTTGGGTCCTCGCTAGGGGTGCTGATTAAGCGCGAGGCGGGAGAGACACTGCTATGCCCACTGCTGGTCAGTTGCTCGTATCGTGGGCTCTAGACAAGAACACGGGGCTAAAGTGTAGGCAATTAACAACGGTTGTAAAATTATTTGAATTACATTATAATTTATGTTGTCACGCTTTCGCTAGGCCATATAACAATGATAAGGTGTAATTAAAAAAGGTTGAAATAAATAGATTCTAGTATTTATACCTAATACTTAATTATTAAAGTCTTATTACAGGCAACGCACACTCAGCGTTATGCACTAAAGATAATAAACATATGGAATAAAAATCACAGACAGTCGAGTGGAATACTAATCTAAAAATAATTTAATTTAAAAATTCAAGTTGTATTCAACAGTATTTTTTAGACTAGAGGGCTTGTTTTTAGCTAACCAGTTGATATTTTTTAAAACAGTCGGGTTTTTTGAATTTTAAATTAAATTATTTTTATTTCATACTTACTTTTTCCGTTTTTATTAAAATGGTAGAAACAAAGTGTTATAGTGCATATATATTTGGAATTTGCTATAATAAGCTTTCATTTCATACCCATATTGTTGGTCTATTTTTTTTCATTTTTTTTTTATTCCACTAGTTCTATTATTGGTTCCATTGATGGAGCTAGTTGGACATTTTTGGGAGTTTAAATCAGTAAGTCATACTGACCAACTTTCACTATGGGACCAACCCCAAAATCGAGAAAAAAAAATCGACCCTCCCATACAAAACATCGTTAGCTGACTAGCCAAAATGTAAGGGAGGATCGATTTTTTTTTCTCGATTTCGGGGTTGGTCCCATAGTGAAAGTTGGTCAGTATGACTTACTGATTTAAACCCCCAAAATTGTTTCCATCAATGGAACTAATAATGGAACTAGTGAGTGGGAATAGACCATATTGTTATGATATAATAAAAAATACTTTTTTTTCTTCCTCCTCCATTTTTTTCGCAGACATGATAAAAAGGTTTTGAATGGGTTTTGCACAAGGCTTTGCTTACCAAAAAGATAATCAAATAATCATAAATGTAAGGTGTGACTTTAGGGTACGTCACCTAGCGCCACCACGAAGCTACCTTGTTGAACCTCAACTACCTACCGCTAGACGACGATGATCATTAAGTGCAATATTGTCTTGTACTCTTAGAGTAAAAGAATATAAAATCACTAAATCATCGAACGGGTATAACCCCTTCAACGGGCAACCTTTTCAAAGGAGTTTTGGTTGCCCTTATGAAAAGCGCTTAAAAAAAGCTAATCAAAGGGTTTTAACGAGGAATGGGTATGGTAACTAGAGCCTTTTGCAAAACCCATTCAAAAGCCCTTGAAGGGGAAAGCGGACCGGCCTCTGCTGCTTATATTCTTACCTACAATTTATTACTCTAGGCTACTAATATTGACCTAATGGAACCCCTCAAGCTCAAGCTCTCCACTTAAACTATTAGCTTGTCCCCGCCTGCGATACCATTTCCAACATTTAAGTTATATTGTTTGTTTTTTGCTTTTCAGTTGATATTTTTATAAAGCAGTTGGGTTTTTTTTTATGTACCTAGATTACAACTTGTCAAGGCCCGCCGCGGTAGTTAGTTGTTGACATCTTCTTAGCCCAGGGTCACATTACAGGGAACAAATATTTACACGGGAATTATATTTGAACATTAAATGGAAATAAAAATGATACAAATATACTTTCATTTAAACCTGTAACTTGCTAAATATTAAGTTCGCATAGAAAAATAATTTATTTGCTGTTCGCGTTGCAAAACGCTCACTTCGCAGAATCGCAATCCTATTACGGTCTTATTTCCAGTTCAGTAAATTGACGTAACATTTCCATGTCCGCCACAGGTAGGATTTTATTTGTCGGTAAAGTAAATTGATTAAACGAAATAGACAAAGAAGCTTTGAAACTTTTGAAAGCAAATAACAAGAATTACCTGCCTTATAGGTAGATACTTATATCAAATACGGTCCACTTCAAGTACGATAATGAAGTAAACAATTGGATAGGAAATATAATCTTCTTAAGTATTAAGGATTCATTGTAGCGGTAACATTAAATTTGCCTTGCGTTGAAACTGTATCGGAAAAAGCGCACAAGACCATTGTGGCGTCGTGTCCCAATAGCAATTTGCGTCTGTATAGCGGTCGTTGTGGTGCAGCGGACATGACTATGACAGGAAATTATATTTCAAGTGCATCACTCACTTGCATTGGCAATACAATAATACACATGTCAGTTATATCGATATACATATAGAAAGGCTGGCATATGCGTCCACTAAGGAACATAAAAAGAAAACAAAGTTATTGTTCAGCCATATTTCGATACTTCGATAATTTAGTAACAAATATACAGGATGAAATTAAATTCAGTGACCAAATTTTGGGGGTTAAATCAGTAAGTCATACTGACCAACTTTCACTATGGGACCAACTAGCCAAAATGTATCGGAGGGTCGATTTTTTTTTCGCGATTTCGGGATTGGTCCCTTAGTGAAAGTTGGTCAGTATGACTTACTGATTAAATTAAATTTAATTAAATTAAATTTCACCCTGTAAATGAACATGGTACCTAAAGTTAACGATTCACACATTTTCCCGATTTTAGTATTCCTTTCCCTATTCAAAATACAGGAATTAAGAGGCGTTGCGGAATTATTTGCAATGGATTTTAATACGGGTCTCCCTCTAGTCGCATACGTACTATTGGCATAATTTCGATAGGAATAACACTTTACGAATATAGTTATAGTTGTTGCTCATAAAAGTCTTTTGTCATAAATGATCCTGCGAATAATACTTTCATTGTCATAATTGCACTATGTCAGGCGCGAAGCGCCTTAACTACGCGGAATAGGAGCTCCACGCAACGGAGCTCCGTCGACTTTGTCGTACATCATCTGGTTGTAACACAAAAAAGTATTGGTTGTTCTGCAGTCGATATTGTTAAAAATATATTGTTCGAAGCCCATCGCAATACAGACAGCCCTCGAGTGTCTGCGGTGTAGTCGTGTTTGTAATACTTTATTCATAGGAAGGATTAAAAATGATTGTCTTAGGTATATGACGTGAAAACGTTATGCGCAAAACTATTATGGTGATTGATAATTATGCCTAAAACTTTTATGCGCAATAAATGTATGACAATTGTTATTTATGCTCTGAAACATTATGATTAAAAATGCGAACTAATTTTTGCCTCTTGACAGTTATGCGAAGTGATCGTTATGACTCAAACAGTTATGCGTATCAACAGTATGCCATAAAACTGTATGCAACCCAATATGGACCCATTTTAATAGATATATGTTGTATGGAGACAGGCGCATAAATTACCAACCTACTAGCATTAACGGTTTTGGAAACGCTCGTCGATCGGCCATCTTATTATGACAAAATGGTTTCTTGACACTGTTGAGTAAACATCACAGACGTACCTTTCCGCCCATCAAATAGTAAGGGCTCGATGCCTTCCTCGGACTAGGCTGCGGGGTAGGTATCCTCGCTGGCTGAGACGGGAGACCCAGCAGACTGTCCAGAACGTCTTCCAAAGTGGTGGACCCTGGAGATGGGCGTCCGATCGCAAGGTTCAGGGATCGCTGCGAGTCCTGCCAGTCTGCAACCCAGCGATCCGCCGTTAGCATGAAGAAGTAGAAGGACAGGTAAAGAAACCAAGATCTTTGGCCGAATGGGTTGGCTTTGGAATTCAAATTTGTGCTTGTTTTAGGTTCAGGATGGTCAATGCTTTTGTTTGATAGAAGGTAGATCTGTGATGTCAAGGGACAATGCCAACCTGTGATGCTCGCGGCAACCACTATATTCTGCGTTCAGGGTCATTCTGACTTGGTTCGGTTCTTCCTTACTTGTTTTGTAATTAAAATCATATCATTTAACGATTATTTTCCCATAAAATAAGAAGTAACACTAACAGGCTAACAGTGGACAAATGGCTTTGCCTTCTGGAACTACTTCATTTTGTAGTTATATATTGGAGGTACTTAACTTAATTCTTAGACTCTACTAAAGGATTACCTTTAGTTGGGTTTTTTACCTTACAAAACAACTAAGGACGGTCCGAGAGTTGGTATGTTTACTGTTTACCCGCAAGTGACAGTTGTCGTGTCCGAACGTACTGATTAAATTTAAAACTTGTACTTGGACTTTGATTGCAGGTTTCGTTCAAGGAAACACCTTCTTAAGGCTGGGCGTATGCTGAGACGCAGCCGACGTAGCGCAGGGTAGAGCAGACTTTGTAAGGGCCAGGCCACACTGGTGCGTTGCACTGCGTTAAATTACAATTAACGCAACGCATCAATGTGGCGTGTCATAAAAATATATGTAAAACGTCGCAGCGTCGCAACGCGATACAACGCACCAATGGGGCCTCACTTTAGTGCATGAATTTCCTTGAAACTGCGTACGCTGCGGCGCAGGCACGTGCAATGCAGACATCTGTCTGTCCTGCTCTGCGCCTAGTTGTAGAAAGGGGACAGATTTCTGCGCTGCCCTGCGCTGCGTGGAACTGCGTCGCCTGCTTCTCAGCATACGCCCAGCCTAACTCTACAGTCCGTGCCTCTGAGCGCGCGGGGCAAGTAAAGCTCACCGGCAAATAATTTATGGACGATTTGTTTTTTCTATTTCCTTAGTAGCTTTGTTCAACTTTAAACATGTCAGCTATGAATGAATTGAGAGGCGTGTTGTTTTTGATAATAACGATACAATTTGGCATGTTGAGGATATCTCCAAGAACTGCTGGAACTAGTCAGCGCTACCCGTTACGCAAATTTAGGCATGTAACTATGAGATAAAAGATCATCCTGATATCTGCTATCTCGGCCCAATAAATAACCTCTAACGCAAGAATATAATAGCTATATTTAAACAGACCAGCTGTGAGGATCGACTTTGGTTTTGACGGTAGGTTAGAGCATCTTAGTTGAACTACGTTTCTGTTTGCAAAGGAACGATAGCAAAATTTTAGAAGACTTATAATTTTTATCTAAGTACACGTAGATAATTTAGGATAGTTTTAGTATGTCAGTCGGGTACGGTACGGTGCCAATGGTAGCCAACATGGACTTTTTTAAAAGATCTGGTATAAAGTGAGGTGAAAACGAAGAGTTTAGTTAAAGTATAGATTGAGAATATATCAAGGAGAGTTAATAAAACGTATAGGAAGAAAGACTAAGAAAGTTAGCGATTTTTGATGAGAGACTTACCCTTCTGTGTTTTTGTTAACTGTGTCGTCACGTTTCGATGTTTTAATATGAAAAGTATTAGTGCTGTGCTAAAATACAAAAAACAACTAAACATAAATAAAAATAAAACAAAAAACAAAATAAAAACGAATATATTTATTGATAATTATAATTATATTGTATATTATTAATATTAGATACTTACTACGAAATTATATTGCGAATCCACCATTTTACTGTTAGTGATTCTCTAACAGTTCTAATTCACTAAATTTACATAAGGTACCGAGATTCTATCATAGGGTAAAGTTCAAAAAAAGTGTACATAGTTAAGTACTGTTAAGGATTTAAGTTGAGAAACGGTGATTTTCTCAGTTTCATAACGAAAATTAACGATACACATGTAAAACTAATTTTCGTTACGAAACTGAGAAAGTTACCGTTTCTTAGCCTAAGTCCTTAAAATTGCGTAATTTTCTCAGTTTCGTAACGAAAATTAGTCATACATTTGTCTCGTTAATTTTCGTTACGAAACTGAGAAAGTTACAGTTTCTAAGTCTTTTTAAATTGATAATGGGTTTGCTTTTGACTAACTCTTGCCATTAAGTCCTTAACATACCTTAACTATGTACACTTTTTTTGAACTTCACCCTAAAATAAGTAGCTGTCGCTAACGCTACGTATACGGATGTTACATCAACATACAATGCTACGTTGAACTTTAGAGAGCTAGACATAATTACGAAAATTTCAAACGGCATGAATTTCATAACTGAATCAGTGGAGTTCATTCGAGAGTTCGTTCGAATGGACGCGGACGCGCTCACGGCTCTGGTCGGGCGCGAACTGCATTTCTTACATAATCAGAACCTGTATAATTTACTTAGAAGCTATATCGTAGCCCCAACGTAAACTATGAGGTGATTTCAGAAGAAGAAACTTGTGTATTTGATACTTTAGTCTTGTCTCCTACCACCATTTTACTTTAATGGTTCTGATAATAGCCATGTGAAAATTATTCAGGCATCAAAAGAAACATACAAAATTTGTGACCTTTTAAAACAACAATTTAGAAGCAAACCATCAGAAATTAATTGAAATAGCATTTTGAACAAACTTAGCAACACAATAATAATTATTTACAAAACTATTAGCTAGCAAATTGGCTAGCAATTAACTAATAACTAAAAAAAGTTTTGTTTTAAATTAAACACACGAAATAAAATAAATACTCTATACATGGGGTGAAAAGTATTTCTAGAAGATAAACTGGTTACCGTGATAGAAACAACATTATGGCTTTAATACTATAACAAAATGTAGGTATGTAACTTATTTATCCAGTAAATGATACGCACGCACTCGTATCGTATCGTATATACCAGGTGAACGATCACTGATAACGAAACCATGGTAAACAATTTAACAGATTTAAACCTAAACGCGGTTTTAAGATTTTCACTAAAAATGCATCAAGTTTGCGTATAGTAGAACGACAGACATAAGTTACATGGAAAAACATTTTCGGCTTTGAAAAAAGTGGGGTCTCCCTCTAGTCGCATACGTACTATTGGCATAATTTCGATTGGAATAACACTTTACGCATATAGTTGTTGCTCATAAAAGTATTTTGTCATAAATTATTCTTCGTATAATACTTTCATTGTCATAATTGCACCATGTCATATTTTTTTAAATCATAATGTTTATTTTCAGAATTTTTTAGTCATAATATTGAATATCATAATGTTTTTAGTCATAAGCATTGCAATGCATAAATTATGACATCAAACCTAATTTAGCAAATATGATGCGTACGAAAACTAATTTGATAAATTAGGTAAATTTCAACTTGATAGGTTAGGTTAGGTTAGAATTGTGTCAAGGCGCGAAGCGTATAATTATGTTGTTCGAAGCCCATCGCAATACAGACAATCTTCGAGTGTCTGCGGTGTAGTTGTGTTTGTAATACTTTATTCATACGAAGGATTAAAAATGTTTGTCTTATACGACGTGAAAACGTTATGCGCAAAACTATTATGGCGATTGATAATTATACTTAAAACTTTTATGCGCAATAAATGTATGACAATTGTTATTTATGCTCTCAAACATTATGATTAAAAATAATATGCGAACTAATTTATGCCTCTTGACTGTTATGCGAAGTGATCGTTATGACTTATGTCTATCAACAGTATGCCATAAAACTGTATGCAACCCCCCAATATGGACCAAAAAAAGTTATGTAGCGTCCACTAAACGACGCACACAATAGGAACTTGACAAATATTAAATATTCCTAAGTTAACTGATTCGTTTAGTTATATAATTTTTTTCTATGCCAATAAATATTTTCCATGTACTTAGGTTACTTAACTTATATTTGTGGTTCTACTATAAATGTAAATAAAATTCGCTTTTTGACCAAAGCTCAAGGGATGTTGATGTTGCCATATGTAATATTTTGTACTGGCAACCCGCGGCCGCATACAGCAAAAGTGTGCAATACAGACATAAAAATAAATTGTTACGCTACTTGCTACAAGCTCGTGTTCTTAAAAATCACAATACAAAACACTCGTACGAGACATACAGAGAAATATGATGCCAAAGTGCACTGTCACAACAAAAATAACATACAAAAAATGGTCCTGAGTCGCAGTCTAAAAAGTCGAAATACAATTTCACAAAACAACCAGCGGCCTGATTTGAAACTAAATACGTAGGACAACACAAAACGCAAAGTTAACATGATAATATTGTATATCGAAACGCCATTGCAGGTTTTGATGCTGATACCACTAAAAATTTAAATGCATCATCCAATGGTTATAAATCGCCAAATGCATCGTACCTACATGGCGGTATTCGTTCGGAATGTGAAGGTGGTCTTGGCATCGAAACCTGCAGTGTGTGTTGTTGTGTGGTCACGCTCGCTCACCAGGCGCGGCGCGGTGGTCGAGGCGGAGCGACGACGGTGGCCGCGGGTGCGGGGGCGGCAAGGCTTCGGAGACCACCAGGGGTGTCTGAGGAGAGTCCAGAGGCTTCGTGCCTGGGGACAATTACCAAATTTAGCCACCGCTCTTGATATAAGTGAGTGTTTACTTTAATCACTGAATGTAAATTAAACCGTTTTACGTTTGAACGCTGAATTATCAACATATTGACCCTCGCACGTATTTAAGGATCATACACCGAGATCGCTCGACGCACTAGGGTATCTCGCTTAATACTCGTGTTCGCCTAAATTCATCATATTTGTGGTATTTAAGATAGGCTTAATAGGGACAAGAATTGACAAGATGCAAGATAGAAGTTCCTTTTGGTTTGCGGAATTATTATATAGCCTTTCAAGTGCCTAGTGTACTGTTCACCGCGTTAAATGGATGCTCTGTCATGTACGCAGCAAGTCAACGCTGGGACCAGGGCGTCAAGTGCTTCGGGCGCACTACAGGAATTATCAATACGAGGCACACGCCATCTTCGGTGACGCGAAACTAAAAAAATCTCTGTAGGTACCTACTTAATAGGAATTTAAATAATTTAAGTTCGGATGATGCAGCGAATAACCTCATATACCTACCCGTACGGTTGATACAAAAAAAATTGTGGGCTGTAAGTGAGTAGGTACAGTCAGTATAATGTGGTCGTTCAATTTATACACAACTTATCGACATTATTATTGAATTTATTGACTGTATTTAAGTAATTCATCTGTCATTCAACATCTCATCAAGATAGGGTTGCCATACGTCAGAATTTGTCCTGACATGTCAAGATTTTAGGGCTTTTGTCAGGATTTTGGCAAAGGCCGCCTGCGGAGCGGCATTGTCGCCGCAAATCGAATGGTGCCTATAGATTACCGACAGCGTTGGGCGTTATTTAGATCATTTCTTATCTAGATAATTATTTCAAATAAAATCATTTCAAATAAATTTATTCGAAGATAAATTCAATCACAAATAGTGCGTTGACAACTTTTTGATTTAGATAAATTATCTAGATAAAGATAACCGACCTCGTTTGTTATTGAAGTAAGCTTATAATAATAAATGTATACAGAATGTCACGTCGGGTCAAACCGTCACACTGACATTGCTCATATAGGTAATCAGAAAATAATTTTTGCAACATAAACGCTTAATTTGTTCTTCTTTTTTCAACATGCAATAAAATAGTCACAAGCCAAAACAGGCTGTATACCAATTACATCTCAGTATCGACACCATCAGTCAACAGTGTATGTTTCTTTAAAGAAAGAATATAGTAGCTACTACAGGAGAAAAATGTCACATATATTTAATGTTTTGTACATACTTAAATATATTTCATATATCAAACATTCAGTACTTTTGTTGTAGGTTATTTTCATTTCATCATGCCCGACCACTTCTAGTTCCACATGACTGTACTACTGACATTCATCTTTTATTTAAAATCCCAACTAATTTATCTAGATAAAAATGAAACTGATTTAGATAAATTCAAAATAACAAATGACGGATTATTTAGTTACTTCAAATAAAAGATGATTTAGTTATCTTTCCGGTTTTTCGTAAATAGATAATTTTTGCCCAACTCTGATTACCGAGTAGGTGCCGACGCTAAATCTCGATTATGGGAAATTTTCGGTTGATGTCAGGACTTTTCATTTTAGACATGGCAACCCTACATCCGTAATTTATGTGTCTGATAGAATGTTAAGTAAGGCTTATTTAAAAATGAGAATTAGAGTGGTAGCTCTTTCACAATTGAAAAAAAATAGCGGTTTTTTACATAAATGTTAAAGATAGGACTAAATTCTTTTTGAGAATATATATGGGTTAACCACTGGGAATTTTTCAACGAAACTTGGCACAGTTGCACTAATAGTTGGTAGTAACTACAGAAAAAAAAGCCGGTCAAGTGCGAGTCGAACTCGCGCACCGAGGGTCCCGCACAAACTTGTAGGCATGAAAATAGTTCGTAAACCACGGGAATACAATAGAAAAAGTCCAGTATAAACTGACACGCAATAAGTATGCGCTTTCGTACTTAGTGAGTGTCAGTTTATACTGGGCTAACTTTTTATGTGATGTAACTACAAATTAACGGTTTTCGGATTTTTTCCTTTACTTGTGCTGCTATAAGACATTGCTTCTTGCCAAATTTCATGATTCTAAGTCAACGGGAAGTACCCTAGGTTTTGATTCCCTTGAGATTCCCTTCAATAGGCCGTATCTTTTGATTGCGTTGACTTAGATATTTGATTTTTTCACTGATCCAAGGGATTGCAGACCTAAGTATTTTATGTGAATTTCAACTTGATACCTTCACGCGTTCCTGAGAAAAAGGGTCTTCACAGACACACAGACAGACATACAGACGGACAACAAAGTGATCCTATAAGGGTTCCGTTTTTTCATTTGAGCCCAAAAAATATCAATTCGATTTGCTATTAGGCACACTTCCAAATGGCGCCTTACGTTGGATTTTGAACTATTAAAAAAAACCGGTCAAGTGCGAGTCGGACTCGCGCACCGAGGGTTCCGTATTTAAGTCCGTACTTCAAAAATATACCTTTTTATGTACTTTAATTGTATGCAATATGGTCCATTTTGACTTGCCTAAATGGTAGTACAGATCTCTAAAGTGTTTGTTAATTTCTCGAAAACTATAAATTTTGAACACTTCGTTTTATTGTTCCCGTAAAATATAAGTTATTATCCATAAGTAAGGAATTTTACAGATTGTTGGTTATAAATCAAAAAGAACGTCACGGAAAATTATAAAAAAATAGTTTTGAAATGTGCAGATTGAGTAGTTTCATATGACACCCCATTTGCTATAATCAAATCACTTTCATTTTTCAACCCCCATCCTAGACCCCTTTTCAATTATTAATAATATTAATCTCATTTTTTTTAATAGAAACTGATGCGGGAAAGCAAGTTGTACAACTATGCCAAATTTCAAGTTGATAGCTTGTGTAGTTGGTGAGAAAAACTGCTGTGACATATGACATACAGACAACGAAGTCTGAACATAAGAGTTCCTTTTTTAACAATTTTGGTACGGAACCTTAAAAAGTGGAATAAGATATTTATTAATTTCTTTGCATCGGTAATGCTGCAGGCTGCAGTCCAGAATACAGCATCATTTACTTATTTTATAAGTACAGTGGATTTCGGTTATAACGACGATAAAGGGACCGCATTAATGTCGTCGTTATATCCGGAAGTCGTTACAACCAAAGGTAAACAGAATTGCCACTCAGAATATCACTTTGTAACTGAACCATAAATTTAACTCCGAAACGTATTCGCTTATCTACCTACCTGGCTTATTTCTATAAACAAAAAGTTAGGTCACCACAGGTAACTGACCATCTGTGAATTTAAACAAAATATAAGAAAGCTCTTTGTACCTTTGGCGGCCGCCGACTCCGATCGCAATATCTGCATGGGATTTCCAGGAATTTGATACAAATGATTAATTAAAAACAGTCGTTACACCCGAAGTCGGCGTTACATCCGAAGTCGCTACAGCCACATGAATTTTGTACTAAAGTATGCTTTAAATTCAACGGACTTAGATTTTACGTCGCTATAGCCAAATGGTCGCTACAACCAAGGTCGTAATAAATGAAATCCACTGTACCTATTGATATTAGCTCAATAATTTTAGAGTGCAAATGGCGAAAATAGAAGGAAGGAATGGCGATATGTCCGTACTAGGGCGAAGTTAAAATTTATCAACTTTAAACTCATGTTAGATGAAACCTATTTATTGCATGCTTATTATTGTGCCTTAGAAATGTTTAAACGTATTTTTGAATACAGAATCTATTAAGAACGGAACAAACAGAAGACAGTCTCGGGGAGATTTTCTTAAAAGGATATTAAAAATTTACACAAAAGAAGGATTAACAAACATACTTTTAATAAGGATTATTTAAAATATTGATTGTTTTAGGATGAATTGGATTTTGGGTACTTACCCACAAAAGAGCTTTCAAGCCAGAACAGTTTTTGACTGGATCGCGGCGAAGTGTTTTCCAGGTCCCCGTTAGCCGGTTCAAGTCCCGACACGTAGTGAACGATGGCCGAGGTTACTTCTTTGATCGATGATTGGATTTCTTCAGATGCCTTGGTGGCTGCTGCTTGCTGGAGTAGAGACGAAGCTAGCCTGTTGAAAAGCTTAGTAATAAATAAACTACTTAGGCATTACTTAATAATGAATGAAACTTCCCTAGAAGTTTGGTCCAACAATCTGAATAGTACTGATGCTATTCCAACCCGACATCAGAGAGGTACATTCTGAGATTTACCTCTATGATGTCGGGTTGGATTCATTTCGACTCTGTAGGATGTTTTGGGCATACTTATCCCTTTTACACGTTCAGGTACCAAAGTGCAGGTTCCTTACGATATTTTCACTTCCTCATAAAAATAACGCGATTGGGTAATTAATATATTTAAGTTAGAATAACTCATTAGTACGCGGCGGTCTCTGGGGATCGAACTCGGTACCTTGCCTTGTAGATTCAACACCTCAGCTGGGCCACCAAGTTCTACTGAGAATCCTAGTGCGTGATATTCTTCTTCTTAAATTTTAGAGCTAGGCTCTTGTCGGTGGAGCAATTTCCATGATTCTATCTAGAGCCTTTTCTTTTAGGGCTTGATACGATGACATAAAATTTAACTCCGTACACAACGTATGTCCGAACATGACGTATTTATTACATACTTTTAATTTCGTTTGAAATGTCAATCCGACAAAGTTCTTGCTAACTACATCTATGAAATAAATAAAAATCTCAAGTGGAATCAAACTTAATGGAATAAAGCAAAACGAGTGGAGAAATAGGAACTGGGAAATATTAAAATCTGCAATGTCCCGGGAGCATTGAGTCGAGTGTCTTAAGAGGATTGTGAGGCGACGGCTTTCCATACAAACGGCGATAACGTTTTCCACCTCCTAAATGTTAACCGATTTCGACCAATTTTTGATACGGTGTCAGTCGGAACAAAAACTATGTCTGTACGTTTCGTTTTTTTCAATATTTTAATAAATTTCGATTTATTCCCATTTTATTGTTTTCATACAAAAGTTATTTCGGCCATAATCTCTTTATAACTAATCAATATTTAAAAAACCGAAACGTACGGACATAGTTTTTGTTCCGGCTGACCACATATCAAAAATTGGTCGAATTAGGTTAACGTTTAGGGGGTGGAAAACGTTATCGCCGTTTGTATGAAAAGGCTAGATTTTGCAGTTGGTTCACAGTTCTCTTAAGTGATTGAAGGAGGACTCCGAGTAATCGCCGAGTAAGTACATTTATTTTCTAACATTTCCTTTATATCCGCTAGTCGGGAAGATTATTACAACTTCAAGTGTTTAATTTAATGTTGATGGGATAAGATTACCTTTGTGTATGTTCAGTTTGTTGGTTGTTTTGTAACTAACCGCTTTTCGTTGTTCGCTTTACTCGTGCTTGAATAAAAGTTGTCCCGATTTGAATAAAAACTATTCAGAAATTAAGTACTTATTGAAGTTTAAGATAGTAATTCTTCATTGTTTTGCTTTCAATCGGATTTTAACGCCGTGTTTACTGAAGTAGATGGAAATGATGCATCAGTGATTTAACGTCATTACCAAAGACGTCGCAAGTTGCTGGGTTCTGGAAACCCAAAGTTTAGTGGGGTTTACCTCTCATGCGGGGTCCTCGGGGTGGTGTTAAGCCGCTCCTGGCTGCGCCAGCCCAGGTACGGCTGGCGCGCGCTGAACGACGAGCGCGCCGACGGGCTGCACAGCGGGCTGGCGCCGCGGACGCTGCTGCGGGTCGACGAGCAGGGGGACGTCTGCGACCATTTTACATTATTAACCGCTGCCAAGTACAGCGAGAACTAGATATCGGGGCTGAAAATAATCAAAGTCCAGAAAATAATACGAAATACAAACAACTTAGGGCCGTATTATTAATAAACTAATCTTGACTGAGACGCGCGCCTCAAAATGTGTCAAAAATGACAGTTTTCTATGAGCTGACGTACCTATACTTTGACATGTCTTGAGACGGGCATCTCAGTCAAGATGAGTTTATTTACGGCCCTTATTATAGCACAGATTACATAATCTGTGCTTATAGTCCCCACTCTACTCAATTAACGGGTTTGTCAGCCTATAAGGAGGTTCGGGTACTGCTCTTGTTTTCGCTTTGAAGCGTTTTGATACATTTAAATATATTTTTTAATACAGTTGCTTAAAAAGAGGTACTTTTTGTAGCTGTATACTCGTATCGTGCGGAAAGATGAATTTTTCGCACTAGTGCTTATTACTTTTTGTAGCTGTAGGTATATCGTCCGGAAAGTTGAATATTTCACACTAGTGCTTTTTACTTTTCTATTTTTTTTTAATTTAGGTATTGTTGTTCCAAGCAATACATCCAACCAAAGAGTTTGTATGTTCAACCACTTTTTTTAAACTTAATTTAGCATTGAGACTATACTTACATATAATATATATATTATATTTATTCAAAACAGTTTTCATAAAGATGGCTGAATGAGCATTACGAATGATCGTTTAAATGAGTATTTAACGGCTTATTACCTACATTTACGCTATCGATAGCGCCGATCGAGGGACGCCGGGACGTAATGTAATAAGCCCGTAAGGTGGATTCACGTTACACCATGCCGGAGCCGGGCCCGGCGCCAGCACGGCGTGAATCCTCCTTTATGCGTGACTCTGCCTGGCTGATTGAGTATTCTGAATGACCGTGGGCTTTCGTATACCAAACAATAATTTTATTTATTCATAAATGAAATATAAATTAATTTAAGTAAGTATCTATTGCTTTTTTTATTTTTAAATGTAAGTAATTAAATCACTATGTGACATTAAATCTCTTCCGACGCCATTTTGAAAAAAGTCTGTCAATTAAAAGTAAAACAAGAAACCACCTTTTTTATTCACGATTTAGTTTTGTATTAATATGTATAATGTAATAATAATCCAGCCTCGTTCCACTGCTGGGCACAGGCCTCCACTCACGACGAGAGGGTTTGGGCTGTAGTTCCCACGCGGGCCCAGTGCGGATTGGGAACTTCGCACACACCGTCAACTTGCTTTGCAGGTGTGTTCAGGTTTTCTCACGATGTTTTCCTTCACCAAAAAGCTCATGGTAAATTTACAAATCATATTTCGCACATAAATTCCGAAAAACTTAGAGGTGCGAGCCAGGGTTCGAACCCACGACCCTCTGCTTAAGAGTTGGCAGGTCAAACCAATAGCCTACCACGGCTACCAGGGCTTTTTTTAATTTTGTAATTAGCTTGTTAAATCGGAATTACAAATATTTTTATCGGCGACACTTAATTGTTAGCTATACAAAAGTACTTAACAGTTGCCACATAAAATCGAATTTGATATTGACAGTGGCGCGCGGAAAAAAGTTGAGTTGAAACCCTTGGTTGATGTCAGTTGACTATCATTAGGTACACACGTCACTAGGCAGCTAATCTATTTAGGAATATAAAATATATAACACAATTGATCAAAACCTACGTGATTGTCAGCATATTATTATCAATACATAGAGAAATTATTATTCGCATACGGACGGATTAAGTAATGTTAACAAAAAAATATAACCGTGTTCAAAAACCTACTAAAAAGGGTTAAATAAAGACCGGCCTCCTAGGAATCCTAGGAATTACCTATTTAGTGCCTAATAGGTACTTCATGTACCCAGGACGGAGTCAAGTAGGTATACACAATAGCAATGACACCATGATTCTGGCCACCGATTTTGATATATTTCATGTACCTATTAGGCACTAAATAGGCAATTCCTAGGACTCTTAGGAGGCCGGTCTTTGTTATATCCTTTTAAGTGGGTTTTTGAAGACTGTTTTATTTTTTGTCAATTTTTTTTTCTCTTTTTCGTGATGCACCCAATATTATTATGTGATAAAGCACTTATGTGCTTTATCACAATATAATATCACGTTAAGAAACAATGGCCTTATACCAATTTCTCATCACTCATAACAAAATGTCACTGTCCAAGATGCAGGGCTGTTAATCATTGAGGAGTTCTCCCGGTACTTCATCATCAGTTGCACTTCACCACATGCATCATAATGAGTATAAAAGTAGCTTCATATTCTTAATAAAGAAATCTCATTGCTGGCGTCTCATCTCTGGCGTGTACATCTCTGGTCTTCATCATCAGTTCCTCTTCATCGAGAGGTGCTTTTGTAATGCAATTTCTTAATTTCTTAAGGTCTTGCAGGTAATACCAAAATCGCTGTATGTGTGCCTATAACTTTTGAGAAGTTCCCTTCGATTCCTCATGGATCTCATCATCAGATTCTGACTTGGTGATAATGGCACTACTTCAAAATTATACCCTTTCAAATAAATAGAAAAAAAAATCAAAATCGGTCTACAATTGACGGAGTAATAAAAAAATTCATCGAGGTCGTAGAGGGCCGGAATTTCTCTCTCTTTCTACCCGACCTCTCGCACGTTATGCTTATGTATTGCTCACGGTGGCACCATAGTATGAGCAGTCGTCAAATTTCCGCAAATATACCACACCTTTTAAACTCTACAACTTGTAATGGTCACAAGTATGAGTTTTATGTATCACAACTACTATAACGTCGTGAGTTCTGTCTGTGAAACGCGACCACTCCCTCTCGAATCGATTATTATACTGCGGAGTAATAACTAAATAATCACAGTGCCATTTACGCCGGCGACACATAAGCACTACCGAGTAATGGCTTCTTTACTCTAAATAATGCCAATAAAATATTGACGGTACTTGTAAATTTATAAGCGATCAGAGACGTCAATTAACTTTTAAGTTTGATTAAAGTTGCTGATGCCACTTTCTTTGCTATAGCAATAGAATAAGACGTAGCAACTTTAACCAAAATTAAAAATTAATAGACGTCTCCGAGTGCGGCAGTCAGAATTTCCAAATAATGCAAATTAAAGGCTCCCTGCAACCTAAATACAAGCTAAAATGAACTATTAATGAGGCATAAACAGTCCACTTCAAACGTGAAACCGATCCTTTGTTTCGGTAGCAGGTATCCGTATTTCAAAACCACTAGAATTGCGTGCATCATTACCGCATTTCTTTTCATTAAAATATTCCCGACAGTAATACCGATATCTTAGAATGACCGCGTATATATGCGGGGTTGTAACATTTAAAATTAATTTAACCAAATGTGGCATCATAATGCTATATATTAAACAAGAATATTAAATTTTGCAAGCATCAATTATATTTCAGAATTAAAATTATAGAGTACTGCGAAATGTTTTTACTAACTTTATACTTAGAATAGGACTTAACACTTACTGCACAAATAACTAACTACTTATATATTAAAGTCAGTATTGTTTTACCATGCATTTTATATGTAGATGACCTCAGCATTTTAGAATTTGCAGATTTGTGCCGTTTCAAACGGTTTTGAACTCGTAAATGAGGCAGGTCTTCAAACGCCTAACTAATATTTATGTTTAACCAATGCATAGACATAAGAGTTGCTATACGGTGCATTTTTTTATTAAACCGTTATACCGCTAAGTAAAGAGACTGGGCGTTATGTGTACTATTAAATGTAAACTTGAAATAAAATCAGAAAATAAGCCATTTTTAATAAATATATGATATTTTACCGCGCTCCATGCCCCACTCGTTTCCACTTTGTAGAAATGTTTGCCGTGCGTCAACAACATACTCTTTTCTAACGACCTCTCTGAGCTAACGAAGGCATGCCTCTTTTACTCAACTTGTACGGTACATCATCAAAACGAGTAGTAAAATTTACATTGTATGTTTGCTTAGGGCGACTCTTTCATTCCCCGACTGCGGGAAGCCAAAAGGAACGTTTTAACTAATAGTCTTTATAGACTACGGACTAGTTACAGATTCGTTTTCTTATCGGTGATCGTTAGAGCTCAAAATATCAGGAACAGAAAAGTTACAAAGAGAGGTGTCGCCTATACTGAGCGACAAATAAAACGCGGTCAAGTTATAGCTCCAGCAGGAGCTATAACTTGACCACGTTTGGGAGGAGAGGTAGAGGATGAGATCAAGAAATTTTTTCAGGACACTTTATCAGTGTGTTTACATGTTGCCCTAATGAAACTCAACAAGATTTCAAATGACGTCTCAATTGAAGATTAATTTAACACAAATTCCTAACTATTATATTTTTTGATATATCGCTCAAAATAATCTTGTCATAAAACAAAGCACGAAAATCGGGGAGTCGTCGGGCTAGCTTTCGACATTTCTTTATATCCGTAACAGCATAATCAGCCGATCCGATCATGAAAAGAGAACCGTGGCGTAGATCCCAGGCCCAGTGCCTGTTTGTATCTTACTTGGTTCGAGTTGAGCCGGCTGGTGGACCACCGGCCGAAGCTGGTGGTGTGCGGGGACAGCTGCGGCGGCGGCGGCTGCGGGCTGGTGCCCAGGCTGCCCAGCGACGTGGTCTTCGAGTTGAGCCCGGACCAGCGCGTCGCGGACGCGTCAGACAACCGCTTACGCAGCAGGAAGCCCTCGCGGGGCGCGGGTGCGTTCTTGTACCTGGAAGAGGATATGATGTTAGATCTCTTGGAAAATAAAGAGTTCAGTAAAGTGATTCTGAATTCTAACTGGATAGAATTGTTTTCTTTGTTATAATTTGTGGGTACTTATTGAATAAAAAAAAACTAAATGGTTTAAAACCTGTCCGAATTTTAAACAGTGTTTTGTAACATTCGTCTGTTACGTTAACGTATAAACATTTTAGCAATTTAAACTTTTAACACAATACAAGCATGTAATAAGTATAAGTATTGATAAGGTTGCTAAAAGAATTAATTATTTCAGGTAAATATTTTTAACAAGATAATAAATTACGCGACGAATAGTCCTGAAATATTCCCAATGCCTTCTTTAGTGAGGTTTTGGTTGCAAACCAACCTCAAAATCCTTTTATCTTTCATACTTTGATTTTCTGAAATAAGTATGTGCGGAGTTACGAGGATAAGTATAGTTAATGAGAGCGAGTGTAGTTCGAACACTACTTTTCACAACCATACTAAAAAGAAAAGAAAAATATATTTATTCAGTAAGTAGACCGCACGGGCACTTTTACAAATCAAAATAATATACCAGCGCCATAAAAGGAGACCCTGCTGAGAAGAAGCACCGCAAGAAACTCAACAGTTATATATAGTCATTTTTAGGGTGCCGTACCTCAAATGAAAAATAAAACGGAGCCCTCATAGGATCACTTTGTTGTCCGTCTATGTGTCTGTCAAGACCCTTTTTCTCAGGAACGCGTGAAATTAATAACAAATACTTAGACCTGCAATGATCCCTTGGATCAGTGAAAAACTCAAACATCTAAGTCAAGGCAATCAAAAGATACGGCCGTTTATTATTTAATGATTCTAAGTCAACGGGAAGTACCCTATAGGTTTTGATTCCCTTGAGATTCCCTTGAATATGCGGCATAAACGGCCGTATCTTTTGATTGCGTTAGCTTAGAATTTTGATTTTTTCATAGCTCCTACGGAAAAATAAAAGAGGAAAAATTTTCGACACTCGATTCCCGTGATTTACGAACTATTTGCATACCTACAAGTTTATGCGGAGCCCTCAGTGCGCGAGTCCGACTCGCACTTGATCGGCTTTTTTTATAAACCACCCTTATGATAATGATACTACTTATTCTAGCATTATATAATAATGTACAAGTAACATCTATATGTATAATAAAATCGTTAAGACCAAAAAGTCTGTACATTGAAGATTTAAAAAAAACCGACCAGGTTGACTAAGTAAGTGAAATGGAAGTTTCGCCAAGTACCAGGAGAACTCTTCAACGATTAATGTCCCTGCATATTGGATAGCCCCATTTTGTCAAGAGTGATGAAGAATTGGCAAAAAGCATTAATGGCATGAATGTAGTGTATGTGTGCTGCATGTAATACATAATCACATAATAATTAAACAAACACTAAAAAGCGAACAAATGTTACGAAACATTACTATTTTTTTTTATCCCTTTATGATACGTAATGAAAAGTTTATTTGTACCTATAATATCTGCGTAGTTCTGCAGGAAATAAAGCCAGAATTATACGAGAGAATATATATATACTAATGCCCTTACTAATAAACGTTGAGTAACCGCTGAGTAGTTATACCATGCTTTGTCCTTATCTGTCGAATTCAAATGTCACAATGACAGATAAGGACAAAGCATGGTATAACTACTCAGCGGTTACTCAACGTTTATTAGTAAGGGCATAAGTATATACTTAGCGGTCATACTGAAAGTTTCTGGATTCTGATAAATAAGACTAGATTAGATGTTTATTATTAATTTATTGTTTTTCAAAGTATATTCCCTCACTATTTACACATTTTTTCATTCGTTGGAACCATTGTGTGAAGCGGTGGGTCCAATCTTCGGTAGAGACCTCTTCAACGGCTTCTTGGAATGCATTCACTGCCGCTTCTGGGCCTGAGAATCGTAAACCTCTAAGTTTATCTTTTATTCTTGGGAATAAAAAGAATTCGCAAGGTGCGAGGTCCGGACTTTACGGCGGATGCGTCATCAGTTCCACATTTGAAGCCTTAAAATACGCATTCGTTCTCTTAGCGGAATGTGCGGACGCGTTATCGTGGTGAAGGATGACATGACTGCGAGGACGCTTTTCACGAACTTTTTCCAAGACACTGGGCAAGCAATTGTTTACATACCAATCTGCAGTGACTGTTCTTTGATTTTCAAGCGACACTGTTACATAATGCACAGTTGTTCCGAAGAAAGACGCAACCATTTTTTACCAGTGCTCGGACTCTTCTTAACTTTTGTTGGCAACTCTTCAAAAGGAAAGACCCATTCTGCCGACTGGCTTTTTCTTTCCGGTTCGAAACAATACACCCAGGTTTCGTCACCTGTTACAATTTTATAGACAGCCAATGACTCTCCTCCATTAAACTTATGTATAATTTTTCGGCACCACACTACACGCAGTCGTTTCTGGTCTTCCATTAAATCATGCGGTATCCATCGAGTGCAAAGCTTCCGAACCTTCAGTTGCTCATACAAAATGTTTTGCACTTGACTCATTCCTATGCCTAATACAGTACGAATTTGCTGACAGCTAATTTTTTTGTCTGTCTCAATTAGAGTTCGTACGGTATCGACATTAGTTTCAGTAACCACAGTCACCGGCCGACCTTCACGTACATCTTCGTCTTAATTCTCCGACCCACGAATGCACAGAGCTACGAGACGGGGCTTCATCATTAAACGCCAGTTGAAGTCTCTGGCAACTCTCTTGTTGACTTAAGACGCAACTAAAATCGTAAAAAATCTTTGAACGAAAATTTTCACGAGTTAGTTTCATTACAATAGCGACACAGAATTCTCCACGGTGCTTTTACTTCGAACAATCCGTTTTGTATGGCCAATGTCTATTTTTAGTTCCGTCAATTTGCATTAGATGGCGATATTTAGATAGATGAAAACAACTTTAAATTCTAGTTTCAAAAAAGCTGTAGCAGTGGCCCATGGGCAGTGGCACAGCAGGGCTGGTATTGGTACGTGTGATTATTGTTCCTAGATATTATAGGTATGGTAATAGATGGTCCTAATAGTAGTTACGGGAATTTGCGTTAGATGGCGTTGTGCCGTTGAATAGAGTGATATCTCTATCCTCCTATATATAATGTACTCTTTTGAATTCTCTGAACCCCGCCAAATTGAAAAAACAAATGACAGTCTCTTAAATTGAAAAGTAATATGTTCATAGAGGGGAGCTCTGTGACAAGAGTGTTGGTTGCTGCACGTGTCGATTATTTTGTCGCGTTTTTAGTGGTGTTGAAGAGCTCGGTGGAGTGGTCAGCGCGAGCGGCGGCCGACACTCTTGCCTCTGATCTCGGAGAATATAACACTCTAAATGTTTTAATAACATTTTCAAGAACCGATCACATGTAATCTCAAACTTTGACATTGGCAGAATTGTCCTCATGGACAGACGCCATTTTAACAAAAAAATGAATTGAATTGAATTGAATTGAATTGAATGTTCATAGAGAGTTCCACTTTCAAATTCTGTTATTGCTTTTTTAATTTATTTATTGTAAGTGGCCAGTTCCAGAAACTTTCAGTATGCCCCACGTATATATACATATTATATGTCGGGGACAGGGCAGGGGTTGATATCCAGGAATCTTCAGGATATGGCCAAACATCTTGTCTCTGTATGTCATGAACCGTAACAGATAAACTGTTGAACTTGTAACAGAGTGTGTATCTCTGTTGCCACTATGACAACAAATAATAAAATTTCATAGTATTAAATCTTGTACGATGGTACGGAAGTTACGGAACCCTTCGTGTGCGAGTGAGACTCTCACTTGGCCGGTTTTTTTCATTTGAGGTACGGAACCCTAAAAATGTTGTAGAAATAGTCCAATTTCCGGTTGTCAAAAACAGACATTTTATATTAGAATTTAGTTTTACTATACGGATTTATTTTAATCAAATATACCTTCTTATATGCCCAAATTTAACGCCGGACAAAAGATTTAAAATTAAGTAAATATCATACAACTAGCTTCTGTCCGCGACTTCGTCCGTGTTGGGTCCAGATAGAAATGAAACATGTGTGAGTGGTCGCTACACGCCTTACACCATTTATATCAGGTCAGGATCAGCCTTACAGTCTTACCCTCTGCCGAGGTATGAGATCAAATGATCTTGCACGTTTATAAAACTACCCATTTAGTCGATTATTTGACATAGCTGCTGTCCGCGACTTCATCCGCCTAGAATTAGCAATTTTGCCATCCCGCAGGAACAGTGTTTTTTTTTTCGGGATAATAGGTAGCATGTGTGTCATTGTAGGGTATTATTTATCTCCATTCTAAATTTCATCTAAATCCGTCCATCCGTGTAAGCGTGAAGAAGTAACAAACACACAAACTTTCTCGTTTTTAATATTATAGCTTTCCGCCCGCGATTTCGTCTGCGGAGAGTCAGTACTTTTGATAAAAAGTACAGATAAAGTTTTAATTATCGTACGTATCATGCATGATGGGATACAAACAAATTTAAACCATACGATTTTTTAAACCCTTTTCACCCTGCTAGGGGTAGAATTTCTAAAAACGCCAAAACTCATATTTTATATATTAAGTAGTCTAGAAACGTATTTCCATATGTCTAACTTAAAAAAAAAAACAAACTTATAAATTTCCATCCCCAATTTCACCCTCTTTCCAATCATTTCCAAAATCATCGAAAGTAATACTTTTAGTTTGTAAACAGTAGCCAATACCAATTTCCACGTTCCTAACTTCAAAATTGACCAAACATTACCCCTCCATTTCATCCCCTTAGGGGTAGTTTATCCAAAAACGCCTAAAGTAGTTTTTTATTTGGTAAAAGTAGCCTACATACTAATTTCCACGTTCCTAATTTCAAAAAGGACCTCCATACGAACTACCACCCCTCCCCCATTTCATACCCTAAGACCTAAGTGGTTGTTATCCAAATTCACCGAAAATAGTATATTTTTATTTGTTTACATATACATCCCTATATACCTATTTCCACTTTTCTTACTTCAAAAAGAGCCAACTTCCATACAAACTACCACTCTGCCATTTCATACCTTATGTGGTAGTTATCCAAAATCACCAAAAATTACATTTTTGTATTTGTTAACTGTAGCTTATTTGCCTATTTTCACGTTTCTAACTTCAAAAATGACCAAACTCACATGCAAACTACCACCCCCCATTTCAATCCCTTAGGGGTAATTATCCAAACTCACCAAAAGTGGTTTTTTTATTTGTTTACAGTAGTCTTTATAACCATTTCCACGTTTCTAACTTCAAAATTTATCAAACTCCAATACAAACTTTCACTTCCCGTTTCATCCCTTAGGGGTAGTTTTTCCAAAATCGCCGAAAGTAGTTTTTTTATTTCTTAAAAGTAACCTATATACGAATTTCTACGTTTATGACTTCAAAATGGACCGAAATCCCATACAAACCATCACCTCCCATTTCATCGTCTTAGGGGTAGTTTATCCAAAATCACCTAGTGCTATTTTTTATTTGTTTACTGTAGCCTATGTACCAATTTCCACGTTCCTAACTTCAAAAATGACCAAACTTCCATACAAACGTTAACCCCCCATTTCAACCCCTTAGGAGTAGTTTATCCAGAATCGGTGAAAGTAGTATGTTTTATTTGTAAATAGTGGCCTATATACCAATATCCACGTTTCGATCTTCAAAAATTGACGACAGGGGGTGAATTTTGAAAAATCTTTCTTAATGTGCCCCTAGACCTTATAAGGAACCTACATGCCAAATTTGGAATCTCTAGACCCAGCGGTTTAGGCTGTGCGTTGATATATCAGTCAGTCAGTCAGTCAGGACTTTGAATATTATATATACAGATAAATGAGTAAGGCCTCTTAATGTTGTTCAATTCTCTTGGTTTATGGGGCTTACAAAAGCTCCCCTCAGGAGCTCGCCCTCTTTCTGGTGAAGTAGTCAAAGCCGTCAGAGGCTAACTACGTTGGTCCCATCAAAAAAAAAACAACGGAATGCAAGTGAAAATATCCGTAATTTGCAGTGATCGGAATAGGTAGAGTATATTTACCTAAACTTGACGCATGTTCATTCATGCGTGAGTGAGATGGGAACACATTATTGAATGAACATGCATCAAGTTTAGGTAAATATACTCTACCTATTCCGATCACTGGTAATTTTGAAATAGCACTTTTATTGGTTCTGTCAAAACGTATTTTTTTAATAGTTGGTTGACACTCGATTCAGGCATACGAGTATCATATCACTAGGCTCTTTTAGAATGACTTTTACTTCAAATGCATTATTTTATAAGAAATCAATATATTTTGGCAAACAAAAAAATACATGTTCTTTAATGCTCTATCCAAAGGACCCGTAAAATACCAAGGTGAGAAAAATTAAACGTTGTCAATTTCGCGTGTTAGCAAGGTGACGGCCTGACGGCTGCAAGAGTAGGCAGATTTTTATACCTAAACTCTCCTCAACTCGACTTTTGTTCTAGAGTGATACTTCTGTACGCTAGTAAGTACTACTTATTAGTTACGAGGGCTGCCTTTTAAGTCTTGTCGTTTACAAATCTCCCGCAATTATTAAAAAAAAATAGTATTTTAAACGTCTAACGTCAAAAACAAAATATGTTTTTTGACTGTTCGAACCGTTTGTCAAAGTAAAAAGTAGGCTGTAATATTTAAAAGTACCTTTGCCTAAATTCAGTGAAAAAAACAATAGCATTTGTAGTAAAAGTTCCAGCGCCTACGTTCGGTAAATAAAAATAAAAAACAAAATGTCATATGCGATTGGAATGACAGAACCCTACGCCGAGCAGAATTTGTTCGCGAGATGGTAAGCGTAAGCAAGGAAAACGTCGAAATTCTAGACCATCAGCCGTATAGCCCTGACTTAAGCCCTAACGATTTTTCACGTTCCCAAAAATCAAATAAAGTCTTCGTGATCAACGTTTTCACACACCTGAAGAAGCGGTAGACACATACAAATCGGCCATTTCAGGCTACCCCCACTTCAGAGTGGAATAAGTGTTTTCAAAACTGGTTCGAGAGAATGGTAAAGTGTATCAAATATTGTGGTGAATTCTTCGAAAAATAATAAATGATAATAAACTTCCAAATTGTC
Organism: Tortrix viridana; assembly: GCA_963241965.1. Classification (NCBI taxonomy): domain Eukaryota; kingdom Metazoa; phylum Arthropoda; class Insecta; order Lepidoptera; family Tortricidae; genus Tortrix; species Tortrix viridana. The sequence goes on from OY725171.1 coordinate 42,586,449, forward strand.
TATGGTTATTTCAAACGACACAACTTAAAAGGCTACCCTTTCCGTGGTGAAAATCCTTTAGACCATTTAAGAGTTATGAGCTCTAAAAGTAGGGGTCCCAAGTATTTAATTATGTTTATTAAAACGTTTATTATTTACATTTAAATGTTTGAAAATGAATAAACAAATGGTGTTCAGTTTAAATGAGTTTAAAAAACATTAAAAACGTAAAAGCTTTTCTTTTTAACATCTTTCGGTGGCTCGTAAAATAATATTAAGTAGGTATTTCCTAAGACCGTGAGATCGTACCTACTCAGCAGCATAAAAAAAAAACCTTTTTTTTGTAGTTTAATAGTTTTTAATCTATTTACAGTGAAGTTAAAATTAACTTTATGAGTTTTTTTATTCAAATCCAACAAAACGCCGGAGTGCTTGTCTTAAGTTTGTTTCTCAACTTTACGTAGATATAATTATTAAACAATATTTAAATGATTTCTTATTATTGAAGGTGTATTACTGTAAACACTTTGATTGCGATTTTAAATATGATTTTTTCATATTTTTTACTGAAAGATTATGGACTACAGCAACTTAACCGTGAATACTGTTGCTTATTTTGCTCGGCCCAGTCAAGTTTGCGTATTAATAATAATCATATTAAAAATGGTTTTTATCGAAAAATTACAAGGTAGACACGAATTTCTGGTATGATATTGCTGTGTCAATACCTGGACCACAATATCGGAAAAAACAGTAGTAAGTATTTATAATATCAGTAAGTAGGGATATAAGTTTTCTTTACTATTTTCTGGTTGTCTTAACACTATTCCCCAGAGCTGAATCCCCGAAGAATATAACGTAATTTGCATGAACGTAAGTGGCTGAGCTTACATAATAGCACCCCAGAGAGCTAGCATCCTCGGCCTGGACACTCGAGGCGACGACACGCAAGGCCAGCGGCAGTCTATTAGTGCAGTTTATTTCAATTAGTATGGTGAGTCTAAGTCATTTATTCATCGATTAGATGTCCGGCTCGAAGGACGATTCACTCAGATGGAGGGTGGTGTGTGGTTAACAAGCCCTGAGAACAGGACTAAGTTATAGCACTCATTATAGTTTTATAAGAATTAGGCAAATTGTATATGTACGAGTATATTAAGTATATCTGTCTGGAACTTGGCAGGTTTTGACGTCTCATATTGTGAGGCCTTTGTACAATATGTTGTAACCGTTTTGCGATGTTAATGGTAGTTTTAATTTGTTTAACTGTCCGCTCGTCTGAGTTTGAACCAGCAGTATCGTTTCTATAATCATTTATTTCGGAATTTATTGTTTATACAATTTAAAAAGTTTTAAAATGTGGCCCATCGTAAATATCATAAAGTGACAACGCCTATCCGAGTAAATACAGACTTTTTACTCATTGTTTTGAGCTCTTAAGTTGTTCCCGTTGGTTTAAATGAAGTAGATACCTTCACCCGTTCTAAAATATTTCGTTGTTAAACAATTTTGGATTTATAAGAGCCTTGAGTGAAATTGATCACCACAATCGCAACAAATCTTGATAAAGCAAGTGCAACCAAAAATATGGTAATTATTTGTAATTAGTGATTTTTCGAAGGTAGGTAGGTGGGTAAAAAGTCGAAGGAAGGTAAGGTTTAAAACAAAACTGATAGCGGTTTTATCTAGACAAACTTTTGTTTGAAACTATCTGTCTCCAATATTAAATTATATATATATATATATATATATATATATGATACAATTCCGCGTTGGTGGTTAATATTTTACTTCACACTTATGAATAATTATTTAATTTAACTTTAATTAAGGATTGTTTACTTGTGTTTTTTTGGAACGTGTTACATGGTTCAATTGCTTCGCACGACCTATGGGCCCCTATGAGTAAAAGTTTCATCTATTCACTTATTTTGAACACTTTATTATGCAGTAAGCGTAGAAGACACATTAAAAATATAATAACCTGTGTATTTTTACAAAGTTTTAAAGGTAGTGTTTACTTAGTGACATATAAGACAGAGGAACAAAGAAAATATAATTGTTCAAATAAATTTCATAAAAAAGCTCTAAGGCCAGAGTGTTCATATTATATTAGAAAAAGTTTCAACATATTCAACTCAATATTCAAGTCTATTTTCTACGAGAGTGTTTTAGGGGTTCTGTAACCAAAGAGTGACCCTATTTACTAAGCCTACGCTATCCGTTCCTTCCGTTTGTCCGTCCTGACTTTAAAGAGCTGTGTATCTTTTGAACCGTATAAGAAAGCCCATTGATTTTTTGCAGAATATGTGGTATAACAGCGGATTTCCTAACAAATAATAAAAAAGTCAAAAAGTAAAATAACAAGTAAGAGGAGTCCCCGAGTCCCCATACAAGAAACTTTTTTTACGTAAAAACGGTAATACACAAGCATCAAATTTGGTATGACAGGTTTTTTATGCACATAACTCATCTACTTATAACCCCTAAGAAATATAAAATAAGGTCGATGAAAAGTGTAAATAACGGCGAAGAAAAATGTGAGTAAGCCGTCGTATAAATACGTGCCATATCGAAGGATCCACTGTGAACTAATACTTACACTGAGTTTATGTTTTCAACTATTTTCGCGTACAAGGCATCGAAATATAATAAATATGGAAGGGTAACCTCAAACAAAAATTACCCACTTTTCGAAATGAAAAGATCTTATGTATCGAGTGATTTCGATAATCAACTAAATATTAATTGAGTTAAGGTTTGAAGTCATTTATGTCAGATACTGGTACAACGTTTGGGTAGACAGTAATTTCAGTAAGGTTGTACACCGTTTGAAAGACAAAAATATGCAATTGGTTACAAGCTCTCTGACACAAGAATTTTATTTGACAATATTTTTTTTCATACAGTATCCTTGAACGCGGCCAAGTATTTCAACATTTGACGTGGATGGTTTAATACAAAAATAGCACAGTAATTGAATAATGAATTAAATTAATACTTTTTAATAGTAGTGTTTTGACAAACTTACTGAATATTCCCCTTTATTCACTTAACATTCTTATGTTACACTATTAGAAAGTTGTTAAAGAGTATATCTTTACAGTCAGCATTAAATCATAAATCATACGTATACGCGATTAAACACGGTTGTTTTGTTGGAGCGGAAAGGTTCTAGAGTGGCGACCGCGAACCGGGAGACGAAGTGTCGGCAGGCCTTCCACAAGGTGGACCGACGATTTGATAAAGGTCGCGGGAAACCGCAGGATGATAGCAGCAGAGGAGCGATTGTTGTGAAAAACCTTGGGGAAGGCCTTTGTCCAGCAGTGGACGTCTTGCGGCTGATGATGATGATGATGAATTATGCTTTTGCGAGAATAAGATTTAAGCAGGCTCAGGTACCTAATAGATGTGTGATAAACCACTCGACGTCTGATATTCATTAAAATATTTTTAATATTATTGTGAATAAAAGTTGACAATTTCTGTACAATTTAGGACTGCTGTGACTTAAAAAAAATGTCTTCCAGTTTTTGAGATGACATAATCCGATTCATCAAAATGGATGCTGCAAATCCTGCAATGTTTTCGCTACTCAATTCGCGACGAACTGCATCCCAAACCCAACCCAACCAAACCCAAGCCAGACGGCGTTCTTATTTTTTTTGGAAAACTTAAAAAGATCGTATTACCTATTTGTTTTATTATGTAAACTAACGATGACATAAAATTTAATTTCCTATTCATTCGAAGTAGTTGCTTCACATTTCACATTTTTCAACGATATATTGCATAACATCGGCCATGACATTTTAGTTTGGGAATATTTAAATTTCAATAACTTACTAATGAAAATAAATATCGCTTTGTTTTGCATCTGTGTGGGTCCTGCACCAATTCCCAATGCAGCTTGGCATTTTTGCAGCATTATTTAAATCCGGTAATCATTAAAACCGAATTATTTTTGTTGTAATTATAAACAACTGTTTGACACTACGTCAGAAAGTCGACTGATAGACGGTTGGGCACTAAGTATTAGCTCCACCCCCGCCAGCACTAAGTCAGTAGGGCCGATTTTCAGCGTCAGTTAGACTTCCATACTTATTATATTTCGATGGTACATGGTAGCTGAATTTGAGACAATGGCGGTTAAAAGGGGTAAAAAGTACGAATGAAATATTAATAGAAAGAAAGAAGAAAGAAAGAAAAACATTTATTCGTGACCAATATCAGCAAAGGACAAAAAAATACACACAGTAAGAATGTAGTCACGAAATGGTCCCAACTCAGCGTAATGCCGGCATTAAAGTCGGCGCTGGTCTTCCGTTGGAACCATCAGGTGAAACCACGGAAGGTTACACACACATAATTTTGACAGATACATAAAACATAAATTACAAAACAAGAAGGAGGAAAACGAAACAATAAGAAAGGGAAACGAACATAAAAAAATTAAAAATTAAAAATCACACGCTATCTTTCATGCCCCGCCTTATTTGGCAGTATGGGCAAGAGTCCCTTAGCCTCCCTAAGCAAGAAAAAACAAGCAAAAACAGACGTCACAACTTGATCATAACCTATCTTATCTAATGTTTTGGTGCAAAAATACACAGAAAAAATAGTTAACAATACATATTACAGTAGATTATACTAACATAACAATACCTAATTTAGTGAGTTACCTGAATATAAGGTCGAACAAGAAATTAACCTAGGTAATAAATTCAGTGTATGAATCGAAAGAATTAAAAACTACGTGGTTATGCTACGGTAAGTTGGTTTGCCTATATGAATAAGTACAAGTACAAGATCCCGGCTTGATGTTGATTTGCAAACCCCGGAAAATATTTTAACACATGCAGCGTGCGAGACAGAAACTATCATTTTAATTTACTTCTCCTACAGAATTTACATATATTATTTGTAGAAAATGTACGTAATATTATTAATGATTTTATATAGAAAAACAACTACAAATTAAGGCGAAGTGAAATGCAATCCAATGCAAAACACTCACATGCTTCCATTGGTGGATATAACAAGAGGAGGATACAACAAATTACTAATGAATATACACGGCAATGCAGGCAGATGGGACATAAACCATAGGTATGTACTATTTTTAAGCTCACAATAGAGTGCCGTACTGCACATTGAATCTATATAATAGGTATGTAAATAAATAAAGAAAGAATACCAATAGACACAAAAGAAACATTTATGACAGTTATATAGCGCTCGTATCATGCACTAACGTTTCCTGAATCACTTGGTGCCCCTGCAGAAAGATCTTCAGCTTATTCCTAAAGGCATTTATACTTTGCAGGTTCCTTAAAGGCGGTGGAATATTATTCCAGCATTTAGTTGCTGCGTAACGAAAACTTCCTCGGAAAGCTGCAGAGGCATGTCGCTGTGTTAAAAGTTGCAACTTGCACTGGCGAGCCCCACCTGACCTGCAACGAGACGCCCACACCAGTTTCCCGAAAAGATATGTTGGAGCTTCATTCTTTAAGACACCAAACAGCAAGCATGCCAGGTGGAGCTTACGACGGTGCTGCATCTTTAGCATTGAGTGTTTGTTGAGAAACGGGCTCACATGGGCCCTCAACGGAATTTGAAAACAAAAACGAGCACAGGCATTTTGGACTCGTTGTAACAGTTTTTTAGTTTTTACTAAAAGACGTGGACCAAACACTGCATCCATGTAGTTTAGCTTGGACAACACTAGTGATTCCACCAACTGCACACGTAAATCCTCACTGATGTATGGCCTAATTTTATAAAGCACTTTTAATTTATAAAAGCAGCCTCTAATTGCACTTGCTATGTGTTTTTCAAATCGCAGATCAGCATCCATAAAAAGGCCTAAGTTACGGGCCTCATATACCTATATGTACCTAATACCATGTATTATTATGTGCCGAGGCGTTCTTTATTAAAAATTAATCCTTTTGTGCTTTGCAAGTGTTTTGGCTGCATTTAACAACCAAATTTTTTAATTTGATCATGTTACAAGTCGAATCAGCCAGACTGATTATTAGTGTGTCTGTTTAAAACAACGTTTGCTAGGTGCACTATGTACTTAGTATGCACTTACCATTCTGGCACATTGAGCTTCTGCAGCGACCTCTGCACCCGCAGCTCGTGCTCCGATAGCACTCTATCCGAATTCTTCTGCAGCTCGTTTTCCGGAGGCTGAAACAATAAAACACAAACAAAAATTAAAAAAAATAGTTCTTTAAGCTTTTATTTTAAATAGAAGATTTAACTGTATTTTTTATTAGAGTCCACAAACTGGTGCAAAAATGCTTCTACTCGTAATATTGCATCTGCCTCTTTTTGACCTATATATACTAATATTATAAAGAGGTAAAGTTTGTCAATTTGTTTTTTTGTTTGTATCTAAGGGGTAATCTCCGGAACTACTAAAAATTCTAACATCAACATTTAGAACGGGCTTTATTTTAACTTACAAAAGTACTGACCCTCTGCAGACGAAGTCGCGGGCGGAAAGTTAGTACAAAATAAACTAAGATGAACACTGCAGATATAAATTCAAGTCTTTGTAAGTGGCTTACTTAATCACAATCATGAACCAAAATATGAAAAGCAAACCTTAAATACATCACAAGAATTAGTGCACATTATGAAAAGCTTGTAAAAATATAAACAACAAACACCAAGTACCTTTTAACGTAACACAGGAGCTTGCAATAAATAAAGAGAATTGTGAAAGAAGCGATAGTTTATTACGCTAAAGAACACAAAGTCTAACCCGTCACATTTACCGATTCGTCTATGGGAGCTAATCGGTACAGAGATTTGTTAAACGATTTGTCAACACTTTCACTGTCATCGCTTTCACTTAAGTCTCTCATGGGCGACGAGTCAGGCATGCCCTCATCGATTTTCAGCGATTGATGAATTTTGTGGATCACGAACTTTGTGTATCCTAATTCTTCGTCGTCATCTAAAGTGGCGTCGAAGGGTTTTGTTACAGCATGATGGGAATAGCTCAGGAGCTCTTCGATTGAGTTTAAGGATTCTCTGCTTCGACGCAATGAATTGCTGACTCCACAGAGGCTCATTATGTCCGACCAGTTCAAGTCATCATTGCTGCGTGTTTGGCCGCCTGGGTAATCTTGCGTCGATTGGTTCAAAAAGAGTTCATTTCGCAAGCCATCGGTTCCATTGTCTGTTATCAGCTCCGTAACGCCATAAATAGTTTCATACCAGGAATCTCCACCGTCAAAATCGGTTTTAAAAGAATTAGCATCGAAGCTTACTCGCCTGTTCGGCCTCTGTAAAGTAGATGTTGGCGCAAGACGTTCTCCTCCACTCTGAAGTATTGAATCGCTCTCAAAATCAGAGTATTCTGGTATATCAATGTCATTAAAGTCCAGCGTTGTAATAGAATTGTAGATAGTATTTCTGGCAGTGATTTCTTCGAAGTCTTGTAACGGGGGTGGCGGTACGCTTTTTAGCAAACGGGAAAAGAAGTTACTAATGCGATTTTCGTTTTTTTCTTCACTTTTTTCTAGAGAATCTGTAGATGCCCTCGCTCTCACTATAAGCGAAGCGGATCGCCTTAGGCCTCTGCTATTTGATCCTGAGCTCGTATTGAACTGGTCTAAGCTTCTCCGCCTAGAACTAAACTTTTTGATGCAAATCTTTGATTTCCACTGATTGTGCTTGCTTTTAAATCCACTTAGAGATAAAGAGCTCTCCTCTTCGGATTCGCTTCTTGGTATTTCAGGGTACTTGGCGTAGTAAACATCTCTAGATAAGGGTTTACAAAACCTGTGTTCGGGTTTAACCTCTTCGAAAGGCTCCATCTCTTCGGTGACCCACACTGAATCCAAAAAGTACCAGAATCCATTTCTCTGTAGCACCTCCTCAGTTGTTAGAAGCACTATCGACACCATTCCCGATAAGCTATTGGCCCAAGTGTTTAAACGCGACTGATTAGTTTGTCTTGTTTTTGTGATGTTTACCGGACGCTACTATTTTCACGATTTACTAAACGATCTTCCGGGAACAGTGCATTAGTTAACGATCGCAATGTTTTTGTTCGTAATAGTTTTATTTGTCAAATGTATAATTGTTTATTGTCTTGGTTTGGCTATTTATATTGTAACTTTTAGTTACAAGCTTCGTTAACGGTTCATAGGTTTGGTAAATTGCGTTAGTGAAGTTTGCGCCGTTTCTTGAAACTTTAAAATTAACTTTTTGAAGTGCGCTGCTCTGCAGCAGCACCACCATAGTGAAAATCAATTAATTCTGACGACGCGGTTAGCCTAGTTGGTAGTGACCCTGCCTACGAAGCTAGCGGTCCCGGGTTCGAATCCCGGTATGGGCAAATATTTGTGTGACGAGCGCGAGTATTTGTTCCTGAGTCATGGATGTTTTCTATATATTTAAGTATATATTTCTTTATATAAGTAAGTATATCGTTGCCTGGTGCCCATAGTACAAGCCTAGAGCTTAGTTTGGGACTAGGTCAATTTGTGTGAGATTGTCCCTGATATTTATTTATTTATTTTTATTTTTTATTAAAAAAAAATAATTATATAGTAAAATGATGTACGTTGAACGTACATAATGTACGTGTACTGTTTATTGCTGTAGGTGTACTAGGGAACAAAATAATGAGCATTGAAAGTGGCTCTACTGGGGAATTAATTAAAATAAATAAAACCGGGCCACTAATTAATAGTGATTGTTTTCAATACGTACACAATAAACAGCATTCGTATATCAACTTCTATAAGAAAAAAATAGGGAATATCATTTCTATCTACGAGTTCTGAGTGGCTCTGCTGAGTATGCTCCCCAGCAGAGCCACTTTCAATGCCCATTATTTAGTTCCCTAGTACAGGTACAGCCACAAACAGCATACGTACATTATGTACGTTCAACGTACATCATTTTAACATATAGTTAATTGATTTTGATTATGGTGGCGCGGCTGAAGAGTAGCACACTTTTTGAGAGGGTTTTAAGATATTTCGCGGGGGGCGCTGCGATGTTGGACTCACCCTGGCGTCAGAGGAAGCGAGTAGCGCGCACGGCCCCAGCAGCCCTACGCTTTCCCAGCAAGTCATGTCCACGAAATACACACAAAGTCCCCTAAGCGCGCATCATCCCATCGCGATGCACCAGCGCGACACGTTACGTAAGGTGACACTCGCAAAACAAAAACGTCTACACTTAAAGCTAGACGAAAAGCAAGCACGAATTTTAAAAGCAGAAAGCGTTCGCCAATCAAATCAGCATTTGCTTAGACAGATGGAATTACGAGGCTGAATCGGAGTAGTCGTGGGCCTTCTGAGGCTAGAGTGGCCCTTCGGGGCGCGAGCTGCGTCGGGGGCTCCGGGCCGGGCATGCGGTGGACTTACGCGGACGGCACTGCGGCAGTTCGCGTCGAGGAACATGGGACAGCCGACCGCGCCGCTGCCACACGGGTGACTGAGGTGCGGCGAGTGTCCTTGGGTGCCGTTATGTCACGCATGCGTATTACACGCGTAGACAACCCTTACTACAGTTTCTCCTGATCCTAAGCTCCTTAAAAGAAAAGGCAACTCTCGTAAACTTTTGTTTTTTGGTGGAAAACTTTTCATAAGTTTTTAATTACCTAGTTATTTCCTGTTGTTTAAATTTAACAAAAATCACAATATGAATGGGACATATAGCCAAATAAGAACGCGAAAACGATAGAATGACGTTTACCGAAGTAATGCTTTACTTTTTTTTATTTAAAACATTTAATTTTAATTTTAATTACTCATAAACTTAATAGATTTTTCTTACAATCGTCAAATATTATAAAAAATCGGAAACAGATTTTAAATGGACACTTATATTAAAATATTGCTTTTAAAAAAACTTAAACATCAGTTAGCGTCGGTGGGCGGTGGATCGAGCATCTCTAGTTCCGCGGGAGCTCCGTGACTTCGAAATGTAACCCCTTTCTTGCCCCTTTGTGACCAGCTAAGAAGCTGGTCAAGCTTGACACTAATATGACGGAACAAATTAATTATGCAAGTTCAAAGCAGCAACGCCGTTGTTTAACTAAGTCACTTAATTTGATAAAACAAGGTCAATATTAACACATATAATCCCTTAATTTCGTACGGAAATAATGTCATCAAGTGATCCATTTCTTGTGGAAATCATAAATGATCGTCTGACACTATCTGTATTCTGTGAACACACTCAATGACCCAATAATTGGTTAGGACATGCTGCACTTCGTTTAAATATTCCCCGCACGATATTGCGATTCAAAGAAATCAATACAAGCGGGCGCACTGACCATTTTATGCTTCGACATATTTTTTAAAACGGCAACTTTTTACATACGCGATGAAAAAGAGCGCAACTACTAGTACCTAACGTCGTCGAGATCTGGAGCGCCATCCGCACGTGGTGGCGGTTATTCCACCCACGATGATGCGCCCCACCTCTCTATTTAACGAAGCACTGTTGTAGAAATGTACGTTAAATTAAATGGTGGATTGAAGACACTATACTTACGGACACTATACGATAAATTATAGCAAAAAAATTTAATGGTGGATCGAAGACACTATACGGACACTATACGATAATATATAGCAAACAAATGTAATGTTTACATTTTACCTACTGATTAAAATAATAGACGGTTTTCAACCGTGGTGGTGCGCGCACTCCGCACGGTTTTGCGGTTAGTACCCTCGGTAATATAACTGATAAAGCTATGGCTGACCCCACACTAGTTTCTTTTGAGCGTCAGCGTCTTTGCCAGCCCCCGCGGTGGCGGGTAGCTGGGCGAGGGGATTGCCTAGGCGCTCGCGCCGCCCTCATTGGTTGATACCAAGCCCAGGTAAATAATATCAGCGAGTTCATCAGCGATTTTTTTTGAATCGACAGCTTCAGGCTTTATTCCGTTTGCCGCACACTACTGCGGTCGGGCAGTTTGTACTGATTTTTGTAACGGCGTTTACTTATCGATGATGCAACAAAACAAACCGGTTTGGGAGCGTATTGTTTAGAAGTATTTTAGATTACTGTTACACTCGGCAAACTTTCGTATAACTGTATTTTACAACAATTTTTTTCCCCCATTTTGTACGCGTACTCGTACGTACATACCTACTGCAACGTGCCTTCGATTCGTACAATAAAAATAAACCTGAGCATGACAAGATTAGTTCGATTGTACAGATCATCCTGGTCGCAGCATTTGCCGAAGGCATCAGAATATTTTAACCCCGCATTTGTGGATAAGATTAAATCTCGAACCGAGAGGACAAAGTCAAGGTAAGTAGAAAAGTTAACTTAGATACTAACGAACCTTACAAGTTTTATAAATTCATATTGCTTTCAACGTGTTGTTATACTTATGTATAGCACTTTCATTAAATAGTTTCGTGTTAAAAGTGTTGAAACGAGTAGTTTATAAGTTTCGCAGAGCGACATGAGCTCACCGGGCGCTTCGAAGTCCTAGCGCTGCCAGGAAGCCCGATCAGCTACTTACTCAGTTTTTCTGTGGTGGGCGGCATTAATGAAACTTCTCATTACAAACTTCTTTAGACCGGAACCTCTTCAAAGGTTTAGTTTCGTAACTCAAAAGCAATATCTGACAAGTTTAAACTTGCTTCAGTGCTTACAAATAAAATTCAAAGTTATTAAATACATAAAGTGCGGTACCTACCTATATATATACAACTTTACATTAGATAGTTATTATCAAAATCAAAATAATTATTCAGTAAATTGGCCACATACGGGCGCTTTTACACGTCAGTAATATAGAGTGAATCTACCAGCGCTTCGGACAAGACCATCATTGCGGAGAAGAAGCGCCGCAAGAAACTCCAGCAGGAGGTCATTTTTCAAACATAAAATACTTAAATAGTAGTTTATGTGACTGGTGCATAATGCCTAATTATGTACAGTTACATACACTATTTTATCTACATACATATTATACGCTTTCTATGATGTGTTCAGGAACCGCATGCTACGACCGGCATAGCGGCATTGATCAATTTATTAGAACGTCAAAAATGGCGGCAACCGTAGTTTTTTTTTTAATTCAGAGACAATCTAGAGTCGGCCTCTACTATCATATCGTTCGATGTCAAATTATCAAGTAACATACGAGATTTGTCAAAATTGTATTCAATTGACATATCATTTCGAATTCAATGTCATCGCGAATGATATTAGAATTGAGGTCAAATAAAATTGTTTTGTGTTTCAAAGATGTTTGAAATTTGAAACTCATAACTTTATCAAAATTTATATCGTTATAAGAACATTATGTTACTGCTACAGATAAGAAAATTATCATAGTAAAATTTATTGTTATAATGCTGGTCATTGCCAACGGACTCTGAACGCATTATAGAGGACTTATGATATGTGTGTAGATAAAGTAAGTTACATTACAAGGCGATAAAGTAACAAATAACAATATATTTTTCTTTCTTTTGTTTCTTTCTTTCTTTCAAATATTAATTATTAGAATTAGCACAAATAAAAACATTACAAATGTAAGGTCAACTACATTAAACTAAATATGACTAGGAGAACAACACGACGAGGTATCTTCGTCAAAAGCCATAACTGGAATAATTAACTGAGCAACAAGTAGGTAATATTGGTTAAGAAAGTAAGTGGTGAAGCGGTGAAGAAGGTTTCCATTTCCAAGGCCTTTGTCAACAAATTGTAAGACCAATAATGCACTCAGGCAGGTAAGCCAAGAAGAAATAGAAGGCACCCAAAATTAAATACCCGCCTTCCTTCCTGAATATAGCAACACTTTTGTTAAATACATATTTCTAATATTTCTTAAAAATAATTTTTGGTTGTCCTGGCTTATAAATCGACTGGTGGACATGATAAATAAGTAACATTTTCCAATAATAAGTTTAAAAACGGTGTAGATATTTAACCAGCGTCGGATCAAAATTTCTCGCCCAAACTCAAGCTTGAAATTACAGAACCTCTATTAAGGATCTTATAGACTGTTCTTCGGCTTTGCATTAAAATGAATATCGATTCATCGCGCTAGGTCTTAAGAAAGATAGCTGAGCTTCTTCCATTACATTGAGATGAAATAACTTGAGATTTTTTCCATCTTTGTAATAGAAGAAGCTATGTTTCAAACCTTTTCTTAAAAAAATATACGCAAAGATTTGAATAGGTATGTTTTTGCTTAGAGTCGGGTCTCACAACATTATTTCATATATTCCCTTCACATTTCTTCTCTATCGCAATGAAAAGTAGGTACTTACGTTATTTAAATTACGCTCTGTCATAAATTCACTCGGGCGGGAATACTCGGAAAATTGCAGCAATCCAACATTCGGCAAAATTCGGTGAGCTTCGGCGATTTCCGATATAACTGGCAGTATGCCAACAGCCATCTCTACGAACGAGCATGTAGAGTTCTACTATGTATAAGCGATCTTATTATTATCGACGAAGAAGTTGGAATGGTTTTACTATAAGTTACATTAGCGTTTTTTTGGAAGGAACTTTCGCATTTATAATCGTAGTAAGATTAGTGCGACAGTAACCGACCGAAACTAGTTTCTACAGCCGAAACCGAAACCGGAAATAAATAATAATTATATGTTAATATTTATATCATAAATAATAAAGCATGTACAAATAGACGGCAACAGGAAATAGTAAATAGAAAGGCATGAATTTTTTGCTTTAATAAACATTAATTAAAGTAATAAACAGTAGAGAAAAATATTTTTCGAATAACTATAAAAATAACCAAAATATAAGCCATTAAAGATTTGTTTCTATCTCTTTCTGGCAAAACATAATTTAACATGGAGTTTATATGGCCGTAGTGGACGCTGACGTCACATTATATTAATTATTTATTATTATTTTATTATTCCATGTCGGATCTCTCTGTCTAATTTGTAGTTTTCAATGCATAAATCATCCGTATTATATGGCCGACTTTAATTTTAATTTTATTTTCGGTCATCTCTTTTACGGTATTTTCATATGTTGTTAAGAAACGCGATAAAAAAAATCACGCATATTCCCTATTGAAACCGACATTCAATCCCGCGCAAGCGCGTGACGTGTGTTATGTACGGGATGATTTTTGCGGAGATTCCTTTATTAATACTCAAAGACCGCATTAATAAAGTGATATATCACTTTATTAATGCAGTGTTTTATTCTGTTATTCTTTAAGACATTCTAGTCAATTTTAACGGAAATCAATATGTAATCAATGACAGAACTTGCAATTACACACGTCACATGCCCCCCTATTAAACAAAACACGTTAAGGCAACTGTGATTCGTACTTATTATGCAACTCTCGGAGCAGGCAGGTGTAATATAGGTACGAGTAGTTGACACCTTCACTGTTAATTAGCATCAATCCGTAGACTTCACGCCACTGCTCTAACTACAATTTCTTGTCGTCTTCTCTCTGCAAGTTCACGCGTGAGAAATCTTTCCAATGTGGCCAACTCGTTAGCGACTTTATAGGCACTCCGTGTCCACATCGGATCCAAAAATATACACTCCGTCATTTTTGTGCGGAGGTGACAGTCCCAAATCTGGGGGCACGGTAGTGCCCCCGCCAAGTCGAGCAAAAAAAAAGCTCGGCCGTACCATACCATCCTTTTCCCGAAGCCATTCTTCGTGCATTAACGTGGTAGATTCTTGCATTATCTATTTACATCTGAACTAGCCTAGTCTACGATGCTAAAACTTATGGCTCTCGAGATCGCATACTGGTAAATAATTATAAATAAAATTCTCATAAAATTCGTAACATAAGTCTATTAAGTAGTTTTTCTCTAACAACGGTAACTAGAACACTGCAAATTAGCATCAGAAAATGACGTACTACTTAAAGCAATTTAAACCCAATTATTAAATCAAGTGTTTTGAAGCAACGCTCAGTCTGTCTTATTGTATGGCGGGTTTCATCCCGATAATGTGATGACATTGAAGGTAACGTGTTTATTTACCGGTCCCTATAACCGAAATTATACGAAAACGTATAATTTCAAACGTATAATTTGTATAATTTTATTAATTTAAAACGTTGAATAAAATGATCGGAATGGAAATAAAAACGTAAATAACAAAGTGTAGTAGCTGACAGTGGCGGGGCGCGACGCCTCGCACCTAGGCAATTTAACCCATTCAGCGCCACTCACGACACGTTGTCGTTCTCTGTTCGTAGAGAGTTTTCGCTACATACGAGGATTACACGGTTACGCGCTACGAGCGTAGCGGCGTAGCACTCGTGGCGCTGAATGGGTTCCGGAGCAAAAAACCCGGTCTAGTGCGCGTCGGGCTCGCGCACTTGCATGTTTTACCGTTTTTACGATACAACAAAAATAAAAATACGTTGACAAAATAAAACATTTTTTGAATGGGGACCCTCTTTATTATTTAACTTTCTTTATTTTTTTGTTTGTTACGAAATCCGCCGCAATAACACATTCGGAAAAAAAAATAACCCGCTATGTATTACGGTTCAAAAGATACAGCTCTTTAAAGTTAAGACAGACGCACGGACGGACGGACGGATAGACGGACAGCGTAGGCGTATTAATAGGGTCCCGTTCGGGTGTCACCTTTGGGTACGGAACCCTAAAAAGCCGTACGGCGTAGGGTAACTTCGCCGGTTTACCGTCCACCTTCTGTTTTCGTCCAGTAGGCCGAGTTGTTTTAACAAGCATACAATAGTAAAACGAAGACCGCTTACCGCGCATGTTTAGAGTCGTTTTCATATTTTGCTAGTTGGTTGGTGGTTTGATCTCGTGCCGCGAAAGTGTCGTCGCGGTCTTTGACAAAAATATTCAATGCTCAGGTTTTTACTGTTTGCATACTTAGTTGTATTGGTTTTTTATGCCCGAGGCTTAACATAAAGAATTTAATTGATATTATGTAGTAGATACTAATCAAACATTTAATTATTTACAGAAGACTTATAAAAATGTTAGTGGACTGACACTCAATTGTAACATTTAAACTAACGTGAGAAATTATTAAATATATACTATCGATGCATACTTGTTATTTACTTACACTGTAGGGTTAAATAGGGATATTTCATTGGTTATCTTTTACACCTTTGAGAATAGTTGAGAGTCGTATCGGAAAAGTTTAAAGATTGCGTTAAAGCGACAAATCAAGTTGGTCAAGGGGGAATTAAAGTTATGACAGAAATTGGCGACGTTGAGATCGAACAAGCTACCTATTATGAGGCTTAAATTAGTAGACGAACAGAATTAATTTTACGGTGGTTGGTAATGGCGCATTCATTTTGTCAATTTTTATTAGTATATTGTTTAAAAGAAGTTTGCAATCGTTGACAGACTAGCTGGTAAAATAGGTGACGGATTTTTATAATGAATTATGAGAGAATAGCTTTCTTACCTTCTTATGTCTTGACGAATCTGTTTTTACGCAAATGTAAAAAAGAAAATGCTTTGGGTTCATTACGTCTCAATTTCATTCTACCCGTTTACCAATACTCCTAGATCTCAAAAGGACTTAGTGTCAAAATACCTAAATCCCAGAATGCCTCACTTTTTTTCACATAACACATGGCTGAATTTTAAAATGTCTTAGTCTCATAATAGACAAACTTCACAACACCATGGTGTTTTGCGATAAAGGTATCGCAAAACACCATAATGTTCAAAACAACCAGGTGCCAGAATAACTAAATTAGTGAATTGGACATTATGAAAATTAGGTGGAATAAGCCCTACTCCTAGATATAATATAACCTAGAGGGGTTGTATGTTGTTATCAGACATTCAAATCGAACTTCACCAACAACTTAACAATGAAAAAGTATAAAGTTAAAATGTATGAACTAACAATCGATTAACATTTAACATCGTTTGGTGAAATTGGTACTTAACTGAACAAGTATGTGGAGGCGTGCTTTACCTTTCACCCGACGCCCGGATAGTAAATTAACTGTTTGTACCTACCTAACAACAACAACAACAACAACAACAACAACAACAACATTGCAAATTATCGGAAAAAATAACAGACATGTTAGTTTCACAAGACAGCGACGCACAATCACTGAGAATGCATATAGGGAGTTAAGATATTCCCTCGGTTAATATATTTTTTATACATTTAAGACCTAATAATTCGATAAGTATCGAATTTATTTGGTATAGGAGAAGATTAGCCCTGGCATCAGACGTGTGAGACGCGTCTCAGACATCTCAAGCCGAAATACACCACAATACCGGGCCGAGGCAACAAAGGCCTGTTCATGCTCCGAGCGGGATATCGGCTTAGCATAATCCGGCCAAGCTTCCCGATCTCCGCACAGAGCGAGCTCCATGTGGAGTCCTTGGCTCGGAACGCGTTTAGTCAAAACCGTCTAAATTGGATTAAATTGATCATGACTGCTGACCAATTTGACCCGCATAGTTAACAATAAGCGGCGGTTGAAGGAGCCAATTCTGCCGGACGGCGCGAACACCGCACGGATGGGTGTTTTCCTGGGTTTTGATAGATGACGCCTGGTTGGAGGTGAAGATGGGGCTAGACCAGAAGGTCGGAAGAGAACGAGAAAAAATCTTTAATACGAGTAGTATGTAGGTACTTATAGAAAAAATCATCTAAGTGCCGTATTAATAAACTGGACTTGACTAAGGTGCCCGTTTCAAGATACAACTAAAATGACAGTTTTCTTTGAAGTTTACTTTGGACGATGTCTTGTGGCGGGGATCACAGTTGAGATGAGTTTATTAATACGGCCCTAAGACTCAGGAACAAATACTCGCACTCATCACCTAAATATTTGCCCCCACCGCCAACTTCCTAGGCAGAGCCACTTCTAGAGAAGTGCCGTGAAGAGTTCTCGGGAACGAGGCATCTTATGTAAGGAGAATCCCGAGAATTTTCGAGAATGGCACATCTCTAGTTACTTCCAACTACGACCGCGTGTTTTTTTATTTATCATTAGAAGGAATATGGGGTTAACTGAATAATATTTAGTCATTTGATGACCGCACTGAGTTATGATTTCATGATTTTCTTTCTATGATAAGGGATTTGTAGCTGAAACGTGCTCTGGTATAGTTTAGCGGCAAATTTAATGGCAGGTATGTCTTTCAAAAATTAAGTACCTAACCCTTGTATAGTATATATTATATGTTATACATTATATGTATATACCTACTATACATACACATGTGTAGTAATAACAGGTCTGACCGTAACGTGACAATAAAAACATTACCAATATATAAAACAAGGAAGGCAGAACCTTTACTTAAATTGTTGTTATAACCGGACACACGCATGAACATTCGAACAGGCAACGCGCGAAAGTCGCCCTGGCCTGTATTCTATTTTGGTTAAGACCATCTTGCTTCGATATCGTTATCAAACTTATGTTATGACAGCTCTAAACGTTAAGTAAAAAAAAAGTGTAGAATAGAGGCGGGGCGGGAATATGCAGGTAACAGTTGTGGTGGGGGAAGTAAAGAAGGACGTAAGTTACAAGAAGTGTACCTACTCTGTTGTATGGCGTGATGTAGCTCATAGGTAGGTACGTAGATGATCTCTTCGCCTTTCTTGCAACCCAATCTCGACATCGGAGAGAAATGTCGGTTTCTCCCACAGCTAAGAATTAAGTGCAACTATAAAAATGCGTTATGTCGGTTCAATTAATTCTTTGGCACATTGCACGGGGTGATGCAACGTGGTGGCTATTTATAATTATCCACTTCAGTAAAACGGGAAACATGGAGGTTATTCTTGTCGGGACAATATCCAATCAACGTTCACGAGCCCGTTAGAGAGGCTCGTCCGTCTCGTTCACGTGTTCAGAGGCTGTTGCTGGTGTCATCGCGGTACAACAGCTGTACCTACCCTAATACTCAAATAATATGTATGTACATAATTATCAAAAGGAGCTCCTGTAGTCTGGGTTAAATCACTGCTCTGGCATCAAATTGAACTTTTAGTGATAAAGTGGTACGCGACTTAGGATTTCTATTATTCTTTTCTTTAAATGGAATTGCATAGAAAACAGCATTTATTTCAGATAATAATAAATCACAAGATTTAACAGTGTGACTGCATGATTGTTTTGTATTAGACATGTTAAATTGTATTTTACTTACTTACTTGACAATCAATCAATATAATTTCCGTATTCTTGTCTTCCGCCATTGATTCAGGAACTTACATTTATTTACGTATATTATGTTAAATTATACTTTTATTTTTGAAATAGGATCATGTAAAATTAGTACATATCTTTATTTATTACACATGATTACCTAGATTACTAGATGCATTTTATAATTGATTGTTACTTTGACTATTGCCACTGTATGGGATTGATATAAAAGGAGTGGCGGGTCATTTTTGAATCTCTCCCTTCTTAACGCAACGCTGTAAAACCTACGAAATATTCTGTGTGAACCTGCTGAAGTTTATATTCGTCAAACCCGAGACTAGGACTGTGACCTTAAAAGATAAAGATAAAAGATATTTATTCAGTAAGTAGGCCGCACGGGCACTTTTACACGTCAATCGATTTTTCGCCCCCGTAAACCACTATATCGCAAATTTCATCTAAATCGTTAGAACCGTTTTCGAGAACGTGAGTACAAATATATATATACAAATGTTCCTCGTTTAAAAGTGTAAGATAAGATTTAAATCACTGAATATAGTAGAATAGTTTAAGATTTCTACTTAAGCCGGTTTATTGCGATAAGTTGCCATAAACTTAAACTCAATCTGTAACTCTGTTAGTAAGTACTTAAAATGAAAACACAACGTTCAAAAGAAGTAACAGTACGAAGCGCAATTACGTTCCAAGTTCCAATCCAATTATAACTTTATATTAATCGGCATAAGGTTTTGAATGGAAAGAGCGTTATGTAATGAGACAGAAGTACCTCTGCAGGGATGCTATTAGATGCAATTTAGCGCACTCTCGCGTAAGTGCCTCCCATATTGTATAGGCGCTCGCAGCTCGGAGTTAGCGTTAGCAGTCAGTTCCCTGCGGGACGATTGACTGGTCGTCTATGCATGTTTAATTTATAATTGTTTGTGCTAATAGCAAGATATTTTTTTCGTAATTAGAGAGAATAATTATTGACCCAAATTTTATACGCTGATCGTTGTAAATTCATTTTATTATATAGATACGTTAGGTACTTATTTATTACACCTTCTACAGTTGAAGTGTTCCTGCGGGCATACGGCAGATAAAACGTTTTGGAGCCGCGCACGACGTCAGGCCCCACTACGTACTGTGTTTTTTCATAAATTGACGCAACCGTGCCACGTCACGTGACCGGCGGGGCGCGCCGACGTGGATTTAAAACACTGTAGCGATCTTAAATGCACTTTGCTTGAATTTTTCGAGATGTCTTTATGTGATAAGTTTATATGTTAAGTTTATTTTTCATATTAATTAAAAACTAAAATATTTGTTCCCACTTATTTGCACAGATTTCCTTCCTCATTTAAATAAAAAATGATACTAATAACTAACTAATAATATTATACGATTATAAATGGCATACAGAACTGAGTAACCGATTATTAACATAAGCTAAACGGCTGCACCGATTTCAATAATTAGGGTGTCCATCGTAAGAAAATTAAAAAATGTATTATGATACAATATACTTATATTAAAATAAAAAACTTAATTGCTACCAAAAACCCCGCTTTTTTGCTATTTTTTTTAGCCATTCACAAGTTTTTATTTAATTAATTACATTAAAAATGCAAGGAAATGGT
Source organism: Tortrix viridana (assembly GCA_963241965.1). Lineage (NCBI taxonomy): Eukaryota > Metazoa > Arthropoda > Insecta > Lepidoptera > Tortricidae > Tortrix > Tortrix viridana. Next base: position 42,607,224 of record OY725171.1, read on the forward strand.
ATTATTTTCACATGATGACTCTGTTAATAAAATATTATTCAATAAAAAAACTGCATGTCAATACCTTTAATATTTAAAAATCTAAATTTACGATTATATGCGTTGCGGCGATGGGTTCATTGACCTCGAATCCGCGTGACACCCCAATTTTGTTCAAACAGATAAAACATTATCCCTTTGACAAAATCAAAAGCTTAAAAGTTGACTTCCGGGTTACTTCCAATCATCACGGTGCAAGCTAGTTACCTACTGATCAGATTTATTGACGAAATTGGTAAATTTGTTGGTTTTTTTATTAGACTCCGTCAAAGAATGTGTATCACAAAGAAAAATATCAAGAAACATTATTTTTATTTAGACGAATAGGTACTATGACACAAGATATTTATCCACCCGAGCAAAGCGAGTTACTTACATACTTTAGTCCCTTATTGAACAATCTACTATTATTTCGATTGACCCCCTAATTATTGAAATCGGTGCACCCGTTCAGCTTAACCTTTTGAATGCCCCAGTCGGCTCTGGCCGTCACCGGAAAGTCGAGCCGACACACAGTTTAACATCAAAATCAAGTTTAATAAAAAACTTTACAAGAAAATTGATGGAGTTTTATAATTGGTTTGCAAGTCTATATTAGTCTAAACCTAAAATACATTGGTTATAATACCAGAATTATGAATAAATCCACTTTGTGTGAGACTGTGATTTAAAGATTTTTTTGAAAAATGAAATTTCAAGTAGCGCCATCTGTGTTCCTAAAGGTAGACATTCACGGTCAGTTAAACTGATCAGTTGAACTGACGTACATCCAAAAACTGACCGTGAATGTGAAATCTTAAGTTGAAATTATAGGAACTCAAGGTCAGCTTCTGGATGTACGTCAGTTAACTGATCAGTTTAACTGACCGCGAATGTCCACCTTAAGGGCTGAAAGTTTTGCTGCTGCGGGTAAACTCGCTTATTTTGGTCCCTACCTATGATTTGACTGTTGTTGGTTATTGCTATTGGTTTATCTATATTAAAATTGTATTTTCCACCGACACTATGATTGATTTGATTTATAAAAGCCTCATTTATTTATTCTGGCACGAATAATCAAGTGTCGGTAGTTATAAAATATAGATATGGCAACACTGACTTAGAAAAAGGCGGACTGTCATTGATTGTCATTCGGTGTGCGTTATTTATTAAAAAATTAAAATGGTTGCTTGGAAAAAGGAAAATTAAAGACAATCTGTGAAATAAGCGTGTTTTAGTGTCAAACCTTACTGTTAACTATTATATGCATAAAGCGGCTTGCTTCCATCACAAAATGCAGCTTTTGCCTCAAAATTCGCCATAACAACTATGACTAAAATATACATGTTTATCAAACAAATCATACAATCAACCGCCGCCGTTCACATAAAACAAATGCTCCCGGTAATTGCTTTTTCGAAATAATACTTTAAGCCGTGAATGTAATGTTGGTGTTTGTCGATTTAGGCACGCCATATGGTGTTGCGAAATGGTACAATTTGCAATGTTGCCTTTGTGGGATGGAACGGGTTTTATAAATAACTCTATAGGCATTTAGCGTTTTAACGGCACCTACGCGGATTGTCTTGGATATTCATCGGAACGGTTAGTTATTGTCAGACTAGACAACATCTGACAAGCATCTGAAGAGACATGCCGTATCGGTGTTTACCTAACACTACATTCAAACAAACACCACATTCCTCAAGTTACCCTTATTTAATCACTATGTGACAGTTCGACAAAGGTATGAGACAAGCTCTAAGAAGTTTTTTAGTATCTTGAAGCATCGCTTCTGTTGTGCAGCTTACAACGCATATGAAAATACTATGTACACGTATGTATATGTTTGTGTCAAAATAAGTACTTACTTGCTTGTTTAATTGTGCGTGGCTAATGAATGAGTTGACGTACCTGTAATTAAATAATAAAACTTATCTAACTAAGAACCGTAGACACCTGTAGACATGATAAGTGTTCTATCGCGCAAACATCAGGTTAAAATAATACGGACTGGGCTGTCTTATACTACTACAGACGCTATTTATATACATTCAGTCAACAAAGTATCGGGAATGGATGATTTGTTTATGGTTCCAAATTCAAATTTTTGTTTTTTTTGTTGTTGTTAGATTGGCACAACTGTTTTCTATTTTGGCGCGGAGTTTGAGTTGCATCTGTTATTTATATTAAATACAGTGCTGTTTTTAGTTATATCATATCTAGTGTGTATTGCGAATTTCATAATGGACAAAAACATTGAACAAAGAGTTTGTCTTAAATTTTGCATCGCCAATGGAATTTCGTGTTCGGAGTCACTGAAAATGTTACAGAAGGCTTACGGTGATTCGACTTTATCAAAAACACGTGTTTATGAGTGGTACAAAGCGTTCAAAAGCGGTCGAGATGTGATGGAAGATTTGCCTCGCTCTGGTAGGCCATCAACGTCTGCAACTGAAGTTAACATCGCAAAAGTGAAGGAAATAGTGACTGAAAATCCTCATTCAACTTTGAGAGAGATAGCCGCCGAACTTTCTGTATCTCACGAGTCGATCCGTACTATTTTAACTAATCATTTGGGTATGAAACATGTTACCGCTCGGCTAGTCCCAAAAGACCTGAATTTTCTCCAAAAACTCAATCGCATGAGAGTCGCTGAGGACATGCTAGAACGAGTCAATTCCGACCCAACATTCATGAAACGCATTGTTACTGGTGACGAGACGTGGGTTTACGAGTTTGACATGCAAACTAGTCAACAAGCTTCGGAGTGGCGCTTCGTGGCACCCGTTTTCAATCGGTAGAAGACATAAAGGAGAATTCGCGCCGAGAACTGAATTCAATTCCGGAAACAGCGTTTAAAAAATGTTTTGATGATTGGATTATTCGTTGGCGTAAGTGTATCGTTTCTGAAGGAGCATACTTTGAAGGTGATAAAATAAATTTGGATGATTAACAAACAGTTTGTGTATTATTGATCTTTTCCCGGTACTTTCTTGACAGAGTAGTATATTATATATACCGAATCTGTAGCATAGGGGTTAGGCCTCCCACGCAAAGTATATAAGCATAGCTTAAGCTGAGTACTATATATACGTAAACAGGGATTAAGTTATTTCTAGATTTCCTCTCCGTTAACATTATTCGATCGAACGATTAACACTGTTCGCGTAACATCTCGGTTTAGTGTGGTTTAGTCCAAATAGGCATTAAGATCCTGGCTTTATTTAAAGGTTCATACATGTATGAACAAATACATGTATGTATTATGTATGTATAATTGTAAGATATTGTTCCTAAATATTTAATAATTGCACGAGTTACAATGGTGACTCTGTCTGCGTAGTGTGTTCATTCTAAACATTATTTCAAATGAATTTGGCACTCAATCACGAATAGGTAGGTACGTGTCACGAATACGCGGATCAATTTCTCGATCTAAAGTCCTTATAAGCGTAGCTTTGAATAACAAGGTTCATGAATGTTCCTTATTGCACCACGTTATGACCTCTTAATTCTATCCACATGGTATGAATGAAATGATTAACTATATAGGATTGAATGTACCTACTTACATAGGTATACTGTTAGCTTCCTATCAGCGCATTCCTGGGGATCGTGCATCTGGCGCGGTGACGTCACAGGATAAGAGCGCGGAACCAACATATCTATGTAAGCGCATTGTTTACAGAATATTTGTTATTTAATTTGTATTCAAGTTGTTTTCCAAGAATCGATGTTAAAGGGATCGTTATTCTTTTTAGGGTTCCGTACCTCAAATGAAAAAAACGGAACCCTTATAGGATCACTTTGTTGTCCGTCTGTCTGTCTGTCTGTCTGTCTGTCTGTCTGTCTATCTGTGTGTCTGTCAAGACCCTTTTTCTCAAGAACGCGTGGAGGTATCAAGTTGAAATTAATATCAAATACATTAGTTGGCAGTCCCTTGGATCAGTGAAAAAATCAAACATCTAAGTCAACGCAATCAAAAGATACGGCCGTTTATGCCGCATATTGAAGGGAATCTCAAGGGAATCAAAACCTATAGGGTACTTCCCGTTGACTTACAATCATGAAATTTTGCAAGAAGCTATGTCTTATAGTACAAGTAAAGGAAAACATCCGAAACCCGTTAATTTGTAGTTACATCACATAAAAAAGGAGCCCAGTATAAGCTGACACTCACTAATCACTCACATACTTATTGCGTGTCAGTTTATACTGGAGTTGTTTATATTGTATTCCCGTGATTTAAGAACTATTTACATGCTTACAAGTTTGTGCGGAACCCTCGGTGCGCGAGTCCGACTCGCACTTGACCGGCTTTTATTAAATTATCTAGTACGCGATCAGATACATATTGTGAATATGTTTGTCCGTAGAAACTTTTTCATTACCGCCGAAAATCTTCATCGTCAAAATAATTTGTTAGTTTTGATTTAGTACTCGCCCTAGCTCCCGCGCACTTCGAGGCTTAGCCATGGGTTACTTAATGATTAGCCGACAATTTTGACGCCGATAATTGATGGGCAGAGAACGTTTCGCCGAGTAACGGTACGATACGTAACGATTTGTTCGTAGATGTATTGTTTCGAAGACTATCATTTCGTAACTCAACCTTTAGCAACTATTTAGTTGGCTTATTAATGAGTCAGTAATCTGAACAACTATTGACAGAAATTCGTTTAGGCTATTAATCACTACACATTTTCGAACAATCTTTCGCTTTTAAACGGTTGAACTATTATTTAGTGCTCATATCACCTTTTCGCCACCTTTTCGTTTTGCACTGGGTAAGTCAAAACAAACCAAGTCACGAGACGCTAACAATTCGGTTCTTGGTCACAATACAACCTAACACTCCTCCTCGCTAACGCTCGTTGTCGCACCTAACTACATTTTGATAACAGTATAGTCATTAAAATCAGTTAATTTTTTTTGGTATGTTCTATTAAATGCATAAAAATGCAACAGTTGTACGGTTAACTGAAACAATTCCGATACAAAAATTTACTGAACCTTAAATCTACTTAACAATAATGATGCCATGTGATAACTCTGCTTATCATAAATTATTTCTTCTTTCTTAACAGGTGTTCGGTAAACTGAAACAATTACGAAACCAACAATCGACTAAACGTAACTCTGCGTATCGCTTTTCTTCCTGCCTCCTCGGCGAAACAAATAATAAGCGTAACGAAATTATACCAAACGTTACTCGGCCAAAACAAAGGTCTGCCTATAGTTGCCTGCGAAACAAAAATCAGCGTAATTAAACTCGGCGAAACGACACAGGTCACCTCAGCCATGCTACAGCGAGCGAGCGCGAGCGCAATCATCATTTGCTTTTGTGTTTATCTGCTATAAAAGTAAGTACTTATTTAATTTCGGTGATACGGGGACAAAAAATTCTTCATTACCTACTGCGTTTGAAATATCTCATGTTTTTTTTGTTAGAAATTAATATATGAAACGTATTTTACGTTTGTTATTTGAAAAGTAAAGATAGTTTAAGAAAAAGTGTTTTTTTTTTATTTTATTAATATTACTTATTCTTTGTTTTTCTCATTCCGTTGTTCTCACTCCAGTGTTATTGGTGTACTAAAAAGCATTTACGATTGGTTTACATTACGTAATATTATATAAATGATTAAAAATACAGGCTTTAAATAATTATGTACTTCAAGTTATGTAGTTTTATTATTATTTTCATTCCGGTGGGCAAGAATGTATTCCAGTGGATCGTTTTTATCATTCCAGTGGGTATTTTTCATTCCAGTGTCACTGTAAAAATCTTTCTCGATAACTATTTATCCCATTCACAATTATTTTATTATATAGCCTAAAGTGCCGTTTAAAACGAAAAAAGATGAGAAAAGCCATAAATTTAAAAATCGCACCCAAATGAGACGAAATTTCAATTGTTGAAATTGACCCAACCACATCACAAGGCTCGCCTACAAGTATAAACACATTAAACGTCTGTTTAAAACTCAATTAACGACAAGATCTGGATTCCTTTTTACTATTACACCCACCCCACCACAAACCTTAAACCCTCTCCAAGTACAAGATGCTCTCAAAATAAGAAATACTTAACTCGTTAAGTTTATTTTAACAGAAAAAGAATCCACCGCAGCCGGAAGCTGTGGATCAGCCGAAGCTAAAAATACATACCAACATATTCTGTATGCGTATAATATATACGTATAGCCCGCACGTGCGTGAATTTCAGTAACTACGAAGAACAGGAATAGTTCGTACCTACTCGTGTATATACTAGATCAGCTACTGGCGCTGCACTTGAAATTGTTATCTGGTAGAAGAGGGATCGCCATAAATCACTGTTGGACACGGCCTGCATTCCACGCGAGGCAGTGCATTGTTGGGTCATACACAGAGTTAGGTTCAAGGATTCAACATTGTCCCTCTGTTCCTAAAAGTTAACGACGTGGGAATTGTTAACTCATATAATTTCGATACAGGCCAAAACTACACCAGACTCCCATTACGCGGATATATCCTAACCCGAAAAATTTGATTTTAGAGTCCTTAACTTTCTGGAACAGGAGAGACCACTTTTGTTTCTGTGATTGTGTATGACCCTGTTGGGAATTTGAGCTTTCTATTGGAAGTTTGTAATTTTTAAATTGCTCGAATGTGGAAAATATTATTTTGACATACTTTTTTCATCATTTATAAAGTACCATATTCAAAATATTATCTCCTAAAATAGACAGTGGTATTTAACTACTTGTCGCCTTATTTCGAGTATAATTCGTAACTGCAGCTTACTTTTTAATTCAATTAGGTATGATTCAAGTTTGGCAGCATATATAAATAAATTCGTTGGTATACTCCTGTATCATAATAGATACGGCTAATAACTTGATCACAGCATAAAAAACAATATTTACATCATAAACAAGTGCCCAACCAAACAAACTTTACTCAATACTCAAACGTGTATTGCATTCCATAATGGTAGTTTACAGATGTACCTACGGCTAACTTAAGTTAGTACAGTAATCATTTATTATAACTTAATTATGGACCCTGTTGGGCACAGCAACATTAGGAGAGAAGAGGGCTTGTAATGCATTATAATTTAAATTATGTCCCATTTACTTTGAACCATACTCGTCAATGTACTTCTACTAGAATTATTCACTGGAATAAAACGTGAACCGGGCATTATAAAAATATTTTCGTTTATTCAATTTTTTTTTGTCAATTTGTGATATATTTTTATTGACATTACGAGTATATGTACATATAACTATATTCCGTCATAGCACATCTTGAGTTTTGAGGGGGTGGGCGATTCTTCGGCGTTTTAACCGCCGTCATTGTCGTCTTCGCATATTATTTCAAATAAAACTAACAAGTTTATTTTAATTTTGAATGCAATGAGAACTACTCCCGGTGCATCTTCTATTTACATCGGAAATTGTTGACAGTAATCGTTATTTTCGTCAATATATGCGAAGACGACCATGACGGCGGTTAAAACGCCGAAGGATCGCCCAGGTACCATTAATCTATCTCTGTGTCGACTCGTAAGAGATGAGTTGAGGGCAAGTCTTCTCGTTTTTTATAGTAATCAAGATATTTCCTAACTAATTTACAATTCTCAAGAATGTACATGCACGGTAGGGTAAGTATTTGATGTCCCTGGAAACTTTTGCCATCTCTTTCTCGCTCAAGAAACAGAGAGTGAGACACATTATTATGGTAATATTTGAAGCTATTAAGTAATTACAGTGCATCCGTGCCCCTATGCTCAGGGATGAGTCACCTCAACCCCTCGTGGGTGACGCGACCTCTATAAAAACAAGTGACAACTACGTCAAAGATTAAAGATTTGTTCCTGATTCGTCATATTCCTAATCGGTCATATTCCTGATTCGTCATATTAATTACTCGTCATACCATGTACATTTGCCTGCACAAAATTATAGAAATCATTTTTTTTTTGTTCTGGACCCGCACGAATGCATTTCCATTTGTCAAGTTTGAGGCGTTTATAAAAACGCCTAAAACAAAACAAAAGTTTTATTTTAAAATTATAAAAACTAGGGGAAATGACGCGGAAATATAATTATTTTAAAAGGAAAGGAAGAGGAAAAAAATATGGATCAGTAGAGTATGATAAGAATAGTAATATAGGTAACAGAATAATATACATGTAAAAAAATATAGGAAACAAGAAGGAATATTAAATATCAAATTTTAATATCATTACAATTTATGAAAGACCAAGCTGTGCCCACGCCATTTCCATTACAGGTGCTAACTACCATTATTAATAAAATGTATAATTAATGTAATGAAATAAACTATTTTGAATTTGAATTTGAATTTGAATTTGAAAGATGCTATAAATAAATAAATAATGGGTCAAGTGAAGAAAGAAGGACATTTATATTTGTAAGAAGTGGGACATTATGGGAGATTAGATCTTGGAAAAAGGGAATATGGTCATACATGTTGCAAGCAAAAAATATACAGTTACAAGCAGAACTCCTTATGATTTTCATTTTAGCCAGATGGGCAGGAGTACATGTATGGCCAAGACGCATTCGAACTATAACCGTGGTCGCTTTTTTAGTTAGATATAATTGAAAAACAAAGGTTGTGACGGTAAAGTCCTTTGAATATAGTTGTAATACTTTCCTTTGACTTCACTAGACTTTTCCCAGGATTTAAACCAGGAATCCCTGAGGTAAACCCTGAGAATAGAAATAATATCATGCCAATAATTAACGTAGGGGAAAACATCACCACACTCCACAGCTTCATTAGCCAATTTATCAGCACGTTCATTTATAGTAATGTCGCAATGACTTTGGTATCCATGCAAAGTTGACTCCATGTCCAGCTTCTGAGCATCGCAGAAGTTTGGCTCGAGCCTCAAAAATTAATGGATAATGTGATTTAGAGCGAAAGGGATATTTTACTAAGGATTTGACGACGCGGTTAGCCTAGTTGGTAGTGACCCTGCCTACGAAGCTAGCGGTCCCGGGTTCGAATCCCGGTATGGACAAATATTTGTGTGATGAGCGCGAGTATTTGTTCCTGAGTCATGGATGTTTTCTATGTATTTAAGTATGTATTTCTCTATATAAGTATGTTTATCGTTGTCTAGTACCCATAGTACAAGCCTAGAGCTTAGTTTGGGACTAGGTCAATTTGTGTGAGATTGTCCCCTGATATTTATTATTATTATTATTATTATTATTCGAGGGAGCTTTTAGAATCACTGAATATAACGGTATTATTGAGCTTCATTAATAAAATATATTCCAATGCCTTAACTATACTGAAACATTCTCCTGTGAATACCGACGCCTCAGGAGGAAGCTTAATTAATTGTATAATCTTATACTGCCTGTGAAATACCCCCACACCAACATTACCGGTTGTGCCGTGCTTAGAAGCGTCGGTATGAACTTGATGCCAATCTTGCCACTGTTCGTCTGAAATGGAATGTAAAGAAATGGAAATGTAAAGCTTTAAGTTAAATATTGATATGATTGGGCTCTAACAAAAGAGCTTGGAAGTGGCAGTCAAAAAGAGGCAAGTAAAAAAGTAAGAGCTGAGAAGTCTAAAGATTTATTATAACTGTTTACCAAACAAGGAGGCGATTTATACTTCCAATAAGAACTTGTAGCAACAAGATTTGACAGAAGTTGAACTTTTGAACGAAGTTAGTGATTGGAATACTGAAGAAGAAAAAACGATTGGCTTCAAATTTACGTCTTAAGTCTAGAACTTCGAAGGCGTGCCCGCGTTGCTCACGCCTCGCGGCCTCGTTCGGTGTGACATGTTGTGCGGCGCGCGCGTACATCCATCACGCGTTTGTAAGCGTTTGGTGTGCCGAAAGCTTAATACAACACCCAGGAATTTGGCATGACTCTTTTCAGGAATGACTTCATTATTGTAATAAATATTTGCCGGCGGAGGATTACGTTTACGACTAAATGTAACAATTGTACTTTTTGAAGCTGATTGTTCATTCAACCAGATCCTAAGATAATTTAACGTAAAAGTTAATTCGAAGGACGCTACTTCCTGAGAACTGTCTACAGAATATATTAAAAAATCGTCGGCATACTGTAATATTTTAGAGTCTTTGATGGAAGTTTCTAGGTCAAAAGTATATATGTTATAAGGAAGCGGACTCAGTACCGAGCCCTGAGGTAAGCCTCTCCAAGCGGTCCTTGCGAAACCAGTTGAATTTAAAATGATTTCACGGCCAGATAACATGTTTAGTATAAAATTTGATAGAATGGGAGGAATATTCAAAAGTTTGTTGTTTAACTCTGTTTTAGCGTTTTCTTATGTTTTGGCTTAATAATAGATTATTTAAGAAGATTTGGGAATTCTCCTCAAGGTACTCATAGTCCTCCTTGCAGCACTCCAGGCGAATAATTAATTACCCAGCAGAGTCAAGACCTAGGTACCCATTCTATGGTACCCAGGCGTTCGGTATGATTATGACCGAATAAATCATAAAGTTTCAGTACGCGCATAACTCAGCATTCCGATGCCAAATCAAATCGATAAACCGATCCTGCACCGCTCAATCGGGACAATTATAGGAGTTGGAAATAAACTCACGATCAAGGTGGCCATTTCTGCAAGACCGTGACGTGAGCAGTGTTGAGTAGGTATACTGAGTTGAAGAATTCTCGTAGGGTTAACGCGTTTGGTGCCAACGGCACGATAACGGAATCATTTTGATCGGTAAACAGCTCTCAGGGTTATATTTTATTTTATACTAGACGTTACTACTCCGTTCGCGCGGACGTCGTTATCGCTTGTCCCCCTGGAATTATTCATCTAACTGGAAAAAAATAAAAATAAAAGTAACCAATGTTCACCAGATTAAGTAAGACCTATTTCTGTGCCAAATTTCATCCGAATCCATTCACCGTTTAGGCGTGATTGAATAACAACATCCATACAAACTTTCACATTTATAGGTAATATTAGTAGGATTTAAAGTCATAGATAATAATTATGTTAACGTAACTCACAGTAGCGTGAAAGCAATATATGGACACTCGGATTCAAGCAAAGCACAGGTAGGGGAGACTGGGGACAATTGATCCCCTTTTAATATTTATCCATAACTTCCTTGTTTTCTATCATATTTCAAATTTAATTGTACTCAAATACCTGAAATTTCATAAGGTAGGCTTGTCGCTCAGTGCGTCTCCGTCGTAATAGACTAGTTAGAATGGGATATCCGATCTACAAAGAAATCGCGGGAAACTTGTACTAGCCCCCTGGGAAATCATGCCTCCCATATTTACGGGACACTTGTTTGGAGTGTTATTATGAAAGAAAAGAACATAATTTATAAATTAATCATAATATTATGCCAGTTTACAGTTTGTACTGGAAAAGAACTTTAAACTGGCAAATCTTGAAAACCATGCGATTTATACTAAGATCATATTAGGCTGGTTCCACTCCGTTAAAAATAAAACAAAAAATCAAAAGTCCCAAAACTAAAAAATAAAAAGCAAAAAAAAAAGTGTCTGGTTCGGTCCGTCTTAAGCTGGTCTACCTCCGGTGTCAATGTGGGTTACTGATATTAGGACACCCTGTATAAATAAGTAGTATTATTGTAATATTTTTTATTTAAAAAATGTTTAGCTTTTGAGTTTCTTGTGGCGCTGCTTCTCAGCAGTGGTCTCCTCTTGGGAAGCGCTGGTAGATTTTGACGTGTAAATGTGCCCGTGCGGCCTACTTACTGAATAAATATCCTTTATCTTTTTTATCTTTTAAGAATTTTCCTAGAGAAGTAAGCAAAGATACTCGTACAATCATGTATACAGACAATCAAACATGATTCATAATAGAAGGGTAATGATTTCCCACCTAAGATATATTCTCTCGCCGTAAATCCTAAACGACAGGAGCCAATAAAAATAAACCCAGTAGCTCGGGCAGGCTATTAAACGAATGACCCATAACACGGGCGGCACATCACGCACGGAACAGAAGCGCGACTCCGCATTAACGCACAAAGTAAAGAAAGCGTGTAGTTTTTGTCAAAGCGATAAAAACTACTCTACTTGTCTTGCTCTACCACTTGGCAATCGAATCTACGACGTGCCTACACCAGCAGTCTATAGGTACGGGACACTACGAGCTACTTTAGAGTCCATGCGTCGAGTTAGTTAGCCGTTACGCTAATAAAGCTCGTCGACGACCTCTCGGCGATTGCGTTACAATAAAATATATTGTTTTAAAATGGCCACCTTAAAAACAATATTGCGCTACTCTTTTTGTTTATCTAGCTAGAACAACCGTAATAGACTAAGTACAAATTTCACCAAACGATGTTAAATGTTAATCGACTAACTAACGTTCATACATTTTGACAGCTGTTAACGCTCTAATGTCTGTTAAGTGGTTGGTGAAATCCGACATAAGGGCCGTATTAATAAACTGATCTCAACTGTGATGCCCGTCACAAGAAACGTAAAAAATGTCAGTTTTCTGGTGGATTAACGTTTAGTTTGACGTGTCTTGAGACGGGCGTCACGTCGACACGAGTTTATTAATATGGCTGGCCCTGAGTTTATACTTAAACTTTAATATGCGTATATTCAAGTTTAGGGACGGTCGGTTTAAGGACGTTAATAACGATCGACCGTTTTATTATTTATTAATTTTCTTTGGTGTCGTGCCCGACGGGTTAATATCAGTAAATAGCCGGAATATTAAAATAAGGTAAAAACACCTTTTATGGATAGCGCTCTAGTTATAATATAAACAATCCAATAAAATATAAGCTTCCGAGATTGATATGCAATTAGCTTACAATTAGATTAGATTGAAATTATTCGGGATTAACAAGTTTTCAATAAAGTTAAAGTTCACTTGTAGTCAAAGATATTATGTTTGCATATTTGGACCTTATTTCAGTAAATATGTTGACGTCGACCGTTCATCACTGGAACTTTGTCTATAATAGGTGATTTTACCTTAGTTAGGGCTTTTGACTCTTGAGTATATTTTTAAAGAAAGTATGTATGTTTAAAGCTTAATATACGATTAAACTTTTAAAATAATATTTCTCAGGTAAATAGGTAAGTCAAACCAACTGTCACTAACTTTGGGGAAATTTTGTGGACACGTTTAAATTATTCTCAGTTTACAAGCTACGGCTTTAACGTTAAATAAAGCGGAATAATTTTAAAGGTGTTCAGAGTCGCTCATTCCTCGTACGTCGATACTGGGCTTCATTACGCGCTGGCAATCCGCCAGCACATTCAGCCTTAGCGATCCCGAAACATGCAACATTCATGTAAACTCACGAGTATCCACGGAACTTGCAATCGATATTTGACCAAAAGAAAAACACGAGAATGCGTTTAGTTTGACTGGGTCACACGTTACGAGAATTATTACTTAGTTAATTTTATAAAAGACATTTCAAACAACCGTAGAAATTGGAATAGGCGGTATCTCAAATACATAATATTTCAAGCATTCGATATTCTTTCGTTTAGTCCTAAATGTGGATGCACACACGAGTGCTTTCATGTTCAGTCCCTGGGAGACCGAGCATCGTCGTTCGGGTCGAAACCGAGTTTTCATCGATATTCCATACAAAAAAAAAAAAAAACCGGTCCATAGCTGGCGTTTGAACCCGCAGTCTTGGCGTAGTAGACCATCACTTTATTCAGACGGCGGTAGTCACCCGGAAATTACGAACCATATTGCGCTGGAAATCTTTTTGAGTGAAAATACGGGGAAAACGAATTTTCCCAGATATGAGACCCAACTAGATCAAATTTTCGCCCCCGTAAACCCCCGTGGCGCAACTTTCATTGAAATCGTTAGCGCCGTTTTCGAGAACGCGAGTACAAATATAGTACACACATCTATATTCTATAGATTCTAACTAAACAACTAAAATAACAGTCTGTAATAGGTATTTTTGTGAACGCAAATCGAATGTTTAACATTCCAAAACAAAACGGTTAGTGCTTAGTATACCTACAATAAACATAACACTTAAGCCTGCAAACTAGAGATCACATTAATCTAGAGACAGTTTTCTTGCAATTATGACGCCATGTTTTGCGCACTATTCCCCGGTTTCATTTCGAAGTTTCCCTGCAAACTGCAAGCCTGTGCCCGTCGAAGTGAATAGGGGAAAAATGAGGTGACCTAGAAGCGGAGCAGGGCTCAGATTATTATTAAAATATCACCTTTTATCGAGGAAAGGTAAAAATATATTACCTTGTTTTTAGGAGAGCACTTAAGGGCAAGCTTTGATCCGTGGTTGGGTTAAATTAGTCATACATTTATATACTGCCCTCATACGCCAATAAGCGGTATCTCAAATTCAATAACCGAAATCAAATTTAATATCCTCACCCGTCAGTAATATGGTTTGGTTACACTTGCTACTGGAGTTTTGTCTGAGAGATTATAGCAGTATAGTTAGATAACTTTCGTGACGCAATGGAAAAGTTACCGTTTCATCGACAGAACTACACTGATTCCTCGTTGTAGCTCTGTCGTTCCTCGGGGTAGTGGCAGAATACCAGTGTTTTGTTCACACGACCAACGCTATACACTGCGCCATGGCCCTTTTGCTCTGCTGCAACGGATATGTAATTTTAGTGTTATTTATTATGTTGTGTTTTATTCTGTCAATTGTTTGTGATTTGTAGTACCTACCCAAATTAACGTTTTATCTATCTTAATTTTAGTCCTTAAGTATGTAAACTTTTTTTAAATCCGCGTAGTTAACTCAACTAATAGTAAAATTTTGAATATGATCGATATTTAAAACGAAAATGTGACAAGACAACGCGTTAGGCTTGCCTACGAAAAGCTAGCAGCGGTCCCGCCCGGATTCGAATCCCGGTATGGGCAAACATTTGTGTGATTTGTTCCTGAGTCATGTATGTTTTCTATAATATTTAAGTATGTATATCGTTGCCTAGTACCAGTAGTTACAAGCCTAGACCTTAGTTTGGGACTAGGTCAATTTGTGTGAGATAGTCCCCATTTTTTTGTTTATTTAGTTAAGATTTAACTATTGGTTTCGATTTTAAAGTGTCATAATATTTTGTAATTAGGTACTTCGTCTCCTATTTGTTGGA
This sequence comes from Tortrix viridana, assembly GCA_963241965.1. Taxonomy (NCBI): domain Eukaryota; kingdom Metazoa; phylum Arthropoda; class Insecta; order Lepidoptera; family Tortricidae; genus Tortrix; species Tortrix viridana. Next base: position 42,622,379 of record OY725171.1, read on the forward strand.
AACTTTGCGCCTCCCCCCTCCCTCTTAGGAGGACATTTTGAACGACTTTCAAAGCGAAGCTATTTACAAAGCACACCTGCATGACAATTCACAGCGTCCCAACAATCCCAATAGTCTCTGCGTAGGCAACTTGCCTGGGCCATACGAAGAACCGGACGGTAAATACTGTATATTCTTTGCCATTTAACTATATCGGAAATACCCCTTAAAACGGCTTGAACTAACATTAAAAGTAGGTAACTGATTAAAATAATCAGAAAACACCTTCATGTTTATAAGTGGCTTAGCGTCGTTGTTTGAAGCGTTGATAGTCATCACACTCAAAAGGTCGCAACCCTCAACTAATTGCATACACCCTCAAGTAACGTTAGTACTTACGAGAGGTAGCCGAGGTACAATTTATTTTTATTTTCGTTCTCTAGTTTCTATAACATAACAAGCGCGGAAGAGCAGCGTTTACAAGGAACTCGAGCAACAAGCTCTTCCTCAGACACGACAATTTATTCCGCCGGAGCCAATTTCTTAAGAATTGCCGCCTACACGTTACTCGATAAGTATCTCATTTTACTTACAATACAATACAATACAATACAATACAATACAATAACTCTTTATTGAACACCACATACAGCAAGAACAAGAAATACAACAAGAAAGAGAAGTGTTACATAGTGAGTCAACAGGCGGTCTTATCGCTAAAAAGCGAGCTACTTAGTGCGAATACAACATAATACTATTTGTTAAATTATAGCATTTGTGACAGTTAAATTAACTAACCACATAAATAACACATTAGTTTATCCCGTGCAGCGAGCAAAATAGCTTTACAATTTTAACAGCACAGACAGATGCATATGTCGGAAAAATATTGGTTTTTCTCAATATTGAACGACCGCGCACTGGGTGAAATATTTCAGCTCGAAATACACATTTTTTGTGAATTCTAGGGATTTGTGTTGTAGCTAGGAGTGCTACGACGCTACGTGTGTTGTGGATTTTTTCGCACGTTCCTTTATCTGAATGACTTAAATTAATATTTAATTCTATAAGATCTTCACAATATTCTTTTTCTTCTGAAAAGCAATACTCTTAAAAAAAATCGTCATTATAATAATGGTCAAGGCTCTTATCGACGATGATTGTTGATTCAACATCTCACATGGCACCTTGAACTAAGTCACGGTACATTGCTAAGCTTTGTCCTCGGCCTTCACGATGCTCTAATGCTCGGTCTTAGGATTGATCTGTCAGTACGTCGAATTACGTCAAAGATAATTTATTGTGAACTACTAAGTACTAGTAAAAGTTCTTTATCTTGTTTTTCATGGTTTTCCTTTCATTTAATTTACCATGTCTGTTAGAGAGATTTGATCCTTATGATTGACCCTGTCGATTGACGCCATAGAAGTACAGGATGTGTTTTTTCAAATTTTATCCGGTTCGATTATTGGTTGTGGGAAGCGTATTTTTAAAAATCTTTGAATGCAGTTTTGTTTCTTATCAAAAAAAAGGAATGTTTCCTTTGAGTAAAATTTGCTATCTCTATTATTTAGAGTACTTTCCCTCCAGGTGGCATTTAAAACTTCCATCCTGTATAGCTGCGCACGCCGCCAGTGCTCTGTCACTTTAACATCATGTTTGAACTACCGCACTAATCTGTCAAAGGCGTTAAAGCGACAAGGCACAAAAGTGTGCAGCTACTTATAAGGCTGACTGTACCGCTTACTACTTAGGTACTTACGTAAATAAATGCAACAAAATGCAAGTTTTGAAAACCCGACTTCTTTTGTAGAATGAGGATGTTAATCTCTGCAGCATCAGGACTGAAATAATGTCTTTGGTTGACAATTTAAACACGAAATTAGCTCCGCAGTTTAGGTTAGCACTACCACAAGAGTATCAGAATTTTAGGATACTTAATACAGCATAGGGTATGTCATTTCTCCAATAAAGAACATACTCGTACCAATCTAACGATACCACGTATTTATACCTGTACCAAATTATCTACTTTAAGTTTATGATCTGTTTTAAAGCTTTTGGTTTTCCAGAAATAAATGAAAAAGTAAATTTCGAAAAGGCATTCAAATTAATCCATAATCAGAATTCCAGAACAAAGGTAAGTAAGAACCTACAGACATTTAGGCCTGTATAAGTTATCGCTGTGACTCTAAATCTAAATTATCGCAAAACATTATGTAAGTAAGTATCGAGAATTGAAGTGTGTCATTGCAGAGTTACTTTTAAATCAGTGTTTGTCAGTTTTGTTTGACGATCCAACAGGAATCCGGTGAACTTTTATCGGATATTAGATATTATCCATCAGGCCGTGTTCCGAATTTAAATCGAACGTTATGCAGGTTACGTAACACCGCTTAGACTGATTTGTTCTTTACGATTTCATGAATAGAGGCGAAGATACTGTGCGACGCCGCATCCGCTAGTTCAATATGGTGTCCAAACTTCCCGTTACAAGATATCGAGGAAACGCCGAACTTCCAGGTTTGCGTAACGGTAATGTGGATGTGCGCGGTCGGCGTGCGCTAATATGTATTATAATATAGCAACGTGTCATCCGCCGCACGCGGCTCAATCGCGCTGGTCTCATGCGCGAAAAGGGAAGTTTGCACACCAAAATGCCTAACATAGAAGACAATCTTTTAGGGATAAGTGTTGCTACTGCAGATAAAAGATAGAATATTTTAACTTTTTTGTTGAGTGTGCTTCTCTTAATACCTCTTACTTAATAGTGGTATTTTTTATATTCTTGTACATAATGGTTAGACGACACGCTTAGACCCATTGGTGTAATTCATAAGTTAAAAGCATAAGGGGTTTTGTTTTATAATAAAGAGCAGATTTGACTAGTACCTACAGCGTTGTCAATCGCAATGACTAAGACTAGGTTCATTTGGCTCAAACTCTCTGGACAAAGGCCAACTTAATTAGACCAGGTTCGTTGGTTAAACGGAGTTGGCGATAACTCCATTTGTGGTAATTGGACGCGGGGCGGCGTTAGGCATGCCTTAAATACTTAACTCAGTACTATTGCCGGGCTTCCTCTAGCTACGAAATGACAAGTTACGATAACACTTTCAGTAATTACTCAAAGTCGGTAAAATGCTATTTCTTATTTCTTATACAAATTAACCAAGCCAATTTTATCTCGAAATACATGCGATACGTAAAATCAATAGGTATTAATAAATAAATATCACTGGAGAATCTAAGACAAATTGTTCTAATATTCTTCGCATCATCATCGGACTTCAATTATATCGGTAACTTACTAACTTATTGATAACTTTATTTTTTGGGAATATTGGTTCTCTGTACCTACATTCCAGGCATTTTATGGCCATCCTCCTTTACCTAAATTGAAATTTTGCTTGATAATTTTAAAATCGTTTATTCCTACCAATTTATACAGTAAAAATTATATTATAGATATATGTAGGTATGAACAGCCGATGGGAGCATCCGCTCTACATCCCCGATATACAGTGTGTAAATGGAATACGAGCAAATATTTCAACGACGATTAGTAATATGCATCCTAATTACCATAAAAGGATGTTATAGTTAACATAAGTTGTATTTTTTTATACTAATTAATTAACTCAAAACTACTAACTACTAAGCTCAATTAACTTGCAATTAACCGAGACTTTAAATCTTCGTTTCAATGTACATAGCTGCTCGACGGAAGTTTTAAAAATGAATTACGCTCTATGTATTAGAGTTGTTAACGAAATTCCTTCTTTATATGTTTTCTAGAGTCCTATCCTACGTCTTGTTTAAATGTTTGCTCGTATACCACTCACACACTGTAGAACGCCCAGCCCATTGATCAGGTGCCCGGTAAGAACCGTGTCCAACACCCGGTTAAATGAAGTAAAAAATATACGCCCTTTTAAAGTCGTAATTATTTAATACTACATTTTTCTCTATACTACATTTTTTTAAACGACTCTAACCAGCACTCTCCGGCTTTATACGGCTTTATACGGTCTGCGGTCTCCAAAGTGGCGATTCAAGGTACGATTTCAGAATAGGCTAGTCTCAAGCAAGTATTAACGCGTACCTACAGGGTCAAATTAGGCCGGTTCGATTGAGTTAAATTGGCCATTGATGCGCAGGTAATTGAATAACACCGCAGTACAGGACGGGCGATGCGGTGAGGTGCTTTATTAGATTATACCTTGGTCACCAAGTTGTTATATAAACACATTACCCTCCTTTGCATCGCGCAGTCGGGTGAAAAAAAAGCTCGTAACGTGCATGTGGGATAGACCAAAGTACCGTCATTCAAAACCATTTCGAGGAATAAGGTTTAAACAACGTTTCATACCAATTGCTTTTTAAAATATTCAAAATCTTCGGAGATATAAACAAAAAAGTTTGACCTTTGTTTGACTTTCGATTTTTACTGGAAGTACTTGTAGGTGTTTCTAATTACGTTAGCCGAAAACGGCTTTAAAGAATAAATCTTAACAGCCCATTTAACTCATTTCTCAGTATATTAATTTAAAATAATATTTGATTTTTTTAATTACATCAAATTTAAATCTATTATCTATACCTATGTCATCCATAAAATCAGGGTAAAAATAACAACTTTGTTTTATAAAAATTACTGGGTCAAATACAAAATAGATAAAATTTGTATCTTAAAATAACCTATTCTTTCGAACGAAACCTTATGTAAAAAACATTTAGATTATTTTTTGGTCGTTCCTCATTAAAGGGTTGGCCACAATTATAAAACGATCTTTGAGTGAAATCAATTTTAATCAATTTTAAAACGATCTTACCGTTTCTTAGCGTAGCCCTAACTTTCCGTGACTTTCTCAGTTTCGTAACGAAAATTAGTCGTACATTTGTATCGTTAATTTTTGTTACGAGAGACTGAGAAAGTTACCGTTTTTTAACTTAAGTCTTTAACAGTCCTTAACTATGTACACTTTTTTTTTTACTTCACCCCTTCACTAGCGTTCACGCGCACCGCTGCGGATACCGTTTTGTTAGGTATTAAAATTAGACGAAGAAGAAAGAAGAAGAAAACTTTATTCACAACAGCGAACAGAGTAAGAAATTAAAATAACATAAAGGTACACAGCAAAGTTGTCGCGGAACGGTCCCAACTCAGCTTGCGCTGGCTGTAAAGCCAACGCTGGTCTTCCGTTGAGACCGCTCGGAGAGAACACGGAAGGTGACACAAAAAATACATTTAAATTTCAAGTGACAGACAAAACACGAAACAGCAATAGCAAAAAAAAAGGAAAAGAAAAGAAAAACAACAAAAAGCAACAGGCAGGTGATTAGCCTAAGTTTAGGTAAGTATTAAAATTAGCCTACGGCGCTCATATATGGCTTAGAAGTCCATAATCAAGGATGTCAAAAAGCAATGCAGTGCACTACCTATAACTAGGTGCCCGAAGCTCTTATATAGTGAGGAGCACAGAGCTGCTTTCCGGAACTGGTTTTGCGCAACTGCTGAGATGAAGGGAGCGGCCGCTAAGGTAAAGGGAACGGGCTGACGTGTCAGCCAGATGCACGATAACAGAAGGGCAGATAATCCCATTGGTTCGCAGTATTGCATCTAGGCCTTTGTCCAGCAGTGGACGTCTTGCGGCTGATGATGATGATGATGATGATGATTGCATCTACGCCATAGACACCGTAGCAGGGGTAGGTACAGGTAGGCGCAAAAGAAGATAACGGCTGGACAGGGACAAGGAACCAGTGGCGGGCAGGTCACTGCCTACTTGGGTATAATTTATTTTTATTTATTTATTAAAGTAAACAACACGTTATAGTGTTCATCAAGTTAGAACGCTTGGATTACCTACTTTATTATAAACATCGTTGTTAGGGTAGTTAGGTGACGCGCATAAAATACCAAGAAAAAAAACAAGGGACACCACACCAGAATAATTTGTTTAAAAGAGAATAATTTAAATTTTACGATTATAGACAAAAATGTTATATAGGTACCTATAGTAATAGTGAATTCATGAATGACGTATGTTTTTAGATGTAAGTAGGTAAATAAGAATTAGGTATGTGTTTAGAATTTCATATTATACGCCAAATTGCAAAACATTATGAAAATTGAATCACGACAGAATTTTTTTAAACTAAATCATATGTGAATACTAAAAAAAATACTTGTAAATTTTTAACAAATACATTATTCATTATTTATAAATTATTCAAATAACTGTTTTTTATAATAATTTATTTATGTATGTTCATTGTGTTGACAACCCGTTGTTAGAGCGAGCAAACGTATAATATATCAATACATACATTCGCAGGAAACTACGAAAGATCTCTCGATAGGAGCTAATAAGGTTTGTTTTGGTGCCGTTAGAGCCGCATTACACATGTGTTTTTAGGGTTCCGTAGCCAAAATGGCAAAAACGGAACCCTTATAATTTCGTCATGTCCGCCCGTTCGTCCGTCCGTCGCGTCCGTCCGTCTGGGTGTCACAGGCATTTTACTCAAAAACTACAAGATGTATAATGATGAAATTTGGAGTATAAGTGTCTTAAGTACCTATATAAGCCGCTGCTTACCTAGTTTGGTAGTTAAATAACCAAAATAAATCTAGGGGGGCACTCCATACATGTAACAGAAGCTGAAATGTTGTTTTTTCAGCAAACATTAACGGCACATATTTGGACAGTTATTTTTAAAATACTTTAAGGTTTTTGGTGAATATTTTCGGAAATAATCGCTCCGAAAGTTGCATAAATTGTACAAAACAAAAAAATATGTATATATTTATATCTAAAATTTTCTAAGCGACAAAGGTCGTGGCTAAACTAATTAATTACCACGTCCATGCCTACTCCCTGATGGAAATCGCATTAAGGTCTGTGCCCACTACACCGTATCCCACCATGACCGTACTACTAATGAACGCATCGGGCACGGGCGCTCACGGCTATAGAAAGTGACGGTCGGTGACGGACCGGTCTAGTTTAAATTTTTTTTGTCTGACACGTTCCTATTACGGTCATAGTATAATCCGGTGTAGTGGGCAGAGGCCTTTTAAGCGGACCCTGTCGATGATCTAGTGGCACTATACACGTTACATTGTGAGGGGATATCATTTCAAAGCGCGCCCAGCCAGCGCTGAGCGCTGCGGTGAAGCGTCGTTCAACTCCTGCGCTGCGGTTATCCATTAAATCGGACACCGTGATCCAATGTGCGGTTTGTCACATTTATTATGCCTATGGCGTTTTCTCTAAGGCAAAGGCGCTACGAGTTCGTATTTTAGATGTTTGTATTTGGTGACTTCTCGTCGACGGTTATGACGGCGACAAAAGTTAAACTAACTTAGATCTGCGGATTGGAACAGTTATGTGATTAGCTGGCTGACCACTGAGACAGAGACAGACCTAATCAGATATTTTTTCTAAAAAAAAAAATTTAAACTAAGTAGTTTGAAAAAACTTGTAGTCAATCTTGCAGTTTGCTGTTGCTTGCAACTTGCTATCGGTACGATAAAAGAACACTAATTTCAAAATCTCGCTGTGATTACATGACATGTTGAATGTGTGCGTGGCCTCAACTCTCGTGGCGCCTATACCTAAATCTATACCTCCATTGCCGCTTGCTTTCTTGCTACATTCTTAAAATTTCCGGTTTACAAATATGTTTGGAATTTTGCAATGTTTTCGTCGATAACATTGTTGTCCAACTTTAGAACCAATGAAAATCATTCAATACTTTTTCTATTATAAATAAAATAATGAAATCGACCAATCAGAACACACCGTTTTGTATCGTAAAATATTAGGTGTAAGTTTGCTAAAAGAAACACAGTAAGGTGGTCCTTATTTTTCGACTTTTGAATTATCCCGGGGCACTTTTTAATTTGATTATAATACTTAATATACATCTAAATATGAAATATGTATTCTTTTTTTTTTTTGTTAAGATTTAGAGGTCGCTACCAGCTGTCAAAGTTTGTACAAAAAGCGTTGAAGGACAGCTTAAATGATGGTTTCACTAATGTTTCATTTAAATGTTTGAATATAATAAATTGATTACAACCAATGAACAACAAAAGCAATATTTGCTTTTGTTGGTGAAATAGTATAGGGCAAAGTACCCTAATACTAGTCAACCCTTGTATCTTAAAAATAAATGATTAAAAAATCTACAATATCTACATAATATCTTAATTCTTAATTAATAACAACAACAATAATTTTGTAATATTTTTTATTTATTTATGAATAAAATAATCCAACCAATACAGATTTCGAGTTTTTATTTAAAATTCAAACTTTGGTTGCGACCCCTAAATGCCATTTAAAAAATTCAAAAAAAATACTTAAATAGTTTGTTATGGTAAGTATCTATATTATATCAAATTACGTGGTGCCCCGCGAAATTGAAGAAATTTTTTTTTCCTTAGGAATAAGGACCACCCTAATACACAGACTAAAAAGTATGTGCCTACTTTAAAAAAATGTAATTCGCACTTGGGTCCTACTTTCGAATCACTCGAGATTCAATTACATGGGAGATACGACGAAACAAATTTTATACGCAGTTGATATTTTCATCTCGAATGTAAGTGCCACGATAATAGGGCACCAGGGGCCTATTACTATTATAAGCATTATTGGGGTCATCTTCCTCGTAGACATTAGAAAAAGGTAAGGCCAACAGACATTTTCTAAATATTACTTGGTTTTTCCTACAATAATCTACCTCGGATACTTTCCAATTCTTTTTTTTACACTACAGTTTAATAACTGAGCAGCATGATCTGATAGAGCAGTTTCGAACACTTCACTTCCACTGCCACGTGAGTTTTACTTAATTAAATTTATGATTGATAACTACTAGTCTTTTACTTACTTATTGGATAAATAGTTTTTCTCATAGGAAAAGTGAAAAGAAGAATATAATAGGTCGGGGCAAAAGTATTTTCGTATTTGGACCGTATAAGTTGTAATCAAACCTCTTCGTCTATACTAAATGTACCTGGCTGGTTTTAATACCATTAAAAGTCAACATTCTGAAATACAATAAAATAAAATAAAAACTGGTTCCCGGCATTTTCCAATTGTTTTGAGCTATCAAAATGGACGTGTGTGACGAAGAAATTCGGTACATTTTAAAGTTTTATTACAAAAAAGGCAAAAATGCGACTAATGCCGCGAATAAAATTTGTGCGGTTTATGGACCTAATGTGGTATCAATAAGAGTAGCACAATTGTGGTTTAAGCGTTTTAAGTCTGGAAATTTTAGTGTGAAAGATGAGGTTCGCTCTGGATGCCCTGTTACTGTTAAAATCAATGCCATCTATGAAAAAGTGGAGCAAGATCGACATATTAGTAGTTACGACATTGCTGAAGAACTGGATATTGATCACAAAACAGTGTTACGTCATTTACAAAAGTCTGGGTACAAGAAAAAGCTCGATATTTGAGTGCCACACGATCTCACTGAAAGAAACCTAATGCATCATGTTCCAATTTGCGATTTATTGTTAAAACGAAATAAATCCGAACCATTTCTAAAACGGTTGATTACGGGTGATGAAAAATGGATTACTTACGATAAGAACGTCCGAAATAGATCGTGGTCGAAGCATGGACAAGCTCCACAGACAGTGGCAAAGCCCGGCTTAACTCGGAACAAAGTGATGCTGTGTGTATGGTGGGATTGGAAAGGAATTGTCCACTATGAGCTTTTGCCGCCGGGTAAAACTATCGATTCTGACCTCTACTGCCAGCAACTCATGAGATTAAAAGAAGCCGTTGAGAAAAACTATTGTGTTGTGTAACAAAGTATTGTGTATCGTTTTGCAAAACTGAAACAAATGAAGCTATTTCGAAAAGTGAAATTCGAGAGGTTTGCTATCCGGACAATCGGACTGACCAACACGCTGAGCGCAATCGATTCTGAACGACAACACTTCGACAATAGAATCCATTATCCAACAAACAAACTTTTAGAAATGACAAAGCTATTTGATACACGTGCCATCCAGATGTCTCGGGATATTGCTTGCCCGGTGGGTACCTACGATAAACCGTACTTTATTACCTGGGCAATAAGTTATAATATAATTCGCAATGTACCTATGTACTCAGTTCCTTTACAAATGGATGGCTCGTTTTGCCTTGCTTGCAAAGCGAATGGATTGCTTTGAATGATCCATGAGTGGTCACTGATATTAGAATTTCTAATGCTCGAGGAACACGGCTCCTGGTTTGAATATGCGTGTCAGAGTCAAAGTCATGGCTTCGGAATAACATTTGAATAGGTACCTATATCAACCTATTAAAACAGAAAGGGGAGCAATCAAATGCAAATACACATAAGTACACGTATGTATACACTCCAAAGTCTCAGAAAGATAGTAAGTACCTACTTATAGGTATGTATGTATAATATACTGTATTCAATCTACGACGGCGCGCCCCACCATTCAAACTGACATCACCTACACTGCTACGTCAAAATACACTAAATCAAGAAGTGGAGTGGGTGGAGTGAGTCGTGTCGTGGATGTAAAAATACCTACGGTGATGTTGATGTTTACATGTTTTTGAGCCATGATTTACTTATACTTAACTTGGTACTAAAAAGTGATTTGGGACATTTCAAAAAAGTAATTGTGAAAACAATGCAAAAGTAAAAATAAAACGTGTAGCAATTAATTAAACATTCGCATGGCAAACAGCAGTAATTAAACATACGAGCATGATAATATTGATAGTTATGGGTACTTCGCTTCGTGGCAAATTGGAATAAATGGTTGACTTTGCGGCGACACGGGACCCATAGGGCGTCCACCTCACCGGCACGGCGACGGCTCCGCCGGCACCGGCCCGGCTGCTGAGGAAGCAAAAATGTACCTATGAAAGCCGTGCCGTAACCGTGCCGCTGCAGCGGAAAAACGCCCATATCCACGTACGACTCAAATTGCTTACCTATCTGTTTTATATTATTTTAAAGTTGCATTCAATGTGTAATAGGTTATTAACTTTAGGTATTAGGTTATAGGTTATCAACTTTTAAAGCTTATAAAAATATGAAGTTAATCATCATCGTCATCGTCATAGTAGGCGAGAGACGTCCAAACCTGGACATACCTAAGTCTTCTCCACGGATCTCCGCAACGGTAGCTCAAGGGGCCCGACGAACGGTAAAGATCGAGTGCTGCCGATGGATGAGATAAGGTTCATATCAAGTTGAAACTATTAATTATATCTCATATCGTATCTTATACTCATAACACACATTATCACAATACGGATATTTATGCCGCGGTTTGGGGATTTTGATAGGTATGTCATTCATTAGACTCATAAGTTTTAAACATCTTCATATTTTACAGTTTACGGCTTCTTTTAGTCTGTTGTTTTGATAATTACATTAAAAATAACATCATAAGTTATAATACTTAATCAAACACCCAGTTAAAAACCAATTACTACCAGTGCACTGCTAACTAATGACCTTCAGTCATTTCCTACCATCAGTCAAAATGTCGTACAACCATCATTCAACTCGTGCATAATTGGTGTGGTAGGTATCGCGTCATGAAAATAGTCATGTATGGCAGCGACACAAAAATTGTGGGAACTAGTGGACAAAATAAGTAGCTATTATATGTAGGTACCTGTACTAAGTATACGATGCAACAGTATTTCACTTGTAGTTATTAAGTAGGTCATTTTTATTGCAGATAATACTTATTCCTCAAAGGTTAGGACTTAAAATACGCAAAGCTAGCTTCTGGCATGAACCTGATGTTTTGGCAGTAAATTTACAGCAGGTTTTGCTCGACTCAATTCTACTACAGTAATATTGTATACCTATTATATTATGATACGAGCTGAAGCTGCTGTTTCTCATAATATTGGTTATTATGTAGTAATATGAACGTATGCGCCTCGAGAATATCTGGTTTTTGAACAATAAACTAAAACAAGAAGTTACGTGCTGGTTAATAATACTTTGCCTTCCTATTTTCCGTAATTTAGGCGTTACGTTAATTTTCGACATCATTTATAAACATAGGAATAATATTGAGGTCATTGAACGTCGTGTCAGTGCTACCCACCTTGCCATGTACATACACGATTAGACAATGTGTGTCAAGTGTGTATGCAAAACGCAAGGCCAGTGTGTATCTGACTTAACCGGTCCTATGACTATGAGTAACGCTTAGAGTATGACATTATTGTGAGACCCTCCTTTTGTAATTCGTGTGACCGCAACCAACGCGAATCAAGAGGATACTTCAACAACGCTATATGCTTTCGTGCGACCTTACCCTAACCAATATTCGTTTTTGCAGATTATTTGAAATTAGTGGCAGTCCGTAGGTGCGATTTAGGCCTTAATTTGTTGTCTCAGTTGCTTTCTTCATTTGGTATCGTATCGTAATACCTGCATGCTGTGTTATAGTGATTAAATATAGTTTTATGGATGGTTAGGAATTTATTTAAATTGCTTTTTAACAAGGTGCGGTCTGTGTACCTAATGGATTACACTTATAGATGTTTCGTGGAAACTCACTTTTGTTTCTAGGGTGTTATGCTTATAGTGTATAGTTGGTTTTACTTGCACAGCTACTGGCTCAAACAGCACGCGAGTTCGACTCCCTTTATGACCAAGTGTTTGCAGCCGGTATCTTTTAATATATTGGAGAGAAACCTACATTACTTATTAAGTGGAATTATTTATTCCCAAAAAATAAATAAAATATTTGAGATGGTACAATGAATATTCAAATACTCACTCTCAAAGTTTCAAATCGAATTCCGTCACGAGTCACGACACTGACACATCAACGGGGGCACGACTTCGACCGAGTATGATTCTCATACAATTTTATTGGTCTGCAAATACTGATTTTAATCTCACAACTGATATTGTTCTTCTGCGCAACAACATAGAGCAGTCAACGGGTACCGGTACCTAGGAATAAGTTGCATTTGCAAAGTACAAACCCCATTTCCCCATTACACCTAAATAAAATATGCATCTGTGATGGAATTTAACTCCTTCTTCTTCTTTTTATTTACAGGCGTTTCTAAAACTATTGAGTGACCTAACTAGCACTCAGCTCTGCTATTCTGTGACACATTAAGTTGCTAACAAAATAAGGATGAGCCAACGTATTGTTCTACAGTCAAGAACAGTTGCAATTTGGTCAGGGGTCAAATAATTCGACGGCGTGTCGAATCGAAGCGTTGGAAAACCGCGGTGATTTCTAATAGAAGAAAATGATAGAATAATTCAATGGACTGTTTGATAAAATAATACAATAAATAAGAAGAGCCGCCTTGTATGAATTAGCTAGCCGTTTCACGGCTACAGTCAAATACTGAACAGTCTCTAGTTTTCGATATTATTGAGAATAAAGTAATCGCGCCGTGCAGTAAGATCATCTGTAGGATACCCCAAGTACCTACCTATCACTTTTATTATTTTTTGTACTTCAGTAATCCTACCAGTACCAGTGGTTCAGTGGGGGGACCTTGAGAAATTGTGGATAAAAGAATGAATGAATTTGTGAATTGTGGATTGTGAATAAAAGATCCTCGTTCTAACTTTTATTACCTTTTATTACTAAGCGACTATTGCGATTTTCACATTTTTATATCGATTTTACCAAGACTGGACGCTTTTATTTTAAACCTTAAGCGTTAAGTCTTACGTTAGAATATGGAATAGATGTATTCATTTCCCTAGCACCTGTCAAATTTTATCTCTTGCATGCCGGGGCTTGTCGATGCGTTAAATCACCATTCCGCCCATCTTTAGCATCACCAGTACGTTTAGTGAAATTATAGCTAGCACACACGCTTTCACATTTATTTACATATTATACCTAAGTAAGAATGCTAAGGGTTGCTCGATGAGACTTCGTAACGTTTTTACATAATACATGTTCCTATGTTAGTAGGTATATGCTTAAAGTATGCTCGAACAAACTCAATTTACCAAGAAATAATCATTGCGGTTTCATTACATCCTCAAAGCCAATAAAAATTAAGTGAACAATATCATCCAAATTATGCCCAACCAACTTAGACCTGATTCACAAATAGGAAAACTTGCTTCAATGGGTCTGCGTAAAGTGGTGTCGTTACAGGAAAATATCTTTGTCGCTGGTTAGTATTCATGTGACGAATTCATTCGTAATTGTGTAAGTGTGTCGAGAGTCAGGAGTTAAGTTCGTATTAAGAAATACAAATTATGTAGTAGAAATGGCAGGTACCTATCTCGTAAGCTGTGGTTTCTAGTATCCTGATATCCGACTGATCGTGACTTTATATTATTAAAGCCTTTATTTTTTTTTTCTTTTTATCTTATATTTTTTATTATATAGTTTATAACTGTATTTGAACAAATTACAATTTCGCGGTATACCGACGTAATTTTGACCTACTCAATATGTTTACGCGTATCCCGGCCATAGATCTATTCAAAGCGGCAAGGTCGCAAGCTAAATGCCTTCAAACAAGGTAGCTTCATTGCATGAGCGATTGACACATTAATTAATACACGCGCCAAATGTCGTGGGAACACTAAACAACTAGAACGTCGCTTCGGCCGGCTTCGGTCTTCGGGAAGAATCGGTTCGTGTAATTATTCTAATTCCAAATGGAGATAGAATTGAAGTCACGGACAATAAACAGCTCTGCTACCTACAATCGTCAACAATATGAAGTGTAAAGGAGACTGAGGATCAGTATTTATTTTAAAACTGACCCTCTCCAATGTCAGCTAACAAATAACACTTTTGACATAATAATATTAAGAATTGTTTAAATTTTGAAAAATACATAACAATAGAAATCGTTAAAATCGCAGAGTCTATGACGTCGCCCACCTAAAGACTATTGTTGTAGGTAGTAGGCACAGATGGAAGTTGGTAATTTGTAAAGGTTAACGAGTTAATAGCTTTTACATTAGATACCTATACCGAGTTAAATGCGGGACGGAAGGGTTTGAAGAGTCCACACTTACTAAGACACGTTCGAACGCGTACTCCAACTTGCAAGTTGCCGGTCCACGGCGGCGGCGCCGGCCGCCCCGCGCTCCGGCCCGGCCACGGCGGCGCGCGGCGAGCGGCGAGCGATAGAAACAAACGCATACCTATCCGTGTACGAAACGTAGTACCTAGCTCACGCGAAAAACGCGTCATCTGGACAGACTCTGAAAGAGTTTTTTTTTCGGGATTGTTTGCAGTACGCGAGCGTACCTAGTTCTAAGCATCGGATTTTCACTATAGTTATAAATGAGGAAGGGAACGTAAAACCTTGCTTTATTTAGTTAGGTACGTACTTTACAGTAGAGGAGCCCAAGAGGAGATTTTGGGATTTACTCAAGCGCGACAGATAGGTTACCTTGCACACTGTTGGGTACTTCCGCCATATCCGAGCCCTCTATACATATAAAGCCACACGCGTTTTTTTTATGTACCTACTCGTGCGCGTCAGATTAAGGTATGGTGGGTTAATTACATGCTGAAAATGTGCAAATATATTATATACAGCCTTGGCCAAAAGTATTAAGCACCCCACTTTTTCTTCTGTAACTTACAAATAAAATATTATTTTTCAATTTCAAAAATACACAAAGACGTAAAATAGGTATAATAAGTGTTTTAACATGTGCAAATCATAAGTAGATATAATTTCGAAGTAGCTATTTGGGTGTAAAAACTGAAGCTAGAAAAAGTCAGGTTTTACAATAAAATTATTAATTGTATTTTTTTCCACGGAATTTTCCTTAATGTCAATAAATAAAGCTAATTTTTCCGATAGATATACCTACAACTTTCTATAATAAAAGATATAAATTCTCCTTTTAAAGTTTGACTTTTATGTGAAAAACGCATGGGTGCTTAATACTTTTGACCAAGGCTGTATACCTATATATATATGAGGCTAAGCTACTCAAAGCTACTATGCTATTTACAAATTAAAAATTGACACATTTTGTAGGTAGGGATGTGTCAAATGACAGTTTTAACCCGAAGTAGGTAGGTAACTTTTTCTGTCTGCGGTTTGAATATGGAAACGGACTTCAGTCTACTAGTAATTATTCAATTCATTCAATGATGTTTGTGTTAGCAGCAGTCTGAATTAAAATTATGGCAAAGAAGTAAGTATTATATAGGTATATATGTGTATATTATTTAAATTGAGGGCTAACTCGCTATCACATGAAGGCACACAGAGCTTCTGTGCCCGCAGCTACCTTATTTGCGGACTCTTTGTGAAAGGAAAGTTGATTAGTTTCGAGCCGTGTGGGGTCGCACCGAGGCGCTACGTGGGTATGTACCTACTTATACTTTCGCAGGGCTTTGTTGGCTGAGAAATTTGCGCGAAAGACGGCACGCGGCGCAGATCGATCGCGCTGTTTGTAAACATTGCGACTCCGGGGCCGTATACCTTGAATATTAAAATGTCGGACTCACCTGTATGGTCTGCGCGTTGTCTTTGTCGAGGAGGAACTCCATGGACTTGTGCGGGCGCGGCGCCCGGGCGCCCGGCGGAGCCAGCGCCAGCAGCGAGCGCGCGTGCAGCACCGTGCGCTGTGTGTCCACGTCGGTTTCCAGCACGCCGGGCGCCGGCGCGGGCGGCGGGCGCGGCCGCGGCGGCCTGTGCGCCACACCGCCCGCCGGGGGAGCCACCGGCCGAGACACCTCCTCCTTCAGCGGGATCCGCACATACTGCGGCCCGGCCGCCGCGCGCGGTCCCTGCCCCGCGTCTGCCGGACGCGGCGGGCTCGACGCGCTCCGCCCGTTCGCGCCTGCGCGACCCTTCTTTTCCTTACGCCCCGAAAAACGGAAGTTCGCGAACCGCGAGAGGAAGCCCGCGATGCGGCTGCGCGTCGCGCGCGCGCCCGCGTCCGCCATCCCGCTGCGGTCTGAGCGTAGCGCGCGCGGCGCCTCGTCCCCTCCTCCCACCTCTTCCACTTCCGCGTCGGCCGCGTCGTCGCTCGCGCTCGACGGTACGCTCTCGCTCGTACTAGCGCTCGCCTCGCGCCACGATACTTCGGCTACCACCGGCGAAAACGTTACACCCTTCGATCCGGCAGACACTGAGCGCGCAGGCGGCCCGCTCACGGCGCACGCCACCAGCTGCAGCGAGGCGCGCAGCTCTTCCGGCGTCTCGCGCGGAGCCGGCGTGCGTGCCCGCAGCTCTGGCGTTGAGCGCACGCGCGCGTCCCCCGCGCGCAGCGGCGTCGACGAGAACGGTTGACCGCGCCGGGCCGGTGAGGGCGAGCGCGGTGGCGACGGCGACGCAGACGACGGCTCCATCCGACGTCGCAGTTCATCGAGCACATCGTCCCACGCGCCCCATGAGTCGCGCAGTCTCTTCGCCGTCAACACCGACAGTTCCCTGTCGTAGTTGCCGGTTTCCTCGAGCGCACGTTTGGCGGCCTCGTCGAGCCTCCGGGCGGTCGCTGCCATCTCGCGCGTGAAGGCGATTTCAGACTCGGTGGTGTCATCGCTGTCAGCACTGGGGTCGCGGGCAGGTGAAGGGGACGGTTGTCTCGCGGGGGGAGGAGGCGGTGCAGGCTGTCGCGGCGGTAGCGGTGGCGGCGGCAAGCGCGGGCGCCGCGGGCCGCCGCGGTAGTCCAGCGCGGTGAGGTCGGCCACACTGACGGTGAGCGCGTCGGTGACTTCGAATGTTTGTCGGAAGCGCGCGCGCGAGGTGCTGGCGCGGCGGCGCGGCTCAGCGCATACGTCGAGTTCGGCGGGCAGCGAGAGTGCGCGCGCGGCGCGGACCGGCCGCCGCTCCGTGAGGGCGGCGAGGTCGGGCGCGGAACCGGCGGCGCCGTGCGCTATTTCTGGCTGGCGGCGCGGGGGCGGGCGGCGAGCGCGCTCACTGTAGCCGCTGTCCTCACTTAAGTTCTCAGCGGAGAGGTGCGTGCGCGGCGCCGGCGGCAGGTGCGCGGGCGGTGGAGAGGCGGCCGGCGACTCCAGTGAATCAGGGGACAGGCTGGGCGACACGGGCGCTGCGCAGGACCGCTCCAGCGACTCGAACTGCGCGAGGCTCGAGGAGCGCGAGAGCGAGCCCGTGCTGGTGGGTGAGGATGCGCGCTCGCGTCGCCGCCGCTTGGCGGGGCACGCCCATTCGCGCTCTGACTCGCTGTCGCACTCCGAACCTACGGATAACACCTTTACTCACTACACCTCAACCACAACCACCCTGCACCACACCGGTATCAACTTCACACGCTGTGACCGAATTATATAAAATTGTACCGAAGCGCGTCGACATGGGCAGACACCGGCAATGACAATGACACCGCGGCCGGCGGCGCGTGCGTCTATGGAACAGAATTTGGAAACAATCCAACTGATGCAGAATTGGGAAACAACTGACAGTTGCCAAATTCAAATTATCATCAACCCGTATTACTCCTACAAAGTTGTCACAATGTGTCAGTATTTTAATTAACGAATATCCGAAAATAGCAATACTTCGCACACGTTTTATATTGAAACAGTTGGAAATGTTAGATTAAATTAAACTCAACTAATGGCGCCATCTAAGCGCGGTCTTTGTAAAGCTATGTAAATTGGAGTATATGAGTAGCAAGACGTCATGGGATAAGATAGTCATGATATCTATATTAGCGCCATCTAGTAACAACTGTTGAAGTTGTAACGTGATCGTTCCGCAGACTAATGTCGTCCAAGTATACTCCGCTAGCTATTGGCAGCTATTCGCTACTAGATGGCGTTAGTAGTTGTGAAATTACCTCCGTTCCCCCGAACATGTATGACAGAGTCGGCATCTGAATCGGAAAGCCAGGTGGCCGCTGATGAGCGTTCAGAGCGTAGGTCATCGCTTGTTTCTTCAACTATCGTCTCGAGGTACAATACGTGGTTGCTGCCATTATCGCCTGTGAAAAAGTCCAACTTTAGTTAAGGTACTCTGCAACAGATGGCGTTAAAAAGTATGAGGAACAAAAACCATAGTATTAGAATAATAATAATAATAATAACACTCGCCTTGTAATGCTATCATTCAAATTCGCTTACGATAACATTTCGCAACGACCATGTTTACACAGAAACGTTATGCTTAATAAGAATAACAGGTACCCGGTAGGCGAATTTCGATATTATGAAGTGGCGGCGGCGTGAAGGTGACGTACTAGTCAGATTGTGTACATACAATGCGCTTTCTCTCGCAGCTTCATTAGATGACGCAACGCTTGAACGCTATACATTACTTGGACGAAGCGAATCTCAGTAACACAAAAATGCAAGCTTTCATTGTAATGAAATGAGCCTGGGATTCTTTATTAATACAATAGATGGAGTACAGTACGAGTACGTACAGTCATTGGAAAATTAGTGTCACAATTCACAATTAGATTAATGTTTCGCCTCGGTCGGCCTTGGTTCTTTTTGCAAGCTTTTTTTCTTATAAAAAAACCCCTAATAATGTGGTCCATTTACTGAATTAGTTATTTGAATTTGACTTCATTTAAATTCGCATGTTTTTTTATTTGACAGTTAGTGGGGCGCCGTAAGTGCGAGAGTTCGACTCGCACTTGACCGGTTTATGTTAAAAACGCACATATTTTGGCAGGTATCCTAAAAAGTCCCAAGATGGCTAATTCCCGCAGATAAAAATGGGTCAAATTTAAAATTTTGAGAACCCCTTAGTTCGAAAGTTACGGCCGGCTATATACATATATAAAAGTTACATTACATTTTAACTGGCTTTGGCCCGCGACACCAAGTCCGAACCAGACTCGCGCACTGAGGGTCCCATGAATATTTGGCCGGTTTTTAGTAAGTATTTGTTGTTTTTCTATCGGGTTTGTTGTATAATCATACCAGGCGCTTGTATGTATTGACGTTTTTACGATAAAATGCGTGGCTCACGTTATAAATGAAGAAAACAACATGAAACGCTTACACGGCATTATTGACAGGGCTACGGATTGTATAACGGAACCTTTCATAATACATATTGGTGACACGTCATCCTCAATCGATTCTAGTGATTCTGATTAAAAAATAAATTTGAAACGACTTTTAACCTTAGTCTACTTTTCCCATCACTAGTAAACTCATCAAACTATAGACAATATCAATATGGCGCTTTGTTTACATCGTTCACAAGTTCTACCTATTGATGGCGACCTTACGTTAGTTGTACTTCAGCTGTTAAGCAGAGTGGACGCGTTACCACGGATTATTAAGCATCTGGAGAGGTAAGTCTTTTACGCGACGTAGTTTGGTTCTCTTAAACGTCATTCCCGTGGGATACTATTTGAGGGTTAAAAAAATATTCAAGTTTATCTTTGGACACGTAAAATCACATGTTGTTATTACCTATTTCAATGTAAAGTCTGTACATTTCATGATTGGTTTAGCACTAATCGTCAAAATACTCGATTGTCGTCATTTAGGTGGCGTCACTTCGATAGTGATTTTACCCACCGAAATGACGCAGCGACACCGAAATGACGAACACAATTTAATTTAGTACAAAAAGTACTGAAAATATTGGTAAAATGAAACTTTAACACGTTCAAATTGCGTTACTTTCATTAAAGTAGCTGCTGTCACATTCTTTGCTATAGCAATAGAAAAAGACGCAGCAACTTTAATGAAACATTAATTGACGTCTCTGAGTGCGGCATTTAGACAAAAACAAATTGCGATAGAATTACTCAGTATGAATACTAAGTAAAAACCCCGCAGCGCATGTATGAAAAAATGGGTTTCAAAGTTCAGGTATACTCGTAATGTAGGTTTTGACTTCCTTATTAAAATGATATATAGGCGTAAGCACCAAAAATTACTAGTTTCAAAAGCGTCCAATAATCAATACCTTAACAATCTGTAAACCTTTTATCTAGCAAAAGACGTTTTAATAGGGGTGTAGACACTAAACGAAAATAAATACATACTCGTATTATATTTTTTCCGGTAGTGTTTAATATACAATTACCGAAAATCACACTTTCATGCTTATAATATTTATAATATCTTTTAAATTAAATCAAGATTATTAAAAACTAATTAGTTAATTTAAATTAAAGTGTTTTTGTGATATTGTTTTAATAAATAATGCTAAATTAATATACATTGTTTTATCGGAATATAACGTGCCCAATTAATTATCGAATCGATGATTTTTTACACTAGTTAAAAATATTCGTCATTTACGCCTACATAATTTCGGTGGTACATTTTTTTTTTCAACTTTATTTACTGCTAAGGTATTAGCTTCTACGAAGTGCCTTTAAAACCATAGCAATCCTTATGATAATATTCATCCAAACTAGTGACTTTACATGCTAAAATCTTGAAAAAATAAATCCCCACAGAAGTGACGTGAAAATATTATTTCACAAATTCACCCTTCTGACCGTTAAGGGACCTCTAATGTGTGCGGATGCTTGATAAGCATAAACACAATAGCAT
This sequence comes from Tortrix viridana, assembly GCA_963241965.1. Taxonomy (NCBI): domain Eukaryota; kingdom Metazoa; phylum Arthropoda; class Insecta; order Lepidoptera; family Tortricidae; genus Tortrix; species Tortrix viridana. The sequence continues at coordinate 42,643,842 of OY725171.1, forward strand.
TGACACCATGATTCTTGCCACCGACTTCGATATATATTTAATGTACCTATTCGGCACTAATACCAAGGACTCCTAGGAGGCTGGTCTTTATTTAACCCTTTTAGTGGGTTTTTGAAGACGGTTTTATATTTTATTTTTTTCGCTTTTTAGTGATGCACCTAATATTATTATGTGATAAACTAAAGCACATAAACATCCCATTAAGAAACAATAGCCTAATACATGCCTAATACCAATTTCTCATCACCTTTAACAAAATGTCGCTGTCCAAGATGCAGGGCCGTTAATCATTAAGGAGTTTTCCAGGTTCTTCACCATCAGTTGCACTTCACCACATGCATTACAATGACTATAAAAGTAGCTTCATATTCTTAATAAAGGAATCTCATTGCGCTGGCGTCAATCACTTACGTCTAAGGAGTTCCGGTGGTCACCTCTGGTCTTCATCATCAGTTCCTATTTAACAAGAGATGCTTTTGTAATGCAATTTCTTAAGGTCTTGCAGGTAATACCAAAATCGCTGTATGTGTGTCTGTAACTTTTGAGAAGTTCCCTCGATTTCTCATGGATCCCATCATCAGATTCTGACTTGTGACAATGGGACCACCTCGAAAGTATACCCTTTCAAACAAAAAAATAATGTTCAAAATTGGTCCACAATTGACGGAGTAATCGCGTAACAAACATACAAAAAAAAGCAACATACAGTCGAATTGAGAACCTCCTCTTTTTTTTTAACGGTTAAAAATGGGCAAAGGCGAGTGTGTGGTTGGCACAAACCTCGCGGCACCTGGTCGATAATACTCACTCGAAAGCACTTCGTTTTAACTTGTCGTTTTACGTAAAACATTCAACTAAATGTCATAGTTTTTACAGACGCCATTACACGGCAATATTGCCAGTATACCTAACGGAATAATTTCCCCTGAAATCTAACTTCAATCACTTGGGTAATTTAACCTCGCATTTTTGCCAAAACATTTTAAAACAACTTTCGATTTCTGTCCAATTTCCTGTACGATTGACATTTTTATATGGACAATTTGAATTACCGGGCAGTGAGTACTAAATCTAATGTAAAATTTATAAATTACGTGCCCGTAATTTAAATTCATGGATATTATTAAAATAATATTATAGTACGCTACAGAATATTAACGTACCCTAGTCGACAATGAAATACTATATTTTAAGAAACATTAGGTAATTATCATGATTTTCTGGAGAAATGCAACCTGCTATACTGCAATTGTTTAGGTAATTAACTAAATGTAAACAAACCAAACCACGTGACTGCGTTAAATAGCCAATCAAAACTGTTTTGCTGAGCTTTGACGTGTCAGCGCTCTGCTCCTATTGGCTGACGAAATATATCACGTGATTGTTTTGTTTACATTTACTTAATTACCTAAACAATTGCAGTATAGTAACATTATTTGTTTACTTGTGTGCGTGTTGTCGTGCGTAAGTACACGTTGACAGCGTGAATCCATTTTGTGCTTCACTTTTGACGGATTGGCTGTTGGAAACTATCATTATATGTGTAAGGGGCGACGAAACTTCTACCCTGTATAACCATATGCTAGCAAACTTCGACCTCGTCGTGTATTATGAAGCTAAGGGCAAGCGCACACCTGTCGTCGGCCCTGTCGGTAGGCGGCATCTGCCGGCGCCGGCGCCCGGTCGCTTTGTACGCGTAATTCCAATTCGAATTGCCTGTACATGTATTTAAGTAGTGTTTCGCTTGTAAATTTTTTTGCACGATTCTTCAAAAACATACTAGGTAGGTATCATTGTTAAATATGAGGCGTTTGGACTTGAAAACTAAAAGCGGGGTCTTTTATATAGTGATGTCTATTTACGACGAGACGAGAATTGTGACTTCCGTGACAGTCATGACAAGAAGTTACTTTCGCAAGTTTGTATGTTATTAAACTCAAACAATAGTTGTCGACTTATCGATAAGATTAAACCACATCGAATGTCGGCACCGACACGCTGGGTACCAAGCCCTGGTTTAGAAAGACAAAACGTTTCTTCCTAAGAAGAACGCGGCGAATCAGTAATTTAGAGATTGCTCTTGTTTTAGCATCCTTCGCCAGGACATTATAGGAGCTAGAAAGTCGAAAGTCCGTCAGATTGTCGGAACGGATCGATTCGGCTCGCAAATCAAATAATCTCTCTTTGCCTTGGATTTGCAGTATTCATGTACTTATTGACAGACATTCGATATGATAACTTTCTACTTCCATTTGAGTCTTTTCATAAAAAAAATTACCACATTTAAACGCCTTATTAGGCATCTTATTGCAAAGAAAGTTTTTAATTCTTGAAATTGGTCTTTAATTGAAATAACCTCAACCGTCTAATTGTATTTAGTCGTATTTTTCTTTATATTTATTGGCAACAAAAGATTAAGACGAATTAGTCATATATATAGGTACAGACCTATTTGGTTAGAATATTACATGTCGTAGGTATGTATACCTACCTATATATCGCACCCCCAGTACAACACTGCACTAAGTCAAAATATTTCATGTTTTCAGAATCGACGAAAAATCGTTTTCTCGTGTTATATCAAAGTGATTCCAACATAAAAAATCGATATTGAAATTTTTCGACAATACAGTGTTGTACTGGGGGTGCGATATATTGCCTAGCATCGAAGTTCTGGACTGTTTGTAGTCTTACAATTTTCTCATTTCTAGTATCCCGGTAATAGGTCAGCTTTAGCATGTAAATATAAATTAGATGCACCACTAAGGCACGAACGAAAGCTAGTATTAAATGACTCAAGGTCGCTTATATAAATGCATACAGTACCTACCTATCGATATGAAAGTAAATCGAAATGCCACAGACGAGCGACGTGCCCTCAATCGACCGTTGTCAAACAAGAGGCAGGAGTTTAATGCTGGCATGCACACGATTTAGTAAGGTCGTTCACTGCAGGAAGAGGGATATACAAACAAAGGCTAGATGCAGATTGTAATATTCTGCTTAAGAATAAACTCAAAACGACGAAGCTCTGAGCTTGGAAGTTGGAGTTTTGATATTAGTTTACAAGTAATTCTAAACTAAATACGGGAATGCGGATGATACCTACTACCTATATTAAGGCCCCGTTTTATAAAGGCCCGTTAGTAAATATGTCAGATCAAATTTTAGTAGGAACCTAACTTCACTATTTTTGACATTCCTGATCGAAATTTTATCTAACGGATCTTTATAAAACCCAGTCTAACGGCCGCATTTAGAGACGTCAATTAAGTTTTAAGTTTCATTAAAGTAGCTGCTGTCACTTTCTTTGCTATAGCAATAGAATAAGACGCAGCAACTTTAATGAAACTTAAAAATTAATGGACCTCTCTGAGTGCGGTAGTAAGTGCTTTCGCAATTTAATAATGGACTAAAAGAAATACGTGACAATGATAACGCCTTACTTTCGTTCTTCATAAAAAACTATGTTTGTCTTTTAACCTAACTCTGCGATAAGCTTGTGTAAACGCAACACAGTAGCGACCTTGGTGACGTGGAGATAAGGCGTGCATTCATAACGCTATCACTGGCAATGTCAAGGGAAGTCGGGGAAAATCAGGCATTGTTCTAGTGAATATAGCTCCTGTTTTGCGTGTCACAGGGGTCAAAGTAATTGACCCAAGAGAACTAATATGCCTATAATTAATTAATAAGAACGAAAGTTTTTGATTTACCATACCAATTTTTTATTTCAAAATTGGTATCGGAATCAAGTCCATTCGTTCAGTATGTGCAGCAAGGAGATCGACACTCAATAAACCATGTTAAACTTGAGGCATCAACAAATTACATTGTTTTGTTACAAACCAAACGAACGCAGAATCATTGGAAAACATGTATGGTATTGACGTAAACCAACAAATTGCATATTTTTACGATTACATCAATACTGTTACATGTTTACATTGTTTAGATCCATAGAATCAAACTGATGCAAGTCTACTGGCCTGGCTGTGTATCTGTCGGACTAGATGATGTAGAAGACATTTTAGACGGTGAGTGGGCTGTACTGTACAGCAAAAATTTAATCTTGAAATAACAAATAGGTTGCCAGCCCTCTCTCTCTTTTTGGTCGTCACTTCTCCGGCTGTCCTACTCTCCTCAACGGAACACGGCAGTGCGAACACTGCTCTTGGCAGATTTAGCGGAAGATAGTTGAGCAATCTGGACGCACCCCGTACGAGGTATTACCACCAGATACCTACAATATAGTTATAAATATTTAGCGGTCATCTTCTTTCTGTTGTTACAAACAGTCGGCTCCATTTGTGACCCTTTTTTTAGTCTACGAGTAGGTACATATACGATTTCCAAGTGTGCAAAATATTTACTTCAATGTCAACACTCTCTTCACGCACAACGAATGAGTGACTGTATCGAGAATCCTATGAAGCAATATATCGAGCCTTTACTGTTATAGGTACCGCTTAAATTCCCATTCACTTTTGCAAGCCGCTGCTTGAATTTAGATACGCGATGCAAACGGATAGAGAACAAATACGAAGGTAGAACATAGGATCCAATCCTCAACATACAAATGCAATGCACGATCAAGTTCTTGGAGAGGAATACACCTCCTGGTCACTGGGTGCTTGACAGTCAACTCTCGCGCTGCCCCGTTAGTTTACACGTGTACGTGCTCGCGCGCCGATTCGCCGTGGATTCTCGCAACTACGAGTAGCTAGAGCGAAACGCGGTTCGTAATTTAACCATCGAGAACTAGGGCTCCACAAAATCGAAGTTACATTAGTTGTCTCTTTCTCTATGTTCTGTTGCAAGTGAGAAGGGAGACTATTCTAATTGTATGTGACCTTTCACGTTTCTACAAGGTTAAACAACACCTTTGTCACTAGCGATGCTATAGTGACTGAGGCTGTGGGGCGTAATTCAATTAGTAGGTTCTACCTACCTAGGAATCTTAGGCACTTAATGGGCAAAGTGTTAATATTTCTCATAGTCATAAATCAAGTTTCGAAGATGGCTCAAGGCGGTTTGGTCGACTCGAGGATCGAGGGTTCCTAACACCAGAACCATGGACAGCTTGTTCCCACTTTCCCCAGTGAAATCTAAAAGTTAGAAAGAGTCGAATAAGCTTGATCCACCACTCTAAAAATAAGTAAACTGAAACAGTTCTGATTTAAATTTACCACTAGGTACCAAAAAGCTGGCAGACGGTTCTCAGAAATATTCTCTTATGTTGGACGCTAAATATTTACACTTTAGATTTGTGTGTGCTTAAGTTGGTCATAATGCCCGGTTTACACGATGCCAAAATCTCTGCGCCGGCACTAGCACGAGATGAAGCCCCGCTTAAACAGTTTCTGCGCCAGTTTTTTTTGCTTCATCTCGTGCTTCGCGGCATTAAAGTCGAGACGACATTGCAAGCCCGAGCTGTAAGCGAGGGCGTAATGGAGCCGAGAGTGTAATGAAATGACCAATGCTCACGCGTTTCATACGACGTTTTTCAACACAATTGCAAGGAAACAATAATAAAATCTGATATAAACACTTATCCGTGAAATACATGTGAAACATGGCTGCGGACATTTAGGTACCTAGTTTTGGTGTTTAGATTACGAGTATGCGCGCGCAGTGGCCCGTTTCACGAAGCGAATTGTAGCTTCGTGAAACGGGCCACTGGTGGAAATACAGCCATTGACGAAGCGAAACAGCCAATTATTAAAAATATGATTAAATTAATGTTTATGTATTAATACCAAAAACTAATATTCATTTCATTTTATTAACTTCATCCACCTTCCATTTGCTTTGGTGAATAATTATTACTTATCTCGTGTCATATTATTTTTTCATGAAATTATTTATTATATCATTGTTGATATTTTTTTCATGAAATTATTTATTATATTATTGTTGATATAATAAATAATTTCATTAAAAAAATATGACACGAGATAATAATTATGTATTCACCAAAGCAAATGGAGGGTGCAATGGGTGAAGTTCGAGTGTCATTACTATTCACTTCGATTGCGAGAAAATAAATCTAAAATAAAATAAATGCCTAATAATATCTGTGCTAATAATTTAAAGACAGACACGTAAAAAAATACAACTTAATAGCACATTCTTTTTTCTCTCAACCCGTCACTGTTATGCAGAAAGAGACAACAACAAGGTTGATTTCGGGGTTAGAACATAACAAATAGTCCATAGACAACATTTCCGAAACGAAGACTGAGGCGGTGGAGGTTGTATGCCCAGCCAGCCTGCTCTCCACCGCGCACTTCGATGACAAGCGCAACATCATCTCATCAAATGGCAACATGTATATTTGGCTGTTTGTGGTTTTCTTTTATAAGGAAATTAAAAATTTTTTTTTTTAATGATATGGACTACAAAACACCTAATGTTTTGAGAAATGAATTCTGTTTCCTGATTGATCGATTTTAAAATACCTGTATTCTGGTTGGTTGATACCAAATACAGTTTTTTTAAGTGTTAAATTAGTTAAACATACGTACCAAAAAAGAACCCAACGTTCCATTCATATTTTCCCCAGGGACTAAATGTACTACTTTAGCCCCGCTTGATAAGCCTAATATGGCACACTTTTTGAGCATGAGAAGTGAAAAAGCTATAACGACACTCGAACTTCATCGACCCGAATAAAAATCTCGGGTCATAATGGCTTACTCCCTTGTTGAACAATCTACTATTGTGGCAAATGCTCTAAAAATGTCTAAATCTTCTCCGACTGATTTTTGTATTTTCAATGAACATCCACTGATTGACACGTGTATGTATGTATATGCAACAATCCCGTCCGAGAACACCGCGCCAGAACAACATTTAAATTCATTTAATTATCAAAGCCATTCAATTAACCAGCGGTCGTTCAACCAGAATGTCGCCGGACCTGTTCCGACTCGAAGGCCCCTGCCTCCGTTCTACAAGGGTTCTATATCTACTGGGTTATTCTCAAGGTGTATGCAACCTTATTAAAAATAACGGATGATAGGATTTTATTCAGCTAATAACTTTGTTTCATGCTCTTTTGACTTAGGAGGACAGTACAAGTGAGTAAGAGCGATCGCAAGGAAATAAAGCCCTCCTAGAAAGAGACGCATCTGGAGATGATTTGTGCGACTTTATTACCGCAGGGCCGAATCTAAGTAGATAACATTTAGATTAGCGGATGCCTTCCATCTAAAGGCACTGTAGGCACGAGGTGAAAGAAGGTGTGCCGCTATTTTTATATTGCGCTTTAATATGAGAAAATTAACCTTTTCAACGCCATGTCAAATACAAAAGTCGTCACTCACACGCCAATGACAGTTGAAAACCAGATCTAATTTCAACGTTACGTCATAGATACTTAGGTCTATTTTTCGCTGTCAAACGTGACGGATATATCCGTCGTTGGCGTTGAACCAGTGGTGCGGATATATCCGTCAATGGCGTTGAAAGGGTTAAGCCGAATATGATATGGGCAATCAACGGAAATAATTTGTGTAAGTAGTTCTCAAGGGTGGGGGATTTGCTGAGGGTAGGAGGATTAAAGGTCCTTTTTTGTAGGTTTTTGCTCATAGCTCGAATATGTACAAATAACATTATGATTATTTCTGACAAAAGTTCCTACATAAAAATATTCTACAAATGTTGCCCTATTCATTTTTCTCTACGTTCAATAGGTACTTTGGGAGCCACAGGACACGTAACTCTAGCGAAAATGACACTTTTCGAGATCAATATATATCAGAGATCAATAAACGGTGCCCTTAATCCAGAGTTTCCCAAACTTGTTCTTATGACGCCCCCTTTGTGTCATGGAAAAATATCTATGCCCCCAAAGTTCACAAGTTCGCTATTTATTATTTAGATTTACATTGTTTCAATCCAACATTTTTACAGAAGCCCGTTTTTATAATTTTAAGTACGCGCCCCCCTTCGTATGCCATCGCGCCTCCGTTGGGGGGTGCGCCCCACACTTTGAAAACCACTGCCATAATCTAAAAACGTATGATAACGTTACACATTTTTTTTAAAGCTATCGCTAAGACATATCATTTCCGGTTGTTCGCATTTGGCCAACGGTAAGTAATAAAATAAAATAAATAAATATCAGGGACAATCTCGCACAAATTGACCTACTTAGTCCCAAACTAAGCTCTAGGCTTGTACTATGGGTACTAGGCAACGATATGCATACTTATATAGAGAAATACAAAAATTATAATTGCACAGATATAACCCCGTAGCCAGGATCACTCATCAGCAACTTACTCTTCGATACGGTCTCGTTGAGTCCGAAGTGCCGTAGGTACTATAAGTACCTACGCACTGGCGCCAGTTCTCGAAAATGATCGCGCTACGCTCTATTGGGATCGATCTGTCATCACGGACAGGTTTTGTCGCCAATAAGCCTGATATCGTGTTGACAGATCAATCCCGACGCCATCACCATCCCGCATGACGATAACCTCGTGGAGGCTGAGAAGGACTAACTCAGCAAGTACCTTGAGTTGTCTCACGAGGTGACCGCCATGTGGGACGTTGACTCGATGGTCATTGTCCCGATAGTTGTTACGGCGAACGGTCTCATAGCGAAGAGTCTCGACCAACATCTCCAGAGACTCTCTAGATGGCTGGATCAAGGGTCGCCGGCGGCACCCTTTGGTTAGGTTTTTATACTGTTTATTTTTGTATTAGTTGTTAGGCGCGTAGTCTCTACGCGCGGTTAAATGTAAACAGCAACGCGACGCAAGTAGAGTGCGTGTACGCGTGGCTACACATTACTACAATCATTCATAGTGAGCCACGCCTCCGGGCTAGAGCGTAGGGCATATTAGAGTTTATCTACGTATTTCGAGTTAAAAAATAACGTGTTGTTTCACGTTGACGTGCCATTTTTATCCATTTAGGGATTCAATAGAACTTGAAACTTATACAACTCGCAGCGCAACATGTTTGACAACTGCCACCTGTAGACACTTCTCCGCACCTCGCGTTCCGTATCCTGTTATTCGCAATCACGTGAAACTAGAATTGGATTCACCTCGAGCCAATCAGAGTGCAATAGAGATGATTGCTCAGTTTTAGGGTCCCGTTACAGCATGTTGTTCAAAGGCACAATTCCTGTATAAATAGCTAAATCTTCTATCATTTCACCCCGCTGCCGAGGAAGGAGGGTAATTTGATGTTTTTACTTATTGCCATTCATTCTAAACACGCTCCCAATTAAATAAACTTCGTGTGGGAATCAGGGACGTCTATAATGTTTGTATCTCCAGCTATGAATGTTTTTCGGCTGACAAGATGACAATATAAGGTATACAAAGGAAGTTTATTTGGTACAAAGGGAAAGGGACGACACTTGGCTGTAACAAAAATTACCACTTTAAAGCTTAATATTTCATAAACTGATCCCTTAATCGAAAAATTGTTTTGAGAGACCTATCCAACGACACCTCACACTATGGGGTATACGAGAAAAAGAAATCATCCCACACTTTACGTGTAGGGAAGGTACCCTAAAAATATTTTTTTCAAGATCTTAATGTACATTATTTATTTTATATTTTAGGCGTGACAAATATAAATATACATATTCATGCCAAATAACAGCTTTCCGGTACTAAGAGTCTCTGAGCTAAGCTGCGGACGGACGGACATGGCGAAACTATAAGGGTTCCTAGTTTGACTACGGAACCCTAAATAGAGCAAAACTTAATGAAGGTGTCATTGGTTTGTTAATTTACTCCATGTTTTCTCCCAATAAGTTGATTATTATAACTAAATTATTATTATTATTATATTATTACTTACCTTATCTTTCCTGAATATCTTGTTGCAACAAGGATTTATACAAACGCTAAAGAGCTTAGTAAGCCGATTGAATGATCAAGACCAGACTGAGAAGAACTGGCTACATTGACAATGGGCAACAATTGTGGCAACCGTGTCTCGGCGTCAAATTACATCTCGCCAAACGTCCTGCGACCGTTTACACTCACAAATGCAACAAGGAAGTTTATTGTTTGATATTGATATTGAAGATATAATGGACGGGTAGCAGCCGCGCGAGCACCTTGTACACAGTGCGGAGGGTTTGACGAGTCATGGTTAGCTGTACGTAGCACCAGCCTAACTCGAGACTCGACCTCTAGCACATCTTGTATTTCCTCGCTTGTCGCTCAGTGCGTCTTTATCGTTACAGGTTGTTAGTTAGTAAGGGAGATCCGAGCGACCAACAAGCCGCGTACCATTTGTGCTAGCCTAACGGGTGGCGATTCGTATTAATTATGCTCCCACCATGGCCTCAGGTGAACCCGCTTGTTCACGCTGGAACGCTGGGCCGCCGGGCTTCACGCTCAACAATCAAGACCAAACTAGCAAGCCTTGTACAAGTAACACCTAAAATACGGTCCATGGACAATACCAACCGCGTATCATTTCTCACCAAGTAAACAAAGATAAGTCGTACCAATTACGAATTTATTCAGTGTGAAGAACCCTGATATCCAAACACACAACCAACACAACACGACGACACATAATATGACATCGAAATGCTATAATATTAATCCACCAGTTAAAAGTGTACTACCGTAACCACTAGTTATACAGTGTAGGTATTCGTAATTAAGTATACATACCTAAGTAATAAATGACTGTAAATAATCTTTTCTCCTAATGTTCGTAATACGGTTGCTTGGATAGATGGACAAATTATTCGTCAAAAAGTTTTTTTTTTCGTCTGATTCTGTACTTTTTAGGGTTTCGTAGCCAAAACGGCACGTATTTCGACAGTTCTTTTAAAAACACTTTAAGGTTTCTGAGCAGTTTTTTTGATCAAGTGAATATTTTAAAAAATAATCGCTGCGAAAGTTGCATAAATTTATCTTTTAAACGGTATGTCCAAAAATATGAAAAACATTACAAAGATAACGCTTAATTACTTTCAACCAAAATTATATTCAAGATGATCGGATATACCGTTTTCGAGTTATTGCCGAAAAACTGCGCTTCTCAACAAAATGACATAAGTGCCTTGAAGCTCTTTTGCTGGTGCCCTTTGCGAAACAGAAGGAGACCTCTCTTAAAAACTATCGCTACCAGCGTTTCCTCCAGTCGGTATCGAACGTCAAACCAGATATATCCACGTCAAAATCTACCAGCGCTTCCCAAGAGGAGATCACTGCTGAGAAGAAGCGCCGCAAGAAACTACATACCTATATATTCTAGTATTATATAAAACTGTAAAAATAATATATATATATATATATATATATATATATATATATATATATATATATATATATATATATATATATATATATATTATTATTATTATTTTTACAGTTTTATATAATGCTACAATAAGTAGTATTATTGTCTTAAGGTTTATTTTAAAAAATGACTAACTGTCGAGTTTCTTGCGGCGCTTCTTCTCTGCAGTGGTCTCCTCTTGGGAAGCGCTGGTAGATTTTGACTATATTATTATACATATAAAAATACATATATACACTCACCGGCAAATTTAGCGAAACAAAATAAAAGTAAGACATTGCGAAAAAGTTATTTTTTGCCCGAGTAACTTGTTTTAAGTTACCTATTTGTTTTTCATAAAAATTAAATTCAGATAACACGTCATTAATTTAGCGTAATAAGAAGTAAACATTGTTATATCAAAACTATTTCGTTAAAAATTTCGACTTTTTATATTTGTTCCGCTAAATATGCCAGTGAGTACTCGTATACAGGGTGGAAGGACACGAGGGACTTTCCCGGAAATATTGCGTCGATTAAGAGGTACACACTCGATTTTTGATGGTTATAATCATAAACTAAATTAAAAAAAAATACCGAATTCACTTATTTTTCGTTGTTTACAATCCTATTGCACCGACCCATCACGGCTCGAGTAAGGAAAGGAAACGGGGTATCGGGAAAACTCGGAGACCACACTTATTTCCGAATGTTGACGTTATACCGTAGTGATAACTAAGGGCCGTATTAATAAACTAATCTCAACTCTGATCCCCGTCACAAGATGCGTCAAAAATGACAGTTCGCTATGGTTTGACGTTTACTTTGACGTATAATGACGCATAAACTTAGATGAAAACAAAAAGATGAAGATATCATATGTGACCGGCGCGCGGGCTTGAGCACCTAAAGACTGGGTGTTTTTTATTCGTCTACAAAATTTTGGGGGTTAAATCAGTAAGTCATACTGATCAACTTTCACTATGGGACCAACCCCGAAATCGCGAAAAAAAATTGACCATTCCATACATTTTGGCTAGTCAGCTGACGATGTTTTGTATGGGAGGGTCAAATTTTTTTTCGCTATTTCGGGGTTGGTCCCATAGTGAAAGTTGGTCAGTATGACTTACTGATTTAAGCCCCAAAATTTTGTAGACGAATAAAAAAAACACCCAATATAGGCGCTGAGCGCCTATGTTTGAGTCAGTTGTCCGGCCGTCACCGTCTGTCAACGCGTGCGAAGTCGTCATTATTGTGAGACATATGGCTGTCTCACTTACGCGCACGACGTTAGCCCATCAATTTATCTCTATTGCTTCTTATAGTGCATGTTTACAGCTGTGTGTGTGGAATTTGCGAACGTATGTGTCGCGGCACGCAGGCACTAAATAGGCAGTTCCTAGGACTCCTAGGAGGTCGGTGTTTATTTAACCCTTTTCAGTGGGTTTTTGAAGACGGTTTTATTTATTGTTAAAATTTATTTTTTTGGTTATTTGTTTAAATCTCAAAATACAATTCTCTACAACTTTTATTCTATACACTTTTTACCTCATCCCAGTCGTCTAGATATTATTATGAGCTCCGAAAAACGGTCGATTTTAAAAATGTGTTTACCTGGTGTAGGTATTTTGCCATACATTGCACTATAACTTGCAAACAGTTCATCTGAGAAAAAAGCCCCCAAAAAACTTGTAGAGTAAAAAATCAATAAGATCGCGTAAACCGACTGTCTGTCTTACTAACACGATAAACCGATTTTTCACGAAACTACCTACTCGTTTTTTCGTGAAAACACAAAATTTGCGATCCTACGCCGACAGAACTGCAACATTCTCAATTAGTAACCACCACATTTTAAGCAGCAATTAAGTATTGGGTAAAAGTTGGGCCGAGCCAATTTCACTCTGAACAGCACCCTCATAAATCCACTCTTTTTTGCCACGCTAAAAATATCGTGGGGTACAATGACAACAAATGGTGTAATTTAAAGAAAGTGTTAAATTATTATCTTTCTACCCAGTCCGAGGTCGTATTACGAACTGTCAAAAACTGTCAAGTTCCGGGCAGTAAAAAGGTCAGAAATATACGTCTCATATGTTGATTTCACACGGGGCAGGGCAGTGAGGCAGGACTAGATTTCCATGAATCGGTAGAGTAACGACTGTGTTGCTTTCCTCGTCTCTCCCACGGAAATCTACTGTACCAACTGCCTCGCTGCCCTGCTCCCGTGTGAAATCAGCAATATGTATGTACCTATACTTAGCTCTATTCCTTTCACTGACTGGAGCTCGGCATGTTTTAACAGCTCATAATTATTACGGTCTCAGATTGGCGTAAGCCTATGTGTTCTTATTTTGTTCGGGAAAGTTGAATTGACAACCCACGTGACCACAGCAAATAGAAACACAGCAGTCCTAAGTAAACTTGGAACACTAGAGTTTGAACCCGTATATAAAACATCTGATTTAAAAATCGATCGCGCCCATTGAAGGATGACGGTTGCAGCTGCGTTCAGGAATTCATCGAGAAATCGTCGCTTGAATAATGTATAATAGCAAGTGTTGGTTAACACTGCGAGTTCATACGAATACACTCCATTTGACGGTTGGAAAGTTGTGATTTATGTCAGCGCCATCTATCATCGACAGTGTTGTTGACAGTAGTAAAGATAAATCGTTGTAAAGCGACCATGAAATGAAATTTCCGCAAAAACGCGAATATTTCAAGACTGCACTACCTACTCAATAACGGATTTAACGGAACTATGTAGGTATAAAAGTGTTTTGCAAACATTATGTATGACCATTTAAAATAAAAGGTACATTGATTTGGACGCGGACTTGCTAAGCCAAAACCAGCATCGCCATTTATAATAAAACTGGGCAAGAGCAAGTCGGACCATGCTTAATGTAGGGTTCCGTCCCATTCTTACAAACATAAACAACAATATCCAAAAAACACAAATACTCGTATTAGCAAATTTTCTAATTAAAGTTTTCTTACCTGATTTTCGGTAGGTATATAGGTATTTATAAACATTTTAATCGTCTTTAACTCAAGAACAAATGAAGTCTGACTCTAACAAAAACTTTAAAGCTTAATATTTCACAAACAGATCCCTTAATCGAAAAATTGTTGTCGCAAACCCGCAATACTTTTGAAAGACCTATCCAACGACACGCCACACCATGGGGTAGACGAAAAGCAAAACTCTTTATACTGGACTGATTTTATGTGATGTAACTACAAATTAACGGTTTTCGGATTTTTCCTTTACTTGTGCTATACTATAAGACATTACTTCTTGCCAATTTTCATGATTGGGTAAGGACCAAATTTTTGGACCTTATTGGTCATCATACTCATCATCACCATTGCGTATGGCAATCATCCTGCATGGATCAAAGTCAATGTCCAAACTGGTTGGACATTGACTTTGATCCATGCAGTTGGTGGTTGAATAAATAGTACTCCAAACATTCGAAAACTGTTTTTGAAAGTCACAAATAAAATTTTTACCTAATAAAATTACTCATTTCTTTATTTGATTACCTTGCTTACTTTTCCGTAAATAATTAACAAACTTTATTATTTTTTGTACTCTATATAAAACTAGCTTCTGCCCGCGGCTTCGCCCGCGTGGCCTACAGGAAACAAATTACATTTTTTTTTTCAGAAACAAACATCATATACAAACGGCATGTATTTAAATTGTCATCTTTTTTAAAGATTAAACCTCTTTCTCTGAGCCATAAAATAAAGTTTAGGCAGCAGAAAAATACGTTTTTGTCAGCAAAAAAAAAAATAACCAAAACCTAACCGACATAATTTTTCTGCCGACCAAAACTTTTTTGCGTTGCTCAATAATAATATTAATAATTTAACTGCTGATAAAATATAATAAAATAATTGCAAACCAGAATATTTACTCCCTATACAAACTAACAATATCCCAAACAAAGCAATAAGGACGAAGTTCTCCGTAAAACTGAACTAATGTCTGAGATGAGAGTAGTAAAATATTTTTTATTTGTTGACCAAAAATGTATTTTATGTCTAACGGCCACACTCAGAGACCTTAATTAATGTTTAAGTTTCATTAAAGTTGCTGCTGTCACTTTCTTTGCTATAGCAATAGAATAAGAGGCAGCAACTTTAATGAAACTTAAACATTAATTGACGTATCTGAGTGCGGCAGTAAGAATAAGAGGATCACTCATTAAAAAAGATGATCTTTTAAATCCATGCCGGATGGTTTTAACAGAACTCAAAGCGTATGTGAAAATATCTAATTAGGAGACAACCAGAAGTGGATAATAAATAATTAATATTGTTTACAACAAAATACTATACCTACCGCAGTATTTCTTTGTAAACAATATTTTTTGTTTTTCCTTCAGGTGCTAGAATCACCAGGCTGCTCCGTGAGCTTACTCTGGAGCAGGCTACGTATAACTGACCGTGTGAAAAGCAGTTCTCCCTTAAATCTACCCCTGCTAGATTAAGAGTTTGGCCTTGAGATTTATTTATCGTCATGGCAAAGCAGACTTTGAGGGGAAACTGCACTCTTTTGAACTCGAAGGGATAATTCAATTTCCAAAAATGCCAAAACTCATATTTTATATATTTAGTAGTCTAGAAACGTATCTCCATATTTCTAACTTTAAAAATAACCAAACTCTCTTACAACTTTTCAACCCCAATTTCACCCCCTTAGAAGTAGTATTTCACCCTCTTAGGGGTAGTACATATTTCCAAAATCATCGAAAGTAATACTTTTAGTTTAGCTAAGCTAATACTAAGCAGTAGCCAATACCAATTTCCACGTTCCTAACTTAAAAATTAACCAAACATTACACCCCATTTCATCCCCTTAGGGGTAGTTTATCCAAAAACGCCTAAAGTAGTGTTTTTTATTTGTTAAAAGTAGCCTACATACTAATTTCCACGTTCCTAAATTCAAAAAAGACCAACCTCCATACAAACTACCACCCCCTCATTTCATACCTTAAGTGGTAGTTATCCAAAATCATCGAAAATAGTATTTTCTTATTTGTTAACAGTAGGATATGTACCTATTTTCACGTTTCTAACTTCAAAAATGACAAAAATCACATGCAAACTACCACCCCCCATTTCATTTCCTTAGGGGTAGTTTTTCAAAAATCGCCGGTAATAGTTTTTTTTTATTTGATACCAGTTGCCTCTGTACCAATTTCCACGTTCCAACGTCAAAAATGACCAAACTCCCGTACAAACTTTAACCCCCGTTTCAACCCCTTAGGGGTAGTTTATCCAAAATCGCTGAAAGTATTATTTTTTATTTGTAAATAGTAGCCTATGTACCAATTTCCACGTTTCTATCTTCAAAGATTGAGGACTTTCATACAAACTTACAAGCCCCCTTGTACCCCCTTAGGGGGTGAATTTTAAAAAATCCTTTCTTAGTGTACCCCTAGACCTTATAAATTAGGAATCTCTAGACCCAGCGGTTTAGGCTATGCGTTGATATATCAGTCAGTCAGTCAGGACTTTGAATTTTATATATACAGATAAGGATGTCCCTCCTCCAACTTCCTGGACATATTTATTTATTTGCAATTTGATGTTAATAAAATCTCCAATAAATTAAAAAAATGATATTATACACACTTTACCTAAATTTCAAAGCATCGCTATTTTCCGCTTTAACTTTTACAATAAAGAATGTCACAAAAATATTTCCGTTGTGACACTGTGGTTGTGTTGTGCGTAATTTCCAAGCTTAAACGCAAAACAGCAGGTACGTATTTATTTCGTTAGCATGGCAACTTTGGCTTCTAGCTGGCGTCTGGCAATCAAAATGTGGATAGGACCGCCATTTTGTTTTAGCTAATATATCACTCCAGCATTTGTTTGTATAAGCAGAAAATTTTTGTGTCTTTGAAGCGGAGAAAAAGGTGTTCCTTGACCAAATTTTCTCCCAACGAAAGGTAAATACTCGTATGATCTATTAGTTATATATTAACAGTTAAACTTATCTAGAAGTAGCCGACATTGTGGTTATATATAATGGACTGCGACGCTTGTTAGATTATGTAGTGAAATATTTTCGTTCTTTTGTGCGACGTGCTACAACGGAAATTTGTAAAGGCGCATGCATACTACTCTACTTTCCGGGATAAAACATATATAAAGAGCTGCATGGCCTGGATCACTGTGGTTACCTGACAATGGGCCGCCCCTCAGTAGCAGCAAGGCACGGCAAAGGATTTTTGTAAGTGCAAGTTATATTGACCCTAAATCTAATATCCTTAGCCCTCACATTTGGTTGATATCGTCACCGCAGCTCAAGTTTCCTTGTTACGATATCAACCTAATGTGAGGGATAAGGATATTAGATTAAGGCACTTGTCCCACCGCCGACGATGAGCGAGAAGCGAGTAGAGCTAGAAACTAGATACAAGTTAGCGAGCACAGCGAGAAGCGAGAGAGTTTTTGCCGGCCAGTGTGAACAGCCAGCGATCATCTATTAATATATGTGTCTCTTTTATTAACATGGGATCTATATCTTTTGTTCGTTTCTTGAGCGAGAAAATAGTCATAGCTAATCGCTTACTCGCCGGCGGTGGGACAAGTGCCTAAGTTTCAAAATAACTTGCGTTTACAAAAATCCTTTGCCGTGCCGTACCGCTAGTGAGCGCCGGCCTTATCTCTACTTACCCAAAAATAAAATTATATGTCCGTTGCTTTACTTTTACGTGAAAGAAAAAGAAACAACACACTTCCGCAATACCTCTATTAAAGCTGCTATACTTCTTACCCTTCTCTTTATATACACTTAACTTATGGAAGGTATTTGTTATAAAAAAAACATAGATAAAGGTTGTACAAGCCACGGCCTCAAAGGACACCAACCGGTTCGGCCAATGCCAATTGATCCGTGATAAGGCATGCAAGGAATGCAGCGCGGACGCGGGCACTTAACAATAAGGCTCATTTTCGCTATCCTCTTTACTTAAGCCAGTTCTGTATGTTATTTTCAACTGTATTCTTCTAACAATTAAGTTGAAAAAATATTTGGCATTTGTCGTTAACTCTGGTTTTACGGATCTAGGAGTAAATGCATGACTTACAAGATGCAGTCAATCCATCCATCCACCTGACCCACTTAGAGACAAAACGGCTATTACATTTGCAAAGGAATATAAAATCTTCGCTTTTTGGTAACGATTGGAAGTGGTGAAAATCCAGGTTTTTTGTGACATCCACTAAAAAGGTAAGATAAATAAAATATATTTATTCAGTAAGTAGGCCGCACGGGCACTTTTACACGTCAACATCTACCAGCGTACCAGCGCTTCCCAATAGGAGACCACCGCTGAGAAGAAGCGCCTCAAGAAACCTTAAGATACTTAACAGCCAGTTATTATTTACAACTGTTATTAAACGTTAGTCGTGTCTTATATTTAAATTGCTACATTTTAGTTCAGTTTTAGGAGGGTCTGTCCTATATAACTACCTACTGTACAAGACAGTTCGCGAGCGATAAACGAATACAAATAAAGGCACACAGAGTGAATAAACAGTATTCTTTGACAAGAACATCAGCTGTTCAAGAAGATCTAAGTACAGTCACGATCGTTAATTTAGGACCCATTTCAAAAAAATATTGCTTGAAGCTATTTGTAGCTTACAGGAATTTAACTTGACTTATTGCTGTAGTGTCAGATTGACTTTGGACCTAAAGTGGGTCCCAAAATAGCAAAGTGCAACGTAAACATGTTTAACTGGTTGCTGTTGAAACAGTCTGAAATAGCGGCGGCGGTAAACAATCAACAGCACGTGCTCCTATTTCCGACTATTTGCCACATTCGTAGAAATAGCTCAATGTGGACCTAAAATGCAGTGTGATTCTGTGGCGACTACAATAAATATTATATTAAAGTTGTAAGTAAACTAAATGCATTGTTATATTATAGCGTAGTGTGCCTTAGCGTTTTGGCCGGTGGAGCGGAAAGGTTCTAGAGTGACGATCGCGAACGGGGAGACGAATTGTCGGCAGGCCTTCCACAAGGTGGACCGACGATCTGATAAAGGTCGCGGGAAACCGCTGGATGACGGCAGCAGAGGACCGACCGTTGTGGAAAATCTTGGGGAAGACCTTTGTCCAGCAGCGGAAGTCTTGCGGCTGATGATGATGATGAGTGTACCTTAGTATATTATTTACCTATTTTGTCAAATTCAAATATTTATACGCGCGAGCCAATGACCGCTGTCGAGCCAGTTCGGCTGGCCTCGGGTATCTTCGGCCGCGCGGCGGCGCCGGAAGGTAGTTCGGCTAAGATCGGAGAGCCGCCGTCGCTGTATGCTCTTTTCCGTAACACACGCGTTTGTTATTGTTTTCGGATATTAAGTGGCTCTGCCGCTGGTACTAATTGGGTCATACACAGATTTAGGATCAACATTGTCCCTTCTGTTCTTAAAAGTTAACGACGTGGGAGGTTATAACTTATATAATTTCGATACAGGACAGGCCAAAACTACACCACTTCCATTACGCGGATATATCCTAACCCGAAAAATTTGGTTTAAAAGTCCTTAACTTTCTGGAACAGGAGAGACAACTTTTGTTTCTGTGACTGTGTATAACCCAATTAAGCGCGCTTTTATGTGTTTTATACTTGTACCTATCGTGTCCACTTTTGTTTATTTGTAATTGTGATATTTGTGCTCATTATGCTCATAATATCACAATAACTATTACCTATGTGGACTGTGCTGTTTTATTTATAAGAAGATACCTACCTACTACACCTAGCAGCACCCCCACAATTCTGTTAACGTCTCGCCCTTCACATCAACCGAGACGAAGAATAACCGGCGAATTTACGTCGTCCGTCAAGCGTGTAAATAACATTCAACAGTTTCCTTTAGTCGTCGGTTTCGACGGTGAAACCAGCGGCTAAATGAAAATGCGGCAGCCAAATTCACCGCTATTCTTGGTTTCGGTCGATGTGAAGGACGAGACGTTAACAAAATCACATGGCTGAAGTCTGCGTGATTGGCGGGGACGCACTCGTTTATTACTAAAAAATATTTTAATTACGATATTTCAAACTTTAAGTACAGTAAAAGTCGTTACCCTATGGCACTATTGGTTCACTTATCCCGGAAGATTAGTTAGTACAATGACGAAGCTGCAGTTAAAACTAGTTCGACAAACAAACTTAATTTTATAAGTAACTATATATATATATATATATACTGATACTTGCCTAATCGCAACCTTCGCGACATTTACGTGGAATCATTTCACTCTAAAATGTTACTTTTGTATTACGCGGCTTATAAACAGATGGCGCTTGTTCTCATAACATTTGTAGGAATTATGAGAAACGTTCGCTTGGAGGCACATCGCGCGGCTAACTAGCTGGACATGTGAATCACATGAAGCTATTATTATGCGTGCCGAGTGACCGGGTGTCAAGAGCAAGGCGACAGGTTATTCTAAAACTATAGATATTGACGCACGACATTTTTAAGCTTCGAGATATGGCCGTGTGAGATTTATTGACTACGTCGCTTTAAGAGATTTGACATACCTATGCATTAATGTGGGGGTTTGTATGCAAAAAATTGACGGCATTTTTAAGGGTAACACAAGTAACGTCAGCCGGCAGTCCCAAGTCTGTCAGACGACCTGCCGGCCGAAACCTGTGAAGGAAATGTATGAAGACGTATGGGAAACTGAGAGTTTGTGTTCTAATATGATGAACTGACAGGCCGAGTCGGCCGGCAGACTGTTAGTCTGTGTTGCTCTTTACTTAACATCAGGTGAGACTGAGGTCAAACGCAAACCCATATATGATAAAAAAAAAAAAAAAAAAAAAGCAGGAACACGGTTTATGTAGGATGACATGTCAAAACTGTTTTGTGTGATATATATATATATATATATATATATATATATATATATATATATATATATATATATATATATATATATATATATATTTAATATTATTTTTACAGCTTTATATAATGCTAGAATAAGTAGTGACATTGTTATATTTTTATTTAAAAAATGACTAACTGTTGAGTTTTTTGCGGCGCTTCTTCTCAGCAGTGGTCTCCTCTTGGGAGGCGCTGGTAGATTTTGACGTGTAAAAGTGCCCGTGCGGCCTACTTACTGAACAAATATCTTTTATCTTATCTTTTTTTTTTTAATTAGTCAGGAACAGGTGCTAGCTACGACCATATTTTTTTTTATTTTTTTTATTTTACTTAGGAAATTAATTCTCTCCGTAACGGAAAACATACAACAAATTATGCTATCTTACAACAAAAAACATACAAAACGCCAACAGAGAATGATAAAGCTTAGGAAACTGGCACTTTATTTCGTCTCGCCAATTCTATACCATTGTTGAAAAAATTACTGGATGCGAACTGCAGATGCGTGCTTTTCGACCGAGACGCGCAAAAAGTGGTGAAAAAAATCTACGATCTGAGAATCGCCGCCCCGGCGACGTCTAATGGAACACAAATTATTTATTATGTAGATTCTGTACAAACGCACAAGGCGAGGAATGCTGGTTAGGTAACACACAATGTTTGTCGTGGATAGTATTTGCAGGCAGTTCTGGGTCAAACGGTTCTTGACTTACTCGTATTACGACTCGTAAACAAAGTGTTTTTGCGAGCTCGGTATGAGGACTTGGTGTTGGAGTCCGAGAGCTGGCTCTGGGGTGACTCCTCCAGCGCCGCAAAGGGAGCTCAACTAAATAAGCTTGATGGATGTGTCACTGAAAGGGCATACCCGTTCAGAAAAAAAAATTGAACACCACTGGTAAGATACATATACATACAGGGCAATTATGATTGTAATCACTGCAGAAGTTAGTAAATCGGTTGCAGCGTTTCGCCCAACGATAAGGACTAGAAAGTTCCATAAAATAAATATTTAACAAAGGAAATTTGAAGCATTGCTAAGAAGTTCCATACCTATAAAGAAGCTAACTGGCAGACGTTTCAATTAATCAGATTTATTTTTGGGATCGTCCTCAATGTTGTTATTTATGTAGGTATAAGTAGCGCATTAATGTTTTTTTCAACACACTTGCTCATAAAGTGTCCCTTATTCCAGCGTAAACTCTCCTCAAACAAGCAGCTGAAGACGCGCGGCTACGCTGACGTCGCCGGACTCCAACGGTCTAATAAGGAAGGTACTCTACCTACATCGGGCGAGCGCCCTAGTAGGTACACGGAGAAGAAAATATAGTTACCTTTAACAGAATCTTGTAAATTCGACTTGATTTTATTGTATTATATGTGACAACTATACTTTTTTACACATTAATAAAAAATTCTACTTCTGTACAACATTATTTCTAGTACCTACCTATTACCCACTTACCTAGTATCAGGAAACAAATTTTGTGTAGTATACAAAACCTGTTGTAAGCTAAATGCATATTTTACTCTGTAACTATTAGATGGTAACCAAAACGATATCAGAGTTTTCGTGTACTAGAATATTTTAACTAGAATATTTCTAGTATTAACAAAATATGACTTGTTGTCATGAAAAAATCTGTTAAAACCATAGCTGAAATCTGTTTTCCTACACCAGAATCATAACTACTATACAATCTGGTAATATTGTAAAATATATTTTTCTCCGTGTAGGTACGTGGGGCATACTGAAAGTTTCTGGAACTGGCCACTTACAATAAATAAATTAAAAAAGCAATAACAGAATTTGAAAATGGAACTCAATTTTATTTAAATTTTTTGTTAAAATGGCGTCTGTCCATGAAAATGGAACTCTCTATGAACATATTACTTTTCAATCTACGAGACTGTCATTTGTTTTTAAAATTTGGCAGGGTTCAGAGAATTGTGTGTCGCTATTATAATGAAAATTTTCACTCAATGATTTTTTACGGTTTTGCTGCGGCTTAAGTCAACAAGAGAGTTGCCAGAGACTTCAACTGGCGTTTAATGATGAAGCCCCATCTCGTAGCTCTGTGTATTCGTGGTTCGGAGAATTTAAACGTGGACGAGATCATCTCCATGACGATGTACGTGAAGGTCGGCCCGTGACTGCGGTTACTGAAACTAATGTCGATACCGTACGACAACTAATTGAGACAGACAAAAATTACCTTTCAGCAAATTCATACTGTATTAGGCATAGGAATGAGTCAAGTGCAAAACATTTTGCATGAGCAACTGAAGGTTCGGAAGCTTTGCACTCGATGGATACCGCATGATTTAACGGAAGACTAGAAACGACTGCGTGTAGAGTGGTGCCGAAAAATTATACATAAGTTTAATGGAGGAGAGTCATTGGCTGTCTATAATATTGTAACAGGTGACGAAACCTGGATGTATTGTTTCGAACCAGAAAGAAAACACAATCAGCATAATGGGTCTTTCCTTTTGAAGAGTTGCCAACAAAAGTTATAAGAAGAGTCGGAGCACTGGCAAAAAATTGGTTGCGTCTTTCTTCGGAAGAACTGGACATTATGTAACAGTGTCGCTTAAAACTCAAAGAACAGTCACTGCAGATTGGTATGTAAACAATTGCTGGCCCAGCGTCTTAGAAAAAGTTCGTGAAAAGCGTCCTTGCAGTCATGTCAACCTTCACCACGATAACGCGTCCGCACATTCCGCTAAGAGAACGAATGCGTATTTGAAGGCTTCAAATGTGGAACTGATTACGCATCCGCCGTACAGTCCGGAGCTCGCAATTTTATTACAATTTTATTCCCAAGAATAAAAGATAAACTTAGAGGTTTACGATTCTCAAGCCCAGAAGCGGCAGTGAATACATTCCAAGAAGCCGTTGAAGAGGTCTCTACCGAAGGTTGGACTTATTGCTTCACACAATGGTTCCAACGAATGAAAAAATATGTAAATAATAATATACTATAATAAAATTGAGTAGTTGCTAGTTGAAAACTGCTGTGACATACAGACAGACAACGAAGTCTCAACATAAGGGTTCGTTTTTTTTACCATTTTGGTACGGAACCCTAAAAATGAAATTAATTTATAATTTTCCGTGACTTACTTTTTTTATTTATAACCAAAAATGTTAAAAAAATGACCGAATGAATGAAGAAAATTACTAATATAATATTTTTCCGCAAATGTATTAAAATGTCGTTTGATAACGCACGTGCGAAACTGTCATTTTCACTCGTCCCGAGTTTTGTGCCTCGCCTGCAGCTGTAAAATCACATACTTTCCGCACTTGCATTAACATATACTATTTCAAATGACTAGTGCGGCTAGCGCATCTTGTATTTCTCGCTTATCGCTCATTGCGTCTCCATCGTTACAGACAGACTAGTAATAACGAGGCGCGGATGACTCGTGCCAGCCGTTCTGAATGTTCTGATGGTCTCTTTCGTCGTAATCCGATACGTCTTACATGTGGCGCTCCCTTCCGAGCACTACCTGCCATGTATTCACGTAATATTGGACAGCGTAGAAAAAATCGTTGGGATCAGTTCGAAAGCTACTTGTTGTACGCCCGGTTTTGTGCACAAAGAGAAAGTCCAAACCTAAAATATAAGTTACGAGCGCTGTCCCGGTTTGGTAGGCGTCGTTGAAACGTCGTAGTGGCAACGGTTTCTGTACAGTAACATTGACGCGCGAAACGCGATACGGCAATACTGCCCAGACTACGAGAAACGTTTATAATTTAAATTGGCATTTTTAGGGTTCCGTGATTAATTTAAAACCCCTGTAACGACGCGATCTGACAGACCATAATTACCATTATTTTTTAAGTGCACTCATTCCAATTCCATCCACTTCATTTTAAAATGTCTTAATATATTTTAGGGTACCTCCCGTACATGTAAAGTAAAGGTAAAACATTTTTTTTACCTCATAACATCGAATGAGGTATCATTGGATAGTTAGTAAGTATGTCATTCATTATTAAGATTAGGGAATATTTAATTCGAAAGTGTAATTTCCGCTAAGTGGCGTGTCCACACTCCCTACAGCCAGAACAGTTAAAAAAACAATTAAAACAGAACAGTTAAAATGTAAAAGGAAATCTATCTCGACTAGGTAGACATTAATGGTTCTAGTTACAGACGAATATAGAGCAAAGTTAAATTTTATCTACTGTACCCCCCCGCGCGGTATTCTCCATTTTAAAAGAAAACCGTACACGATACATAAAAAGCGTGTAGGAACGAAACAATCCATAATAAATTTACTATAAACCTCTAATAAATACAAACACGATATCACTTATAGTTCCAGCGCAATCTGCCACAAAATACGAACGTTTGTAATAATTTATCGTTTTTTTTTTTTGCTGTAAGTTTAGTTTTCTCAAAAACTCTTCTTATATGTTTTCCTGTAATCTATAGGTATAGAACTGTTTTCCGTATTTTTCTTAAAATGTTTAGGCCCAGTAAGCAAATTGGCAAGCAAGTTCGGAGCAAATGGGCTGTGACAGGCGGACGGACAGGACATACACGGGTCGTTTAAAAAAAAATAACATATTTAAGGGCTTTAATTAAAACAAAACTTAATTGGTTCCTTTCTGTAACGAAAGTTACCCATATAGTGCTAGTGCTACCAGTTTAGATGGTGCACCGGTGTGGACGCACCCTTAGTGTTACTAGCCTTAATGTTTGTTGTTCTATGAACCACGAGTGACAAATTATAGTGGCAATCACGGTGCGAGAGTGATAGTGATAGCGATCCAGCCGAAACGCGACTAAGAAGCTGGGAGTACCGTAATTCGATTATTAAACAATTTTGTTTAAATTTGATGATGTTAATCCCCTAATCTAGAGCCCGTACCTAGTTCTTTTTTTACGCTAGTCGTCTCCGCTAGGACCTCTTCCTAATTTATCTTTACCCTTATTGTTATCGTTTTGTTATCATAAGAAGCTCTTAATTACTTACTACCACTACTAAGTAATTAGACAGTTAGGTGGGCAAATCATAAAAAATACGATAAGCAATAAAAATACATTAGAATCTCTATTCTCCCTCTGCCCTGCTTAGAAACCGACTACAGTTTATACAGTTGACATGGCAGGTGCTATATTCCAGTTTATTTCATCGTAATCACATTGGTGACGGTGTCGCGGCGTCGGGTCCTCGTCCTACTCGGCAAGAACGAGGAAACAAGTCGTAAACGAAATACAATAAGCTTAATTAAACTTAAATTACTTATCACAAAAATCAATCTATGTCTAGCGTCACATCCGGACAGAGAGTGGGTCTGTTTTAGAAAGCCGAAGGAAACAAGTTAAAGTTGAACACAATCTTTATTCCTATAGTTTTGGATTTAGCTCCATGAGTTTGCACAACATTTACTTAGTCAGAACGACCGGACATTCCCGCAAAGGCTGTCCGGCTGCAGACTGTATCACGGCAGTGTGAGTCGAAACGAAACTGGGCGTTGGCTGTATGCAAGCTCCAATCGTAAGCCACACAGGAAGCTCATGAAGATTATGTTCAGGTGGCGCAAGCAGAAAGTGTCTTGAACGTTGATGAGTTTCGATACCTAATGATGATCAATGCAATTATCGTAGAAAACCTTTACTGTTATTTCTGAAACCTAAATTCATTCAAAACTCTATTTCAGCATTTACTTCTCAACGTCTATTTATAAATATCATGAAACAAATTCCACGTTTGATTTATTTCCCTAAACTCAAGCAGAACTTCTTAGGCTGACAACCCTAAAGAAAACCAGATAGGTACAAAACGTCATTCAGTTACCAGTGTTACCACCCTTAAAATTACTAAGTACAAATTGTTGCAATATCTCAGAGATTGGGTTTATTTGAGTTAATGCTAAAAAGGCAACGTGACAATATAGAAGGTTTTCTTGTCAAGTGAATAAGAGCTATGACGTCAACAATATTTATATAATTACCTATGTAATACTAGCTACTGTTAAGGTCGTTTATCGTTATTCCTTCGGACACTGTTCAATTTTACGGGATGGAAAGTACCCTCTGCCGTGTTCGGGCGACATGCTTACGTCTCTGGGCCATGCACCAAATGCCGCGTCGATCGTGTGAGCCGCTGAGCCGCAGACAGGTAACAAACAACAAACATATACTTGTGTTATGTACACCTGCTTTTGTATTTTGTAACAAGGGTACCTTTATGAAATTATCTTCTTTAATTTATTCCTCATAGCAACAGTTTTTTTATTTTGTTCTCTGTTATATTTAATGATGTCATGCGGTCATGCCCCCATAAAGAGAATGATCCGTGCTGTGCGCCCACATAGTCGAAATGGCAACTGGTCAGAGAAACTCAATGCTCATAAAAATGGTATCAGATAGTGCTTAGAAAAACATCTGTGTAATGGCTTCATGTTACTTTATTTGGGTAAGCTGTAAAATATTAATAACAACATGCCTGCTTTTGTTTAGTAGGTAGGTAATAGGTAGTAAGAAAAAAGGTAATAGTTATTTGGTTAACTTTGTATTGTGCATTTCTTATTTGCAGTATTTGAAGGCTAAATGTATATATGTTAGTAAAAATCTTGCCACAAAAATAAAAAGGAACCCAAAAAGGAGGCAAAATAATTATCTCAAACAAAACCAATGATAGAGTTATGAATGTTATGATAGAGGTGGAGAGGATAACTCTTCCCGCATCTACAGTAGAGTTCATAAATATGTGTAAATTTCAGTACCTTATACATCGATTTAGTATATAATAGATACACAATCAGCAGGAATATGTGGCACGGGCACGACAAAACTTATGCCGAATCGACTTTGGCATAAGTTTTGCTCTTAGTCTTGTTCCGACCGAAGACAGTGGCAGTTGTCAATAATGATTAAATGTTCGATAAAAAATGCGTAAATAACAGCAATAAAACAGAAAACAAGGATGAAATGTCTTATTTTACGTTAGTTCTATTTATAATTAAACATATTGTAACGGAACTAGCTTCTCCTAAGCTATTTCGTCACTTCACAAAATAATTTGTAGGCGGAAAAAGTTAATAATAAATAATACTAAAAATAAATTATAATTTTAGAAGCAAATAAGTCAATACTATGAAGGGGCTTTGTAATTGTTATAATCAAACTTAATCCATTTATAATGTATGTAAGCTAAGTTAAAAAAGGGCAATATTCAGTAACAATTACTTAAAAATAAAATTAAATAAATAAAGTTTTAGAACCAGTATAAAACTTGAATCAGTATAAATGCTTAAAATTCTTGGGAAGGAATGAATAAATTATTGTTGCTAAGCGAAATTTAAATTAAAAGAAATTGAGTCCTATTTGTTAGACATTACGATATGTTTGACAATACAGTTAGAAAAAGGGACGCCATCTTTACGTTAGACGCATCTATAATACGGAATAAACAAATGTCTAAATAGAAAATCAACTTTAAACTAAAGGCCATAATGTCGGAATTGGAACCGATGTAAGACTTGTAGCAGGGCCGCCATTCTTGTACGTCGGCGCCAGGTGCCCAGATGTCTAGACATCATTAGAGTTCTGTCTAGATAGAAAGTGAACTTTAAACTAAGGGACATAATGTTGGAATTTGAAGCGATGTAAGACTTGTAAGAGTTGGAATTGGGCCGCCATGTTTCTGCACCGCGCCGGGAGAGCGGACGTCTAGATAGAAAATGAACTTTAAATTTAAGGGAATAATGTCGGAATTTGAAGCGATGTAAGACTTGTAAGAGGGCCGCCATTTTTTGTACGCCGCACCGGGAGGGCGAATGGTTACTCGTAGATAGAAAATGAACTGTAAACTGAAGGTCATTATGCTGGAATTTGAAGCGATGTAAGACTTGTAAAAGTTGTCGGGGTCGAGAAGGCATAAATAGATGTGAATAAGGGTGATCTTGACTTTTGCTTGGCGGTCGTCAGAGGAGTAAGTTGTAGCCGAAAACTGGGAGCAGATTTTTATTATATTGTACTTATGTATTTGTACATATTATTTAACTGGGGTAATTTAGTATATAAATATTTGGCTTTTTGTTGGCGGGCTTCGGAGGAGTAAGTTGTAGCCGAAAACTGGGAGCAGATCTTTATTATATTGTACTTATGTATTTGTACATATTTTTTTAACTGGGTTAATTTAGGATATTAATATTTGGGTTTATAACAATCGTCGGTTGGGTGAATTGTTGCTGCCACTGGGAGGTTGGAGTTAATACTTATTTCTTGGGTATTTGTGGACATCATTTAAATGGGTTAATTTAGAATTTAATTATGGGGTTTTGATGATGCATCTCGATGAGATATAATGGATTCACAGCCTGAAATTTGGGGTATATTATTTAATTGTGTTAGTTTAAGGTTTAATATTTGTGTTCCAGGTATTTAACTTATAGTGAATGTTTTGCTTGGTGTTAATTTTGTTTTTAATTCCAGGTCTCCGCTTTGTTCGACTTACTTGGTAGTCGTTGGGCTGAGATCCAGGCAGACGTTGATAACAATTATAAAACTTCACTTACATTTTGGTTAAGGGATATTTGAATATCAGATCTTATCTTTTAACCAAGTAAGTCAAGGGTTTTCGCGTACGGCTCTGACGGCTGTTAACTCGCGTTTCGTCAGATATCACTAGCAATATTCTGTAAATTTGCTCTTCAGGTACCGTAACTGGAACCGATGCTTTGGCAGTGGGGACGGTATGCAGAATATGTATTAGTGATAGTCCCTTATTTATATATTTATATATCGACCACCTTAGGTATTTATCCGACTCGGATGCCAACTTAAGGCTTTCATTAGCCGGCGGAACAGTCTTAGGATTACACACAGGAATTCTAGTTCCGAAGACTTTGTCATGATAGATTTAGCTGGTCTAGCAGGGTATCTTTACACCGAGATATTCTGACACTACACATCTACACGATTAATTGTAAATGTAAGAGTTACGTGACTCTTTAGTTTGGTTCAAAACAGTAGAATTTTAGGGTTTGTTAGGTAGTTAGAAGTTTCCTCATTACACCGTGAGGAGCTTTAATACACATAATTGTGCTTTAGCTAGGCAAGAAATCGTCGGATCACGTAAAACAACAAAATAACGATAAAAGTTGAAGTATCTACATAACTAAATAAATTATAACGATTATAGTAAAATTAACTATATTTCAAATAATAAGAATTTAAATATTATGCGAATAAATTCAATAAGTTAAAAGCCAAGGCAAATATTGTGTGAAGTCAATTCATAAGATGAATGACACTTCACGACTAACTAGACTGTGGTAGAGAGGGCGTTTAAAACGTCAAACTGATGTATTGGTAGAAAGCGTTGAGAATGATTTCGAGCCGGGTTTGGATGATTTAAAGCAGAAAAATGACTGTTTTCAAGTTAAATTAAGCTGCAGTCTTACTTCGAGAAACATAAAAGTGATATAACGTCGGCCAAGTTAAATCAGTGATTGAAAAGTGATCAAATAGATCAAATAGTTAATCAATAATACTCCAGCCAGATTGATTCATAGCTAGCATTATGAAACTGGAGGATTCTAAGTATGAACCTCATAAAACCAGTCTGGGCTTATCACGGGCAGAAGTCCCGAAGCGTTACTTCCCGTAGAGTGGAAAACAAGTGCACTTCATACAAGATAGGACTAGATTGTTTTAGAATGAAAACAAATTTCCAGATAGAATCAATACCAGTTATTTTACCTTTTAAACTGAATCAATCAAGCTATGAGTTTTAAATATAAAACAAGTAGTGGGTAAAGAGCCCAAATTACCATCCTTATTATGTTTCTTGAGGTTAAGATTAACCTAGGGATATTGGTTTCAATTATTAGGAGAACAAACCTAAGTAAAAACCTAGCTAGCATGCTAATTCTGCATCTCTAAGTAAGAAGCACTACTTATATGTATTGAAATGGTCAAATTTACCGTTAAAGTAAAATTCAAATAAAAGGCTAGAAAGTCTTACATAAATTATTTTGATTGTTGATAACAAATAGATAGTATGTGGAGCAATATACAGTCTGGGACGTATTGTACAGCTTCCTGCGGCGGAATGGGGCAGGAAGCCTTCCCCTAAATTAGGGGGGGCCCTCATAAGCCATTTCATTATATATATTTAGCGTCACCGAGAACCATAAAACTCATTTTAATCGACATTAGATTTTATTACTTGAAAGCGATGAAGTAAAACCACCTTCTAATTCTGCTACTCAGTTGCCTTAACATGTCAGGGTTAGGTATGGTTATTCTAGGCTTGTATCTGATACTAGGAATCTAGGTCCCCTGATAAAACTATAAATTTGGGCCGGAGATACAATATTAACTCCCTATGTTGGTTGATTGTATCTGTATACCATATTCAAATCCAATAAGTACCTAATAATTGGATAAACAGGGTATGGAAATAAATGCTATAATTATTATAGAAAAATTAGAATTACAATTCTTCAGATATAAAATTTCTAATACAAATAATAATGAAAATTAGGTCTAGTTTCAATCTAAGCTCTGGTTGTACTATGGGAGCTAAACAATGATATGCATACTTGTAAAGGAGAATACTCACTTGAAAGTAAAGTAAACATCCATGACTCAGGGACAAAGTTTTTATTTCACAAATATTTGCCTGCGTCAGGTTTCGAACCTGGGACTGCTAGCTTTGTGGGCTGGGTCATTACCAACCGGCTAACATTCATTAATATGTCAATATAAAAGTCATATGAGTTAATATACTATAATAGTAGAGCAAATATAAATTTAATTAATATTTTAGGTTGTATTCAAATCGATTAAAGTCATTAAAGTATAAGAATCTGATAACATTTATTATTACTGAAAATATTGCTGGATTTTCAAATAATGGGGTAAAACAAGTTGTTAGGGTATTTCTGTTTCAATGCATAAAGTAAATCATAAGTATATATCCATTTTATAAGTTGACTATTAAGTATTAATTAGGTTCATTAGGTAAGTTAGGAAAGTAAACTATAAGTCTTAATTAGTTTGAAAAGAACTTGGTTGCTACTGTCATAACTAGGAGTACTACCACTATGATGATCACATTCTATAACAAAGGCCAAAATATAAATAAAACTAGCTTCATAAATTTAGGGTTCCTTATCACATCATTTCTGATATGAACACTTAACAATTCCAAATTAACAACTAAATATTTTACCAATGGGTTTAACTCCTTAATTGTTATTATTACAATTATTAGGAGGTTAACTGGTCTTTTACAATTTGGTGCCGTGACCAGGATGTATGACTTATTTACAATATGGTAAACCATAACCAGAATATTTAAATAAATATGGGATTGAGTGCTATAATATTAGTCGGTGACTAAATTAGTTGGCACTTTTACTTTTAACATCAATGAAATATTGTAATCAGTTTGCAATACTGTAGTGAATTGTTGGGTGTTCATATCTGAAGTGATTATTACTTGTATGTAGCTAAATAAGTAGTGATCGCTTGTAGCGATCACAATTTGTTGACGTGGTGGATTAGAACATTTAAGACTTATAGTTGACTGTAAATGGGTGATCATTAATTTAAAGCTCAATAGGGGTTCGCAAAAACATTAACAGAAACATAACATTGAACTAACTTACAAAGTAACATACAAAGCATCTATATTATATGAGAAATAAAACACAGATAGTATAAACATTATCGGTTGTAATCTTAACTTTACATGAAGTTTATGTTATCATAATTCTTCATTTCCTTTTAAATTTTCTGCATTTCCATGTAATGTTGGCGTAGTGAAGTGGCATTGTCTTTTACGTTCCGTGGGTGTCGTAAGGAGAGATTATTTTAGAGAAGATTATTAGGTTGGACTGTCAAGCTTTTGCAGCAATGTTACTCGATGTTGCTTCTTGAATTCACAAATTTGTTGAAGTAGCATTGAGGCTTCATGTACTCTGCCTAAGTTGAAATGCGGGTGAGAGGTTGAGCTTCATGTTAATAAACCCTTGACGTTATTCAATTCATGATTTCAAACACCAAGTCGGGTCTCTTCTATTTATCGGGAGCACTAAAGATTAGTTCACTTTTCTATTAGTAAACAACAAAATTGAAGCGCGAACGGAGATCCTTGCAGCTATACAAGAGCAATATTTTCTCACTAATTACTTGTGGATGTGCTATTGTCTATCCAAATACGATTGTAATAATTAATGGGTCGTCGCGGTCGATACCTTGATCGATATTATTCTGTAATCGTCACAGATAGTAATAATATGATGGCAATTATTTGGCAACGTTTGACGTTAGCCTACGCAGTTGTTAAGGGTGTTTGAGACACGTAAATAAACGCGCGTGGGGTATTTAAAAGGATAAGAGATGTTTAATAATAACACAATAAAATATTACATAAAAGTTGGCGGGTTACTTTATTAAATATCAACTGGTTTATTTTATATATCTAGTTAAATTGTTAATCGTTGAAGTACAGTATGTTGTCTCCACTATGATGCAACAACAAAACTGTTTTGGTATGCGTTGGGCTAGTTCTTGAGGGATTAGCGTGGTCGGCTGGAATCGCCATTAATAACACTTTTAGAGGCTACTAGGTGAAGTTCCTAGTCATGAACGTTTATTCATTAAAAAGTATATCTATTTATACATGCTGGGTTGCAGTGAGCTAGGCAATATGCGTTTATGTAGCAGTAAACTATTACGTTACTGTTAGACAATTAAAGGGCTAATCATCATACTATAAAGGCATTATTGATTAAATTAAATTCAGCTATTTGATAGTTATCTATTTACTTTAGCATAAAGGTAATTGCGGGTTCCATTGCGACAAACCCTCCTATATAGTTTGTTCTGGAAATAAGTTATAAAAAAAAATTAAAATAAAAAAAACCCACATATTTACAATAATAATATTTTATTTTATAAAGCTTTTATACCATACATAGGGTTAAGTAAGTTACCTTGACTACAGTAGAGCGACCTATTAACGTGAAAATAGTTTATATAAAAAATAGTATATAAACTATAACAAAATTTAATATTTTTAAACAAAACTTCATTTACATGTTTGTTCTTTTTAGTCAAATTATTGGCTAGACAAGTTAATTTTGTTTAGTGGAAGTGAGTGAGTGTTTGTGCGCATAAAAGATAATATAAAAGGGAAAGATAATTAAAACTCAGAACAATTAGGGGGCGTCAATCTGACTTTAAAGATGATAATGAGAACGGTGAACACCTTATCTATTAAATTAAACATAATAAGCGAAGAAATTCAAAATTCAAAACAAAAAAAAAATTAAATAGGAACATGTAGCAAGTATATTATTATTATTAAACAATTATAAGGTTATCAAAATATGGAGAAAACATAATTATTGAAATTCACTAAAGGAAATCAAAATAATTTACAACTATTGTGGGGTTGGTATTGGATACCTTAAGATTTTTTAAAGTTGGGCTTTGTTTTATAATACAAAGAAAATACTTGTAGAAGCAAATTAATAAATCCAAAATGATAAACAGTAAATACAAAAATAGCTACTTGTTATTTTCTTCCTCTAAAACGCGCTTGAAAGTTAGTGATTGACCGTCTTAACTTACTGTCGGAGATAAGGATGCTAGACAAGTTATTATATTTCATTAACAGGAGTTGGCGACTAAATAGGGTTGAGAACTAAGAAGGGGGCGCAATTAAATTAGGCAGTCACAACTAGCAAATATGATATAGGGAATAATTTTGTTTTTCACACCGGGTTCTAACTGAGTACTCATCCTAGTAATATTGAAAGATGAAATTATTGAACAGTTTTATTTGTAATGGGACACCAGGGGGCGTTTTAAGGTGATTAAACATATAAGAGATAAATTCAATTAGATATATCACGAAACAATTAAAACAATTGCTTATGTCATGTCATATCTGTCAAAATTAAATTATAAGAACATAGTTAAGGTCCGCGGTTACTCTCAAAAAATCAAAGGGTTTATTCAACGAGTTCAAAACACTTGTGCCCGTTCCTGTCTTGGCGTTCCATTGTAGGTTCATGTCACACTTCACTTTAATAAACGCCACTTTCTTAAAATTCTACATAGACGCAAGCCTCATCTGGCATGTCTCCTCTTGGGGTAGCTAAACACCAGGCCTCAACATATCTCTTCGGGAAAATTGTCTTTCGTAAGCCACGGGGTTCATGGCAATGAGGGTCACCATTGTTGTCCATCAACATACGTTAACTGCTTTTCGTGAGTTTCAAATATGTAGCGACAAAGTGTTGAAAAAAAAAATCCGTCCCACCGCTCAGGAATCTGAAATGTAAACATAATTTAAAGCTCAAGGCTCAAAAGGTAGAGAAAATTTCAGAAATGACACTAATTGCGTCTATTTGGTTCGTTACATACCTGCGTTTGCGCCTCACAGGAGCATGATGTTACTTGCTGTTTGTACATCTCATTGACTTTGCAAAATGTAATTTGGGGTTTCAATCGGGTTTTCTCGGTCTTTGATTTACTTTTGTTGCGAATAGTGTAATGTAAATAATGTATTTGTTAACTTATCATAGATAAATTCTTTTTCTTTAAAGTCACAGACTGTATAAATTTGTGTAAAGCGGAGTTTGCACGGCATGACATGTTTTAAGCCGGCCTTACACGGTCTATGTCGGATTGTGGGTTCGTGGTTTGAGTTCCTATTATTAATTAAGAAAGCACGAATTTGCATATAATTTAACTATCACATAATAATATAACGATAAT
Organism: Tortrix viridana; assembly: GCA_963241965.1. Classification (NCBI taxonomy): domain Eukaryota; kingdom Metazoa; phylum Arthropoda; class Insecta; order Lepidoptera; family Tortricidae; genus Tortrix; species Tortrix viridana. The sequence goes on from OY725171.1 coordinate 42,679,814, forward strand.
GTAAACTTTTTCTGATTATGAATTTCGGATATTGATCTGACAGATTAATCTGACATACGTTATGAATTCTGAACGCACCCATTTTCATACATTATTTATGGTCGAACACATATTCTCGAGATTCAGATTATGAATTTAGTTGACATTGCAATAATAAGTATAGATACCTACTGACGTTCGTGAGATAACTGATTAATCGGAATTTTTAAGACAGTATGAGGCAAGTCACCGGGATTTGTATTATGAATTCAGAGTCTTGAATCGGATTATGTATGACCGGCCTTATCTAGTTCTTTTTGGTTTTAATAGTGAGTAAGGAAATGTAGTGTGTATTAGTAAAGTTGAAAGATTTAACAAATAAGGACAGTCTTGTTTATATAGCTTCTGAGTGGAAAGGGAGAGGCCTGTCCATGATTATTTACTAAGAGGACATTAAATACTAGCCCCCTTACTAATAAACGTTGAGTAACGGCTGAGTAGTTATACAATGCTTTGTCCTTATCTGTCATTGTGACATTTGAATTCGACAGATAAGGACAAAGCATTGTATAACTACTCAGCCGTTACTCAACGTTTATTAGTAAGGGGGTTAAAGTTGGAAAGTTAGATGGGTTAGTGAATTTGAATGAAATCCTTGGAAGTTATTAATCATAGATAGAGGGGTGAGTTGGCGGCCTTTCGTTAGGTAGGTTAAGGAAAATTTATACTAACAGTAAATTATTTAAATTTTTAAAAATATATATAAAAAAAAAAAAATTAGAGCGAAAGTAACTAGAGGCGTCTAGGATGGTTGGTCAGGATAAAGTCTTTGGAAAAAAAAAATAGAAGGGGGTTATATATAAACTTATAAGAAAAAAATTAGATCTTTTTGGAAAAAAAAGGGGATTCAAGGGGTTTTGCAACCAAATATATAATAGTTGAAGAAAGAAAAAAAAAAAAAAAACAAAATTAAATTAAATTAAGAAAAATTTTAAATTAAAAAGTAAAATCTAATGGTGGGAAGTAAAATTTGGATACCGCAATTAATATTTAAAGAAAAAAAAAACGGAATGGTTTCTCTCTGGATTTATATCACTGAAGTTAAGTGACAGATGTTTGTCTTATCAATTTTTAGTTGTTTTTGCTAATTTGATTTGTCGGTTAGTTAGAAATAGTTAGAATTATAAATAGGAAGAATATATCATAATACCACGATAAAAATAAAACTAAATTAATTTAGTGTCACGTTCGAACAGTACAGTGGAATGTTTAGTGGAGTGAATCAGAGATTGAGGAAGGAAGACAACTATATAATTTTCAATTAGGGACAGACAAGACATTTATTTGCAACAGACAGTAAATATTGGAATTGGACTTACCTAGGTAAGAGGCTATGCATTTCAATGTTCTGCGAATAGTGATACGGGTTTTACTGTTATTTAACCGGAGACATAAAACTTATACAACAGATCTCTTTGTGAGGGAGTGGTAGGTAAGTCGATACGTTCGGCAATTCCAAAGTTAATTTTGGCCACAGGGAGATCTTTCCTATACAGTGCCCGGGAGGCGTTTGATATTCACTCTACTCATACCCCATTGAGTTTATGAGAATAGTTATGGATAATTATTCTTGATAGAGTTGTGGTAAATGTTAAGATATGACTGGTAGAAACTATAAGTAATGGAGTTTGTATAGAGGGATATATAAAGGCTTTTTAACACAAATAGCCAGATGTGCAACATTTTGTGACAAAATGTCAATATCTTTATATATTGCTATTAGAGCTGAAACTGCCTGAGAAACAGTTTTCCTTCATATGAACTAAATGCGCTTGGTTCCAGAGATATTATTAGACATAACCACAGTTCGAAGTTAAGAATAAGAGTTATTTCTATGAACATAAGCTAAATGGTATAAAAACACATATACATCATATTTCAGGATGGTTTTAATAAATGACAGTAAAATTTGTTGAGATTATTTTGTGAATTAGTGGTTAGAATATTTTCTTCCTGTTGAGTAGAGAGGAATAGTAAGTGGAAAGTTAAAATGGTGATTGGAGACAGAAAGAAACATATTCTAAAGGGGGCGGATGTAACGGAACTAGCTTCTCCTAAGCTATTTCGTCACTTCACAAAATAATTTGTAGGCGGAAAAAGTTAATAATAAATAATACTAAAAATAAATTATAATTTTAGAAGCAAATAAGTCAATACTATGAAGGGGCTTTGTAATTGTTATAATCAAACTTAATCCATTTATAATGTATGTAAGCTAAGTTAAAAAAGGGCAATATTCAGTAACAATTACTTAAAAATAAAATTAAATAAATAAAGTTTTAGAACCAGTATAAAACTTGAATCAGTATAAATGCTTAAAATTCTTGGGAAGGAATGAATAAATTATTGTTGCTAAGCGAAATTTAAATTAAAAGAAATTGAGTCCTATTTGTTAGACATTACGATATGTTTGACAATACAGTTAGAAAAAGGGACGCCATCTTTACGTTAGACGCATCTATAATACGGAATAAACAAATGTCTAAATAGAAAATCAACTTTAAACTAAAGGCCATAATGTCGGAATTGGAACCGATGTAAGACTTGTAGCAGGGCCGCCATTCTTGTACGTCGGCGCCAGGTGCCCAGATGTCTAGACATCATTAGAGTTCTGTCTAGATAGAAAGTGAACTTTAAACTAAGGGACATAATGTTGGAATTTGAAGCGATGTAAGACTTGTAAGAGTTGGAATTGGGCCGCCATGTTTCTGCACCGCGCCGGGAGAGCGGACGTCTAGATAGAAAATGAACTTTAAATTTAAGGGAATAATGTCGGAATTTGAAGCGATGTAAGACTTGTAAGAGGGCCGCCATTTTTTGTACGCCGCACCGGGAGGGCGAATGGTTACTCGTAGATAGAAAATGAACTGTAAACTGAAGGTCATTATGCTGGAATTTGAAGCGATGTAAGACTTGTAAAAGTTGTCGGGGTCGAGAAGGCATAAATAGATGTGAATAAGGGTGATCTTGACTTTTGCTTGGCGGTCGTCAGAGGAGTAAGTTGTAGCCGAAAACTGGGAGCAGATTTTTATTATATTGTACTTATGTATTTGTACATATTATTTAACTGGGGTAATTTAGTATATAAATATTTGGCTTTTTGTTGGCGGGCTTCGGAGGAGTAAGTTGTAGCCGAAAACTGGGAGCAGATCTTTATTATATTGTACTTATGTATTTGTACATATTTTTTTAACTGGGTTAATTTAGGATATTAATATTTGGGTTTATAACAATCGTCGGTTGGGTGAATTGTTGCTGCCACTGGGAGGTTGGAGTTAATACTTATTTCTTGGGTATTTGTGGACATCATTTAAATGGGTTAATTTAGAATTTAATTATGGGGTTTTGATGATGCATCTCGATGAGATATAATGGATTCACAGCCTGAAATTTGGGGTATATTATTTAATTGTGTTAGTTTAAGGTTTAATATTTGTGTTCCAGGTATTTAACTTATAGTGAATGTTTTGCTTGGTGTTAATTTTGTTTTTAATTCCAGGTCTCCGCTTTGTTCGACTTACTTGGTAGTCGTTGGGCTGAGATCCAGGCAGACGTTGATAACAATTATAAAACTTCACTTACATTTTGGTTAAGGGATATTTGAATATCAGATCTTATCTTTTAACCAAGTAAGTCAAGGGTTTTCGCGTACGGCTCTGACGGCTGTTAACTCGCGTTTCGTCAGATATCACTAGCAATATTCTGTAAATTTGCTCTTCAGGTACCGTAACTGGAACCGATGCTTTGGCAGTGGGGACGGTATGCAGAATATGTATTAGTGATAGTCCCTTATTTATATATTTATATATCGACCACCTTAGGTATTTATCCGACTCGGATGCCAACTTAAGGCTTTCATTAGCCGGCGGAACAGTCTTAGGATTACACACAGGAATTCTAGTTCCGAAGACTTTGTCATGATAGATTTAGCTGGTCTAGCAGGGTATCTTTACACCGAGATATTCTGACACTACACATCTACACGATTAATTGTAAATGTAAGAGTTACGTGACTCTTTAGTTTGGTTCAAAACAGTAGAATTTTAGGGTTTGTTAGGTAGTTAGAAGTTTCCTCATTACACCGTGAGGAGCTTTAATACACATAATTGTGCTTTAGCTAGGCAAGAAATCGTCGGATCACGTAAAACAACAAAATAACGATAAAAGTTGAAGTATCTACATAACTAAATAAATTATAACGATTATAGTAAAATTAACTATATTTCAAATAATAAGAATTTAAATATTATGCGAATAAATTCAATAAGTTAAAAGCCAAGGCAAATATTGTGTGAAGTCAATTCATAAGATGAATGACACTTCACGACTAACTAGACTGTGGTAGAGAGGGCGTTTAAAACGTCAAACTGATGTATTGGTAGAAAGCGTTGAGAATGATTTCGAGCCGGGTTTGGATGATTTAAAGCAGAAAAATGACTGTTTTCAAGTTAAATTAAGCTGCAGTCTTACTTCGAGAAACATAAAAGTGATATAACGTCGGCCAAGTTAAATCAGTGATTGAAAAGTGATCAAATAGATCAAATAGTTAATCAATAATACTCCAGCCAGATTGATTCATAGCTAGCATTATGAAACTGGAGGATTCTAAGTATGAACCTCATAAAACCAGTCTGGGCTTATCACGGGCAGAAGTCCCGAAGCGTTACTTCCCGTAGAGTGGAAAACAAGTGCACTTCATACAAGATAGGACTAGATTGTTTTAGAATGAAAACAAATTTCCAGATAGAATCAATACCAGTTATTTTACCTTTTAAACTGAATCAATCAAGCTATGAGTTTTAAATATAAAACAAGTAGTGGGTAAAGAGCCCAAATTACCATCCTTATTATGTTTCTTGAGGTTAAGATTAACCTAGGGATATTGGTTTCAATTATTAGGAGAACAAACCTAAGTAAAAACCTAGCTAGCATGCTAATTCTGCATCTCTAAGTAAGAAGCACTACTTATATGTATTGAAATGGTCAAATTTACCGTTAAAGTAAAATTCAAATAAAAGGCTAGAAAGTCTTACATAAATTATTTTGATTGTTGATAACAAATAGATAGTATGTGGAGCAATATACAGTCTGGGACGTATTGTACAGCTTCCTGCGGCGGAATGGGGCAGGAAGCCTTCCCCTAAATTAGGGGGGGCCCTCATAAGCCATTTCATTATATATATTTAGCGTCACCGAGAACCATAAAACTCATTTTAATCGACATTAGATTTTATTACTTGAAAGCGATGAAGTAAAACCACCTTCTAATTCTGCTACTCAGTTGCCTTAACATGTCAGGGTTAGGTATGGTTATTCTAGGCTTGTATCTGATACTAGGAATCTAGGTCCCCTGATAAAACTATAAATTTGGGCCGGAGATACAATATTAACTCCCTATGTTGGTTGATTGTATCTGTATACCATATTCAAATCCAATAAGTACCTAATAATTGGATAAACAGGGTATGGAAATAAATGCTATAATTATTATAGAAAAATTAGAATTACAATTCTTCAGATATAAAATTTCTAATACAAATAATAATGAAAATTAGGTCTAGTTTCAATCTAAGCTCTGGTTGTACTATGGGAGCTAAACAATGATATGCATACTTGTAAAGGAGAATACTCACTTGAAAGTAAAGTAAACATCCATGACTCAGGGACAAAGTTTTTATTTCACAAATATTTGCCTGCGTCAGGTTTCGAACCTGGGACTGCTAGCTTTGTGGGCTGGGTCATTACCAACCGGCTAACATTCATTAATATGTCAATATAAAAGTCATATGAGTTAATATACTATAATAGTAGAGCAAATATAAATTTAATTAATATTTTAGGTTGTATTCAAATCGATTAAAGTCATTAAAGTATAAGAATCTGATAACATTTATTATTACTGAAAATATTGCTGGATTTTCAAATAATGGGGTAAAACAAGTTGTTAGGGTATTTCTGTTTCAATGCATAAAGTAAATCATAAGTATATATCCATTTTATAAGTTGACTATTAAGTATTAATTAGGTTCATTAGGTAAGTTAGGAAAGTAAACTATAAGTCTTAATTAGTTTGAAAAGAACTTGGTTGCTACTGTCATAACTAGGAGTACTACCACTATGATGATCACATTCTATAACAAAGGCCAAAATATAAATAAAACTAGCTTCATAAATTTAGGGTTCCTTATCACATCATTTCTGATATGAACACTTAACAATTCCAAATTAACAACTAAATATTTTACCAATGGGTTTAACTCCTTAATTGTTATTATTACAATTATTAGGAGGTTAACTGGTCTTTTACAATATTCTAGTTTTTTATATTATTTTTACAGTTTTATATAATGCTAGAATGAGTAGTAGGTATCATTGTCATAAGTTATATTTAATAATGACTAACTATTGAGTTTCTTGCGGCGCTTCTTCTCAGCAATGGTCTCCTCTTAGGAAGCGCTGGTAGATTTTGACGAGTAAAAGTGCCCGTGCGACCTAAGTACATACTTACTGAATAAATATATTTTATCTTTTTTTTAAACTAAGGTTTTTCTAGCTGAATGAAATGATGACGTACATCTAATCCCATACTAACATTATAAATGCGAAAGTTACTCTGTCTGTCTGTTACCTCTTCACGCTTAAACCGCTGAACCGATTTAGATGAAATTTGGTATGGAGATCCGGGGAAGGACATAGGATAGTTTTTATTCCAGAAATTTGATAGTTCCTGTGGGATACACGATAAATGACTTCTACGCAGACGGAGTCGCGGGCAAAAAGCTAGTAAGTAATAAGTCACTCAGCAGCGCAGAGAAACACGCAACGAAACTGACAGATTCTCTCTCTAGTGTCACACGCTACTTGAACAATATGTTAAAGCGAACATGTGGGAAAAACTTGATATGACAAGACGTATCATCGGCACTGTCCAAACATGCATGGCCGTTCACATGTCGCCGAGCATACGACGTAATAGTTCCACTGCGGGGCATACGCCTTCTCTCGTTTGGAGAGCGTCAATAAAGGTAGCCAGACCATAGAGATATAGAAATCGCATACAAAGTGTTATTTTTAACTGTTATCTTTGTTATTACCCGGATTACCTAGCTAGCAAGCAGAGGGCTCAAACATCTTCGTTTGGATTGAAATGGTTTCTTAAAACATGACAATTAGACGACATTAAAATAATATCTTCCTAATACACCATGGCTTATTAATTAAGAATTGGGATTTATTAACACAGTGACATAGTTTATGATTATTTCATTACCTACTGTGCCGCAGTTGATAATAGGTTTATTGGATCGAATTCAAATATCCTCGGTGATACTGCAATACCTACTTACCGGTAATTAAAAAATTCAATAGGTTATAAAATGCACTTTACTGACTTGCTTTGTGAATTACAATGTGCATTTTTCTCTTTCTTGAATATGCGGTATTGCAATATCACCGACGATATGTACCTACACAGGTACATCTTACATCTTTGATCCTCTAGCAGCTAGAGGATCAAAGGACAGTCAACTCCGAATGTTATGAAACAGTGTGTGCCCCAAAAGTGTTGTCAGCTTGGTGCGACAAGCGGCCGCAGTCAGGAATCCGGCACTAGGTCGTTCTAAAAAAGGGGCACAGGCAGCTTAAAGTTTAAAAAAAAAAATTTTTGAGATTTTTTTTTTTTAATACAACATGGTTTTAATATTTCAATTTAGACATATTTGCAAGAGACTGATTGACAGGTTACGGTGCCACTTTTTTTAGAACGACCCTCCTTTGGCATCATGATAATGCCGCACCGCAGACTTCTGCTAGACCCCTCGAGTATTTCTATTCAAAATACGTGTCTATCCTGCCTCATCCGTCACATTCTCCTGACTTAGCACCTTATGATTTTAACTCTTTCCAAAAACAATGAAAAAAAAATCCAGCCTATATACGTCCCACTGCTGGGCACAGGCCTCCACTCACAATGAGAGGGTTCGGGCTATAGTCCCCACGCGGGCCCAGTGCGGATTGGGAACTTCGCACACACCGTCAAATTGCTTTGCAGGTGTGTGCAGGTTTCCTCACAATGTTTTCCTTCACCAAAAAGCTCATCAAAAAAAAAAAGAAAAAACAAGAAAAAAAATTAAAGAAAAATTAAAGAGCAAGCGGTTTGAAAGTAAAGAAGATACCCTGGCAGCCTACAATTTTGAGATTTCTCAGGTGTCTAAAGAAGAGTGGTCATTGGTATTTTTCAAATGGTTTAGACGGATGGAAAAATTTACACGTGTTCATGGTGAATATTTTGAAAAAATCGATACCTGTCGATAAAGAATAAATCTTGTAATTTTTGAGAATCTAATTTCTTTTGGCATGACCCTCGTATGTGTTAGTTTTACATTTTTATGTAAGTATAAGGTATTAAGGTATTTGTAAATATGGGCCTCGTTGCCTAAAATAAAAGTTTTCTATTTTTATTTTAAAACGTATATATAATTCAGTTCATTGCCTTAATAACTGCAATGTGATGTGATGATATTCTGGCAATCCGAGTATAATGCTTAAGGAACCAATGCTGTGAAATTCAAGTTTGAATCGCACTGGAACAGTTACCCAGAACCTATAATCGTCACTAATAGGAAGTAGGATTTTATCAGCACAACGGTTTTAGTGCCAAAAATTAAAACTAGGTTTGTGAATTTGATCTAAGACCATTTTATCCGTAACTATTCCAAATGTAAGATATAGACTAATAAAGTTTGGTGAGTCTGCTACGTGATGATGAGTCGTCCACGTTTACTCAGGGCTCGGATCTCGACCTCTCACGAAGAACACCTACATGAGTAATTGTTGGAAAGTAGGCCGCCGTGAGGCGCCGTAGTTACGCAACTATAGCTAACTGTAGCCCGTTAAAACTCTAGTAAAGTTTGCTGCTAAAAGTAAATTAAAATTCTGGGTCCTCATTTTTAAACGACGCATTACTTTGAATTTATAAAAATGTATAAAAGCTACAATATTCCTGTTTATTACAGGTACATTTTTATTGTTTTTTATTTAAAGTACGTGGGTCATTATTAAATTTTGTGCAGGTAAACTTGTCCCAACCTAAAAAAAGTTGTTTCCGTTTACATTATCCTTTTCTGCGGTTAAGTATTTGAGTAAAATGATGAACGATGTTCATTATAAAAAAGCCGGTCAAGTGGGAGTCGGACTCGCGCACCGAGATCGACCAAACTTATGCAAATAGTTCGTAAATCACGGGAATCGAGTCTCGAAGATTTTTCCCTCTTTTTCCGAGTTTTCCCTTGGAGCTGTGAAAAAATCAAACTTCTAAGCTAATAACGCAATCAAAAGCTGACAAAGCTGACGCTCACTAAGTATGAGTGTGTAAACTTAGTGCGTGTCAGTTTATATTGGACTTTATTTTTTATGTGATGTAACTATAAATTAACGGTTTTCAGATTTTTTTCCTTTATTTATGCTCTAAGACATTGCTTCTTGCTAAATTTCATGATTCTAAGTCAACGGGAAGTACCCTATAGGTCTTGATTCCCTTGAGATTCCCTTGAATATGCGTAAACGGCCGTATCTTTTGATTGCGTTGACTTAGATGTTTGATTTTTTCACTGATCCAAGGGATTGCAGACTTAAGTATTTAATATTAATTTTAACTTTAGAAAAAGGGTCTTGACAGACACACAGACGGACAACAAAGTGATCCTACAAGGGTTTGTTTTTTTTTTCAATTGAGGTACGGAATCCTAAAAGAACGTCGTCAAACATCCATGCTACCTTCAAAACGACCCAACCCTGAACGCCAGTAATATAACAAATTTTTGACTAGTCTGCGTTCAGGAGGACCGGCACAACATACTCGTACATACCTGCGTTCCTTTCTAACTAATTCCCTACGAAAGAGTTGGCCATCGAGAATAAGGTACCTAGGTACTTGTGTTCGTTGTTCGGACAGTACAATTTACGCGCGACTCGACCTTTATTTATGCCAGTGCGTGCACACATTCCGAAAAATAATGAAACAACAAGAAGATAAATGTTTTCAAATTTGAACATTGTCCATGAACGCTCGGCGTCAATTTTGAAGTGTATTGTTCTTTGACTTCTTACTTTGTGGTTTCAAGCGTGCATACATTACACATGTGGCATTGTCAACTCATTCAGTGCCAAGAAATCAATATCAGTCCTATTTTGTATAGATACGAGTACTGTAAGCCGGGCATTCAATCAGTGTCATTAGCGGACAGTGTTTGTCCGTCAAAAGATGAAATATGGGCCTGCAGTACAGTCAAAGGAAATGGAAGCAAGGTCTATCTAGATTGTCAAGGCTGCTCCGCGCTACCCATCCATTGAGAACCCATCCCGTGTCCCTTCTTTTTGCCCTTGTCTATACCTACATTAAGTATAATAAAATCATTAAGACCAAAAAGTCTGTACATTCAAAATTTAAAAAAAGATACCGACCAGGGCGACCTAGGTATAATAAGTAACTGAACATAGTAAAACTATTTTTAAAATTTTTGTTTGTTTGTTTGTTTGTTTGACACACTCAAATCACATCACGTAAAAACTACTGAACGGATATTGATGAAATTTTGATAAATCTATTTAAATAAATTCAGAATCAAAATCTAGGCTACAGAAATTTTGGAAAATTTTAGAAGAAGGGAGTGAAAAGAGGGGATAAAGTTTGTATGAAAAAATTGTTTGATTGGTCTAGAATCATAAAACTCATAATAAATACTTATTAATAAAAATAAAGAAATACCTGTTACAGCATTTTTTTAGTCTCATCCAAAGACGCAAAAAATATTGTTTTTTGTTTAAAATTACTGGACTTCATACAACTATAAAATAAAACCAATTAAATTTGACCTTTGAAACTTGCGACATGTACCTACTTAAAATCTAATAAAGATAAATATAATTTCTCAGATTTCTTGAAATTTGGTTTTTATGGCGATTTCGTACGAAGAAAATCAGCTTTGCTCGGTATAAAGTAGGTAATTGGTAATACTTACAAATAAAATAATAATAATAATTAATAATAATAATAATCATCATCATCATCATCATCCATCTACTGAATCCACTGCTGGACATAGGCCTCCCCCATGGTTTGCCACAAGGACCGGTCCTGCGCCGCCGCTACAAATAAAATAAAACTACTAAGAAAATAGATAGATACTAATGTACATTGATAAATACGAATATACGTAAGACAACAAGTGTGTTCTATCAATTGTAAAAAAAAACATTAATAACTAAAACTACATTCTGCAGCCCGGTAGCACACCTCCGCCGCGAAACCGCGAAACTGTGGCGGAATCGTGATATTTAATACGAAATTGAACTTGATTTCGTTGCAAGAGTTTCGCTACTACAGTTCCGCGGCGGAGATGTGCTACCGGCGGCAATGCACAGACATTTTTTCAATGCAACCATTTTTGTTGATTCATATAAAACTCACTGTTTTCTTTACCTAACGCCTCTAAAGTTAAAAATGCAATACTGGTACTTTGTTTTTATTTATTGCGCCATTATTGACAACGCGTTCGGTTTTCGAACGCAACCTTATTTTACTTACTTGGCAACGTGAAAAGGCTTGGCTTCGGCCTTTAAATCAGACTTGTGTGTGTCTATGTCTATAGTCTTAGTATTTAGGTAACTAATATTACCGAAAATGTTACGCCTGCGCTTTTCGAACATGTCTGGATTGTATTGTGGAGATTTGTTAGTGTTCACGGATTTTCCTGAAACGATTAATATGAGGTGTCATCGCGCAGGCAGGACCGTCTCTAGCCCAAGTAGCGCCCGTTTGCAATCCAGTGCAATCAATACCCTGGCGATCCAACATCTTATCACTGGTCACCAGAACGTCGCGTCTTTGAACCACAATCTTATCACTATTCAAATCCGAACTAATGTAACCCCAACCTTTTCAATCAGTATGAAAGTGTTTGTTTGCGGGTCCGTCCTTCACTTCAAAACGGAGAAATACGAGTAAGTAAATTGATTTGAAACTTGTTTAATTTTGAAGAAACTACTATATTCGGAATATTCATTCCCATAGTAATTAATATCCCGAATATATCTTATATCTTTTATTACGGTTACTTAACTATATTATATTATAATGATAAGCGACACATTCGGGCGGGAAGTGGGTCAGTCAGTCAAACTCACAACAGACTGATGCAATAATGTTAACACTTCCAGCGCTAACCGCGCTGGACATGATGAACGTGTTAAGGTCGACGTCGACTCTGAAACCATTGTTCTGTCAGCAACTCAAATAGCTAATGAGTATACAACTGGGACACTTCACATACATTTCCTGAGATTACCTGAGCTATGGCTTACTAGGCTACTACATATAATAGTACTCTTATACAGAGACATTACAGACTCTTTATAAAAATAATAAACAACTACCTAGGTCCCTACTTTTACATCTGCAGCTATACGAGTATGCTATACAGACAGTCGAGCTCACGAACTCTGTCGTTCAATAGACATTCCACTGACATTGGAACAGTCGGCTAAGCTATACGGACAGTCGTCTCTAGCTCACGATCTCTGTGGTTCAATAGACATTCCACTGATACTAGATCAGTCGGCTAAGCTATACGGACAGTCGTCTCCAGCGCGACCCGAGCTCACGATCTCTGTGGTTCAATAGACATTCCACTGATACTAGATCAGTCGGCTAAGCTATACGGACAGTCGTCTCTAGCGCGACCCGAGCTCACGATCTCTGTGGTTCAATAGACATTCCACTGATACTGGATCAGTCGGCTAAGCTATACGGACAGTCGTCTCTAGCGCGACCCGAGCTCACGATCTCTGTGGTTCAATAGACATTCCACTGATACTGGAACAGTCGGCTAAGCTATACGGACAGTCGTCTCTAGCGCGACCCGAGCTCACGATCTCTATGGTTCAATAGACATTCCACTGATACTGGATCAGTCGGCTAAGCTATACGGACAGTCGTCTCTAGCGCGACCCGAGCTCACGATCTCTGTGGTTCAATAGACATTCCACTGAAACTGGAATAATGATGGTATAGTCTTTATTTTTTTATAGATTATAACTGCCTGGAAAGGTTAATAGATTATCGACTCTACTTTCTCGGACAGTACGAGTAGATTAAACATACACTAAAAGAATAATAGCATTCATAACTCGTTTTCCACTTTGTTACCGCCCGGCCCGACACTCAGACCGCACTTCGTAGAAAAAGGACTACGGAATACTTTTTTCAATTTCAGTTCATAAGATTATAAATGCTTTAAAAGTATAAAATCGCTTCACGCGTAAGTACCTACTTAGGTTGCGGTTACCAGAACAAAGCAGATAATAGTATTTTGTATAGATACAATGGCTTTGTCTATTCTGTTAAGTGGATAAGCTCAGGTCAAAAAATAAAGACTATAACAAAGTTTACGTCATCTACTTAGCTACAATGTCGTTAAAATCAGGTCGATCCTTAAACATACGTATACCAATTAAATTTGTTAGTAAATAACATTTAAGTAACACGTTAAATGAATATTTATCAATAAGTACTTAGTCAAATCTTCAAAACAAGAGAGCCGAATCATTGTTACATATTATTTTGGTAACCCGCGAAGAAGCTGAGTGTAAAAGTCGTGAGTCGTGACAATGTTGTGCATTGTTTGCAATCAAGGTGTTTCTAAAACTGCCAGTTAATCTATCCGTATCTCCAACGGTTTATCTCACGTGTCAAACAGACACGTCAAGGACTGCGGCTCTCGGCGAGAAAATAAAAGATATTGGATAGGATTATGAACCGTCGTTCAAATCGCTTTTAGAATATTCTTGAAACAATTAGATCTTGGGGGGGGGAGACGCCCCCAAACCACCACTCTACTCGCGACATGGACCGCGCGGAACTCGCGTGTAACGTTATTCCCACAGGAACTATCAAACTTTCCGGGATCCCTCCCCGGCTAAACCGAAAAACGGTGGTCTTCTAATTATTTACCTTACTTGACCGTTAGTACATATTTTTTTAAGTACTCGGGAGCATTTCTCAAAATTTTGGCCACGGTGAGTGACATCTCAAAATTTAAAAAAAATTGTGCCTGTCGTTGGAGTACTGAATCTATGCAGTAATTAAATAATATTATCCTTATGTGTCCCATACAAATATTTTGGGACACATTAGGATATTGTTTAATTATTGCATAGTTTCAAATACTCTAACCTCTGGCACTTTTTTTTTTTAATTTGGAGATTTCACTCACCGTGGCCAAAATTTTGAGAAATGCTCTCGGACCATCCGTTTATGAGAAGTAGGAATCAAAAAGAGGTATTCAATAGTTTTCCTAAAGAGAAACTACTTACAAGTGTAGCGTGTCTGACGTTTAAAGCGGCATACCTATAATTCGCTAATTTGTTGACTTTACAAAGGTACGTAACCTGCTCGTACGCGCATAACCTGCCACTTAAAAAAAAAAATTCTTGTGAGACTCGAAATTAACTTCTAACTAGATAAACTAGATAGGTAGGTATTTATGGGGAATCATCAATCTAAAAAGTCAGTTTTAACCTACCTATTTCTAGTTAAGTATCTTGCCGATTTGAAACTTTACCAATATGATATCGTCGATCGTATTGTAATGGAGACTAGTACTGGCTCTAGGGGTTTTGCGATATTTGTGTATACGATGCAGCTTGTTGGTCGTGGGTCGCTACGCTAATAGCGGAGGGTACATCCTATAGTTTCTCATCGCGTTTCATCCACAGGGCGTCAGCGCGCCTAACCTTTGGTCCGCAGCGCGACTGGTTCGACCGCATGCTTCCTCGGAACAGTCGTCGATGAGACTCTAATATTAATAATTTATACGTACTTACTTATAGTCAAGGCGTTAATAGTACCTACATTATGATATGAATGTGCTAAGTCATTAAACTCTCACAAATGCTCATGCGTGTCATACGACGATTTTAAACACAATTGCGAGGAAAAATAATAAAATCTCATATACACTCATGGCGGGGGACATTTTGTTTTTTCGCGCGTCGTAATTTTGGTGGTTAGATTAGTACCAGCCTTAAGGTGTCGGTTGGTAGCCGACTGCACGCAGCAGCAGCAGACGACACGTGTCGCCGCGACACTACTGGTTTCTATGTATTTCCATGAAATTCCCTCCGTAGCTAGCGACACGAAGCTAGTGACGCGTCCTCGAGCGGTAGACGACTGAGACGACACTGACGCCCGACGCAGATCAGTAGTGCCGCTGACGCCGGAGCAACGATACGTCAAGCTAGTTTCTTTTCAAAATGGATTTTTCCGATTCTAAAGAAGATAAACTCATAAACCAGGTGGCCCAACATCCCGCACTGTACGATGCATCTCACAAAAATTATATAAACACGGTCATAATCTTCTTCTATATAATAAAAACAAGTCATCATCATCTTCTTCCTCTTCTAATAAAAGATATAAAAAATTGCGATCACTATTCTCGAACATGTCAGACATCTACGGCTAGCAGGGCGAAAAGGGTTTGAAAATTTGTATGATTTAAAGTTTCTATTCCTTCATGATACGTAACGAAAACTTTATCTGCACTTTTTACGAAAATAATGACTCTCCGCAGGCAAAGTAGCGGGCGGAAAGCTAATCGATTTACATATAAACAGCTTGCGTAAAATCGCTCGGTAACTCGTATATAATCAGTGGACGAAGTTCTTCAAAAAAAAAGGAAAGAAAGCCTTTATGCACATCTCTTTTTAACTAATTATTAAAGCCATAATTAAAAAAGGTCAAACATATGTCTTGCTATTTTTTGCATGTGTAAAGGCCCCCTACTTCTTTGTCATGGGAGACTTTAACGCGAAGCTGGGCCAACGAAGCGGCAGTGAGCTGAGAATGGGGCCATTTGGAATTGAACACCGGAATCCCCGGGGCCAAGTGCTAGCTGGCTTCATGGAGAAGGAGTTCATCATATTAACTTCTTTTTTAAGAAGCGAGAGCACCGCAAATGGACCTGGAAGAGCCCGGACGGTGGAACCAAGAAAGCGATAGATTTCATCATGACGACGAAGAGGCTAATATTCGATGACGTCTCACAGAGACGCGATTCAACGCGATTAAGTTCAGAAGTGATCACCAGATGGTAAGAGGCACATTGAATCTTAAGTAATATACGCCTAGAGAGGTCACGATTGATGAAATCTACGCTCCGACCATCACCCATCCATATCCGAACCCCCGAACGTTTTCAGCTTGAACTTCAAAACCGCTTTGAAGGCCTAGGCAACTGAGCAGACGTGGACGAGTACAATGACGGGTTCGTGGAAGCTGTCCAAACGGTAGCAACAGACCCGACAGCTAGGTTGACCCGACACTTTACCGACTGAACCTGAGATTTTTTTAATAAGTTTTAGCTTAATTTTTCGCAATACACAATGTTTAAACACTATCTAGTTCTTTTGGCATCTTCATAAAAAGAACGTCAACAATAATAAAAAAATAGTTAATTTTAGTAATTTTCCATTCAAATTTAAATTGTTTTTTTTTATTTAATTATATTGTTTTATGTTGTTTATATTGTTTTTTTTATTTTATTTATTTATATATATATATATATGACAAGGGTTGTCACCAAATTTTATCCCAATGATTTCAGAAGGCTGTGCTTCATTTAAAATACTATGTAGATAATGGTCCAAGCCTTAAATATATATATATATATATATATATATATATATATATATATATATATATATATATATATATATATATATATATATATATATATATATATATATATATATATATATATATATATATATATATATATATATATATATATATATATATATATATATATATATATATATATATAAATATATATTAAAAGCAAGTAATAATATTTTATTTTCTTTGAATGTGCTATAATTTAAAGTACCTAGATAATGTTTCCTTGCCTTGTGAAATGTTTTGGTAGTCGTTCTGTGTTTTTAAAGATACCTACACTCTCAAAACTTAGTTTTCACTTCTCCTATTAGAAAAAAAGGCTTTTCTAGCCCGTTCAGAGGGCGCAAAACTCGTTTTTGCTCCCTCTTAATATATACTTTTTAATGTTTCATTTCTGCCCTGCCGATAAGGAGCAAAATCGATTTAATGTCAAGTTCCTCATTTAGTAAAACCACAGATATAAGAAAACTTAAAATATGACATAATTAGCGTGCTACACACCAGAGACAACACAGAACACTAAAAAAATCCAAATTTTAGAACGGTGTTCAAGGAGACTGACTGCTTAAGTAAGAGTTCCAAAAGCGCGCTATTTTTCTTCATTGAGCGCTTAAGGTTTAATAAAATTTATTGTCTCCTTGAACGCGTTACTGCATCACACGATATATTTATGTACCTACATTGTTTTTAATTTAAATATGGTAACAATATACTTTTCGTTTATTTTATGTAAGTAATTGTTTGTTTTCCTTAATTAATGTATAATCTATCTTTAACTTACTTATTTATTGTCTTTTACCTACTTACTTATTGGATGGATAGTTTTTCTCATTGGAGAAGTGAAAAGAAGAGTACGGTTACGGTAGCAAAATTATTTCTATCTCGGGCGTAGCGGTTTGAATTCCTCACTACGCTCAGGATTCCATATTAGAATCCTCTATTCTAATCTGCATTCCATCGCTTCGTTCGGGATTCAACACGCTGACCCTCGATGAAATAGGTATTGCAATTTGCTCCCTTGTAATAGGTACAATCTAGGTACTAGGTACCTATTAACAACTCAAACTCAACTGCCACGAATCGGTAAAGGGTCGCCAGAAAAAATGATTGTTACGGTAATTAAATCATTTTATCAGACAGTTAACTTTTCGAAATACCTAAAAAGTAAAGAGATTTTAAAATTTATGTAATTTAGGCAAACTTATCAGGACAAATTTTTTTTTTTTTGTTTCATTTATACCTACCTATTAATTTAAACATTTCTTTTCTTTAATGTCGCATCGTTAAACCATAATATGATTTATCTCGATGCTGATCCGCAACACCTAAATTTCTACTTTGTATTTAAGTACCTACTTCATAGGTCTAACTCTCGGATTATAGAAATTATTTCTCTAATCTAATAATAAAAATACTTGTCTCACCTGTAATGGTTAGCTGGAAGCTAGCATTGGCTGGCTCGTCG
Organism: Tortrix viridana; assembly: GCA_963241965.1. Lineage (NCBI taxonomy): Eukaryota > Metazoa > Arthropoda > Insecta > Lepidoptera > Tortricidae > Tortrix > Tortrix viridana. The sequence continues at coordinate 42,698,050 of OY725171.1, forward strand.
CTTTTGTACCTACTAGATATTAAATTTTATACATATGTAGGTACCTACAAAGAGATTTACCTAGGTACTGTTGCCATGAAATAGGTATAGGTATAAACATAAAAGATGGTAAAAAATATCTCAATTCGACTATCGTTAAAGGTATTAGTGTGTTTGTCATGTCATTATATAGGTAGCACCCTATACCTAGGTAACCTTTGTTCTTGTGCTCTAATGTACCTATAGTTTTCAGTTACTTTTTTGACAGAAACTGTCCCGAGCTCTTCACGTTCCACCTAACCGTGTAGGTACACCTTATAAAATTCGCTGTGTTCTGTAAATACCATTTTAACCAATTATAACAATAAACAATTAGACACTTAGTTAAAAAAACAGGTAGGTAGTTATAAAAGGCTATTCTTTACTACGCCATTCGCAAGTCCAAACTTTTCGCGCATTTAACGAAAGTGCATGAAAATGTAACTATAGATAAGTATAGGTACTTAAGTACTACAAAAATGTCACTCAACGCATATCATATCAATAAATTTCATAACGTCTCTTTGTCACTGGCGATTAGCGAATTTCAGAATAGGTAGTAACGGGATTAATAAACAGTTCGCAAATCGCAAAATGCTGAGCTCACTTGCGCCGCACACAACACCACCGCGGCCGGTCCGCGCTCGGGCGCCCGGCGGGTCGACCACCTTTTTAAAATATTCCACAACCACAGTAACATTTAGTTTTTTGTCCAAAAAAACCGTCCACAACTTAACGCTCTACGTTTTAGTTTAGGACATTCACTTGCATTACTATAGTCAACTTCATAATAAAAAGCAATCGTTGTGTGTACATGCTTCCGTTATGTTATTGCGGTCATTAACATGTTATATTCAAGATATCGACCATAAATTCGCTTTATTTCTACCTGAATGTGTACCTAAATAAACAATGCCTAAGTCTGTATTATCAAATCCTGATCATTGCAACACCATGCAAAACAAAGGCGTTATTGTGTTAGAACACTGTTAATGTAAATTTAAAGGTTAGATACTAAAAAACAAGTAAAATTAGAGAGAGTACTACACAAGTGACGGTAAACTAACACTCGATGACAAAGGTTCCAGCTCTAATGGAATAGAGCTCTGTGGGAACTCACCATTGGAGCCGAAAAAGTCGTCTTTATCCAAAATCTCATGCTGGTAGCCGTACGCGGGCAGCCATGCGCTCGAGCCGGGGGGCTCGGGCCAGTCCGAAATGCGCACCTCCTCCATTCCGACATGAAAACACTGCACTCTAAGTTAGCACAAGCATGCATGGACTACCTCTGTGTACGTCCATTAGGTCTTAGCGATAACGGTTCGGTGCGACCGCGGCGTGCACGCACGGCGGGGATTGGCGGCTGACTGTCGACTGCCGTCGTCGGCGCCCGCGCCGATCTCTCCAAGTTACCATCTAGATATGCAGTATAAAAAAACCGGGCAAGTGCGAGTCGGACTCGCGTACTGAGGGTTCCTTACACATTTGGCTGGTTTTTAGTATTTGTTATTATTCTATAGGGTTTGTTCTATAATCATACCAAATTTGACGCTTGTATGATTTACCGTTTTTACGTTACAACAAAAATAAAAATACGTTGAAAAAAAAACGTTTCTTGTATGGGGACCCCTTTATTATTATTTTATTATTTGTTAGTAAATCCGCCATAATAAAACATATTCTGAAAAAATATCAAGTCGCTATATATTACAGTTCAAAAGATAGGTACAGCTCTTTATAGTTAGGACAGACAGACAGACAGACAGGCTGACGGACGGACCGCGTAGGCATATTAATACGGTCCCGTTGGGCACCCTTCGGGTACGGAACCCTAAAAAGCCAGACGTACCGTACAGCTGGGACGGAATTCGACGACAAGATTTGCTGCGGAACCAGTTACTCGATTAGTGTTTCGGATGCATGTAAGTAGAGCGGGAAATAATATTGGATAAGTAGTTTATCTGCTCGCTAGGGAAGTTATAGGTTATAGATGAGTTTAATGCTATCAAAAAGGTAGTAGGTAATTACTTACTTTGAATCAAATTCAATAAAAACAACCATTCTGTAGTTAGAAGATAAAAGCGTTTTCTTACTTAACCTCAATTCGGACATTAGGTACCTGCCAAGATGTTTCTATCGTTTGCCATTATATCAATGACACTTCGTTAGTGCGCGGTCTCGTAACCCAATCGTAAAAAAACCGGTCAAGTGCGAGTCGGACTCGCGCACTGAGGGTTCCGTATTTAAGGGGTGCGCCAAAATTCATATAAAATTGCAAATTAGATTATTGGTACCTACTCCGAAAATGTACCTCATACCATTTTACATCATACATATCACATTGATCACTCTTCATAAAAAAATGTTAATACTAACGATCGAAACTCACAATCATCAGAATTCATAATCATACACCTTATTTATACTAATATTTGTTTTCATATATTTTCTTATACTAACGATTGAAACTCCTAATCATTCTACTCTCTTTTTTACTCTCAACCCGTCATTTTTATGCAGAAAGAGATAATAACAAGGTTGATTTTAGGGTTAGAACATAACAAATAGTCCATAGACAACATTTCCGAAACGAGGACTGAGGAGGTGGAGGTTGTACGCCCAGCCGGCTCTCCATGGCGCACTCCGACGACAAGGATCAAATGGCAACATGTATCTGGCTGTTTGTGGTTTTCCAAGGCTTAAAAAAATTACAAACAAAATTATTTTTTTAATGATTGTGAAATACACTTTTGAGAAATGAATTCTGTTTCATTATTGGTCGATTTTAATATAGCTGTATTCTGGTTGGTTGATACCAAATACAAAGTTTTTTAAAGAGTTAAATTTGTTAAACAGTAAACGTGGGTCAATTAACTTTTTGATGTACCTCGTTGCCATGGATACGTCTCTTACTGACCATACTTACCTACATGATTTTTTGTGGCCCATTCTTTTGTGGACTTTCTTCTAAGCATGTTAGTAGTACATATTATAAGTATATTTCTAAGAAACACTATTACTGTTGTCACCTATGTTACGGGACAGAACAACAACAACAAAAAGTTGATCGACCCACGTACCAAAAAAGAACCCAACGTTCCATTCATATTTTCCCTAGGCACTAAATGTACTACTTTTATAGCCCCGCTTGATAAGCCTAATACGACACACTTGAGCTTGAGAAGTAAAAATAATTATATTTATGGCTGCCTTCCAACACAGTTGTTAAGTAATTAAAAAGAATACTTATTTTTTTTGGTATAGTATTGAAGAGGCTTGAGCGAAACAAGGGCTCTAAAGTGTTTAAAAGAGATTTGTCTATTGGGCAGAGCCACCTGATGAGGCTGAAGACCGATGACCTGCCGTCAAAGCCTGAGCTTTTGGAAGAGATAGAGAAGTTCTACGGACACCTGTACACGACAACACGCCTACCTGTCAGCAACCTAGCAGAAGACCCAAGAGCTAGGCTCCCATGCAGCAAAATATGTTCTTTAAGGATCGAGACAACATTTCTTATTCAGTCTTAACGGATCAGATATTGTCATATAAACATCATATACACGTTTATATAACGCGATTTGGGCGCACTTTACTCAGCTTACTGATCATATACACATCACATAATTATCATATAACTATCCAATATATCATATGTAAGGGGTAACGCTGACTTCTATAAGACTTGATTGTCCAATTAATGCATGTTATATGATTGTTATATGTCTACTGAATCGAATAATAGCGATTTATATCAACATGGAAGCTATTATATGACTTGTTACTCCCTTAGTCGCAATTTTCACGATGGAGAAAGATATTTTACTTAGTATTTTTCATAGGAAATAATTGCTGGTAGCTGGTAAGTATTTAAGTTTCATGTTTTCGACTACTAAATATTTTGGTAATTAATGTTAAGCATATGAACCTGAAGTACCTATAGTCAAATTCATAAACGGTTGCCTGTTTATCGATTAATAGTTACTAGTTTTATGTTTGATTTTTAATGCCCCCCTTCTATTTTCTTAATTAAAATATTATTTCTTTTAAATGAATATGTGTAAAAAATTTATTGTTTGTTATTCGGCACATGAGTTGCGTTCATTACAGCTATTCTTCTTTTTTCGTGTAATAGTTACTTATTCATCTGACCTGACGCCATATAGTTTGTTTTAGGATTCTCTAGGCTAGGTCAAAACTATACGATACGACATTCATAATCGTAATTTCTTATTATTATTTTGGTGTTCGTGTGTATATTAATGTAGTTAAGTATGTACCTGTAAAGTTGAACTGTACAGGCAGTTTTGCCTGTACAGTTGACCTGCACAGGCAAACCGGAGCGTGTATGTGACACAAGTTGCCTGTACAGGCATGGAAACATGCACGTTATGTCACATACACGCTCCGGTTTACCTGTGCAGTTCAACTGTACAGGCAAAACTGCGCAGGCATACCCTAGTGTGTAAGGCCAGTTAGAACCGGCCACGATGTTCCGTGAGGCGGTGATTATCGCTTGTACCTGGCTGGCGCAGGTAAATACGCATGATAACGTGAGTTATTTTATCAACTGCACTACGCCAATACACCTAAATACGAAACGGAAACATAAGTTTTAATTTTTGCTCTTTTTATCGTTTTCAATAAAGTAGGTAGGTGAGTAACGTCAGCAGTATCACTTTCAAATTGTAAACATGAAAGAGTGCAGAGCTGTCCCAGATAAGGTTTCAAAGATAGGAAATAAGGAAAACAAAAGACTGGCGATAAACGTTTTGAGGACTGTTGCAATCTATTTAGTGAGGCCGTTACGAAGGTAAGAAGTATTCAACACATAAAGGCGAATTCGTCAACGAACCGTACCAGTAGGTATGGTTTACCTTGTTTGTTATTGCGTGGTTTATCTCGCTAGTTTGTTGGCAGCACCTAAAGTGATTCGTGTCTACTACCCTGGATTACCACTTCCATACTTATAGCTCTTAATTTACTGTGGATCTTTATGAAGAACCCGACGAGCACTTTCCACCAAACCTAGATGTTTGTAACCTTACAGTCCAAGGTCACACGCTTTCTATTCAAAAAGCGTTAATATTTGACCTTCATTGAAGAAAGTAAAAGGGAGAACAGCAGCGCCTTAAAGGCCAAAGTTTGTTCACACGGCGCGCGCGCGCAGTAGATAAGTACTTACCTACATTGACATTAACTTTTACTATAAACATTATCATCTGTTAGGCTGATTAGAAAGGCAATTTAGAGCAAAAAACGTTAACAATCATGTTAACCAAATGCCTATGTAGGTATTCAAAATAATTATGGTGATACAAACTAAACTGAATGTAGTAAATAATAAATCCAAGCCCACACAATTTGTGTATGATTATTGATTATGCTACATTTCAATATTTTCAATTACCTATCGGACCTAAAAATATGAATACTGTAGGAAATAAATAAATATAAATACCTACTATAGGAACTTACGAACACACTGTAATTAATAGGGATTTCTATTTTGAATTTTATACCCGTAATTCATTAATTGGTAAAAGCATAAGCAGAAAATGTAAGTAACTATGTAGTACCTACCTACATTTTACTTATCGTTGCTTACATCACGACAAGCTAATGGTTAAACGGCGAAGTAGGTTCCGTTGACTGTCAAAAACGTTACTGCACGAGTGCCTGCTCGATTATTGGTAAATTTTTGATTCGGGTAATCTTTTTTTATTTATGCGCTCAAACTATGTTTTCTCTTTTAAAGGAGTTTTGGGTTAAGTACGTTCGAACTCATGATAAAATGTAAACACCTGATAGCCTAGAGATATTGACCTGTGATTATCGACTTACTAAATTATCTAAAATGATAATAAATAACTGAGCTTTGGCGCCACGCCAGTACCACGCCCGTCTATTTCTTACCACTACCCCACATCATAGGAATTATTTCGAAACTGTTCTTGTTTCTATAGTAGATTAAAGTACCTACCTATCTCGGAGACGCCATGTAGGTACGCGTCATTGAAAGAATTTCACTTGGAGTATAATGTAATGAGAGAATATTTTTATAGAGACAAGATACAGAGAGATGAAATAGGCAGACATAAACGTACAGATGTAGTGCATAATTAGTTTCCGTCGTGTTTTATAGGAAAAGTTACAGTACCCATCATACCACCTGGCCATTACGCAATTCAAATATTCGCTGTATTTTTGGTTATATTTACGGTTTACGTATATAACGTTTGTATTATTATGGCGAAACCTTAAAATAGATGAAAACGCTTAGGTCCTCCAGTCCAGAAAATTATATTTAACATATAAGGTGGGTGACCCAAATAAAGCCTATGTCCTAATAAAGCCTATTTTTAAAATTTCCCACTTCACGATTTCAAATGGCCGCCAATGTTTGTAGATGTGTGCGTGTACATTAACTAACACGCACAAGCATAGCAAGTGGCCCGTGCCGCGAGCGTGTTGGAACCTGCGGTCGAAAACAACAACGACGCCAGACGAGACGCGGAGCGCACGCTTGTTTTTATAAAATTCTGGCAGAGTAAACAGTAAGTATTTTTCAATGATTTCAAAAGGAAGGATGCGCCCCATCGAACATTTGGCATAAACCGTCTTCATACAAGGAATTACTAGCGCCATCTATCATAACTCGTACGGACTACGTGGCCGCGAATGGCGCGAAAGAGAGCCGCGTTGCATAGGTTACTTCGCGTCGCTACATTGAGTCGTCACGTCATTGGACGCCAGTATTGGTAGGAGAGCCAACTGCAAAACTTCGTACCGACATGATACCGCGATGAAATGCACAATGGTTTCCCATAAAAGTGATGCTAAGTCCGAATTTAATAGTCTGCCACGGCGGAACTTGCCGAAAGTAAAAAAAAGAAAGCCATTTCCGGTGCGAAAAAGGGGGTGTTACTTAACCCATCTGATACTAAAATAATAGTAATGGCATCAGTTAGAAATTTACTGGTAGATACAGAAAAGCGAAATCTGCCAGTATTTTTTTGCCGGAAGTGCTTGGCAGACGCTCTCAAAGGTGACCATCGGGACCCCTAAATATACCCATCTGATACCACCATTCATGAAACCAATTCCAGTCGGTAGGTATGAACCCTCATTTCAGGAATATATTAAGTCTGCCAAGGCTTCTTCTGCCGAAACACCTTGACAGACGAGATTATATAAGCAACATCCGTGGAACCAGTATTTTGGAATTGTACAGATTACGGACATTTTAATTACTGTAGGCTTATTGTATTGCATGTATAATAATTACGAAGGTCTGTGTTAGGCAGTAGGTGATAAAAATATCTACAGGTGAGTTTTTTTTCACTAGTAGGTAGTAGGTATTGAGAATTCCTGAGACAAAAATGAACCAATCACGATCTCGATTTGAAAGACAATCATAAATATAGTGGGCTGCCGGATTTCAACTTAATTTTAAAATTAATAGTTTAAATATACCCATCTGATACCAGCATGAAACCAATTCCAGTCGGTAGGTATGAACCCTCATTTCAGGAATATAATATAATTCTGCCAAGGCTTTTCCTGCCGAAACACCTTGACAGACGAGATTATGTAAGCAACATCCGTGGAACCCATATTTTGGAATTGTACAGATTACGGACATTTTAATTACTGTAGGCTTATTGTATTGCATGTATAATAATTATGAAGGTCTGTGTTAGGCAGTAAGTGATAAAATATCTACAGGTTAGTTTTTTTTTCACTAAAAAAAAAAAAAAAAAAAATTAAAATTTCAGCTGTTTATTTCTTATTAAAAACAAAAAACATTTTCTTAACCTCTAAATCTTAAATAATAAAGATTATTGCGAGTTAAGTTTACTTAATATTACAGATTATTTAACATCACATTCTCTTCTTTCAGATTAATTAACATATCTTTTAGTTTTTTCTTTTACCTACCAAATATCTCTTTACGGTGCTCTTTGTTTGCTTATTTGTTTTATTTTCAATTTTACTTATTAGATCGTATGGAAATCTGTTCAATATACTGGGCAAACTTCGTACCCATACTCTATGACCATATTCATTATTACTTTTTGGTATAGTAAAGTTTGGGAGATATGAAAGGTAGCGTAGATTATCCTGTCTGGTTTTCTTACTTAGATTGGTTATTTTATTATTGTATTGGGTTATGATGGATAGGTCAATCTTATCGAATACGGGCATTACTCTGCAGTAATTAAACAGATTTTCATAATTGTTCCTGTACTTATACTTAATCTTAACAGGTACAATGGTTTTTAGCAGTCTTATTTGTAAATCGTAGATATTATTTAAATAAGTTCTAAATGTTCTCCCATAGCTGGTTAAACCATAATCTATTATAGAATCTGCTAATGACAAATAAAGGAGTCTTAATGTGCTATAAGGAACTTTGTGCTTCAGTATACATAGTTTTGACAGAATAGATCTAAGTTTTTTACATACATGATCCACCTGTGGACCCCAGTTGAATTTATGGTCTATTATTAGTCCAAGGTAGGTGTGCTCTTTTACTATTTCGAGCTGGCTGCAGACACAATGAGCACTATTTTTGTGCATATAATATAATATATGGCTATGTGCATATAATATATGGCTTTAAAAAGGGTTTATTTAATTGTTTGTCATGCAATAAAAATAATGTAAGGTTACCAATGATACGATATTCCATGTTTACTTTGATATAATAATTTTAGCAGCCTTTTACTACACAAGCAGTCATTTTTATTACGAGCGAACGACGTCTGCCAATGACGGTCTCCCGCGGACTACTGAAACGCGTTGGTGTCAAAATGTGCATTTTGACACCAACACGCTGGTGCCATTTTGTCGCGCCGTAGGCCCGGTCCTTACGCTAGTACCTAATATATAAGTCAATGGTATTTTTATTATTATTTGTACACGGTGTGCTGTCTTTTGTCTATATGATAATTATACGTGTAGCCATCGCCTCAAATAAGTGAAAAAGCTGTAATATCGGTGTATTCCATATAATTATTGTTTTGTTTTCCCATGTGCCATGCCCTAATAAAGCCTACAAAAAATTGGTACTGTCCAGCTTGTGAAGAAGATCGAGTTGATGACATGCGACAATGTCTCACTTGTGGCATTTGGTATCATGAGGTGTGTGTTGGACTCACACCCGCTGATAAAATATTTTACGGTATTAAAAAAACTTGACAAGTAGGTAACCTATGACACTCGATTATTGAATGTACGGCTGTACGGTGACCATACTTCGAGATTTTGCTTACTTTTATTGTTTGAAAATAAGCAAAAATTAAACAAGGCTTACCTTTACAAATGATTACTGCCACACTCAGAGATGTCAATTAAGTTTTAAGTTTAATCAAAGTAGCTGCTGTCACTTTCTTTGCTATAGCAATAGAATAAGACGCAGCAACTTTAATGAAACTTAAAAATTAATTGACGTCTCTGAGTGCGGCAGTTAGTGTATTAAATTCTCCGTCATTAACTGAGCCCGAAACGCTAATTTTTTAACACAGTTGCTCAAAAAGTGGTACTTTTCGTAGCTGTATATCGTGCGGAAAGTTGGTTTTCGAGCTTTTTACTATTCCAATTTTTTTAAATTTATTCTTGTTCCAATTCATGACTACTTATTGATGAGTGTTAATATTAATAAATTCACACTAATAAATAAATCTCACACAAATTGACCTAGTCTCAAACTAAGCTCAAGGCTTGTACTATGTATTAGTTTCCTATAAACATCGTAATCAACATAAAAACCTACTGTTAATGTAAGAATACGAAAAATATACATATTTCATATTTTATTACTTACCTTTTCATCATTATAACACGTTTATTTCTTAATATTGAATATTGAAAAACCGTTCTTAATAAGTTGTCTGAATGGAATGGAACAGCTGCCGAAACGGCTGTCAAAATTTTTGACATTATGAAGAGGAGTTTTTTTTTAAAATGATTATGGCCTGGATGCAGTCCTTTAAGCCATGCGTTTTTTCTTACTGTAAGCATATTTTTAGTTTCCAAAGGCAACATTCGATATTGTTTTTATAAATATACGATACACAAATAATAGAAAATAACAATATTTAGGTAATAATAGTATAATGTTTTATATTTACAATTGTTTATGTCTTATAGAACATGCATTTGAAAAAAAAACTTTCATTGAAGTGGGTTCAATAATAATAACAAAATCCATTCTAGTCGAATAAAAGCTAAAAAAAACACCTCTTCATAATGTCAAAAATGTTCACTGCGAAAGACCGAACTTACAACGAGTTTGTTTACCAATCTTAAGTTTTCAAAAAGTTGCTTATAAAATGAGTGAATCAGAGTTTGAAATTGATTTATTTTTTCGCAACTGTGTTAAAAAACGTCGTTCGATACACGTGCGGAAATGTCATTCTTCAAAGTAATGACATACTTTCCGCACTAGCATCGAAATGTACTATTGTATTACGTCTTAGATGTCACCTGTACCTGTATAAGTACCTTGATTTTTAATTCCGTGGAATTCTGCCGTTTCTTGGTCTTACCAGACTACAAAATATTCCTTGAATCTATGGTGTAAAAATTAAAAAAAAAAAACAAATTAGAACATGATTTCTATATTTTATATTTTAATTTACAATTAAATAATGTATAATGTTTAAAATCGCATAATTTAGACGTGATATTTTGTTATATTTTTTTCAGATGAATAAGTAAATAGCTGTGGGTTAGGGTGTTTCATATTTGTTTGGAAAAAATAATTGTCATATTTTTTGCAGACTTTGCTTGCCCCGAGTCAAAGTAAAAAAAATGACAAATTTAAAGGTAATTGAACAATATTTAGAGGTGGCACAAAATGACCACTTCGGCTATAGCAAATTTTCAATGTTGATTGTTTTTTAGGGTCCCGGGACCTACCTCAAATGAATAAAAACGGAACCCTTAAATAAAATAAATAAATAAAATAGCCTTTAATTACTAGTATCCACGTATTTTACATTAATACAATTGATAAAATGAGGTTCCGCTGAAATATCTAAATAATTAACTTTCAAAATTATTACTTAATAAGATTAATTTCATAAAATAATAATTAATATATTTTTTTTAACCAGTGAGCCCATTTGTAGGCAAAGGCCTCCTCCATACTTTTCCAGTCTTCTCTCTCCTTAGCCTTCCGCGTCCATGCGGCGCCGGCCGACTCCACGATGTCGTCGCGCCATCGCCGCCGCGGGCGGCCTCGCGGCCGGGTCTCGTCGCGCGGGTACCAGTGCAGTACTTTCTCGCTCCACCGGCCATCTGTTGTTCTAGCTATATGCCCAGCCCAGCGCCATTTTAGTTTGCATGCTAGTTCGGCAGCGTCAATTATGTTTGTTTGGCTTCTTATTTCTTTGTTTCTTTTTCTGTCTTTTAATCTTAAACCTAGCATGCTTCTCTCTGCCGACCTTTGGAATACTTGGATTTTGTGTATTATGTCCTTTGTTAATGACCATGTTTGGCATCCATATAGCAGCGTAGGAAGTACCACTGTATCCATTGCTTTCTTTTTGAGTTTCATAGGTATATGTGACTTGAACACTTCCTTAAGCGACCAGTATTTAGCCCAAGCCTTTTTAATTCGTCGCTCGACTTCGTGAGACGTTTCAGTAGTGAAGGATATGTTCTGTCCGAGGTAGATATATTCGTCCACGTAGTCTAGCGTTCTTGAATTCATGATTATGGGTATTTTTGCACTGTTAGTCATAGCAAAAGTTTTGCGCGAATTCATCTCCAGCCCGCATTTTTTACTTTCTTTATCGAGCGTGTTTACCATAAATTCTAGGTCTTCGTGATTTTCAGCTATCAGGACAATGTCGTCAGCAAACCTTAAATGATTTAAATATTCTCCATTAATACGAATGCCGATGCCTTGCCAGTCTAATCGTCTAAAGATATGTTCCAGTAGGCTTATAAAAAGATTGGGTGAAATGGGATCGCCCTGCCTCACACCTCGTTCTATATTGAATGGTTCTCCTTTTCGCTCTAGTTTGACGACTGCTTTACTCTTTTCATAGATTACTCTTAAGATGTTAATGTATTGCTCTTCTATGCCTTGTTCTTCAAGTGCCTGCCATAGGGGTTCATGAAATATAGAGTCAAAGGCTTTAGAGTAATCTATAAATGCGATGTAGAGTTCTTTTCTATATTCTCTGTATTTTTCAATAACTTGCTTAAGTGTAAATATATGATCGATCGTAGAGTAGCTGGGTCTAAAGCCGGCTTGTTCACCGGATTGATTAAAGTCAATGTGCTTTGTTATCCTTTTTAGAATGACAGTTGTGAATACTTTATAGATTGTCTGTTGTAGGCTTATAGGTCGGTAATTTCCAATATCTGAGGGGTCTCCTTTTTTATATATCAGAGTAATTATGGAGGTCTCCCAGTCTTTAGGCAATTCTTTTTTAAGTAGTATGTCATTAAATATTTGGGTTAAGACTGGCGTCAAGGGGTCAATGAGAGCTTTAAGGGTTTCGTTTGATATTCCGTCTTCACCTGGCGATTTCATGGTTTTCAGACGATGTATAGCGCTTCGTATTTCACTATCGAGAAACGGCGTAATGCTGTATTTTGCACTTACGTTAGCGCCTGTTTCTTTATTCACATTGGATAGTGATTCTTGCGTTGGTTTTGTTCCTCGGTAAAGATTCTTATAATAGTCGGATGCAGCTGTTACTATTTCTTCTCTATTTGTTTTATTTACGTTTTGTTTATTTAAAGTTGTTATCCAAGTTTTGGTTTTCTTTTTAGCCCTCTTTATTGAAGCTCTTTTGTCTAGTTCTTCTTCTATAATTTTATATCTCTGTTTTTTAATGTTCTGTTTAATTTGTCTTTTGATAAGCCGATATAAAGCTGTAAGTTTGTTTTTGTCCGGTCTGGTTTTGTTTTCCTTAATTCTTAATTTATTTCTCTCTTCGATTAATTTCTCTATGTAGGGAGAAATTAACGGCGTTCTGTTTTCAATATTCTTGGGAAGTTTACTCACAGAATTTTTTATATTTTTAACTAGATTATCGTAGTTTGTTTGTACATCACTGGATTTATAGTTTTTCGATAGTTCTTCAAAAACGTTTTTGAGTGATTCTTGTTCAATAGGATTAAAGTGCTTCTGTGGTATTATTTTTATGTGGCTTCGGGATTTTATAGTCTTAGTTAGATTGAGCGTACCCTTATAGGAACCCTTATAGGATAACTTTTTTGTCCGTCTGTTTGTCTCTCTGTCTGTCTGTCTGTCTGTGTGTCTGTCAAGACCCTTTTTCTCAGAAACGCGTGAAGGTATCAAGTTAAATTAAAATCAAATACTTAAGTCTGCAATCCCTTGGATCAGTGAAAAAATCAAACATCTAAGTCAACGGAATCAAAAGATACGGCCATTTATGCCGCATATTGAAGGGAATCTCAAGGGAATCAAAACCTATAGGGTTCTTCCCGTTGACTTAGGATCATGAAATTTGGCAAGAAGCAATGTATTATAGCACAAGTAAAGGAAAAAATCCGATAACCGTTAATTTGTACTTAGTTACATCACATAAAAAAAAAGTCCACTATAAGCTGACACTAAGTACTGAAGTGCATACTTATTGCTGCTTATTGTTGCTTATTGCTTATTGCTTATTTATACTGGACTTTGTTTCTATTGTATTCCCGTGATTTACGAACTAGTACCTGGGAGACCGAGCGACGCTCGGGCGAAATCGAATGTTCATCGATTTCTATACAAAAGTTATGAGTTAAGTTATTTCTATCCTTGATACGGCCGTAAGTTTTAGTTTTAATTGGAAGAACAATACACATGACAGCAAAGGTAGGTCTCATACTTACTGACTTACATAGTTCTCTCATGCATCAAAAGATGGCGCTGGTGCACTGTTTTTTTCCATGACAGCAAAGATAGGTCTCCTACTTGCCGATAGATGGCGTGGTAACCCGTGCGCACGTAGTTTTCTACCGATATTTGGAAATTTATCCCAAAATTTCATGTAATATAATTTTCAAATACCTAAATGTATTGTTGATAATATAATCAATGATTTTTAATGAAATCTGTTCAAATTTTGTTACTTTTTCATACAAAAGTACACAAATGTTCTGCCTCGCGCTATCGAAGTTTTTAATACACTTATCAGTATATGTATAACAAAATAAACAAATTAAAATACATTTTTTCGCTTAACAAAAAAGAATTAACTTCTCTGTTGCAAACTCTCACGTCTATGAGGAAACTGAAGAACTTCTTACTACTCCTAGATAGATTTTTACAACCACATGTAGATACACAGACCACACACACACACACACACACACGCATACACGTGTGCGCACACACACATACACACACACACAAGTTATTTCTCTAAACTTTTTTGTATAACTTTTTCCTTTAAATATTATTTGCTAAATTGTTTATATTCTTTCAAAATCTTTATAATATTAGTTATAACTACCCCGACGGAAATGAGCGCTGTCTGCTAAAATACAGGTATCCGCCTATTTAGCAGCAGTGGCCAAACATTATTGTAACATTTTAACATAAGTCAGTCACCTATGTAAAATTTGTTTTATCTGTGAGTAAAGATTTATTATTATTAGTATTATATATACCGTGGCGCTTCCTTAAATGCCCGTTAAAACCGCAAGCGTTAGATCTGTGAAACAGATGGCGCTGGCAGCGCGTAATATATAGTGTTCACGAAATTCCCCCCCCCCCCCCCCCCCCCCTAATTTAATAAGAAAACACGTATGTACTCATGCAAAAAAAAAACATAAAATCAAAAATAAAAGATTTTGCCCGAAAAAAAAAACAATAAAAAGGCGGTTCACTGGCTGCGGTTCGACCCCGCGGGCCTCTGCGTAGGAGTTCAACGCTCTGCTCAGACGGTGATGACCGAGTCGAAATTACGCACCATATTGCGCGGGAAATCTTTTTTGCGTGAAAATAGGGGGAAACCGTGGAAACCTAATTTTCCCATATATGAGACCTAGCTAGATCGAATTTTCGCCCCCATAAGCCCCCATACAAAGTTAGTGTGGACAACTGGGAATAAAAATTCCTTCGAGGGTGCGGACAACTGGGAATAGCCCCCGTCGACCCGTTGTTCGTGGATATACTGATCCATGGGCGAGTACTGATCTAAAAGAGCATATGTTTGGCTCAGTAGGTATTTGATGCACATAGGATAGGACGTTTTTATTTAACATTATGCGCCAGTGATCCGTGGATGGGGCGACGCGGTCGGGTGGTGACGATGATGAAATGGTAGTTAAGTGTAATAAGAAAATGGGAGAAGTGCATGCGACTCTGAAATAGAGTACATTGTAGAGGGCTGACTGCCGCTGAGGGCCGCTAGTTATATGTACATATGTACGTATTATATGTGGAGCCAGAGGGATTATATATTGACAAGGTATTATTTATCATACCTTAATCTAAAGGACTAAAATATATGTAAAGGTGCTTACTTATACATTTTAATGCAATCTTATTTAATGAAGATAAGTTGATAAATTTTAACTTCGCCCCGGTGCAAACATATCCCAATAATAATTGTGAAAAGGCCAAATTTTATATACATTGCAATCTAAATATCCTTGTGCTAAATTATCCCGAAAAAAAAAGAGCTTGCATTTAGGCTGATTAATAAAAATAGCTCCAGAATAAAGCTATACAACCTTTAGCCTTTACCCTTTACCCTTTTAGCCTCAGCTCAGTTTTATTACAAGTATTTTGCGGTGGAAACAAGGAAAAAAAATAATTTTATTCCGAACGGCAGTTTTTATTTTCGCTACGGCAATGTATTTGGGTATTTGTTAGTTTCTTAACAAGTAGGTAGCAATTTCTGAGCAATAGTATAAATAAGTGGATTGGTTATTCAATCAACATCGCGACACGTTATTGCTTTCAGTTGATCCCGATACACAACATTCGTGTGAAAGTCGCTCATTATGTCCGTATTCTAAGATCTCGAGCAAACGTCAACTACTGGCTACTGGCATGATAGAGGAATTGTAGAGATACTTATTTGATCATAACATAACGTACAAGAGGACAGTGATTTTGTGATCTCGTCAGTTTTGTTTTTATTTTACATCAATAAATTAATGGTAAATATTATTAACGTCTTGTTTCTGCAGATATTATAATTGTGCATCGGAGAATGGTCTGACCATGGACAAATATTTGTGTGATGAGCACGAGTATTATTTTGTTCCTGAGTCATGGATGTTTTCTATGTATTTAAGTATGTATTTCTCTATATAAGTATGTTTATCGTTGTCTAGTACCCATAGTACAAGCCTAGAGCTTAGTTTGGGACTAGGTCAATTTGTGTAAGATTGTCCCCTGATATTTATTTATTTATTTATTTATTGGTAAAACTAAAGGATAAAAATGGCAAATATGCATTTTTACATTGATCTTACCATTCTTGTTATTTCACTTTGCTTGCATCACTGCTTATGGTGATAACGCAAGTACACCCAGAATAAGTCACCAACTGCGTATAAAACGGGTCTCGGCAAGTGTTTCTACCAGTGTAAACATGCGAGAAACCGAGGCAACCACTTTCCCGGCGTTCGATATCAATATGGTTCGGATTCTGGCATTTCTGGCGCGGGGTGAACTTTATTCAACAGTAATAAACCAGCAAACAACGTGGTTAGCCTAGTTGGTAGTGACCCTGCCTACAAAGCTAGTGGTCCCGGGTTCGAATCCCGGTAGGGGCAAATATTTGTGTGATGAGCGCGAGTATTTGTTCCTGAGTCATGGATGTTTTCTTTGTATTTAAGCATTTATTTCTCTATATAAGGGTCAATTTCAACATTTGTTTTATCTACCTACTACGGCATGCGGTAGGTATAATCCTGAAAGCTACCAAACACAAGAGGCTTGTTTTGCTTGTTTATGTACCAAGCTATTTTCGCGTGAATTTTATTAGAGTTCCACACCTCAAAAGGAAAAAAGGAACCCTTATATGATCACTTCGTTGTCCATCTGTCTGTCTGTATGTCTGTCCCTTAATAAGACTCTTTTTCTCAGGAACGCGTAAAGATATCATATTAAAATTAATATCAAAAACCTACTCAAGCCAGCAATCCCTTGGAGCTGTGAAAAAATCAAACTACTTAGTAAGTCAACGCAATCAAAAGATACGGCAGTTAATGCCGCATATTTTGCAACTTGCAAGGGAATCAAAACCTATACGGGCACTTCCCGTTGACCTAGAATCATGAAATTTGGCAAGAAGCAATGTCTTATAGCTCAAATAAAGGGTAAAATCCACATCCTCCCAAAAATATTTATAAAAAAACAAACTTAACTTTACAGTTGGTTAACTGACTGCGATCTATACCGATGTGTGGGGACAACAGTTTTCTAACGGCAAATTTGTCTATCAATCCAGTTTATCTTTTCGCTAGAACAATGATCGGTGCTTTCATATTGTATTTATAGTAATGGTGACGGAACCCTACACTGAGCATGGCCCGACATGCTCTTGCCCGGTTTTGAGAAGGTAAAGACGTTTACTTGGTTAGTCATCGTGCTTTTATTAGATTTTAAGATACGCCTCTTACGTAAAGTTAAAGTTAGCGAAAGGATTGTTAAAAGTTTGATCAATTGTTGAACACATTCGGTGCCAACGCATCTGTGTCGCGTCCATTTGCTGCGGAGAGTGCGGAGAGCAAGCAGCTTGGCGCTGGTGGCCAATGATGGATGGCGCTGTCCCAAGCTCACTTAGCCGAAACGTATAAGTTAATTTATTTGAGTACCTAAGTCGACATTCGACCATTGCAGTCATTACTTATAGTATCAAACGACTTCAGATTTCATTGATCACACAAAGGTCACTTTCGCTTGGCTGCTTTAGCGCTACTCGTGCCTTCTAATCTTACTATAGGTAGTTGTGGATGTTATTCTTTTAATATTGTCGTGCCGTTTTGCAATCGCTTATGGAACGATAATGGCCATTTCACTTTGGATTTTAAAGTGCGGCCCTAGTGTGAGCGATTATATATGCAAACTAGCGACCCGCCCTCGCTTCGCTTCGGTTAATTTAAGTTAAAATAACCCGTGTCCAACTCCAGTTACATTATTCCAATAATGTACGTTACAAATGGTGAGGGTGAATTTCAAGGCGTTTCAACCGCCCGACATTAGTGTCACCAAATATATATTGACGAAATCAATGACACCTACCAGCAACTCCTGATGTAAACAGAAGCAGAACCGGGGATGTGGTTTCTATCAGCATCTGAAGTTGCTGTAGTGTCATTGATTTCGTCAATATATTTGGTGACAATAATGACGGCGGTTGAAACGCCCTGAAATTCACCCCTTTCAATTTCTGCGCGTTCGCTAAATTTATCAATTTCAATTCAAAAAATGTATGACCCTAGAAAAATAGCTCCGACGCCTATTTTTTGGAGATATCACAGTAATCCGAATTACTAAGATAGACATTTTGTCGGATTCAGATGGGACGCGGTGTGCAAGGGTGAATTTCAAGGCGTTTCAACCGCCGTCATTAGTGTCACCAAATATGAAATTCACCCGCAACCGCCTCATTCTTTGAGGTACATAGGTACAGGTAAGTTTAAGCATAGTATATGTAAACACATACAGATTTTTGAAATCCGCCAACACTTCAGCCGATGGAAAGAGAAAGGACTTGTCCAAACTGATAGTAAGATTGGCTATCTCAAGTCTCGCTGGCGAGGGACGGCTGTCTGTGGAGGACCAGCTGTTACCAGCTGATAGTGCACTTTGCTATTGTTTATGTGTTCGATTCAGACAGAACACGTAATATATAGATAATAGTTATCTTCTTTTCAAAATTGAAATCAGTTTTTTGAAGCAATAGTTGTTTTTACTCTAAATACCTATTATGTCACGCTCATGTACCGTCACACCACGGGATTGTTGAGCCGCTTGCTAACATTCTTATTTCGGTCGCGGTTGTCAAATCGTCAAATTCCAATAGTTATATAACCGAATTAAGAATGTTAGCAAGTGGCTCAACAATCTTGTGGTGTGTCTGTACGTACAACTGTCGGCTTTTCAGCCGGCCACAGACCTACCGACTCTGTTCTGTTCTACGAGTACAGAATATAATCCGGGTTCATCGGCACACACACGCCGGGCGCCGGTCTTTCTTGATTCTCGCTCAGTCGCAATCTAGCGCTCGCCGAGAGCCGTAACGTGCTTAAACGTATCTACTTAGGGGATCTCATCTAATTGGGTGATAAAATCGAAATTTGAATAAAAGGCCATGTTATTATCTATCAATGTCTTTACTTTTAATAGGAACTACAGACATTATTACTATCGGCATAATCATTCATTTAAATCTTAATTATAACAAATAATACATTATTTATGCTGCCTGGACATCGCTAATTTGGTGACAATAAGTAACCAAACTTTGACTGCCAGAAACGGGCCTAGTGGGCGTTTCGAGACTTTGCTCATAAACCGGACAGCCCACTAGGCGGGATGTTCCTATAGGTAGCTGTAGATGACTACAGTCTATGCTATGCCAAAGATCCTCTTAGCGGGCGCAGGTCGCCACGACGCGCAGGGTTGACTTTTCTGTTGAGAAAAGTTAAAGTTAAAATTTTTAATCATGTTGTATATTACAGTTGTTCGTAAAAGGATGCCCCTGGATGGTTACCACGAAACAGTAATTTCGAACAAAACACCATCCCTTTCACTCGTCAATTGTTATATTAAATAGTGAGAAAGGGAAGGAATTCTATATATTTCTTTGATTACCTTACGCTGGCCTTCAGCGAAAACTTGATGCTTAGGCTGGCAATGAAAGTAAGAAAGTTACTTGGCATTGGCACAGCCCTGCGCCCGCCACGCGCGGCGCTGGCGCGACGTAGGCGCTCGGCGTGCAGTAGGTATTGAGATGCACGGTATGTGTCCCTACGAACTCACCAAGCGGGCTCTGTAGATAATTCTATGGCACTGGGGTCAGTACAACAAAGTGTTAAGTCGGCGATACGACGTTATCTAATTAGACTACGAGTATAACCAAATTACACAAGTTTGTGTTTTTTTAATCACTTAATAAGGGATAATGAAGTTTAATTAAAATATATTTAGAAAACCATTCTGTTTATGGCGAGAACAGGCTGGAAATAAGGCTCTCATGATAGGCCCCCTCCGAGCTTAACATGCCTCACATGAATAAAGTGACAGCACGTATAAATAGTTGCTAGAGTAATTAAATATCATGCGTAGCTAGCCTCTGCACACTAGCGTTTTTAGCCCTTAGACCCCCGGTCAAAAACAGGCTCTCAATAGATTTGAACGATTTATTTCATTACTCTAGCAATACCGGATAAAATCACTTAGTAATAAAAGCCAGGAACGAGACACTTATTTTAAACCTTAAGCGTTCAGTCTCAAGTTAAAATATAGAATAGATATATTTCCCTGGCACCTGTCAAACTTTATCTCGTGCTTGCATGCTAAGCCCGCTGAGGTCGTGTTATGAACTGTCAAAAACTGGCAATCCAGGCAGTGAAAGGGACAGAGATATACGACTCATATTGGCAAGTTTTAAGAGCTCATAACACAGCCTCTGTGTTTTGTTAAAGACATAGAGGCCGTGACATCTTCGATATTTATTTATTTATTTTATCTATAATGCACACAAGAATACACTTACTTATTCTGATGAACTCGACCAGGCTTGTCGACATTAGTGCAGCCTGGGGACCTATCCTCGACCTAAGACGAACTGTGTCAAAGTACGAGCAAGATCAAGATGGGCACGAAAAATCAAGACGGACAAAGGCGTCAAATATTTAAACATCCCTTTTTTTATATTTATAGGTATTTTAAAAGCTGTTTTAATCCGAATGGGTTTTTAGGTTAGAATCGTGTGTAGGTATATACATTCGAGAGCAAAAATTTCGGGTCACTAGCATAGATTTCCATATCTTAAAAAGGAATACAGCTAGCCTAATAAAATAAGTTGGGCTTTAAAGACAATTTAATGTTACTTAAATAAAGCGCATTACATTTATTACTGAATGTTTGCAAAGTAAAAATAAACTTTTATCAAGGTTTGAATGTCTGTTTCGTCCCAACTCACCCCATTTTACGGTACGTGATTATATATCACCCGTTCAAATGTGCAGTAAACAACACCGCGCAGCAGCGCGTCTATCGTGCCATTCAGCGTGGCATCACGCTAAAATACACCAGCAGCATGCTACCGTGCCGGCCGAATACGGACGCCATCGCGCCGGATGTCTCCAGCAGCGCGTCGTCACTGCACTGTGTATGCCAGCAGTGCACCAGGCACCAGTGTATCCACCAGCATTGCACACACCATCAGTGCAACGTCGCGCTATAGGTAGCAGCGTGTCGTCGCTCCACAGCAACGTGCCAGCACTGACCACAGGAGTGCGCCATCGTACCGATTACGCCAACAGCGCACCGTGACGCCGTGCGCCATTGCGCGTGCCTGCAGCGAAGGAGATGCTCGATGCGACGCTCGCCGCAAGCTGCAATGCACCTTCGCGCACCATGAGGCGCTTCTTAACAAAATGGCCTGCAACAAAAATATTGAAGCCCTCGAACGGATGTGTGCTAAATAGTATTGTAGAAATACCTACCCAAAAGCGGTTTATTTACGAATTGTGGGAATGAATAGGAATGTCGGTTCTGATAAAATTCTAAATCCCATAAGAAATTACTTAATAAAAATTACACAAAACTAAAGTTGTTTTATTTAAGGATCACAATTTGACAATGTATCGTTCTATAATTCAGTCTAGTCTAAGCACACAACCAGTCCGTCTGAGTGCTCCAGCAGCAAGAACAGAATGACTGACAATTGTTCCTCCTTTTATAACCGGTTCAGGTTGATGTGACGTCACCACAACTCGATTTTCGGGTGAATTTCAGGGCGTCTCAACCGCAGTCATTAGTGTCACCAAATAAGTATATTGACGAAATCAATGACACTACAGCAACTTCTGATGCTGATAGAAACCACATCCCCGATTCTGCTTCTGCTTACATCAGAAGTTGCTGGTGGTGACACTAATGAACCTTGAAATTCACCCTTTCGCGCAAACAACATGATAATGCCGTAGATAAATAAGTATAGGTACGATGTCGTATATTAAAAATCGTAATCGTGATCACGTTGTACACAAGAAATGCAATTTTGAGCAATGCACGAGTTCGCGAAAAGTGTCGTTTTATGCGCCCGCGCGTCGTGTAATAGGATAACGCGCCTTTCCGCGAACTGCATCGTTGCCGGGCCGTCGATCACTACAGGCAAAAGGAAATCAGTGCGTTCAAATTATGCTTATTTGAAAGCTAGCTAACTAAGTATGTAATGCACGCGTTATTCGGGAGTTAATTGTAACTAAACTTAGGTACGATCCAGAACTTCCTCATTTTCTCGGCAAAGGATTTCATGTTTTTTTTTTAAATAGAAAATAGCTTTATTTGTTTCTGCTTACATATATCACATCCCAGGCTGAGATCTCATTTTAAGTAAAAATATACCTGTGCCTATAGCCAATGTTACATGTGCTTATTACACTACTACTTACCTATTATGCATGATACTAAAACAGTTTCAGTGTATTTTTATGTGCCCTTTTTCGTCTTCGTAAATTGCACATGTATGTTTAATCCGCCGTTTAACTGTAGTCAGAGTTCAGCGAGTTAGGCTGGCAGGACGTCGAACAGCTAACTGACAAGAATTCTAACACAAATTGCGACGCACCAAGTTGAGTAGCATAGTAGGTACATAAATATTTTCATTTCTATTAAGTTTTGGTCATCAATCATCATATTAAGTATTTTAAGGTTGTCAATTTCACTGCCAACATATAAAGCTACGTTTTGTGAAACTTAGATAGCTTTTGTCGGATATATTCTTCGTTTTAAAAAAACTATTGTACAATCAGCGTCAAATAGGAGCAGCGAAAGTGGCCAAAATATATCGCAACACACCCTTATTACTACAGGAATATGGATGTGTTGCGATATATTTGGCCATTTTGGCTGCTCCTATCTATTTGACGCTATGACTGTACCTACTTACGTAGGTGCATATCCACGAAATGGGGCAAGCGGGGCTAGTGCTCATAAAACACATGAAATAAGCTACGGTCAATTCGCAAAAATAAATGGGGAAAGTGCGTCATACGTTCACTGATCATTGGTTGTCTAATATGCTTAGTAATAGGGGGACCCTTTATAGCACCTTATTTGGGTACGGAACCCTAAAAACATTGTTAAGAACTATTTCTCCTTTCATTGAGTAGTTGTACATATCTACCAAGGCGGCAAATGCACCGCGCATGCTGCATCACCGAAAGTTGCGGGCACTCTCTCTCTTGACTTCACCAGTACTCTCAAACACCGCAGAAATTAAGAGAACGAGTACAGGAGCCTAATAAATTGGGAAGCAAAGGTTGAATCCTTAGAAACCAAACGTAACATTGCTAACGAGAAGGTCGCTCATGAATCTGTCCCGAGATAAAGCAGCAAAGTGACTATACTAGCGGCTTCTGCTTGCCGGAAAAAATATTACGCGCGGTTTTCTGGTTAACGAGTTTTCATGTATCAGATCCATCATACCAGATCCGCCTTAACTAACTGCAAGTTTCACGTGTTTCAAAGTACACTTTTACCGTAGTTGCGATAAACTGGGTATGCGAGCCCGGCGATACTGCACACTTTCCTCGGTGACCCAATGGTTGCCATTATACGACGCCGGTGGCCCGTGACGTGGATCGAACGCTGACCGACTTCGCTTCCTATTCGTGATGTAACCAACAGTTAAGTACAATGCCCTCAGAATAAAGCTCAGCAGTATAAAAATACTTACTAACAAGAATACCAGACAAACAATCCGTCAGAGCATTTCTATCAAAGAGCTCTAAAAAATAAAGGGATAACGACGCCCCCATGAGCGGTGCCATGAGTCTTATTCCAAGGCCTGTAGAACACGCCAAACGGGCCAACATAAAATTAACTAGGGATACGCTAATCCATGAACGCATTATCAGCATTATTAAATCTCTCAATTATACTTTTTTCATCCGTCCGGCAATAATTAACGAGAATTGTGTCCCTAATTTAATTAACACATATCAACCGCGCGGTCTCAGCGAGGCACCAAGCACGCAGGTCGCAGACAATAGCAGCGGTTGCTTTCCTGTGTAAACGGGAACAATGCCCATTGTACCGTCCGCAACCATTTCACCGGCACCGTTTTCTACTTCTACTCCTCTGGTAAAATTCTAAAATACAATCCTAAAATTGGTACAAACTTGCTGAAGCCTCCAACTTTACCAACGTGTTCTTTAACGCAGTGTCGCTCGCCTTTTGCCGGGCACACAGTCACTGCCTGTGCCTAGATCATTTCAGGTCTTTTTCTGCATATTAAGAGTCCTTTATTGAATAATAGCTACCACTTTTGCTTCACTCTGGTTTAACAAAATAAATGATAGCCTCTATTAGTCAGGGATAAAACAAACTTCCAATTAGTGAAAGATTTTGTAAAATAAAATCAGTAGTATAATACAAATTTAGGTAAAAAAAAAAACTCTGTTTAATAGGTATAAGCATATAAAATTAATAAAGCTGATTTTTAGATTGTCACCATGATTTATTGAAGAGTTTGAAATCTTAATTAATTTGTTACAAGGGAGAAAAAGTGTACGACGTTATTTCGTCATCACCGCCATGTCAGCCGAAGAGCGTGTGCGTGCGCCCGAGGATGCGACGATTGGCTTTCGTCATTATTTCGTCTTCCGATTCGCAATCACTACTCATGTGCTCCAAGTTTAGCGAATCTTTAAATGGTTTACACTCTTTAATGCGAGTAGTATAATTAAATAAAATAGAATAATACTTCATTTATGAGTACCTACTTGTACAACATTGACGTCGACTTCACTTGACAACCGTCTTCGTTTGACGTTAGGACAAGGTACGCCGCGTAAAATAATTAGGTAACTCGTAGTAGAAACTGCACTTCAGATGTCGTTGCGCTCTTGGATTGCGTGTAAAAAATGTTGGTTTATGGAAATTTATCTAGGACATAAAAATAATAAATGAAGGATGTATCATCTAGTTTGTAATAATAATTAGAAATTGTCAGAACGTGTCAGTTCATCCATTAAGCATTTTGTTAACTTCGTAGTTAACATATTTATGGCATGGATTAGGCAAACGAGTCTGCAGGCCCCACGGTTGGCAACGCATTTGTAGTGTTTGGGGCCCGTCTACACATTTGTGACCTCAAGATCGCAATCCAAACACTACAAATGCGTTGCCAACCGTGGGGCCTGAAATAGAATGTTTCTATCCTAGTTTGTCTCACCCTTCACGCCGGCCGGAACACAACAATGCGAACACCGCTGCTTTCTTTTCGCTGCCTTTTCCTTGGATCTTTATCGGGATGGACTTAAACTGCTTCCGATAAGTAGTGAATCAATGCAATTTCTGCTATTGAAACCTTTTGAATAACTTGTTTCCATTGAGTCACGATCTTAGTCATGATCAGCATTTCCGGCTCACCTATGTTGTAAGATATGATTGTGCAGGTGATTGGCAAATGTTTGTGGCCAACATCTGTACTTAGGATATTGAATATATATGTCGGAGATTGACATTAGTACAGGAGCTCAACGGAACAGTTGTGCCTCCATCCAATAAATACTTCTGCTGGAGATCGCGTACAATGAACACCCCTGAATGGAACTGCTCTTCGTTTTTAAGTTACATTTTGTGCGCGCGTGAGAAAGAGCCCAAGCAAGTATTGCGCGCATCTCCCGAGATTCGGTCTGTTATGCCGCGAGGCAGAAAGAACCATGGGTTGGTGGAGGGACTGGTAGGGCTATACTGTTATCACGTTATACTTGACGTGTTACTGTTAATTAAAGTCAGTGAAGATTAAATGTATCGAGTTTAATGTCCATCAAGGAAATAAAAACCTACCTTCTTTTATTTAGTGTTCTCTTTGCTTCGACCCTCACTCAATTAGAGACCAAGATTTTGGTCATATCCTGAAAAGTCCTGCACATCAAGCCCCGCCTGTGTCCGACATATTTATGTCAGTTCGAACATTGTTCCTTTGTGAGTAATCCTCCACTTGAAGAATTAGACAAACTACAGAAAGTTAAGAGGAAATGCGGTAGTAATCAGTTCGTTCTATTGTTTTCCGTTGCTTCTCCTTTGGTAGTAAAGGTAAACACAGATTAAAAGAGCTAATAAGTAATTACCCTTCTTGACGAAGAAGATCAATATGACCATTTTTCTAACTTTTAGGATGCGTAACCCCAAGAAAAAACGAAGAGTATTGCAAAAAAACGAGAGTGAAAGCGACAACGATCTGGAATGGTATTGCATCATTTGCTGTAATCATATTCTAATTATCGTCTAAGAAAACTGTGGATACAATGCACACTATGTAGTTTAAGTTACTGAATAAATATTTTTCATTTATTTATCAAAGTTTAGTTGTGCATAGCACAAACATTACATGCATAATATTAAAAAATACCTAGTTGTTTTATTTAAGAAAATCTGTATTATTTTGACCTTATATTGTTATAATCTAATCGGAACAATTTACACCTCAATATTGAAACAACTCGCCCCAAAGCGGGGCCGAAAGTTCCTTGTCGATTTTTGTAAAAAAAATGCTTTTGTAGGGAAACCTATTCAGATACTTGTAGTATAAGTGACAATTATATTATGAAAAACGATAATTATACTTTATTTATTAGCTATGTTGATAATCTAACCCTTAAATTTCTTAATAGATTTTCATGTTATTTGAAAATCGGAACTTCCAGGCCCGCTCTCCCTTACGTATATGAAAACCGATCCTAATCAAAATGACGTGCAAAAGACAAATAAGAGCAAGTCTATTTTCATAAAAAATTACCGATCATGCAAAGGTTACGGGATCGTGTTCAACGGTAGTTACCTAATTGTGAAACCAGATGGGCCCGCACCGTCCGATCATTTTGTCATCGGACAAAAGAAAAAGAAAGACTGAATGACAGGTATTATATACACGTACCTAACATAATATTTATTATTTTTTGTACAATGAGTGAGTTAAATGAATAAACGATTTTTCATTTTTTTTCATTATTATAAAGTTAGCATTATATCTCATACTAAGACTGGGTTGGCCTTTTTTTCGACGATTTTAAGGATCGGATTTCAAAAAGATTGTCGCAGTTAAGAACCTGATTTAAGAAACGCTAACTATTTCCATTACGTCACGAAAATTAACCATATAAGTGTGACTAAATTTCGTTACGTAATGGAATAAAGTTAGCGTTTTTCAATTAGGTTCTTAACTGCGACAATCTTTCTGAAATCCGCCCTTATATACCTAGAAATAATATGGATTAAAACTTTGGAATAGATGCTTTGCCCTAAAGTCGAATTCCGGTGCGAATATTTGGCGTTATCTTTAATTCGGTTTCCCACATCGTAACTGAGCCCCCGATTTACGAATATTGTATTTTTTTAACTCAATTTTAAACACCATTTAAAGTATGGCAGTTTCAAATATTATCATTATTATCTTATAATGAAGCAGTTTTATAACAATTACGTCAGCGCATTCTAGTCGCAGACTCTCACCGCGATACCATCGCCTTAATGACTGAGAAACGGTTAGGAAAATGTGTTGTTTGAAACTGGGTTCTGTAGAAATTACATTCGTCACGACAAGGCAGTCTGGGAGGCGATTTTTGAATTTCATTGATGATTATAAGTAGGTACCTACTTAATATCGTTTAGGAGTGTTATATTACAGACGACGAGAGAATTTTAATCACCGGTGAGATAAAAATATACGAACTTATAGAAATCAGTGAATATTGGACATTTTGGTGAGTCTTAGTCCCCAGATGAGAGTTGAAGACCGACGCCATAAGAATAAATATTAACTATCTCTTTTGACCAGGCCCCAAATGCCGCGCTTTTAACACCTATTTCCAGAGGCGTATTTAAAAATTTGGCGCCCCGGGTCAGTTGCTTGTCCCATAAAGTTAGTTAGACCACAAAGTGCCGATAACAATAAAGTGACAAAAAAAGGCGCCCCTCGCAGCCTGCCGCCCCGGGCAATGGCCCCCTTAGCCAAGGGTAAATACGCCTCTGCCTACTTTCCCCTTCACCTCTGCTACGCCCCTCTGTCTTCCGCGCCCAAAGTTAGGGCTGTCACTTGCGAAATATTTCTATCGGTTTATGGATGTGTTATACAAATTTAGTCACAAAATGTTATTTATGTTTTTCTTCAACGTAAATGTAAAAAACTCATTTTGAAACAATGTTTCCAACATTGTTTCAAAATGAGTGTTTTACATTTACGTTAAATTAGGTACTTATGATGATATGATTATACCTTTTGATGATACCTATTAAGATTATCTCCAGAAAATATTACATGGCTTATGTGGCTATTAATCATCTATAAAACAAGGAAGCGAGTCTATAGACAACCTTTATAATAATAATTAAGCTCAATAATTTTTATAGTCCGGGATCCGGGGTTACTATTTACGTTCCTTTCCGGACCATTAATTTGAATTTTTATTGAGTTGAAAAAGCGTTATTACAAAATACTATTCTTATCTATTGAATAAATCAAATCGCGACCGGCGCCGTGAAACAAATGCAACGCCCGCGCCGCGCCGCGCTGCACGGCCTTTTTTTATTTTTTTGTGGCTGGGAAAATGCATCACGCATACCACCCAGGTCCGGGGGGACCAGGGTGGTTATGTGGGACTCACCGACCGAGAGCGGCCAGCATACCCACTAAAAACCCAGCGGTAAACCTCATCGTCTTTCAGGGAGGTGCATGCCACAGGACTACGAGCAAGCGCATTCTGCTGTGACACCTCAACGCTTATGACTCCGGGAGGGCGCCTTGCTTTACTAAGGCGCCCTCAAACCTCCGGTGCGCTACGGTGCGCGAAGGGGTCCCCCAACCCCCCCGGTCGGCGCACTATTGCGGTGGGGGAAGGAGATGCGCATAGCGGCGCCTGGCCCTTCCCCCCCGTCGTCTGCGGAGCGGATCAGCGAGGGCGCTGGTCTCTCTGGCCCGCTCCGCTTCCTCCTTCAGCGAGATGACTGATTCGCAGAAGGAGGCTACCGCCCTCCACGCCTCTCGGCTGCCGAGCATGGCATCGACCAAACTCGACAGCGAGAGGTCCCCACCCACGATATTAGTGAGCAGGGACCTCTGAGGCCCCCAACTGGCAGATTCCTCCACGGTGTGGCGCACATCATCGTTCAGTGCGCCACACTCGTGGCACACTGGCGTGCTCTCCCTAATGGCTATTTGGTGCAGGTACTTTCCGAAGCAACCATGCCCGGTCAGCACCAGCACCAGGCTAAATGTGAGCATGCCATGCCGCCTCGTTATCCATCTCTGTAGATGGAGCCCAATTGCCTCCACTGTCAGGGTCCCGGCTACTGGGGCTTCCAAGGCCTCTGCCCAGCGCTGCACGGCCTAACTGACTAGACACCACGTTACTGCCTTGGCGATGGCGTCCTCCGACGGTAGGTATAGGTATCGCCACGAGAGTTGAGGTGAACACACACAGCTACATAGAGTACTAATAGCAAAAAAAAAAAAAGTAGTAAATGAACGAATGACTGAATGTGAATTAAATGCACGATTGAATTATTATATTTTCGAAAAATAGGTAAAACGAACAGCAACAAAATAAAAATTTGCTTTAATAAACTAGTCACTCGACATTGATAAATGTTGACCGTCATTTTATAAGTTATACCTAAAATGATAGAATTCTCTGAATATAATTTCCCGCCTGTGTCCATTTAATGTTTTCCCAAGACCCATCGTTTCGCCAGAAAACACATTGTTTCCGTAGTTATTCAAATAACCATCCGTTTTCTTACTCGTGGAAAATGCAGTTGGCAATATGACAAGTGCCACATGATGCAATAATTGTCTGAAGAGGTTTGATAACGAAATGAGGAAGTAGGTAATGAAAATGCATGTAAAAACAACAAATACAGAAATACTTTTATTAAAATAAAAAAATATATTATCAATATATTATTCCCTGGTTACGATTATTATTCATCTATCCTTTATTCATTCAGATAAATATTAATTTAAATAAAAGTAAGTATTTGAATGTGTTTTATTTAAATCAGATAATTTTTCAAAACAAAATAATTGAAACTAAATAACTTGAAAAAACTTGTAGTCAATCTTGCAGTTTGCTGTTGCTTGCAACTTGCTATCGGTACGATAAAAGAACACTAATTTCAAAATCTCGCTGTCATTACATGACATGTTGAATGTGTGCGTGGCCTCAACTCTCGTGGCGATACCTATACCTAACTAACGCGCCGAGCGCGCGTCGGGAACGGGAGTTTCATTTCTACGTAGTTATTATTTTATTCTATTATGACGCCATGAACGACCGACTCAAGAACCGTAGGCTAATAGCTATCATTTAAAATGTAGTATTTTTTATGCGCATGTCAATGTTATATTTCGTGGCTACAACGCGCTTTCGTAAACAAATATACAAAGTATACGTAATGCGGTTGACGTGAAACATGGATAAAAGCTAACCGACGAAAAACTTGAAGCGTTTGTAATTTAATAAAGAACTTTAGTTATAAATGTAAGTAACCTGGTTTAATTTAATGTACAACACACTGACTTTACTTATTAATCTCTATGGAACCCTAATGAAGTAATGAATGAGCAAAGGAGCACAGCATGCGCCGATGTGAAACGACTAGTTTATTAAATGTTCTCATTTGTTAACGTAATATATTCAAGGCAATGGCACTCCAAATTTCATCGGAGAGGCAACCGGATGGCGAGTGGTAATCTGGGTCTTGAAGTGATACCGAACCCCCCGTTGTACCGGCCGAATGGACCCCAAATTGACTATATGAACAACTATACAAATAATCATTTATTCTGAAATTATATTAGAACTGTACTTAGCACAACATTACCGTCAAGCATTACATAGCGATTACAGGCAAGACATTTCGAGAGATTAATATATGTATACCTACGTAGGTCTAGATAATATATAAAATGATGTAGTAGGTAGGTATGACTTTTGTTTGCGTAGCCTGCCGTTAGTCAGTGCGACTCTGCGAAGTTCCTTGCGACATGCAAACGACAAAATAACAGTCTATAACTGGTTCACGGTTATCATTTCTACACTGAAAGCGGTCCCCAACACCGACTTTCTGTCTGTTTATAATAATCTTAAAAAACAGACTCCTGTGAAACTGAGGAGAAACATACCCCAAAAATACATATAAGGGTTGTTCTACAAACTAAGGACGAAACTGAGTCTGATTTCGGCCCGACCTTTTTTTTACATTCTGGTTGCGAAATTTAGTCTATTATAAAGAACACGACGTCTTTTAGCATATGTTAAGTGGAACAGTCAAAATAATTTAAGGTTTTAGATTTATGGCCATTTCAAGGAAATCAAGCAGCAGGAAACTGAGACTGTGACCAGGAAACTGAGGAAAAACACGAAAATCAACCGAAATCAACGTTTATTTAATATTTATTTCACAAATAAAAAACATGCTTCTAACCATTAATTTGTAAATAGTCCAATTATCTTGAACAATAATGAAAAATAGACAATAAATAAATTAAAAAAGCAATAACAGATTTTGAAAATGGAACTATCTATGAACATATTACTTTTCAATTTACGAGACTGTCATTTGTTTTTCCAATTTGGCGGGGTTCAGAGAATTGTGTGTCGCTATTATAATGAAACTAACTCGTGAAAATTTTAGCTCAATTATTTTTTACGATTTTCGCTGCGGCTTAAGTCAACAAGAGAGTTGCCAGAGACTTCAACTGGCGTTTAATGATGAAGCCCCATCTCGTAGCTCTGTATAATCGTGGTTCAGAGAATTTAGACGTGGGCGAGATCATCTCCATGACGATGTACGTGAAGGTCGGCCGGTGACTGCGGTTACTGAAACTAATGTCGATACCGTACGACAACTAATTGAGACAGACAAAAAAATTACCTGTCAGGAAATTCGTCCTGTATTAGGCATAGGAATGAGTCAAGTGCAAAACATTTTGCATGAGCAACTGAAGGTTCGGAAGCTTTGCACTCGATGGATACCGCATGATTTAAACGAAGACCAGAAACGACTGCGTGTAGAGTGGTACCGAAAAATTATACATAAGTTTAATGGAGGAGAGTCATTGGTCTATAATATTGCAACAAGTGACGAAACCTGGGTGTATTGTTTCGAACCGGAAAGAAAAAGCCAGTCAGCAGAATGGGTCTCCTTTTGAGTTGCCAACAAAAGTTAAGAAGAGTCGGAGCGCAGGCAAAAAAATGGTTGCGTCTTTCATCGGAAAAACTGGACATTATGTAACAGTGTCGCTTGAAAATCAAATAAAAGAACAGTCACTGCAGATTAGTATGTAAACAATTGCTTGCACAGTGTCTTAGAAAAAGTTCGTGAAAAGCGTCCTCGCAGTCATGTCATCCTTCACCATGATAACGCGTCCGCACATTCCGCTAGAGAACGAATGCGTATTTGAATGCTTCAAATGTGGAACTGATGACGCATCCGCCGTACAGTCCGGACCTCGCACCTTGCGACTTCTTTTTATTCCCAAGAATAAAAGATAAACATAGAGGTTTACGATTGTCAAGCCCAGAAGCGGCAGTGAATGCATTCCAAGAAGCCATTGAAGAGGTCTCTACCGAAGATTGGATCCACTGCTTCACACAATGGTTCCAACGAATGAAAAAATGTGTAAATAGTGAGGGAATATACTTTGAAAAACAATGAATTAATCATAAACATCTTATCTAGTCTTATTTATCAGAATCCAGAAACTATCAGTATGACCTAAGTACGAGATCTTCCGAAGTGAAAAAATTGAATTTCTTCATTATATTTCGCACTGAAATTTTCCGAAAAATCCATGTGTATTATGGCTTCTTTATCAGTTAGGCACTTCTTCTTTTCCGATATTGCTTGGTACTAGTGAACAATATTTCTTTCATGCTGAAACATTTTAGTTAAATCCTCCTTTAATTTTAACTCGAGTTAGCAGCAAAAAGTTGTAAAATAAACAATATTTCAATATAAACTCTCAGGATCCTGGATAGTTCTCAGTATCCTGGGTCTCAATTTGGCAGGATCCTGAGACCAGGTTCCTGAGAATTTTAAATAATATTTAAAAAAAAACATCGTTTTAAAACATTTAACCAAGATTAAGCAGAACTAAACCTTTGCGCAAGCAATTTACGTATCAAAACGCTAAAATTACTATATTATTATATTTATTTCGTAAGTAAATATCTTACCAGGATTCTGTGAACTCGACTGATTACGACGCAACTTCCACCCTCGACTGTGCCGGGCTGACTAAACAACACGCTATGTGCAAAAAGATAGGTGGTATTCTTTTTCTCTTTCTTAGGTACAACTGACTCAGAGGAACGACAAAGTCGTTCGGCGAATAGGATATCGAATATTCGCTTATTTTACACTGAACAGGATCCTGACATAAAACCGTTGGGACAAATTTTGGAAAAGGATTTTATAATATTTGTGGGACATAAAATAATATTATGTCTCCCAGTCAATACAAAATATTAAGTACTTCATTATTTCGGTTTAATTTATGGCCTCAATATCGTAGTTAATAAATAAAATTACACTTTTGAATAGATTTTGCTTAAGGGACACTGCAGGTTCCTGAGAAAGTGGCGCTTTGAATAGAAATTTCGTCAAGAAAATGATTTTAAATATAAATAATTTTTAGAGACCAACCAGACATAGGTATGTTAAACAGTATGTTATACAAATAAATTAGTTTGTAACAATTTTTTCATTATATTTTAGCTGGGCCGCCGAAAATTCCTTAGTTTGTAGAACTACCCATAAGTAGGTAGGTGTCAAATGTTGTCAATGCTAATCAAATTTATTGAAAAGTCAGCTTAATGCAACAGTAAAAGCAAAACCTATACTAATAATCCTAAACGCTAATGATACTTGTATGGTTATTTAGATAAGAAAATAAAAATCGCGTCCTGTAGGCCTAGACAAAACGCAGCGAACGTCACTAACGATTGCCGAAATCAAAGAAAATGCAAATGGTTGACGTAAGGTGCCGTAAGGAGTGAGTCAATCGCCTGTACATGCCAGTTCCATACAATTTCACAGTTTACTACTTAAAATCGTTTCTTTTTGTAGGGTGCGTCGAGGCCCTATACTATAGTGTCCGCTGTGTTTGGAAGAATGATGTTTTCTTGTTTCCTAATTACAGAAACAAGAACGACGGGGAGGCCTAGTGGATCGAAGCACTGACTCGTAATCACAAGGGGTACCACCTTAGGGGTAACTCGGTAGAGTTCGATCCCTATTTGCCGCTGTGTACCAATCATTTTTAGGGTTCCGTACCGAAATGGTAAAAAAGGAACCCTTATGGTAAGATTTCGTTGTCTGTCTGTCTGTCAGCTGTACAGATATGCACCCGATTGTGACGACGGTGAAAACGCTTGTCTTGTATTTCCAGAGCACGAGCGTACCGCGGTGATGGCGGAGTACCACGACGCGCCCACCGCCGGCCACCTCGGCACCTCGGCGCCGCGCGCACGCTTCAGCTGGCGGCGCGCGCGCACTACTGGCCCGGCAAGCGCAGCTTCGTCGCCGACTACGTCCGGCGCTGCGTCGCGTGCCAGCGCTACAAGGCCGACCACCGCAAGCCCGCCGGACTTGTCCAAGCACCCGCCACCACACAGAGATTTGAGGTCGTATCTGTCGATTTATTTGAACCCTTACCTGAGACCGCTGACGGCAACAAGTGGATACTGATAGTGGAAGACGTGAGCACCCGTTGGGTAGGACTGTTCGCTTTTAAACACGCCACTAGTCTTGAGTGTGCCAAAATACTCACCTCTGAAGTGTTCCTCCGCTACGGCGTCGCACGCCGCATGATTAGTGATAACGGCGTCCAGTTTGTCGGCGAGATAATGCAGCAGGTTTGCCACGCCATGGGCGTCCAGCAATCACTAACCTCTTACTACCATCCTAAAGCTAACGCTATAGAGAGGAAAAATCGTGACCTAAAACCGAACTTGCTATCCTTGTGGGCAGCGATCACGATAATTGGGATGCGCACTTAGCGGCAATTCGTTTTGCGATGACCTCCGCAACGACCGCTAGTACCGGATATTCACCCGCCTTTCTTACATTTAGCAGAGAGCTCCGCGCCCCAGCCGACGCCGTGTCCGACATGCGAGCAACCGCAAGCAATGCAATGTCGCAGGCACGACAGGAGGCGCGCGCCGACGAGCACCGCTGCCCGGCACCTGACTACGAGCCCGGCGCTCTTGTGCTGCTCCACACGCAGGGGCCTAACGACGCGGGACGAGGTCAGACACCCAAGTTTATCCCTCGGAGGGACGGTCCCTACCGAGTGCGCGAAGCCACGCGAAGCTGTCAGACCATCCACCTATGTACTCGAACGTTTAAGTGACGAAGTGCCATTAGGGAAGTATCACATCTCGCAGCTCACCCCGTTCGTTGGTGAAGCTCAACCTGCCGTTCGTGAGAAACGCAAGCGTGGCCGTCCACACCGTTATTTATATTAAGCAACGTTTTCTTTTGTTTATTATTGTACTACCATGAACACGAGGGCGTTCGTTCGTGCTAGAGGGGGATTATGTAACGCGTGTCGTAAAACGGAACGCATCCAAACGGTACAATTGTCTCTCTCGCTCCTCCGCGTGCTATCGGACTCGCTCTCTTTTCCCGGACCACCGAGCGCACCGCACGCGCCACGCGTTCTCCTTGTCCTTTTATTATAAATTGCTGTATCCTAGCTATATTATTGCTGTAAGTACTTTGTGCATTGAAGATTGTGAAGATTATACGATTTGCCTTTCCTACAAGTTTTCTGCTTTGTTCTGCGAAACACCACCCCTACATCAACACCCTCTACCTAATTACCTAAGGGTATCAAAGTGATAGTTATCAAAAATAGGTCTTATTCTCATGCCTACAGATAATATCAGCAAAGTAAACGTCAACCCATACAGAACTGTCATTTTTGACACATCTTGAGACGGGTATCTCAGTCAAGATTAGTTTATTAATACGACCCATAGTCACTCCGCGCCGCGCCACGCTGCTGATGTCGCGCCGCGCCCCGCTAGCACAACCCAGGCGCGCTGCGCTGAGCGTGGCGTGATTTTTCTGTCATGCCACCTGCCATCGTGTCAAATTCGTGTATACAAAGAACTTATTGCCAGTGGCGTAAAGGCATTTTTGACGTCTTGGAAACGTCATATATATTTATGACTTCGACTGTACTTATTTGACAAGTGCTCCCGGCCTATGTTTTCACTATTCACACGCCAGGTGAAAACGTTTGTCACTGCTCTTAAATAATTGTGGGTACTTTCTCACGGACATGCTGTTGCTGTCGTTGTAAATTGAAAATACGTATCTGCAGTTTAATATTTAAAATACTTAGGTATCAACTCCCCGCGCTTGTTAATTGGGTAAGGCCGCGGAACGTTTAACCCGCCGCCGCTCCTCAATCCTACCAAAAAAAAATTACGTGTAACATTACAAATAGCGTTCACTTCTGAGGTATCATGCTGAGCACGACTACGTATTTGCATTGAAAGTAAATGCTGTTTATTATATAATATAACACGTCATTTCTTTGGTAGCGAGGAGGGGCGGCTCGAACGCTCAGCGGCCTTACCCAATTGGCTATTTGACTAATGTCAAAATAAATTATTTTTACACTACCACTAAATAAATTTTTCGAAAATAACACGATAAAACCTAACTATCGTTTATTTTTGGAATTTAAACGATTTTTAATTCAACAACATTTTTATAAAGGAACACTGAAAGTTGTGACGACCCATTTCACTATTTTCATACTAACTTCATGCTACCGGATCGTTTTGCCGTTTCAATAAAAGTTACGGATTTCAGCAGTCAGTCAAATAGCCAATTACGTCAGGATTGGACGCTACAGGATATGAGTTCTAAAATAGGTGCTCGGCTTTTTGACGTTTCGGTCAGTATGGGGGTCACCGGCAAAAAGCCGATGTAACGAAATGATTAACATCATCGCAAGATCGATGCAGAAATAATACCCCCAAGCTGTCAAATGATTCGATGGGATCGAGCGGACGGGCGTAAACAAGGCGGCGCGTTTCTCGTGGCCACACACGAGTTCGAGCTGCGTCAAGTGGCGGTGCCTGGTGACGTCAATATTGATAGTTGTGCATTCGAACTGGTTTCTGCTACGGTGCATTTAAAAAATAGATTGTAATTTTTATGTTGCGTTGTTTATATGCCACCAAGTAGTAATGACGTCGAATACATGGTGTTATTTAGAATAATTGAACAACTTTGTGTTAGATATAATAGGATATAGAATATAATAGGATATTATTGTTATGGGGGATTTTAACTTACACTCGGCCAATGCTAGCATCATTAATTACTATGAATATTTTGTAGCTTTTGTGGATTCGCTCAGAGAAATAAAGTCCCTAATTGCAATGGGAGACGGTTGGATTTGGTTTTGAGTTCATTGAGCGGTGGCGGGTCGGTGTGCGTGAGCGGCCCGACGCGCCGCTGGCGGCGGTGGACGCGTACCGTCCGCCGTTAGCGGTCGAGGTGACGCTCGGGGGGCGCGCGGCAGACTTGGACGCAAACCAGCCTCTTGAACCATTACCGTTGAAATGGAATTTCAATAAGGCAATTTTTTCTCTTATGTACTATTTATTGCTTAGTGCAGATTGGAGAGAACTATATACTGTTAATGACCCCGACAAGGCGGTAATCTTTTTTTATGATGTCATAAATAAAATATTAGATGAGTGTGTACCTAAAAAAGGCAAAAAGGGATATACTCTAGGTACAAATATCCAGAATGGTACTCGATGGATATAATTCGCAACATACAATTAAAAGGGAGACTTCATGCGCGATATAAGTCGAGTGGATTGAAATGTGATTACGATGCGTTTGCGAAGTGTAGGTCTAAAGTGATAATTATAATAGAAAAAGCACAAGCTTACCATGAGGATAAAGTACAGAGAGAGCTCACTAATGATCCCAAAGGTTTTTGGAGGTATGTGGGGTCAAAGAACGGGGGGCTTATTGCCTAACGCACTCGCGATCGACTTGAAAGTGACACAATTGCTTTCATTTTGTAGGCAGATTTGACTTCAGCTGTCAAATATGAAAGCGATCGCGAACGCGAGTGCGTTAGGCAATAAGCCCTCTGGTCTAGAAGGCGAAATAAGATCACTAAAGATGGTAATATTCTTCCATATTCTCAGTGTGCCAAGGAGCTGGCCTTGTTCTTTCAGTCAGTGTATGATTCGCAGGTACCAAAACTGGATGTGGACGCAGCAGTGTCAGCAAGTGAGGCGGGGGCCGCGCGCGTGCATATTGGGCGCATTCGCCTGGAGCAAGTGGAGAAGGCGCTAAGTCGCCTTAAACCGAAGCGTTCGGCGGGACCTGATGGCATACCAGCGTATGTTTTTAGGGATTGTCGGGAAATGTTGGCGGAGCCACTTCTGCATGTTTTTAATTTATGCATTCAAGGCTCGTTTTTTTCACACCAGTGGAAGATGACTCGAGTAGTACCTATACCTAAAGGCGGCCAAGGTAATGATGTTAATGGCTTCAGGCCCGTGGCTATACTATCAACTGCGGCGAAGGTAGTTGAATCGATAGTGCAGAGTTGCATTTTCCAGCAAATGAGTGTTCAACTGGCAGAGGCACAGCATGGATTTCGGCCGGGTCGCAGCACTTCAAGTAACTTCCTCAATTTTGTCACGTAGCCACGGTGCCAGCTGTAGACGAGGGGAAACAGGTCGATGCCGCCTACTTCAAAAAGGCTTTCGACATGGTTGATAATGATATATTGTTGGCGAAGTTGGCGGCGATTGGCTGCACTCCGCACACACTTAGGTTTTTTGTTAGTTATATGAGGGATAGGCAGCAGTTCGTAGACTATGCGGGATACAAGTCAGACCCCTACTACACTAGATCTGGAGTAAGTCGGGGAAGTAATTTAGGACCGCTAGAGTTCAGCATAATGATTAATGATCTGCCTGAAGTCGTGGAGGAGGCCACTTGTCTCCTTTTTGCTGACGACTTGAAGTAGCTTCTAGCTGTAAAATACAAGTCGGATGCGGAGCGGGTCCAGAGAGACATAGATAGGGTAGTAGAGTGGAGCCGTAGAAACAAACTCTCCTTTAATACATCTAAGTGCGCAGTGATTACTTTTGGTCGAAAAAAGTGTCCTGTCCACTACGGTTACGATATGGATGGAGTACCGCTTAGGAGAATCTCAACCGTGCGCGACCTAGGAGTAGAGATAGACACAGAACTAACGTTTCGTAATCACATTGTCAATATCTGTAAGAAAGCCTTTAAAAGGTTAGGTTTCATACTCCGCCGGGCTGAAGGTTTTAAAAACATTAAAGCTATATGCGCTATTTACAATGCCCTGGTAAGAAGTGCATTAGAATGTAACGCGATCATCTGGGCACCGTATGAAGCAAAATATAGTACCATGCTGGAGAAAATTCAGAATTTTACCAGATACTTATATCTAAAACTATATTCAGTGTACCCTTTGATGTACCCTACATTATTTGTCTTAGGTATGGTCGGGTATGATAAATTGGAGACAAGACGGGACCTCACGTTGGTCGTCTATATTCTGGAGCTGTTGCGTGGCAAGCACAGCAACCCAGATGTATTGCGCCACGTCGCGCTGTGCGCCCCCGACAAGTACGTGGAGCGCAGGCGGCGGCCGCCGCTGCTGGCGCTGCCGCGCCGAGCTGCTGGCCCGGGCGCCGTTCACGCGCGCACTCGCTATTCTCAATCGTATTGACATAATTATTGACTTGTTCAATTGTACTCTGAGCGAATTCAAAAAAGCGGCCTTACATGTAATATGTTATGGTGATTAAGGATGTTGGTTGGCCTTTTCTATCGCATTAGGTATAACCTGTAATGATAGAATACGTTGATGAAAATAAATAAATAAATAAAACTTTACAAGTGTAGCACCTACCGACAATATTTCATCACCATTATTTAGAGAAAAGAAGCCATTACTCGGTAGTGCATAAATCGCTGACGTAAATGGTACTGTAATCGCGCACAGTACGACGCATTATGATATCGACGCATTCTTTCTGTGTGTATTTTTTCTGTCCTTTGTTGATATTTGTCACGAATAAATGTTTTTCTTTCTTTCTTTTCTTTTTCTTTTATATTGGGCAATGTTCCACCTACAATGTCAAATCAATTCTAAAAAAATGGTTTGCAACTCTTTCATATACGGAGACAGAAGACATTTTGCGCATCTGTGCTTAGAGAGCACTCTTGCTGCCTTTAGTGGAATTTCCTCTTGCTCGCATACATCCTTGCACACATACATACACATAACACACCTCACACACACACACACACACACTCTCACACATACAAAAATATTTTAATGTACTGCTAAATTACCATAATTGCCATTATTTTTTCAAATTTCAAAATTTTTGAAATTTTCAAAATTTTTTAAAAACTTGATATTATATTATTAACTGTTATTTCTCTGGGTATATGTCAACCGACTCCGTGGATTCCAAGATTCAGGCTCAGCCTAGTTTGGTATCCACCGGATAATGCATGTTTGTATCCATTGTGACTTGTTTAAATAAAATTATATTCTATTCTATTTTATATGAACTACATTTAATTTTACCATCGCGCGCTGTGTTTATTTAGTCATTACTCAGCAGTAGGTACATTGACCGATTCGAACAGGAGTGGTTGCATTTGACAGAGCTCACGACGTTATAGCAGGTGTGATACATAAAACTCATAAATTGTGACCATTAGAAGTTGTAAAACTTAAAAAGGTGTCGTTTTTTGCGGACATTTGACGACTGCTCTACTATGGCGCTGCCATGTGCCATTTTTAACGTACATAACTGGCGTGCAAGAGCTCGAGTAGCAAGAGAGAGACATTCCGGGATTCGACGACCCGCTCTGACCCCGGTGGAACGTGTTCGTCTCCACAGGTAACACGTTATATTGAGCCAAGCACAGGAACCACAACCATCTACGAGTGCGGCGGGTTTATTTTTTGCC
This sequence comes from Tortrix viridana, assembly GCA_963241965.1. NCBI lineage: Eukaryota > Metazoa > Arthropoda > Insecta > Lepidoptera > Tortricidae > Tortrix > Tortrix viridana. The sequence continues at coordinate 42,739,322 of OY725171.1, forward strand.
CAATACAATTAATGCCTAAAGGTATTCTCCACCAGTCAACCATATGATTAACAGAAAATAAACGGTGCATTAGGATAGCTAAACAGTATTGAAACATCAACAGTGTCTGATGGAGATGATGCTATTTTACTCTAAGTAGTTTCTTGAGTAAATGTTGGCGAAGCTTACGCAACACAAATTTCCTGGACGCTTGTCGAATTTCAAGAGGAAGCGCTTGCCAGAGACGGATTGCCTGAAGGGCAAAAAATTGGGCAGTTTTAGAGTGGGAGGAACGTAATTCAAACCCTGGGTGAGTTACATCGAAATTAAATTTACATTTGAGGTATTCTGGGGCAGACAGAGGGCACAAACACTGTACGGCGGATGTTACAATATTATAGACAGCCAATGACTCTCCTCCATTAAACTTATGTATAATTTTTCGGCACCACTCTACACGCAGTCGTTTCTGGTCTTCCGTTAAATTATGCGGTATCCATCGAGTGCAAAGCTTCCGAACCTTCAGTTGCTCATGCAAAATGTTTTGCACTTGACTCATTCCTATGCCTAATATAGTACGAATTTGCTTACAGGTAATTTTTTTGTCTGTCTCAATTAGTTGTCGTACGGTATCGACATTAGTTTCAGTAACCGCAGTCACCGGGCGACCTTCACGTACATCGTCATGGAGATGATCTCGTCCGCTTCTAAATTCTCCGAACCACGAATACACAGAGCTACGAGATGGGGCTTCATCATTAAACGCCAGTTGAAGTCTCTGGCAATTCTCTTGTTGACTTAAGCCGCAGCGAAAGTCGTAGAAAATCATTGAGGAAAATTTTCACGAGTTAGTTTCATTATATCATCATAATAGCGATACACAATTCTCTGAACCCCGCCAAATTGAAAAAACAAATGACAGTGTCGTAACTTGAAAAGTAATATGTTCATAGAGAGTCCCATTTTCAAATAATGTTATTGCTTTTTTTATTTATTTATTGTAAGTGGCCAGTTCCAGAAACTTTCAGTATGCCCCACGTATCTGTTAAGAATCGAAAGATTCAAGTAGCTTGGAGCGAGCGCGAGCACTGGTCATCGCGACAGTGCTCTGATGTACTCTGGAGCGATGAAAGCAAATGTATGTTGTTTGGTAGTGATGGTATAAAGTGGATTCGACGTCCTACAGGTACTCGATACAATTCCGAGTACCAACTTCCCACAGAAAAACACGGAGGAGGTTCTGTCGTGGTGTGGGGTGCTTTTTCAGCAAAAGATATAGGTCCACTTCATAGAATTGAAGGCATCATGGACCAGAATGTATACAAAGACATTCTTGACAACGTATGCTTCCATTTGCACGACGATTTCTGGGCCGCGGATTCATGTTTCAGCAGTATAACGATCCAAAACCGTAGTAAGATAATGGTTCGAACGGCGACACGTGGCTCGAATGGACTGGCTAAGTCAATCCCCTGAACCGTTATGGGAAGAACTGGAGAGACGGTTAAAAAGTAAAAGAGCCACTAATGCCAATCAAAAGTTCTCTCAACTACAGAAAGAATGGCATAGAATTCCTCAATCAACTGTTGACGCTCTTGTGGAGTCTATGCCTAGACGCTGTATAGCAGTGTTCAAAGCAAAATGCTTTGCTACAAAGTATTAATGTCATTACACTATACTAAATATATATTATGTTCAATTATTACTTCTTTCATTTTTGATGGATACCTAAAGTCAATTTCACTTTATAGTGATGTGGTCGTTTTAAGTAATATGATGAGTCTACCGTTATTATCCACATTATAATTGAAATATTCATTATATTTTTGACAAAGCAACGAGTAATATATGTATTGTACAAACTAACCTACATTGATAAGTTTGATAACTATAAATATGTTCACACAAAAAGACACAAATGTGGTATATTTTCGGCCGGTACTGTGGAGGTACCCAACAGGGTCCTTAAGTTAATCTACGGCGCTTGAGTAATCCCAAAACCCCCTCTTGGGCTCCCCTACTATTTATCTTTGATTTCTAAGTTACGTTTGACTCCAGTTTATTGAGTTGCTTACGACATCTAGCGGCGAGTAGCAAAACGACAAATACACACATATAATGGTGTTACGGTCAACATAAAAGTAGAAACACTTTTATACCTTATCGCTATACAGCCACGTTAGCAATGTCTAACAAGATTGTCAAGTATGCCAATGCGAAAAATGTTTAAATCCTTTAATACATTATTTTAATGCATCTTAAGGTTTAGCCAGCGTAAGCCAAGTAAGCACCCGAGAATCGATTTATTGACGACTTGATAAGAAAACATTCAATTTTCTCTACTATACTAAAAGTTATTTAGAGTGAAGGTAATGTACGAGTACATAAAAACCTTTAGTAAGAAAATATCTAACTGATGGTGAAAACCGCATCTAAATCCGTTGCGGAGTTTAGGAGGAGTTAGCGGATATACAGACAGACAGATGCGGAAAGCGAGTTTGTTTTATACAATGTAGAAATAAACCTTCGCTAAATACCTAAATGGTAGATTTAAAATAATTAAAGAGTCATTATTTGTAAAATTGTTTATTTTCATAAATGCCAGACTAAAACATTTTCTTGTGAATACAGATCACTCTAAATGTTCGTTATTTAATAATGCTCTCGCATTCGTACTTATAGCTATAAACATTTCGATATTGGTATAAACCAAACCCATATTTAATGCATGTGTGCCTATTAAAAAAAGCAACAAGGTAAGTGCATTTTGTAAACATTGTACGTAAAACAGTTAACGCGCACTTACCTACTATATTCATAATATTCATAAGAGGCAGCGAAAAAAACAATGGTACGATTATTATTACTCTACGACTGCAAACCTACATGTGCGGCTGGTGAATACGTAATAATTTTGCGACTTTTGCTAGACAAAAGCATCATTACAATAAGCATGTTTAGGTTTGTAGCTTATGTTGTCAAGACACTTCTGTATATACAAATACTTTGAATGTCGTAACTATTTAATCTTAATATCAAATAGAGATCACATGGCCCACGACAAAGTCGGGGTTTCGATACAGCCAGAATCAAATAAATAACTTTCAAGACTTTTACAATAAATTATATATTTTTCATAAGATAGAGCTAAATAATGTAAGAAATAAAACTCGAGGACTACAGGATTGTGTCTTTTTGGTGCTGTTAGCCAGCAGGGTGTTCAGATATCGTTTCCGCTCGAAATAAAGGGTTTTTTGTTGTGATAATTTTCCGATGGAGATGGTTATTAGTAAGATAAAATATCGGTATCGGCTGATTGCAAGGACTAGTAGGTAGTATAAAATACGGCCAAGTGCGAGTCTGACTCGCACACGAAGGGTTCCGTACCATCGTATAAGATCGAATACTTTGTACTTTTTAAATACTTTCGTAAAAGAAACAAGATAGGCGCTATAACAATATGTAAAGTAGGTAATTGTCTAAATTCATTACATCCCTTTGTTTGTTGTCACAATGGCAACAGAGATATACGCACTCTGTGAAAAGTTCAACAGTCTATCTATTACGGTTCATGCATGAGATACAGCCCGCAGAGTGACAAAATTTAATAAAATCACGCTTTTTGTATGGGAGCCCCTTTAATATTTTTTTTATTTGCTGTTATAGCGGCAAATAAAATGAACACTCTGTGAAAATTTCAACTGTCTACCTGTTACAGTTCATGAGATACAGCCGGATTTAACAAAAAAATCACGTTTCTTGTATGGGGCCCCTCTTTAATTTTTAATTTTATTTCAGTTTTGTTATTTGTTGCTATAACGGCAATAGACATATACATTCTGTGAAAATTTCAGCTATTCACCTATTTCGGTTCATGAGATACAGCCCGGCGACAGACATACGGACGGACGGACAGCGGGGGCTTAGTAATAGATAAGCTCAGTTAAAAAAATAAAGACTACCTACATAATCTCAAAATATTTTTTTCCGATTTTGATAATTACGAATTTCAAAATTCCGATTCTGAAAACTCCGAATTTCAGTTTCATGAAGTATAGTAATTCCGATTGTTTAATTTCCGAGTAAGCACAACGTCCGAATTATTTAAATTCAGAAAAATATTTTTCCGAATTTCATAAACCCGACGAGGTGAAAAACCGAATTTTGTCATTTCCAATTATTCCCATTCCGAATTTTATTATTCCGAATAGTGTAATTATAAAATGAATCAACAAGGTTGGGTTAATACCAAAATAATAAAAAAACAATAATAATAAAATAATTTTAAACGGCAGAATATAGACGTTTAGGTCAGCAAAAAAAATGCATTTGTTCAGCAACTTTATGGTCAGCTAAAATATCAAAATTTGGTCAGCAATTCATGTCATATTGAGCTGCTCTAAAATTGATTGGTAAGCCATTTAAATATATTGACTGCATTTTGCGAGACACATTAAATAAAATTTCGGTTAGCTAAACGACGGAGAGCATAATGCTTAATAAATATAAGAAATGTAAGACAAAGTCGACAGAGCTCCTATGCTGAAAAGTTAAGGCGCTTCGTGCCTTGACACGACACTAACCTATTTAAGCTAACCTATCAAGTTAAAATTGACCTAATTTAGCAAATTTTATATTTCTGCTAACCACTTTGCTTCCCGGGTGTGTGTAATCTTGCAGACCAATTAATCTTTTTGCGGATCAAATTATTATTTTTCTCCTCACAAGAGTCACAAGCTCGGAAAGCCTTTTTTATTATTTAAAAATAGATAGCAAAACTGCACTTTATCCACAAGAGTGCAAAGAATATTTGAAATCCGAACGTGTTATTTTATAGTTACTTTTTTAAACATAACATGTAAAGGCCAGTCCAGACAGGACATTTTTCACCCATCTGATTAAATTGTCTGATTAAATCAGGTGGTGTGGACGCAAAAATAATTTTATATTGAATTGTATTCAATTAAAATATATAGGTATTGCAAACAAATCTTATTACATGATTTTACCTTAAAGTCTTACAAGAAATTTTATCTTGATCCATCCATTTTAATTATTCTGAACGCACCGCAAGTGCAAACTCAAAATTCATGAAAACTCATGAACTCATATTTCAGTTGTTTTTCTTATGTACTATTTTCCTCGCTTTAGTGAGGTGAAAAGATTTGTATTACACACGGCTGCAAAGTTATTTTACGTCTCGTGTGTTGCAACACTCGCTACGCACAGGATTCTATTTTTAAACCACTCGCTTCGCTCGTGGTTTAACAATAGGATCCATTCGACGGCTTGTAGTTCAATCTTTATTATAGCTAGCTCATGTTTCAATTCCACACTCGCGGTTACAATACAACTTTGCACCCTTGAGTATAACAAATAACAATTGTATCGCGATTATTTATTTAATTTAGCAGACATAATAATTTAAGCTTACCAAATATTGATTAATTTGCCGATAATATTTGATTTAGTTGCGGACCAAGTGTTGCTCCCGGTTATTTATATATTGCTGACCAAAACATTACATGCTGATCATTGATTTAACTGCTGACTTTTGATGCTGATCAAATAGAAAAACCGCAAACCAAAAAATTTACTCTCCTAGAAATTGATGGGCTCTCGCCAGAACTCTTGCCTCACGTGAGAACTCCGCCTGCCTGCGAGCTTCGCTCGTTACGCTTCTGAGCGAGCTTCTGGCTCCGCATTTTGCAAAAACACTAGGGGTAAGGTAGATAAGACCACGTGGGATAGGGGGTGCCCTGAGTCAGTCCTCAAAAAGTGTCGGTCGGTTCTAAATTGAAACTACTACTACTAATGCAAATCATAATTCCGAATTTTACATTACCGATCTAGATAATGAATTTCGTAAAAAAGAAAATTCGGAAATGTCAACATTTGTAAATATACTATTTGAAAAAACGTTTTCGTGATTTCGATACGCGGTGATATAAAATTAGATATTTCGACCTTATTTTATTTCGGCATTGTAAAAATTCGGGATTAAAAAATTTGGTGTTTTCAAATTCGGGATAAAATAATTCGAGATTTTAGGGTGTTCCCTATCGGTAGTTATCAAACCAATTCGCTGTAGTATAGTCAAAGAGTTGATCAAATGTATGGTAGGTAGTTCAAACATAATGTTAAAGCAACGATTTAGAAATGTGAAACTGTAATCCAATATGGCTAACACCAATAATGACCAATCCAAATTTGTTTGTATACATATGTAAGTCTGTTTACAAATCCACAACATTCAGTTGTTTGCAGTACCTACATATACCCAATAAACATTAGCTTGCCTTCTACGCCTGCGTACGAAACGCTAACTCTATTCTATATTCCGCTATTCGGCAACGAGTTATCAATTACATAAGCTCGTGTGAATTTGTACGGTCTTTTAAAAGGACAAAGTAATATCAAAAGGCCTAGAAGATGATTTTACCTGCAATGTGCTAGGCAGTGGTTAAAGTAACAAAATAAGGTTGGGCTCCGTAACAATCGCAATTCTATAATGACCAGAATTGTTCTCGAACTTAATGAACCCTTTTGACAAAGTCCATTACCACAAAATAATATAGTTTTACTTGAAGACCCCATTCCGCTTAATAACTACATTACACACATTTGGCTACATTGCTATCTAGACTGAAATAATTTACTCAAGCATCATTCTTTTGTCTTGGATGGAATTTTGATTATCTCTCAAATTTAAAATAAAGCATCTCGTTAAATAATAAACTTAAAGAGGTAGCGCATGAAGTACAACGTTCTGGCAATTATTCTAATAATAAGCTATTGTTATTAAGCCTTACCGTGCCCATTGACTTGATGTCAAGATTTCACATAATTTTATTTCAAACATATATAATAATCTAAAACCTATTTCTAATATAAGACCATTTGCTACTCGTTCGATGTCGCTATTATTTTAACAATCACGCCGCAGCTAAGCGAAGTAGCGACCTCTGCTGGTGATTAATAACATCCTGCCGATTGTCAATGATACAGAATGTAATGATAAATGATACAACATTATAGTACATTATGATACGAGTGTGCAAAGTTGGTCATTAAAGTCGAGGCGGAATTGTAGTCCGAGCTGTAAGCGAGGGCGTAAGTGCGCCGAGAGTGCAATGAATGACCAATGCTCACGCGTTTTATACGGAGTTTTTCAACACAATTGCGAGGAATAAAATAATAAAATCACATATAAACACCTATCCGTGAAACTGGGCCGTGGACATTTTGTTTTTTTTTCGCTCGCGTAGGTTTGGTTGTTACATTATGCGCACTCTGGTGGAAATAGAGACACTGACAAATCCGCCAAATAGCCAATTATTAAAAATATGACAAACTTAATGTTTATGTATTTATAACAAAAATTAATATTAATTTGTTGTTGAAATAAAAAAAAACATGGAAAAAGATCATATATTATAGATATTTTATCTACGACAGTTAATTAATTTGCAAAAGCTTACTATTTTATAAGACGTCACAACTGTTTGCTGAGATTAAAAAACTGTAATGTAAAAAGCACTAGTGTGGTAATGTAAAGTAAAAAAGCACGCTTGTTTAATATGCTGCATTATGACCCTAAATACGCTGGAATAAGGGCCACTATACGAGCAAGTGTGTTGAAAATATAATTTTAAACAAATAAGGACATGCTTTATTAAACTTACTATATTGTTTTCTTTTTTGTTTATGGAAACTTAAAGATTGCATATTGTTTTGAGAAATGTAACAGATAATTTAATAGTAGTTCGTAAATAAATAATTATTTTAGGTACCCATCATTTAAAATTTTTTTAGTACGTTATAATCTACTAATTATTAAATAAAAACCGAAATCTTAACAACTAGACATATAGTGACGATGTTAGTGGCGGAAATATACGGGGCTATAAATTGAGACATTTAGGAATTTAGAACCAGCGCACACACAAACAGTAAAAACCGATCAACGACGTCTTTGATACTCTTTGGAAAACGTTGCAAACTACAACCCGACCGGCGACTTGCTCACTCGTATATAGGCTATGACACTCGCACGTTTAAGACGAATCATACGACACTCAATTTATTACAATTGGTCCAATACTTAGTTTAGGAGTTAGAGTGGAACAACCGATTTTTGGCCACTAACAGTGGTGGCCAGATAATTAGGGATGCTTGTGTTTTCCCATACAATTAATTGCCTTCAAATATGATTACCGAAATTGATCACCAAGGCACCAATCGAAATGTTATTGACCAGTTTCATTGTGAGTTACACTTATCGTTAACTAATAGAGTGTGGTTAAACGTTATGTATCTCTGAGGTTGTTTCAGCTGCATTCGTGGCGCTATGTGCACTTCGCTTCATTCGTGGTGCGAGTGCCGCGGCCGCTGCTGGGGACGGTCGAGTCGCCTGCCTTCTGGCCGAAAGATGTCGTGTTCCGGCGGTTCCGGGGCGGCCTGCCAGCGAGCATGACTTCGAACGCTGCGATTCAACAGAGCCACGCTATTTTGTCGCCAAAATAGTTTAAGATATTGTTATAAATATATGTATTTTAGTCAGTTTTTATCTATGGGCCTTGTAGCCTGAAAATAAATAAATAAATAAATAATTAATGCCTGTTGAAAACGACTTGAAAAAGTAATCTTCAGCGTTAATGCCTGTTGAAAACGACTTGAAAAAGTAATTTTCAGCGTTAATGCCTGTTGAAAACGATTTGAAAAAGTAATCTTCAGCGTGCAAACAAAGTTGAAAAATATTGTATGGATGCGTCAGCACCCTGTATCCCTATAATATAAAAGGTCCGTTTTTAATAGGAATTAATTGCACTACAGTATAAACTTTAGTTATTAGTCTAAAGAAAATTGTAAGTAAATAACAATAAATTGGTCAAGTACTTCTTGATTGGTGATGAAATGAAATATCTGCGTAGTTCTGCAGGAAAACATGTCAGAATGATAATATATATCAGGGAATATATATCAGGTATACACCGTGCCCGGGAGGTACCCGAAGAATTTAAACAGCGTGTTCCCGAGTTAATATGGAGTTAAAAATTTCGTATAAAGTAGGCTCGATTCGGTCTAGTTTTTGAGATATATCAATTTTTGTGAAAAAATATTTTTACGAAAACTTAGGTGCACGTTACGGCAAATAAAATTATCTGGCCACCACTGTATATACATACATGGACTGTTCAAATAATTACCCTTATTGTGGCTTCGCTCAGTCGGCTAATAAAACAATTTAAAAATAAAACAACATAAAAAACGCAACGCAACATATAAAACAATAAAGGATTGCAGAAGTTTTAGGTATACGATATATTCAACCAGGAGGTACTTAACGTTATTCAACAAACAACCATACTCCACGCTCCTATAATCTCTTTTGCAGAAAGACGCACTTTAATTTCTTACACATAGGTAAGGCATATTTTTTTTAATATGTTTTTGTGTCGCCTTACGTCTTACGGACCTAAAGGCACTCTTTGCTATAGCAACACAAATCAATGGCCACGCGTATCATAAGATCACAACTGTTAACTATTCTTCCCCTCTTAACTAATGAGAGCGAACTAAATTAAGAAATGGTAAGTTATGAAACCTCAGCGGGTGAGTTTTTTGGTATACTTACTAAAGAAAATAATAATTGTTTGAAGAACAAAGGCATTATTTAGTTCCGGCAATAGGTAGGATCGACGTAATTTTAAGATCTTGAGCGCTCCGACGTGACGTGACATGACTCTCCTGACGGACTGTCATGATCCTATTCCAATGAAACCACGGGTTCATTTAAAAAGGCTCATCTGCTTTTTAAACCCAAAGCTAATTCAACACATTTTGGTCATAATAAGGTTGTATTTACCTTAGGTTTTCAGTAACAGCTGCGTCTCTTTACTGAGATAACGAAACCAAGAATTCAAGTTAACCTATTAGATTATAAGTACAGTACGGAAATTAATTAATTATGATTAATATATATTATTAATATTAACAACGAATGATTGTAATACAATGACTAGGACTAGGGTTATGTGCACATTTAGATATCTGATACATTTGTCTAATATGCATGTTAACAGACACGAACACGAGTCATTCGTACTCAGACTTTGTCTCGGCCGAGCACCATGCGGACAAGCGCAGATATGGCTTAAATCTGACGTACTCCTCCCGATATTATTAATCCAGCTCCATGAACGCCCCACAAAGTTCTGGGATGCCATATGCACGGAAGATACAAAGTCTGTTAGCAATAACAGTACTTTCAGATATACATACTGTCATCTATTTCCGAGTGTGACCTACGCAGGTTGTTAAATACAAACTCCGTCGATAAGACTAAGCCCAGTGAGTTGTACGGGACAAAATAACGTGTAAGTATAATAAATCTCTGTGTAAAATTATTCTTACGAATGTATAGCACATTAGTATTATATTGCGTCGCATGTATTTCAAATGACAACCTGTATATACATCGATTGAATATCATATATAACGACAATGTGGTTAGAAGGTGGAATTATTTACAAAAATACAAATTTTAATAACAACAATAAAAAGAACTTTATTGTCCTTGTGTCAGTAGAGAAGCCAACTTACAAAAAGTTGCAAACGATTTTAGTAGGACTGAACAGGGTTATACCCACGAGTGGTATCATTGGAATCGGCGTGATCTGCTGATCACGAATCCGCATGTTGTCGCTTTTGGCGTGGACGAACTTTTTATGACGTCACAAAGATGGCGGCTAATGGTGTCATTTTGTTGATTATTTCGAAAACTACTTAACCAATCTGAATAAAATTTGTGTCAAATGATAGGTATTTTTAATAATGTTGTTATAGATCACTTTAAAAAATATATTCTGGGAGATAATGTTAAAAAAAAACTAGTTTTTAGTGAAATTTATTTTCTATAGTTACAACAAGTTTAGAACAAGGTAAAACTTAAAATTGTTCACTGTCTGAAATGAAATGTACTTTAATATATAAGTTTATTTGTTTTTATATTGTGTGAAAAATGTAAAAATTATGATAATTTTATTACACGGCAACCGCTCGCATCAGGTGCTGCCCGCCTGTAAGAGACGTTATGTTGGGGTGTTTGCCCATGAATTGCATTTGTAACCCTAATCAAATTGGTAGCTGGAAAGAACTCGCTATCAGTGGAGATGAACACGCACAAGACTAAAATCACGTCGAATATCCATGTCGTACCCGCTCCTCTGAAGGTTGGGGGACTCTTTTCTCGGAGTCGTGGAAGATTATCTGTACTAGACATGTGCGCCGCGGCGATCGGCGTAAAATCGGCGTGTAAAAAATCCCCAATCTTTCACAGCAGATTGTTTATTCTTTCGTATAGTTTGATTTTAAATAATTAAACATGTACTTCTTAAAAGATTTTATATTTTTGTTATCACTTCACTTACATTTTTTTATATATTTATACCTCACGCCGATTACACTGTCGCGGTTGCCGTGCAATAAAATTATCATAATTTCTATATTTTTCACAAAATATGCAAACAAATAAGCTTAGTAGCTTACAGAGTAAGCAAATATATTAAAGTTGATTTCATTTAAAACTGTGAACCATTTGAGTGAAGAGTTATCGTAAATTTCATATAAAAAAAACTAGTTTTTTTAACATATCTCTTTAAAATATGATCTACAGTAGAATCTTGTTGCAAAATATAAATATTAGAATGTTCTTTGAGCCACGGTAATTGCATAGTTTTATTTAATCTTGAAAATCCGACAAAACAAGAATCTGACGAAACAGGAATACGACGAATCGAGAACAAATCGTGGGTATAACCATGTTGTCCTACGAAAATTCACTTTTGAGCCTTTGGCCTCCAATGTTGAAATTTCAAACGTACCTACTGTTAATGATATTATGAAGAATAATATTAAAGATTTTCAACATTATATTTACTATTCAATGACAAAGACCAAATCAACGAGGGTTGGGTTCACGACTGCAGTCGTTACCTCCACCTCATGGTTTAGCAAATTAGGTCTCGTTCATTATTTTGTAGTAGCTACCGACTGAAGCTTTTGTACAATATTTCCACACTAGTAATCCCACTGTCGTATTAAAGCTACCAGCAGTCGTATTATCGACCTCGCTATATTTTTGACTTCTTTAAATACATGTAATGACATGGCCTAAAGTAACTGCTATAATCATACTGTATCTGTGAAATAATGGCGTTTAAAACCAACTTCTCCCACTCCCTTATAAACAAGATTCACGTCTGTGACCTAAAATTAAGTATTTAATCAAGATGGTTATTTGTAATCTGTGTTTCAGTATAATAATCTGATGTGTAGCTATTTAACAGCTGAAAAACATTGATTTGGGACCAAAGAGCGACACTTGCTATAAGGGATAATACATACGGTTTTGTATACAAAAAAGGCATGTTTGTTATCACGAAACATAACGCATACTTTGAAACAACAATTATGGCTACACGCGGGTAATAACTTACGATGTGTGGTGGAAATCAGATTACATAGCGATACTGAGTTATGTTGGGAGTTCAGCCCATGGAGACGTTTTTGACGATGGCCCCGTCGTGGCTCCGCCTGTTCATCTCCTTGGCCTCCTTGACGGCGGATTCGACCAGCAGGGAGTGCCGCTTGGAGTTCTCCTCCTTCTTGCGCATGACCACGTCCTGGCAGGGGTCCGACACGCGGCGGTCCAGACTCGCGTGGCCTGGAATCGTGATAAACGCTTAAGGGACGACGTGACGAGCGACACATCAGTTGTGGCCGTCGTCGCGCAGCGCTTCCTCCGCGCACAGCACCAACATTACTTTACACGCTAGCGGTTAACGTGGGCTTTTGCGCGGAGATTTTGACCGACAAATAAAGCCTTTCCGAGCTGGTGAGGTGAAAATAAAAAGCCTTCTTTGCCGCCCAAAATCTGCGTGCAAAAGCCCACTTTAACAGCTAGCCGATCATCGTATCCTATGGACGACCAGATGGATCGTCACTGGTCTGTGTTGGCCGTCCACAAAAATCACCATAACACCGAAGTTGCGCTGCATGCATTGCGCGCGATCCGGCGACGACCTTCATCAAATCGTTCACCAAGTAGGGGCGTGCTTACTTTCCGTCTATAATTATGAAGTTAACTTGAAATAATGCTTAATAAAGGTTCTCTAAGTACCTTGGGTTGGTGTGTTCGTGAAGGAGCCATGCCTACGCAGCTGCTGCGACGCAGTCTCCGAAGGCAGATAAGTCTGGAACGAGGGCCGGTTCTGGGCTGCTTCCATTATTGATCCTGAAAACAAATTCGAATTAAGCTTTAGCTTATCGTTGTAAAAGGGCGTTTTCCAAAAAAAGTACGCATAGTTAACGACTAAAATTAACAACGGTAATTGCTTCCATTACGTCACGAAAATTAACAAAAACAAACTCAAAACAAGACATATGGAGGTATCTCAGGCCAATATTTTTATTTACTTTCGTTAAGCGGATCACAAGACAGCCCTATCTGTCAAATTAAGAGTCGCATCTTGACTGAGATGCCTGTCTCAAGACATGTCAAAGTAAACGTCAGCCCATAGAAAACTGTCATTATTGACACGTCTTGAGATGGGCATCTCAGTAGAGTCTATGAATACGGCCCTTACTCACATTGTCTCAATAGACTCAGCGTATAAATGGCTGCGACATTCGGACAGACACGGACATGACGAAGCTTTAAGGGTTCAATTTTTGTCATTTGGCTACGGAACTCAAAAAGCAGTAGAAGTTACAACTAAATACCAATCAAAAAAGCACAGCCTTATGTGGCACTCGAGTAGAACAAACATATCGAAACATAATTTCGGTTGTACTTGAAACTTGATTCTAAGTCAACGGGAAGTACCCTATACGTTTTGATTCCCTTGAGATTCCCTTCAATATGCGGCATAAACGGCCGTATCTTTTGATTGCGTTGACTTAGATGTTTGATTTTTTCGCTGATCCAAGGCACTGCAGACTTATGTATTTGATATTAATTTCAACTTGATACCTCCACGAGTTCCTGAGAAAAAGGGTCTTGACAGACCCACAGACAGACAGACGGACAACAAAGTGATCCTATAAGGGTTCCTTTATTTTTTTCATTTGAGGTACGGAACCCTAAAAAGCAACGTTTTGAAGACTTGATAAGTACATAGCGTCAATAGGAGCTGCACCGGCACTCCGCACGTCCTAAAATGGCTGCTGTAACAGATTCTGACAGAAAACGAGCGCTTGCAGTAGCGACATGTCAGCACACCCTGAACATAGTAATAGGAAGAGGCCGAAGCTCGTGTAGCCTTCAGAGCGCCGCGGTTCAGATCCAGGATACACTTCTGCTCCGCAGTATCAGATACTTTTTCCTTGCGTTGCCAGGCAGGGCGGTGACCGCCTATATAAAGAGAGCCCGCGGTCGGGCGGTATTGTTGTAAAAAATTAAGTAAGTACGTATATTTACTTCATTTTTTCACAACAATAATTAGATAAAAATTTACTCGCTAATACTTTAAGCTTTAAGTATAAGAATTGAAACGTTTGGAAAAACTTTAAATTTGTAAATTTTTAGTGATTTGTCGGTTGTTGGGATGCGTATATAGAAGAAGAAGAAGAAGAAGAAAATCGTTTATTTGGTGCAAAGTAAAATAGTTCAACACAAAATTGATTCCTAAACAGTAAACTAACTTAGAAACTAACTTAAAACTATTTCCTAATGCACCAAAATGGGTGCCACTCAGCATATGTCCGGCATAAGTGCCGTGACGCTGGTTTTCAGGGCAACCAAACGGGAAGAAAGCGCTGCTGGTCCTTTCATGTGTATATGAGCGTGTAATTGTAATGTGTGTATCATATCATGTATAAGTAAAAGAGAAGATAAACTTACATAAATAGTAAAATACTTATAATGTGATAACGCGACACAATGCAGCCGTTAAGTATTTGATACTTTTCCCGCCGATAGTGAAAAGGGCGCATCCAATACTTTTGTCAAAATTGAGTAAGTTTTCGGTTTCGACTTCATGTTAGATGCGTCCCTCTCACTAACGGGGGCAGACCTGCAGGCCAAACAGATACTCTTTGAGGTTGTTCTTAAAAGAGACCAAAGACTTTGAGTTTCTGATTGGCGGTGGAAGATTGTTCCAACACTTCGTGGCAGCATACCGAAAGCTGCCACGAAATGCAGCTGTTTTGTGTCGCGGGCAAATCAAACGCGGCGCCCCCCGCATTTTTGAGTTAGGAAATTTGAGCTTTTCGAAGAGGTAAGACGGTTCACCTTTGCTTAGAACTCCAAATAGCAATGTAGCTAGGTGTGAGGAACGCCGTGCTGACATGTTTAGAAGCTTACTATTGTTTAAAAAAGGAGTGATATGGGAGCGACTAGGGACATCAAAACAATAGCGGACGCACGCGTTTTGAACACGCTGCACCATCTTACTAGTGCGGGCTAACAGGCAACTACCAAAAACAGCGTCGGCGTAACTCAGTTTGGATAGAATGAGCGAATCACACAATTTTATACGCAGCTCAACGCTTATGTGGTTACGTACTTGATACAGCACCTTAAGCCTATAAAAACAATTACGAACGAGTTCTGACACGTGTCCTTCAAAACGTAGTTTGCTATCCATTAAGAGGCCGAGATTGCGAGACTCGGATACGAACTCCAGGCGATCACCCATTATGGAGACGAGTGGGTCACAAGAAGTAATGTCCCGTACATGCTTTTTGGAACCAAATAACATTAATTTTGACTTATTAGCGTTGAGAACCAGATTATTTTGTTCGCACCACTTAGCTACGTTACCCAGATCAATGTTGAGTTTACTGACTGTTGCATTTGTTTCTGCGGATTCAAAAGATATATATAATTGAAGGTCGTCTGCATACAAATGGTAATTACAATTATGAATATTATTTACGATGTCACTACTGTAAAGGATAAATAAAAGTGGTCCCAAAATTGACCCCTGTGGGACCCCTCTCACCATCGGCACAGTAGACGACACCGACACTGTACCAGCCTCATTACGAACCTCCACGAACTGCTTCCGTCCAACGAGGTAACTCGTGAACCATTTTACTGTGCCCGCATCAAACCCATAGTATAACAGTTTTGCTAACAACAATGTAGTATTAATTGTGTCGAATGCTCGTGAAAAATCCAACAAAACCAGTAGAGTGCCCTTACCATTATTCTGAGCATCTAAGATATCGTCCACTACATCGAGCAAGGCAGTCGTAGTACTGCGAGATTTCCTAAAGCCAGATTGTTTTTTTGGCAACAGGTTATGGCTCTCCAAATATTTAGTCAGCTGGAGACAAACAGCTTTTTCCACAATTTTTGAGAGGAAAGGCAAGATGCTAATGGGGCGCAGATCTTTAAATGTACTAGGATATTGAACTTTGGGAATGGGTTTAACTTAACTTCTGAAGCTGATAGAAACTAAATCATTGGTTCTGCTTTTGTTTACATCAGGAGTTGCTGTAGTGTCATTGATTTCGTCTATATATTTGGTGACACTAATGACGGCGGTTGAAACGCCCTGAAATTCACCCTAGTCAGAAGGAATTCGCTAGACTTTCACAAGGATTGATAAGGAGCCCATGTTACTCACTATTTGAATAATTCATTAATTTCGTGCGTCTAACGGGTTTAAGGCGCATAAGGAGTTAAAAAGCAAATGATCCTAAAAATATTGAATAGTAGTTAAGTTTATTGAACTGTTACCCTTTTTTTGCGCTCGGAAAATGCATTTATGCATACCACCCAGGTCCAGGGGGACCCGGGATGGTTACGTGGCCCTCGCCGACCGCGAGCGGCCGGAATACCCGCTAACTACCCAGCGGAGAACCTCAGCACTTCTCAGGGAAGTGCCACAGGACTACGAACTAGCCAAAAAAAAAACTGCTATGCCAAAAAATCTGATCCACAGCTGGGGTTCGAACCCATAGTCTTGGCGTAGTAGGCGAACGCTCAAACCATCAGTCTATTCAGATAGCTATATGTTTATCCAAATCGATATTTTTTTATATGAAAATCTAATTTCCCTGTCGGTTTGTTATTTTCCGCAACATCCGAATAGTTCCCAGGGTTACCCTTGAGTCACCGACACTCATTTCATAGAATGTTTTACATCGCCGAATTTTCATTTCATCGACAGGCATTTCCACGTACAGTCAAGGTCATAAATATGTATACACTTTAGTGCCTTGTCACTTTAATCGCTGTGACATTCATGTATGGCAGTTTAAACATGACATAAATAGACAAAGTACTAAAGTCTATACATATTTGGGTGAATCAACTTTTAAGGTACTCCCCATTTTTCGAGATGTTTCACAATTTATATTTTTTTAGAAAAACCATTTATTTGCTAACGTCGTGGCTTACACATTTATAAAATCAGACATATAGGCTAACATTTAAAAAATGTTGTTCTAAAATGGTACAATTTTAAATAATAATATAGTTGGTAACGCAGGGGACGATGTTGTCCCCAGGTTTTGTATGAAAAATGTGCATTTTCCCCTGAGTTACCAGGATTTTCCGAAAATTAAGAAATATTTGAGGTGTCTAACATGTGGGTTCTGTAAATTTTATGGTCTGATTTTAATATTCATAAATTATTATTAATCATAAGTCACCAGGAAAGTTTTAGTGCCGCAAAAGAAAAGGAGTACCTTAAAAGTTGATTCACCCATTTATGACCTTGACTGTACAGGAGTTATAATTTTTTGGTGGTAACAGGTCTAACCTAACCTAACCTACGTAACCCATGCTTAAGATAACCTGAAAACAATAAGGTTTCAGCAGAAATTAGCTTTCGATGAAATGAGTGTCTGCAAAACAAGGGAACACGAGTTCCGAGACACCACAAACAGCACAGCTTAGAAGCCGAGCGCGTATAAATACTATGAACAGAACGGAAGCGGTCACAGCCGCTACGTCCCAGTCGAACAGCGCGACCACTATGAGCACGCACTCCAGATACTCGTAAGTGTACTTGCGAGAACGTTTTTTCTTACTGCGGCATACAAAGTGATTCTTACCGAGCGTGCGGACGAGCCACGGCGCGACCGTTTGCTTTTGGTTCATAGCGGTTCCTATTTCGTTGGTCGCCGCGTTCAGCTGGTGACTCAGCTCCTGGAAGTATTAACATGTTACAATACAAACTGTTTGGAAAAATAAACAACGTTTCGTCCGATAATATACAGTACACCAATTAAACAAGGATATTTTTGGGACGGGATATCCACCGTAGGTTTTACTAAGCTTAAGAAACCATAGCCAGGCGCCGAATATTTCCTAGTGTTATGGTAGTTGTGAGTCCGCAAGAAGATGCTGTTGTCCAGGAATAGGCATTTTTATTATTTTTCGGCTGCCATGATGATGATCGCCTGTGCACGCAGGCGATCATCATGTGTGCGGCGATGATATTAATATGCAGTGCATCACCTGGTTGCTGCACTGCGCCTGCACGTGCGCCAGCTTCACTTGCGCCAGCTCCAGCTCCAGGTCGCGGACGCGCTGCCGCAGCCTCGCCTCGGTGTCGCTCTCGGTCTCGTTGCCGTCATTTTTTTGCTCTGATTCTAAGGGAGAATACGTATATGGACAAATCTGTTAAAGAACAAGGGTGAAATAAAGGCTCCATACAAAAATATGAAAAGTTTAATTGGTTGTATGTTGAGTTATTTTTTCTGATATTTTTCTCTCTCACTCTTCTTCTATTAAGGATGATACCTGTGACGTGATATTTATTAAATACACACGTGGACCTTTTGACTCTACTTAGAAACCACTCTTAGTTTAGATCGCTATTACGGGGGCGTCCATTAATTACGTGAGGTGATTTTGGCGATTTTTCGAATAATTGGTGAGATGTCGTGAGATTTGGCTCGACGGCTTGGTTACGTGCGAGTCGGACTCGCGCACTGAGGGTTCCGTACATATTTGGCCGGTTTTTATTATTTGTTGATTTTTTATAGGGTTTGTTCTATAATCATACCAAAGACGCTTGAATGTAAAGGTTAATTTAAAACTAAAAATGTAAATCGTTTTTTAATGTTAGTTTATTTATAAAAAGCTATACTGTCAAACCATGATAATTAATTTTTTAGTAGTTTATTTCATAAAATTAATGTCGAGCCAACAACTTCAACAACGCGAACTTTGCTCGAACATGCACAAAATCCAATGCTCAGCTACAGGGATGTAGCAAAAATACTAAAATGTCCTCAATTCACTGTTTGTTCCGTATTGAAGAAATTTCGAGAACGCTTAACTATAGACAGGAAGCCAGGAAGTGGAGGGTTGCAAGGTGTTAAAGAAAAAAAAGGAAGAGAGCGTCTTAACGACGCAGCGTCTTAGCGTTTTGACGACGCAGTTAGCCTAGTTGGTAGTGACCCTGCCTACGAAGCTAGCGGTCCCGGGTTCGAATCCCGGTATGGACAAATATTTGTGTGATGAGCGCGAGTATTTGTTCCTGAGTCATGGATGTTTTCTATATATTTAAGTATGTATTTCTCTATATAAGTATGTTTATCGTTGTCTAGTACCCATAGTACAAGCCTAGAGCTTAGTTTGGGACTAGGTCAATTGGTGTGAGATTGTCCCCTGATATTTATTTATTTATTTATTTATTTATTTAAAGATTTTTGCCTCAAATCATAAGATTGCATCTCGCGATGTAGCTACGAGTAAGAAAGTGAATATGTCTCAATCTTACGTGCAAAAAGTGAAGCGTAGAGCAGGGCTAAGAAGTTACAAACCGCCTGGGGGCCGCACCTGATCGGGACTCAAAACAGAATTTATCAGCAAACAGGCGGTCGAGGAAACTGTATGAAAATATCTTAAAGAAATTTGAATGCGTGGTGATGGACGGCGAAACGCACATCAAGCGGACTTAAACAAATTCCCGGGCAAGAGTTTTATACCAGTAAATATCGCAAAGACGCTCCAGAAGATTTTAAAATAAAATACGATCCAATTTTCCAAAAAAAAAATACCTACTTTGGCAAGCAATTTGTAGCTGTGGAAAAAGAAGCCGCTCGTTTATCACCACCGGAACAGTTAACGGCAATATTTATCAAAAAGAGTGTAAAGCAATTACTGCCATTTTTAAGAAAACATAATTCTCAACCGTTATTTTGGCCAGATTTGGGTAATTGTCACTAGGTACGCTAAATCAGTTATTGAATGTTACAAATCAAACAGGATCGTGGTGGTGCTTAAAGATAGCAATCCGCCAAACTGTACAGAACTCCCGCCCCTTGAATAGTACTGGAGTATTATGAAAGGAAGTCTAACAAAGAAACGTAGGAATGTAAAATCGGTGGCTGAACTGCGAAACGGTTCCCTGACGTGAACGTGCAAAGCCTCATGAGTCGTATTCGACGCAAAGTGCGATCCATGGCTTACAAATGAAATACTAATAAAAAGGCTGATGTTTTTCGAAAGTCTATTCAATGTGTAAATAAATTATATCAATATACTGCGGTTTTTTAATGTTTTTTTTTTATATATACATTTTTGAGTGCCCAAGTTTCCTACATTTGTTTTGTATGTTTAATTGAAAAAATGACTATGTTTTCTAATTTGGAATATTACGATAAGATGTTTGTTATGCGTAGACCATGAAGATGGCAATTTAAATAGTGCTCGCGAACTGTATCGGCAACGATTTATCGATGGTGGACCACCCGCTGAACAGCGACGGCTACCTTCGTACCAGTGCTTTCTCAACATGTCAAGACGCCTGCATTCTATCGGCTCCTTTCATCGGTCCACTGCAAGTGGACGTCCAAGCACAGTCGATTCCAGGCAGGCTGAATTAGTGTTAGAGCATTTTGAAGAAGAGCCAACTACCATGTTGCAGTTTGGCGAATTCTTCGTGACGACCAGTCGTCACCCTTATCACTATCGCCGTACACAAGAGCTGATACCCTCCGATCTTGCACCCAGGAGGAACTTCTGTGAGTGGTACCTCAGGCAGTTAGAGGAGAACCCTAATTACGTAAACTATGTTCTTTGGACGGATGAGGCAACATTCCCGAGGTCAGGTCTTTAAAATGTTCATAACGATCACGTTTGGGCTCGCGAGAATCCACACGCTTCACGGCAGGGCAGATTCCAACACCAGTGGCGGCTGAATGTGTGGGCTGGCGTTTATGACGGGCATGTCATCGATCACGTCTGAACGGTGGCAACTACCTAGCATTTTTACAAACGGTTATAGAAGAAGCGATTGACGACTTTCCTATGGCCAACAGTTTTCGAGATGTAGAGATCGAGTTTTCGTGTAAGATCTGTTTTCGCGTCAATAACACCGACGATGCTGCGAAATGCCACACAAGCCATATCCCCGCGAGCGAGGTTGTGCGTTGATCAAGGCGGAACACACTTTGAGCCGTTCCTGTAAATTTCATGTTTTTTACGAAAAAGTAAGTGTTACGGTTGCTACGTTAGGTTAGATCTTTTAAAATCTTTTTCCAAAATCGACTTGTAATATCTATCTAAATGAATTCTGTACATTTTGTTATTATGACACTTTGTCGTTCCGCGAATATTAGGTAAAAATGTACATAAAAATTCTGCGTAGTTTACTCCTTAATTTTACTGAAATAGGGTTTGCACTGAAATGCAATGCAAATTTGCAATGAAAAATGTAATGAAATATTTTTTTTTGGCAGAAAATCATACAGAGATACTACGGTTATCAAATATTGTTAATGGACTCTTTATAAGGGACCACTCAACCCTCTCCGCTTTACGGATATTTTTGTAACACCCTGTATATTGTTAAATCTTCATAGAGAGAAATCGGATGGCTCTCAGGCTATTAGATTATTAGCCTGAGAGCCATTGAGCGATTGTCAATTTATCGCCGCGCAACTTTTAACCAAAGTTAATAATCTTGTTGAATTTACCGTTTTTCTCCAGTAACCTTACGCTGTAAGGTATAAAATAGCTGGGCCAGTTCAAGTAAAAGCATTTTAAAACTTTCGACACGATGAAAACTTTGGAATCGACCATGAAATTTAAAACTCTCGTAGTCTTAAAATACCTTGTTTGTTGTCCTTTTGGGCAAATTTCACGCTGCAGCTACCACATTCTTTCACGTAATCCTGTAATGATAAACGCATTTCGAAGGGTCTCTGACACAACCTCGTATATTGGAATATCTACTGGACGTGTACCTAAAGTGGATAATCGGATTTCGTAAAATTTCATATACGAGGTTGAGTCAGAGACCCGTCGATTTATTATACTGCACGCGTATATAGTAGAAAATACTAAAAAACCAATTATGTGGAGTAGTTGAAAACTGCTTAATAACTTCTCAAGTTCCTTTTAATTCTCATTTCTTGCAAAATATCACTGAAAACATAAGGTATTAGTTTTTTGTGAATGGTCATAAGGAAAAGTAAGTTTGTTTTTTAATTTAACGACCAGTATTTCAAAAAATTAAGTTTTTGAACAATAGTAAATACGATCAAACATGTGTATAAAGGTGTTCAAAATTACGCCCGCTGCAGGTTTTGAAAGGCATTGTACTCTGCTTCCAAACACCCTGTATAGCCTAATCACGTCCTTCGTGTATATATATCTTATGTCAGCACATTTATGAAATAAAATAATTAAGAGCTAAGATGAACATCAGATTTGCTCACATACATACATAAAAAGTCTTGCAGCACCAATATATCAAAACCAAAAACCAATTAACCAAATAAACGATTTTCTTTTTCTTCTTTCTTCTTCAATATTCTCCTTACGACTTAGCGCAGTCGGATAAATCATTTAACGGGAACCCTTAATTCTGATCTGAGACGAAGCTAATCATACTCCCAGCAGTGAAAGAGTAGAGGCAGAACGACGGATGTGTACCTCAACCTGGTGCATGTGGCGGTCGAGGCGCGCGCATATCTCGCGGTAGTCGCGCGCCACCGCCGTGTGGTGCTGCACCTCCTTCTTGGCCACCTCCACCTCCGTGCGGACCTGCCGACCAGTTCAGTGCTTAGAGACCACGTTCACTCCACACAAAACTCCTGACATATCCAAATTACATACTTATGTGCGCCGGTGAATTAAGGTGTTTAATTTTCTAACGCGATTTTCGGTGCTTGGAAGCGTTTTCAGCAGGCTGAAATATCGTTTCAGTCCGTTTCAGAGGTAGCTCTATCTTACCAGATTATCAGAAAGTTGCCGTTGTTTTGAGGCGCCTGAAACATGTTTTCAGTCCGTTTCAGGCCACCCTCTACCAACCTACGCCATAACCTGAAAACGGGTTTGGGTCTGGTAGAGGGTGGCCTGAAACGGACTGAAAATATGTTTCAGGCGCTTGACAACAACGGCAACTTCCTGATAATAAATACCGGCCTCCTAGGATTCTTAGGAATTGCCTATTTAGTGCCTAATAGGTAAATGAAATATACCCAAGCCAGTGTCAAGTAGGTATACACAATAGCAATAACACCATGATTCTTGCCACCGACTTCTATATATTTCATTTACCTATTAGACACTAAATAGGCAATTCCTAGCACTCCTAGGAGGCCTGTCTTTATTTAACCCTTTTTAGTGGGTTTATGAAGACGGTTTTATTTTTTGTTAATTTCTTTTTTCGCTTTTAGTGATGCACCTAATATTATTATGTGATAAAGCACATAAACATCACATTAAGAAAAATTAGCCTAATACCAATTTCTCATCACCCTTAATAAAATGTCGCTGTCCAAGATGCAGGGCCGTGAATCATTGAGGAGTTCTCCCGATACTTCACCATCAATTGCACTTCACCACATGCATTATAATAAGTATAAAAGAAGCTTCATGTTCTTAATAAAGAAATCTCATTGCTGGCGTCAATCACTTACGGCTAAGGAGTTCCGGTGGTCGCCTCTGGTCTTCATCATCAGTTCGTCTTCACCAAGAGGTGCTTTTGTAATGCATTTTCAAAAGGTCTTGCAGTTAATATCAAAATCGCTGTATGTGTGCCTATAACTTATGAGGAGTTCCCTCGATTCCTCTTGGATCCCATCATGAGATTCTGACTTGCTGACTATGGGACTACCTCGGAAGTATACCCTTTCAAACAAAAAAATAATTTTCAAAATCGGTCCACAATTGACGGAGTAATCGCGTAACAAACAAACAAAGCAAAAATCAAAAGCAACATACAGCCGAATTGAGAACCTTTTTTGGAGTCGGTTAATATCCTCGTAACGGGAATGGATGCAATAACCCATAACCCTGTATAATAGGGTGGCCCACGAGTTCAAAATCTAGATACCTCAATTTAGATCAACCCATCAATTTTTTAAGTAATCACATAAAGTTGTTTTTTTCCATACTAAGTGAAAAACAAATACTGGGAACACTGAGTATACAGAAATAAACTTTATGTAAACAAAAAAATATTATTATTTAAAAAATATTATATTCTATTCTTAAAAAGTTGATTTAACAAAAAACTGGCAAATGGTTTTAACAACTTCGCTGATTCGTAAAATGATTAATAATGTAAGATGCCACTGATAAACTTTTGAATTAAACATGAAATTAAGGATTTTTCGACGCATAGACATAAGGGAAAATTTAAAAAAATTCTAGTAAAAATCGCTGAACATACACGGGGGTGTTTCGGATCGGTCTAGGCATGAGGCCTTAAAGATTCACATCCACTCGACTTATGTCCGCTGATGACTTTTTTATATTCGTAAGCATTTGTCCTACGAGTCTACAACTACTCTCTAAGGGACTAACTATAGCAAGCGCCCGCAAGTTTCGTCACAAACAATTTCGTCCAACTTGAAAATGCGCCCCGAGCGCTGCGCCTCAATTTGTATGGAATTGTTTATGACGAAACATAGCAAGCGCCCACGACGCCCGCCCCGGCCGCTTGCTATGGTTACTTAGTCCCTTAGTGAAAAGTTCCTTTACACTGAATCACTTTGTCATTACACTCATTACTTTTAATAATATAAATCACGACCTCGCGATGGAAATCTTTGTTGAAAACGGACTGGCCAGATTTCAATTCTCGTCTCGTCTTGCCTAGCTTTGCCGGTGGAAAAGAACTTGCACAAAGAACCAGGTGTTTCAACTCAGTTTTGTGCGTGGCACCTGTAAATATGCAGCTGGGATTTGTGTGTTACTCATACCACTATTAGACACAAATAAGTTAAGCTGCATTAAGCATACGCACACAGTAGTATCAGTATCTCGTTTGTTTCCCCTACTCCCAAGTTTACCTCAGCCAGCTGCGCCTCTAGCGTCTCCTTGTCCTGCTGCAGCTGTGAGTTCATCACTTTCAGCCGCTCCAGTTCCACGTTTATTTTCTCGTTCTCCGCTGACTCTGTTCAAACACGTCGACAGCGTTAAAATCACGTCACTCGGAACCTTTTCGTATAGACAAGTGTAGCACTTTATGTTAGGTAGACGTTACGTTAATTTACTTTTTTAATAATTATATAATGATAATACAAAACCTTTGATAAACTTTTCGTATTCGAGCTGGTACTTGTTCAGACGGCGCACTTTAGTGCTGCAGGCCAGTTTTACGATCAGCCGGGACGCCTCCTCCGCGCGGCACTTCTTCGGCAGGGTCACTCTGAAGACACAACGTATCGTTACCGTATTAAGTCACATAAGTTTTATTAGCTTAACCTCGCCTTAACTGATTTTTTTGGTAGCGAATTTACAGTACCTACTTAATAGGAATTATCCTAAATAACATAATCTAAATACATACCGGTCAAAATCATAACCCTCCTTTTTGCTTCGCCGTAGTCGGGTAAAAAGGACAAAAATGTTTCGAAAATACCTGTAATTCACGGATTTCCACCATTCTAACACAAATTAAGCGACCTTTATGTAATAAATTCGTAATCAGTATTCACATTAAAGAGGCAGATGAAAAGTCCAGAGGTTTCGAGCCCAGATCCTGTGTTATGGGCTTATGTGTTGCCGGCGGCACACTAGCTGTCCCATTGTACAAGTGCGTGGTCGGGTGGCGTCCAACGACTTGAACAGGTGTAGCTATGCAGCGGATCCCTCGCCTCTAACAAGCCCATCGTCAGACTATTTCGCAATGCTAGATAATTAATAATATGGTATGATTATAGTACAAACCCTATAGAATAACAACAAATACTAAAAACCAGCCAAATGTGTACGGAACCCTCAGTGCGCGAGCCCGACTCGCACTTGCTTGGTTTTTTTGGGTTCCGTACCTCAAATCAAAAAACGGAACCCTTATAGGATCACTTTGTTGTCCGTCTGTCTGTCTGTCTGTGTGTCTGTCAAGACCCTTTTTCTCAGGAACACGTGATGTACAGTCAAGGTCATACATATGTGTACATTTTAGTACCTTGTCACTTTAATGACAACATGACATTAAACAGACAAGGTACTACACGTGTACACATATTTATGGTCTTGACTGTACCTCTATACGTCTTGGGCGGTTTATCTCACTCGATGTTAAAACCCCGCAATGCCGTAAGTCGTAGCGCAACGGCTTGAAATTTGACCTGTTTGACAATGAGAGGAGCTAAAAAAACACCTCCACATTTTATTGATTTTTATACGCTATTTAAAAATAATAATTTCGTTAATTTTGCGTGAGCTACATTTTTATTTAAATAATTTGTTAGTTGTGTATTAATTAAGTCATTTATTCGTTTGATAAATGTATAACCGCATAATCTAAGATTCTCATTCATGTGTTTTGTTAGTTTGTTGGTTTGCCGTGTTATTTCACGCAGCAACGGTGAAACACGTGAATTTCACAGTAGTAGATATAGGGCAAAATTTATGGCCATAATGTATGTATGTAATATAATATATGGATAACCATCTTCTATGCGATCGGAGTTGCAAGCAAAAACTAACAAATATCTTGATTAATTGATGTTTCTTACGTAAAAAACTACTATACACATAATTATTACCTGAAATATTTTAGCACGCCCTCAAAGTCGTGCTGCAGCAGGTCCTTGCGCGAGCGGCTGAGCAGCGCGAGCGCGATTTGGAACAGCGTGTCAATCCCTTGCAGCAGGAACACGTCGAGGATATGATACACCTGTCAACAAAATAGAACCGGTCAAATGCGAGTCGCACTCGCACTCGTGAACCCACCCCATTAATTTAATTTTGTTTAATATTATTAGGTCTTTACATATGAAATTGGCGTTTTGTCGTACTCGCCACTTTTATTCCAAATATCTGGCGTTTGGTTAGGAATTCCAAATTCTAATTTATTTAATATTGAAGCTCATATATTCGTGTTTTGGACTGAGTGATTTAATTGTTTCCGCGTCATTTGTTTTTTCTTTGATATCGTTCTGTTCACAACATGGAAAGCTTAAAATATCGCGTTATTTACGAATATGAGCTTCATCGTGGCACTAACGCTGTAGAAACCGCTCGAAGGATTAACGATGTGTATGGGGCAGCTACTGCAAAAGAAAACACGGTACGTTTTTGGTTCCAACGTTTTCGTTCTGGAAATGTTGACCTACAGAACAAGCCCCGTGGACGGCCGGAGACCCAAGTTGATGACGAAAGATTAAAAGTGATCGTGGAGGCGGATCCGTCGCAAACCACGTCAGAGTTAGCGGCAGGCTTCGGTGTCAGTGATAAAACAGTTTTAATTCATTTGAATCAAATTTGATAAACGAAAAAGCTCGATAAATGGGTACCACATGAATTGAGTGAAGCAAACCAACAAACACGCGTCGAGTGTTGCGTTACACTACTCCACCGGCACAATAATGAGGGGATTTTAACTCGCATCGTTACTTGTGATTAAAAATTTATCCTGTACGATAACCGGAAACGCTCATCACAATGGTTGAGCCCAGGAGAACCGGCCAAATCCTGCCCGAAACGAAAGTTGACTCAGAAAAAGGTACTGGTGAGTGTTTGGTGGACCAGTGCTGGTGTCATCCATTACAGCTTCCGAAGGTCTGGCCACACAATTACAGCAGATGTGTATTGTCAACAATTACAAACCATGATGGAAAAGTTAGCCGTTAAACAACCGAGGTTGGTCAATTGCTCTAGCCCACTCCTGCTTCAGGACGACGCTAGACCACACACTGCACGCGAGACGGTCACTAAAAATTAGAGGAACTGGGACTGGAATATCTCCGACACCTCTAAGGAACTACTATAAGTACTTAAATATTTTGCGCAAATTTTGCATTTCATTCATAATAATTTACTTGGACTTCTTTTCGGCTCTAACTATTAGACCTCGGTTATAACGAGAATGTTGCTACGATTGGGGCAGTGCTCATAAGCGAGAGCGGAACGTTGCGCGACTCACCAGCGGCAGCGGGAAGCGGGCGGTGAACACGGTGAGGAACCACTGCGACGCGAACATGTGCGGCTCCACGCCCAGCTCCTGGAAGTGCGTGCGTAGGTCCGCCAGGTGCTCCTAACAACAACACCAGCCATTAAACAAAAGCATACAAGAACATTGAATAAAACCGTCATCAAAAACCCACTAAACATGGTTAAATAATTTATTTATTCATAATTCCTATTATTTAACACTAACAGTCTAGCTACACAAATGTTTCTATACATTCACTAGCGTTTCCTGAGCATTTGCTACCGTGTTAGAAGTAGTAGAAATTAGAAGTTCTAGTAATTATTTTCCAAATGTTATAACATTTTAAAGCATAACTAAAAAAAAAAGTACAACACTTCGCGTACAAATTACAGGAATAATTTGCTCAATTCATAAGCTTTCTAAAAAGGTACAATTTATGACATTTTAATTCAAAAATTTTACAATTAGTACTTATAATAGCAGAACAGGTAGAAGACTTGACTTAGCGTACTTGACTCTGATGGGTTTGTTTGTGTCGTTTCAGATTCTCCGAGGGCTTACTTTGTCTTCAGTTTATCTGAACTTATCTTCTTGAGGTAGAAGGCACAGCAGATTGCCTTTGGTGACACAAAAAAACTAATTAGGGGTCATTAGGTTAATTAATCTAATTTGTTTGTGTCACTAATTCTACGTGGGGTTTTTTGCCTTCTGGGCCTTACCTTGTCTTCAGTTTCTTATCTTCTTAGACTTAACGTTGTCTTAGGTGATACTTTGATAAGTAATTAAGCAAAGTTAGGAGAAAATGAGGAAAAAAATAATAAACGGTTTCATTATGGTGGTGTGTGATGAATGCTTGAAGCTTTGTGAGAGGATGGATGCCCGCCCTTCATCGGCCTAAATATGACATCAATGTCATCATATATATTGTCTTTGTTATTTTTTGCTTTGTATAGTATGTAATTCAGTGCTGTAGTGTTATGCTGTTATGCTGTGTGATTATTTTAAATAAATAAATATAATAAATAATATAATTATCAAATAAACTTCAATCTTAAAAACTAAAATTTGAACTAACTAACTAAACTAACTGATTACTTAGGTACTACATGACGAAAACCCCCCACCCCATGTAAGGCACCACCACTCAAAAAAATGAGATAAGATAAGGCACAAAAGGCGAAAAACCCCACGTAGAATGTGACACAAACAAACTAATTAAATTAATTAACCTAGTGACCCTTAATAAGTTTGTTTGTGTCACCAAAGGCAATCTGCTGTGCCTTCTACATCAAAAAAATAAGTTAAGATAAGAAACTGAAGACAAAGTAAGCCCTCGGAGAATCTAAAACGAAACAAACACATCGCGAGCATGTTGCTTCGTATGCATAGAGCCCTTCTCTCCCGCTCTATATCCCCGTCTATTTATAATAACTATTTTAACATAGGAACTAAAACAATAAATATGTACAGATACATAGTATATTCCTAAATATATATATATATCGCAAGGTAAGCCACGTAAGCGGTTGATTTATTTTAAAGACTTTATTTAATAAAATCATTAAATAAAGTCTTTAAAATAAATCAACCGCTTACGTGGCTTACCTTGCGAAATATCTACATCAAAATGGTCATTAAATAAATTATGTATTATTATTATTATTCATTATGTATTCCATAATTTCCAATCTTCTCAATTTGACGACTTTTCTTGTTGGCATGTATTATTTCTCTTATATTTAATCATTTATCGTGTAAGTGTTTTGGTGTTATTTTATGCTGTAAACTTGCATTGTAATTAAATGAATAAATAAATTAAAGAATTTATTTTATAATTTATTTCGATTGCAGTCGGGGGACCTTTCGCTTCAAGGTGAGTGAAGTGAAAGTGAGTGCATAAAGGTCCCCCGACTGCAATCGAAATAAAATATACATATATAAAAAGACGAGAGTGTGTAGATTCAGTCACAGTCATAAACCTCTATAAACTTTTTCGCCTTATGTCATTGAAATATAGAGTAAATGTGTAAACATGTTTATGATGTGACTGTACACTTATATTCTAGTTTGCATTTATTAAATTAACTACCTACCATATCTAAAATTTATTTCTAACTTTTTTCAGTTTGTTTTTAAACAGCAGTCGTGTTTTTTATTTTTTTTTATTATTATTTTTTATTTTATACCTTTTAGTGACAGACAATACGCACTTAAGAATTCTGAAGATTCCTCAGACGATTTAATTCTTCAAGAGACTTTTTGTCATGTGGATCCTTGATCATTTTTCTAGGATCCAAGACGCTAATTCCCAGACCTTCTAATTGCCTTACGCGTCTTAATGCGACGTACGCCTGACCTTTGGCAAAGATCTTGGATCCAAGATCTACGACAGCTCTGTCCAGCGTAGTTCCTTGCAGCTTGTGAACTGTCATAGCCCAGCACAATATTAGTGGCAGCATACGCCACTCGACTTTACCCTGGCCTCTCAACGCATCAAATTCTGTTGTGCTCGCCTCAATTTTGACCCCCACCCACATCCACAGTATTGTTATGTATACTTTTGTCGTCAAATTCTACAAGATAGCTTGAGGCAGCTCCTCGGGCTCGAGCTGGTCGCGGCGCAATGCAGGCCATTAATTTTTTTTAATAACACCCATAGCTCCATTGACTAAGCCGTGACTAACATTTAAATTCTTCCGCAGCATTACTCTCGAACCTACAGCGATCTTTAATGCTTTGGGAATCCCTCCTGTTTTGTTCGGGTCGGATGGTATGAAATTTGCCTTCGGTGTCTGTCCGTAGGTTATTAAAGTCCTAATAGTTAGTATCTAAACGGGTACGTATTATAATGTATAAATTTAAAACACATATAGGTTGGAAACTATAAAGTTGAAATGCCGAAAATCATATGATGTAATGTATCAAAATATATAAAGTTATTTGACATAAGTTCTGAACGCATAAGCTTGAAATGCATAATGGTCAAAATACATAATAGTTAAAATACATAATGGTTCATAGTAATATTGGAAAAAATGCATACGTTTAGAATGTATACGTTCAAAATACATAAAATTAGAAAATATAATAGTTAGATATATGAGTTCCCAGTAAGTATGTCCGTTCCCGATTATGTCTCAGATCGCAAATTTTCCCAATACGTAGGTAGGTTAGGTTAGGTTCGCTTTTATATCAGGCCCGGAGGGCCAAAAACAACCCAGAAATAGGAGCTCCGCACGGCGATTTGCGATCTGAGACATAATCAGGAACGGACATACTTACTGGGAACTCATATAAGTATCAAGCAGTGGTCATATCGGGAGGTGGTCATATCAGGAAGTGGTCATATCAGGAAGTGGTCATCACCAACCGAAAGCATCCGCCCCTTTCTCTCGAAAATATAAATTGTGAACATAGGCATTTTGATTTTATGTATTTTGACCATTATGGAAAACGTACTTTAAGAATTTTAATTGTTATTTCTTTCAATTATTATATATTCTGATGGTCTATATTCTGAACATAATATATTGTGAACTTAGCCATTTTAATTGTATGTATTTCGACCATTATGAAAAACGTACTTTATTAATTGTGATTATTATTTCTTTTAGCTATTATATTTTTTGATTTTATGTATTTTGAACGTATACATTATAAAGTTATAGATTTTGATTTTATACATTATAATACGTACCCATCTAAACTCATAAACAACATAAGGGCTAATCAGAGTCTATGAACATAGCCAGAAGTCATTTGAGTCATATACTTGTTATAATATTATCTATATCTACACTTCTCAGTTGAAAAATAATATCTTAATCACTGCGGCCGCCGCGTGCGCAGTCACGTCTTATAGGTATAGCTGCCACGAAAAACTCCAATTGCGCGATGTAGAACATTTCGTGTTTCCTCTCGAAAGGTACGAGTATCATATATTTCTATGATTGCCTTTTAACGTGCTTTCTTTTGATACCACACTCAATAGGTTCGGATGCCATTTTTTTCTGTGCGTTTTAATTTTATTTTAAAAAATCTTTTTCTACCAAAATAAGCTTTAAACACATAAGTTGTATATATTTTTATAATCGTCTTTTAAAACCCTTTATTTTTATACCTCACTTGATAGGTTTCTAATAAAAAAAAATATTTCGGCCCCGCAATATGGAGTATATAGTCCGCCATTTTGTTTTCTTTATAACGTCACATAGCCTATGTTACTTGGGATGACGTAAGGATTCTAACGATACCTCACACATCTAAATCGGTCAAGGTATTTAGAAGTTATAGTGGAATAAAGAAACTCACATACATACATACGAACATGAACCCTGAAAACATTACACTCCTTTTTTGGGGCAGTCGTGTAAAAAGTGCCTGTGTCAGATTGACGTTGACATTTCTAGATTGAATATATTTTGTGACATATCTTAAAGAGGTCATACACAGAGTTAGGTTCAAAATTGTCCCTTCTGTTCCTAAAAGTTAACGACGTGGGAGTTGTTAACTCATATAATTTCGATACAGGCCAAAACTACACCAGACTCCCATTACGCGGATATATCCTAACCCGAAAAATTTGGTTTTAGAGTCCTTAACTTTCTGGAACAGGAGAGACCACTTTTGTTTCTGTGACTGTGTATGACCCAAAGCACTGATGTATTTGATGATGGTGACTGTAGAAGGGGACGGTGGGCGAATAATAAATAAAGGATTGTGCTGATGTTCTTACCTCCATGAGCCGGTCGAGCTGATGAAGCCTCATGTACAGAGCTTCGAATCCGTCTTTGTACAACTCCCTCAAGCCGTAACCGTACATGAGACGAACCAGCAGACAGAAAGCCTGCTCTTCCGGCATCTGTAACAATATCGTAAAGTTATAGTCGATTTATAAGGGGCCCCGTTATATCTGTTTAGATGACAGCGATAAACGACTTCTATGCAGACGGAGTCATGGGAAAAAGCTTGTAAATAGATGTCCATCTGTATCAACTCACGTGTAAGAGCAGCGT
The DNA here is from genome assembly GCA_963241965.1 of Tortrix viridana. NCBI lineage: Eukaryota > Metazoa > Arthropoda > Insecta > Lepidoptera > Tortricidae > Tortrix > Tortrix viridana. Next base: position 42,772,680 of record OY725171.1, read on the forward strand.
GGCGGCAAGGAAGCTCAGCCCCTGGCAGTAGCCCACCTCAACGTCATAGACGGCGTAGGCGCGCGCCATGCGCAGCAGCGAATCCTGCCCTAGTCCGCCCGCCTCGCGGAAGAAGTCGTGCGCGGGAAACGTGCGAGCTATGTCGCGTTGGATCACCGCTTCGAACGGGCAGTCCTACGAACCGAACATATACTAGTACGTTAACGTTAACGTTAGGGAAACCCTTTAGAACTAGTTAACTACTTTTTTTATTCTTGCCAATTTAAGGGTTAACCGCTTTCATAGAGTGTACCAAGTTTATTAGGGTTTCGGTAGTTTAATATTTAGTAGCATTAGCTGGGTAGGTACATTACCCTATTGATCGCCTTTCTTTTTTGCGCATTCGGGCGATTTCTGTCTAGCCGCTACCCATTCAATTGTTAGATAGTGCAATAATAAGTCGAAACACTTGCGCATAGAGATTAAAACAGCTTGGAACAGTTCGATTAAGTTTAAAAAGGGTAACAGATGATAGGGTATTGGGACTGGGTTAGCGCTAAGTCGAATTAACTGTTTGGGCTAAGTCGACGATAGGCTTACCGCATCATAGTCATACTCATTTTTTATTGGGGTTTGTAAAAACAAGTCTATCAAATGCCCTATCGAAAACCCCTTTAATGGTAAGCGGTTCCAGTCAGTGCTTAGAAGTCGAAAAAGGGCAAAGGTGCCTACTAAAAGTGATGAATTGTTTACCATATAGGTATCCCAAAACTGACAATAAATGTTTGCTAAGCCTGGATTATGAAGAAATGGAGTAACGTTATGTTGACAAAATAAATGACTACTTTAGAATAAGTATTCAAATTATTTCTAATGTATTTACTGCGATCGTTATGGAGGAGCGGTACCTTCTGGCACAAATATTTTATTTACTTAAAAGGAGGTTCCAACCACGTGTTATTGTAACAACTTTTAATTATGGAACAAACATTTTAAATTTTAATTTTTATGTGTTATTGATTTTTTTGTCTGGCCTGTCGCGTACCTTGCTAATGAGTGTGCGGTAGGTCTCCATGAGCTTATCGTTCTGGTCGACGTCGGCCAGCCGCAGCCAGACCTCGCCGCGCAGCGCCTCGGGCACGCCCACGCGCACCAGGTGGTTGAGGGCGCGCGGCCGCGGCCCCGTCCAGCTAAACGAGTTGACAACCTCATAGCACAGCCGCAGTGTAGCGTAGCTATGGGGCATCGTTTGGCTCGGCTAGCCGAGTCACGCCGAGCTGAGCCGAACGACGTCTTTTTTGCTCTTATCGCATGAACATAAAGTTTTTCAGACCAGCTGAAACCGAATCCGAGTCGGTATAAGCACAGACTTTTTTATAGCATGGAGAAGGCAACTAGCACACAGTCCGCGTGATGGAGAGGGATCTGAGGCCCATAGATATTTGAAGACCACACGGCAAGAATGATCTGTCACTCCATTTATATTTACACTAGCCAAATATCAGCTGAACGCGTTGAACTCGGTGGACCGAAGGGCTAGGAGACTCATAGGCGACGATTCGCTTGTCAAAACCAAACACCAAAGTTTAGAACATCGGCGTAAAGTTGCTTGTCTTTCGGTATTTTACGAGGTGTATTATGGAGAGCGTGCCCAGGAACTACATGAGCTCATCCCACCCTCCGCTTTCTCCCATCGGTTTTCCAGACGCCGGGAGGGTTTTCATCCACATGTAGTCGAATTTCCAACAGTTCGGACGCAGCGGTTTGCTGCGTCATTTCTTATTCGCACTGCCAAGGAGTGGAATGCTCTACCTGCGTCTGTATTCCCGGAATGCTATAACCTTGGTGTTTTAACTAAGGCAAGAGTGAATAGGCATTTTCTGGGTGGGCGTGTACCATCTTTTAAATCGTCTTCAATTAACATCAGGTGAGACTGTGGCCAAACGCAAACCCATTTCGATAAAAAAAATTAAAAAAATTAAGACAATGCATGCGCAATATTAATGGGTTCGTTCACAATGTGTATTTTTCAATGGCTTGTATTAAGTAATATATATTAAGAGCATATAATTAACAACATTTCAAAACTGCAACTGAATTGATGCCATCGAAAACCATTTGGGTAATTAAGGGCCGGGATTCCGAAACATTTTTTTCGCCGGTACGAAACATAGGTAAAGGTTGGCTCTCGATTCAGGTATATCATGTCAAATACGCTCTTTTAGAATCACTTTTACTGCAAATATATATTTTTATAAGAAATCAATATATTTTTGGAAAACAAAAAATACGCGTTCTATTATTTTTATGGGCTGGTTTAGTTTTTACGTAAAGCACAATGGTTAAAAAAATTTAATGCTGACCATATCGGTACTTAGTATTAGCAATAAAACATTTTTTTAAGTGAACTACGCCATTCTACATGGTTTTCATTTACAATCTCAAGAGTCTTATTTCTAATGAGATTTTGAACACAAAAGAAAACATAAAAATAATCTAGAATTCATTTAAATAATATTATTTTACGGTTTACTACTCGCAAGTTAGTAAAATGATCAATATACCTTCGAAGAACCTGTGCCCAATTTTCAAGGACATCTTCGCCACAATCCTTCGATACCTCGCCGGTCCCACTAAGCAGAGGCTCGTCGCCATCTTGAAAAGAAACAAACTGGTAGAACCTTGTTTTAGTCAACAAAGTCTATCTAAGTTAGTAATAATCCAAGTTAGTAAGTAATAAGTAATGCAGGAACACATTTGGGCCGCTGGGTTGTAATAGGTTAGACTGTAACACGTTGACGTCGAGTCAAGCAAGTGATAATAAGTGGGGTATTTACGTAAGTAAATAACTTTTCACCTCACTAGCTCGGAAAGCCCTTTTTTATTATTTAAAAACAGATAGCAAAACTGCATTTTATCCACAAGAGTGCAAATAATATTTGAAATCTGAACGTGTTATTAGTTACTTTTTTAAACATAATAACATGTAAAGGCCAGTCGAGACAGGACAATTTTCGCCCATCTGATTAAATTGTCTGATCAAATCTGTCTGGTGTGGACGCAAAAATAATGTTATATTGAATTGTATTCGATTAAAAACATATAGTGCTAACAATTTTATTAAATGATTTTACCTTAAAATTAAAAAATTTCAAAACCCCCGACACTTTAAATAGGTTTCAATATCATTGAAGTAACACGGTACCAAATTTCGAATCGATCGGACATAAGGAAGTAAGTCAGATCCCCTCATCAATTAGAAAAGAGCTGATGATCTTCAAACGGCTGAACAGATTTTCATGAAACATGGCTAAGAACACTCGGGATAAAATTAACTAGGTATGTTACAAAAAAAAATAACGACAATCGGTTCATCCGTTTGGGAGCTACGATAGCACAGACAGATACACAGATACACAGACAGACACGTTAAACTTATGACACCCCTCTTTTCTTACGACGGGGGTTAAAAACACTTAAAATCTTACAAGAAATTTTGTTTTGATCCATCCGTTTTATTTATTCTGAACGCACCACAAGTAACTGTACAAACTCAAAACTCATGAAGGCTGATTTTACATATTTCAGTTGTTTTTCTTATATAGTATTTTCCTCGCTTTAGTGAGGTGACAAGATTTGTGTTACACGCGGCTGCAAAATTATTTTACGTCTCGTGTGTCGCAACACTCGTTACGCTCAGGATTCTATTTTTGAACCACTCGCTTCGCTCAGGATTCTATTTTCGAACAACTGGTTTCGCTCGTGGTTCAACCATAGATTGGATTTAGTTACCTTTGATATGATACGTATACATATACATTTAATATGACGAGATTGACAACTACGCTTGTGTCATTGTAATTGTTTACATGTCAATCGTTTGGGAAAACTAATATACTCAGAAAATGCAAAAAGGCAAAATTTCTGTACAATCAAAGCATCTACGCGTTATTTGCATCATATCGGTAACTTGTCCACTTAACCCTCAGACAAAAATAGTTTCCGTTACGGATATTAATAAAAAAAAAGGCAGTAACTGAGGTGGCTTAAATACAACAACGAATTGCGCCCAGGCTGGACGTATATTTATTATTTACAAGAGGATACGAAGTAAGCACAATAAAGCCGGCGACGCAGCCGACCAAAGTGACGTTATCAGGATGAACTTGGTACCTTCGTTTAAGACTGGTGGAAGATTAACCAAGATCATTATGGCTACGTGGTAAAAAGGGAGCGAAGCCTGTGCCTAGCAGTGGGATATTCAGGATACTAATATGCAGGACTTCTTTTATCATGGAAAGTGGACACGTTAGATTTTTACCGTCGTGAGATACAACTGGGTAGGTAAAGTTTTTGGAAGAGGTGAAAATTATATTTTTTTTCGATAGTCGTCATCCTAAAGATCAAGGAACTGCGGCTCTTTTATTTTTATTTCCTCTAATATTTTAGAAATATTTTTTTTAGTTATTAAGTTGACATTTGTACACTTTATTGGCCGACAAGCTTGTTGCCTTCGTACTTAATGAAAAAGAAAAAAACTATCACTTCTATAACTGTCATTGTCAATCAAAGTAAACAAACGATTCTTTACCTTGGCTATAATTATTAGTAGTTTAGAACATCTTCCAACTTCCCCTTCTATGGGCAGAATTGGAAGTTGATTGTGGTAATTAATTAACATACATACAGAATCTTCCTGTTTCGAAGACGGTTAAATAAATAATTTCACGACTAAACTGTCCAGTGGCACAGGTAGACACTAATGTTACATTAGGCCACCTTCTGTCACTTTTCTCACCTTTTCTCAGTAACCATCCCAGGGTTCAGTCAGCCTTAAGCAGGGCTCACAATCCACACATTATTTATTTAATTTTGTAATGATAAAACTCTTTTCTGAAAAACAGGCTACCGTTGCTTAAGGAACACGCCTCATGATTAATCATTATGTTAAAATGAATTTATGAGAAAAATTGAATAGATTCTACTTGGTAATAAAAATAATATATGCCTACCTATTACGCAAATATCTTCTTTATCATAACACGAGTTTGTCTCTTTCTTCGGCTTGACTTTTCTAACATTACTGGTTAGAAAAGGAGACACAATAACATTCATTAAATGTCAAGGGTCCCCATAATACGCAAGAAATGCAGTAAAAAACGTTACCAGCTCGTCCTAGGGCATTGTTTCCTAGAGACGCAAAAATAATTGATTTATTTTGTATGAAAAACTATAAAAATTAAAAAAACCGAATTAGACCTATGTTCATATAACATTTTTTACTTCTTATGACCTCAGGAATCTGATGTTAAAATCCTTCGGGTACCTCCCGGGCACGGGTACATTCGTACCAGAGTCGGGCTCGAGCGGCGAGGTCGGCGCAGGCGCGCTGGACAGCGGCGAGGGCAGCAGACTGGAGAGCGAGAGGGGCAGATTGAGCCGCGAGCGGTCCAGCTCGCCGGATGTCTCCACCGTCACCACTTCGTACTGCAGCATACCTTGGCAGTCCATCGTCTGGGGGCAATTTAGGTAGATAGAGTTACAGTACTTATTAGTGTTCGGCTGACTATCACCGTCACGCACTCGCATTTGACAGAATATTTGTCAGTTAAAATGTCGATAACTAACTGGTAGTAACTGATAACTAACTAACTGGAACTGGTAGTACTGTCCTTGTTTGCATTGACCCGGAAAGCTAAAGTCGTATGGATAGGTTTAAGTCGAACCTAAACACCTACGATTTCTTAATTCTGTATGTAGGTCGTACGAGGGTCAGACTGAAAGTTCTTAGAAAATCAAAAACTGAGTAAACTAGCAAGTTATTAGTTTTATTATATCTTTTCAAAATAGTGTCCATTCATGTCAATACATCGCTGCATCCGATGGAACCACTGAGAAAAGCACTTTGCCCACTCGTCCTTAGGGATCTCTTCGACGGCCTTTTGAAACGCAGCCACAGCTTCCACGGCGTCCACAAAACGATTTCCTCGAAGTTCTTCTTTTATTTTCGGGAATAAATAAAAATCGCAAGGTGCGACGTCGGGGCTATACGGCGGGTGACCCAGTAATTCCACGTCTGACGTCGCCAAATAGTCGATCGTTCGCCCGGCGGTGTGCGACGAGGCGTTGTCGTGGTGAAGGAGGATTCTACTGCTAGGTCGTTTCTCCCGAACTTTTTCCAAGACAAGTGGCAAACAATTGTTAGTGTACCACTCCGCAGTAACTGTTTTTCGATCCTCTAAAACAATTATCGCGTAATGACCTGTCCTTCCGAAGAACGAAGCCACCATCTTTTTTCCCACGCTTCGACCTCTCTTCACTTTAGTTGGCAACTCCTCGGAAGGAAACACCCACTGAGCAGATAGTCTTTTGGTTTCGGGATCATAACAGTAAAGTATGGGCCTCGGTCTAATTATGAGGTATCCACCGGGCACAAAGCTTCCTGACCGCTAAATGTGCATGTAGGATTTTGTGCACTTGCCTCATACCGATGCCTAAGCTTGTCCAAATCTGCTGATAGGGTCACTCTTTTATCAGTCTCTATCATACGCCGCACAACACTGATGTTATCATCAGTCGTCGCTGTAGAAGGCCGTCCCTTACGCAGATCATCGGTGAGATTAGTGCGACCACGTTTAAACTCATTAAACCAGTTGTAAACAGTGGCACGAGATGGGGCTTCATCGAGAAAGGCCAATCGTAGTCTATCATAACTTTCTTGTTGACTTAAATGATATCGAAAGTCATAAAAAATAATTACACGAAAATTATCTCGCGTTAAATTCATGCTTACGTGACACAGACAATTTTCAATTTGCCGCCAAATCACAAACAAATGACAAATGAATAAAATTTATACTCAATAACATTGGCAAAGAGTTCAATTTTCAAAATTTAAACTTATTTTTTAATTATTTTGTTTACAAGTGGCCAGTTCTAAAAACTTTCAGTGTCACCCTCGTATTCTCACTTACATGACGTGTCAACTAGCGCTTCGTAAGGAAGACACCTTCACAGAAAAACGCAGCAATAAACTCGGCAATCAGTTTGGATAGTAGTAAATAGTGCGAAATTATAGTTTGCCAAATAACGATTTGGTGAAACATTAGTGAACCATTATTACTACTACCCAAACTAATTGCCGAGTTTGGTTTACAAATTTTCATTTCACAGAAGGTGCTTCTCGTCGCAGCATTTTTTTTGTGTAGCCACGTATCTGACCTAACCTAACCTATGCAATAAGCCTATCTATCCTATGTTAAACGTGTTGATCTAAGCACAAACACGTGCTTGTGAAATGAAAGTTTGTACAAACGTACTTTTGGTAAAATGAACGGACCCCTGTAATAACGGGTAGACTATATTAGTTTAAGTATTTAATTGGCAATATGTATATTTAATAACTACCTATACCAAGTATAAGGCAATGTTATAACCTGAAGTAATTTATAACATTTTATAACTAATATGAGTTACAGAAAAAACGTCTAATATTTCGTACTTCTTTGAGATTAATGTAGAACTGTTGCACCAGGGGCCTTTTCGAGTAATACCAGAAGCGCTCGGTGGGCGGAAAGATTTTCACGGGAGTTTCGATCACCAAGCTGCGGACAGGAAATGTAAACCGTCATAATATGTTGCAGGTTAAAACATTGGTAGGACACAAACGATTTAAACTAGGCCGATATCCTTTTTTCGGAGAACTGAAATTACTGAGGTAGACAATAAGTCTTTCTTCCGCTTTCCGACTCATGAAGTAATGTTTTGATTTTACTATTGTGTTAGCCGTTAATTTGTTTTTTTCTTGAGATAGATTTGATAATAATCAGTCGTTCTCGTTAAGAGAACAGGAACAAAAAGCCTGTTGGTCTAAATTATTAAACTTAAATTGTGACAAAACATTTAGTCACAATTTAAGTAGATTTAAATGTTTCATCTTAATGGTTTAAATACGAATCAATTGAAAGCAACGTACGATGTACGAGATGTATGTATGATAATGTATTGGTTGTTACCGCAGCGGGTCCGGGATGCCGCGGATGACCAGGTCGAGCGCCAGCGACATGTAGGCCGGCGCGCCATCGCCGCTGGCCACGTTGAAGGCCGCCAGTGCGGACTCGCCGGCGTTCCACAGCGCGCACACCGAGCACCCCGACCCGCCAGCCGACCCGCTCACCTGAAACAATACTACATCTTTGCACAGGGGCTACCGACATATGTAGCTTGCACGAATGCTAGCGAGTGCGGCTATAGCTCAAGTTTGCAATTTATACTTTTAACAAGTTAAACACTCTTCTTTTTATTTGGACTGAGAAGACATTTCTATTTTTACTTAAAGTGGTGTCTTTTATTTGTTAACAGTAGCCTCTATACCAATTCGTCTACGTTTCTAACTTGAAAATTGACCGAACTACCATACAAATTTCCACCCCCCATTTCACCCACTTTGGGGTAGTTTTTCCGAAATCACCAAAAGTTGTATTTTTTATTTGATAACAGTAGCCTATAAACCAATTTTCACGTTTCTAACTTCAAAATTGATCGAATTTCCATAAAAACTTCCACTCCCCATTTCACCTACTTAAGGGGAGGTTTTTCCAAAATCGCTATAAGTTATTTTTTTTTTGTTAACAGTAGCCTATATTCCAATTTCCACGTTTCTAACTTCAAAATTGACTGAACTCCCGTATAAATCACCACCCCATTTCATCCTTTTAGGGGTAGTTTATATCCAAAATCGCCTATTTTTTTTATTTGTTAACAGAAGCCTACATACCAATTTCCACGTTTCTAACTTCAAACTTGACTAAAGTACCATACAAATTACCACCCTCCATTTCATCCTCTTAGGGGTAGTTTATCAAAAATCACCAAAAGTTGTTTTTTATTTGTTAACAGTAGCCTATTTACCAATTTCCACGTTTCTTACTTCCAAATTGACCAAACTCCCATATCACCCCCCCATTTTATTCCCTTAGGGATAGTTTATCCAAATTCACCAAAAGTTGTTTTTCGATTGTTAATAGTAGCCTATAAGTATATCACTTCCACGTTTCTAACTTGAGAAACGACAAAACTCCCATACAAACTTTAACCCCCCATTTCCACCCCTTAGGGGTACTTTATCCAAAATCACCGAAAGTAGTTTATTTTTAATTGTAACAGTAGCCTATATACCAATGTCCACGTTTCTAGCTTGAGAAACGACCAAACTCCCATACAAACTTTAACCCCCCATTTCCACCCCTTAGGGGTACTTTGTCTAAAATCACCCAAAGTAGTTTATTTTTATTTGTTAACAGTAGCCTATATACCAATTTCCACATTACTAACTTGAAAAATGAATGACTTTTATACAATATTACACCTGTGAAAAATTTCAGCTTTCTAGGTAAAAGGGTTTAGGCTGGGCGTTTATGAGAAACCCAGTCAGGCCTTCTCTTTGTACATATAAAGAAAGCCGCGAATAACAGATATAATATAATATATATTATTTAAAATGTGCTAATTAAGCCGTTTCATTTGACACCCCACACGGCATGATTAAAAAAATATATTTTTTTAGTTCATGACTTAATGTCCGCTATATTCAATATAATGTGACGTCACATAGCCTATATCCAGCGGACCATCAAAACGCTTCCAACGATACCCCATTTGTCAAATTATGATAAGTAGTTTTGAAGTTATGAGGGAACTGATGAACATATATACATACATACCGGTAAAAATTAGTGTTAAAATATATCTCACCATTTCGAGGAGCCTCATGTCCGGGTGTTTGACGCCGCGCGCCGGAGCGAGCAGGATGCCGAAGCAACGCTCGATGAACAAGCCGCCGTACGGGGTCTAAGACATTACGTTTTATTTGTAAAAAGTAGAAATGCAAGACGGTCTGTAAATCTAATTTGTGTTAGTGCAACAAACCAAATAGAAGTAAATATACCGTTGCCTTTTGATTATAAAAAGATCCCTTTGGACTTTGGATAGAGTAGATTGTATTACAAGGGAGCAAAATGCAATATTTCATCGAGGGTTAGCGTGTTGAATCCCGAACAAAGAGATGGATTCCAGAATAGAATCGCCGAGCGTAGCGAGGGATTCTAATATGGAATCCTGAGCGCTGTGAGGGATTCAAACCGCCACGCCCGAGATAGAAATAATTTTGCTACCGTGTAATACACTCTTCTTTTCACTTCTCCTATGAGAAAAACTATTCATCCAATAAGTAAGTAAAAGACAATAAATCATTGCAATAAATAAGTAAGTAAAAGATCAATCATACATGTAATTAAAAAAATTTAAACCGTCTTCAAAAAAAACCCACTAAACAAGACTAAATAATGACTGGTTTCCTAGGAATTGCCTATTTGATGGGTGCCTAATATGTAGTAGGTACAGTCGCCATCATATATATTGCGATTAAAAACGAGTTTTGCTCCCTCTAAACGGGCTACAAAAGCCTTATTTTTAATAGGAGAAGTGAAAAATTGTTTTCTCTCGATCGCAACGATTGCAGAGTACATAAAAGATGAAAAATGATTTTCTGCGTTTTTATAATTACGACCGAAAAATTGTTTTCCTTGTTTAGCCTTAGTATTTTCTCCTTGCTTAAATGGTTTGCTATGCATACCAAGGTATATGTACACTACCTGCGGATCGTCCCCGTCCATGGAGTTGCTAGTAACCGTATTATTGGTAACCTGTTGCACATTGATGGTGACTTGCTTGTCGATGCCACCACGCAGCTTGAAGCCGAGCCGCTCCTTCGGCACGTGGCTAAAGGTGCCCTGTACAGAATAACATATAAAAATGGTGCACCGAGTTTATGTCACTGAAAGCGTTAAACGATGTAAGGAATCGCCCAGTACCCGATATCAAGTCATAAGTAAAATAATGACTTGTTTTGTCGCCAACTTTAGATTTGGTCTCGAAATCTAGTTGAGAACGAACCTTGGCGTCGGTCTCCTTGATCTCGACGGTGCATTCGAGCACATGCATGAGCTGCATCGGCGGCGCGCACGGCGGTTGACTGTCCGTAAGAGAGCCCGTCATGGACGGCGCGGCGCTCAGGTCACCCACTATAGACGACGCCATCGATCGGGGAATGCGCTCGAACGCTTTGGCGAAACAGCCTGCGTAAGGGGAGAGTACACTTTTATTGCAAGGCTAACATAAACCGCAGACAACTAACAAGGACTTTGCAATTCGGCGGCAGATAAACTGGTAAGTGGTAGCGATCCGGACGAACCCCGTGCACGCTCGACCAGCACAAGTTTAGTTTAAATGGTTGCTGTTGAAATGCGTAATATCCAGCAAAGCGACAATACTCTCAAAACGACTTCGATCAATTAATTGCGACTCGTGCCGGGCACGTAAAAAATTGCAACTTAATAGCGCTATCTTATATACTTTTATCTTCAGGGTTAGCTGGAAGAGATCCCATTTAGGGATAAGTTCGCCTTTGTACTTTAAATTTACGATGTCAATGTATTATTTACTTATACTTTTTGTGCAATAAAGGGTTTACATACATACATACATACATACATACTCTCAACCCGTCACTGTTATGCAGAAAGAGGCAACAACTCGGTTGATTTTGGGGTTAGAACATAAGAAATAGTCTATAGACAATATTTTCAACACGAAGACTGAGGCGGTGGAGGTTGTATGCCCAGCCCGCTCTCCACCGCGTCCGACGACAAGGGCAGGCGTGTTTAGTCTACTCAGTCATAATAAAGTTCCGTTTAAATTCGTCAAATGTGCTGTCCTATGGTTTCGATTAAATACTTTTTCCAGATTTTTAGTATTTGTCTATCTGGCCGTAGGTGTGTGTAAATTTACGTGACTCCAACACGTAAATATAGCGAAAATTACCTTAACAGTCACACAAATGTAAAAAATTATAATACCTTACACATACTGGTTTTTCAAGAACCATATACGTGGGGCATACTGAAAGTTTCTGGAACTGGCCACATACAATAAATAAATTAAAAAAGCAATAACAGAATTTGAAAATGGAACTCTCTATAACATATTACTTTTCAAGTTACGAGACTGTCATTTGTTTTTTCAATTTGGCGGGCTTCAGAGAATTGTGTGTCGCTATTATAATGAAACTAACTCGTGAAAATTTTCGCTCAATGATTTTTTACGATTTTCGCTACGGCTTTAGTCAACAAGAGAGTTGCCAGAGACTTCAACTGGCGTTTAATGATGAAGCCCCATCTCGTAGCTCTGTGTATTCGTGGTTCGGAGAATTTAGACATGGACGAGAGCATCTCCATGACGATGTACGTGAAGGTCGGCTGGTGACTGCGGTTACTGAAACTAATGTCGATACCGTACGACAACTAATTGAGACAGACAAGAAAATTACCTGTTAAAATTACCTATTAATTAATTAATAAAGTTGACCGTTGCTCACATACTTAAGTAATATTTCACTATACGAGTATACACTCTTTCTCCTAATTTACGGCAGCTAAAAGTCACTAAGCACAATTACTATTAAACTATCGATAATATTATCTAAATTTGCTTCTTCGTATATCGGCCATAGTTATAATACTGAAATAAATACGTTTCATTTAATTTTAATTACAAACAGATTTATAAAATTAAAAAATATCGAAACACGTTTATCTCAGTTGTGTCAACTTGGTACTTAGTGAGTTTTGGTTGGCACCCGACGATATACACATGGCGTTGTATCTACACAATGTGTCCGCGCGATAGCAGAGTGGGCGTAAGCTTGACGACAAAACAAATAATTATGACAGCTTCAAAACAATGCTAACTTATCTCAAAATAAGTAGGGCAATTTTGAATCGATTCGGGCGGGTTAAAGTTAAGGATTGCTCGGATTGGTTTTTCGACTCAGTGCCTTTTGGTTATGAAAATAATTGTTTATGCAAAGCATGGAAGTTTGCAAGATAACTGCGCAAAATGCACCTGTGGAACAACAATGTAAAATGTATTAACACACAGAGGTTTCATGAATGAATTGCTACTCTAATACACTTCCTTCGCCCCTTCTTCGGCGCTAAGTACACACACAATATAAAAGTACAAGTTGCCGGTAACGGCGGTAACAGACCTGTATTTTATTTATTATTCATAACTCTACAAAAGTCTACAAAATACAAATTGTGGGTTTATGTGTTAGTGGTTTTGTGCCAATAAATTATGAGTTATATGACATATAATATGATAAATCATCAATAAATATCCGGGCAAGTAATTCATTTTCAGTTCATTGTTTGCTAGAACAACCACGTTGACCACCCAGTGCCAAATTGAAATTTAATGAAATTCGCTTGTCTTTTGATGTTTCATAATATAATATTTCAATGGCAGTAAAATCTAACATTATAAAAAAAATCGAATATGGCTTATAGGCAAGACAGTCTGGTGTGATTTGTTGTACCTACTTTCAATCAAGCGTTTATTACCCTGTGAAGTTGGACCCAATAATGCCGTGGCGCATTGTTAAAACCAGATTTGATTTTGAACTAAACTCGCATTTAAAGGCGAGTTAACTAAGTACTTCACGTAACTAAATTCAAAAGTAGGAAAAATGATGATTATTTAGTGATATATTTTAAAACTCAAATATGTATTTGTAACTGAGAGGACGTATTTTAATTTCTGAAACTCTTCATGAAGCAGACTCGGACTTCCGCAGACTCGTGAACACTACCTTGGTAAACAAACTAAAATTTGTTATTTTCATCCGATAAGCGAAAGATAGATAGATAGAGAAAAGGAAGTGACCCACATTATGACAAAACGAAAACTTCGTCCAATTTTGCAAGTTTATTGAATACGGTATGCCATCACCAGAGACCTAAATGATTACTAGTAATTGAGAATTAATGCAAAATTGATAGAAAAGTATTAAGTGCAACAGTCTAATCGTTTTTGAAATTAGTTTTTCCTTACAGGTCACTACGCAACTACTTTTTAACTTATATTACCCAAACCACGTCCTTAAGGAGACAGGTATCAAATTTGTTGTAATAGGACAATTCGCGTTGCAGCCTCGGAATGCAAAATTCAGCATCGACCTTACTTATTATCAGCACTCGCAGTCAATACAATTATCTTGAGATCATCTGACCTGCATATATTTGAACTGAAATCAATCTCGAACAACCAAAATCAATAGAATATAGATGTATAGATAGACACTTGCACTCCGAGCGCCCGGTAAGCACTGCCCTTGTTAGTTAGTACAGGGGTTCGCGACGCGAAATAGATTAGTGACAATGCGGTACTGCAAAGTGCCATTCACAAAATAAACTCCGACAGTGAAGCGACTCGGCACTGATACGAATTGGGGCGGGATCAGACGGCCAATAGCATTGGCTAGTTGTGGCGCAAACAAACGGGATCGCTAATGGCTAACTTTAAGACCTCCCCGATCAAAAGAGGTCCGTGTTTCTGTGGAATCACCTTAACCTATGAACGGGAAGTAATGCGTTTGATAGTGTTTGTGTCGAGGTTGGTCATGACTTTTAGGGAAAATAGGTAAGATTGGCTCGAGCGGACACTGCAATCCTGCAGAGAAAACTTAACTTAACTTACTTTCTAAAACTTATACCTAAAGCTTATAACCACATATTATATACTAGATAGTTACTTCGCGTAAGAGATACATCATTCGCCGCAGCTTACATTTATAATTACCTACCGGCCGTCGGTGCCAGGTGAGGTGTCATCTGCCAAATCACTCGTACGCTACTTAGGGCCCTGGTCGAGGCGCGACGATTTACGTAAAGTGGAAATTAAAGTAAATACGCAAATATCATAATATCAAACGTATTATCACATTTTTTCATGATCCTTGGATCAATTTATACATTTAATTATTATTTTAATGTAAATTTTGAGTGTACGTAATGTAATTTACTGTTTTTTTTTAAAGTGCGCTTTTTCACTTTTTGACCTCTCTTCTCACCCATACCTATTCTTAATTTTTTTTACTCCTTGAAAGAAGTTACCTACATGATCAGTTAGTAAGTTAGGGTACTCCTATGTAAAGTATATACAATACGCAGTATCCCACTCTTACATATACATACAAAATATAAACGAAATATGTGACGTTCCATAGCACAAGGGACCTTACGCCAGGTATTGAGTTAAGCACATGTCCATAATCTGCGCTCTTCGTATAATAGGCTACCTAATACAAAAAAAACATGGCCATAAGTACCATAGTTTTTTTTTTTTTTGAGAAATCGCGAAAAGAAGTTTGAAACACAACCAAATTATGTTCCCGTTGGAAGTTACGTCGATGATAATAATTATTAATTATGTATTTTTAGGTGTTCTTCTTTATTTAACAATCATAGGTTCTTCAATTTTAGTTACAGGTTGCAAAAACTGGTCTTTGATTAGAGTAAGGCGCTGATAGTAAAAGTTCAAGGAAAATGGCAATTTGTGTACTTTTCATTAATATTTTGAGATCTTTATCATAGTATTTGTCAGGAAACATATCAACTAACTTGTTAGGTTTGAAATAAAGGTGTAAAATCGACGCAATCAATTCATTTTAATTAAGTAATGAATATATATATTTATTTTCTCCTTATGCATAATTTTAACCATTTTCGTCCAATGTACTATAACTTACCTTTAATCAGTCTACGAAAGTATCACAAAGGTTTTACTTTTATTCTATATCAATTATTTTACATTTTAGAAGCTATTAAAGTTACATGAAAATCACAACTTAGTTCCATACATTTTGGAAAAGGGCCCTTAAGGGCGATCAAAACAAAAAAATCAATGACAAGTGAGCGACAACTAGATGGCCGGCGGCCCTACAAAATTTAATATTAATGCACTTTTTATGCTGCCGGTGCACGTCAATCTATGCTGACAAGAAACAATGGGGAGCAAATTTAAAGCAGCGTCGTCGCCTCTATTCTATACGGTAAAACAAGTCGCTTTGCTGTAACTAGGAATAAGGTTTTTATTCGCTTGGCGGGCAAAGCAAAGGCATGGGGCATTTAGTGATAAAATGAAATAAAGATAGATAGTGTTAGGTCAGGTCCGCATAATACTGTATTATAGAATAGTCGCCTATTAAATATCAGCTAGAGCGAATCTATAAAAGAACATTATAAATAAACATTTCGCGAGTTAATACATTTTATATTTTGCGAGTTAAATGGAATCATGTGAAAGCTTTTGTTATTCGTTGTGTCGTGAATACGAAACATGCGAAATAAACACGTATTTTGTTATTATTCAATATAAACTGAACATGTTAGTTATACTGTAGAATAAGCTTGTTTTGCGAAAACAGTAAGTCCCACCTTCATACGAGTCTTTACGGATAACAGACAATTAATTAATAAATAAATTGATCTCCAAACTTTCTGTTGAGAAATTGTATATGAGACTTTTTAATTGTGAATAAATAATATAATAATATTTTATAATTAAATCTGTTAATGACAAAACGTTGTCACCCACCAGGACACGTATACAGATACACTTTGCAATTACAGTTGCCTAATACCCACATTACAGGACACCCTTATTGAAGACAATAAAAACATTAAGACTATGACTATATAAATATGTATTAATATTCATTCAATTTCTTGACACAGGAACGCATCAGATGCAAATTCGGAAATAATAGCATAATTAGATTTATTTATTTATTTTATTGCATTTGTACCATTGATTTAGTATATGTATACTAGATACACAATCCCGAACAAAAATCTTTTATAAACTGGCTGAAAATTACATTGACAGGTATATTCAGATACATGCTAATACCGCTAATTTTTACCTTGTAATGCGAACAATTTTTCATGCAAAATAGAATTTTATGTACTAAACGTCAAGTGTCAAATTTACAAACTTACGTTTCAAAATATTGAATACTATTTAGTTAGGTGGTCATTGACGTAATATTTACCAATACTTTACGTCAAAAGAGAACATGATAAGTCATAATTTGTACGTACAAAATAAATAACTAAAAATCATTAAAGCATTATAAGTTTAACTAGAATCTGTTTAATCATAAATATAATTAACGTAAAATAAGACATTCCATCCTTTTTTTCTGTTTTATTGCTGTTATTCACGCATTTTTCTATCGAACATTTAATAATTATTGACAAATGCCACTATCTACGGTCAGACCAAGACTAAGAGCAAAACTTATGCCAAAGTTGATTCGGCATAAGTTTTGTCGTGCCACTTTTCCCTGCTGATTGTATCTAGTATATACTAAATCGATGATTTGTACAAAGAAACTTACTCCTAAGTACAACCCTGTTAGGGATGGCCATTTTTAAAATTGAAAACAATATTCAAAATTAAAAAAAACTTCCGTGGTCGTGCTCGTATAGCACCACACGACTGTGTTGTGTTATTTTATTTATGTTATGTAGTTATTTTATATTGTCTGTCATAAATGCTTCTATAGAGTAGTAACATTTTTTATGAGGAAATCTTTAAGTTTTTTATAAATATATGGGTTTTTTTTTTCTTTTTTTTACATACGTTTTTTAATTGTTTAACTGGTATACAATAGTTTAATATTTCCTGTAGTTTTGAATAAAAATTGTTATATATCCATCTATTTCTATTAAGTCTTTTTGATCCTGTGTAATCCATGTTTTTACTCCCATTATTATAATATTTTTTGACTCTTTTTATTATTTTTTAGGAAATTCGCCGTTATATTACATTCTATCTTTTACGGTTCAAAATACACAGCTCTTTAAAGTTAGGACAGACAGACGGACGGACGGACGGACGGACGGACGGACGGACAGAGCGTAGGCTTAATAATAGAGTCCCGTTAGGCACCCTTCGGGTTCGTAACCCTAAAAACGAGTGATTAACTGTCGGTGAACTTTCACACAGAGTACCTACTTACTTGAAACTTGGTTGACGGCTTCAGCGATGTGGCAGCGGAACACGTGACACCTGTACACAGCTGACTCCTTGGTCTCTCCGTGGGACCACGTGAAGGCAAAGCAAGAGGCGACGGGCGAGCCGGCCGCGCCGCGCGCGTAGAAAGATATACGGTTCACAGCGTATCTAGTCATCACGCTATTCGTCACGGCTTGGTACAGCCTGGGGACAAACGAAACATTTACTCTGAATATAATGTGAAGTACCTACTCGCAGTAGTAACGTAATTGATTGAAATACAATTGTTTGAAGATTTTTTAGCCCGTTACATTTATCAATTCCAACCCTAGTTTAAAATATGTGTGTAGGTGTGTGTAGGCATTCGACCGCTTATTTAAGTATGTCTTTGACTGTACATTGATTATTAGGAAACAGAAGTCACTGATACTTACACAACAAGCCCCTGCGAGCACACAGGTATGGATATGGAGACGGCGATCCCGTCGCGACTTTCGGGCATAGAGCTTAGTTCCTTCATGATGCGCTGTATGTCGCTCTCGCTTTTGGGATCGGCGATGTTCTGAGCACCCAGGTAGCTGACACCGCAGAACACTGTGCATTCTTGGTCCACATCTGAAACTGAATGGAGTATTAACGGAGCGCTAAATAATAAAGCTGGGAACAGGGAGGGCCCTGTGAAATGCCTAATAATCTAAATAAGTGTTATAGATATAAGTAGAGCTCTGAATTACAGGACATCTATTTGACATTGATCTACTTGATATTGGAAACCGAGTTATCGTTATATCGTGTATCGTAAGATGCCACAATAAAAAGCGTTACTATACTTGTGAAATATTGTTTTTATTCGATTCGCTTCGGTTAAAGTTCCGTCTCCCATTCCCTCCCTTAAAGTTGAAATATCCAATTTTTCTCTTCATAAGAACCTTCTCCTCACGATAACAAACATAACAAAAAAAAAAGAATAAGCGAAATCGGTCCAGCCGTTCATGCGTGATGCCGTGACCAAGGGAAATAGGGATTCATTTTTATATACATAATAGGTCGGGGCAAAAGTATTTTCGTATTTGGACCGTATAAGTTGTAATCAAACCTCTTCGTCTATACTAAATGTACCTGGCTGGTTTTAATACCATTCAAAGTCAACATTCTGAAATACAATAAAATTTAAAAAAAAACTGGTTCCCGGCATTTTTCAATTGTTTTTGAGCTATCAAAATAGACGTGTGTGACGAAGAAATTCGGTACATTTTAAAGTTTTTTTACAAAAAAGGCAAAAATGCGATTAATGCCGCGAATAAAATTTGTGCGGTTTATGGACCTAATGCGGTATCAATAAGAGTGGCACAATTGTGGTTTAAGCGTTTTAAGTCTGGATATTTTAGTGTGAAAGATGAGGTTCGCTCTGGGCGCCCTGTTA
This sequence comes from Tortrix viridana, assembly GCA_963241965.1. Lineage (NCBI taxonomy): Eukaryota > Metazoa > Arthropoda > Insecta > Lepidoptera > Tortricidae > Tortrix > Tortrix viridana. Next base: position 42,792,001 of record OY725171.1, read on the forward strand.
CTGATAAAATCAATGCCATCAATGAAAAAGTGGCGCAAGATCGACATATTAGTAGTTACGACATTGCTGAAGAACTGGATATTGATCACAAAACAGCGTTACGTCATTTACTAAAGTCTGGGTACAAGAAAAAGCTCGATATTTGGGTGCCACACGATCTCACTGAAAGAAACCTAATGCAACGTGTTTCAATTTGCGATTTATTGTTAAAACGAAATAAATCCGAACGAATTTCTAAAACGGTTGATTACGGGTGATGAAAAATGGATTACTTACGATAAGGACGTCCGAAAAAGATCGTGGTTGAAGCATGGACAAGCTCCACAGACAGTGGCAAAGCCCGGCTTAACTCGGAACAAAGTGATGCTGTGTGTATGGTGGGATTGGAAAGGAATTGTCCACCATGAGCTTTTACCGCCGGGTAAAACTATCGATTCTGACCTCTACTGCCAGCAACTCATGAGATTAAAAGAAGCTGTTGAGAAAAACCGGCCGGAGTTAATAAACAGAAAGGGCGTAGTATTTCATCATGATAATGCCAGACCGCACTCATCTATAGCCACCCAGCAAAAGTTGAGAGAACTTGGCTGGGATGTGTTGATGCATCCACCATATAGCCCCGACCTTGCTCCACCGGATTTCCACCTGTTTCGGTCACTTCAGAATTATTTAGGAAGCATAAAGTTAATATCAAGAGAACACTGTCAAAACTACCTGTCAGATTTTTTTAATCAAAAATCTCAGAATTTCTACAGCAATGGAATCATGGCACTACTCACTAGATGTCAACAAGTCGTCGATCAAAACGGCATGTACATATTATAAATAAATAAAAAAATATAACTTAAAAAAATGTTTTTCCTTTGTACGAAAAATACGAAAATACTTTTGCCCCGACCTAATATATAGATTGCCTAGGTCAAGGGCGATTATGCTCTAACTCTAAACATTATATTTTATGACTTCGACCTGTCGGTCTGCCTGCTTGCCTGTCTGTCAGTCCGTATGTCACCTAGATACTATTTGGACGACGTGGTTGTAATTTGTGCTGTGATGAAAAAAATAATTTATGTCGAATTTCACCAACAACTTAACAGACGATTAGGGCCCTATTTCACCGGTGCACCATGGTGCTTGGTTGCGCAACCAAGCAGTCACCAGGTGAGATACCCTCCATAGACCTGTAACATTTTGTTGGTGGCGGCGAACGGGTGGCGCGACCATGGTGTCCCGGTGAAATAGGGCCCTTAGAGTGTTAACAGCTGTCAAAATGTATGAACTAACAGTCTATTAACATTTAACATCTTATGGTGAAATTTGTACTTAGGGTTAGTACTCCATGCTTGTAACCGATAATCGAAAAATATTTCTTTCGCGGGTGATATCATGTGGGGGTTCATCGTTGGATAGGATGCGGGCTTGCAGGCCAATAAAACTGCGCCTTTACACGAATTAAATGTCAACAACAATCATAACAGCGTAAACACCAGCCCCTACTTTTAATAGGACGACCACATTCACATATTGTTATTGATAAGAAATTATATCATATGTATGGTAGCAGACAATGTTATTTAAAAAATGCGCGTAAACATTTTATCTTTTTACAATAGAGTAAGTACAATAGATATATTTTTAGACTAATCGCTACCATATAGTATACGAAGATATTCCAATGAATTATTTTTTGTATAGAGTTTATCTGACGATGGATTCTAAACACGTAACAGGATCGCAGAATCAGAAGTCATTCAATTAAATAGTTTTGATGAAGTAATAATAAACCATGCAAAAATAAAGGGAGGTTTACAAAAAATAAAGGGAAGTCTACATAATTAAATTGCTCCAAGTCACTAAAAGTGATAAATGTTGATGGTTAAGTAGTCAGAATATTATAAATCCGTTTTCCAACCAGAGTTTTTCGGTAGCAATCGAAAAAAGAACAGGATATTAATAAAAATACCTAGATAAAGAGCCGTTTTATTCTAAGGATAAAATTGAAAATTTAGCTTTATGTGAAGACACCAGTTAACAATCATGCCAGGCCTTAAGAAATAGGTAGGTACATACATCGGTGTCTTCAAACCACCATTGGACGAGGTCCCCTAAATAAACCCTGATCTTGCGAATTACAGCATTCAACTTGTCTTTTTAGAGCATCATGCCTACACTCTTGTAATGGTTTAAGTTAGTTTGATCAACACAATAGCGGGAATTAAAACGTTCAGCAACATTAAAAATAGCAGGCAGAGACGCCAGGTTTCAGTAACATAAACAAAATCATAATTATATTGCTTAGCGTTAGTCGCCTACCTTCCTCTTCACTCTCAATGGGTTTCATGTGATCGTGCTTCTCTGTGGGTGAGGGCGTGGAGCCGTCGGCGGCGACCGACCCCTCCATCACCTGGTAGAACTTGGAGCCGCCGACCAGCCTGCACGACTCCTGCGACAAACAAACTAGATATTAATACAATTTGCTCGTGACGGTACACAAACTGCTCACATTACCTGAAGTTTTGTTGTATAGTTTTAAACTTTATTTTTTGTAATTGCGAGTCAATCTTAAGAGATAGTCATATTAATACGGTAAGGTAACCCTGACTCCGGGATAGGGAAGGCTACTATGGCAGTTGGAATATATCCGATTACTAGATGTGGGCCTTTAAGTGCCTTGCAGTTTGCTACTGTTAAGCCTATTGAGACACTTCTACGAGGTGCGGTTCAAAAGTTTCTAACTTAAATTATGTTTTATATAGGAAAGAAAATAGTTTCAATGCCGCTTTGACTGTTAATTATTTGACTATAACATGATTCAATTTGATGGTTCTGCTTGGTGTTGTATAAACAACTGTTCCCTGGTTAAGGGCGAACAATTGCTTACACAAACAAACACATCCGTTAGGAGTGCTTATAACGTAAAATTTTGGCCTCCAAGACTAAAAAGGAAAACGCGGTTATTGACGAACAATTATTTAATCCTAAAAAAGACGAAAAAACACAAAACAAATTTAGAATTGGTATAAAAAATATTCAACATAAACTGGTATCAAAAATATCGCACGTACAAGGTCCCGGTAGAATTACTCAAATAAATTTGTTATGAGATAAACCGAAATGGAAACTTAGTCTAACATAGTTCAAAAAGAGATTTAACATGTTATGCGGTCATAAATAAAACGTACAATCTTGCAGAGATAAAAAGCAGAGGTTAAGAAAAATAATCCTAAATTATTAGAGTATGTTCTAATTCAAATTAAGATTTCAAAAGGGCCATTTTGAATATTAATAAATTAGGTTACGTATTAGTTAAAATTACTGTTATAAAGCTGCTTGTTTCCATCTGTCCTTCGGCTAGGCAACAATTAAATATGACCACGTAGAGACTTCTTAAAAGATCCGTTTGAGTAAAGAGATATGTGATAACAAATTTTGCTACTTAAGTAATTGAGTAAGTAGGGCGACCTTATTGCGCGGTGGTGAGTCACACTAGGCAACCATCGCTGATCGGACGAACCGGCAGAACTCCGAAGGCAGGAATTTCGACTGCATCAACACGCACCGCTGCATGGGTCGAATCGGAACGGCTGGGAAAACGGTCAAATGCGCCGCCCGGGGGGACCCGCTGAAATAAAAGTACAAATAAACTACTAGACCTAAAAAACACCGCCTAGCGAATCGACCGAAGTCTAAAATACTTACCCGCTTAATCCAGGTAATAAGCGGCCTTCTGAGAAATAATCAGGAACTGATGATAGTCACAATTGCTCAAATTAAAAATGGATATGTATTTTCAACACGTAGAAATGCTGTCTCGTCGGGACGTTGTACGGTAATGACAAGAGACATTCGCGAACCGATCAAGAAATTTTAAATTCAAATTAAAAGAAAACCAATAACCTGCCATGTATGAAACAGGCAAAACGGTCAAGGAAAAGTTGCAACCATAAAAAGGAGGTTGTCAATGGCTAAGAATTAACATAAGCATAGAAGTGACGCTTCATGTAGCTATAATGCTACAGTTATCCCCATATTAACCAAAAAAAAAAAAAAAAAATTTAATTCCATGAAAAATATCTAAGTGACAACCCTAGAGAAAAAGTATGTTACACCCCTGAAGTCAACAAGGACTTGCACAGTGCGTATTCCAAATTCAAACAAAAACAAATGAACAGTCACTTGTACTCGCAAACAAACATCATAACAGTTGATTCATAAAAGTATGGCGAAAATCAACCTTAATGACAACCCTAAGAAAAAGATATAGTATTGATTTCTCAGATCTTATAGATAATTACACAATGTCGATCAATTTGTGACATGTCGAAATAAGAAGACCTAACTGAAGTTCCAGGCAAAATAAATTTTAAGCCCAACCGATATCAAACAAAGGTTATACAGGGTGTTTGGCAGTCGGGTGTAGGAGTTTTAAGGGATGATAGTTAGGGTCATTCTGAACATTTTTGACCACATTTACTATTATGCTAAGTTTCACGGTTTTTGAGATATTGTCATTATTTTTTTTTAAATCACTTTGTTTGCCAGTTTTTTTTATTTAACACCCTGTATAGCTTGTATTGAGTGAATTTTTAGTGTTTTGCCTTCGCAATACCTTGGTTATTCAAAATAAATTCAAATAATTACCTACTACTGCTAGACTGATTAAAAAAAACCTCTTTAGACATGACGATAAAAAACAAAATTGAATATTTTGTAAATTTGCGTGTCTACAAAAAAAAAAGTAACAGCGATTTACGCATACAAATTACTTAATAAACTTCTTTGATTTACGGGCTTTCTAAGCATGTGCCATTTAAAATAAGAAAATTAAAAAAAAAAAATTAAGGTATTTTCAAAAAAAGACCTTATCTCCATACGTTGTTTAGTGTAGTGGCTGGTTAGATGCAGTATTTTGAATTTGAATTTGGAATGTTCTTGTAAATTAGTCGCTCACTCCTTGTGAGCAAAAAATTCAAATTTTAAATAAGGAACGTTCTAGTTCTGCTTATTGAAATAAAAAACCGTGATAATAGTAAACGTGGTCAAAAATGTTCAGAATGACCCTAACTATCATCCCTTAAAACCCCTACACCCGACTGCCAAACAACCTGTATAATGTGCAACATCTTCCGGCACGCCTCTGTTTACCAATTTGCTGACGACACCTGCTTGATAATCAAAAACCATGACTTATCGGCTGCCAAAAGTTTGATGCAGGGCGAATTCAACATGTTATGTAAATGGGCACACGATCTTGGACTATCGTTAGCCTACCAAAAAACTAAGCTGATGCATATAAGTTCACCGCACCTAAAATAAGCACAACTCCAAAAATAATAGCCCAGGAGCATTCATGTGTGCACGCCCTGTATGCAAGCTGTAAATGTGAACCACTGCTTCAGTAAAGTTTTTGGAAGAGATATAATTTATATTTTTTTTTTCGATAGTCGTCATCCTTAAGATCAAGGAACTGCGGCTCTTTTATTTTTATGCCCTCTAATATTTTAGAAATATTTTTTTTAGGTATTAAGTTGACATTTGTAAACTTTAATGACCGACAAGCTTGTTGCCTTCGAATGAAAAAGAAAAAAAATCTGTCACTTCTTAAACTTCTTAAACTGTCACTTAACGTGTACAATAAAACCACCAGCTGATTGAAAACTGGCTTATATTTTCTAACCATCGTTTTACATGTCTACCCCTGATACTATACAAAAGTTCGCTGTATTATTGATACGGCCGTAAGTTTTAGTTTTAATTGGAAGAACAATACACATGACAGCAAAGGTAGGTCTCATACTTACTGACTTAGTTCTCTCATGCATCAATAGATGGGGCTGGCGCACATTTTTTCCATGACAGCTAAGATAGGTATCCTACTTGCTGATAGATGGCGTGCATACCCGTGCGCACGTAGTTTTCTACCGATATTTCGAAATTTATCCCAAAATTTCATGAAATATAAATATAAAATAACTAAATATATTGTTGATAATACAATCAATGATTTTTAATGAAATCTGTTCAAATTTTGTCACTTTTTCATACAAAAGAACACAAATGTTCTGCCTCGCGCTATTGAAGTTTTTAAAACACTTATTATATATATACCGTGACGCTTCCTTATTCCAGCGGAATTGTGTTTCAAAGTGTGATGCCCGTTAAGACCGCTAGCGTTAGATCTGCGAAACAGATGGCGCTGGCAGCGCATAATATAAAGTATTCACGAAATTCCCCCTAATTTAAAAAGAAAACACGTTGGTACCAATGTGAAAAAAAAACATACAATCAAAAATAAAAGATTTACCCGAAAAAAAAAAAAAAAAAAACCGGTCCATTGCTCGCTCTAACCATCAGTCTACTCAGACGGTGATGACCGCGTCAAAATTACGCACCATATTGCGTGGGAAATCTTTTTTCGTGAAAATAGGGGGAAAACGAATTTTTCCAGATATGAGACCTACCTAGATCAAATTTTTGCCCCCGTAAACCCCCGTGTCGCAATTTACGTCGAAATTATTAGAGCCGTTTTCGAGAACGTCAGTACAAATATATATATATATACAAATATATATATACACATGTTTCTCGTTTAGTTGTCACAGTATTTTACTACAGAAATTATATAAATATGGAGTGCGAGGTAACGTCAACGATTTAATAAAATCTTATCTGATTGGAAGAAAACAAATAGTTAAAATTTACAAGATATGTGTCAAAACGAAAACTGAGGTCTCTGTGTCATCCGACTATAAGGAAATAAAGTACGGTGTACCACAAGGTAGTGTTTTGCCTCCACTACTCTTCCTAATCTACATCAACTATATGCCAAAGTCCATAAAACACTCCATGATCCTTTTTGCGGACGACAGTACGGTTATCTTTACAGGGAATGACCCACACACATTACAAACTGACATTAACAAGACACTGGAAACTATAATCGAATGGCTAAACAAGAACAACCTAAGCATAAATCTAAAGAAAATTAAACTCATGAATTTAAAAAAAAGAACTGACAGAATACCAAATCTTATTGTGACATATAAAGGAAATAAAATGGACGAAACGGACCTTACAAAATTTCTAGGACTAAGTTTAGATAGTAAGTTGACATGGAAAAACCAAGTAGACATTGTTTGAATCTTTGAATAGTATAGGTAGTATAGGATATCATGACAGGTAGGTATGTCAGTCTCCTGACTATAAACTATGTATCCAGGATTTTTTTTCTGTTCCGGAGGGAATAGCGATAAACTACTTCACCGTGGACGGAGTTGTGGGCAAAAACTAGTGTGATATGATTTCAAGTAGTTGCTTAATCTACCAGTATCATTACGGCCCGGTTTTATAAAGGTCCGTTAGTAAATATGTCAAATCAAATTTATTCATACAATTTTGACATTCCTGATCGAAATGTTAACTAACAGATTTTTATAAAACCCAACATAAGTATTGCTACTCAATGGGCGGAAGGAAAAAACTCGCGTAATTTATTTTCCTTAACACGTTGTTATGAAATAGTAAATATTATGTGGCTGTCGAAATAAAAAGGTCCTAACTGGGGGTAGAATATATGCTATTTTAATTATTGTTGCCATGTTGACTCTATCATGAGTACCTACTCTAAGACCACCTCATTTCATTTTGATGTTAAAGCATAAATAAATATTTGCGCTTTTAATACACTTACAAGCCTTGCAAACGGTTTATGAACTTGGACAACTCTTATAATATTTGACTCTCAGTTCTTAAAGTAATCTAAAAAAACGCTAATGAGAGAGTTTATAATAATATGGATTAAGTAGAAATAGTTATAAAAACGGTTAATTAACAAATACATACCTCACCTTATCGATAATTTGCGAATACCTCCTGCGAGCCATAGTTTCGGTGGTACAATTTTTCATCTCACTATTGTCACTTGACTACACGACTGCCATAATTGTCCAATAAGTGAACTGGAAATTGTGTCACTGTTACACTAACCACGTCTACACAGTGAGAATAAAACGTTATTTAATAACATGGCAGTATTATGAATCACCGTCGGTTAACCTCATCGAATATGTCGCCGCAAATTGTAAAATTTATAGGGTAACGCTACAATCCGTTTGAATTATGAAGTATTTCATTGGTCATGGTTCGCCCTTATAATAAATTGGCATTTGAATTTAGTGCATGTTATATTTGTGTATGCGTTTAGGTATAGTGCGGCGATAACAATTTAATAATAACTTCGCAAAGCTGCCCTTTTGAGTTAAGAGGACGCATCTGGAATTTAAAGGCCATAGCGGGTTTCATATTTTGGGTTCATTAAAAAACATACACATCTCTAAGACTTTTTTTAACATTTATATTCCGTAGTCCAATTAGGTACGTCACAGTCTTTCTCAAAAATTTGCACATTACTTAAACAAAGCAAAAATTTTGTAGGGGAAGGTTGCGATCATTGGACCAGCGCTTTGATTGGACCACCTAAATATTTCAAAAAATACGCACGCTAGTCAGACACCGAATAGCGCACAAAGTGACCTTGGGCCACCCAAAGGCCCCACCGCAACCTCACTCGCACCACGCTTCTCGGCAACGAGTGACGTGCGTAAGTCTGTTTTTGGTGGCGGTTATATAATAATCACGCAACGGAAAAACTGATGTTAAGTTTTATTATATCGCGATTTGTTTTAATGTACTAATATAATATATTAGTACATTACTTCTTACTATTATATTATAATAGTAAGAAGTTTATTTGTGATCAAATTTATAATTTAGTAGGTTCTGGCCATTTGGTTTGTTTGTTTTAAATTATTATTTTACTCACATAATACCCGGTTGCCATCATTGGTCCACATAGATGTGCTATCATCGGACCGGTCCAATCATGGAAACTTTTTTTAGGCTTTAAAAACATTTGACAAGTAAGTACTCTAGGAAATAGGTATTGAGGTAGGTATAGCACAAAAATAAAACAAAAAAAAAGAAAAATATGGCACTTAAAGCTTAATGTCAGTAGTAATATTTTGATTCAAGCACCACAGAAACTATAGACGCGCTAAGGGGCGTCGCGTGTGACCGCGCTCATGATCAGATGCTCATGTTATTGTCAAACGTGAATTGAAAACGTTTTTTGTATTTGTTTTAGCGTAAAAATATTACCGTTTTTACGATAGAACAAAATAATACAAGCGTCAAATTTGGTATGATTATTGAACAAACCCTATATGTGTAAGAACCCAGAGCGAAGAACTCAGAGCGCGAGTCCGAGAAAAAAATTGAGGTTGGCAAAAACAAGTGGGTAAACAAGTTTAGTATTTAGTGTTGAAAACACGTTCCAAAGTTTTACAAAAATCTGTTTAGTGGACCCGGGGTCCAAGGTATAAACCTTACGGCATAAAAGTCTTATTTCATTTCGGGTGACGGCCTTAATTTTAATGTCAATGTGAAATTAGTAAAAGCATTAAAGTACAGTACAGTCAGCATCAAATTGATAGGAGCAGCAAAAGTGGCCAAATATATCGCAAGACATCTTTATTACTATAGGAGTAAGAATGTATTGTGATAAATTTGGCCATTTTGACTGCTCCTATCTATTTGATACTGACTGTAGGTACATTGGTAAATTGAGTCGAAAGCAGTTTACCTTCCCATTGACGAGTGAAACAGCCATTTTAATATCTTATAAAATGTATCACATTATATCACAGGCCTCTTGAACACTTCGAGCTTCAAAACAATGGATCACAAGCGAACAAGTCACAATAGCACCGCCACAGCCTAAATAGGTCAACGTGCGACACCGTCGCATGCAAGGCTGGCCGAGGAACTAATGACGTTTTCTCACAGAACGAAACGGGCAATGGATTAGTGACGCACAGAAGATAGTGTAGCATCGGTAATAAGGTTCAATCAAGTGGCCAGCTACTGGTAACAAGCTAAATGGGCTCGCAATGGGTTCAGGTTGAGTTAAAACCAAAACAACTGCTGCTCTAATTACAATATCAAGGACTCAACACTAAGTTTTCTGAATGATGCACTAAGTACCAGAGTTGTATGTAACGACTTGTTTTTGTTTATTTACAGAAATATCAACAGTATTGGTAATGTCTTAGTAGTGTGGGCATAAAAAACTAGAGATGGTAATTTCATTAGATTGTATACAATGGCAAAAAAACAGTGGCAAATATTGGTAAGTTTAGGTACGGTCAGCTGCAAAATTGCATGGATACCTTTAAGCATATATTCGCTTGAACTCAAGCGCTCACGCGATATAGGAGTTCACAAAAAACAAACTAGATGGCGTTGTTAACTGAACTCTAGTTAAAAATAAATTATAGTTTGCTTCAATGCAACTTCCTAACTTATTAGTATTACAATCGATACTTCGACCAGTGAACTACATAGAACGTTGGCTTAGTTTGTCGACACCTTGCTTAAATGCGAAGTTAATCCAACGGACGGGAGATCGAATCTGGCCTTGGGCAAGCGCTGCGTGGCGTGGGATAATCTTAACTGTTTTTTTTTTTTAATCATTTTAGTCTCTTTTTTATATGACTATATCATTTTATAATTCATTATCTTTAAGAGAATTTAAAAAAAATAGCACACCTTTCACTTTTTATTCAGATTTGGGAAAAAAATGCACGTTGGTTGAGACCACCATTCTGAACAAGAAAAATAGAATTCCTGATATGTCCCCAAAAAGATGTATGGAATTGTCCGTTTTGTTACCTAAATTCAATACATTTCTTGGTAACAAAACGGACAATTCCATACATCTTTTTGGGGACATACCAGGAATTTCTTAAGTATTTAAAGTAAGATAAAAATATTTTAGTATCACAAAAAAAGGCTAAAGTAACTTATAATTTTGTTATAAATATTAACTAACGTAATAGGTTAATCACCTTAGAATAACCCAGACCAGAGGGCTTATTGCCTAACGCACTCGCGATCGCATCGCTTTAATTTTTGACAGTTGAAGGCAAGTCTGCCTACAAAATGAAAACAATTGTTCCACTTTCAAGTATCACAATAGTATGGTTTAATATCTAGTGTCATCCTCACCTATTGGCTATTATATAACTGCCTGCTTGTGTGAATGCATTGAATTAATAAGATTTTTGCACGAATTAGAACCGCGAATACTATCCCATATTCGCACCAATACTACGCGAACTGTAGTTTGAACAAAACCATCTTGCACGAACGTTATAAACGGAAATTCTTCTTCTGGATACACATGTAAAACGGTGGGTTACTCCACATAATTGGGTAATTCTCCGAGCGTTTCAACCGCTCTCATTTCCCTGGTCGCATTAATGTCGAAATTCCTGTAGCTTTGGATGCTATTTTGGGTTATCTTGTAGAGTGCCCTGACTTCTACAAAATAACTGAAAATGCTATCCTAATCTACAGGAAATTCGCCAATAATGCGACCAGGGGAATGAGAGCGGTTGAAACGCTCGGAGAATTACCAGCACTGTTCACTCGACTGGGTAGTCTGACAAATTTTTCTCTCAACGGTTTATCTAAAAATATTTTACAATTTTTTGCCGTCATCAAGCAAATGGATCGCAAATAATTGCAAGTCAATATTATAAAACTCATTTTTTTATGAAATATGCAACAACAATAAAAACTCAACATAAATGTTATATCATCGAACAAGCAACGAACGAGCCTAAGTTGTTTGTAAAATAAAAACCACTTCAGTATTTATAAGTCTTCAGCATACCTTATAAATCTTAATTTTTTTACTAAACGCATTTCTTGCAAAATAAGCTATGTGCATCGAAATATAACAAGTATGGAAGTCTAACTGATGCTGAAATTCGCCCCCACTGACTTAGTGCCAGCGGGGGTGGAGCTAATACTTAGTGCCGAACCGTCTATCAGTCGACTTTCTGACGTAGTGTCAAACAGTTGTTTATAATTAAAACAAAAATAATTGGGTTTTAAAGATCACCGGATTTAAATAATGCTGAAAAAATGCCAAGTTGCATTGTGAATTGGTGCAGGACCCACACAGATGCAAAACAAAGCGATATTTATTTTCATTAGTAAGTTATTGAAATTTAAATATTCCCTTACTAAAATCACAGCTAAAATGACATGGCCGATGTTATGCAATATATCGTTCAAAAATGTGAATTACGAGCAACTACTTCGAATGAATAGGAAATTATTTTTTTTGTCATCTTTACTATCGTTAGTTTACATAATAAAACAAATAGGTAACATGATTTTTTTTAAGTTTTCCAAAAAAATTAAGAACGCCGTCTGGCTTGGGTGGATGCAGTTCGTCGCGAATTGAGTAGCGAAAACATTGCAGTATTTGCAGCATCTATTTTGATGAATCGGATTGTCATCTCAAAAACTGGAAGACATTTTTTTAAAGTCACAGCAGTCCCAAATTCTACGCAGTACATTGTCAACATTTATTTACAATAATATTTAAAATATTTTAATGAATATCAAACGTCGAGTGGTTTATCACACATCTATTAGGTACCTACCTGAGCCTGCTTAACTTATGTTATAATCGATATGCATATGCATGCTTAGGTATAATCTTATTCTCGCAAAAACTTAATTCATCATCATCATCATCATCAGCCGCAAGACATCCACTGCTGGACAAAGGCCTTTCCCAAAGTTTTCCACAACGATCGGTCCTATCCACAACAATCTAGACCCTCTCCTACCCCCATGTAAGAAAAAATAAGACTTTGCGGTCAGTTTACCAACACTGCAAATAAGTTGGTAACCGCAAAAACCCCCATATCGCCGCCTTTTTATTAATTAATTAATTAGAGTTAACATGATGATGATGATGATGATGATGGATGGGGACGCCCGGCCGGAGCAGGCGGGCGGTCGACCGTTTCCACAGTCATTCCTCCCTGTTCCCCTTGGTTGAGCCGTAGGTTACTGGTCCGGCGACGCTCCCATCCAGCATGGATCCCATCTTCTTGTTTTCCTACAGAACAGAAGTACGTCCTGTAGGTCAATGCTTTTCAATGTCTCCGTCGATAGTTCGTCCTCCCCGAATGTGCGGTATCTCAGTGACGAGTACATTACACATTCGGCTAGAACGTGTTGGCTAGTTTCTTCTTTGCCGCAATGTGGGCACCGAGGATCCTGCTTAATACCTATTATTGTCAGGTGTCTGTTGAGTGGACAGTGTCCTGTTAGTACTCCTGTTAATATGCTAAGATTATACTTACCGAGGTTTATTAGATACCTTGTTCTGTTTTTGTTTACCCTTTCTATCATGAGTTTGGATTGTCTGCATCCTTGTGTCATCCTCCATATCTCATTTGTCTTTGTTTCTATTCTTCTGGCGATTACTCCTTTCGTTACCGTTGCGGATACCGGTAGTACTGGCTCTGGGCCTAGGTAATGCTGGTCCGCTCCCGCTCTAGCCAGCTCATCTGCCTTCTCATTCCCTTCTGCTCCACTGTGTCCTGGTACCCACGCCAGCGTTACTTGGGATGTGGTTCCCAGGTTGTTTAATACAGTTCTGCATTCTTGTATCAGAGAGGATTTTACCACTGGGTTATCCAGAGCTCTGAGTGCTGCCTGGCTGTCTGAATATATTATAATCTTTCTTCCTGTTATGTTGCTTCTTTCCTTGAGGGCCTGGGCACATTTCATAATGGCATACACCTCCGCCTGAAATACACTGGTGAAGCTACCCAGTGGTATTGTTGTGTGCTCATCGGATTCTTGAATATATATGCCTGCCCCCGCTCTCTTTGTTGTTGACTTCCACGATCCGTCCGTGTAACATGTAAATCTTGGTCCCAGGACCTCCTGTTCCCAATCATCTCTCCCCCCTATGTGGATTCTATATTTCTTGTCGAAAATCTTCCTTTTCTTTATTAAGTCATTGTTTAGCATGAGCATTTCCATGTTCACCATTGACTCTCTTTGTATGCTTGCGTGTCTTTTGTCCAGCTCTGAACCTCTCCACTCTCTGCTCGTTTTTATCCTATACCACTGTTCTGTGGCTTTCTTCTCTACTTCGAGGTGTACGGGGTTCAGCCCTAACATAATCTCAAGAGCCTGTGTCGGCGTAGTTCTCATTGCCCCTGTCGTCATTAGACATGCTAGTCTTTGGACTTTCGTCAGTTCTTTATCTGCTTCTTTTATTCGTGCTCTGTGCCACCACACGATTGCTCCATATAGCAGTCTTGGTAAGACCACGGCCTTGTATATCCATTGTATTATGCGTGGTCTTAAACCCCATCTCCTGCCTATTGCTTTTCTGCATTGCCATAGAGATATCACTGCTTTCCTGCATTGCTCTTTTATGTGCGTCTTGTACTGCATTTTGCTGTCCAGTACTACTCCAAGGTATTTTATTTCCTTGACTATTTCTATTTCTTCGCCTTTAATCTTTATAGGTGTTAATATGGGCAACTTCCTCTTGTTGGTGAAGAGTAGTATCTTCGTCTTGGCCGGGTTCAGGTCTAGCCCCCTGCTTTGACACCAGTTTAGTACCTGCTTAATCCCTCTTATCATGACTTCTCTCATTACATTGAGGGTTTTACCTCTCACCAAGAGTTAACATTATTCCCATCACTATATGAGTTTTATTTTATGTTTTTGGTTGTGTGACCTGCCGTGGTGTCGCCCGTAATGGTTACTGCGTTAGACCAGCTCTAGCGTCAAAACCAGTATATGCTGAACTGGGACCATTTTGCGTCACTGGCACTAGTGCAGACAGTTTTTGTTGTTTTCTTATTTGTTGTGTTCTGTACTTTTGTTAGATGTATGTAAATAAACGTTTTTTCTTTCTTTCTTTCTTTCTTACTATTTCGTCCTCAATCTACAGACAATTACAGTCGGATATATTTGTTCTTTTATTATGGGTTACAACCTCGATCAGTGTAGCCATATCTCCTAAGTTTTAGGAGACCTACGGAATTCGGGGTATGCCTACAGATCCACTGAATTTTCGTACGGGTCTACTTATTTTTGAGTCTTAGATTTGGAATATTTGTGGATTGAAAATATGCCTATACCGAAACGCCTTTAAAGTAGTATTTCAAGGGTTTGTTAAACATACAAAATATAACATATACCATATAACGTATCAAAATATGATTATATATTATTAATCATTATATAATAAAATAAAACTAATTAGAAATCGTTGAAAACTAATAAATAATAATCTCCTTTTTTCGGCTTCACATCTCCTGAGTTTTTCAAATTGGACCAGGCAACATGTGTGTGACCTGGTGTCTTGTTTTTCGGCCATTATTGAAGATAAAAGTACACATAGTGGCAAAAAAAGGCATCGAATCCCTTTTGACTAGATTTTTTGTAATCGTCTTAATGGTTTTACACATAACTTTGTGAAGTCATAATAAGATTAGTATACGAAATCACTTTTACTAAATGTAAGTACAGTATAAATTGTGCGCATGGAAGGTTATTTTGATACCAATAAAAGTCTAATTCAAGATGAGTTAATATTTCGTTACAAATTATTTATGTCCCGTCAACATGGGCCTGCAGTGTGACTAAGAAAGAGCCATGCCTTGCGTGAGTGAGGCGGAAAACAGCTGCAGTATAATTTGCACCTTATAAGTTTATAACTTAATATTAGATACAAGTCTGATTGTAAGTCGAAATAATGCTCTCGGACATCATCGGTTGTCGTTCGTGTCTGCGCAAACGATCATTCACGACGCGCCTTATCAAGTGTGTCGTACTGTACAGTATTTGTTCACAATGTTCACATCCATTGCTAGTTTGACACTTTTGTTTAAGAGTTAACAGTGTATTGATTGATAAAGTGCTTGTTGAATTGCATGTATATACCTTTGAGTAGATATGTATAAGTATAAAATTTTGACGTACTTATATTATTAAACTTATATTATGTTTTGTCGGCACATAATTCATACAGAAATTCTACATTATCCTTATAATGTCTGGTTGCAAAAGTGCACTGTTTTGCGCGGGTATAACGTTGTGTTTGTAAACTAACAATTTATTGCTTTACAATCGCGAATCAATAAAAATTCTTTACAGTTAATATTTACTGCTAAAATCTTTGTCCTTACAAAAATCATAGCCCCAGACACTTAAGATACTTTTGAATTTTTTTTTTTTAATATTAGCTAAATATGCTTTTAATTGTTTTGTGTACACACATTCGGGATTAGGGAGTTTGGTCTCCGTTTCGCAAGCATACTCCGTCAACTTCGCTTTGCGTCCATAGCTTTTCTA
This sequence comes from Tortrix viridana, assembly GCA_963241965.1. Classification (NCBI taxonomy): domain Eukaryota; kingdom Metazoa; phylum Arthropoda; class Insecta; order Lepidoptera; family Tortricidae; genus Tortrix; species Tortrix viridana. The sequence continues at coordinate 42,808,246 of OY725171.1, forward strand.
CGTAGGAGTACCCAGAGACGAAAGACGAGTATTGTGAGGGATCAAATTACCACAAGACCAGGTGCGTCCATAATCTTTTATTAGATTTACTCAGGGCGTGAGATATAACTACGCTTTATTTATTAAAATCATGCAAAAATCGATTCCATTCCTTCGACAGCAATAGCTAACCTTTTAGTTTGTAATTTGATACCAAACGCTGGATTTTATGTGGGTTTCTTAAAACTTGAGAATGTCTCGACCGATTCTGATGACTTTTTTGTAGGTGGCGCTACGAAGCCAACGTTCGGGCAGGACAACGTCAGTCGGGTCAACTAGTTTATGATAAATGCAGGGTTAAATTTAGTTGTGATATTAATCTGAGAGGATTAAAGACCTCCATATTACTTTTACTTAAAAATTGGCTTGAAGGAACAGAAATATAGTTCAACAAAGACGTAACTAGAATTTAGTTCTTTGGAGAGATAAGAGGTTGTCGCCCGTCTAGCGCATTACCTCACTGTATAAAGTAGGTATTACCTATACAAACTTTTACTTTAAATTGTATTCATTAAGTACACATTACAAAATCATAACCTGTGATAAAGTTTCATCGCCGCTTATAATAAGGTACTGAACTTGTAAGTACATAAAGTCTTCATTCTATTAATTGGTACTGCAGTGAGGCAGTTGTCGGGCCCTTGCCCCTCGCCCTCTTGTTGATTCAACTTTTTATGTAATCCGTACCTTGATATTTAACGTGATCGTAACGAAAACTTATGACTTAAGTGACCATAGACTTATTGATATTTAAATCATACATTTAACCGCCGCAAACAGTCGTTTTACGCTTTATAGCCATGTTATTTGTTGGTGAAGCCTAGGTAGCTTGCTAAGGTGTTAAGTATTATATACGTATTATTCTTAATACGTAAACCTACCTGTTCCTTCAATGTGTTATTCTGCACGGGCACTCCGTCCACTTCGCTCATGTCCTGTTCGTTGTCGCTCTCGACTTCGAATATGACCTTGTAAAGGTCCAGGCCCTCGGGTACGTTAGCCTCGATGTTGGCTTCCGGCCGGATCGTGAGCTCCTGGTCAATCAGCTGACTGCGGTTGAGACGTATGGAGCTCTGCAGGGACTCTGTTATCGCCTACAAATAATTTAGGTGTCATCCTCATATAAATCACATTATGTGCTGGCTGCATTTGGTGATTCTCTGAATAGGCGGTTAAGTCCAAAGGGAACAAGTTCATTTTCTATCTCTTTACTTAATATCGCTCTTTTAACCTCGTAAGTCCTGTGTTTTTTTAAAGCAGTAGTCCTAACAGAGTATAGATAGAAAAGTAGTCCAACTTCAAACAAAGGTACATCGCGCGGCTTGCATGTGTGCGTACGCGTCCGTACGCCTGTGGGCGGCGCTAGCCACGCACACGAAACTACATCTCGGGACTGTTTCGTACTGCTCGAGTCGGGGCCGCAGCGTCATTGTGTTCGATCACATTTGGGTGAGGTGCGCGTACCTATTTAGTAATTTCGAGCGACAATGTCGTCACCGAGAGGTCGTATTTATTGTTCAGTATACGGGTGCACAAAAAACGGTACGAAAAATCCGGAGCTATCGTTTTTCAAGATACCTTTGGAAGTTTGCATGGAGTCTGAAAGGTGTACCTACCTATTTAGAGTTTGTGAAGTAGATATGCGGTGTATATTTTAATATATATAAGTAGCCCACTTGCTGCTTTTGTTAAATCTACTTTTCTCAAACATGCTCAGAAAGGATGGCATTTCTTTTGAAAAACGAAGACGCGAAGGGCCTCATTTTCTTCCTAGGAGTAAAATAAACGTATGAAACCCCATTTTTGTCCGCTGAGATATTTTTTTTAAAGGGCTGTCAAATGCATACAGAATAAAAAGGACCAAGAAATAAATCTCATACAGCCAAGGCAACTGCTCGTTTTCGTAGCACAGTGCGTGTGTTTTCTTCTTTTAAATTTCTTTAAAATTGTCTATGGTTAGAAAAAAAAAAAAAAAAAAAAACTTATTGAAATTTAAACGTAGAACTTACTGTTGTTGTGTAAAAGCTACAAACATCAAATCCTCGGCACTTCACGGTATTAAATTTGAATTCTATTGCTGTCAATATTATGTCAAATTCTACAAGTGTGAAATGGTTGAATTGGATCCTTTTCCCTAAGTTACGTCCATTTGTCTACCACAAGCCCTGAAATATCAACATCTCAAATTCAACAGACAAACATAAATGTTCCTGGAAAACCCATAACAATTTCGTTTACAAATTGTCCTAATATGATTAACATCACTTTTAATATTAATTTTACTTTTTACAAATATATTTGTATCATTTCCTCACATGTTTGAGAAAAGCATTATATATGCCTCGGCGGAAACGGGGGGATTGCCTGACTCGTATTTTAGCAGGCCTCGCTATTGCTCGGCCTGCTAACCACCTCGTCAGGCAATCCCTTACTTTCCGCGCCTAGGCAATAATGTACTATTATTATCAGCGTGACATTATCATATGTTTCAACACGACTAAACTTAAACCTAGCTTAGGTAGGTGTACAACTACGAGTATATCCAGATTTAATAAAAGCTGCAACTGTTTAATGTAAATAATTAATTAGGTATTTCGTACCAGGCAGGCGCCTATGGTATATTTGTAATGTAGGTGAAATAAATATGTATTAAGTACGTAATTTAAATTGCCGTGTGTGACGTGACATGTGACGACTTTTGTTTGGTTTGTGTACTTACAGATAATTTATAAAAGTTACTATGATTATAAATCATAGATCAAAGTATGGCCAAGTAGGTAGGTGATTAAAATAGAAGAACAAGGTTTGGACAACCCTAGGCGCCCGAGCGCCAATAGGTATCAGAGTCTCCTAAAGGGCCGGAGATGGACTACTTTTCTATCTATACTCTGGTCCTAAGTACCAAATGTACTATACTGAGTACATACCTCATAATAAAAGTGAACCTAAAGGTGAAGTACATTCGGTAGTTACTCATGCTATGTAGTTAAAATGTCAGGTGTGAACTACTATCATTGATTTGTACTTGTGCAAGTACGCGGGGACTTACGAGGGTACCCATTGTCTTAAAATCGCTATTTTTTGTTTTTCGTTTTTAGTACGTACTCGTAATATTAAAAATTACAGTGTCGATTGAAAATTGCCCTATAAATTTAGGCAACTTTTTGAAAGAGTGATAAAAATGCCAACCAAAAGTTTAAAACCCTATAATGTAACGTAATTTTAGATGGTAATAATGGGCATTTGCTGAACATATTAAAAAGTAGCCGCCCTCCCTCGCTTCGCTTCGCTTCAGTTAAAAGTTAAAATTTAGCCTATGTCTACCTCAGGGTAGGGTAGACATGCACTATCAGTAGTGCATTCTGAATATTGGTGAAATATTTTTGAAATCAGATGAGTAGCTACTTTCGTAGATTAACTCTTACATCCAAAGTCCAAACTTACAAACTTACATTCAGTTAACCTAAATATTAATATGAAAAAGTAATAATCAAACGTATAAATCATTGTAAAGACGTTTCTCGATCTTGAAAGTACATGATCATGGAGTAATAATGGTAAATTGGTTAGTTTCGTTTTGTTTACATCTTTGGTCATTTCTATTGACCCCGACTTTATATGTACTTACTTAGGTGATCGATCTATAATATGTGATCACAATTTGCGCTTTCTACCTCGCTCACTATTCACTGCCTTCTGAATCTGGCTCTGGATCCGAAACCTTGCACATGGTGGACACCTCGAAAGCAAGATCGGTATATTTAGTCAGTTTATCTTTTTCCCGCTTATACGAGGTTTTACATACCACAAACGCAACACATATTTTTACTCCACTAGTTCGGCGGCGCTGAGTTTAGAGGTTTCGAAAATATACCATACTTTTCGGACCGTTCCAAATGGTCGCCATACCACCGCAAGGGAGTAAATATTTTTTTTCTTGCCAAACGATTTGTTCCAGTATTGCATTTGGATTTTTGGAAAGTATCTGATAAAATGTGACCGTTATTATATTTGCCATACTTCTAGTAGGGGGAAAAAGTGCTGCCTTACTTGAAAAACTTATTTATTCGACACGTTTCAAAAATACAGTTGTACAATACGTAAAATATTTTTTACGGCAAGGCATCAATAGGTTATAGCGGGCTAGTTTTCCGCAACTCGACGACTAAGCGCCTATTTTGCGTGAGTGGGTTGCGGGGTTACTCCTGATGTTGCCGACAACTTCTGCTAGCGACCTGAAGAACCGAGCGGCTGTCAAAATCAAAATCAAAATATTTATTCAGTAAATTGGCTACATACGGGCTCTTTTACACGTCGGTAATATAGAGTGAAGTGAATCTACCAGCGCTTCGGACAAGACCATAAGCAAAGACATTTGAGCGAGCATGACGTGCTCAAGCTGCCAGACAACATAAAAGTAATATTGTGTGAAATAGCTGTCCGGCGAGAAACATCACAATGTGCTCTCATTTAAAAGCGTCTTGTACACACAAGAACTACTGTCGGAGAGTATGCGGATGGGGAGATCCTCTACCTTCTTTGCCTCGATTGCTTTAGTAGCCATTATGATGCCCATGCATTCCGCTTGGAAAACTGTGCTGTGGGCCCCCAATGATGTTGATATGTGTATGTTAAGGTCCTCCGAGAACGTGCCGGAGCCGGACCCTGACCCTGGTTTGGATCCATCTGTGAAGATTCTTACCTCTCTGGGGTTGAGGCCCTCCCAGGGATCTTCGTGCAGTTGTATTTTATACTTCTAGCTAGCCGTACAATATTATACAACATAACATCTGGTTATAAAACAAGATTGCCGCCACCTAGGTATTTGAAATTTTGTATTTATATTCGTTAAACCTCAAACTTACAGGAAAAATTTGTGCCATACTGGTACAAATCGTTCGAAATACGAATAAAATCTTACAATAAAAAAAAAATATTGTACACTTTCGCCACCTCCCACAGTTATGGCATTATCAGACTACTATTTTATGATCAAATAAAAAAAAAATCAAAATCATTTATTATTAACAAAGTTTTTTACAAAATTTGTCGAATCCTCCTGTTAAGTTTTACACTTGTGTTAGGAGGTATTCGCTCTTTCGTTCAAGTCGACTATAATGTTAATAACATGATGTAGATCTGTTGTTTTTATCTAATACCTACTTAAACTAAATTATACAACTTAAACTAAAGAAATTGGTGAGAACAGGAGTAGGTTCCCTTCCATGGGATGGGAACCATCCCTTATATGGGATGAGGTTTTAAAATTATATCTTAATATATTGCAAATGTATGTGTGTGAAAGTTATGGGTAAATCTGCTACTAAGGTATGTGTTAAGGTCTTATGTGGCTACGGTCATTGCAAGAGTAGTTCAGTTTCCTCATAGTTTTTGGTTTTTAGCCATGTTGTGATTTGTTTTCTACACTCCCCATATGATCATACAGAAACTGTTAAAAGTTTTAGGGTGGTACAAATCGTTTTGCAAGAAAAAAAAAATTACTCCTTTGCGGTGGTATGGCGGCCATTTGGAACCGTCCGAAAAGTATGGCATGGTGATATCCGTAAATGTCTACTCGACGATGATTAGCTGCGCAAAAATTAGCCTGGTACATATGGTTGAATTGTTTTTTTTTTAATTAATGTGTTCGTGTCGGTATGGCGGGCTGTAAGTCACACCGGAGAAGTATGGCATTACGCTACCGCCTAATTGGTTTTTTTATGGACTATCGGAAAATACAAGATTTCTTGTGGAACAAATCGTTCGACACTCGTAATTTATCCGACACGTTCGACTAACGCCCACGCGATTGGGCCGCCGGTACCAGCGCTATGACCATAATTTTTCTTTTTGTCATTACGTAATTAGACCCCTGAAGAACCGCCATACTGGTACAAATCACCTAAAATTTTGTGTTACCATCTCCCGGTCTATCAGTCTGAAACCTCTTACCAAAGTAAAGTTATGGCTTTTTCCAAAATTACGTTTTTATTTTTTTCTTCCGAAATTTACCACTATTCGGATAAGTTTTTTAGACAAAAATGTTCCTTTTATTGCTAGGTACTAGCTCTAAAAATTACAGATCCTAATCTTAATATATCTCTGATCCATAGCATTTTAAATAATTTTGATAGGGTTGCCACGTCAGAAATTTAATTTTAAAAATGACTATACACACCAAATTTAATTCAGTGAAGGATTTTTTCTGGCATAGGGAAGGGGTCCGCCCTCGTTAGGTATTTACTAAAACCTTATGCCTATACTGAAAATCTGGAGGATTCGGGGTGAGGCTTCATGGAGCCGCAAAAGACCCATGAAGCCAATTTGCCTCAGCAGGAAGCATGTTTTTGCAGACATTTTAGGTCTAGAACATTGGCTACTTGATGATTTGCATACTATACTAGTAGTACTATCTTGTGGTTTACCAGTGGATGCTGTAAAATTTGGTGTATTTTGGAAGTCTTTAGCCGTCAAATATGTCGAAACCTACGCATGGCATCCAATGACTGTCACCGTTCATAAGATTCTAGTGCACGGTGAAGAAATCATAAGCAAATCGGCGTTACCAGTAGGACTCTTGTCTGAACAAGCAGGTGAAGCTCGAAATAAATACTGGCGATCAGATCGCGAACACCATCCATACACGAAAAATGGATCGCGAAAAAACCATGTTGGATTTATTTCATCGTGCGCTAGAGTCTTCTGATCCGTTCATATCCAATATCCGTCTCCGTCAACGGCAACGTAAATCAAGTCGACTTCCAATCCCTGTTGCAGCTTCAAGCCTATTGAAACCATATGAGATCAATGTAACTGATGATGAATCAGATACAACAGAAGAAATTACGACCATCACAGAGCAAGAATTAGAAAATCATGATGAAGACAACACCATTGTTCTTTCATCCAAAGTAATTTAGATACTAAATTTTATTTAGAATTAAAAAACAACAATAATTTTGTTTTGCATGGTGACAACCCTTGATGCCAAAAATATCAGAAAAATCTGAAAAAACTTTGACATCCTGTAACTTCTAGATATATTGGAATTCGGATGCAAAAAAATCAGAGGGACAAACATTACTAAGAACATTTATTTTTTATTCAAAACAAATCCGAATACCAATACATTTCTACAAAAAAGAAAAAAAAACTGAAACACTAAAAAATATACCTAGTTACTGTTGATTTAGGTAAATGTTTTCTTATGCATTACTTGCACTATTTACTGTTACTTAATGTACTAAAGCTTCAATCAATATATCGTAATTGTTACTGAGTAATTGAATTTTTTTGGAAATTTGACAGTCAAAATTATTTATCAGAATTATTTTTTTTCTCCGAAATTATGATGAATTGACACGCCGCGACTTTTATTCTGATGTCTAAATGAATAAGTCAAGCGACTAATTAGATAAAAAGAGAGTGTCCGTTTTTCAGTCCTAAAAGTACACTGTGCGTCTGTCTGTCCCTACATATACTTAGATCTTTAAAACGACGCAACGGATTTTGATGCGGTTATCACCATCAGTTAGATAATTCTTTACGGAAGGTTCATGTGTATAATAGAACCCGGACCGAAGCGAGGGAGGGTGGCTATAGGCTATAATTTTCCTTATGTAACAGAAGCGAAGAGAGGGTGGGTCGCTAGTATTATATAATTTAACATACCTACGTGATAATATACTCAACATTATCCATTTAAAATAGTTTTATTTAAATGATGAATTTATCTGAATGAATAAAGGATAGATGAATATATTTATCGTAAAAACCAATAAGGTCGGTAGGGGCTATTTCGACTAAAAAAACACAAACATCAACTTCCAAGGTCAGCATCCTCGTTTGTGAATACGATATGATAAATAAGATAAATAGGTGTTATTAATGTAAATAGGCTTTATTTGACTTTGTTTTCCACGTGTCCATAAGACAGAATACCATCATTGTATGTTAAAATTAAAACGTTTCTCAAAAAAAGGCAGAAATAGTTGTAATAACCCCGCGGTGGGGCAATTTCAACTATGACACATATTAGTCCTACTAATGCTGTGATGGTACTGAAATTGGAAGCCAGACCTTTATTACGCCATGGTTCATTCACAATAATTCCTTACAGCAATCCTACAAGCCTCAGTTTCGTAAAAAAAACACTTTAAACATTTAGGAGGGGCTATTTCAACTTTTCCCATAGGTAATAGTGCAGGGACACATGTCGGCCAACATAGTCGATAAATAGAATCAAATGAATAAAACTAATCCTTTGTAAAAAATTAAATGTGGTTCTTCTAAACTAATTTAAATTGGTTTTTATTTTCTTATAAACTTATATCTTAAACTGATTGAAAAATAAATTAAAATAGCTGAGCTTCAGATTACTTGCAAATGTTTTAATTGGCTTTCAGTAGGTAGGTAAATGAAAAATATTATGAATGTCATTAAGAACCTAGACTCTTTCGTTAAGAATTCTGATATACATAATTTAAATACTAGGAATAAAAAAAAAATTGCCATAAAAAAATTTCGTGTCCGTAAAGCATTCATTTTTATAATAAATTACCCGACGTAGTTTTAGAGTTACCCCTTCCAGCACTTAAAAATTACTTGAAAAAGTCGTTGATGTCTAAAGCGTACTATAGGGTCGCGGACTATCTAACGGACAAAAATGCTTGGCCTAAACCAGAAAATTAATTAATGCTTACTACCTCACAAAAATCATGTAAACACTGTATATTGTCTAGGGGACACGGTTTATATAGGAAGACATGTCGAAACTCTTTTATGTAGTTACATATGTGTATACTTACATGTATATATATATATGGTTTTTTTCGTAATAATTCTGACATGTTTTCCTGCAGAACTTCGCAGATATTTTATATTATTTTTATAGTTTTATATAATGCTAGAATAAGTAGTATCATTGTAATGTTTTTATTTAAAAAATTACTAACTGTTGAGTTTCTTGCGGCGCTTCTTCTCAGCAGTAGTGGTCTCCTCTTGGGAAGCGCTGGTAGATTTTGACGTGTAAAAGTGCCCGTGCGGCCTACTACTGAATAAATCTCTTTTATATTTTGTCTTTTTACACTACAGTATATGCATTCGTATCTATTTTTTATTACAATATTATATAGCTATAGTTGATTTTATTTAAAATGTCGGAATCCACTTGAGAGCTTATCTTCCAATGAATGGCTTTGTTATCTATTGTGAAGCCTGACCGCTAATTAGCAGTGCAAAATGAAACGCACAAATAACAAAAGATTTCATATGAATAGCAACTTTACCGCTTAAAGAAGAAGGTTCAAATTGCAATAGCAACGCATTCGAGATAGTACTGTTTGAAATTGAAAGCGGCAGCCAGGAAGTTTGTTTGTGTAACAGTACAAACAACAGTACAAATCATGAACGATGCAAAAAAATCAGAGGGACAAACATTACTAAGAACATTTATTTTTTATTCAAAACAAATCCGAATACCAATACATTTCTACAAAAAAGAAAAAAAAACTGAAACACTAAAAAATATACCTAGTTACTGTTGATTTAGGTAAATGTTTTCTTATGCATTACTTGCACTATTTACTGTTACTTAATGTACTAAAGCTTCAATCAATATATCGTAATTGTTACTGAGTAATTGAATTTTTTTGGAAATTTGACAGTCAAAATTATTTATCAGAATTATTTTTTTTCTCCGAAATTATGATGAATTGACACGCCGCGACTTTTATTCTGATGTCTAAATGAATAAGTCAAGCGACTAATTAGATAAATGGCTTTGTTATCTATTGTGAAGCCCGACCGCTAATTAGCAGTGCAAAATGAAACGCACAAATAACAAAAGATTTCATATGAATAGCAACTTTATCGCTTAAAGAAGAAGGTTCAAATTGCAATGGCAACGCATTCGAGATAGTACTGTTTGAAATTGAAAGCGGCAGCCAGGAAGTTTGTTTGTGTAACAGTACAAACAGTACTATCTCGAATGCGTTGCCATTGCAATTTGAACCTTCTTCTTTAAGCGGTAAAGTTGCTATTCATATGAAATCTTTTGTTATTTGTGCGTTTCATTTTGCACTGCTAATTAGCGGTCGGGCTTCACAATAGATAACAAAGCCATTCATTGGAAGATAAGCTCTCAAGTGGATTCCGACATTTTAAATAAAATCAACTATAACTATGGCTTAATGTATTTTATGATTTTTGTTTAACTAACCAAGTTTTTCGGATTTGCTAAGGTTTTTATTAAGTAGAGGGTATCGATAAATTGGACAACACTAGTGTTGTAGAACGCCGTACAAAAGTAAGCGGGGTAATTACAACTTGAGGCTAGTTGAAATTATCCGCCTTCAATACTTTCACGGGGCTATTAAAACTAACCAAATATCTCTTCTAAAACTTATATTTGTAACAAACAAATTAGCAGAAAACAACTTACTGTTTATATTTTCACCACTCGCAGTATAACATTGTGAACACAAGCACTCAAAATATATTTTTTTGTCACAAATTTGACAAGCGGTTTCCGTTAACACTTGCAAAAATAGGCGACTGGCAAAAAAATACCTGTCAGTAAAACAGATTACGTATGAGCAACGCCATATATAATTTAGTGACGAAACAAGTAGTTCACCGTTCTGCATATAGATGACATTGTTGAACAAGGCAAATAGTATAAAAGTTATTAGCATTAGTTTTAATTACCCCTCAGTCGAAATAGCCCCTACCGATCTTAATATTTTTTATTTTATTAAAAGCATTTGTTGTTTTAACATACATTTTCATGATGCTGCAACATCGCATTTGCCACTCCGTGGACAGAGCTTCATTCGTTTCTACGCGAGATGCAAGCAATCGGCACGCAGGCATACAAATGACAATAGCATGTGTATGACATGCGTCTACGTGGACAGTAGGCCTAATTCAACAAATAGCTTCATTTACTTTCACATATGAATCATAACAAAATGAAGTCAGGTGCTGGTTATAAAACTGTGAATTATTATATTATCTTTAAATGTCAAAGTAACTTATTAAAACTCCTGAATTAATTTAATGTTCATAATTGCATTAAGAATTATCCAGATTCAGTATTTTGAAACAACTCTAAGAATTAACAATGTTTGTTAACAAAATAATGGTTAAGTAACTAAAAAATTGCAGTCAACTAAACTTTAGGGGAGACTGGGGACACTTGATCCCCCCTTTTAATATTTATCCATAACTCCCTTGTTTTCTATCATATTTCAAATTTAATTGTACTGAAAGACGTGGAATTTGATAAGGTATAACTGGTGAAATGATTGTTTATGCTGGCATATAAACATTGTAAGCAGATCACAAAAACTGGAGGAAGACAATAGTTTCAAGTCTCCCATGTATATGGATGACTTGTTCCCCCCCTAGCACAAGTTGTTCTCACTTGTCACTCAGTGCGTCTCCGTCGTAATAGAGTAGTTAGAATGGGATACCCGAGCGACAAAGAAATCACGGGGAATTTGTGCTAGCCCCCTGTGCGGAATCATGTCTCCCATATTTAGGGGACACTTGATACTATTACCTGCGTTGGAGTGTTATTATGAAAGGAAACAACATGATTTATAAATGAATCATAATATATATTTTGGAATAAACTTATAATTTGATAAAAGAGTCATTTCCTTTACTGTAACACCAACAAATAACTCCCTTTGGATGATTTGATCCGGGTAATCAAATCTCCCATAGGTAAAAGGAGCAAGTGTCCCCCGACCATGTTTCAGTTGGATTTTTTATTTACAAAATAACTACTGACAACCAAGTGTATTTCTTTGTAGAACTGAAAACTATATAAATGGACACCTGTGTAGAATATTGGATCGACTTTAAACATCCATTTTAACCACTATATAATCAAAATTAAAACACACGAAAATATTTTTCCCTTGCACGAAACATCAAACTGTCTGCCATTTCACAAGCTGCCAAGTTTGGCAGTAGACTTCACTTTAGAAAGTTAACTGGTACCATAGGCTACTAGTGTTGCCATTTAAAAATAATAGAATGTTCATAGAAGCTTTGTAAATACCGTTTACCGTGTGTCCCATAAGGATCAAGTGTCCTCAGTCTCCTCTAGTTGATTGCAATTTTTTAAGGCTTTTCTCAAAAGCATAAATCCTAACATTCTGATATAAACTCATTGTACATTAACATGTAGAGCATTTTTAAATAAACTTAGTTCTCGTTTATATTCATTACGAAGGACGGAAAAAAACAATGCACTTACGTCGCTCAAAATGTCCTCCAAATCGCAACACACATTTGTTGTAAGGACTGGTGTAGGGCTCGGCGAGCGTGACCGATCGGAGAAATATTGCACAGCTACCGGTTCCAAAACCTCATTTATTCGATACTCATTGAACTCCATCACTGTGCGCTGCTGAGAAACATCGATTTAAACGCATTTACTCCATAAACAACATCCACAAAAAATAACGAGAAATCCACACGAAACTGTCTACAAATACATGATATAAGAATGTCCATCTTACCCATCCATAGCTAGGTCCTCTTACGAGAACAAACCGTTTTCATAGTTTAACAATTGTGAAATAATAAAGTAAAAACCCTAACTCAATATTTACCGATGGAGAGTATAAACGTCAAAAGAAAACGTCAAGATGTAGAAGCTAGGAAACGTTTTCCGTTTTACGCACCCACTGGTTTTCAGTCCGTTAGGAATTAAAAAATCAATGTTAATGTTCTTTCAAACCCCACATACAAGAAAAACAACTAAATCGTTTTTAATGCCTTAAGACAGAATTCAATGTAATTTTGACACCTGGCTCCCTAGGTACCACCGGGTATCGAGTACCGAGTATCAATGTAGGAAGGACTGTACAATATCTGACGTCGAATTGAGAGTTCATATTTTTTTTATAGATAGAACTCATTAATAGAAGCCTCGTCGTAAAATTTCAAGTTGCGGAAACGCACGGTTAGCGAGAAAAAAAATATTAAAGTTTCCAAATAAACTGGTAAATTAACACAAAATTTGGACGCCATGACACCTGATTCCCATTACAAAAATCTAATCTGACAGAATCGATGGAGCTTCGCTTCGCGGAGCTAATTTCTGGGTTGTTTTGGCCCTCCGGGCCTTTTATAAAAACGAACCTAGCCTAACCTACCTACGTATTACGATGTAATATAATATAATCGGATTTTTAATCTCACGGAAAAAATGTAAACAAAGGTGTTGCCGTTAACGAAAAAAATTGGAAACATTCGGGATATTTATACTCAACACATTTTTAAGAAATCGACTTTGTATACATAAAATGCATATTATAATCAAGATAAAATAATTTAATTTGTTGATGCCAAACTTTATTTTGACATAAACTCTTTGTTATATTAATTTAAAGAGAGAATACTGTTTTCGTATGCATAATTTATTTATTGCACTGGTATCACTGTCTCGATACACCTGGTTCATGAAGTTGCGGGCCGCTTTACGTAAGACGTCACTCGCTTCACTGAACATTCTAGGTTGAATGCTCCTGTGATCCCGTAGTCGTTTTCCAGTGACTGTTCTGTTACATTTTTATTGTTGTTACGTTTTCTATTGTTGTTAGGTTGCTCATTGTTACGTTTTCCGTTGTTTTTCGTTCATTGTTGTGTGGAAGGATGGACCCTGGTCCGAGTAATTCTCGGTCAAAGGAAGACTACTATATGTTATCTCCTGTGAAGAAACGACCACGTCTTTGCTCTTTAACGGAGATGGAGTAAAATATGTTGTTAAACACATTTAAGCACGTTTATAATAATTCGCCAACTTCTGATGCTATTAAAGATTACACCCACGGTTCTGCAACTGTTTACATCATAAATTGCTGGTAGGTGTCATTGATTTCGTCAATACATTGAAAACAATAATGACGGCGGTTGAAACGCCCGGAAATTGACCCGCCCATACTGTGAGATCCCCTGAAATGTCACTTTGACAATGACGTATCTTTGTTTACATTTTTTCCGTGAGATTAAAAATCCGATTATACTATTGGGCAATGATTTCAAAAGGAAGGATGCGCCCCATCGAACATTTGGCATAAACCGTCTTCATACAAGGAATTACTAGCGCCATCTATCATAACTCGTACGGACTACGTGGCCGCGAATGGCGCGAAAGAGAGCCGCGTTGCATAGGTGTTCGACGTAATCTTGTGTGTGCGTTCTGGAATATTTTATAATTTTTTATAGTAATAACTGCCGCACTCAGAGACGTCAATTAAGTTTTAAGTTTCATTAAAGTAGCTGCTGTCACTTTCTTTGCTATAGCAATAGGATAAGACGCAGCCACTTTAATGCCACTTAAAACTTAATTGACGTCTCTGAGTGCGGCAGTTAGTAATTTTCTACCTGAAGGGCGAGCTTTAGAAGATATAGGTAAGGGCTGGAAGTTTCGCCTTCTAGAAATTTCTAGAACAGTCCAGAACATTCCAGAGTATTTGAGAGCATTCCAAAACATTCTAGAATGTTCCGGTATGTTCTGGAATGTTTGGAAGTAGTCAGGAACGTTCGGGAACATCCCGTAATGCATCCTTTAGACAGTAGGTTTTGCTGTCAGTTAACATCAGATCATTGTTAAACATTCCAGAACACTCGAATGTTGTGGAATGTTCGGGAATAGTCTGAGACGTTCGGGAACATCCCGTAACATTCTAAACAAACACTAAAAAGCGAACAAATGTTTGGGAAACGTTACAATTTGTTTGAAAAAATGTACCCCTTCATGTACCTTTACTTAGACGAAGTCGCGGGCGCAAAGCTAGTAATATATAAAAACGGTTTGATAAAAAGTATGTAGTTAACAAAAAGTTTTAACAGCTTAAAAAAGACGCCTGTACAATGTTACTTTGCGTCGCTACATTGAGTCGTCATTGAACGCCAATATGGGCTTGATACCAATATTATGGCTTTAAAAAGGGTTTATTTAATTGTTTAGCTGGGTATCCACTAGAGGCAAACTCGGGTCGAGCAGCCTCGACTTGAAGCAAACAGCCTCAGTTTGAGGCTGCTCGCTCTGAGGCAAAGGCTCGAGGCACGTTGTGGATCAGCTCGAGGCGAGTCGCCTCAGCTTGATCCGCAACGTGTGCAGTTTAAAGCCAAAACGCGATGGCACCAGACGCGCGTCGAGTAGATGCTGCTTTAATAGCAATTACCATAATTAAAAAAAAGAGGAAGCAACAAAAAGCTATACAAAAGAGGAACTATCGATGGTGGATAAAAGAATTATACCGCAATAGAACTCGACATGGATGTGAGCACTTGCTATTGGACATGACATTGACGCTCATATAATTTTAGAAGTTTAATAGCAGTTTCGTTGTCCATTGCGATCCGAGGTGACACGCCCGTCTCCATCAAATGCACGGCTCGGACTGAGGCTCCTTTGAGCACGGCAAAAAAACCGACAAAATATGGCTCAGCTCGCGGCAACGAATTTGCCTCGTGTCGCGGCGTGCCTCAGGTTAAGGCAGCGTCTCCACTTGCGCGACCTCGGAGCGAGACAGCCGCTCGACCTGAGGCTGCCTCTAGGGGATACCCGGCTTTTGACATACAATAAAAATAATGTAAGGTTACCAATGATACAATATTCCATGTTTACTTTGGTATAATAATTTCTGCAGCCTTTTACTACGCAAGCAGTCATTTTTATTACGAGCGAACTGACGTCTGCCAATGACGGTCTCCCGCGGACCATACCCTTATAATCTGTGCCGCGGACTACTGAATACGCCAACGCGCTGGTACTATTTTGTCGCACCGTAGGCCCGGTCCTTACGCTAGTAATATATAAGTACATGTTATTGGGAAAATTTTTGATGGGAAAAATTGGGAACGGAAAAAATGCGAATATTTAAAATCACTAACATTAATAAAAATTCACAATAGGTATGACGAAACAAACACAAATAATAAAATTAGTAATCATGAAAGATCGCGATAGGTATGAAAATTCGCTACCTAGGTACTATGAAAGAATGCGTTAGTGAAAAATATGGGGTGTCATTCATTTTATCGAAATTTCTTTCATCTAATTTCATATCACCGAAAACTATTCCACGAATGTCATTTCATTTTTTTTTCTAATCACATAAACATCAATTCATTGTTTTTTAAATAATCGAACAACTATTCATCTTGAATCGTTTCGAATTTGTCTCAAATCGTAGCTTAACTATTCATCGATTTTACCTTTCACAAAATAATTAGTTAGTTGTAGTATTAATTTATCGAAACATGATTCACAGATGGTACGTCCCATATATTATTATTGCCACGAACAATGTTTCATCGCAGTAACGTTTCATCGAACGATGCATTTTGTACCTAACTGTTAGTCTTGCGTTCTAAGGGCTGCATGACGTGAACCCTCCTAACCAACCCAATTTTGATGGGTATAGCATAATACCACACCACCTAGGGTGCCTATTTCCGCTCTAAAGGTCACAAGATAACCCTAACCTAACCCACCAATAGTACAATTGTTACTATTATTTATTTATTTTCCTGCGGGGGGCTTCGCCCCCCGAGCCCCCCTCATGCGGGGCTGCGCCCCCACACCCCCCTTTGCTGCCCTAACCTAATAACCTAATCTGACCTACTTTCTTGACACACTTTTTAGTACGTAAATTACGTAATTTATATTAGTACGTAACACACTTTTTAGCACCTTTTAACAAGTAAATATTATGATAATTCAGTATTAGACAGTAAAATCTAAGTAAAAACGTTATTCGGCTATGGCGGTGATAATTCGGCAAAATGAGAATCGAGAAAACATGACTTATGAAAATGCTATGTCGTTGAAACGAATTATCAAGTATAGTAACACCAGTGAAACGATTTTCTATGGAAAAAGAATTTTGGGAACTGAAACTTTCGTTAGTCTAAAATTATAGTATAGGTGATTCGATAAACGACTATGTCGATAGACAAATAAAATAATAAAGTAAAATTCGATGAGTTGATTCTTGTGTAAACGGTAATTCGAGCAAATGTATGAGCGATCTATCGACGTTCGATGAATGATTCCTAAGTGATAATAAAATCCTACGAATAGTGTTTTAGGAAACAATAATCGATGAAACGATCTTCGGTAAAATGATGGATTACCGAAAAATATGATCTTACAAAGCTATTTACTTACAATCTGCGTTTCGTTTCACGCATTTTATTTTATTGTAACATCATATTTTAAGTAAAATGTAAAGTGTGCGTTAAAATGCTGAAAACTATTAAGAGTCACTTAAGAAAAGTTATTTACAATATGACGAAATATTTGTCGGAGAGAAAGTCTGAAGGATTAGACTCTATTCCTCTAAATAACATCACCGACCTTGTCAACATGACTGGTAGGTACATCATATAGTATGTGCAATGGAAATTGGCTAATTTGTGAATAATAATTTGTAACTAATAAAAATAATAATTACACGTAAAAGTTCGTTTTATTTTAGGTTTATCCCGATTTTCCGTAATGAGAATATGAAGAGAAGGTCAGACGTCAGCTGTATTTTCTACGCCTAAGAAAAATAAACATAAAACCAAAAAATAAAAAAAAACTGGATGAATTTGACACAGAGATCAAAATATAAATATATAAATAAAACACAAGAATTCTTTGCCGTCGAAAAGAAGTACCGAATTTGAAGCGGTTGCTTGCAGCTCGGAAAGAATCTATAAATTTTGTTGGTGGCAGAGTCTCTTACACAAAGTATTATAAATTTAAATCGCCATTTCTATAGTTGACAAGTGCGTGACGCTGTTGGAGTTGAAATATAATGCGATTGTTAGTGTTAATAATAAATGATTAATATTAAAATCGTAATTTATGGTTTTATTGTCTCTATTTTAACCCGACTATAGCTTATCTTTAATGGAAGATCATTTCGTTACAATTTAAAATAAGTATATATAAAAGTTGTAAATTAAACTTGATTTTATTTCATCAATAATCTATATTGACATATTATAATATTTCTACACTAGCCAATTTGCATGCGTACGACTATACTTAGGGCCGTATTAATAGACTCGTCTTGGGTGATACACCCTTTACAAGATGGGTCACAAGACTGAGCTTTGATTAATAAACCAATCTCAACCCCATAATCCTGATCCTCGTTTCACTTGATACGAGAATCTCATCTCCATTGATTATGGTTATTTGGTGACTTGAGTCCGACTCACCTTTTAAAAAATGGCGGATGCACTGCCATAAATCGATCATCTGGGTGCGTTTTCGCAAATAAATCGGTTAAAAAAATAAGAATATCCTAATTTGCAACGTGTATTAGGATAAAAATAATATCTCAATCGTATTTAAATAAGAACATTACCTAAATTGTACTTTTGCCGCTGAATACAAGTGCCTAAAAATGGTGTGCTTTGTGTCGTGTTTATGTGAAATTATAATGAGTGCTAGATAATTTCCTATTAATAGTAAAAATACGAGGTATCGACCAAGCGATGGCAAAATAATAGCTCATGCCCATGTGTACCTATAACGGCTATATATACCAAAACAATGCTTCTGTGCGCGATGACCCTAAAGGCGCGAAAAATTCAACTTCACACAGGCAAATTTCAAGTAAGTACCTACCTACAATTTATATTTTATACTTATTCCTGATCCGTAATATAAATAGCATTATATCATAATAACAGCCAGATACTAGGCCAATGTATATATATATAATAGTTATTTTAAATATTTACTTAAGTAAAAATCTACCAACATTTTATTTTGGTAGGTTACTCATCCAACCCGATATGAATCGATACCTCAATAAGTTGGTACCTATGTTTTATGAAAGCTTATTAGCTATTTTATTAATTAATTTTGTACCTACCTACCTATTATAAAGTAAAGCAATAATTTATTATTATTTTAACCAAAACGTAAACGTAAAACGGGTCGCTATATAAAGTAGAGATGAGAGGGATTTGACAATTTTGACATAAGCATGAACGCATTGTCGTTGCATAGGTAGTGTTTTATTATTGTTTGATTAATAAAAAGTGCCTGATTTGTTTGAAAACTTGTACTAATTTTTACAACAATCAACTAGTAATAACAGTCAGATGTATAAAGTTTCGTGTCCTGACAAATGTGGTGTAAAAAGTGTATATGTGTGAAAAGTAATTTCAAACCATAGAACCTGCTGCATCTTCTGTCATTTATAGTGTTTAGATATTGTGTTTAACTTAAATTCGTTTTGTAGGTTGTCGTCAGTCCAATAATGGAAAACTTGGATAACAGGCAAGGTTCGCCGGAAACAATCAGGATTCCAAAAAAGGTACATAAGATATGTATTTGGAGATGTCAGTGTTCAGGAATTTCAACACCGACAGCAAGCAGTTGACGACAATGGCTAATCGTTTGTCAATTGACAAATAAACATAAATTTTGCTTATGTCTAAATAAAAGGGCTTTTCTTTACAATGATGATCAATTTCAAGGCCAGGTAAATTCAGTTTGTAATGTACCTATTAAGTGACCTTTCAAGATGAAACAATTAAGTTATATTGTTTTTAAATAAAATACCTAACTTTAGATATAACTCAGGCGATAGGGTACCCAATTTTTGTCAACGGCATTAACTATTTAAATATAATAATATCATGTAAGATTATAGGTTAGACATATGTTTACAATATGATAGGCCTGCTAAAGATGTCTTGTCTATTTCTAATTTCTTAAAAGCAGTCAGTATAGAGTTGTAAAGATAAGTGTGTTAATTAGTTCTATGGTACTACACATAAAATATAAAAAAAACATTTGACTTGTTTTAGTATTACCTAGTTTTTCAGAGAGCGCTGATGCAGTTAGTTTTTCAATTACATCTGTTCAATATTTAATTAAAAGGTTGTTTGTATTGTATCATCAAGTGATATATAATTCATAGAGTAGATAAAACAAGATAAAGATAGCTTGTAATTTAAGAATACATACATACCTAAATATCACGGACAATCTCACACAAATTGACCTAGTCCCAAACTAAGCTCTAGGCTTGTACTAAGGGTACCAGGCAACAGTATAGATACTTATATAGAGAACTACATACTTAAATATATAGAAAACATCCATTACTCAGGAACAAATACTTACACTTATCACACAAATATTTGCCTATACCGGGATTCAAACCCAAGACCGCTAGCTTCGTAGGCGGAGTCACTACCAACTAGGCTAACTGCATCGTCATACAATATTAGTTAAATGTTTAAAATACTGCTTGTAGGAAATATAATATAGGTAAGTATTTAGTTCAAGTTACCAAATAACAGGTTTATAAAGTCTGGAGTTATTAGAAAATTAGTGTTATAGAAACTAAGCATGATATTTTCATTATAATGTTACCTACTTACTTATACTATCACTGCCTTTATTACCATGAGACAGGTTAAAAATATAATTAGGTATTTCATAGAAATAGAATAGTTGGGAAAAAATTGATGACCTTAGTACAAGACTGGGCAAGGTGGGGTGAAAATGAAGAGGCTTTTAACCTGCAGCCTGCAGTGCATCGAGGTGGACTGATATTATGATATTTATTTCACTTATTTTATATAAATTTATTTATATAATTATACCTTTTACATCTTTGAAACAGGTCAGTATTTGGGTCAGGTTGGTTAATAGTTAGATACCTAGGCTAGCTGTAAATCAGTTAAAAATAATCTCAAGTAGGTATGTTTTGATTTTAAAATTTGTGAATGTAATATATAAATTTAGTGTTTTTCTTTTATAAAATAAACTGACCACATTCTAATAGTAGTTTTATTTATTGGTGAAGAGATATTCAGGGTCTGTTATAAAGTTTTATTTTATTGTTTTGATAAATATAATATTTAACTTAGGTCCTGTTCCACTATTGACATGTAAGTTTAAAGTTTAAAGTTAAAGTTAGCCCTCTACTTGTTTATTTTCAAGTGTATGAAAGGGAAAGGGCTAAATCTATCTGTTGGATATCTATATTTGCTTGACTATTGTGAAACAGGTGGTTAGTGTGATGAATGTGATTAATTAGGTTGGTCCTAATGATTCAGAATTTCAGAGCCACATTAAGATGCTCTCTGAACTCCATTGAAAAATAAAAGTTACTAATCTCTTGACTTTAGAGAGCCTTCACTGAATGTCTTAGTAGGTACAATAAAACAATGTAGTGTGGTTCTCATAGTTATGAATTAAATAGACACAAAACCATCAAGCTACTGTTGAAATTGTATTGGCTCTTGGTGATTCAGTGCTTATAATGTATACATATAATAATGATAACTTTTAAACGTTAATACTTTGACATGAAGTTTTCGTTAGGTTTTCCCCTTATAGACCCAGCTACTAATTGTTTTTTTTGGAATGGATTGATTATGGAACTCATATGCCTTTCTTTTTTAGGGTTCCGTACCCGAAGGGTGCCCAACGGGACTCTATTAATATGCCTACGCTGTCCGTCCGTCCGTCCATCTGTCTGTCCGTCTGTCCTAACTATAAAGAGCTGTATCTTTTGAACCGTAATAGATTTTTTTTTCAGAATATGTGTTATTACGGCGGATTTACTAACAACTAAAAAAAAAAGTGAAATTATAAACGTTTACCCCATACAAGAAACGTTTTTTTTTCAACGTATTTTTATTTTTGTTGTATCGTAAAAACGGTACAAGATACAAGCGTCAAATTTGGTATGATTATAAAACAAAACCTATAGAATAACAACAAATACTAAAAACCAGCCAAATTTGTACGGAACCCTCAGTGCACGGGTCCGACTCGCACTTGCCCGGTTTTTCGTAGATACTTTCATTTTTATTCTATACACCTGAATCCAGTTATATAACGAGTTTGCGTGAAGATCTAGCCTCATTTGTTCTGCTCCCACTAAATATGCATCAAGATTAAAGGAACTTGCTCCATCCGAGTTGGAAAGCCCCTGCCGTGTTCCTGGGTACCTACCAATGGGCTAGCAGAGGCCTCCGTTTAAGAGCGAGCCCACAGTGCAGCTAAGTATTTGGGGGCTATCTGCCGCACTCGGAGACGTTCATTAATTTTTAGCAAAGAAAGAGACAGACACAACTTTAAATGAAACAACAACAACATTGTTGTCTTATAACAGCAGTAATAGGTAAGTAGGTAATATGACCGGAAACCTCGTTAAACCTATCATCTTCCCATTGCCTTTATATAATCTTCGGGTCGGCGCAGCATGTTTTCTTCTTCCACACATCCACTTATCAGCCGTCACTATAGTATGTACCTATTCCGTTTTACCTCATACCTATTTATTATAAGTATGTACAGTCGAACTCATAAGTAGCTTACATTTTAGTACCATGTCACAATTACGTATTATAAGTGTCAATAGTTTGAATTTAGTATGTCAATACTGCGACAAGGTACTAAAATGTACAGCTACTTATGAGTTCGACTGTACTTCACAGAGTTTATATATGTATTGATCTAACTCTTTTTAGGTCTTATAGCCAGTGGCGTAGCTATATAGGTCACTAAAGGCCCTGGTGCAAAAAAAAATAATGGGGCCCTATTATCTAGATCACTTTGAGGTTGAGGTTTGCTGGTCAGGGTCCGAGCCTCGGACCCTCGGGGGGCCCTGCTTATAGCCCTCCGCATTTAGTCTTATTATTTAGTTTCTTTATCACCGCCGCTAATTTCAATCCTCTCCTTAGAAATTCAAATAATTTATCCAGTAATCAGGCTCTTTTACAGGCGCTTCGGACAAGACCAACATTTGATTGCTGAGAAGAAGCGTCGCAAGAAACTCGAGCATAAGGTTCACTCATCATCATCATCATTTCAGCCGAAAGACGTCCACTGCTGGACATAGGCCTCACTCAAGGTTTGCCAAAAGGACCGGTCCTGCGCCGTTTGCATCCATCGGTTTCCTGCAATTTTAAGCACGTCGACTGTCCACCTTGTTGGAAGTTTGCCCACGCTGCGTCTTCCTGTACGCGGACGCCACTCGAGAACTCTTCGGCCCCAACGGCCATCTGTTCTGCGAGCGATGTGCCCCGCCCACTGCCACTTAAATCTAGCAATTCTTAGGGCTATGTTGGTGACTTTGATTCTCGTGCGGATCTCCTCATTCCTGATTCGATCACGCAGATATACCTATTCCGAGAGCCCTCTCCATTGCCCTTTGAGTGACCTTGAGCTTTCTTATGACGCCCATCGCCAGCGCCCACGTCTCAGTACCGTAAGTCATCACTGGCAACACACACTGGTCGAAGACTTTCGACTTGAGACATTGCGGTAGGTATATTAGACGAGAAGATATCGCGTTGCTTCCCGAAAGCTGCCCAACCGAGTCGGATTCGACCATTAACCTCTTTCTCGAAGTTGGACCTACCTAACTGGACAGTATGTCCCAGGTAAACATAATCGTCAACAACTTCGAGTGCCGAGCCTCAGATTACCACGGGAGTTGGTATTACATGGGTGTTCGACATGATCTTTGTCTTGTCCATGTTCATCCTCAGACCAACTTGTTCAGAGGCTCTGCTGAGGTCATCGAGCATTGCGTTTAGGTCTGCCATGGTCTCAGCCATGACTACTATGTCATCGGCAAACCGAAGGTGTGTGATGTACTCGCCGTTTGTACACGTCCTTCCCAGTCCAGAATCTTGATCACATCTTCCAGCGCAGCGGAATACGCTCAGAGTCCCGGTCCTGAAGTCGGACTGACATAGTGGCATTTTCGTACAAACACTTTAACACCTCGATGTACCTGTAGTCGATTTGGCACCGTTGTAGAGACTGCAGCACAGCCCATGTCTCGATCGAATTGAAAGCTTTCTCGTAGTCCACAAATGCTAGTCTATACACTAACCTATACGAAACTATATTTCCTATCAGGACGAGTCGTGTGCCATACTTTCTTCATTTCTACCTATGTAGGTAGTTTTTATTGTCGCTCGCCACTCGATATTTGAGAAAATCTATTATTGGAGGTCCTTATTAACGCAATAAAACCCAAAACAATGATTTGTGTGAGTTTGTGCGCGCAAATCTCAGAAACGACTTAACCGATTTGGATTAAATTTAGCCCACAGATTGTTTATCACCTGGATTTTAACACATGGGATACTTTTATCCCGGACTTTTACGCGGACGGAGTCATGCGGAGTCGTGGGCATGCTATATTATGAAATAAATAAAAATCTTAATGGGAACAATAAAGGCATTAAGTCTGCCTTTTGTACCTACATTGTGTAATAAATATACAAGTTCAATAAAACATTAGATTTGTAGGTGAAACTTTATTAAACTATCTTTATTAGATTGCTAAACAAACACCTGGCCTGGCTCGGGACCTTGAATGTGGATCTATAGTTATCTTTTTAGTAATGTATATTTGAAATGTTTATGTAAATGCACCATACGATTAAATAATTAGGTTGCTTGTTTAATTACATATAGGTATATGCCAATAAACCATGCCATGTCGCATAAACATTCATTAAATTTAGTGTTACCTCAAGTTCCTTGTTGTCACTTTATAGTGTACCTTAGCAAATTAAAAAGTGACAGTTGTTCTTATGGGATATTAGTGGAACATTGATGAAATGCTGTTGATAGTGTGCATAGTAGGTGCAATGACAGAAATATGGTTAAATTTGCAGGATCAATAGCACAAGTTGCCCATGACTTGTTTGTCGCTTGGTAGCTCCTCTTTACCTAAGTTTAAAATCAAGAGATAAATACCTATCAGAGGGACAGGGATCCACTGAGTGACAAGTAAGAAAATACAACTTGTGTTAACCATACTGTTATAATAAAACATTAAGGTAAATTACAGCTGAATTTTAATAGAAAAATAATTATTTAACATGGATATCCTACTATCCTATCTTCCAGGGTGGCAGGACAAGATGATCATCTGAAAATAAAAAAACAACAAGTATATTATAATATACACCAACCTGTTTAATACAGTTTGGTTTCATAATTGTGTTAGGTAGTTTAATCTTTTAATGAACATTCACTAAACATGCATAAATCTATAATAATAATATTACTCCTCATGTAAATTGCCTGGCTGTGTTAAAAGTATCTCTGATAACATTATTTAAATAAGGATTGGCCCATTACAACCCTAATAGCCTTATAGATTCTGTTTAACCAAGACTGTCTGAGACAAGAGGACTGATTTATATTATACTAGTATTACCTTAAACTCATACAACTATATTCCTAGCTTGCAACATTAGTCCAAGTTTCTTCATACATTTATTGAAAAAAATATTCAGTTATGAACATTAGTTTTTACTTTTCTATTACATTATATCAAACTATTAATAAAATTACATGTATTGATAATGTGTTAGTAGGAAAATTGGACTACCTACTCTTGCAAGCAAGGCGCATAGTTCTACGAGTTTACCTGGTGTGATTATCCTAGCTAACTAGGTACCATCTTGTTTGTGAATTAATAAATAAATTAACACTACATTTTACCTTCTTTAACCCGTAGTGTCCTGTCTACAGGACCTCTATATAGAAATTTTCCGTAGAAACTGCTGCAGACTACGTCAGTCTATTTTGTTATTTTTCATCTCAAGCAGAAGGAACTCCAGCTCCCTGGTAGAAGTCCGTCTTTCTTCAGGACTCGTTTCATTGATTTAATCAAATCCGGTTAGGACAGCGCTGTTGTGGATTCGAGTCGCTGCACTTTTTCACCTTTATTAATAGATAAAAACCTCATGTATTTCACTTTATCAACAAAGACGGCGAGAAGAACTTATAACCTGTACAGCCTGTACTGTACCTATAGGAATTCCATTCCCGGCCGGCTCCCAGTATGCGCGTTTTGTTTTTACGATTTCACAGGGTTTTTGAAAATGTGTTATATTTACATAATGACCTTATAATAAAAGCTAGTAAAACAATTTTAAATAAATGATCTAAAAATAATGACTTGCATTTCCACTTTACATCGAAATATTCATTTTTGATGGTTCATAATCTGTGTCAAGTCTAAACGCAAAAACATTTTCTTGCAGAATCAAAACGTTACACCGTTTCGTTCATAATCATCTGTTGCCCATTCGTAAAAAATGTCATCTGCTTAAGCTAATGGCCTAGAAGCCAAAGCTCAAAATAATAATTTAAAAAAATCAAGGATCAAGGTTGGGAAGCGTTTCTCGAGTCCGACTCAGGTGATATTAGTTTATTAATAAGCGGCAATCCTAATCCTAGGATCACGTATTGAGTCGGTCTCGTAAAAGAGCGTATCAACGATGGGGTTGAGATGAGTCTATTAATACGGCCCTTAGTGTTGCTATAATAATTGCTAATTTAATGCCCCCAGAACAGGTTTTTTATTTTCCTGGTCGGGCTTTACATTTTTAATTTTGTAGGGTTAACTGCAAGAAGCTTATACAGGATCAGTAAGTAGCACGACAAACTTAACGGGGAGAGGTGGTCAGGTCACCTAGGTACCAAATATACAAAAAATCACCTTGGTAAAAGGCCCACCATTTTCGAGATATTCCGATTTATCATATAATGAGAGACTGCAGGTGCTGAAACTTTCGACATTAAAGGATCGAAGGGAGCGTGGCGATTTAATCGAAACCTATAAGATCCTTACAGGGCATTACGATTTACAGGAGTTCCATAACCTGTTCAAGCGTAATAACAATACTCGTCTCCGAGGCCACCAATTCAAACTTCTAAATGAGCTTTCCCACAACAATCCTCGCAGACATTTCTTATGTAGCAGAGTGACCAAACCATGGAACAAACTACTGGAACATGTATCAGCACTGAATGTCAATCAGTTTAAAAACCGACTAGATCAACACATTAGAAGTACAAAGAATACTTCACCAACGAATAGCTGGATACAGGCGTCTATCAGTTGTCACAACTGCCTGCCTGATAAATAATAATAATAATAATAATAATAATAATAATAAATAATTGAAAAATGTACACCCGCGGTAAATTTTTGAGTTGATATAAAACAATCTTGAATAGTTGTGTTATCAGACGCAAAAAACAGAATTACTGGGTTTTTTTATTTTTATTGATAAAGTACTTAAATTTTAATTTTTTTGAATATTGTTTAAATTTGAATTTCGTCCTTTTCACTTAACTTTAGTCAAGTTTTGAACTCTCCTGGTGAAAAAAAATTACATGATCACAGATTAGCCATTAAGATTAAAAACATGCTTGTTTAATAGGCATTCATTCATTAAATCATAACTGAAAAAAATACGAGGAAAAAACATAGTAGATACACTACAAATTAAATCACCTCAAGCCAGTACTACCTGAAAAGGTAATTTGAGCACTAGCTGTATTAGAATGCATTTAGTTCAGAGGGGATCCCTTTGTCACCCATAAAGTTGTTGTATTGAATTTTGAAAGTCAGAAATTGATTGTCATGCTATTTATGCTCATAACTATCGATAGTCATAAAAATTGTAAAGCATAACGCTTAATAATGCTAAAGTGAATAGTCCATAATGTTAAGGATTATAATTTTCATAAGTCATAAAAATTATATCTATAACATTCAAAGGCATATTGATGATTAAACAGAAATATTTTAAAGCATATATTTTAACCTACTAATTATTATTATTCATACCGTTTCATTGTCTTAGTACCTACATATGTAATTTTTATGACTCCAAATGTTCTTTCTTTTTTAATTTCAAATTGATATTATGAATATGGTGTAGATACATAAGGAAGGTCTCCATTAGGTACGACGACGAGCGAAGCGAGGATGAGTGTTAGGTAGAACTGCGACGCTACAGCGCGCGAGCCGAGCGAGCGAAGCGAGCTTGCCGCGGCAGCGGCCGGCGAAGCGCCAGAAACGAACATATTTTTTAACTAATACTTACACATAGTAGGCAAAACTTACATTTTGTGTATTTAACTTTTATGGTAAACAAGTTTGGACCTTATAATCACTATGTCAAGCAATATTATTACCTTTAACATTATGAGGTGTAATACATTATGATGTAAAAAGTTATGAATAAAATTTTTATGACTTTCGACAAATATGACCAGGAAAAATCGGAAATACAAATTATACCCTCAAATATTATGACAATCAATATTATGACTAACAATATCTATGACTAAAAACGTTATGGAATCTTAAAAACGGAACTAAAACTTTATGGAAGACAATATAGATCCAGTTCAGAGCTTTAATTAAATTCAGCAGCAATGCAAAACTAAATCGAACAATAGTAGATTGGATTACAAGGGAGCAAAATGCAATATTTCATCGAGGGTTAGCGTGTTGAATCCCGAACGAAGAGATGTATTCCAGAATAGAATCCCGAGCGTAGTGAGGGATTCTAATATAGAATCCTGAGCGTAGTGAGGGATTCAAACCGCCACGCCCGAGATAGAATTTTTTTTTTAGTGTTCTGTCGTGTTTTTGGTGTATAGAACCACAGAATAAGTATCTGCATAGAAACCGGACTATAAGAAACACCAAATGAATTCATTCATATGACGAAAAGCTGCTGTCAAAATTTTTATTTTAGGACAAGTTTTTATTGAAAACTGTATTTTTTTCACTGTCATTGTCAAATTATCAAGACCAAAAAAAATATAAATGGAGAAGTTACTTATTTTTATGAACATTGGAACATTGCAAGTTAAATGAAAGCCCGTAAAAAAAGCAAAGTGATAACTTTTACTGCCAGATGTTTTTATTTGGAAATTAGAAAAATCAGCCCTTAAATCATTAAAACAAATTAGAACTGCGAAATTGAATAGATACCGATATTATTATCGGCTCAGCAACAACACTTGCGTTGACAGATCCTTGTGACATCACCACAGACCAAGGAAATACTATAGACGCGGTAAGGGGCGTGGCGCGTGTTACCGCGCTTATGATCAGACGCGCATGTTATTGTTAAACGCAGCTCAGTTGTAGTACGGACCTGGTCGACGAATTAAGTTACTTTAAAAATAGTAAAATGCCGTGTTGTGCAGATTTATCGTGTCAAATAAGGGGCTAAGATCTTAAAGGTACCGCAGGAGTGATTTTATTTTACCTGTAACCACTAATTTACTGTATTTATTAATATTTTGAAAAATCCAGTAATCTATTATGGTATTTACTTATAATACGTTAGTACGACAGTAACTGCTTACATTGCTAGCTAACCATTGCTGACTTTCTTGGAACAACGCGCGTATTGCGCGGCTATAGTTACGCTCGTTACGCACTAAGTCTTTATTGCCCGGGTGACACGTCACCGATTCGTACCGGTGCGGCCGGCCAGCCACTGTTATTTCGTAGTCCATAAAGCGCTATACATAAGAACTACTATCTTAGCGCCATCTAGCGCTGAATAGCAAGGCTGTTACTCGTCGCTAGATGGCAGCTGCAAACTGGTAAACGCTATCTAACGTCGAGTAACTGAACTGCGATGGACAAAAAACGACCTTTCAGCATTTTTCGACCAAAATTATGTTATGGCGTTTTTAGTTCGTAAGCTGTAACCAATTATGAGAAAGTTGTTTTTGTAGTAGTTCATAGAGCGTAAGCGTAAACGCAACAATTTTAAAAGTGGCGACACCGGTTCTCGACTGAATTTGCGCTCATGGCGTATCTCCTTCTTTATATGATCTGTGGACAACACGAAGGAAAACGAAAGAATACCCATAAGCCATGTCTGTGGACATAGCTATAAGGACATTACTTTCTAAATTGTTATGAATGCTTTAAATAGAAAAAGGTCAAATATACGTCTTTTGCTGTTTCTTATTGTCCGGTTTCTAAGCAGGTACTTATTCTGTGTGTAGACCGCTTACCATGTCATATTTTAAGTTTTCTTATATCTGTGGTTTCACTAAATGAGGAACTTGACAGCAGGGAGCAAAATCGATTTTGCTCCCTGTCGGCAGGGCAGAAATGAAAAATTAAAAAAATATAAATTAAGAGGGAGCAAAAATGAGGTTTGCTCCCTCTAAACGGGCTACAAAAGCCTTTTTTTCGAATAGGAGAAGTGAAAAGTAAAATTCTCAATGTCACTATTTTTTATACTTAGTTCAAATGTATTTAATTTGCTATTTTCAAAGTACTTACCGTTTAGATTTGGGCTGCAACCTGTACTACGTCAGACTATTTATTAAAAAGAAGATGCTGGCCGCAAACTCTTCGAATGCCGCCAAATACAAATTCAAAATTTAAAAACGATTCTGATTAACTTTTGTTTATTTTCACATTTGAACACAATATTGGTTTAATTTCATGTGTGGTTTGGTTAAATTTGCGATTTGTGGTTTAAGTTTATGGATCTTTTTACACTTGGTTTCGTTTTCGTGTATATACTGTTTTTGCTTGGATTTCGGACTCTGATTTGCCTACTTTTGTGCTAATCCTTATCCAAATAAATCGTTTCGTGTTCAAGACTGTTTCAATACCTGTAGATTACTTTTTAAATTATTCAAGTCGGACATTCCATTCAAAAGATATTACGAATTTAAAAATGTCAATCTATACAAAATACTAATAGAAAAATACGGGACGGGCCGTTATGTATCATCCTGATTTATGTACCTACGTGTTTTACAGAAAATCACATATAATTGAAGCGAAGCGAGGGTGGGTCGCTATATGTATATACTAGCTTCTGCCCGCGACTTCGTCCGCGTTGTTTTAGAATTGGGTCCAGAGAGAAATGAAACATGTGTGAGTTGTCGCTACACGCCTTACACCATTTAAACCAGGTCAGGACCGGCCTTACACAGGTTTTCCCCTCTGCCGAGAGGTGAGATTAAATGATCTTGCACGTTTATAAAAACTACCCATTTAGTCGATTATTTGACATAACACACAAATACTATTTAGTTTTGTCTCGGTTAACTGCTCAGATAAAAAACTTAAAAACATCTGAGGTGCAGAGTTGTACTACCTCAATATCTAAGCTCCCCAGTATTGACATACCAGTATTTAGTGGTAACGATTTTACTAAGTACACTCCATTTATGGACTTGTTCGTGGCAGTCATATACAAAAAGAACTCCCTCTCAGATGTTCAAAGGTTGTTTTGTTTAAGAAAATTTTTAGCTGATGAAGCTTTGTCAGTAATAATAAATCTACCACTTGTAAATGACTCTTATAAAGAAGCTCTTGATTTGTTAAAAAAGCGCTTTGACAATAAGTCAAGGCTAATTTCAAATTACATAAATGTATTATTAGAGCTGCCAATGATGCAAAAAGGAACTGCAGCCTCTATAAGGTCGTTCATTTCAGGTGTACAACAGCAATTACATGCCTTGAAAAATTTACATCAGCCCATTGATCAATGGGATATGCTGTTAATATCTATATTAAGTAAAAATGTAGATCAGTATACGAATAGGGCATACCATCTCGATAAGGTGGATACAGATAACTTGCCCACTCTAGGTTTTTTAACGTTCTTGGAAAAAAAGAGCTATAGCCTTGGAAGATAGTCCTACAAATAAGGATTCTTGCTATGAAGGTTCCAAGTTTAAGCCAAACTATTCCAAAGCTGAGTCTTGCTATGGAGGTTCTAAGTTTAAGTCGGATTATTCCAAAGTCACTAATGTTGCTGTCAAAAAACCATATTTGTTTTGTAGCAAAATGGACCATGCCATATACATGTGTCCCAAGTTTAAAACCGCCTCTATAGGTGAAACAATAAGTTTTGTTAACTCACAAGAACTATGCAAAATGTGCATTAATAAACACAGTGACAAATGTCGATACAGTTTTAAGTGTAAAGTTTGTAACAACCAGCATAATACCCTGCTGCATGAGGAGGAATCCAATAGTAATAGTACACCTCCAGATGTAAAAGTAAACTGTCACTCAAATACTAAAACTTGTAAAAATGTGTTGTTGCCTTCTATAAAGGTAAAAGTGATTGATAGTGAAGGTCAAGAACATTTTGTAAAGGCCCTGCTCGATAGTGGGAGCCAAGCCTCACTTATAACCGAATCTCTGGCCAATAAATTAAAATTGAACCCTAAATATGTCCAAACTAATATTATTGGGATGGGAAACAATAATAATAAAATAGACAACTCTGTTGATTTAAACATATATTCATGTTTACATAATGTAAAATATAATATCAATTGCTATGTAGTTGAAAATATTACACCTTGCTTACCACAGCATCATGTAGATGTGTCAAATATAAACATACCTGATTATGTAAATCTGTCAGATGTAATGTTTTATAAGCCATCTGAAATTGAGATACTTATTGGTGCCGATGTCTACTTTGACGCCTTGCTAGATGGGCATATAAAAATTAAAAATGGTTCAGTATTACAAAACACTGTTTTTGGATATGTTGTCGGAGGTAAAGTGGACTGTGTAGACTCATGTAGTGTTTCAAACACCACTATGGTGTCAAATTTCATAACCTGTGAAAATAATAATGACAAATTAGAAAATATTATGGAATAATTTTATAACGAACTATGTATAAAACATTGAGTGCAATCATTGCTTGCGTTTCACTTTTAATTGAAAGATTTTATAGAAATCTTCTTAAATCACTGTTTACACTGATAAAACAGGCGTGTCCTTTAAGGTTTTGATGCCGAAGTATATGGACTTTTGGCTCAAACTTAAAACGCGATAATGGCTTTATATGGAAAGATTTTATTGAAATCTTGAGTATACTGATAAAATAAACGTGTTTTGTACAGTTTTGATGCCGAAATTTATAGAATTTTGGCTCAGTCACGCGGCCACCATCGACGCCGTACTATGGGACGGGCACCGTGGCTATTTGCGCTGTAAATAGACTTATCACTGCACTTCACTTTTATATGCTCGAAGGACCACTTGCTATGTTTGATAATAAAACAAAGCAGACTTGAAATTACTTTTCTTTTAATTTAAATATTTTTTATACAAAAAGAGTTGTGCTTGCCTCGTGAGCTTGGAAGAAGAGAGCGGTGTTGCCAGGAATGCCAGGTGACCGTGCCTGGTTAGAAAAATAAAGTTGAACATTCACGGTCAAACAATTTATGTTCAATATTAATTTATGTATTGAACAGCTACTGTCCGCGACTTCGTCCGCGTAGAATCAGCAATTTTACCATTCCGCAGGAACAGTGTTTTTAATTTTTTGGGATAATAGGTAGCATGTGTGTCATTGTAGGGTATTATTTATCTCGATTCCAAATTTCATCTAAATCCGTCCATACGTATAAGCGTGAAGAAGTAACAAACATACAAACTTTCTCATATTTAATATTATAGCTTTCCGCCCGCGATTTCGTCTGGGGAGAGTCAGTACCTTTGTGAAAAGTACAGATAAAGTTTTCACTATCGTACGAATCATGATGGGATAGAAACAAATTTAAACCATACGATTTTTAAACGCTTTTCAACCTGCTAGGGGTAGATTTTCCAAAATCGCCAAAACTCATATTTTATATATTTAGTATGTAGTCTAGAAACGTATTTCCATATGTCTAACTTCAAAAATAACCAAACTTACGAATTTCCACCCCAATTTCACCCCCTTAGGGGTAGTATTTCCAAAATCATCGAAGTAATACTTTTAGTTTGTAAACAGTAGCGAATACAATTTTCCACGTTCCTAACTTCAAAAGTGAGCAAACTCTCATACAAACTTTCACCACCCGTTTCATCCTTTTAGGGGACATTTTTCTAAAATCGCCAAAAGGAGTTTTTTATTGTACCTATATACGAATTTCAACGTTTATGACTTCAAAATTGACCGAAATCCCATACAAACCACCACCCCCCATTTTATCCCCTTAGGGGTAGTTTTTCAAAAAGCGCCGGTAGTAGTATTTTTTATTTGATACCAGTAGTCTATGTACCAATTTCCACGTTCCAAACTTCAAAAATGACCAAACTCCCATACAAATGATAATCCCCCATTTCAACCCCTTAGGGGTAGTTTATCCAAAATCGCTGAAAGTAATATGTTTAATTTGTAAATGGCCTATATACCAATATCCACGTTTCTATATTCAAAAATTTCCATTTTCAAAAATTGACGACTTTCATTCAAACTTTCAACCCCCCTCAGGGAGTAAATTTTAAAAATAACTCTTTCTTAGTGTACCCCTAGACCTTATAAGGAACCAACATGCCAAATTTGGAATCTCTAGACCCAGCGGTTTAGGCTGTGCGTTGATATATCAGTCAGTCAGGACTTTGAATTTAATATATACAGATATGTACTCGCGTTCTCAAAAACGGCTCTAACGATTTCGATGAAAATAGCGACATGCAGGTTTACGGGGGCGAAAATTCGATCTAGCTGGGTCTCATCTGGAAACCAATTTGTTAAATTAGGTCAATCTCACCTTGATAGGTTAAGTTAGAGTTGTGTCAAGGCGCGAAGCACCTTAACTACGCGGAACAGACTTTGTCGTACAGTCAAGGTCATAAATATGTATACATTTACTAAAATAAGTTTAAACATGACATTAAATAGAGAAGGTACTAACCTTCTCTATTTAATGTCATGTTTAAACTGTCATATATGAATGTCACAGCGATTCAAGTGACAAGGCACTAAAATGTATACATATTAATGACCTTGATTGTACACTGTTTATATTTTTTGAACATTATGCTCTCTGTGCTTATAACAAATGTATATTATGCACTTTAAACATTATATATAATTTAATGTAAATATTCTATATTTTAACTTTTATATAACTTTTATATGGGTTTTTTGCCTTATTAAATAAATAAAAATTAAAAAAAATTAAATTATGTAAGATTATAAGGTGACTATTATACTATTTGTTCATTATGCGACTACATAATTATGGCAACTCAGGCAAATTAGGTTTTAAGAAAATACGAATTTTGTTGTTAAGTATTAATTTTATTTTTATAGCATTTGATCATTATACAGATCGAGATTATGCAATTTGTGTTATGCAAAATGAACATTAATACTTACATTTGTTTTTATGAATAACATTAATTTGACATTACAACCGGCGATTGAGTCGTTCTTGAAATTAATTCCGAGTGAGTTTTCGAACAATGACGCAACCGGCGATTGAGTCGTTCTTGAAATTAATTCTGAGTGAGTTTTCGAACAATGACGTAATCTAGTAATCTATATAAACACACGGTACATTTTTAATTGTCATTATTTATTTATTTTTCATTATTATTTTAAGAATAACTATGAGGAACTTCATTATGGTTTACGCGTTTTGCGGTCAGTTCCAAGTCTCGGTATGTTTTACTATAAGTACAGGAATGCTCACGTAATAGCATCCGGAAAAAATTATCAAAACTGTAACACTATTTAAAACATCTCTATGGGTAAACACGGGGATTCGATATTACACTTAAACAATGTAATATTTTAGTAACTATTAATATTAATTGAAAACGTTTTCGTTTCATGTTTCATCCTACATGTGATGCATACACATCCTGTTCATACATTAACAAGATAGATAATTATACCTGAGACGCTCCTACCCGCAAAGCGATAAAAACAATTCAATAAGTTTACTGCCTTACTTACAAACTGAAGTAATCAGACGCAAAACCCATCCGTACCGGGATTCTATCTGTGCAGGATACCACGTATCATGCACACATGACAATTCGGCAAGCAGTGACCCTCGTGTCAATGACATAAGGTTCACAATGCCGCAGTGGTGATGGTGATACAGATACTCGACTCTGCGTCCAAGTTCGAATCAGCACAAATAGTTACAAGCAACTGCCGAGGCAGACTCCTAAACTACAACTTCCAAATTACGTTTGCTTCGACGTTCTCCCGATTTGATTACGAATGGCAAGTAAGAGAAATCGACTATCCGAAGTAAGGAATTTATGCTTCGAATTAAGACACAAGTGTGGAGCATCGTATAGCAAAACAATATTTACCAATAAAAATTTACGCCAATTGAATTTAATAATAATGTAAACAAGCCAATTTTGTGTACAGTCACTCACTTGTTGCGGTGCGGCAACGTATGAAAACATGTACAGACTACTAGACTGCTATCATGTGTGTTCATACGTTTTAGGTGTTAGCGGGATCACGAGACTGCATTGGTTGGCTGGCCACCAATAGGGAAAATGCAATTTATTCAAAACGATTTGATTGTTATATACATTAAAAGTCCAAATACTATTTGTTAAACATGATATTTTCTATATTATATACATTTTCATTTATTTATAACGTAAAAATATTATGTAATTGATAAATAATTCAATTATTGGAAATTACTTTTGTGACGTCACATCATATGCAAACAAATATTCTATACTTGAAGCTCAAGATTTTCTTTAGTATGTTTTTGAGGCAATTGTGCGTTTCGTTTGAGATTCGTTCGAGTTAGGGCAATTTAGATAACTCGTTTGAGCTTTTACCATGCCAAAACAGGATTGCACCACCGCAGATAGAGTCATGTAATCTGACGCCAAATTATGACTGCGAAGGCATTATTAATTATTACACAGTGCTTAACATTCTTTTTAATTTCCATTTGCCTATTATCGTGATAAAACACTTGCATATTGCCTATTGGTAAGTGAATCTATGCTCGATCACCAACAGTAACTCCATGGATGCATTTTACCACCTCACTGCCAATTTACTTCATCCCAGACAATTTGGTAGGTAAAGTTTTTGGAAGAGGTGTAAATTATATTTTTTTTCGATAGTCGTCATCCTAAAGATCAAGGAACTGCGACTCTTTTATTTGTATTTCCTCTAATATTTTAGGAATAATTTTTTTTAGTTATTAAGTTGACATTTGTAAACTTTAATGGCCGACAAGCTTGTTGCCTTCCTACTTAATGAAAAAGAAAAAAAACTGTCACTTATATATCTGTCATTATCAAGTC
This sequence comes from Tortrix viridana, assembly GCA_963241965.1. Lineage (NCBI taxonomy): Eukaryota > Metazoa > Arthropoda > Insecta > Lepidoptera > Tortricidae > Tortrix > Tortrix viridana. The sequence continues at coordinate 42,845,202 of OY725171.1, forward strand.
AAGGCGGGGGGGCACATTAAGGACCATAAACCCCCAAGGACCAGAGTGGGAGTACGTGCCGAGGGTCACATGGCTGCAAGGCTGTGGGTAGCAGGGGGTTGTGCGGAGTGGGCTCGCCGGCTGGGGGGACGGGGTAATGGAGTGTGGTGAGGGAGGAGGGAGGCATGAGCTGAAGTGGAACCCCAGGACACAAAAGTGTGCTCCTGGGAGTGAAACGGAACTTAAGCAGCCCAATACCCGACAAACAACACAGTCCGTTTCCCCTACCAGGGGGGGGGGGCAGAACTCGTGGAGCAAGTAGGGATGGTCTGATGGCGTGAATGGAGCCCTGGGGACTCAGTAGTGAGGAACCCAGGAGCGAAAGGAACCCTAAGACGGCAACCTACCGGGTAAAGCAACGCGAGAGCTGCCCCCCCGCACTGAGGAGGAGGATGGAGAGGGACGGGAGTAATGCTTGCACAGGGTGAAACAGTATGCAAGCATTACTCTGTGGGATAAAACACCCAGCGAGCTCACTCGGCATAATTGCTGCCGCGAACGTCTCTGCGCGGGTGGTAGTGGCGCACCCCGCGTAGGTAAAATCTAGCTGGAGTTGAGGCAAGGGAGCACTGCAGCTTCTCCTAAGAATTATCTTCCCATAAAATCAAATATTCATGGATAAAACTAACATAAAACCAAAACCACAAACAAAAGAAGAAGGGGGGAAACCTCAACGAGGTGGAACCCCGGCAAGCGAGGGAGAGAGTGTGGCAGAAGTGGGAGGGAAGCCAAGCACCGACCAGTCGGTGCAAGGGGGACCCCCGCAGATGCCGTGGAGCGAATTAGGAGGACTGTCCTTGGACGAAGAAGAGCGTCTGCTGAACCCGCCGCCGCCGAAGGAGGGAACCACTAACATGGCAACCCCGACAGAAGGCGACGGGTTCACCAGACCACGTACCAAGGCAGAGAAAAAGAAGGCCAGGCAGGCACGAAGGAATATAAATAGGATGGCGATGGCGGCGGGAGAAAACCCAACCCACAGCAAAGTGGAGGGGATGCCCCCGCCGCAGCCGCCAGGTAGGGCACCGAAAATGAAGCGGCAGGATACCGACCCTGATGAAGGACCCTCGACTCGACCCCCAGCGAAGCGGCCCAACCGCGGAGACTCGCTGACAGGCCTCCGCGCTACCGCAAGGGATGCGCGGGAGTTTGCGGTGGCGATGTGTCGCGAGGATGGCGTACCGCTGGACGAGTCGATGGGGACGGAAATCAGGAGGGTTGTCAGCCGTTTCATTACGGAGGCGATTAAGGAGCAGGGGGTTCGTGGGAAGCCACTCCAATTCGCGATGTCAGGGCTGGTGTCAGAAGGATTCTTCCTTGTGACACCGTCCACGGCAGAAGCGAGGGAGTGGCTCCTAGGAATTGACCTGGGAGCACCACTAGGGCACAGACTGCGGGCCCGGACCCTCGACAGAACTAGGGTCAGTGTCTGGATTCCGGGACCGCCGGAGGAACTGCTGGAGGATCCGCTCCTCTACCTGAAGGCCCAAAATTGGGACAGGGAAGAGGAGCTGTTAATCCAGCAGTGGACGCAAGTAAGCAGGGAGGACCTCGCCACGGGCATCCGGGTATGCTACTCGGTGCCTAAGAGCGTGGAGGATGCGTGGGGCGAGGAAGCCAACCAGTGGCTATTCTTCCAAGCCACACGCATCCGGGCGCGGTTGACGAGGTCCGAACCCCACAAGCTGAAAGCAAAAGTGACCCCGATAGGGAGAGAGGGCTGCAGCTGCAAATGCAGCTGCGGGGACCCAAAACTGCAACCCGAACACCAGGAAGAGGCAGCCCAGGTCGATGACCATCAAGCACAGATGGAAACCGAAGGGGGCTCCTCGACCTAGGAAAAAGGGGGGCAGATAAAAACGCTATACAACTACACAACCAGCAATGGACAACACAGACATACAACTTACACAGCACAGCAACACACACACTAACAAATACAAAAAAATAAGAATATGTCAAGTAAACCTCCAGCATTGTAAGGACGCAATGTCGGAACTATGCCAACACATAGTAAAGGAAAAGACTGATATCGTCCTAATGCAAGAACCGTATGCATGGAAAAACCAGGTAACAGGACTGGGAAGCCTGGGAGGCGACCTCTACTTCGAAAGAAATGGTGAGTTACCCCCAAGGACATGCATTTACGTAAGCAGAGATATAAGAAATATGGGATGTTTATTGACCATATGTTTCAGAGATCTAGTCGTGGTAGAAATCAACCTGGTAACAGGAGATGGTGAGAAAATCAAGATAGCGGTAGCGACGTGCTACATACCAGGTGAAAGCATTGCACCAACAAGAGAACTAGAAGAGGCGATCACAAGATATAAAGGTAAGAAAACACCCATTCTTGTAGGATGCGATGCAAACTCACATCACGAGGTGTGGGGGAGCAGCGACACCAACAAGAAGGGGGAGGAACTACTAGAATTCATTGTAAGTAATGACCTGGACATACACAACACAGGGACAATCCCCACCTTTGTAACCAGGGCCAGAGAGGAGGTACTAGACATCACAATAACCTCAGGAGAAATAAGCAAACATGTAAAAGGCTGGAGGGTGGACCGGGAAGACAGCATGTCAGACCATAGGAGACTGCTGTATGGCCTGGACTACTATACGGAAAGAATGAAAATAAGGAACCCGAGGAAAACGGACTGGGAGCAGTATAGCAATCTACTGAGAGAATGGACACCAAACCACAAAGCCCCAAGTACTCGAGAAGAACTGGACAAGGCCGCCGAGGAGCTGAACGGAGCCATAATACAAGCTTACCATAAGGCATGTCCAGAAAGAACGTGCAACGGGGACAGAGGACAACCATGGTGGAACAAAGAGATACAAAAAATCAGGAAAAGGGCTCGTAAAGCTCTAAGAGTAGCCCTAATAAAGGGCGACGAACAGAGCTGGAATGAATACAGGAAGCTTAGGAATAGGTACACCAGTACAAGAGAAAAACTGAGAGCACAAGGATGGAAAACATTCACGGGAGAAATACAGCAATACTCAGAGGCAGCAAGAATAGTGAGGGTACTGTCAAACGAGAAATCCTGCCAATTAGGCAGCCTGATGGTGGGATCGACCGAACTAACAGATCCCAAAAAAGTGCTACAGCACATGGTAAGCACACACTTTCCCGACTGCGAGGTGTACGGCACACCTAAAGCATCAGAGGAAAAAAGTGATGAAATTGAGGAAGCAGTGAGAATACCAAACTTCAGAATAAGTGACGCGGTAGGGGAATGGGCTATAAAATCCTTCTCCCCATACAAAGCGGCAGGTCCGGATGGGGTGATACCCATTCTGCTACAAAAGGGCTGGGAACACTTATGGAGCAGTCTGAAGGCAATATATGAGAAAAGCATAGAGCTAGGACACATCCCAGGTATCTGGAACGAAGTGAAGGTGATATTCCTTCCTAAACCTGGCAAAAAGAACTACAAGGATGCAAAATCCTTCAGGAGCATCAGTCTATCATCGTTTGCACTGAAAACACTAGAGAAGATCTTAGATATACATATAAGGACAACCATACAAGGGGGAAGACTGCCCCTACATGGGCATCAGCATGCTTATATAGAAGGGAAATCAACAGAAACAGCCCTACACAACCTGACAACGAGAGTAGAAAGAGCTATAGAAGACAAGGAGATGGCACTAGGATGCTTTTTCGATGTGGAGGGCGCATTCGACAGAGCTACCTTCGATGCAATAGAGAATAGTCTGAGGAGGGAGGACATAGATCCCGCCATAAGGAAATGGGTAATGGCCATGCTCACAGGAAGAGCGATCACAGCACAACTAGGGGGAGATGCCATAAAGATAAGGACGTGCAGGGGTTTTCCGCAGGGAGGGTGCCTGTCACCACTCCTGTGGTGTCTCCTGCTGGACTCACTTATAAGAGAAACAAACAGGGGAGGTATACATATGCAGGCGTACTCGGATGACGGGGTACTCTTGGTGAGGGGTAAGACCCTCAGTGTAATGAGAGAAGTCATGATAAGAGGGATCAAACAGGTGCTAAACTGGTGTCAAAGCAGAGGGCTAGACCTGAACCCGACCAAGACGAAAATACTACTCTTCACCAACAAGAGAAAGCTGCCCTTATTAACACCTATAAAGATTAAAGGTGAAGAAATAGAAATGATCAAGGAAATAAAATACCTTGGAGTAGTACTAGACAGCAAAATGCTGTACAAGACGCATATAAAAGAGCAATGCAGGAAAGCCGTGATATCTCTATGGCAATGCAGGAAAGCAATAGGCAGGAGATGGGGATTAAGACCACGCATAATACAATGGATATACAAGGCAGTGGTCTTACCAAGACTGCTATACGGAGCAATCGTGTGGTGGCACAGAGCACGAATAAAAGAAGTGGAAAAAGAACTGACGAAAGTCCAGAGGCTAGCATGCCTAATGACGACAGGGGCAATGAGAACAACGCCAACACAGGCTCTGGAGATAATGTTAGGGCTGAACCCCGTACACCTCGAGGCAGAAAAGAGAGCCACAGAACAGTGGTATAGGATGAAAACAAGCAGAGAGTGGATAGGATCCGAACTAGACAAAAGACACGCAAGCATACAAAAAGAGTCAATGATGAACATGGAAATGATCATGATAAATAATGACCTAATAAAGAAAAGGAAAACTTTCGACAAGAAATATAGAATCCATATAGGGGGGAGAGAAAACTGGGAACAAAAAATCCTAGAACCCAGAACCACATGCTATACCGACGGATCGTGGAAGTCAACAACAAAGAGAGCGGGGGCAGGCATATATAATCAGGAATTGAATGAGCACACGATTATACCACTGGGTAGCTACACCAGTGTATTTCAGGCGGAAATGTATGCCATCATGAAATGTGCCCAGGCCCTCAAGGAGAGAAACATTATAACGGGAAGCAATATTATAATATATTCAGACAGCCAGGCAGCACTCAAAGCGCTGGAGAACCCAGAGATAAAATCCTCTCTGGTACAAGAATGTAGAACTGTATTAAATGACCTGGGAACCACATCCCAAGTAACACTGGCGTGGGTACCAGGACACAGTGGAGCAGAAGGTAATGAAAAGGCAGATGAGCTGGCTAGAGCAGGAGCGGACCAGCAGTATCTAGGCCCAGAACCGGCATTACCGATATCCGCAACGGTAACGAAAGGAGTCATTGCCAGAAGAATAGAAACAAAGACAAATGAGAAATGGAGGACGGCACAAGGATGCAGACAATCCAAACTCATGATAGGAAGGGTAAACAAAAACAGAACAAGGTATCTAATAAACCTCGGTAAGTACAATCTTAGCATATTAATAGGAGTACTAACAGGACACTGCCCACTAAACAGACACCTGACAATAATAGGTATTAAACAAGATCCTCGATGCCCACATTGCGGCAAAGAGGAAACTAGCAAACACGTCCTGGCCGAGTGTGCAATGTACTCGTCACTGAGATATAGCACATTCGGGGAGGACGAACTATCGACAGAGGCATTAAAAAGTATCAACCTACAGGACGTACTTTTGTTCTGTAGGAAAACAAGAAGATGGGATCCATGCTGGATGGGAGCGTCGCCGGACCAGTAACCTACGGCTCAACAAGGGGAACTGGGAGGAATGACCGTGAAGACGGTCGACCGCCCGCCTGCTCCGGCCGGGCGTCCCCATCCATCATCATCATCAAGGGCCGTATTAATAAACTCATCTCAACTCTGATTCCCGTCACAAGATGCATCAAAAATGACAGTTTTCTATGGGTTGACGTTTACTTTGACGTATCTTGAGACGGGGATCACAGTTGAGACGAGTTTATTAATACGGCCCTTAGAATGGTTCCCATTTTCATTGACGGCAGCGACCTCTGGAGTGTTGATGAAAATACAAAAACGTCAACTGTCAAACATGTGTCAGTCCAATGTCAGCCAGTCAAGCGTTGTCTGTGCGGAAATGCGTTTATCTGAGTTCTCTCATTATTAAATGTATTGCTGAATACTTTGTTATTATGTCACCATAGAACCGCATCATAATAAAGTAACATTCTGAGAGGCACAAAATGGAGGTCACTTTATTATGAAACGGTTCTATGGAGAGTCGCAATATAATGTTTCGGTGGTAAACTGTACGATACATGCCTAGGTACGTATATATAGTATAGCTTTAGTTCAACCACAACTCTCTAGGTGGCAGCACTTGTCATACATGCAAGTTTGACCATAGAGTTGCCACTCTTTTCCTCTATTGTTATACCCCTTCTACACGATCGGGCGGTTGGGCCAACAGAGAGGAACGCAGCTATCTGTAAGAACGAGACGCAAATATTACTATCTCATTCTGACAGATAGCAGCGTCCCTCTCGGTTGACCCAACCATCCGATCGTATAGAAGAGGTATTACTGGTATTACTTTACTCTTCGAGTCAAGGACCGGAGTGTTTTCACACCTCTAATTTCAGCAACATTGTGCTTGTCGCTATCGTGAAAATATTCTAGAATAGTGATAATATCCACGTTTCGCAGGTTTCTAGAATCTGCCCGCACGAATTCGCGCATTTTATGATGAAAACGAAGTCCAAATTTAAAGGCAAGGGTCGTCGTGAAAGGAAGAAATCGGTGTCCAAGAAGCAGTGCCAAAGGGGTCGAAAATAAATCGTAGTCCAAATATCGTGCGAAGGTCGTAGAGAAAAGCGGCAAAATCGAAAGTCCGGAGTTCGTTCTGAGGTCGTTCAAAATATTTCTAAAAACACTGATCACATGAAACGCAAGCATCGTTCGTTTACTTTTGATTTGACTTGACAATGACAGATATAGAAGTGACAGTTTTTTTTTTCTTTTTCTTATGTACGAAGGCAACAAGCTTGTCGGTCATTAAAGTTTAAAAATGTCAACTTAATAACTAAAAAAAATATTTCTAAAATATTAGAGGAAAAAAAAATTAAAGAGCCTTGATCCTTGATCTTTAGGATGACGACTATCGAAAAAAAATATAATTTACATCTCTTCCAAAAACTTTACCTACCCAATTGTACAATTAGTATTTAATTGTTTCGAGGTCAATTTGACATTGGAAATAAAACGTATGAAAACATTAACAACATGAACAGTCTAATGAAACAAATGACATTATTTAGTTTCTAATCAAAACAGTTATATCATAACATCATCAATAAAACTAATAACTGAAAACTATTTCCTAGGCATAACAAATAAAAAGCGCCGCCTCCGTTTTTTACAGATTCCATTAAATGTCAAGAAATTTCGTGATATTTGAATGACGCAAAGTTTTATTTCATAAACAAATCGGTCGATCGGGACAACTCAGTATAAATCAAGATAACAAGAGGAGCAAAAAAGATACGGCGCATAAGTTATCCTAAGCCTGCGCGAGTTACTTGAAAATAGTTAGATAATTGTGCAGATTTGAGGAAGACTCGATAGGTAGTAAAAGTGACTGAATCTCATCATTTTCTTTTATTGTTAGGTTTTTATTACAGAAACACAACAAAAAATATAAAAACTAATCCAGTCAAAATGATGCATCTGCCTGTAATGACGTAACAGTCCAAGACTCGATTTTAATCCCTATTTTGATGTAATGTTCGTATCTCAATTAATACATTGAAAGGGAATGCTCTCGGTGAGGGAGCACCTTTAGACAGAACATTTTTATATATTCAAATAATCCTTAACATACAATGATTAAAATATCCGTGAAACAAAACTATTTGAATTATTTTGCACAAAATGGAAAAGGTGCTTTTTATATAATATGCTCTATGCCGGGCTCAGCAAATGTAAGCGATGGGTCCTATTGACATACCTACAAAAATATAATATTAATTATAGTACGAGGTTTTATGAAACTCTTAGACTTAAATTAAAATTAAAACACATTCTCGTACTATTAGCTGTAAAATTGACCTCCAAACAAAGTTGACCTAGTTTAACATCGTAAGCTGGGACTGTAATACCTACTGGTAATAATTTGGATATCGATATAAACATCGATAATTAGCTTTTTTTATATAGATATAGGTGTCGATAAATAATTTTCGGTACATTAATATCTATATTTTCACAGAACTCCGTCATTTATGAACCGATTAGATTTTTTTTTATTCAGTCAGGTATATAGTTACATACCCGAATTAAACATACCCGGTTCAAATTGATCTCATTTCAATAAGAATGATACTCTGATGGAATACACGAGGAATCAACGGAACTTCTCAAAAATCGTAGGTACAGTCAAAGGCACTAATATATATCAATACGTGCGTAGTGGCAATATTTGGGCAGGTGATTATCTTATTTCTAACACGATTTGCCAAAAAAATATGTACCTACCTAGTAGTATCGGTAACAAGAAGGTATTGATAAAAGTCTCGATATCTGTTTACCGATACAATTATCGATATATTCGGGAAGTATCGATATTGCTATCGATATTTTCTTAAAAATACCGATATATCTCGGTTATCGATATACAGTACCTGATCGTACGGTCCAATATAATAGGTCGGGGCAAAAGTATTTTCGTATTTGGACCGTATAAGTTGTAATCAAACCTCTTCGTCTATACTAAATGTACATGGCTGGTTTTAATTCCATTAAAAGTCAACATTCTGAAATATAATTAAATAAAAAAAAAACTGGTTTCCGGCATTTTTCAATTGTTTTTGAGCTATCAAAACGGACGTGTGTGACGAAGAAATTCGGTACATTTTAAAGTTTTATTACAAAAAAGGCAAAAATGCGACTAATGCCGCGAATAATATTTGTGCGGTTTATGGACCTAATGCGGTATCAATAAGAGTAGCACAATTGTGGTTTAAGCGTTTTAAGTCTGGAAATTTTAGTGTGAAAGATGAGGTTCGCTCTGGACGCCCTGTTACTGATAAAATCAATGCCATCTATGAAAAAGTGGAGCAAGATCGACATATTAGTAGTTACGACATTGCTGAAGAACTGGATATTGATCACAATAGTAGTTTATGTGACTGCTGCATAATGAGAGGCATTAAAACACGAGTGTGTGTTTATGAAACGAGCCGACAGGCGAGTTTCATAATAGCATCACACGAGTGTTTTAATGCCTAATTATGTACAGTTACATACAATATTTTATCTACATACATATTATAAGCTCTCTATGATGTGTTCAGGAACCGCATGTTACGACCGGCATAGCCGGCATTGATTATTAGAACGTCAAAAATGGCGGCAACCGTAGTTTTTTTTTTAATTCAGAGACAATCTAGAGTCGGCCTCTACTATCATATCGTTCGATATCAAATTATCAAGTAACATACGAGATTTATCAAAATTGTATGCAATTGACATTTCATTTCGAATTAAATGTCATCTCGAGTGATATTAGAATTGAGGTCAAATAAAATTGTTTTGTTTTTCAAAGATGTTCGAAATTTGAAACTCATAACTTTATCAAATCTTATATCGTTATAAGAACATTATGTTACTGCTACAGATAATAAAATTATCATAGTAAAATTGATTGTTGTAATGCTGGTCATTGCCAACGGATTCTGAACGCATTATAGAGGACTTATGATATGTGTGTAGATAAAACAGTGTTACGTCATTTACAAAAGTCTGGGCGTCATTACTGACGTGTAAAAGAGCCCGTATGTGGCCAATTTACTGAATAAATATTTGACTTTGACTTTGGCAAGAAAAAGCTCGATATTTGGGTGCCACACGATCTCACTGAAAGAAACCTAATGCAACGTGTTTCAATTTGCGATATATTGTTAAAACGAAATAAATCCTAACCATTTCTAAAACGGTTGATTACGGGTGATGAAAAATTGATTACTTACGATAAGAACGTCCGAAAAAGATCGAGGTCGAAGCATGGACACGCTCCACAGACAGTGGCAAAGCCCGGCTTAACTCGGAACAAAGTGATGCTGTGTGTATGGTGGGATTGGAAAGGAATTGTCCACTATGAGCTTTTGCCGCCGGGTAAAACTATCGATTCTGACCTCTACTGCCAGCAACTCATGAGATTAAAAGAAGCCGTCGAGAAAAACCGGCCGGAGTTAATAAACAGAAAGGGCGTAGTCTTTCATCATGATAACGCCAGACCGCACTCATCTATGGCCACCCAGCAAAAATTGAGAGAGCTTGGCTGGGATGTGTTGATGCATCCACCGTATAGCCCCGACCTTGCTCCATCGGATTTCCACCTGTTTCGGTCACTTCAGAATTCTTTAGGAAGCATAAAGTTAATATCAAGAGAACACTGTCAAAACTACCTGTCAGATTTTTTAAATCAAAAATCTCAGAATTTCTACAGCAATGGAATCATGGCTCTACCCACAAGATGGCAACAAGTCATCGATCAAAACGGCATGTACATATTATAAATAAATAAAAAAATATAACTTAAAAAATTGTTTTTCCTTTGTACGAAAAATACGAAAATACTTTTGCCCCGACCTAATAATACAAAGATTCAATTAAATCTAAAAATTACATGCAAAAGGAATAAGGTTGAACTTCTTTTGTTTCACCCAAAATGCCAAAAGAAATCCATTATTTTTACAGCAGGTACGAATTCATTGCCACTTATGTATGATAGTAGTCCTTACATTAAACATTAGCTGCCCATCATATGTCTAGTATGGAAACTCCGCCGAGTCTGGTGTTTTTTCTCCTTGGCCGATTTGTACTCGCGTCGACACGGACTATTCCTGAGTTCCAGGATGGTGTTGACTTTGTCAACTATTTCTTTGGTCGTCGCGTGGTCGGTCTCGAAGTCGTGGTACTTGTAATTGGTGTTCGGGCTGAAGAAATAACCTGTAACGTTATAAGGTGCAAATTAAAAGCAAGCAGGTAAACGACTAAACATACTGTCATGTTGGGGTAACTAAGTAACGTCAGCCTTTATAGATATTTTCTTATGCATTTTTCATAAATCATAAATCATTTATTTCTTTGTTCATTGTAATGACTAGGTACAGTTTTCCCGTCACATCACGTAAATACCCGTTACTTTATGGAGATTCTCAAAAGCACCAAATTGGAACTGAAGGAGGTTGAATCTCTTTTCACCAATGTTCTCTGATAACATGTACGAGTTGTACATGGTATTACTCAGGAACCGTTTGGAGGGTAAATTACTTCTTGTACCGGGGACAGCATTATCTCCAGATAGCCCTGTGGCACCGGTATTAACCAATATCTGGATGGAGCATTTAAAGACTATCGTTGACCTACAACTGTGGGCTGTGAACATGGGTGGGCATTAACTCGTTAAAGGTTATCTGCCCACTACAATGGATCATACCATGACCGTAATAGGAACGTGTCAGACAAAGAAAATATTATTTGTATTGAAAAGTATGAGACTATGCCCACTAGACCGGCTCGTCATCGACCGTCACTTTCTATAGCAATGAGCGGTCGTGCCTGATGCGGTCGTGCCTGATACGTTCATAGTACGGTCATGCATGGTGTAGTGGGCAGAGACCTTAATCAGTTAATCGTAAATTAACGACGTTAACAAAATGCTTACAGGATTAACTTTTAATAAAACTTAAAAAAGTTAATGCTCATGTTAACTTTCCTTAACTGCCTATAAGTCCGTTAATCGTTAATTAAGTACCTACTATCCTATTTGCCAAAAGGACACCGCGCGGGCCGCATCGCGCCGCGAAAAACATGGTTTTGACAATTTCTAATTATTATTACAAAATGTAAATGATACATCCTTCTTTTGTACAATTTTATGTCACATGCAATTCTCTAAAGCGACAACGACAACGATATAGAAAAAGCCATTTCTACTTCGAGTTAACGATTAACGTTGAACTTTAACTTCCGTTAAATCTTCCGAAACGCTTTAACGTCTAACGAAACTAACATTTTTAGTATGTATATATATATTTTATTTAATCGTATTGCGGAGTAAACTGAAGGAAATTCTTAATGTTAACTATAAGTCGATATCCAGGCTACGCAGCCAGTCGATAGCCTCATCAGTCAGATCTTGGTAGAGGTCATCCGGGTCGCCTAGGTAACGTCTTTGGGGGCAGCGCTCCATAATGTATGTGCCGGATTGATTGATCCTCAAGACCACAGTCACATAACGGGTTCTCACTCTATCCCCACTTATGCTTCATGTACTTGCATCTGGCGTGCCCCGTGCGGATTCTGTTGAGACAGGTCTGAGACACGTCTCAACAGAATGTATATATATATATATATATATATATATATATATATATATATTAATTCGTCGACCACGTCTGTACTACAACTGAGCTGCGTTTGACAATAACATGAGCGTCTGATCATAAGCGAGGTAACACGCGCAGTAAACAGTAAATATACAACGCAAACTGTGCAATTGGATGGATGTTTTCTATGTATAAGTATGGTTATCCCTATATAAGTATGTTTATCGTTGTCTAGTACCCTAGAGCTTAGTTTGGGACCAGGTCAATTTGTGTGAGATTGTCGCCTAATACGAGTATATCATTATTATTATTTTCATATATATAAAAATGATTTCCCTTGGTCACGGCATCACGCGAGAACTGCTGGACCGATTTCGCTAATTCTTTTTTTGTTGTATTTGTTATTGTCAGGAGAAGGTTTTTATGAAGAGAACAATTTGATATTTCAACTTTAAGGGGAGGAAATGGAGGAACTTTAACCGAAGCGAAGCGAGGGCGGATCGATGGTTATTTAAAAAATTAAGTAGGTATTTTTGCGGACCACTTACTAGCGTTACGATCGTAGACGCACTGGTCGGCGTTGTAGACAATTCTGAAGACGCACTTACATCCTTTAGCCTCTAGCATTTGACAGCAGGCGATTGTGTCTATATTGTGTCGAAAAAATTTGGCTTTCCACTGAAAAGAAAAAAAAACTGCAAATTTGACTCACGAACCGAAATTTCCTTTTACTCTCTTGTTTTCTGTCTGTCTGTCTGTCTGTCAATTGAATACATTCTCATTCCATTAACGGGAACTGGTTCAAAATTGACTTGCAAGATTGGACCTAAACAAACACACATACAGACCGTGAGCACTTAGAATAACATTCGATTTTAGAAAGATACTTCGGGTATCGGCGGTAACGCGTAACGGCAAAAGGTTAAGGAGATAATAGGCATCAATGTAAAATTTGAATAATATTTCCTTATTTTACACGAGTTAAGCCATTCTTGAGCGTTCCATATTACCATTACTAGTGATCGTAGAAACTTTCGATTTGCAGATAATTTTGTCTTCTGAAAGATTGCAGACGTACGGATTGCGCTAAAATGCACTAAAACGTAAATATGGGAACAAAACTGGAAAAGTAAGTAATTTTCGACGGTAGCACTCTATAGATGATTCCATATCTTCTTTCCTAGGTCGTGGAAAACATATTATAATCCAAAAGTTATAGCGAATTTTGTGATTTACAATATTGCCAAACTACAGTTTGCGCTAAAATGCACTAAAACGTAAATATGGGAACAAAACTGGAAAAGTAAGTAATTTTCGACGGTAGCTCTCCATAGATGATGGATCTCCAAGACATGGCTTCGTTCCTAGAGACAAAATATTTAAACACAAAGGATACAGCCAATTTTGTGGTCTACAATATTATAGAACCATGATTAGCATCAGAATGAACTTTAAAGACAGTACAGGATAAAAACTGAAAAAAAAACAATTTTTCAAGATAATTTTTTTGGGAGAGAAAAATATAGACCTGTAGGGAAGAAAACTTTGGTTACCATGACTATATTTCCTTTACAACATATCAAAACATCATGACATCGGACCTCTTTCAGGGTACCGGCACAAAGATTTACTAAATGTATGACGAACATTTTTCTATGGGCGGCGCCTTTTCCGGTATACCGTACTTCCGGTTCAAATTTCGCAATGACGACAGGCAGATCCGTAATCAGCAGGGTCAAAACCCTCTGACAACGTTGTCACCCCAACTGTTAGGCACATGATTTGCTTCTTACATTTTACTTCTTCAAAAGTGATCCTATTCTTTATGGTGGTAAGTATTAACTACTCTATACAGTTCAAGTCACTCGTTGGGTGTTGGACTGCAAGTAAGTCATTGTCATTTTCTATTACACGTTTACGTCCGATTTTACCCGAAACCCGAATGTTATTCTAAGTGCTCACGGACTGTACTAAACTCTAAAGAGACCCCGTGAATCAGTTCGTCATGTAAGCGACTTCTTTGCTAACATAGGCAGGCGCGGCTCACTCCGCGATTTACGTTCATCGCTACACGTACATGCCGGTTACCCGTCTGACGGGTACTATTCAGCGGCTGCCACGCTGTGCATCGGATCGCACGAGCACGCTCCTTCGCGCGCACACGCTTACATTTACGTAAAAATATATCGCAAGTGAACGTGCTGCATTCGTCTGTTTGTGTGTTGAAATGAATAAAAATACACCTAAAATATATCCCTATTTTTCTATTCGTTACGTTGCATGGTAACGTAACGCATTCGTTGCATTATTTTATTTTATTATATTTTACATACTAAAATGTTTATAAATAAAGCAACAAGATTTTGCATTACTGTGGGCTGCAGCAAAGTGGCCTGGCGGTCTTGGTGTATTCAATTCGTCCAAATTGTGAGATTTATTATTTTAGAGATAAATAATAAAATAATGTATATAATGTATGAAGAATATACATTTATTGCTCTCTATATTGAATGCAAGAAATAAATGAGCAATACATTATTATTTTATTTTTAGTCGTTGACATCCCTCACTATCGGCGACGCGGCGAGTGAGACGATTCATTTCCACCGTTCGTACACAGCCTTAACGTTCCGTTTCGCTTGCGCTGGGGTCGACGACGTCAGAGGGCCATAAATCATAATGTTTTAGGCTAAGAAAAAAGCGGCTTTTGTAAAGATCAAAGGAGTGTGCCTTCTGTACTTGTACTATTATCTATTCTGTGACATAGGGAGAAAGCTGGCTGAAATATCCCAGTCCCTCAAAACGAAACCCTCTGTTATATCCCTAGCTGTACTTTTGTTCTTTTGGAAACTCATCCCTAGGACTCACTGCTCACCGACTGTACATACATACATACAATATACAAGTTAAATAAAAGCTTGTAAAAATTTAAGAAGTGTTAAGTTTTTTTGAAACATTTAGTTTGTTTTTATTAGAACACCGTAATGGTGCATTTCCACCGGCGAGGCGAGGCGAGGCGGGAAAATCGCGACGCTTTTGTTTTCGTTGCAGTGTTATTAAACACTCTATGTTAGTGATACGGTTCAATATTAACAACAAATATTTCAATTCTCGTCTCGCCCATCCGCCTAGACTATTTCCACCGCAGCCGAGCGGGAAATTTCACTATACAAATTTCAATTCCCTCCCGTCCTCGCCGCGCCTCGCCTCGCCGGTGGAATAACACCTCAAGACTTACTAGACCTACATTAGGCTGTTAATAGAACCAAGGCTCGTCTACAAACAGATTGATTTTGGATCTTAATACACAGGACACCCTGTATAGGTAGATCACCCTAAAAATGCGCACGGTTCTGCGTAGCGAGCAATTATGAAAAGAGCAATACAATACTTGGAAAAATAACGCGGGCATTACTACACACATTAAGTCCGTCATTTGTACTGTATTTTGATTGTGCAATAAAGTTTAAATAAATAAATAAATATCACCTTGATAATGTTGTAAACTTTTTTGTTTTATTTTAAGGCCGTAGTATACGTATAAACATCGGACATGACGGGGACGGGGCAGAGCGAGCTGTTCTATCTGTAGTAGGTTTCAAATTCATATATGGCCTTTGGCTAAAATAAATTACACATACGTACCCATAAGACCAACTTATTCGCTATCAACGGTTCCACCTCGACGCGCTCCAGAGATATGCCCAGGTGCACGAGTGTATTGGCTCTCAATTTTCGCAGCATGTGCACTCTATACACTTTGTACTGTGGTGCTTCTGTGGCCATCTTGTGTATTTTATTCAAGTCATTCTCATTTTTCTTGTAGATACCTAAAGCCGAAAAACACAGATTTTATACTAAAATGGTCATGAGCAGGACTTGTATTTATTTATTTACACCATTGGGTTGTTCAGACCAGTTAGGAAGCACTCATCTAATTAAGTGTCGGCACGAAACTTTTCTCGAAGAACACACACGATGCGGTCAGCCTAGTTGGTAACCCAGATGAGCATCGACATTTGCACAAATCTTGGATGTTGTATTTAGGTATTTATTCATCTTTAAAAGTAAGTATGTACTCATCCCCCCTAATACAAGAGTATATCTTTTCGTGTCAATCCTATTCTACTAATCTTACTAATGCTATAATTGTTAGTTTTTGAGAATGTTTTGATGTTTGTATCTCAAGCATGCATAAACAGTCGTCAACATCCTGGCTAACCCCATGGGATATTTATCGCCTCAGAATATTTTACAGTTCATGAGGGTATAACGATATACGAGTTCTACGTGGACTTAGTCGCGGGCAAAAGCTAGTTTGTGTATAATAATCTTTTTAATAACGATGTACTTGCAAATAAATACAAATCAGGTATTTATTTGCAAGTACATCGTTATTAGAAATGACTGATTAATGCAAACAAAACTGTGCAATCAAACCTTTGCGGAAGATTTTTCCAAAGTTTGTTGCATTCTAACCAAATATAATATACTAGCTTTTGCCCGCGACTTTTTCCGCGTAGAAGTCGTTTATCACTGCTCTCTCGGGAACTGTTCAATTTTCTGAGATAAAAAGTAGCCTATGTCCTTCCTCGAAACTCAGGCTATATCTATACCAAATTTCATCGAAATCGGTTCAGCGAATTAGCAGGGAAAGCTTTACAGACAGACAGACGCAAAAGTATGTCTACTTTCGTGTTTATATAATATCAAGTATAGCAACCCGCCCTCGCTTAGCTTCGGTTATAAGTTAAAATATAGCCTATGTCCACCCTGAAACCTCATTCTGAATATCACTGAAAGAATTTTAGAAATCGGATGGGTAGTTTCGGAGATTACCCCCTACATCCAAACTTATTAAGTACCTCTTTCTCCCCTTCTTAAGTAAGTCGTTTATCGTTTTTACCCTGGACACTTATCAAATTGTCTGGGATAAAAAACGCGAAAACTCATATTTTATATAATAAGTAGTCTAGAAACGTATTTCCAAAATAACCAAACTCTAACAAATCTACACCCTCAATTTTACCCCCTTACGGTAGTATTTCCAACATCATCGAACGTAATACTTTTAGTTTGTAAGCAGTAGCCAAAATAAATTTTCACGTTCCTAACTTCAAAATTGACCAAATATTACCCCCATTACATCCCCTTAGGGGTAGTTATCCAAAATCACCGAAAGTTGTATTACTTTATTTGTTAACAGTAGCCTATATACTTATTTCCACGTTTCTAACTTCAAAACGAAAATAGTGTTTTTTATTTATTAACAGTAAGTAGCCTATATACCTATTTCCACGTTTCTAAATTCAAAAATGACCAAACGCCCATACAAACTTTCACCCTTCCCGTTTCTCCCCCTTAGGTATAGTTTTTCCAAAATCACCTAAAGTGGTATTTTTTATTTGTTCATTTAGCCTATACACAAATTTCCATGTTTCTAACTTCAAAAAGGACCAACCTCCTTCCCATACAAACTTTAACCCGCCATTTCATCTTCTTAGGGGTAGTTATTCAAAATCACCGAAAATAGTATTTTTATTTATTAACAGCCTATATACATATTTCCACGTTTCTAACTTCAAAAATGACCAAACTGCCATGCAAACTACCACCCCCCATTTAATTTCCTTGTTGTTTTAAAACTTCAAAATTGACCAAACTCCTATACACACTTTCATCTCCCCTTTTCATCCCCATACGGGTAGTTTTTTCAAAATCGCCTAAAGTAGTATTTTTTATTTGTTAACAAGAGCCTGTACACAAATTTCCATGTTCCTAACTTCAAAAATGACCAAACTCACATGCAAACTACCATCCCCCATTTCATTCCCTTAGGGGTAGTTATCCAAAATCACTGGAAGTTGTTTTAATCTGTTAAGAGTATTATTTATAACAATTTTCACGTTTCTAACTTCAAAATTGTCCACACTTCCATACACACATTCTCTCCCCCCCTCCCGTTTCATTCCCATAGGGGTAGTTTTTCCAAAATCGCCTAAAGTAGTATTTTTTGTTTGTTTACAGTATCCTGTACACAAATTTCCGTGTTTCTAACTTCAAAAATGACCAAACTCCCATGCAAACTACCACCCCTAATTTCATTCTCTTAGGGGTAGTTATCCGAAATCACCGGAAGTTGTTTTAATCTGTTAAAAGTAGTATTTTTAACAGTTTTCACGTTTCTTACTTCAAAATTGACCAAACTCCTATACACACTTTCATCTCCCCTTTTCATCCCCATAGGGGTAGTTTTTCAAAATCGCCTAAAGTAGTATTTTTTGTTTGTTTACAGTATCCTGTACACAAATTTCCGTGTTTCTAACTTCTAAAATGACCAAACTCCCATGCAAACTACCACCCCTAATTTCATTCTCTTAGGGGTAGTTATCCGAAATCACCAAAAGTTGTTTTTTTATTTGTTAACAGTAGTCTTTATAACAATTTCCGCGTTTCTAACTTCAAAATTGACTAAACTCTCATACACACTTTCACCCATCCGTTTCATTCCTTTAGGGATAGTTTTTTCAAAATCGCCTAAAGCAGAATTTTTTATTTGTTGGCAGTAGCCTATACACAAATTTCCATGTTTTTAACTTCAAAAATGACCTAACTCCCATGCAAACTACCACCCCTCATTTCATTCCCTTAGGGGTAGTTATCCAAAATTGCCTTAAGTCGTTTTTTATTTGTTAACAGTATTCTTTATAGCAATTTTCAAGTTTCGTACTTCAAAAAGGACCAACCACCACTCCAAAAGGAACTACCACCCCCCATTTCATTCCCTAAGGGGTAGTTTTTCCAAAATTGCCAGTAGTACTTTTTTTATTTGTAAACAGTAGTCCATAAACCAATTTTCACGTTCCTAACTTCAAAAATATCCAAACCCCTATACAAAATGTAACCCCCCATTTTAACCCCTTAGGGGTAGTTTAGCCAAAATCGCTGAAGGTAGTATTTTTCATTTGTAATTAGTAGCCTTTATACCAATTTCCACGTTTCTATCTTCAAAAATGGATGACTTTCATACAAACTTCCAACCCCATTTTTACCCCCTTAGGGGATGAATTTTGAAAAATCCGTTCTTAGTGCACCTCAAGACCTCATAAGGAACCTACGTGCCAAATTTGGAATCTCTAGACCCAGCGGTTTGGGCTGTGCGTTGATATGTCAGTCAGTCAGTCAGTTTCTTCTTTTATATATTTAGATTACAACTTTCCCAGACACTTAACAGTATCCTAGGAAACATCTTAATAAGACCATACCTGAACTAACCGCCTCCAATGCGGACTTGACTGCTTCCGACGTCGCACTACCTCCTGTATTATGCCTCGAGTTTTGATTACTCTGTCCCGACTCCGTATCCTTAGGGAACATCCCGAAACTACAAAAGCCGTCAAACCTCAGGCTGTCGTCGGGCAAGGAGCAAGTCGTATGGGCCTGCGTGTTTATGCTCTTCAGTTCGACTAGCCCGAGGCACGTGAACCCGTACTTGGAGCAAGGCTCGTAGGCGTCAAGGCACGGGAAGGCCGTGTCAACTTCGCCGTCGTCCTCGGCGATACAGAGTCCGTAATCGTCTATGTCACCGAGAGACATGTCCGGGTATTCGATGCTAAAAAAATATTTTACTGTAAGTACATTAGACATTACCTGCCAGTAGCTTGGTAAATGAGTGCTCTCAAGGGGGTTGTGGATGGAAAGGTCGAAAGCAGAAAGTTTGAGTTCGGGGCTTTATTTGGACTAGTCAGGAGACAAACATACTAAAAGTCCCCACCCCCGGGAAGTGAGCCCTAGGAGGGGGGCACAAAGAAAGTCCCGTTTTTAGGGTTCCGTAGTCAACTTAGGAACCCTTACAGTTTCGCCATGTCCTTCCGTCTGTCCGTCTGTCTCTTAGTACTAGAAAGCTGTTATTTGGTATGAATATATATTAGTCACGCCGACAAAGTGGTAAAGGGTCAATCAACTATTTTGTGTCACTCGTTGCTGATTGATGATTTTTAAGTACATATATAAATCTACTAATCATCAGTTTTTGTTGCCATTACAGGTCCATTATTTTATGGGTTTTCATCTTAGCATATTAGAAGTATATATTAAAACCATTTTTCTAAGAAACTATCACTGTTGTCCAGGGGACAGGGGAGACAATAACAAATAAGAAAAAGTTGATTCACCCTAAAATAAAATCTTGAAATACATTTTTTTTTTGGGTACCTCCGCTACACGTAAACTTGGGATGTTTTTAGGGTTCCGAACCCCAAAAGGAAAAAAGGATCCTTTATAGGATCACTTTGTTGTCTGTCTGTCTGTGAACGCGTGGAGGTATTAAGTTGAAATTAATATCAAATAAGTCTGCAATCCCTTGGATCAGTGAAAAAATCAAACATTTAAATCAACGCAATCAAAAGATATGGCCGTTTATGCTGCATATTCAAGGGAATCTCGGGGGAATCAAAACCTATAGGGTACTTCCCGTTGACTTAGAATTATGAAATTTAGCTAGAAGTAATGTCTCAAAGCACAAGTAAAGGCAAAAATCCGAAAACCGTTAATTTGCAGTTACATCACATAAAAAAATAGTCCAATATAAACTGATACGCACTAATACTGGCCATAATTTTTTATGTGGTAACTACAAATTAACGGTTTTAGGATTTTTTCCTTTACTTGTGCTCTGAGACATTGCTTCTTGCTTTTAATGATTCTAAGTCAACGGGAAGTACCCTATAGGTTTTGATTCCTTTGAGATTCCTTTGAATATGCAGCATAAACGGCCGTATCTTTAGATTGCGTTAGCTTATAAGTTTTTGACTTTTTCACAGCTCCAAGGGAAAACTCGAAAAAAGAGGGAAAAATCTTAGAGATTGGATTCCCGTGATTTACGAACTATTTGCATATGTGCCTACAAGTTTGTGCGGAACCCTCGGTGCGCGAGTCCGACTCGCACTTGACCGGCTTTTTGTTTACATCTCGAAAACAATGCGTCAAAGGAAATTTTGTTCTACTACATAATGAAAGCTGATAAATGATAATATTCTCTACAACTTTGATTCTATACACTTTTTATCTTCACCTTGACATTTTTTGGTGACATAAATTGATACGAGTATTAACCTGAAATCTACGGTTGCAGCTGAGAATAGTGAAAATAATGGGCTGTGCTGTGCATCACTAGTTCACTACTGAAATGAAATGTTTAAATTTATCAAAATTAACGAGTAACCTAATTGTTAAATAGTATATTAAAAACTTTATAGAGAACCAAAAGCTAAACCATAGATAATACAGGCCTGTGCTGGGTATAAGCTTGAAAATTGACGGTATTGGTCTATATAGCCAATAATTAGGTGACTCGTTAATTATAAGTAAGATGGGCGGTTGAAACGCTCAAACAATGACCGTTAACACGTTTCATTATGTAGTAGAACAAAATTTCCTATGACGCAACGTTTTCGAGATGTAAGTAAACAAAAAACTAAATACTGGGACCTTCTTTGTGGGGGGCACAAAAACGGTCCCAGTATTTAGTTTTTAGGGCTAGGGCTCACCTCCGAGGGGTGGAGACTTTTAGTATGTTCGTCTCCTAACTAGTCCAAACAAAGTCCCAAAGTCAAGTTTTCTGCTTTTGATCTTTCCATCCACAATCATTCGTTGCTAGAACTACAGGATATTTTTTTATATTCCTATAAATAATAAAGTACAAACATTTTCATCTAGTAATCATATGTACCTTCTTAAGTTCTTACCCTGCGTCAGATCCTGTAATTCTGAGTGGTAGAGAAGATGAATGGGATGGATGGAATTTTCGCTAAGTACGACGAACATTTAGAACTACAGGCTCTGATGCAAGTGACGCTCCCCTTTCATGGTGACAAGAATCATGAGCTTTTAGGTGGATTGCAAATACTTTACCAAGTAAAATTTGCATAAACGTTACCTGAACTTATAGCACGAAAGTCCAATGAGATCCTTAATCCTGGCACTGGCTATAATGCAAATGATCATCGGGTAATTTCTGGCGTTCTCGGGCAAAGTAGTCAAAAAAATCTTGAACATTTTTGACTGCATCCCGGTCTGCGCCGTGCTATCAAACTTGGCATACTCCAAATATTGCCGGTGCGGCAATTCTGGGCACTTCTCCATCTGCTCGGAAAGCAGAGACTTTTGCTTTACGCCTTTTTTAATTTCGATTTTCGCGAACGCCTCTGCCATTTCCTCGTCCGTCAGTTGCGTGGACGAGTCGTCCCACTTTATTACTTTTAATTTAGCTGCCTTGAGCAACGCTTGCTCTTTTTTATCAAGCCATTGCGCGGTGTTCGATCTTTGCCTAAAACAATTATATAAGTATTAAGACGCCATGCCACCGAGAACACGCTGTTGTTGTAATAACAACAGTATATGACATGTAGTGATGATAAATATATCATCACTACACACTATATAAAGTCCTCCACGTCGCCGAGTTTGTTTGTGCTTGTTCGGGCTAATCTCAGAAACTACTGTACGGATTTTCATACGCTTTTCACTAAATAGAGAGAGGAGCTATCTAGAAAATAATTCATGAACATTACAGATAGGTAGGCCGGGGCGGGTCACTAGTTTCTAATTAACCAAAGTTTTTCTTGAAATCAAAGACGGACAATGTGTTGTAATAATTGAATACACAATTTATAGAAGGATATATATATATATATATATATATATATATATATATATATATATATATATATATATATATATATATATATATATATATATATATATATATATATATATATATATAGCTTACAGAGCATGTTTTTTTTTTATTTATTGATTAAAAAAAAAAAGATACAAAAATACTTATTTCAAGCCCATCTGAAGGTTTATGTGAAAACGAATTACAAGCTTATAAAAATTTCTTATAGCATAAAGTATTTATATTTTATATTTATTTATATTTAGAGTCATTCGGGTCAAGATCACGCACTATATTTTCGACGGTCTCAAAGATCTATACAGAATAAGATATCTGACTTGTTAATATATAAAATTGGTAGAATATTTAATATATTTTCATTATTTAGGCAAATTTGCCATCAAGGTTAATTCGTTTGTGCTCAACATATGTACGTTTAAAGTAAAAAAATCCGAATGCGTACTCTTGCCCCCATATGTGGGTAAAATTATGCACGCCTTAGGACAATTAAATAATTTTCGATATTAATTACTAAATCAAGTTTAATCTTAAATCTAGATACCTACTAGAAAGGGAGATCAAAGGAAGGAATCTAAGGATAGTTATAATATAGTAAGATTTTTAGCCTTAATTATTTGTTTGTCTGAGACGAGGTCCCGCTGTGGAGCCTTCCTTACATAATTCCTCGGCATTTTGCTGTGTTCTGAAAGAATAAATTACCTTTAAATAACTTTTAATTTTCCTATGCATTGGGATATAAGTACGCGTGCGTACTTTTAAAGTCGCACTCTTACCCCAATCGGCCAATATATTAAATGATCAGGCACAACACGCATGCTAATTACTGTTTATGAATATGATATACTTACATAAAAACTACAATAAATGAACAATAGAAATATAGTAAACTTACTGGCATAGAATTATCCATTTAACTGCAACACACTTTTCCCTGGCACAAATATCAAACGAAATATCTGCACTACAAGTGTTCGGCGACCTGTCGCGACTAGTATTGATCAGTCGTCGTCTCCCCCCCGTCGGAGATCGGGCTACTGCATACACTTACCCGCCGCGTTCTCTTACCCGAATGACTCTAAGTAAGTAGGTATACATGCTGAACTGAGTCCTATCTGACCTCACACTACAGTGCAACATTACAAAATTTTTGCTATTTTTTCATCTTATATCTGTGCATATTAATTATCTGTATATCTTTATAGTTTAGGTTTTCTGTTGTGAGTTTGAGTTTGTATATATACAGTCACACCACAGGATTGTTAAGGCACTAACTGACATTCTTAATTTGGTTGTCAAATCATACATGGTGTATTACTATAGGAATTTGACAATTTGACAAAATAAAAGACTGTTCGTTAATTTTTACCTATTTGGACCTATCTGAAGAATGACTTTCGCTATTTAATCTCAATACATTTTAATCACACCATGGTGTTCATTGCAGCACAGTGCTAAAATAATTAATAAATAATGATGACGCCGTCTCCAGGCAGATTCACGTTTTCCTTCCCATGGAAATGTGCAGTTTGTAAGCAAACAACACAATGCACCAAACTGTCCGAAGTTCATCCCATTGAGAAATTTTGGGCCCTAATAGAGGGATTTATGTAGGTAATAAAAATCATTCAGCCAATTCTTTAAAAAAAATAAAAGAGACTGGAATCAGGTAGCCAAAACCTTTGGTAAAAGTGTTGTCCAAAACCTTATATGACACATTAAAAGTAAAGTCTGGAAACTTGGCACAGAACTCTAAGTACTTTTTTTATTGTTTTTGGCGATATGATGTATAAATAACAATGTATATAAATAATAAAAAATAAAAAAAACAATAAAGATAAATATTTTCAATTTAATTTCCCTGTATCCATAATTAACAATACAGTCCTTACAACATGTACCTATTAGGCACCAAATAGGCATTTCCTAGGAGGCCGGTCATTAACCCTTTTCAGTAGGTTTTTATTTTTACCCGACTGCCCGAAGGAGGGTTATGTTTTTCGAGTGTATATATGTATGTATATCCATTTCTTTGTGTCGCTCTGCAGCCTAAACGGCTTGACAGATTTTAACATATGAGGTATCATTGGATTTGTTTTAACTGTCGGAGTGACATAGGGAATATAACATTTCGATATGGCGTCTGCGAAAAAAAATGGAGGGGAATAAAAAAAGTATTTTTTATTATAACAATATGGGTACCAAATGAAAGCTAATAATAGTCTATTCCAAATATGCTACCATTTTAATAAAAACTAAAAAAAAGTATGAAATAAAAATTATTTTAAAAATCAAAAAACCTGACTGCTTTAACACATTCAGCGCCAGCTACCCGCTAGTCGGGTACTCTGTTCGTAGGCAGTTTTCGCTACAAAGCGGAAACACGCTAGAATCGGTTTCGAGCGTAGCGCGTAGCACTGCGTGGCAGCGAATGTGTTAAAAAATATCATATCAACTGAAAAGCTAAGAACAAGCCATAATCTAAATAATATAACTTAAATGTTGGAAAAGGTATTGCAGGCGGGGAAAAGCAATCTGTAAATGAAGTTTGTATAATTGCAGTGGGTTCTGTTTAACTGAAAACAGACCAATTAAACAACTCGTCCTTTTATAGTTGTTTAAAAATGTTATATGATAATGTTA
The DNA here is from genome assembly GCA_963241965.1 of Tortrix viridana. NCBI lineage: Eukaryota > Metazoa > Arthropoda > Insecta > Lepidoptera > Tortricidae > Tortrix > Tortrix viridana. Next base: position 42,870,794 of record OY725171.1, read on the forward strand.
AGAGTAAATAATTCCATACCTATGTCCCAATATATCATCATAGCGGATATAACTGCCAGCCAGGTCGTCATCTTCACTGTCTTCCGCTTGAGGATAGGGATCGAATTGTGTGACCAATTCTGGCTCGACTTCTGATATGTTCCCCATGCCATCCCACCCCTTGCTCGTACTGGGGTGGCAAAGCCGCTCACTCCTCAGCCGCTCACGCTCGTCCGCCGCTTTGGTTACAAAAAATTTCGTATAGTCTTCCCCAGCCATCACTATTTCGCACAACCCTGTGTCGTCAGTGATGATGAAGGCGTCTCTGATGAGTTTTAGCAACCAAATCTTGTTGTCGAATGTGGCCATGGTTATTGATATTTTTTATATTAACACAAGACTAATTGCATTTTTAGTGCCCTCGTTCCAATTTTACAATTTTCGCAAATTCAAAACATACAAACACACGAAAGTTCAAAGTCGCCATTCCCAAACAATTAGGTATCTGTATCTGAACCAAACGTAGTGGTTGTTTTGTGAGTGATGGTTATATTCTCTTTGATCCGAATTATCTGACATCTGAATTGTCATATTTTGCATAGACCATGGTTTTGCACTCTTACGGCCGCACTCAGAGACGTCAATTAACTTTTAAGTTCCATTAAATTTGCTGCTGTCACTTTCTTTGCTAGAGCAATAGAATAGGACGCAGCAACTTTGATGAAACTTAAAAATTTATTGACGTATCTGAGTGCGGCAGTTAAACCATTTATACCAGGACGGGCCTTACCCAGACTCCCTTCTGCCGAGGTATAAAATCAAATAAAAAAAATAAAAATCTTGCACGTTTATAAAAACTTAGGTTTTTATAACCCATTTAGGTTTTGATAGTGATGTGAAAATATATCGATATTTTCAGATTCCCAAAATATGAAAATCTGATAGGAAAATGGATTCGGCGACTAGGCAAACAAAATAGAAGGTACAGCAAACTTTGCTCTAAGCATTTTGATGCAAAATCTTTTTGCCGAGCGTGCAAAGAAAAAGACGACATCTTAAACCGGATGCCGTACCTATGTTCTGTTCATTGTACGTATGCCAACATGGATATAAATAAGTTATTTAACATTGGGTAGTATACATTTCGTAGATTATCGTTAATTTGCAAATTTTATATTTTATTTTAGTAGCCGAAGTTAGGTTTTCAATTCGGAAGTGCCACTAAAAGGACATATGGACCAGACAACTTAAACTTACCTTTTAACGAAACGGTTAATGACCTCTTTATAATATTTACCTAAATTACAAGTTTTCAAATTATTGACACCTATTTAAATTTTATTTTATTTTAGGTATCACAGTCAGACTACGGTATACCCTTTCAGTGCGCATGACGCTACATTGGCGCGCGCTCTAGCGAACCTCAGCGCCTGATGTCGCTACATTGGCGTCATGCGATTTACACATTTTTACAGCGTAACCATTTGAATAATTATAGTTTTTTTTTATTTTCAAAATAGCTAATCGATTAATTTACCTGGTATTATGGAATAAAAAAATAAATTTATATTATTTCTATACAATATTACGACTCAAAAGTTTACTATGTAATATTTCAAAATTGTTGTAAGTATTATTTTTTTCAAGTTTACTCCGTAATCACGTTTTGAATTTTGTTCTCAAAAAAATAAGTTTTGGAAATAAAAATGCATATATTAACATTAAAAACATCACGCGCTCCATTGGCGTCATACCGGCGGAGAGGTGCGCTAAGTAATTTGATCAATGTCAAAAAAGTTGTAAGTGCTTACCCTGCTACTTGCATTGAGCTTTATATGTATTGAATGAAAGTCGTTTTTTCCTAATCATATTGCGTGGGGCGGCAACACAGAGTTTATGCAGGTTTAGTATTGACCAAAAACCAAGAACTATTTAGTTTAGGCAAGTTCAAGAATATATTTTTTTATTGTAGGTATATAACATGGATTATAACTACTTATAATATTTGTCTCAGACTGGTTGTCGTCATTGTTACTAAGATTTTGGCAATTTAATTAGAACTTTCGGAGATCTTTTCTGCATTTTGTCTTGACACTCTTGACTAATTTTTACCTGCGGAGAGCAGTGTCGGCTGCTTGACCGGATTTTTCTGCCAACCTATTGTTTTGATGCCTTGTTATTTATTGCTCTCACTGATAAGGGTTATGCTCAGAAGAAGACAGGAATGACGATATTAACTTTTACCTGCGAACCAGCGTGTCCGCTATTTGACGGTATTTTTTTTGCAAGCCTTTTGTTTTGAGGACTTACTTACTTGATAAGGTAGGTATTTAGTAGGGATGTCACCTAAAAAGGTTTAATATCAAAATGCATAACTCATTCGTTATACGAACTCTGTCTGTGAAGCTACGTTATAATGGAAGATTTTTGCAAAACCAATTTGACAAAGTTAAAAAGTGATGTTAACCAGCAGGCCCGGCAGGTCATTCTAAACGTTTCTAGAGTTGAAAGAAGACCCTGGTGCCATAAGGAATATTGATTTTCAACAACCAAGAAAGCTGGCAGCGTTAGTTAGATCGTATTCGGAAGGATTTTTCGGAAACAGGGGTGCCGAATTCACCTAGACAGAAGTACGAGTAATATAAAGATGATTTAATATTTTATGTTAATAATTCAATAGGTATCCTAATTTAACATTTCGATACTAATTATACAATACCGGAATAAAAAAATACCACGCTTTTTATTTTCTCTGTTTCATTACTTTATCGACATTCCTTTTTATGCCTAACGCTACCTGCACTATTGTTGCACGGCCAGCTCCTTAAGGCCGTGCAGGTGTGAAAGAGATAGCACGATTCTGATGATTTATAACCCGACTCGCCACTTAGTTTAGCGGATACTATAGATAGTCGTTTATGTGAGCACAGTCTTGGATTAACCTCAGGATGTAACGAGAAAGCTTCTGTACTGAAATAAAACGAATATATGGGGGGCGTAGATTGACATGACCAAATGATGTCGTATTATATCTGTGAGCATAAGACTATCAGGGGGTACCAAAAATTAGGTATTCACTTTATGCAAATGTTATTGGTTAATGCGCATAATTTATATAGGTAACAGATTCGGCGACAATCGTTTATCGTTAGCCGATTATCGCATAGTTATAAAACGATGCGTAGTTTGTCATAACAAAATAAGAAAAACCGTTAGGACTATTTGCGGCAAATACCCAAATAAGCCAGGGCTTTGCATGGGGAAGTGCTTTGATGATTATCATAAAAATTTAAACAATAATTATTGAACAATAAAATTTAAATTGTTTCACCTACCATTGCTGATTTTTATTAAATAAACCTAATCATAATTAATATTTTAATCATTATATGAATACCTAATAATGTCCTTAGTTTAATATTGTTGGTTTTTTGTATTGAACTGTATAATAAAAACATTGCATTTCTTTTTTTTTTTCACCAAAATATATTAACATTCACTTTATACCTACTTGGTATTGATATTGCTACTATTTATTACCTAACATTTATTTGCATCAAAAGAATAATGTATGTTAGTATAAAACATATTTAGTTCTTGGTTTTCGTAAATTGTGCATAAACTCATCCATTGACGGTTACGAACCCGCCCGCCTGAATGACGCTACATCGGCGCACCCAGTTTGACGTGATTTTTGTTTGTTCTGCGCACTACGCGAGCGCAAGGCGAAAAGGCTCGCGCACTGAAAGAGTTAAAAGGCCACGTGTATCAGAGAACGCAAATTCACTTTTGACGGAATTGGTGGGGTGATTGCTTTATCCTTGGCAATGATTAATAAATAATAAATAATAATAAATATCAGGGGACAATCTCACACAAATTGACCTAGTCCCAAACTAAGCTCTAGGCTTGTACTATGGGTACTAGACAACGATAAACATACTTACTTATATAGAGAAATACATACTTAAATACATAGAAAACATCCATGACTCAGGAACAAATACTCGCGCTCATCACACAAATATTTGTCCATACCGGGATTCGAACCCGGGACCGCTAGCTTCGTAGGCAGGTTCACTACCAACTAGGCTATTAAGGCTATCGATTATTGTATCATTTAAGATTTTAATTTATTGACACCAATTTGAATTATAATTTATTGTAGGGGCCACTGTCAGTTTTCCAATTTCCAATCCAAAGGACTCTTGGAGCATTAAATTTACCTTTGACCGAAACGGTTATTGACCTACTAATTAATAATTAATAATTTGCAATAAATATTGTATGTATAACCAGCTTTTCTTTGCGACTCCGTCCGCGTAGTGTTCATTTTTCGCTTATCCCTCGGGAACTATAAAATTTTCCGGGATAAAAAGTGTATTTTGAGTTAATCTAGGTGATAAACTATCTGTGTGCCAAATTTCATAAAATTGGTCGACCCGTTCTTGAGTTATAAATGGTGTAACTAACACGACTTTGTTTTATATCACTACATAGTATAAAATAAAATAAAGTCACTTCCCTCCGTCTGTCACTTTGTATGTATGCTTAGATTTGTGCTTATAGCTTTTGAGGAGTTCCCTCGATTCCTCATGGATTCCATCGTCAGATTTTGACTTGGTGACAATGAGACAATGACAATGAGACCACCTCGAAAGTATACCCTTTCAAATAAAAAAATAATTTTCAAATTCGGTCCACAAGCGGAGTAATCGCGTAACAAACATACAATTAAAACACGGTCGAATTGAGAACTTCCTCCTTTTTTGAAGTCGGTTAAAAAATCAGCCCTTAAATCATAAAATTACAACTGCGAAATTGAATCGATATCGATATTATTGTCGACTTGGCAACAACACTGGCGTTCACAAATCCTTGTGACAACACGAAGGAAAACGAAAGAATACCTATAAAGACATCTCTTTCTAACTCGTTATGGATACCATAAGTAGAAAAAGGTCAAATATACGTCTTTTGCTCTTTCCTATAGTCTGATTTCTATGCAGGTACATATTCTGTGAGTTTATATGCCCGTCACAGAATAAGTACTTGCGTAGAAATCGGCCTATAAGAAACAACAAAAGGCGTATGTTTGTCATTTTTTTATAAGACCAAACTAACGAGTCCCATTTTGGTGGATCTTACAGCTGAGGATAAAAAATAGTCATACATACGTCTTTTGCTGTTTCTTATAGTCCAGTTTTTATGCCAGTACTTATTCTGTGTGGTAAACGAAGTTACGTCACTGTCAAAGTGACATTTCGGGGGATCTCAAACATAGATATAGTATATACAAGTATAGATTTGCTACCAAGTGCAAGAGAAAAACATATAATGACGTTAAAATATGGGGTTGCCATGATCGTAAAAAAAAACCCTAAAATGTAGTCGGAAACGTTGCAAGTACTCGAATTCCGTAGTGAGTGAGTCGCCATTTTGTCTCACTAACTAAACTTGGCTTAGCAAAAATTAATAGTCCTGACCGGCCACTCTTTTTGTGATAATCTTTCCTATATGAAGTTTTGACAGATTTCAGTGAATTAATTGTTGGTCAATAGGGTAATGCATTTCGGTGTTGCACAAACTTGATTTAGCTTCGTTCATCTGTTTTTATCCCTTACCGTGTATGCCGCCACTGGAGACGAGATGGATGAAAATAAATCAAGCCGTAGTTTATGCAAAGTTAAATGAAAGTTAGTTTTTGTGTTTTGCGGAAACAATGTTGTTCGAAATGTTTTGAACTTACGCGAGTACTTGTGTGGCACCCAATTATTTTTCCCAGTTCCTGCTATCCATTTTTTTACACGTTTCATCCTCTGTCGGAAATCTGGAAATATCAAATTGCTTGAAAGTCCCGAAATATGGGGTACTTTTTAGGGGTTTTTTTTCTATTTGTAGGCGACCCGAAATCGTATTATAAACCGACTGATTTTTTGGACATCAATGCTAAACTGGCTTCTATGATAGATTTATACTACGCAATTTGACCGATTTTCATTGTCGAATGTTTCGAGGTAATTTTGGAAATAAATAACAGATTTTTCCTATTTTATAATTTTTTTTCATGATATAACTAATGATTTAGCTCAGTAACTTGGTTGCTGTAAGATTTGAGAAAGACAAACGTGATCAAAATACAAAAAAACTTGTATTTACGCATAAAATGTAATATCCACTTCTTTTCGTTGACTGTTGCTTATGCAGCCAAACACTGAACACCCAACCATTTTTTAGGCTACACACAAACACTACACATCCGTTAATTTGTCAATTATGTGGTATCAATTATTACATAATCCTCAAAACTTTTTATTTGTTTGGCACTCTTGAGAACAATACCTAATTGTTTTGCTTACTTGAAGTGTGCCTATAACCTGACCATGAAAAAATGCTCGGTCGGTGATAGAGACAAAACATGGTACTCTTTTTATATTTCCTCTTATAGGAATCGCAATAAGGCTATCTTTCTCTATCAAAGCGTGTCAGGCCCTTGATCTCAAAGTACCTACCTATGGGCCATTACACTGTCGATGTTAAAATAACTTAAAATGCTGGAATTTTATAACTAATGACGAGGCGATATGGTCATTGACCAAATGCCTGTCCAAATGGACTAAATGGAAAAAAAAGTATGGGCCAACAAGAAATAAAATAAAGTTATCATTTCGCTCGAACAATGATATTTAAAATAAATTTGAGATATAATTAAAATCGTTATATATTTTTTAAAATTAATAATAATGCTTAACATTATTAATTATCACAGCTAATGAAGCGAGTGACGTCTCACGTTAAGCGGCCCGCAAACTTAATGACCCGCGGGCGTGTCGAGACAGTGATACCAGTGCAATAAATAAATTACGCATACGAAACAATATCTCTCTTTAAATTAATAAAGCGTGTTCTGGTGCCCACACCAGGATGTCGGGTTACTGTACATTAAATAAAAAATGTATGTTAAATTATTTTTAGAAAGTATATTTCTTATAAACGTGCAAAGTATAAATATCTTGAATGCTTCAAATGTTCTTCGTTAACGGCAACACCTTTGTTTACTTTTTTCCGTGGGAATAAATATTAGACAAGCGCATAGACGTAAGCATTGTCATAACAACGTTTGTATCAACGAACCATAGCAACCAACTAACCTGTAGTGTCCAAAGAGAATATAATCACTACGTTTGGTAGTGTCAATAACTGTAACTAAAGTGTATAAGCGGTGTTTATGGTGTTTAAGGTTAGAATTCAGCTATTTTAAAATAAATTTGTTGATAAACAGTATTTAAATTGTGCGTACTCTAGTTTTACACCTGCGTTCTTTCTTTTGGTTTAGGCTACGTCCTACGTAGACGATTCCAAGTGAACGTGATTGCGAAGCGATCCGATGTGGTGATACGCGAATTCTATGCGAAATGGTGCGACGCATTGCATTGTCCTAAGTGCGCGCGAATCGCCTCGCACCATCGCTGCCACCACACAAACGACACCGTGTCGCCGCGTCGCGTTCGCACGTAAATTCATACAAACTGATCGCGTTCGCTTCGCTTCACGTCGCGCCGCACCGCACCGGATCCCGTGTGCGTTTGGTAACGTGGGACACTTCTATAAGTATCGACTTTTTGTTGTTTTCGCGCCGCTTCGCGTTCGTGTTAAGATCGCTCACGTAGGACGCCGAGTTATCTATATATCGACGGGTCTCTGACTCAACCTCGTATATGAAATTTTACAAAATCCGAATAGGTTAGGTGCCAAACTGTTCATCACAACTAACAGCTTTCCCCACGCTCACCCATTGTGTGCGATCCCTTAAGTAGTCATCCAGTAGGTTGAGGGCTTTGCCCCTGATTCCTATTCATTCAAGCTTCTGTATTAAGCAGGGCTGCCAGATTGTATATTTGGATACAAAATTTGTATAATTTGGTTGCCTATTGTATCGTTTTCGTATAATTGACCGCATTGTATAATTAGATACAAAAAAAATATACAAAAAAATCTTTGAGTGAACGTCACAGTCGTCACACTTCGACTAGATATTTGGAGTGAGAGAGAAACATTTTCTTTTTTGTATAATGCTAGTGGATTTTGTATAATTTTAGCAACCTTATCGGTAGAATCAAAACGTTGCACCTGGCAGCCCTGGTATTAAGATGGAGAGAGAGAGACGGTGTCAGAAGCCTTTTTTAAATCAAGGAAAACCCCTATGCACTTTCTTCCTCTATCAATGTTCTCAGCTATTGAAGAAATGAGTGCTTGTACTGCATCTTCTGTGGATATTCCCTGTTGGAAGCCAAATTGTGACTCTGAAATAATTTTGAATTTTTTGAAGTAGGATATAAGCCGAATGTTTATTATTTTTTAATGATTTTGGATATGGCAGATAAGACAGATATTGGCCTGTAGTTATTGACGTCATCTCTCTTTCCACCCTTATACACTGGAGTAACTATAGCTTGATTTAGGGGTGCTGGAAAGGTCCCAAAGCAATAGGCAAAGCATAGGTTAGCAAGATGACTGATTACAGGGACAACAACGGGTCTAGCCAGTTTGAGAAACTTAGTTGGGATGTTATCAGTGCCAGTGGCGCTTCCTGTTTTCAGACTCATGAGGATACCATCCACTTTCGCAGGATCTGTATTAATTAAAACAAAGGATGAGGGATTGCGCTTATCTGTGAATGACGCGTTTCAGGGCACATACGAATACCTACAATTAAGGATATCATTTGCTAAGTTTTTTGCCAATATTGGCAAAATACTTATTTACATGTTCTACAGATTCCCTAGGGGAAGATTGAGCTTTAAGTAATTCTAAATTTGAGCTATTATTTGATTTATGCTGGGTAATTGATTTAATGCTTTTCCAAAGTGCTTTTGGGTTCTTCTACAGGTTCACTACATGTTCAAGTGGTTCCATGTGTAACGTGTTCATCCCGTTTACATGTACTTTGTTGTATTTTTAAACTGAAATCATTAAATATTTCACATAAATCTATGTTTGTTTTGGTTTCGCACTTTGACAGCCAGGTTCATCTGACAGCTGTCACAGATAAAGTTAACAGTAAGTATTTTTGAGCTTGCTTCTTCCATAGATTATTCCAGGCCTCTCGTCGAGTCGCTAGTTCGTTTATAGGTTGACATCTGTCGGTGGTTAAGTTGGTAGTTCTTATAGAATTAAATTGGCATCATGTTCCAATATTCGTTACCATAGATAATTTGTTTTTTTAAAAGGTTTCTGTGGATTTCCTATGGCAAGGTTTTATGCTCTTTCTCTTCGCTCTGAGACTCCATTAAGGATGGTCGATTTTTGAATCGAGCTTAATCGCTCGAAATTTCCAAACAATTTCATTTGTTTTCTTCTGACACACTCCAGAACATTTCCTGCGAATGTGATCGCTGTTTATTTGGTAGCATCGTGGATGCATTTCGTCGGCGTGTTCTTCAATATGGCCCGCCACAAATTTTAAGGAAAAAAACGCTCCCTGAGCGTTTTTTTTTTCAACTTTAATCTTCATGCGGTTTTCGTCGCTTTAACGTCGAACCTTCGGTTTCTCCAGGGATCGCATATTTTTCCACGTGTCGTCATGCATCACGACCGGGAACTTTTCAACATGGCTTAATTTAACTTCTTTTCAATTTCTTCGTCCCTTTTAACATGACGTTAAACTGTAATTTATTATTTACCTTCTAATCGAATACTAGACTCTTAGTTGGGCTAGTAGGTCAATAATGTAACATAGGACTTTTTGCTACTTAGCTAAAACCTATTTGTTTTACTTTAAAACACCTTTAATTTAAACTTTCCACCTGCTTTAGGTTAGGAAGACTTTTGTATTCAATTTGTTTAATTCTGGTTTAGTCCAGTATAATTTCACTTTAGCTTTTCACTTTATTCGTCTAGTTGTCATGACGTTAAAAACCTATTTATTTTGTTGAAGAATTCAAGCATACCTTTTTTACCTGCTTCGAGTTTGAAATACTTATTAAATTAATTTTTTCTTTAATACTGGTTTAGCCCAGTTTAATTAAATTCATTTCCTTTAGTTTTCCACAGGCATATCCTGTAATGAACAATTTTTAATAAGGAAATTTAATTCAGTTTGTTTTGCACACCTTCTTACATCTTAGCGTGACAAGGTTCTATCTAAGGAGTAATTTGCTTATTCTTGGAGCTGTACTAGCTTTATTTGGTACAGCCTTCTTCTGTTTGATGCTTAATGCTTGGTTTAAGATCTATTTAAGTTATTAAGTAGAATAAGGTAACTTTAACTACTTATAAGTAAACTTAACACCTAATGTTTACATTCTGTACTAGTTAGTATTTAAATTTTTACCAATAGAAGCAAGACTATTAGAAAATCTATCTTTTATTTAATTCTCTCCCTCCTTTGAGATTAAAAGGACATTTCTCCACTGAGGATCCGAGGTACTTTTTTATATTTAATATTTATATCAATTAGTGTCCTGGCGCCCGAGATATTCTCATTTTGTTTCCTTTTTATGAATTTGGACATTAATTAAAACTCCATTTAATTTATTAAAAAAATATTTTTTAAAGTCTATAGTTTATGTTGGTTTGTCTCTCTGACATCTCACCATGGACTAAGATTGGTAAACATTTCATTGGCCATTTTTTTTAATAATTACACATCTCTCTCTCCCACACACACATATATTTTTTAAATCATTACACATGTCAATTTAAGTTTTATCTTTTTAATTCCACCTTTTCCCCAATTTAAAAAAACATTTGGGTGGAATGAAATTTTCGAGCAACGAAGAGGTTTAAAAGCTGCTGTGGACAAGCTGCTGTGGAAACTCCACAGTGGAATCCAGGTGAAAAAAGTGTAGGTATTGAAATTTTTTCACTACAAAATCTTGATTGGCATTGGGAAATCCTTTTTCTTTAACATACTGCCGCACTCAGAGATATCAATCATTTTTTAAGTTTAATTAAAGTTGCTGCGTCATATTCTATTGCTATAGCAAAGAAATTGACAGCAACAACTTTAATCAAACTTAAAAGTTAATTGACGTCTCTGAGTGCGGCCGTTAGTCAACAAATTTTAAATGAGCTTCCTTGTTAAGGTTTTTGTTTTTATAGTCTTCGGACTTAATTTTCCAGAGGCACGAATAAGACTGTGTAAGTGTGTACATTGCTAGTAACTCTACTATTCATTCTTTATTCCACGTGCGTATGTCCACCATATTGTAGCGTTCGCGAAAGAATTTTACGTGTAAAGGCAACCTCAAACTACCCGATTGCGCGCACTACTGCTGAGCTCATCGCGCGGTGTAACGAGCCACATAGACATCCGTCCATTTAGTCTGTTAAAAACATACATATAATTACAAATAAAGTAATTGTATAATTATAAACAAATAGCGACATCTATTTTTATATAAAACTTAAAATTATAGGTCAGAATGAAGTTTATTGGTTTGGTAGACTGGAGTAATTAAGGAACAAACAATCATATTACAGTCTATTTAAATAGAGTATCATTAAGTAAATAAAGGAATAGTAAAAACCTTAGACAATTCTAATACGAACTTTTGACACTTTATTAGTTACAGAAATTTCATAACAAATAAAAGGGTTAACTAAGAAATAATTAAATATTATATTGGACTTTTTTTTAATTATCATAAGTAAAACAAATGGAAATCATTAAATCTATTTTAATAAAAAAATACAAAAAGATATTGCAGCGAGCGAGATTTGAACTGTGAGGCGCTGATCGATGGGGGGTTGCGTTGGGCCGCTGGGCCGAGCTGTAGTTAAGAAAGCGGACAAAATAATAGAACACTATACGGTCTAATCAGCTTCGTCATGTAGGTTGATAAGGGTGATATGAAGAAACGGTTGAAATAAAAGAGAGATAGAAGATAAGCTAGTGCGCATGTCCAAATGTGCCCGCAGTGATAAAAGTGATAAATATGAGAAAAGTTCGAGGTGGGGTTAAATAGGCGAGTTCGCGGGTGTTCAAGGCTTTTGATTGATTAGCTTCCAAAGGGGAAGGTGGTGATAGTATTGCATTCGAGTCAAAGGGCTTTATTTACGTAAATGAAAATTTTATTTTTACATTTTGACAATTGTTTTGAATAACTTAATTAGTTTTGGGGTTTCTTAAGTTAATTATAATATGTTCTTGTTGATTAAATTAATATAGATAAAAGTTAAAGTTTAGAATCTTAGTAAATTAGTAACGTTTACTATCTTGATATTTTGATATTAAGGAATTTGTTTTGGGTTTTAACCTAATAATGTGAAGTGAATATAAATTAGTTTTGTGGGATTTGCCATTAAGTTTCAAGTCAGTTAAGTTATTTAATATTAATTTGAATATTTAGAAGGGAGTAGGGAAGCTAATCAGTTTACTTTTCTTCATACAACAGGGCGATTTAGCTGTGATAAAGTTCTTAACGTTGCAAATAAATTTTAAAAGGGGCTTTGATAAATCACGAGTTTAAAAGAGCTGTTTTGGGTGATTAGCAAGTATTGTACGCCGGTGGCGTTGATATTTCAGTCATTTAAAATGTTCACTCGATGGTTCGGGAATGAATTTCTAAGGGGAGAATTTAATAATTCAGTCAGCTGACAAATTCGTTAAGACTTCTTCACCATGACACGAGTTTTTTAACTATGAACCGTGTTCGTGGCAATACAAATAAGCCTAGCGGTGGTAAATTTATTTGAATTGAAGCTAAATTCTCGGGTAGCCGAGGTTTTTTCATGGCGAACATAAGACATGAGAAAATGCTATCTCACAGAGCAAAAGTCCAACAGAGGTTAAAGCTAAGGAAGGCTCCAGAACATAAGTTTAGTAAGCGGGCTACACCAAATTCCAAAGCCCTCTGAATTGCTTTGTGATCCCCATAAAATAATATATTTATATGTAATGAGGAAAACCTATGTACATAATAGGGCGTTCCAACCTCAATCTGGCTATTTTAGTCCGAGGAAGGAACATTACACCAGGTTTAGATAGTCACCCTTAGGCTTACCTGACCTAACGATACAGCTAGTTAAGAAAACGCAATTAAGTTAAATGTGGACCGGTCCTAGTATTGAAATTATTTAGAAGCTGATAGGGTTAGGTACACATAATAAACAAAGTTTTGGAATAAACAACACTAATTCATAAATTCCAAAACTTGTTAAAAAAAACTCATAATTAATAAGATGTATTTCATCTTGAAGGAATAATTAGGGAAAATCTTCATTAACTATCAGGATAATTATCCTTTTCTCGACATTAACCTTTTACCTTTATTTAACTTTCTACTTCGGAAAGCTTGTCAGTTCATTTCTGAAGTATGTAATCGAATCGACGGAATCTGATAAACAATATTTAAAATAAAATGATACTATAAATATGAAATATCTAGTTAAAAATATTACAAAATAAAACTAGATGGCCTACAAGAAACAAGAAACCTATATTCTAGTTAACAACAGAATAAAACAAAATTGGAATATAGAAGTTAATCATATTATTATAAATATATATTCTAGCTAAACATTAAATAAAATAAAGCTAGAGATATATAGAAAATATTATATTTGATCATATTCCTGGATCTTGAATTAAACAAGATGCTGTAAATACTATAAGCAATATAAAACCAACATAAAGTGGCTTTATTGAATTACATACTTAATTCATCATACCATGAAAACTATCATGAGGTTTCAATCTATCTATAAGACGAAACCACGTCTTGTTTCTTACCACATTGACAATATACAATCAATGAAGAAACATAGAGAAAGTTGAATATTTCATAATGGATACATATAATGCTGGATCTAAAACATGATCGACGCATTAAAACTCTATTAATGTTAGAATGGAGTCACTTATGTAATGATAATAATATTACAGATATGAATATTAGCATATTAATGAGAGATTCTAAAGGGAATTATGAATCGAATATTAATATTTTTTTGTGTCCTCTTTTATTACCAAATTAGACAAACAAACTAACAGACATACTTATGACTTGTTCGAGAATTAGTAAATACTTTTTTTTTTGGGCAAGAAATCTGACCAAGTCTAAGGACGGAGATTATTGTTCGTTGGCGGGGTGGGGCCAGCGAATCTTCCTAATTTAGGAAGGCCAATAAAAGCTAACAAGGCCAATTCAAGCTAATAAAGCTTCAATAAACAAAATCACATTAACATAATATTCTAGGAATTTAAGACGGGATTTTAATTCTAAGCAGTCACTAGTATTAAGATAATAAAGGGAAATAATAAACCATAATTTACAATCAAGCAACAATTTCTCCAACAAAAAGCTAAACTAAAATTGATAATCTATTGTCCATTGTAATTCCATTATTGTATTATAGGATAAATAATTATCAATCTAGATTTAAATAGGTAGTAAAATGAAGTTATTAGATGGTTATTCATGTCTAGTTATCCAAAGTAAGTAATTAATTAAAGCGAAGATTTAAAGAATTTTGAGTTACTATAGGTTCACAACGATTCGGTCCATTTTGTTATTATCTAGACGATCACCAGCCAAAATTAGTATTCATTTGTTAACAGGAAGTTAATTGCATGCTAAGCCCATTTTGTTTGATTTCATTTATTCATAGATTACTCAAGTAAACCAAGGGGATAAGCTAGTATAATTAGGAGATTAGAGGTTAAAGTATATAGATAAAGGGGGGGTGTTTACAATTGGTTCGCGTGACCATGATATGAGTGAATTCTTTATGTATGTAGGCTAGGACTCTTTTTACAATTGGCGGCCGCGATCAGGATTCTGGAATTAGATTTATTTATTAAAATGGTTGCCATGGAAACCAAGAATTATCAGTAACAGTCGTTGTTTGTTATTAGATATTATTAATTTACATAGAAAAATTGGTTCTTAGTGAGCCCAATTGTTGTCAGTGAAGATGGAGGTCTTTGTTTTAATTAATTACTTACATTTTGGTTGTAAACAGTTATTTGATTATTAATCGGGTTACAGTTTTATAATTGAAGGCAGGGAAAAGTTATTTAATCAATAATGATAATTAATAACTTTATAAATAACAAATTATGATATTGTTTACATATACTTTATGTTTACTGATATCTAAAAGTATAATGGTTTAAGGCAGGCGGGATAACTAAACTGAAAAGTGTAAAATTTATTGATTTCTAAGTGGAATTATTGTTGCTGAATAAATATAAATACAAGCAGAATATCCACTCATTTAATATTAAAGTTAAAAGTTGTATAAACTAAGGCAGGTGAAGTAAACAACGAAATTTGTATTAATTTAATGTAGAAATGACGGATACAAAAATCTAAATTAAGTTACAGATTTTTCAATTAATAGTCTGAGTCAGTATAATATCAGCATTAACACGAAGGCCGTCAGGATTTGTTGTTTATCTGGGACTCTTGTAATTCTTGAAAGCTGAAATAGAAACAAAAAATATAAATTTCAGAAACTGATAAGTCAAATACCTAGAAACTTTTAAGAGGGAAAAACTAGTTTATAGTTGGTTGGTTGATATTCAGTAGTATTG
This sequence comes from Tortrix viridana, assembly GCA_963241965.1. Taxonomy (NCBI): domain Eukaryota; kingdom Metazoa; phylum Arthropoda; class Insecta; order Lepidoptera; family Tortricidae; genus Tortrix; species Tortrix viridana. Next base: position 42,886,314 of record OY725171.1, read on the forward strand.
TTAATAACAACAAACTTGATTTAATTTTATTCAACAGTATTTAAAAGTCTAATAACAATGAGCCAAATCTATAAATCTATTTTGACAAAAGTTTGAGTTTTGAAACATAAAAACAAACATAATATTACCTGTATGTTTCTTCTGAGACTTTATTGTTGTTTGAAGAAATAAAGTATCATTATTTCGTATGTAGTTTCGGAGAAGTACAATCTTATTGTAAAATTTTCAGTCACTAGTTATTGCTTCACTTTTGATTGCACATACTGTTTTGAATGTTAATCTAAAAAGAAAAAACGACAAGGATTAATATTAGTTATAAAACAAATCATATAGGTAGACATAACATCAATACGTTTCTATAGTTTTGTTATAATCGGGCTTTTAACAGGTGAAATTGAAAGTTGTCAATTACGATATATAAAAATCTAATGAAAATCGGTTAAGTTGTCATAAAAAGTAAATAAGGATTAGATGTTATGAACTAGACAAGTAACTAGAATAACTAATTATGAATTACAAAGAAAATCAAAGAAATAGTAAACTAATAGTTACCTTGTAGTTTTGTTTAGAATTCATGATTCATCATGATTCATAGTAAGAGCGGTCATATTGCTTTGATGATGATAACGGAGATGGGTCCCAAGTATTTATAATAGAAAATACTTTACATTTAGTATCAAGTCTGGGAACATTCGCCGTGTTTATGTTATAATTTGTAGATCACGAAATTTATAGGTTATGACATTATAGAACGAATTGTTACATTGTTGTTGGTTTTAAAATTGTTCCGAAGGGCTAGGCCAAAGTCATCAATCCATACAGCCTAGACCTTAAATTGAATTTGGTAATATTACATCAGAAAGTTTAGTGTTGCTATAACAAAATTATATTCCGATTCATAAGAGATATCGATTTATAAGAATAGTCGATGTGACATTTTCATTATTTATGTAAGAGATATTTTAGAATATCAAGTTTGAATAATGGAAACCTAATCAGATTGATAAAAGATAATAATTGTAATATGGTTGTGGAACAAAACGCGGAATGTTCAGATATTGTTTGAAACAGATTAATCGTTAATAGCTATCGACTAAAGACTTGACATTTATCTATCGACTTAGTTTATCGATTATTATTGGTATTGGTAGAGTGTAATGTTTAAAGTAAATCTAGGTACTAGAATAAATGAAATGGGATTTCATTATTAACGTTCATAAATAAGTTGGTATTTTAAAAAAAAGAGAGAGTGAACCAAAGTAAACAATCGATACAAAATAATACTTTTGGTTAGATAACAAAACGATGAGTTTAATTTTCATTTCTTAATAGAGATAATTAGTGATTTCACTTTCGTTACCTAGGTATGTCAAATGTGGATGAAATAGTATGACAATTTTTGTTGTCAACCATAAAAATTAGGATTCGATAGAAATTATCATCTAAATATCGGAAAATGAAACAAAAGACGGTATTTGCATTTAACTTTTATTTTTATCATCATCATTTATAATTTCTTCATTTTTTCACTACGAACGCTAAACGCTAAAAGGAAACAGATGAAATATGCGGGATTCCACACGCTCAGTGAAACTGTACCTTAACCCTAATCTGTGACTAGTTACGATGATTCAAAATATACACTTGCGATTATAAGTTCAACTATACATTTTCAATATGTCTTATAGCAGGAAACGTAAAGTCAGGGATAGCTAAACATTAAACAATTCATAATTATTGGGCAAAAGATAAAAGAAATAGAAAGAGACGATCTTAGTCACTATCTCAACTTTGTAAACTTATCATTTTATAATCTTAACATAACACTAGCATGAAGTGAAATAGAAGTTTGTCAACATAGTATACTTAAATGTCAAAAATTGTAACAATAAACAAATTTTTATAAATTAAATAAGACGGTCTAATCTTTAGAAAACAGAGCGAATTATGCTTTTCTATTTCAATTAGGTTAAATTCAAGGAAAACTTAAGTTATACATTGTTTAATTCAAAATTAGTTTATAACAAACAAAGAAGGGTAATTAGTAGAGACAGTTTAACGAGACGTTTGAATGTTTGTCAAACTAAACAAGGTGCACTTCACTTTTTATCACTTCACTTGGCAATTTAGAGCAGATGGTTGACTTTATAGCCGGTTTCTTGGGGTTGACGTTGTAAAGTTGCTTATGTGATGAGTTTCGTTCATTGTTATTTTCTTATAAACATTTTGCCGTCATAAGACATAAGTCCAACAGGCAGATGTTCAGTAATATGATGTTAGTATGTGTATTCCTTCTTCAACAACAAAGAGAGAATCTGAAACAAAACAGATAAATCAATTTAGTAATAAAGTCGACATGTACGTATTGGTTATCAAAAGTCATTTTCAACATTGACTATTTTATTGAAAGGAATAAGTTATTAGGATATTCTAAACATGTTTAACATTAAATGTTATTAATTTGAGTGAATGAGTTAATTCAAATACATTCTAATATCATAAATAGTTGACATTAGGAAAACTTACTTGAAGAGATTAGCCGTGCTGTCCAATGCAATGACTCGTTCTAATCGTTAACGATTCTTAGTGCGTATTAAAAGCTGTGTATGCGAGGTACCAGTTAAAACAGATATCCATTTTCCTTTTTACTGCTTGTTATTGATAATAATAACCAATGACAGGTTATAATTTCAAGTTATAATTCTAGTGTTGACCGTTCCACAGATTACCAAGAGACAAGTCAGGCGATGTCCGTCCCACAGATTATAAAGATATGTCAAATGCATACAAGATAAAATATGACAAATCTAGTATAATTGTTTATGTTACAACCATTATATTTTGAACATTCTAAATGAATAAGAATTTTGTGATACGGATTCACAAATTTTAACGTGTCAATCATTGTTTTGATCAGTTTTATTGATGGAGAATCGAAGTGTGTTGTCAATTTTGATACCAGTTAATTATCATTGTTCTGAACTATTAAATTCGTTGACGTATTAAAACTATTTTACTTAATATTATTAATGCGTAAAGGGAAACTAAATATCTGACGTCTTTACTTACATTAAAAAAACGGTTAATTTTACAAAGTTTCTTTTCTATAGATTTAGTGACGTGTCAACAGTCTCTTAATAAGGACTCTTCACACTGCCTGATAGTACACGATCATTATAATAGATATTATGAAGGTGTCCTACCGGGATAACAGTAGAAAGTCAAGTTTGTCATAGTAGGTTTAATACCATACACATACGCAGCGTCGGAGAGTGTTAGCGGCTGGTGGCTTGCGCGCGCAGCCCGGCGAGAGCGACGAGCGCTCGTGTCGAAGGTCACGCAGTGAACAGGGACGTACTTTAACCAGGGCCGTATTTCAGAAATTCGGGTGGTTACAAATTAGCAATAAATATTACATTTTCTAATTAAAGAGATTTAAAATATAAAAAATTAATTAAGGCTACGCCACAATACAATTGAGTTTGTAAAAAAAAAAAACAAAGATATTTATTTATTGAAGTATCAAAATTAAGATGAATCATAATTTTTATTTTTGGGGCACTTAACAAATAAATAATTATTGATAGTAATAGAGTAAAATATTTAAAAAAAAATGTACGAACACATTGGAGATATGTTAAAAATTTAAAATTTTGCTAACAAAAAAATAAAAAAAGTCAAATTAACGTATAGTGAAATGGATTTTATTTGGGCGAATGACTGTTGTAATAAGGTGAATTTGGGATGTTGGTTTTGCATTTGATTAGAATTCTAAAATTTTTGTTTAAAGGTAAAGATTCAGTTTATCATAATAAATTAACCAGACTGTGTTTGTATAAAAATGTATTTTAGGTTAGAACTGGCGCGAAAGGTTACAGTCGACATGAAAAGTTATGAACGGTAAAACTGAATGAGTAAAATTTTCTTAAGTACTTAATTTTAATGAATCTATAGAGAGGGGTTTAACTTTGAATACATTTCATAAACAACAGACTGGGTTTATTAATAATACACCTGGAGACACAACATTTTACAAACAGTTTGTTAGAAGAAAAGACTTGAGAGTTAGGTTAAAAGAAAGATTTCATGTACAAAAAAATTTGTATATGACAATCAGTCAGCTTTTAAGCAACTTCTAACAAACCCATACTCAACTAGCAGCCAATTCTAAGTCTCCATACACTACACATTCGCCAGGTTTAAATTGTGTTCAGAGTGAGGAATAATGTGTTGATAGAATGAAATGTTATGCAATGTTATGATCATTTTGACGTCTAAAGATTTGCGTTTGATTTTGAGTAGTATAATCAAGAACTTCAAGTCAAATCATACATACAAAAGATTCGTTATTGAACAATTGATTATAAATTGTTAGAAATTGAGAGAACCCACAATTCTCTTCTTCGCAGAAAAGAACGAAATCTCAAATGCCATAATATTTCATGACAGAACATTTGAAATTGACAAATTTGATCTCATTTCTGTTTGCAGTTTGAATAGGTATAAATCCACACAACACCGAGAACAAGAAGGGTTTGATATTAATGAATTTGAGTGTTAAAAATTTAAAAAAAAAAAAATTGCAGATTGGTTGAAATCTCTTCAGATGCTAAGCTAGAGTTTCATTATCATCTTTAAGATTTCAAAAGGCAGGACTGTAACGAGCCACATAGACATCCGTCCATTTAGTCTGTTAAAAACATACATATAATTACAAATAAAGTAATTGTATAATTATAAACAAATAGCGACATCTATTTTTATATAAAACTTAAAATTATAGGTCAGAATGAAGTTTATTGGTTTGGTAGACTGGAGTAATTAAGGAACAAACAATCATATTACAGTCTATTTAAATAGAGTATCATTAAGTAAATAAAGGAATAGTAAAAACCTTAGACAATTCTAATACGAACTTTTGACACTTTATTAGTTACAGAAATTTCATAACAAATAAAAGGGTTAACTAAGAAATAATTAAATATTATATTGGACTTTTTTTTAATTATCATAAGTAAAACAAATGGAAATCATTAAATCTATTTTAATAAAAAAATACAAAAAGATATTGCAGCGAGCGAGATTTGAACTGTGAGGCGCTGATCGATGGGGGGTTGCGTTGGGCCGCTGGGCCGAGCTGTAGTTAAGAAAGCGGACAAAATAATAGAACACTATACGGTCTAATCAGCTTCGTCATGTAGGTTGATAAGGGTGATATGAAGAAACGGTTGAAATAAAAGAGAGATAGAAGATAAGCTAGTGCGCATGTCCAAATGTGCCCGCAGTGATAAAAGTGATAAATATGAGAAAAGTTCGAGGTGGGGTTAAATAGGCGAGTTCGCGGGTGTTCAAGGCTTTTGATTGATTAGCTTCCAAAGGGGAAGGTGGTGATAGTATTGCATTCGAGTCAAAGGGCTTTATTTACGTAAATGAAAATTTTATTTTTACATTTTGACAATTGTTTTGAATAACTTAATTAGTTTTGGGGTTTCTTAAGTTAATTATAATATGTTCTTGTTGATTAAATTAATATAGATAAAAGTTAAAGTTTAGAATCTTAGTAAATTAGTAACGTTTACTATCTTGATATTTTGATATTAAGGAATTTGTTTTGGGTTTTAACCTAATAATGTGAAGTGAATATAAATTAGTTTTGTGGGATTTGCCATTAAGTTTCAAGTCAGTTAAGTTATTTAATATTAATTTGAATATTTAGAAGGGAGTAGGGAAGCTAATCAGTTTACTTTTCTTCATACAACAGGGCGATTTAGCTGTGATAAAGTTCTTAACGTTGCAAATAAATTTTAAAAGGGGCTTTGATAAATCACGAGTTTAAAAGAGCTGTTTTGGGTGATTAGCAAGTATTGTACGCCGGTGGCGTTGATATTTCAGTCATTTAAAATGTTCACTCGATGGTTCGGGAATGAATTTCTAAGGGGAGAATTTAATAATTCAGTCAGCTGACAAATTCGTTAAGACTTCTTCACCATGACACGAGTTTTTTAACTATGAACCGTGTTCGTGGCAATACAAATAAGCCTAGCGGTGGTAAATTTATTTGAATTGAAGCTAAATTCTCGGGTAGCCGAGGTTTTTTCATGGCGAACATAAGACATGAGAAAATGCTATCTCACAGAGCAAAAGTCCAACAGAGGTTAAAGCTAAGGAAGGCTCCAGAACATAAGTTTAGTAAGCGGGCTACACCAAATTCCAAAGCCCTCTGAATTGCTTTGTGATCCCCATAAAATAATATATTTATATGTAATGAGGAAAACCTATGTACATAATAGGGCGTTCCAACCTCAATCTGGCTATTTTAGTCCGAGGAAGGAACATTACACCAGGTTTAGATAGTCACCCTTAGGCTTACCTGACCTAACGATACAGCTAGTTAAGAAAACGCAATTAAGTTAAATGTGGACCGGTCCTAGTATTGAAATTATTTAGAAGCTGATAGGGTTAGGTACACATAATAAACAAAGTTTTGGAATAAACAACACTAATTCATAAATTCCAAAACTTGTTAAAAAAAACTCATAATTAATAAGATGTATTTCATCTTGAAGGAATAATTAGGGAAAATCTTCATTAACTATCAGGATAATTATCCTTTTCTCGACATTAACCTTTTACCTTTATTTAACTTTCTACTTCGGAAAGCTTGTCAGTTCATTTCTGAAGTATGTAATCGAATCGACGGAATCTGATAAACAATATTTAAAATAAAATGATACTATAAATATGAAATATCTAGTTAAAAATATTACAAAATAAAACTAGATGGCCTACAAGAAACAAGAAACCTATATTCTAGTTAACAACAGAATAAAACAAAATTGGAATATAGAAGTTAATCATATTATTATAAATATATATTCTAGCTAAACATTAAATAAAATAAAGCTAGAGATATATAGAAAATATTATATTTGATCATATTCCTGGATCTTGAATTAAACAAGATGCTGTAAATACTATAAGCAATATAAAACCAACATAAAGTGGCTTTATTGAATTACATACTTAATTCATCATACCATGAAAACTATCATGAGGTTTCAATCTATCTATAAGACGAAACCACGTCTTGTTTCTTACCACATTGACAATATACAATCAATGAAGAAACATAGAGAAAGTTGAATATTTCATAATGGATACATATAATGCTGGATCTAAAACATGATCGACGCATTAAAACTCTATTAATGTTAGAATGGAGTCACTTATGTAATGATAATAATATTACAGATATGAATATTAGCATATTAATGAGAGATTCTAAAGGGAATTATGAATCGAATATTAATATTTTTTTGTGTCCTCTTTTATTACCAAATTAGACAAACAAACTAACAGACATACTTATGACTTGTTCGAGAATTAGTAAATACTTTTTTTTTTGGGCAAGAAATCTGACCAAGTCTAAGGACGGAGATTATTGTTCGTTGGCGGGGTGGGGCCAGCGAATCTTCCTAATTTAGGAAGGCCAATAAAAGCTAACAAGGCCAATTCAAGCTAATAAAGCTTCAATAAACAAAATCACATTAACATAATATTCTAGGAATTTAAGACGGGATTTTAATTCTAAGCAGTCACTAGTATTAAGATAATAAAGGGAAATAATAAACCATAATTTACAATCAAGCAACAATTTCTCCAACAAAAAGCTAAACTAAAATTGATAATCTATTGTCCATTGTAATTCCATTATTGTATTATAGGATAAATAATTATCAATCTAGATTTAAATAGGTAGTAAAATGAAGTTATTAGATGGTTATTCATGTCTAGTTATCCAAAGTAAGTAATTAATTAAAGCGAAGATTTAAAGAATTTTGAGTTACTATAGGTTCACAACGATTCGGTCCATTTTGTTATTATCTAGACGATCACCAGCCAAAATTAGTATTCATTTGTTAACAGGAAGTTAATTGCATGCTAAGCCCATTTTGTTTGATTTCATTTATTCATAGATTACTCAAGTAAACCAAGGGGATAAGCTAGTATAATTAGGAGATTAGAGGTTAAAGTATATAGATAAAGGGGGGGTGTTTACAATTGGTTCGCGTGACCATGATATGAGTGAATTCTTTATGTATGTAGGCTAGGACTCTTTACAGCGGTCTGGTCTACCCCTTCCCCTTCCGACATCTTTACACGCGTATTCTTTCGCACACGATTACCTGTTTCACGCGCGATAGAACGCCTGTGTAAAGTCCGCTATTACCGAAGCCGAATTGCACGACAGAATTTTGAATGCTGTGCAAGACATCAAAAATAACCCAGGAATGATTCGACGGGCTACGCAGCAGATTCAAGCTCGGGCCACATTGTGCCTTCAAGAAAGAGAAGGTCATTTTGAACACCTTATACAGGGAACGCCCTTTACAACAGTAGCATAAGTTTCTTTTTTAGTAAATTGGTTTGAGATATTGTGAATTTGTGACTTTTAATTCAAAAGTAAGCTTTTATTTGCACAATTTTTAGAATAACTTTATCTAAGAGTAGAATACAATTCAAAAACGTTTTTAGGATTAAAATTAAGTGAGGAATAATAACAAGCATAAAAAAACGGTAGCAACATTTGCAATTTCCGTAAAATACCGACATTTTTGTAGCCATTTTTCAACAACAAAAATAAAGTATGCAGATTTTTCGGGCCCACTTGTTGTCCTGCCCGGCCTGCCCACAGCACTGTACTGAAGAAGACCTCCGAGTTGCAACAGATAGGGTGATCAGCACCGCTGCCTTCTGGGGGCGCGAATTATCTAAACCATGGACACGAGAAGAAGATCTGTGAGTTTCGTTTTGGTTCTGATGTGTTTGCTTGGTTCTTCTATTGTTATCGGCGTTTAATGATATTCGTTTCCCTAAGTAAATATAGTGATCCACATATTCTATCTCTTCGTTCGATACACATACTCTGGGGTAAAAAATATTTGTCATAATTTTTTTGGTTTTTGAGAAGTTCATCTCTAATACCAATTTAATGCTCTCCTTGTTTACCTATAGCAGTAAACATCAAATTGTCAAGCTCTCTTTGTTATCTGAAAATAGCGCTATATCATCGGCGAATCTGAGATGACTTAAGCGGTTTTTAAATATTTTAATCATGTAATCCCTGTTTGGCCCCAGTCGAGTTGATGGAAGATGTTCTAGAGTATACTGAGATGAACAACTTGGGTGATATTGGGTCGCCCAGCCTGACTCCTCTGCCGATTACAAATTCGCTCCCTCTGTCCTCTAACTTTACTCTACTTTTGCTGTTGTTATAGATGTCCGTAAAATGTTAATTTTTCGTGTATCTTGCAGTCTTTTAGGGCCTTCCAAATGACGTTGTGGGAAATGCTGTCCAAAGTCTTGTTGTAATCGATGAATGCTATAGAGAGTGACTTGTAAAATTCTTAGTATACTTATTTCTATTATTTATTCCATTGTGTGAATATGGTCGATAGTTGAGAATCCTGAAGAAATCCAACTTGTTCTATTGGTTGGCAATCATCAATTTGGTTTGTGATGCTGTTTAAGATCAGTGACGTGAAGAGCTTGTAGATGCTAGAGATAAGAGACTGATTGCTCGATAGTTTGTAACATTTTCAGGATCTCCCTTTTTGTATAGGATGGTGATGTCTGATGTGTGCCTCTGTTTAGGCGTTTTTTCTGCCTCTAGTACCATGTTTAATAATTTGGTAAGTAGTGTTATTAGAAGTTGTGCTCCCATTTTTAAGTGTTCGTTGATGATTCCATCCGGTCCTGGGCCTTTTTCTTACTACAGGTTTTTTATCTGTTTTAAGACTTCTTCTTCAAACGGAAATATATGCTGTCATCTGGAGTGTTTTGAGTGACCGTTGTTTCAGTTGGTATACTTTCACTTTTTGCTTCATCTCGACACGCGACAGCGTGTCAAGCCAAGTTCAAGCCAAGAAAAAGGAACTGGCGACGCCGTCATTTTCATGATTTCGATTGACGTTAATAGTTTGTGAATTTTACTGTTAAATGTTTACAGATTTCATCCAAATTTCAATAAATACTAAAACAGTTCTAACAATTTATTATAAAAATTGAATGCAAAAACGAAACGCCATTGTTGATATCCATATTATCCATATTGAGCGTAACCATGGTAAAATTGGTAACCAATAAAAAGTCGATGAATCATCGTTTCTTAGTGATTTAATAAAAATGTAATTTTAAATACATTATTCGTCTCGAAACTAATTTTGTTTATAATTACGTCATTTCAATTGTTATTAAAACATTTCTAACCATTTAATATACAAATTAAGAAGTCAAGACTGATATCCGGAATTACCGTAACCATGGTAATAACAATGCTATAATGGTAATAAAAAAACAGTTATTACTATGGCAAAGCTCATTATAGTTAGAACAGTTTTCACGCTTTGGTTACACTACACTATATTAGCGGTTTATAGTACGCGAGTAGAAAAAAGTTGAATAAGGGTTTGTAGAGCATGTACCGTTAAACAAATACCAAAATTCAATCTTTTATTACTCTTAAATTTTTAATCATTCCATTTGCAATTTGACATCATTAGCACCAAAAGTTCGACCCCTGATAATTATTTACAGTTTTAATACTTTGGTGTGTTAAAAATATAATTAGATAAATAAACAATTTATCTTCGAATAATTTATTAAACAAAAACAATCAAATTACTAATCAATTTAGAAGTAGAAGTATCATAAAACAATCATACGAGACTGTAGTTTCCGATTGCCAGCATACTACGCCTCAGGTCCTGGACACAGTCGTAGTATGAGCGATATGGTGGTTGAAGAGTGGCATCATAAAGTTTGAGTACTTCCACCAGCTTCTTGATGGCTTCACCGTAGTTGCCTTCCTCCATGGCTCCTTTGGCGAGACGATACAACATGTCTGTGTCCTGTGGAGACAGCACTATTTAATATTTATTTAATTAACTACCAGTTGACTTCCGTGACCTTCATCTGTGGGATTCACTCACTATTCTGTCAGAAACGTTCACAGAAGTGTGCATAACAACTGTGAACTAACCATAGTTTCATCAGAATCGGATATATTGTTTATGTACAGGAAGAATAAGGGAAAATCAAAAAGAACCTTTCTTTTAATTTAGAAGAAGGATGATCATTATTCATCAGACTTATCCAGAATATTCTTATTGTGTAAATTCGTTTAGGTGTATTGGCTCAGGACCATAAAACACATTTTCCCTAAAAGTGCACGTTCTCAAAAGGAGCACTTTTTCAAAAAGAGCTCTTTCTCAGAAAGTACACCTCTCAGTGTGTACTAGATATGAGCGACGCGCCGGCGCGCCGCCGCCGCCGCGAAAAGGTATAGTTGAATTTATTTAAAATGTCGGAATCCACTTGAGAGCTTATCTTCCAATGAATGGCTTTGTTATCTATTGTGAAGCCCGACCGCTAATTAGCAGTGCAAAATGAAACGCACAAATAACAAAAGATTTCATATGAATAGCAACTTTACCGCTTAAAGAAGAAGGTTCAAATTGCAATGGCAACGCATTCGAGATAGTACTATACATATGTATACATTGTATACATTGTGGGAGAGTGTTCTAATTGGGAAAATGTAAGTTTTGGGTATATACTTACTTTTAGGGAAAGTGTGTTTTATGATCTTGAGCCGTTGTATTCAGTAGCCATAGGACAATTAAGGCTCATTTTCATTGGTTGTTAGCCCGCATGCTAGTAGTAGTACATTGCGTCGTTACAATAGCTCTCGCCTCAAACGTGAAAACCAACTCGTCAATGGATTGCTAGCACGCGGGCTCCAATAAAAATGAGCCTTTATGATATGGTTATAGTAAGTTGATTAACTTCGTAGACCTAGAATTATTGAAATAAACCTGGAAGTATCCGAATGAGACAATACATCTATACTAATAGGGAAAATGAATTAATTATTATTTCTGCTTTATTAAAAAGTCATTCATGTAACAAACAGTAGAGAAAAAATATTTTTCGAATAACTATAAAAATAACCATGATATATGCCTGTTAATATTTGTTTTTATCTCTTTCTAGCAAAACAGAATGTAATATGAAGTTTATACGGCCGTAGTGCCCGCTGACGTCACAGTACATGTCTGATCTCATTGTCTAATTCGTATTTTCGGCCGATTTAAATTTTAATTTCACTTTTTGCCATCTCTTAGGTATTTTCATATTTTGTTAAGTAATGCGATAAAAAAAATTGTGCATATTCCCAATATAATATTATAGAGAGGAAAAGATTTGTTTGTTTGTTATAGAGTTTCAAAAACTACTTAACTGATTTTAAAAATTCTTTCACCTATAGAAAGCTACATTGTTAGCGAGTAACATGGGCTGTATTTTATTTTCAAAAGAATTAGAGATACCTACGAAAATTACAACAATGTAATTCAAGGTATCAAACCTCTTATAAAAATCACTATTTGGCGTGCGCTGCGAAAACTATCGTTGATACTTATATAAAATTTAATACTGTACTATATGGTTATAGTACTACTCATCATTACCCACAAAATATCCGTGATTATATGTCTATTATAGTTAAGTCACAATAACCATTTTTAGTTGTTGATAAACTCTGAAACCACTGAACTGATTATAATAATTCGTTCACCATTAGAAAACTACAGTCTCCAGAAGTAACATCCCTACTAATTAAATGCGAAACTAACTCTGTATGTATGTATGTTACCTCTTCACGCTTATACCGCTGAACCGATTGAGATGAAATTTGGTATGGAGATAGTTCGAGTCCCGGGGATGGGCATAGTCGACAGAGTCGCGGGCAAAAGCTAGTAGGCTATATTTTAACTTATTTTACGGAAGCGAAGTGAGGGCGGAAAGCTAGTACTTAATTAGTATATTTGTGCTACAGATTAGCTACAGCAATAACTCCCGTATAAATAGTCATTACTTGACTAAAAGTATTATTTAATAACGTTTTCGTTTCTTTTACGTTATCGAAAATCACTAATTGAGTAATTACTGTGATATATACTAATATATATATATTATATATAGTAATTACTTTAGGTACTCCTCTATAAATACGGGTTAAGTAACCATGTTATTTCTTGGTTTGCAGGTTTTTAGCAAAAATTAAACAAACATGGCTGATGACGAAGGTATGTTCTATTTTGCAAGCCATTATTTTACCGTTCCCGGTATGTGATGAAATTTTACTATCTCGGTTTTTTAAGCTAAAATCTATTCCTACCTACTTAAAAAAACTTTTTTAATACAGTTGCTCAAAAAGTGGTATTTTTCGTAGCTGTATATCATCGTGCGGAAAGTTGAATTTTTTCGAACTAGTGCTTTTTCCTTTTCTTAGTTGCACATTGTGCGTAAAGTTGGATATTTCGCATTAGGGTGTTTTACTTTTACAAATTTTTTTAATATAATTTTGTTTCAACTTCCAAGCCGTGCATCCAACCAAAGAGTTTGCATGTTCAACCACTTTTTGATTACGAAATTAAATGCGGGATTCCCCAGGGATCTATGTTATGGCCCCTGCTGTTATTGATTTATGTCAACAAGGTATGTAACATAGGACTTACTGGAGATACCACCCTATACGCTGACGACACCTGTATTTTTCATTTCGGTAGTAACCTCTTAGAACTTGTTAATAATGCCCAATTAGATTTACAAACATTCCATAATTGGTGTCAAAAAAGTAACCTACTAAGTAAATAAAAAAAACGTCATATATGATCTTTGCTGCAAAAAATAAACAAATTAGCCAGTACCCACTTCTTACAATTTATAACGAAATAATAAACCGTTGTTCTAACCAGGAAACCTACCTCGGCCTATATCTTGATGATAAACTGAATTGGAAAAGTCACATCGAACATGTCAGATCTAAATTAACTTCCTTGACCGGCCGGAGCACTTTGCAGAAAGGGTGGGTGTGTCCCGCACAAAGTCCGAATGACGATCTATAATTCATTGGTAAAATCCCATGGAAGTCTGGGGTTCCGCTGCCAAAACTAACTTAATGAGTCTACAAAGGTCACAAAATAAGATAATTAACACACTATTTAAGTATGACTACCTTACGAATACTAAAACACTATACAAAAAAAACTAAACTATAAAACAGCTATAGATACACTTATGCTACCTGCATCCTGATAACGAAAATCTTAACTAAAAAAATCCACACACAAATCGCGCTTACAAAACGTACCTTCAAACATTACTTAAGGAACACAGACAAAATTAAATTATTTCAACACAAGAAAGAGAAGCATAATGTCCTAGGGAGCACGGTGGTTGTACAATGACCTACCTACCAAGTGAAGTGAAGCAGTGCCATTCTTTAGCTATGTTTAAAACTAAATTAAAACGTTTTATAAATGATAATAGTAGATTGTATTACAAGGGAACAAAATGCAATGCATCGAGGGTTAGCGTGTTGAATCCCGAACGAAGTGATGGTTTCCAGAATAGAATCCCGAGCGTAGCGAGGGATTCTAATATGGAATCCTGAGCGTAGTGAGGGATTCAAACCGCCACGCCCGAGATAGAAATAATTTTGCTACCGTGTAATACACTCTTCTTTTTTACTTCTTCTATGAGAAAAAACTATTCATCCAATAAGTAAGTAAAATATAATAAATCATTCCAATAAATAAGTAAGTAAAAGAGGAATCATACATTTAATAAATTAAAAAAACAAATAATTACATAAAATAAACAAAAAGTATATTGATACCATATTTAAAAAGATCGTTCTGTCCTCGACTGTACATAAATACATCGTGTGATGCAGTAACGCGTTCAAGGAGACGATACATTTTATTAAACCTTCAGCGCTCAATGAAGAAAAATAGCGCGCTTTTTGAACTCCTACTGAAGCACTCACCTTGAACACCGTTCTAAAAATTGTTTTTTTTTAGTGTTCTGTGGTGTCTCTGGTGTATAGTACCACAGAATAAGTACCTGCATAGAAACCGGACTATAAGACGCAGCAAATGAATTCATTCCTATGACTAAAAACTGCTGTCAAAAATTCATTTTAGGACAAGTTTTTATTGACAACTGTATTTTTTTCACTGTCATTGTCAAATTATCAAGAGCAAAAAATTATAAATGGAGAAGTTACTTATTATTATGAACATTGGAACATTGCAAGTTAAATGAAAGCTCGTAAAAAAAGCAAAGTGATGACTTTTACTGCCAGATGCTTTTATTTGGAAATTAGAAAAATCAGCCCTTAAATCATTAGAACAAATTACAACTGCGAAATTGAATCGATATCGATAATTATTATCGACTCGGCAACAACACTGGCGTTGACAGATCCTTGTGACAACACGAAGGAAAACGGAAGAATACCTATATGGACATCTCTTTCTAAAGTTTTATGAATGCTATAAATAGAAAAAGGTCAAATATACGTCTTTTGCTGTTTCTTATTGTCCGGTTTCTAAGCAGGTACTTATTCTGTGTGTAGAACGCTTATGTCTTAAGCTATGTCCACACCAGTGCGCTTTCATGTTCATCTTGCGCTTTCGTCTTGCGTCAAGCGCATGCAATACGAGGGTGACACTGAATCTTCAATAAAATCCAATGTTTGACTTTATCTTCCGCCATTTTATTTGCAAAATGTTGCACGTCAACCCAACGGTGACGGATCAGCAGGCGCTACGGGCATGCGCTGCTGTCAAACCAGTTTGAGCGCATTCGTTATTGCATTTGCAGTGGTTGCAGAGGCATGCGTCAGAGAAAAACGCAAGTTGAACTTGAAATCGCACTGGTGTAGACATAGCTATATGTTAAGTTTTCTTATATCTGTGGTTTCACTAAATGAGGAACTTGACAGCAGGGAGCAAAATCGATTTTGCTTCCTGTCGGCAGGGCAGAAAAGAAAAATTAAAAAATATAAATTAAGAGGGAGCAAAAACGAGTTTTGCTCCCTCTAAACGGGCTACAAAAGCCTTTTTTTCGAATAGGAGAAGTGAAAAATATATTGAATCTTTCGAGGCTGGAATGTATAGATTTCAGTCACTTTTTAATTTAAGCTCATTGTAAGTGAACTATTGTTCTTTATGACTTATGAGTAATAAATTTCTCTAAACCCATATTTCTAACCCTATTACTAAGCCTACGCTGTCCGTCCGTCCGTCCGTCTGTCCTAACTTTAAAGAGCTGTATCTTTTGAACCGTAAAAGACAGCCCGTTGATTTTTTTTGCAGAATATGTGTGATATAACGGCGGATTTCAAAATCAATAAATAAAATAATAAGTCGTGTACCCATACAAAAAACAATTTTTCAACGTTTTTTGTATTTGTTCTATCGTAAACACGGTAAATGACCGAGCGAGGGCGAGGTGTCTCCGTTTCAGCTTGGGCAAAAAATTTTCAAAATGGCGGAGCTATGGGGGGTTTTTGCGATTACAAACTTATTTGCAGTGTGGTAAAATGACTGCGACCTATGTCGATGTATGGGGATAACAGTTTTCCAACGGCAAAGTTTATCTGTCTGTCTGTATGTCACAGCAGTTTTTCTCAGCAACTACACAAGCTATCAAATTTGGTATAGTTGTAGTATAACTTGCTTGCCCGCATCTGTTATTAGTAAAAAAAATATGAGTTAAATTTTATAAATGATTTAAAAGGGGCCTAGAATGGGGGGTTGAAAAATGAAAGTGATTTGATTATATGAAAGGGCTCAATCTGTACATTTCAAAACTATTTTTTTTATAATTTTCCGTGACGTACTTTATGATGTATAACCAAAAATAAAAATACTGTTCCCCCCTTATCTCCGAAGTTTATGAACTGAAAAATCTGAAAAATTAGTACGAGTATATATTTAAGTAAATTTAGATGAAATATTATTTATAAACCGCACGAAATGTAGATAATTTTGTTAACGCTGACGTGTATTTGCAGTTGTGGAGGAAGAAGAGCAACCTCAAGGTTTGGATGATGGCGAAGAGGTGTTTAAGGAAATCACAATATCAAAGTTGGACCCGCCCAAGTACACCGTTCGGCCCGGCCTTGGAGAAAAGTAAGAAAACGATTCAGCCCTCTATCCTTATCAACAAGGACAGTTGATTCCGCTTCAATATTTACTTAAATCACAGTTCAACTCCTTTTCCTTCGAGGGACGCGCTAAAAAATTCTGACATCTAATCCTTTGTAACTCTGAGTTTTATTAATAAACCTAATATACTTAATTTTAGGTCTTATCAGAACTAGGTACCTACTTAAGGGCTTTCTGATTTGCATCTTAGCTTCACGCGATCACGAGATAATCACGAAACTTTGTACACTTATCAGCTTTCTAAACGTAGTCGGTTTATTCCAATCGGTTCATTATTCGCAGCGTTGCGTTTTTTGATTAAGTGATCATTATTTCGTTACACACAATATTTTGACCGCCAGGTCTAACTAAGTTCGCGACGGTCAAAAATCCTTGACAAGTACGTGAATTTCTCGTGCTTGACAATCATTTTTGATCATTTAGAACGAAGCTTGATGGGCTTGGCAAGCAAACTACGTTAAATTTATAAGGCTACTTCGTAATTCGATTTGTAGGTAAATACGAGTAAATCACTTTAAATTTATAAATGTGTATTCTTTCCTATTTTAATTACAATAAGGTATAAATTTGAATGCTCTGAGACCGACCTCGGAGCATCACGGGGGATTTCTACTCTGCGGCTGCGGCTCTAAATTTATACCTTATTGTAATTAAAATAGAAAAGAATATAGGTACATTGATAAATTTAAAGTGATCTGCGCTGCGCTCCGCCGGTTTGCGCAGGCCCTTAGTCTGATTCCATAACACTGAACAACAACGGCAACACGGAACATTAGATAAACAAGTTCTCGATTATCGGATCTCTAGTCGTTACGCATCATTTACGCATAGTCTCTTTGTACCTAGCTGTTATTAATCTTACTTGGTGATGGAGGCAGTTTTCTTTTTTTATTCTTCTCCAGTTCAATTTATTGTTTTGCCGTACGATTTGTGCATTTTTATTATTTATCCTTTTAAGCCAATTTGAACGAAATCAGTGCGGTACGTTTCTGTGTATTTGTCTGTGTGGTTAAATGGCTTTGTTTTCAGATTCCAGGCGGAAAACGTACGCGAGATAATTATAACCTCGATGCAGGAACAGCTGATAGGCCGGCAGTACCGCGCCGATCAGGCGCCGCGATGGGCCCAAACCATCGCCAACGGCATCAGATATCGGACTCAAGAACTCGACATGAAGCGGTTAGTCCGACCGATGCAATAATTTCTATTCTTAGTAGGTCCTCCGGTCGGCTAAATGTCCAAAAGAGGCTTAGAAATGATGTTGGCACAAGTCATCTCGGAAATGGGTATAAAATGGTTTCAATGTATTCTGTTAAAAAGTATCTCTCTATAAACCTACGTATATAGACACGATGATAGGATAATCAGTCACTGAAAAAATAAATAGGTATCGGCTATAATTGTAACTAATATCTATTAAATATCAAATAAGTACATAACTTCAATAACTTGTAGCGCAAACAGAGAAAGAGGAATTTAAACTAAATAAATTTCTTGCACGACACAAGCTTTTGAAGTGATTTATATTTGATAGAATATTAGGTACAATTATGGATATTTATTTTATTCAGTGATTGTGTAACATCGTGCCTATATACCCCTCTTTTTTGTTTGGGTATTTTACAAGCTGTTTTAATCCGAATGGGTTTTTAGGTTAGAATCGTGTGTAGTTATATACACTCGAGAGCAAACATGTCGGGTCACTAGCATAGATTTCCATATCTTAAAAAGGAATACAGCTAGCCTAATAAAATAAGTTGGACTTTAAAGACAATTTAATGTTACTTAAATAAAGCGCATTAGGTAAATTTATTACTGAACGTTTTTTTTTTTTTTTAAGTACAGAGTAAAAATGACATCCACTTGCTTGCAAAAACAAAATTGAAAATAATTAACTTTTTATTCAATTATCAAATTTTGACACATTTTAATACTTGGCATTACCCCCCACAAAAAAAAAGCCGTGGTAGCCTAATGGTTTGACCTGCCGACTCTTAAGCAGCGGGTCGTGGGTTCGAATCCGGGCTCGCACCTCTAAGTTTATCGGAATTTATGTGCGAAATATAATTTGTAAATTTACCACGAGCTTTTCGGTGAAGGAAAACATCGTGAGGAAACCTGCACACATCTGCAAAGCAATTTGACGGTGTGTGCGAAGTTCCCAATCCGCACTGGGCCCGCGTGGGAACTATAGCCCAAACCCTCTCATTGTGAGTGGAGGCCTGTGCCCAGCAGTGGGATGTATATAGGCTGGATTATTATATTACCCCCCACGTGCTGCCTGCACAGCTGCGATGCGATTCGGCAGCTGTACACCAAGTTTCTGAAGCACAGTTGGGGAATGTTCTCGCATTCCTCTACCAATGCGTTTTTCAGTTCGCGAAGCGTCATTGAAGCAGGTAATCGTTACCTTACACGTCGTACCAGCTCGTCCCAGGCATGTTCGATCGGGTTAAGATCCGGGCTCCGGGCCGGCCACTCCATGCGACGAATACCCACATCTTTCAGGTAGTCTTGTACTACTCGTACACGAGCAGTATGGGGACGGGCATTAACTATCATGCATGAAAATAGCAGTCTCACCGAGTCTTGCCATAAATGGACCGACGTGCTCATTTAGGATTTCTTCCACGTATCTTTCGCCATTTAGAGTACCATTTTCAATCATTACTAGGTCTGTTCGGCTTTCTGCAGAAATCCCAGCCCACACGAGTACCGAACCGCCACCGTATGCAACCTTTTCTGCAATGCAGGCTTGCATAAATCGTTCTCCTGGCCTTCTGTTCACCTTTATCCTTCCGTCATGTTGATACAGCATAAATTTTGATTCGTCTAAGAAAACAACTCTTGACCAATTTTCAGGTGTCCAATCTGAGTGTTCGCGTGCATAAGTTTGTCTTGCTGTTCGATATGATGCCTTTCTAGTTTTAAGGCCATTTCCTAAAGGATTTCAAATTAGCTTCACTAAGTCGCCGTCTTACAGTCCAAGCACTAGGATTGCTTCCACCAAGCCGTAAAAATTGTGTCAATACAGTTCCCGTAAAAAATGCCTGTTGCTGGTCTGCGTAGGTTCAAACCAGTTTCCAGAAACCGCTGAAGAACACGCTATACTGTTGACAACGATACACGGACTAGGTATTCTTGCTGTATCTCGCTGGCTTCGCCTGTTTTCCAGTATTGTGAGGATTCTCGTGCATTCTTCGTGTGTAAGTGACATAATTGTTACATTAATAATGACCATTGAACATCTGGGACACTTTTTATAATAGGTCGTGTCAAAAGTATTTTCGTATTTGGACCGTATAAGTTGTAATCAAACCTCTTCGTCTATACTAAATGTACCTGGCTGGTTTTAATACCATTAAAAGTCAACATTCTGAAATACAATATAATTAAAAAAAAAACTGGTTCCCGGCATTTTTCAATTGTTTTTGAGCTATCAAAATAGACGTGTGTGACGAAGAAATTCGGTACATTTTAAAGTTTTAATACAAAAAAGGCAAAAATGCGACTAATGCCGCGAATAAAATTGGTGCGGTTTATGGACCTAATGCGGTATCAATAAGAGTAGCACAATTGTGGTTTAAGCGTTTTAAGTCTGGAAATTTTAGTGTGAAAGATGAGGTTCGCTTTGGACGCCCTGTTACTGATAAAATCAATGCAATCTTTGAAAAAGTGGAGCAAGATCGACATATTAGTAGTTACGACATTGCTGAAGAACTGGATATTGATCACAAAACAGTGTTACGTCATTTACAAAAGTCTGGGTACAAGAAAAAGCTCGATATTTGGGTGCCACACGATCTCACTGAAAGAAACCTAATACAACGTGTTTCAATTTGCGATTTATTGTTAAAACGAAATAAATCCGAACCATTTCTAAAACGGTTGATTACGGGTGATGAAAAATGGATTACTTACGATAAGAACGTCCGAAAAAGATCGAGGTCGAAGCATGGACAAGCTCCACAGACAGTGGCAAAGCCCGGCTTAACTCGGAACAAAGTGATGCTGGGTGTATGGTGGGATTGGAAAGGAATTGTCCACTATGAGCTTTTGCCGCCGGGTAAAACTATCGATTCTGACCTCTACTGCCAGCAACTCATGAGATTAAACGAAGCCGTTGAGAAAAACCGGCCGGAGTTAATAAACAGAAAGGGCGTAGTCTTTCATCATGGTAACGCCAGACCGCACTCATCTATAGCTACCCAGCAAAAATTGAGAGAGCTTGGCTGGGATGTGTTGATGCATCCACCGTATAGCCCCGACCTTGCTCCATCGGATTTCCACCTGTTTCGGTCACTTCAGAATTCTTTAGCAAGAATAAAGTTAATATCAAGAGAACACTGTCAAAACTACCTGTCAGATTGTTTTAATCAAAAATCTCAGAATTTCTACAGCAATGGAATCATGGCACTACCCACTAGATGGCAACACGTCATCGATCAAAACGGCATGTACATATTATAAATAAATTAAAAAAATATAACTTAAAAATTTGTTTTTCCTTTGTACGAAAAATACGAAAATACTTTTGCCCCGACCTAATATATACATTTTATGACATTTTTAATGTCATTATTTCATATTAGCCAATGAGTTTTAATACTTGTAATTAAGGAGGATAAAATTGTCTATAAGGCTCAATTTATTTCACTTAGCTAGTGTATTAGTTTTCGAAATACACATTATGATTTATTATATTTATCATACTGTGTGAATGTAATGTTTGGTGTTTTATTTAACAGTTACAATTATAAAATGTAAATCCGTAATTGGCCAGTGATGTGTAAACATAAAACCTTTATTTAAATTACTGTACTTTGTGCTGTGGATTTTGTATCAATAAATAAATAAATAAATAAATAGTGACCCGAAATTTTTCGCTTCGAGTGTAGAACAAGTGAGAATGAATCGATTAAAGAAATGTTTAATTGTTACAGGTACAAAATACTTGTGCAGACGAACATACTAGAGATGAAAGGTGCCGGGGTGAAGATGGCGCAGCGCTGCCTGTGGGACCCCGAAACCGACGACTACGTGCATGAGCTGTTCAAGAATGAAACGATATTCTGCCACTCCACTGTGTATGGAGTCTACATGTACTAGCCGTACGTAATCACTGTTTTTTGTATTTAAAGACAACATGCCCAAGGACAGAGGCTAAAGCTAGTCGCAAGCGAAGTTAAGTCCGCGTGTAAGATAGACCATTATTGAAACACTCTTTATATAGAAAAAGAAGGTACCTAGTTACTAAGTAGCTATTTTTGAACGCAATCTCGTTGGTTCACTCGCTGAGTTCTAGTTCTGTCATTGTTATTTGAGTACAATCTACAAAGACGCGCCCCAACATTTAATTTTACCTTGATTGATTCCGTTAAAATTCGCAGGTTTTGGTTTTTGAAAACACTACACTGTAGATTTGAATGTGCAGATAGGGGAGGTACCCTACACGTAAAGTGGGGATGGTTTTTTGTACGTCTACCCCATGGCGTGGGGTGTCGTTGGATAGGTCTTTCAAAAATATTGCGGGTTTGTGAAATCAATTTTTTGATTAAGGGAGCTTTAAAGTGCTAATTTTTGTTAGAGCCAAGTGTCCCCCCCCTACAGCCAAATCTACGAATACTAAAAATCTGAAAAATATCTTAAATGAAAGCGCAAATAACGAATTTAAAAGGAAAACTATCACAACTAAGTAGACATCATTGGTTCTTGAGTTTTTTTTAATTATTAGCATATTTAGTGGACTATGCTCGGAACTGAAAACCAATGGCTCTAGGATCGTCATTTTTTTGTAGAATGACTGATTCTTTGATAAAAACTGGAGTTTCTCTCAAAAAATACAAAAACACATTTATAGAATAAGAATTTTTTCTTTTAAACATAACATGTGGGGTATCAAATAAAAGGACTGTGAGTAGATTAAAAATATACAACGTGTTACAAAATCACCCGTAAAAAATCAAAGCCAAAAATAATGTAGCCCTAGTAAGCTGTCATCTCATAAAGTCATGCTAAGGTTTTCGTACATTGTCAATGGACACTTTACATGGAACCATTTAACCCCCTTTCTGCTTTACGGGTATTTTTGTAACATCCTTTATAACTTACTATAACATTTTCACAACTTGGTCTAACAAATTAGAAACGTCCAAAAATTTCACAATTCAGAGTTGACCTTTAACTGCTCTAGATAGAAAATGATTTAATGGATTTTTGTAAAAAAAAAGGTCTAAAAATAATCACAAGTCACAAGGAGACTTGAGCACACCGCGGGAAGCCTTGTGACGATATCAACAAAATGTGAGGGGATATCAACAAGCCCTCCGCTAAGAAATTTGTCACTTGCGTTAAGCAACAATTTGCCACTATCACTGTATTCTCGTTCCTTTTTGTGTTATTTTAGTGTGTAATCGTTGTGAATAAATGTTTTTCTTTCTTTCTTTCTTTCTTTTTTAAAAACTTGCCCTTACAAAAATCCTTTGCCGTACCGTGCCGCTAGCGAGCGCCGGCCCTTAGTCGTACAAACATACTTCTAAAGACAATATTTTAGAGAATTTAATGAAGAACAAATGTCTCTTAGACAGTTTTATTATAGCTTTAACGGTTTTCGTAAAAAATATAATAAAAAACATAATTTTGGGATACAAAAGTATGGGAAGGGGGGGGGGGGGGGGGGGGGGTGGTGGAATCACTCTCCGGCGTGTTCATACTCCTCACCGACACTCATTTCATAGAATATTTTACTTCGCCGAATTTTCATTTCATCGACAGGTATTTCCACGTGCAGGAGTTATAATTTTTTGGTAGTCACAGGTCTAACTTAACCTAATCTACGTTACCCATGCTTAATATAACCTGAAAACAATAAGGTTTCAGCAGAAATTAGCTTTCGATGAAATGAAATTTGGCGAAGCGACGCATTCTATGAAATGGTTGTTTGCAAAACAAGGAGACATCGTACAATCTACATGCATGCCAAGTTTTATGCTTTCTGCCGGATTGAACCAAGCTTTCAAATCGGTAACGTACTTATTAAGATGTACGCGAATATAAGCAGAATTACGCGGACTCTAGGATGATTTAAGCTTGCCACTAGCAATGCCGCGTGAAAGTAATAGTGTTTTATATCTGAGAACCATCTCAAAAGTACGTATTCCCGAAACAATTTTCAAAATCGGTGGAGTAGTTTTTGAAATAATCGCGAAGATAAGATACAAACATAAATATATAAATACATACATGCACGCGGGTCAAACATAGAACCTCCGTTTTTGAAGTCGGTTAAAAATCCTTTGATAAATATGAGGCACAATACGTACCTTAGTCCATTATGTTCGATTATCAAATAGATCGAAATAAACTATTGTCACAAAAACTCCACGTAAATACTCACTAAGTATTTGTTTACACATACCTAACCAAAAATAATACCATCGATTTTGTAATTAGTAAATATTCTATTCACATCGATATGAACTCTATACTTTTCTAACAGATGGCATTAGTACTCGTAGTAACATTCTACTTGATAAAGCATTAACAAATGCCTTATTAGTTCTGTAATTCTCGACAGATGGCGTTAGTAGTATAATAACAATGCTGTATCTTTTAAATATGGTGTTTACAAAATGATACTTTAATGATAAATAACGTATAGACATGAATTTAAATTACTATGTTAAATTCCAAATATAGGTGCGATAGTTTTTTCGTAAAGTGTACCACAAAAATGTAAAGATGGTCGAATAGTGTTATGGCTCGCCCTAATAAGGGGAGTTTCCGTAAAAGAAACGTTTTTTTTTGCAAAAATAAAAGTCTGAACGCGACGAGGTCCCATGAAGCGAGTTGCGTTGCGGGCGCGCGGCTGCGTCTCCAGCCGCGTTCCCAACGTATGTATATGAGTAATAAACATGACGTTGATACAAACGAATATGTTTGAAAAAAAATATATGTAATAGAATATACAATTATATACAATATATCAAAATATGGTAGGTGTCGCTAACTCAGAAGTAGTAAAAAAAAAAAAAAAAAAACTTAAATAGCAAAATTTGTCGGTTTAGTAGTTAAGGTAAAAAAAAATAAAAACTGTTTTTTTTTTTAAATTTTTCGCAAACCGCAAGCAGTTAAGGGTTAATATTCAGTAAAATTATATCTTATAATAAGACAAATAAACGTGCATAAGAATGTTTCATATTCAGCCAGGGGCGATTTTACTATGGCATTCCGGCCAGACCCTTTGATACTTATAAGTAACTTTAGATACCTATAATGTAACTTATTGTAATTCGAGATTTTTTTTGACATTGTGCAGTCGAGGACAGAACGATGTTTTACACTTTTTCACCTTGTTCCATTGTATTGTAATAAGGTCCAAAAGTGTATACATCTTTCTGTCCTCGACTGTACCTATCAGTATTTAATGTAAAAATGCTCGTATTAGTTTTATTGTCATGGCAGAATTATGTATGAATAAAAATAGTAAGTTTTTAATGACGTGGTATTATTCTTTATTTATTTATACCTGTACATTATTTAAAAGAAATGCTCGAGGTAGTTTAAGTATAATTGCCTATTTCTGATGGTTATGCCAAAATTAAAAACATTATACCATCATTCGTTTTATTGAGTTTGCTGATCGCCCTCTTCAGATACACTCAGATACACATGGCCATCTTCAATCTTCGTCCTCGGTACAGCCACCAGTAATAATTAACTAAGAAGTGGTCCAGAAAAAAAAGTAGCAAGACCCTTTTTTGAATTTTGATCAATTCACGAAAAATTTAAAAACTGTTTGTTTCACATCTATCACGTAACATACCGAGAAGTTATTTTATGAAAGCAATTATTCGATTTATTTAATAATAAAAAAAATGTCGCCATCTGAAGTTACTCGTCGTAAGTTAATTATATACACCTACCTAGAAAACGCCGGCTGGAGTCAAGTTCAGGTCGCCAAACATTTAACTATACCCAGATCCACAGTAGGTAAGATTTTGCGGACTTACAGACAGAGGTCAACTGTTGATAAAAAAGCAGGCTCCGGTCGGAGAAAAGGGTTTCAGGACAAAAAACTAGCAAATAAGATCAAAGCTGCATACAGGACCAACCCTAACTTGTCCGAACGAAAGCTCGCCGATAAGTATGGGTTGTAGCAAGTCTACGGTCCATCGGATTAAAGAGAGTGCTGGACTGAAGTCGTACAAGGTTCAAAAAGTATCAGAGAGAACCCCAGAAAAACAAAAAACAACTGTTGTACTTTCATTAATATACACACTAATATGACGTGCTACTTTTTTTCTGGACCACTTCTTATCTGACATTGTTGGTCTCAAAATATGGGACACGGTTTTATTACCAGCAGTGCAAGAGCGTGGCGAGTCAGATATTTTGATATTTTTTACGGGTTATTTTGTAACACGTTGTCATGTACCTATTAGGCACCAAATAGGCAATTCCTAGGAGACTTCTCCCGGTACTTCACCATCAGTTGCACTTCACCACACGCATTATTATGAGTAAAAGTAGCTACATATTCTTAAAAGAGAAATCTCTCATCATTAGGTCCTCTTCACCAAGAGGTGCTTTTAAAATGCATATTTTCAAGGTCTTACAGGAAATACCAAAATCGATGTATGTGTGCCTATAACTTTTGAGGAGTTCCCTCGATTCCTCCTGGATTCCATCATCATATTCTGACTTGGTGACAACGGGACCACCTGGAGAGTATATACTCTTTCAAACAAAAAAAAACTAATTTTCAATAACGGTTCACAATTGACGGAGAAATCGCCTGAAGTCGGTGAACATACATAAAAAAAAACAAATAAAACGTACTTACATAGGTACCTACAGCCGAAATAGAACCTTCTCCTTTTTTGAACTCGGTTAAAAAGTAGGAGGTTCTCAATTCGGGTGTTTTTTTTACGTGTATATCTTCGATTCTTCGCCAATAGGGAATATGCATGAATTTTTTTTATCGCATTTCTTAATAAAGTATGAAAATACCGTAAAAGAGATGACAAAAAGTGAAATTAAAATTAAAATCGGCCAAAAAATACGGATATTATAAGCATTTAGATAGAGAGATCCGACTTGAACGGTGACGTCAGCGTGCACTATGGCCATTAAAATTCCATATTAAATTCTGTTTTGCTAGGAAGAGATAGAAATCTAAACTTTAACGGATTATACCTTGGTTATTTTTATAGTTATTCGAAAAATAATTTTGTCTACTGTTTGTTACATGAATGAGTTTTTATTAAAGCAAAAAAAATAATCATGCATATTCCCTATTGTGAACCGATATTGAAAATTTCTTTTCTGTTTGAAAGGGTACACTTCAGAGTTGGTCCTATTGTCATCAAGTCTGGATCTGATGATGGAAGCCTAGAGAAATCGACGGAACTCTTCAAAAATTATAGGCACACGTACAGCGATTTTCATATTATCTGAAGGAATATAAGCATTTGCATTCCAAAACCATCATTTGGTAAAGTGGAACTGATGATGAAGACCAGAGATGACCACTAGAACTCCTTAAATAATAATAACAAGTATTTAACGCGTAGTCATAGTTGGTAAAGGTCGGCGGAGAAATCTTGTGGATTATTACGGTACAAAATATTCAAAACATCTTCATGCATTATTATTAGTAGTAACTATATGTCTGCTTTAGCGGAAAATTTGCTAGTAGGTGTATTATTTGACTAAATAATTTTCAATTGTTTTGAGTCAGTATTCTAAATACAGCGCTTCAAATTTGATTGTCATCACGTCAAAGTATTTACACGACAAATTCGCGAATCTATCCTAATATCTTATTACGGAATTCTGTAGTATCTAATTGTTATGAAAACGGCTCCATATAAAGCCTAAGTGAATGTCAAGCAAAATTGTACCTTGTTAATATTGATTTAATAATGACACTGGTAAAATCTGTTTCTATCCGAACGAAGTTCCTTACCGCACGTTACACTCCAGACACTAGCGAATGAAAGAATGAGGCCGAAAAAAGTGTCCGACACGACACTTGCTAACCGAACGCCACGTGTCCCGAGGACAGCCGAACGCTCCCGAAGTTATTTAATACCTACATAATTATACCTATATATAACAAAAGGAACTTCTTTCCATCCGGGTGTCCCACGACACTTCTCGTTTTTAAGGTTGCGCAGCCAAACTTGGAACCATGTTTCGCCATGTCCGTCAATCTGTCTGTCTGTCTGTCTGTATGTCTGTATGTATGTCACACTCACTTTTTCTCAGAAACTATTAAATAACTAAACTACTAAAGTATCACAAAGCTAAAATTTTGTATACGTATAGATATTTTTCCCGTGCATTAATACCAATAATAAAATAGTAAAAAAATATGTATTTTAGGGTACTTCCCATACGTGTAAGGGCCCCTTCCCACTTAGCGACTTTCGAGCGTCGGCGTCCCCGCGACGCTAGAAAGACGCTAAGTGGGAAGGGGCCCTAAAGGTAAAATTATTTTTTTACCTTATAACGTCGAATTAGGTATCATTGGATAACTCTTAGGAATCATTATGTAAGTATATGTTATTACAATTTTTTAGATTTGGGAGATCGTTTAGGAAATATTGAACTCGAAAAGTGTAATTTTCGCTAGAGTTGCGTGTCCCACCCCCTATAGCCAACACTACAAGTACTACAAATCTAAAGAATATTTTAAATGAATTTTGGTTCTTGAGGTACAGAAGACTAAAATGTTTATACATACCGAATATCAGCTAAGATAACTTCAAATAGAAAGTTACCTCATATTTATGGTTATTGGATATTGTTTTTTGTATTTATAGTTATGGTTACGGAACCCTATAATGAACATGGCCCGACATGCTCTTGCCCGTTTTTAGGGTTCCGTACCTCAAAAGGAAAATACGGAACCCTTATAAGATCACACGTGTGTCTGTCTGTCCGCCTGTCACAGCCAATTTGCTCCAAAACACGGACCAAACCGGTCGGTGACCCAAACACGGACGTGTAACGCAAATAAATTCATTTTAAACATGGGCGCCACTTTTGGGGGGTAAATTAGAAAATTAAAAAAAATAATTGCAAACTATGTCGTGTGACATATCAAATGAAAGGGTTCGTTGTAGGAATCTCAAATATATATTATAATTATAATTACAAAATAAATAGTTTTGAAGTTATTTAAGAAAATAGGTGAAAATTTACCGGTCTCCCCCAACCTTATCTCCGAAACTACTAGGCCTAAAATTTTAACGCACTTGTCCGGTTTTTTTTATTGGGTTATGGAACGTTTTGGAGCGTCAAATCTTTGAGAATTCCGAGATACAATTACTTATTTAATTAGTTTTCATTAATAATAAATAGATAACCAATTTTAACTGAACCAATAATGATCGTAACGATAGAAAAATAGAAATCAATAATGTAATACACATGCTCAGCATTTTCTTTTAAGAGGATTGTTAGGCTGAAAATATCCGTACAAAAACCTAGTCCGATTTTTACGATTTTTGAATATGTTGTAAATTTTATGAAAAACTAGGTGGTTTAAAAAAATACGGAAACGTACAAACCTAGTTTTTCATAATAAGTAATTCTACAACATATTCAAAAATGTGGAAATCGGACTTGAACTAGGGGGTGGGAAACGTTACCGCCCGGAGCAATATTTGTATGGAAAATTTTTGATAGCTACGCAATTTCAGCGTCTTCTCACAGTCCTCTTTTAACTCTATTTGTAAGAGGATGAGGTCCAAAAATGGTCAAAGTTATACTTACTACAATTCGTGTAATGGTTAGTATTACTGAGTTTTACTTGCCTGTAAAGATTTCAATCCTTTCATGATATTAGTATACTGCAAGCATAAGCCGCATTGTATCATGAATTCTTTGGCTTCGTAAGGCACGGCGACCACGTTCGGGCATGGGCGGTCAGAATCGCACCTGGAATTTAGACACTATATTTATATTCACTCATATTTTTATATATTTCGAGCCAGTACAGTAGAGTACATAAATATGTATACAATTATGCAGCTTATTTATTCCATTAACATGAAAAATGTATACCTACGTATCTTTGGGAGCGGGGTGCTAGTTGTAACGGGGGTAAGTATTAACATGCAATTTATTCCGCCAATTTCAACTTTAGGTAGGTATTACACGGATTTTATACCTAAATCGAATCCTTAGGTCCGGGCCGGACAGCGGAGGCAGCAGCTGTGTGTGTGAGTACTATTTCAGCAAGGTATCGTAAAAAATCATTACGTAATTATTGATTAGTGATGTCTTATGTGTATTTATACATAATTATTTTCAAGTATTTTTTGTAACCGATCGACTTACTTTTTTAACCTCAATTAATTTAGAAAATTACACCTTGGGGCACATTGTACCATTTCGGTGGGCAAGTGCCCCGCAATTTTTGTTTGTGGCCGTTTGTGTAGATAGGTAGTTAATGTCATCCGTACCTACTAACTATTATAATAAATTAGAAAGTCTATGTCTGTCTGTTTTAAAAGCCGCGGACACGTTAGTTTTGCATAAAAGGGACTATTTGTTTTTTGTTTGTTTTAGTATATGAGGGTATACAAAAGAAAAACAAACAGGGCATCTAAAAGCCGAGCAGTATATGAGTTAGCTGCTGCTGAGGTTTTAGAATCAAAATCTACAATACGAAAAGTAAGTAAAACCTACGATTTGTGCCATGCGTCACTATACTCGTACAGGATAGGTACATACGGAAAAAAAAAGAAATTAAATCCCCCATCTTGGCTATGTCAAACGTAGATTAGTGTTTGATGAAAAGGCTGAAGAAAAAATGGGTGCTTATTTGCTGAATCGGATATATATTTTGGTTTATTGCCTTCTGAAGTAAGTAAGGACCATGAAGAGCTGTTGCAGGTTACGGACGAGTGTAGCGTCAGCGGAGCGACAAACCAGTGTTTCTGTGAATATCTGACGAACAGAACTTTACGCACTGTCATCAATGAGACGGCTGGATCCGAAGCCGGCGTTAGTCTGGGCGCGCCAACTGGGTCGGTCTAGTCTACGGACTCGTTGGCTACATCATGCATGTGAACAGTGTGTCGAATGTGCCTGCTGTTTGCCCGCAAGGATATCGCAGACATGGTGAACAACGTGCAGGAGGACCGAAAACATCAAAAAGTATGATAAATAACATAACTATGATAAAATATATTCGATCTGCAAGATTCTACCCGTACATTCTAAAGTTGTTTACCTAAGGGCCTGATTCACAATCGACAAGTAAATTCTCCTGTCAAATAAAGATAGGCCTCTCCTTGTCTATTTTCAAGTGTAAGAAAGGGAAAGGGCTAAACTTATACCAATGCGCAGTCGAGGTTCAAGCCAAAAATATACCTCCTCGCTGGCATGAGAATGAAATCGCTGGAATGGACTGGTTCAAATATTATAAAAAATATAAATAAAATATTATAAAAATATTTTATACGCAGTCATCCTCAACTTTCCTTAAGAACTCCGAAAGTGACATCACTTAGTCGAGCAACTTCATTAATAAAAGGAATGCTTTCGATTTTTTTAAAAGCATTGAGGACGCATTTGGAACGTTGATGAGACGGGAGTCACACCGGTGCAGAAGCCTAAAAAATTTGTGGCTGCACGAGGATAGAAACAAGTAGGTGCTATTACCTCAGCCGAACGAACGACACGATGCTCGCATGCGCTATAAATGCAGTCGGGAACTATGAAATTTTCCGAAAAAAGAAGTATATTTTGTGTTAATCCAGGTAAACATTGTGTGCCAAATTTCATTAAAATCGGTCGACCCGTTATTGAGTTATAAATGGTGTAACTAATCCGACTTTACACAGCCTTAAGGTCGGTTTGGATTGCGCTGGAGTGGACGACCTTGGAGGGGTCATAAATCATAATGCTTAGGCTAATGAAACGGTGGATTTCGTAAAGATCAAAGGAGAGAGTCTTCTGTAGTACTTGTACCATCATCTATTCTGTGGTTGCGGCAGCGGCCGGTGAGTGCCAGGACCGACCTGCTAGCATTATAACGGGATTCAAGCAGCAACTCGTCTTTATGGAACTGCGAACATTGATTTGGTCCGAAGACTGCTCTACAGACGGCCCGATCTGGTTCGGAGCGAACCAAATCCGTTGTTCGCCCCGGACCAAGTTCGAGCGTCTGTTACGGGTATAAAAGCCGTTCGATTTGCTTTTTAAAGCGCTATTTATCAAGTTATCTTTAGAACAAATCATTATGATGAACAAAAACTTTATGCCACAAGAAAATTGGTCGATAAACATTATGTCAAGTAATCAGTAAAAACGATTATTATTACCACAAACATTATGGCAAATGAAATTAGGATTATAAACGTTATGGACGAAATTAGAGAGCCCACTACCGGACATAGGCCTTTCCTATAGATCTCGACGACGGTCGATTTTATGCTAGCCGCATCCATCGGTAACATTTATTTATTCCTTTCATCATAAATTTAACAGTTTACTATTAAAACACAAGATTTAAACTTACTTGAATCTCATATAGTTTTCGGTCATCTGCTCATAAAGGGGCCAGTTCTGCTCGCAGGCCGGACAGGCGCAGTCGAACCAGTATTGCTCCTTCAAGTGCTTCTGCCTCTTTTCCTTGGGCTCAGTCGTGAAGATCGGCCCGTAGTTCTCCGCCACTTCCTCGCCTTTGCGGACGTTTTTGACAGCCCGAACTACAATGTGATTGCCGCTGGAGTATCTGTAAGTTATTTTGCCTTACGGACGGTCGTCATACTCGTACAGTCAAAAATATCTTACCAACCACTGAGTGGGCTGGAATGTATTGATATTCCGTGGAATAAGGTACGGAAATAATCTCTGTTCGGTATTGGTTAAAAACGGCTATTGTCCACACCCCTTTGTCCACACTGTGGATAACTGGGAAAAAAATCCCAGTTGTCCACACCCTCCAAATTAGGTGTGGACAACCTAATTTCAAGGAAACCATTTGATATTGTCATGCATACAAAACATCAGTGGTTACTTTATGGTAAGTCCTCACTCATATCTCACCGTAAGGGACGGACTTGTCCCCTCGGATTGGACTACCCTATCTACTTAACTATCCTAGTCCAAAACTAATCACGAAACATGCAACTTGTGGCTATGCCTTTCACTCTACCTACAGTACGTAATTGAATTTTTTCGTGATTGAAATTGCGGGTAACTATAAGCCGCTTTCATAAACTTGTGCATCTTAAGACATACCTAAGTATTAACTTGAGTTAGTTATTTTAATTTATATCTCAGTACTCACCTCACGACGGTCGGCTCACATGAATGATTAAACAAGGCCAGAGTGGGAAACACTGCTCCTGCCACGAACACGGATTTACCAGCATGTTTTATAATGTTTTGTCCCACTTTAAACTTGGGACACTGCAGTTCAAATACTTCGTGGGCATTGAACTGTAGAACCTGCAGATTCTTCAGAATAAGTCCCCCAATAAGCTCCACGTCTTCCTTATAAATTTCGTCAACACCCATCGTTTTTATATCGCTTTCATCAATAGGCGTTGCTCGAGGTTGCTCTTTAAAATACCCGCTGATATCCAACAACTTCACCAAGAACGATGACATTTGGGTTCTGTGCAAAAGATCCTGTTTCGTCCTGCTTTGTTCGTGGGACACTAAATGGTATATGTTTCTGTAGTCTTCAGTTTTATATATCCCGGTTGGTTTAACGTCCAGATCCTTGATAACGCTTCTGAAATATTCCTTTTTGTTTTGGGTTATCACGCGCAGTGCTATGTGGCAGGTGATGGAGCATCCTGATCTCCAAAGCAGTGGTAGAATATGGCACTCGTACGCGTGGTACGACTTTTGCGCCGCATCCAGGCAGTTATCGCTGCAGAAGATTACGTTTGGACAATTCGGACATGCCAACGGTATAGAACATCTGAAATATATATTTATATTAAAATTATTGCGGCGATCAGATATAAAAAGATAGTGCAAATTATTAGCGGTACCGGGAGTGAATTGGAAGACTGATTGTTAGGTAAGTATACAAATTCCTTAACGGCAAAGAAAATAAAATAATTAAAACTTACTTAAGTATTTATGCCCTTGTGTTAGTTCTTTGTTTTCCATTATTATTTTTAGTTATAGTGTGTTATACGTCATTACTCATTACCTACTATCGCATTTCATAAATATTTTTTTGACGAACCGTTATTTTTCAGGTTTGTTATAATATAAAACAAACCTAACCTAACCTAGCTTTATATACACAGACAATTTTTTTTACGGTTACAGAGATATAAAAATTATGATTTTCGATAGTTATGTTTTATTGCAGTGGAAATAATACCGGTTTCATAAAAAAAAACTTAATGACTTGCGATAATTATGACTAAAACAATTATAGCAGTCAATAAGGACCCATTAGTGAGACTATGTAAATGTATGTGTTAGGTTACTGTTTTTGTGTGTTATAATTGTTTATAATAAGAACGTTACTTTTTAATCGGAATATTTATAAAGCACGTAAAAGAAGTGATGAAAATAGGTCATTCCCAAAAAATGTACTTATTACTTTCTATTCTATTGGTTTGTTAGGTACATTTGCATAGTTCGACTTCGATGTTGGGTGCATACCTAAAAATGTTTTTTATTACGAGTATCGCTGCTATAGCGATAAACTAAATTTACCTGTTCGGCCAAGTTTTTGGCAAAAGTGATAATATATAAATTGGACGTACTTGGTAAAACAATGTTGGCAATGCGTCTTTGAGGATTCGGCGAGCAACACTCCGCTATGCGGTTTCTCTACCAACACCACTTCTCCAGCGACTATATCTCTTGTAGCCGTAGCATATCTTCCTCTAGCCTCTGTGTAGTCAATTTGGACGGCATCAGAAGCAGCAGGATAGTTAGGATTCGGTTTGCCTGTTATTTTTGGTTTAGGAGGTATTTTTTTCATCGGTGAAGGGTCACATGGCCTGCCAGCCAGTTTGAGGCCTTTGTTCAGCATTTCGAGCATAAGTTTGGCGTCGGCGGACATCTTCCGCCGTTTATCTTTGTCTAGTTTAGTGGCTTCGTCCAGGGCCGCTATTGTATCTCTGTGATAAAAATTTGTACACGGGTAAAGAAATATTTTTTTAATAAATAAAATATATTTTCACTTCTCATGCTCTTAAAATGTTACTTTAGTCTCTGCATATCGGGACTAAAGTATTTTTTTTTAAATTTACTTTGGAAACCCCTAAACAACCAATCACGTGTTTGTGAATGGAGGATTATCGCCATTTGGAGTGATTGTGTATAGACCACAGAATAAGTACTTGCATAGAAACCGGAATATAAGAAAGAACAAATGACTTAGGTTTGACCTTTTTATATTTATGGCCTTTTTATATTCATAACGAGTTAGAAAGAGATGTCCTTAAAGGTATTCTTTCATTTTCCATCATGTTGTCACAAAAGGAGAGAGCTAAAACTTATCTGACAGAAATTGTAATCTTGAGATTAAAAAAATCGGTCCTTAAACATTATAACAATTTTTAGGGCGTGAAATAACCTCAAAATGTCAACTGCAAAAATATAAAAAAACTATTTAATTTCGTGAAACACGATGAATGATTACGAAAATTAATCTATTTAATTATATGAAGGATGAATTTATTTTATTATGCATGGTCAAATTAGTTTTGAAAAAATAGTTAGATCAAACTTGAAAACTATTTTAAAGCGTCACTTTATAAAAAATAAATTAAAAACCGCGAAGCAAATATTTTTGCTATTGTAATTTTGTATAGAACGTCGTTTTTTTCCTCGCATTCAAAGTGAAAAGTAGAGTGTTTAACTCGAGACTAAAAAGTCATAATGACACTCAAACTTCATCCACCCTCGCTTTGCTCGGGTGTATAAATATGTCGTTTCATAATGGCTTACTTTAGTCCCTTGTTGAACAATCAACTATTGTGTGATGTGCAGTATATTTTCAATTTTGGTCAATTGATGATGAGCGGAAGTATTTGTTCCTGAGTCATCAATATTTTCTAATATTTAAGTATGTATTTCTCTGTATAAGTAGGTATGTATATCGTTGCCTAGTACCCATAGTACAGTCAGCATCAAATAGATAAGAGCAGCGAAAGTGCCCAAATATTTTGCAACACCTTTATTACTATAGGAATAAGAATGTGTAATATATCGCATTTGGCCGTTTTGGCTGCTCCTATCTATTTGATGCTGACTGTACAAGCCTAGAGCTTGGTTTGGGACTAGGTCAATTTATGTGAGATTTATTTTTTATTTAAATTGAGGTAGATTTTCCCGTGAAATTTATTTTACCTGGAAAATATGTATTAAATAGTGATGATCAGACATCGGAATATTGGGGGCGAAATTGAATGACAGGCAAGGAGTTCTATATCGATAAACTCACTTATCGATGCTTGTCCTCTATACAAGTGATCGCTCCCAGCTTCATTTGTATGTGTGAATTTTTTTGTAGGTATTATTTTGGAGACGATGAAAAAGTAGGTTACACAAAGCAATAACAGTAATTATGAAATACACACTAAAGAAAAACACGACGATGAGTGAAGTTTCAAAAATCCTTTTAAAATCTTTATTTTATTTTATCTTTATCTTCTACTTTAAGAAGAGAATAAATTTATTATTTTGTTTTATTTCCATACTTTCAATGAAGATATATTTTGACAAACAAAACTTGGAGCGATCACTAGTATAAGGAAAAGCATCAATAAGTGAGTTTATCGATATAGGAGCTCCCTACCTGTCATTCAATTTCGCCCCCAATATTTCGATGTCTGGTGATGATGAAGATGCTAAGGGGCAGAGTCTTTATTAACTTACTGAAACGCCGTAACGGCTTCTTGATTTCGGTTCAACACTAGAAGGCATCTTGCTTTCCTCTCCAGTACCTTGTACTGCAAATGCCGGGGATACCCGAGGTTCAGGCACCGGCAGATATCCAGCAGAGCCTCCTCTTGGAGCCCCATGTGGTTTAGTGCTGCTGAGCGGTTCGCGATGACTATTGCCAGTTCCTCATCTGCGAACACATTTTGATGTCTAAAGCTGAAGGCTTCGATGGTAGGTATAAGATGCATTTATAGCAGAAGAGTACGTGCAAAGAGGTGTGTAGGTTTTGTGGACGACATTGTCTGCTTTGATACTGGTGCTGACTTAGATATTGGGTAAGTACCTACATGCCTTATTATGAACTAGCAAATCCCTGCCAAATCCCAGAGAGTATAAAAGATAGAGCTAGGTATATAACTGCTACCTATTCCTAAACTATCCCTGGGAGTTGGCAGAATTTACAAGTTTATTATAAATTATAAATCCGGTGACCTGTTTAACTATTTAGGTATTTATCATCTTTTGATTCGGTAGAATAGAGAATAGAATAGAATAAAGATTACGAAAATCGAAACAATATTATAAATTTTACATACTTATTGATACAAATTCGTGACCTTTTGCTCCAGCAATCTTATTAAACTAACAAAACGCAGCATCAGTTATTTTAAAATTTAAGCTGTGATTCGTAGTGTCGAAACCATTGCCTGTAATAAAGTTTAGAGCAACGTGTACTACTCTGTCAAGAAAGTACCGGGAAAAGATCAATAATACACAAACTGTTTGTTAATCATCCAAATTTATTTTATCACCTTCAAAGTATGCTCCTTCAGAAACGATACACTTACGCCAACGAATAATCCAATCATCAAAACATTTTTTAAACGCTGTTTCCGGAATTGAATTCAGTTCTCGGCGCGAATTCTCCTTTATGTCTTCTACCGATTGAAAACGGGTGCCACGAAGCGCCACTCCGAAGCTTGTTGACTAGTTTGCATGTCAAACTCGTAAACCCACGTCTCGTCACCAGTAACAATGCGTTTCATGAATGTTGGGTCGGAATTGACTCGTTCTAGCATGTCCTCAGCGACTCTCATGCGATTGAGTTTTTGGAGAAAATTCAGGTCTTTTGGGACTAGCCGAGCGGTAACATGTTTCATACCCAAATGATTAGTTAAAATAGTACGGATCGACTCGTGAGATACAGAAAGTTCGGCGGCTATCTCTCTCAAAGTTGAATGAGGATTTTCAGTCACTATTTCCTTCACTTTTGCGATGTTAACTTCAGTTGCAGACGTTGATGGCCTACCAGAGCGAGGCAAATCTTCCATCACATCTCGACCGCTTTTGAACGCTTTGTACCACTCATAAACACGTGTTTTTGATAAAGTCGAATCACCGTAAGCCTTCTGTAACATTTTCAGTGACTCCGAACACGAAATTCCATTGGCGATGCAAAATTTAAGACAAACTCTTTGTTCAATGTTTTTGTCCATTATGAAATTCGCAATACACACTAGATATGATATAACTAAAAACAGCACTGTATTTAATATAAATAACAGATGCAACTCAAACTCCGCGCCAAAATAGAAAACAGTTGTGCCAATCTAACAACAACAAAAAAAACAAAAATTTGAATTTGGAACCATAAACAAATCATCCATTCCCGATACTTTGTTGACTGAATGTATTCTTAATAGCAATTGACGTACTAACCAATAGACGCCGGGTTCAATAAAACAATCTCTCAGAAATGTGTCCTAGGGCAACCTATACTAACTATTAGGGCCGTATTAATAAACTCATCTCAACTGTGATCCCCGTCACAAGATACGTCAA
Organism: Tortrix viridana; assembly: GCA_963241965.1. NCBI lineage: Eukaryota > Metazoa > Arthropoda > Insecta > Lepidoptera > Tortricidae > Tortrix > Tortrix viridana. The sequence goes on from OY725171.1 coordinate 42,925,124, forward strand.
AAATGACAGTATTCTATGGATTGACGTTTACTTTGACGTATCTTGAGACGGGGATCAGTTGAGATGAGTTTATTAATACGTCCCTTAGATACTTGTCAGAGTCATTGTCAAACTATTTAAAACTATTTAATTTAAATAGTATCTCTTAAACACAAGGCTTAATTTTACTTAATTAATTAAAATAAGATTCCATTTTGAAGTGAGGTCTTATTCGCTCGGCCGTTTTTAGGGTTCCGTAGTCAAACACTCTTATAGTTTTGCTATGTCTGTCTGTATCTCTCACTCACTTTTTCTCAGAAACGCCTGAAATATTGTATATGTACGTATAGATATTTTTACCGCGCACAAATACCAAAACTAAAATTTGTAAAAAATATGTATTTTAGGGTACTTAGGCACCTCCCATAAATGTAAAGCAACCAACGGTAAAATTTTTTCCGTATAACATCGAATGAGGTGTTATTGGATAGCTCTTATAAATTATTATTATGTGTACCTATGTTATTATCAATTTTAGACTAGGGGGACAGTTAAGGAAATATTGAACTCGAAAAGTGTCATTTTCGCTAGAGTTGCGTGTCCCCACCCCCTACAGCCAAAACTACAAATACTAAGAATCTGAAAAATATCTTAAATGAGTGCACATATAACGGATAGACTTTATTGTTTTTTTTTTGGAGACAGTTTTTTGCGTTTGTACTATTTAATGGCGACAGAACCCTACACTGAGCATGGTCCGACATGCTCTTGCCCGGTTTTTTGTTCTGTGACCGGTTATCTAGTTGAGTATTGTTGATCGGAGTCGGAGTTAGTAATTAGTAACGATTAAAGGTTAAGTAAAGTCATTATTATCGTCTAGGTAAAACTATGGCATCGTAGAACAATTCTACAACATTCCTAGTGATATGTAGTTGCATGCGTTTAGGTACCTATGTATATGTATGTTTATATGTAGGTTCGAGTACCTATATGTTTTGCTCTGACCAATTAAATTAAACAATGCTGCCATGTTGAATAAAGAGGTGTTTACTAATAGCAGTGATAGTTTAGCTAGTAAAACCAGGAACACACCTTCCGCCTTATATGTTGTAAAACGTACCGCGCTTGCGTAGGAGGCAAGAATTTTACTGTCTAGAAATTCTAGACCCCTAAAAATACGGCCAGTTACGTATACCAGTATAACTATAGATAGCACAAAGGATCAGTTGGCTTTTTTCGGCACAACGCTATCCAATTACACAACGGTGCCGTTTCGTAGTATAATGTTACACTTAAAGTTGTGCAATATGCGTTTGCTGCCCCCGCGGCGAAACGAAACGAAACGGGGAACATTCAATGGCTTCTTACTACGAGTAGGTAGATATTGCTCTATGGCAACTTCATCATAATAATATACCTATTGTGCTTAATACAATTGTAGTGTTACTTACGTTCCTTCATGGGCATGAAAACCATACTTTCGTTGTACATCTGGAGCGCTTTACCCCAGTCGCCCTTTTGTACCGCGGCGTTACCCCCATCCTTCAATTGTCTGGCTTGTTCCACGTCTTTCTTCGGAAGTTCTCGGCAACTTACTTCGGCGGCTAGCTCGTAGTGCCTCACCGCGGGGAGACTACACAAGTAGGATACTCGCTTCGCGTTGGACTCCAAATTGGCGAAGTTATTTCTTGTGACGTCGTCTAGAGCGGTGTTCACCGAGTCGTGGAACTTCTTGAAGAATCCCTCGCCACTTTGTGACATTTCAGACTAGTTTTTTCACCGGTCAATAAGACACTTGAACTGTATAATCAGTTCTCTTTCAAAGAAAGTAATTACTAAATTATTTAAGGTTAGAACGACGCGAGCTACACACGGCAGCCGGCGGCGAGTGTGCATCTATTTTTATATTTAGACTGATCTCAGCACTTCAATCTGTTCTGCTCCGAGTCTGCGCTAATTAATTATCTATGAAGGAAGCATCAATGTCTAATGCTCTAGAAGAAATCCGATCAATATAAGAACAATTGGTAAAACGTTAAATTTAGGTAGGTACCTACCTAACAATGGACCAAAAATGTATCCTTCGGTTTTTCATTACAACAGTAAAACTAAAATGGTCAAAAAGTATTGATTAAGTGGCAGAACCAGAACTTATTGGTAGTCAATGACTGTTGTGACCTTCGAGGCGAAATTCCGGAAAGAACCGAGATATAAACTAAAAAATAAAGAATGAGTGGCGCGCGAATCTAATTCTTAGGTAACTTGTATTAGGTACTTATATTGTTTTTAGCTGCGAAGGGTGACCACAAAACACGTCTATTTTGGTAATCGTACCTATTACGCAATGCTTACAATTAACTGTTGTTGTCTTGATTAAACGCCAGGTTGTGTTAAAAAGGTTTTTTGTCGGAGCAAGGACTATTATTGTATTTGTTTCGGCTCGTTCAGTCGGAACGGGGGTCTGTGTTACAGAACTACGACTATTACTTGCACGGGTGTAAGCAATGTCTCAAAAACAGCGAGACTTTAAAATCCCTACACTCGGCTACCAAACAACCTGTAGTATTCTTACCCCTATTCAGTATTTAAGGTACATTTCATTTATTCAATTCACCATGACATCTAGTAGGTAGTCTAAGGGCCGTATTAATAAACTCGTCTCAACTGTGATCCCCGTCTCAAGATACGTCAAAGTAAACGTCTATCCATAGAAAACTCATTTTTGACGCATCTTGTGACGGGGATCACAGTTGAGATGGTAGTGATCGTTATCAACGTGCAGTTTTCGTAGCAAAGTATATGGTGGGCAAAAAAATAAATACACAAGTATTTTTAATATTATATATTTAAATAAATATGAGATTTATATATACACTCTTATCTTATATATTTTCATTGCAAACCTTTCATCGCGTACCTTCATCCGTCATTATGAAATCCGGGTGTTGTAATAAATCCATACTGTGATATTTTGTTAGTACCTACTCCACTTATCAATTATGTAGTTAAAATAAATACCAATATGAAGTCAATATGAAGTGTTATGGATGATTTACATTAAATTAAACACTTCAGATAATGTATTACACTTTTAACTTTAGTTGTATTTTTATGACATGATGAATGAATGTCATTCGACGTAGTAGGAATATTGTTTTAAAAATATAAAAGGCCGAAATTGGTTTTTACCGTAAAGAATTATATCTAGAGGTAATAATACTGAAGCATTTATTTTATAGTAAAAAATAATATTGAATATTTACAATGTATTTATTTTTTGCCAACCGTACTTGCTCCGAAAACTGCACGTTGATAACGATCATTAGAGATGAGTTTATTAATGCGCGCCCTAAGACCCGAATAGGGAACGCGACCTTCGCCGTATGTTACTCGTAATGGATGAAAAGTATATTATATCAAATTTTATATGTTAAGTAATATATAGCGAATAGGTTGACTAATAAATTTCAGTCCAGGATATGATTAAGTAAGGTACCTGTGTATAAGACCTAGCTAAGGGATATTTGTAATAAAATGGGCAATATCCAGTTTAATCAACAAGGTTTAATGTTAATCATTATTCAAGTATTTACATTTTCTATAAAATATGAACGAAAAATGCTAACTTCTACCATAATAATAGTAATAATATTAATCCAGCCTATACCTATACGTCCCACTGCTGGGCACAGGCATCCACTACCATAAACACAAAAATTATTAATAATTTATAAAAAACGTTACTAGGAGGCCTATAGGGCCTAGTAGGGTAATAAGGCCTACTTTACCTTAATTAAATAGTTAAATTATAGTTTAAATATTTTTGGTGATTAAGATCAATAATCACCGTATTATTGCTACATACACGTGATTATTGATTCCAAATCCAAAATATATCAAGCAAGTATAGCTTAATTATTTAAGTATGTATGCTTAGCCCGTGGGCCTTATTACCCTGCTACATATTAAATTTTCAATTTTGTCTTTGTTTATGGTGAAAGTTACCATTTTTTGTTTATGTTCTATAGAAAATGCCCTTGAATAATGATTAACATTAAAACTTGAGGTAAATTTTCATTTTATTACAAATATTCTTTATCTAGGGTTTATTAGGTACCCGACAGGCCTTATTTATTACCCGCAGGTACCTTACAGTTCATTTTTTTTAAAACTTGGACTTGTTTGTTTAATAAACAAATTACATAGGTACCAATTGAAAGTATGACGCCTATAGAATATGGAAACGCTAGGTTGACTATTTTTTTCCCGTCATAACTATTGGGAAGGCAGGTATAAACAGAAGGAAAAATATAGTCAACCTAACTACTTACCAAGGAATAAGCGAGTGGAGGACTCGGGCGAAGCGCGTTCTTCTAGCTAATAAGATTTCTCTTGTCTTTGAAACTTTTTATGAGCAGGCAGGGCTGGATTAACCACGTAGAGGCCCCTAGGCAATACACTTCCTGTTTACCCTTTTCTAACATAAAAAACATCTCGAGGTGAGGGGCCCCTACCCGATACGGGTACTAGGTAGTTGTCTTCATTCCGGCCTTGGTTATGAGACCCATTATATACTTAGTATTAAGTTATAACGATTATTTTCTCTGTTTTAAGGCCTATTATATTATGTAGTTGAAACGATTATTTTCTTATTGAGCAAGGTATTATTCGTGTGCATTCTGCATAAAGCGGGCCTTCGGCGCAACAATAAACTTTAAACAGTACATTTCCTAGTTTCTGAGAATTATGATTTCCGCGGAAGCCATCTCATCATGACAGATGAGAATGCCTCGTATTTTTCTATAAATTACGTCATTTTAAACGGATGCAATGTGGCACCTAAAGTAGCCTTTTGCGCAGTAGTTAGCTAAATAGATACCTACTAACGTTTATCTACCAAGCCAAGGATAAAAATACGTACCTATGGTTGGCAGAGACTTCATGAAACCTCAAAAATTAATTACACAGTCCACTCGAAGATTATCGCCAAGAAGACGCTTTTTGCTAAGTGCCTGAAAAAACATATTTTGGACATATTTATGGTTTTATTTGAACTTCGTAATGAGTACCTAAGTCGTACATACATATTTTCTATGTACCTACATCGAAAATATGACAAAAACTTCACTAAGAAATAGTTGCTCCCTACTATATTAAGTCCTCCAGTTCTTTGCGCTAAAATATACTGTTTAGCCTTATATTTCAGCTGTATCGGTCTGTTTCTCATGTATAAATATAAATATAAATTTAAAAAATCCCTATATCACTTTTCAGCGAATATATGTACCTACACTCGAGTAAACGGTAACGTACGAACTCGGTTTTATGTACCTACATAAAAAAAACATACATACCTACATAGTAATATTAATCACGACATTAAATATCGTGTAAATGAAGATATAATGTTGCAAGCAACACTGTCGTCGCGTACCTATCGTTTGATTTCCTTATAGGTAACATCGGTTCGTTGCCAACTTAAAGTGATAAATTATTAATCAAAGGCATTGCTAGTCTGAGGTAATATCTCAGAGGAAAATCAGACGTAAGGATAAGATGACTAATAAAATCAGCCTATATACTGCGCATACGCTCCTTCCAAGGCCAGGGCCAGTCTCCTCGCGAGCCCATTACGACCGGGGATGGTGATCACTTAACATTATGAATTGCGTCTCAGATGCGTGATGCGTGGAGGTTTCTAAGCGAATATTTGTTTTTCAGAAAAAAGGTTTGGTAACTTACAAATTCGTCGTCGCGCACCGTTTGGCTTTAGCTAATTTTTATTAATACAAAATACAATATGAAAAGCGCACCGCCGCCGCGAGACAGGTTCAAATTTACGGACCCTCTGCTTGAGAGTTTCCTGGACTAAGACAGCATTTCAAAGTTTTAAGAACCTACCTAGTTTTATTATAGATCGAACTAAAGTTTGGCTTCTATTAGCGGGTGAATTTCAGGGCGTTTCAACCGCCGTCATTAGTGTCACCAAATATATTGACGAAATCAGTGACACTACAGCAACTTGTGATGCTGATAGAAACTTTATCCCCGGTCCTGCTTCTGTTTACATCAGGAGTTGCTGGTAGGTGTCATTGGTTTCGTGAATATATTTGGTGACACTAATGACGGCGGTTGACACGCCCTGAAATTCACCCGCTAGCATTTTTTATGTTTGTCCGTAGGTACCAAATACTAAGATCATTTTGTTTTCCGTCCGTCAATGAAAGTGAATAGTGAGAAGTCACTCCATCCTACCCCTTTTTATGTATGTAATACTGGTTTTTGTCCGCTACTTCGTCCGCGTAAAAGTAGTTTATCGCTGCTCCCTCGGGAACTGTCATTTTTAAGGGTTCCGTACCTCAAAAGGAAAAAAGGAACCCTTATAGGATCACTTTGTTGTCCGTCTGTCTGTCTGTCTGTGTCTGTCAAGACCCTTTTTTTCAGGAACGCGTGGAGGTATCAAGTTGAAATTAATATCAAATACTAATGTCTGCAATCCCTTGGATCAGTGAAAAAATCAAACATCTAAGTCAACGCAATCAAAAGATACGGCCGTTTATGCCGCATATTGAAGGGAATCTTAAGGGAATCAAAACCTATAGGGTACTTCCCGTTGACTTAGAATCATGAAATTTGGCAAAAAGCAATGTCTTATAGCACAAGTAAAGGAAAAAATCCGAAAACTGTTAATTTGTAGTTACATCACATCAAAAACAAGGCCAGTATAAACTGACACTCACTAAGTAAGAAAGTACATACTTATTGGGTGTCAGTTTATACTGGACTTTTTCATGTTGTATTCCCGTGATTTACGAACTATTAACATACCTACAAGTTTGTACGGAACCCTCGGTGCGCGAGTCCGACTCGCACTTGACCGTTTTTTTTATGTGAAGTTACTACCAATTAACGGTTTTCGGATTTTTTCCCTTACTTGATTCTAAGTCAACGGGAAGTACCCTGTAGGTTTTGAATCCTTTGAATATGCAGCATAAACGGGGGTATCTTTTGATTGCGTTAGCTTACAAGTTTTTGACTTTTTCAAAGCTCCCAAGGGAAAACTCTGAAAAAGAGGAAAAAATCTTCGAGACTCGATTCCCGTGATTAACGAACTATTTGCATACAAGTTTGTGTGGAACCCTCGGTGCGCGAGTCCGACTTGCACTTGACCGGCTTTTTTCGGTAATCTATCTCTGTGCCAAATTCCATCCAGATCCGTTCAGCCGTTCTGGCGTGATTGAGTCAAGTCAAAGTCAAAGTCAAATATTTATTCAGTAAATTGGCCACATACGGGCTCTTTTAACAAACATCCATCCATCCATGCATGGATTCATCCATGCATGCATTCATCCATCCAAACTTTCGCATTTACATAAGATTTTAAATCTCAAAAAAAATCACAAGAAACCTTAACCACAAGTAAAGATAAAACCCCGTTGCCCTGAGTTGATTACTGTGGAACTGTTGAAGACTTGTGTTGTGAGCCACGTTAAAATGGAATCTCCCGCAAACAATTGATAACTTGATACCCATGACTGATGAGCTCGTTAACAAATTGCTTTTTACGTTTGCTCCATTGGTTTGCTTGACTGGACTATAATCTACATTAAGATAAGTGCATGTTGCATCACAACTAATTAATCACATAACGTACATACCTACATATTTACTAACTTCAACCACGGCAAACATACATATATAAAAGGCAAATTAGGGAACACAGTCAGTCCGCAACTTATAATCTGTTACTTAATCCCTATTTGCTAACGTTAATATATAATTTTCGTCATCAAATTCAAAATTTTTTGCTACAATTTTTGTTTCTACCTACCCTCTTGACTTATTTAATTTTTTAAGGAAGAAGCAACAGATTTGATCCTTAATGTTGCCTCTTTTGAAAGTCTTGTTAAAAAGGCAACAAGTACGAAGAAATCGTGTAATGGAAAGAGTTATAAATGAAACTGAATGGAGCGTGGGAACGTTGTTTAAATGTATCCCTGCTGAAGCTGTCCATGACTTTAGATTACCTGGCCTTTATGGCTTGGTCATACAGCCAGCGCGTCACGCCTGCAGCGACGCGCGACGCGTTCTTAGCGTGACGCCAGCGCGGAGTGGCAGTCACACTGCAGGCAGCAGAAAACGCCATGCAGCGCTGCACGGCGTGTTCCAAAGAGTAAAGTAACTATAGAGTGGCGACTCTATAAATATAAATGTTAGCTAATTTTCTTTTCAAACTTATCTTAGCTGATTTTCGGTAGGTATAAATATTTTAATCGTCTGTAACTCAAGAACCAATAAAGTATATGCCCTTTAATTTAAGATATTTTTTTCATTTTTAGTATTTGTAGTTTTGGCTGTAGGGGGGGGGGGGGGGACGGGGACGACGACGACACTTGACTCTCACAAACGGATCCCTTAATCAAAAAATAGTTTTTGCGAAACCATCCCCACCTTACGTGTAGGGGAGGTACCCTAAAAAAGCCGGTCAAGTGCGAGTCGGACACGCGCACCGAGGATTCCGCACAAACTTGTAGGCATGTAAATAGTTCGTAAATCACGGAAATACCATATAAACAAAGTCCAGTATAAACTGACACGCAATCGGTATGCACTTTCGTACTTAGTGAGTGTCAGTTTAAATTGGACTAATTTTTTATGTGATGTACCTACAAATTAATGGTTTTCTGATTTTTGTCTTTACTTGTGCTACAAGACATTGCTTCGTGCCAAATTTCATGATTCTAAGTCAACGGGAAGTACCCTATAGGTTTTGATTCCCTTGAGATTCCCTTAAATATGCGGCATAAACAAACAGCCGTATCTTTTGATTGCGTTGACTTACATGTTTGATTTTTTCACTGATCGAAGGGATTTCAGACCTTAGTATTTGATATGAATTTCAACTTGATACCTTCACGCGTCCCTGAGAAAAAGGGTATTGACAGACACACAGACAGACAGACGGACAACAAAGTGATCCTATAAGGATTCCGTTTTTTTCATTTGATGTACGGAACCCTAAAAACGGACAGACGGACGGACATGGCGAAACTATAAGGGTTTCTAGTTTGACTACGGAACCCTAAAAATGAGGGCGCTGTTCGGAATAAAATTAACAACATGATCCAAGGTTTACTCTAACCTGTGTTGGTTGCCATTTGAAAATAGCTTTAGTTCAACCTGCAATTTCTAGATACATCACTTGTCATACAAGCAAACTTGACCATAGAGTCGCCACTCTTTCCCTCTATAGTTACTTTACTCTTTGGAACGCGTCGCGCTAAGAACGCGCCGTGCAGCGCTGCATGGCGCGATCGCGCCGCGGCCGGCAGTAAAATCACGCCGTGCCGCGCTGCACAGCGCGACCAAGTTGTACTGCCGTGGCGCGCCTGCAGCGGCGCGCGGCGCGCCTGCTGCTCATCGCGGCGTGACGTGATTCTGTGTGACGGCCTGCATACAACTCCTTGTTAATTGCCACGCTAAGAACGCGCCGGGCGTCGCTGCAGGCGTGACGCGCTGGCTGTATGACGAAGCCTTAAAACAACGCTTAGAGCCGGGCTGATCTTATTAAACGGAAATGTTTAATTTACAGCCATAATCACGGTAGGTATATGTGATCAAACAGATCAGTGTGGCAGGTTTGGTTAGTCAAATTTTACTCTTTTATCTTGTAACTTTTATCTCAATAATATGGTTTCTAGTGTTGATGTGTTAGCAATTCCGTCATACTACTAAAATAATAGCAATTTAAACATCTAGATTAACATGTCCTACGCAGGAAACTAAGCTGCGACTTTGAAGATCAGCATGCTTGATGCACACGCAGGCCAGTGGGGACGCGGATTCTATTCTCGAAGCCGAAAAGGTGTATCTGTAATTAAAAACCAAGGCAAATTGAACCCTCCTTTGTTATCAACAAAGTTGCACACGCGTTGGAGTTCTGATAGAGATGCGTATTTTTCCTTAAAATTGTTAAATTATTCTAATGCGTACGCGGCTTGAATACAATAAAGGATTTCCTTGCAAATTATTTTTATACCACGCTAATTCGTCGTAACGATCTTGTTTGAGGCTTGAACAATGTTTCGCTATTGTTATGAGCTTAATCTGCGGTTGAATTGCCGCGGTCGAGGTTGATGATTACGTCGTAAATTAAAATGATCCCAGGGGCCGAAACACCGGCAGTTACATACTGCCTAAAGCGAACGGAGCATTGGAAGGTACTAAAAGCCAAATGTCGATGATCACATTGATCACCATGTGCTAGGGAAGCTCGGTAACATTCGAGATTTAGAGCGTCTTTAGAAGTTTAATTGAGAACTATATATTTCCCTCATTACGGCTAATTGTAGCATGCATTGTCATTTAGATATTCTAAACATAATAAATAAATAAGTACCTACACATTATATCGTTCAAACTTTCTCCAAATTTTACTCCGCATAAGTACGTTATGGTACCTAAAAATTGAGACTTTTTATAACAATTGAATTAATCAAGTTAATCAGTGTTAAGTCTAATAAAAATAATCTACCACAACAAATAGGTACATAATTATACATATATACAGGGTTATTGGTTATTGCATCCATTCCCGTTAAGACGTTACGGTCATGTAGGTAGTAAGTACCCTATCCGGATATTGGTAGTTTTCAAGATATTGGACATTCAATTTTTAAAAGTTGTATGAAAATAATTTTTTTATGTAAATTATCTGGACTTACCAAAAAATTATGACATGTAGCTAGCATATATGAAGGAGGTATAAAAACATTTAAAATATCAGGGTTATAATACACATGATGGTGCTGTAACTAAGTCTGGGTATTAAATTTTCATACAAATTTTAAAAATTATACTCGCACTGGACTGTTTTTTTATTTGTTAACAGTAGCATATATACGAATTTCCACGTGTATGACTTCAAAATTGACCGAAATCCCATACAAACCACAACCCCCCTCATTTCATCCATTTTATTATTTTATTATTGATCTTTGTGCGTGGTAAAAATTTCTATACGTATACAAATTTCAACCTTGTGACACTTATAGTTTCTGAGAAAAATAAGTGTGACATACAGACAGACAGATTTACAATCTATAGAACCTATTTTGCCTAAAGACATTCATGCCCTTATGAGTATATATGTATACTTAGCTGTCTTCTGTGTATATAAAATTCAAAGTAATGAATGACTGACTGATATCAACGCACAGCCTAAACTTGGCCTAAACGCACGTTGGCACGTAGGTTCCTTATGAGATCTAGGGGTGTACTAAGAAAGAATTTTTCAAAATCCACACCTTGGGTTGGAAGTTTGTATAGGTCTTAAATTTTTGAAGATAGAAACGTGAAAATTGGTATATAGGCTACTATTTACAAATGAAAAATACTACTTTCAGTGAATTTGGATAAACTACCGCTAAGGAGTTGAATGGTAGGTTAAAATTTGTGTTGGAGTTTGGTTATTGTTGAAGTTAGAAACGAGGAAACTGGTATATAGGCTACTGGTACTATACAAATATCCAGCAGTGAAGATTAGGGAATATGTGCAGACCGGAAGATGACGTCACTGATATGCCTGTATGTTCGCCGGAACAAAATAGCGATAAGAAATAGACTCGACTTGAGTCCGTAATGGAGTGTAGGTATTTTTATAATTTAAGTTAATGCGATAATTTAAATTAAGTAGGTACCTAAAACATTTGAACCGCAATTCCTGTTAGTTAGTAAATTAAGACCTTTATTCATTGTTCAAGGGGAATGTGAACAATATTTTATGAGGAAAATCATACTTTACTGTGGCAACAGGAAGGATGATGTAAATCTAAACAGGAAAATGGCAAACACGTGAAAAAGGACTTGGGAAGGACTAGGAAAACCATTGTCTTAAAAAGAACACATTTTCTACGTTACCTTATTATGTATTGATCAATAGTCGTTATTTCGTAGTCTTAGACTCGGACTCGCGCACCGAGGGTTCCTTCCCGTCCGAGCGTAGGCTTAGCAATAGGGTTCCGTTTGTAACCCTTTAGGTATGAAGCCCTAAAAAGTGGACAAACGGAACCCAAAATGGGTTCCTCTTTCTTATTTTTTTTAGAATAATTCTATATTACTTAATAACTTTTTCAACACACTTGCTCGTAAAAGTGGCCCTTCCGGCTCTAGCGACAAAATGCAGCATGTACCTATATCAAACACGCGTGCTTTCTACTTTACATTACCACAGTACTGTTTTTTTGTAATTTGGTACGGCTTTCTTTTAAATCTCAGCAAAGAGTTGTGACGTCTTAAAATAATAGTAAACTTTTTGCGGATGAATTAACTGTCTAGTTAAAATGTCTATAATAAATATTATTTTTTTCATTAAATTATTTATTTTATCAACAATAAAAATTAATATAAGTTTTTGTTATAAATACATTTATAAACATTATGTTAATTATATTTTTAATTGGCTGTTTGGCAGACTCGTCAGTGCCTCTATTTCCACTTGCGTGCGCATAATATGAACAGCATAACTACGGCGCGCGAAAAATCAAAATGTCCGCCGCCATGTTTCACGGATAAGAGATTACATGCGATTTTATTATTATTTCCTCGCAATTGTGTTAAAAAACGTGTCGCCGTATGAAACGCGTGAGCATTGGTCATTACGCTCTCGGCTCCATTACGCCCTCGCATAAACACAAGCGACAATAAGCAGAAACTCTAATGGCATAGTTTAGTTTTGCATACAATCACTCACTACGCATAAAGTCCGTTGCCCAAATAATCTTTATGCATAACATTCATGAGCCGAATAGACGCAAGGAATAAAAAAATCGCATAAAATTACTTATTAAGCAGAATATAATGATATATGTATTGTTATAATGTTACTGCATATACATACCTACGTATTCAACTTGCAAGCACGGAAGAAAGCTAGATTTTATACAAAACAACGGGTACAGGCTGTATCAGGGACGCAGCAGACAACCCTTCAAAAATTCGAAAATAATGGTTTTTTGGCGACTTTGAAGGGCCGTTTTTCAGAAACTACCCAGCAGGATCGGAAGGAATTTTTTTCACAACATATGGTGATACCAATAAATAAGCTCGCCAATTTTGAAGCAGCGGTTGCCTTTTCACTTTCGGTATCACTTCAAGACCTAGATTACCACTCGCCATCCGGTTGCCTCTCCGATGAAACTTCAAGTGCCATTGCCTTGAAAATAATGCTTCGTGAAACCAAGGACCATATATAATTATATATGGTCCTTGGTGAAACTGAAATTAGGAATAGCGATGATTCGGAGTTTTCAGAATCACAATTTTGAAATAAAAAAGGGGTATATTTAACCGAAAAAACGTGAAATTTCACTGCTTTGCGCAATACTATATGAGCCTAACGATCAAAACGATAATTGTTACTGGTCCAAAAACAGTTAAAGCTTGCGGCAAATTTTTACTGTCTTGACAGTAAATTGAAATGTTGTGTTGATTTTTATTATTGTAAATTAATTAAATAGTAATGTTCAAACAGTAAACGTGAATGTTTTGTCTTTTACTGTTTTTCAAGCAGTTGATGATACTTTTCGTGATTCAGTTACTCTAATTGTTTTTTGCTTTACTGTGTGTAGTAGGAAGTTATTTTTTTCAGTGTAAATTCGGAATAAAATATTTTAAATTGACAATTAAGACCTGCGGCGAATCAAGATTCATACTCGTACCGCTATGTGAATAAAACATAGCATGGTGCAAATGACATTTGTCAAAATTACAGACCAGTGAGGTGGAGTGTTTAAAACACCAATCGATAAAACAGACTATGAGGTGGACTATTTAAAACTCGAATCGATAAAACTATTATTTTTAATCATTAACACCGTCATAATTCACATTTATTTCCAGTACGCTTTCATGTTCATCTTGCGTTTTCCTCTGACGCATGCCTCTGCAACCATAGTGCATGTAATAACGCATGCGCTCAAACTTGTTTGACAGCTGCGTCGCTACGGGCATGCGCTGCTTCAGCGTCCGTCACCGTTGGGTTGACGTGCGACATTTTGTGCCTTTTAGCAAATAAAATGGCGGAAGATAAAGTTAAAACATTGGATTTTATTGAAGATTATCGAACATATCAAGTTTTGCGGGACTACAACCACAAAGATTACACAAAAAAATAAAACGAAACGACGCGTTGATTTCTCTGAGCCAAAAACATAATTATGTTGTTAAAACGGTCCAGATTCTCCTTTTTTTTCGTTTTTTCCTTGCACTTAACACTAAATATGCCGTAATGATAGCTACTAGTTCCGCGTCCATCTTGACGGCTTACCGAAGCGCTTGTGTACGCTGCATGCAACAAGCGCACAGGTGTAGACGATAAGCGGAATGCGTCTTAAGGCAATTGATATTGCAAGCGCTTGACGAAGACGAATTGAAAGTTAAAGACGCAAGATGAACATGAAAGCGCACTGGTGTCGACATAGCTTATGAGTAGGCGTGCCACGTTTTTTTTATATTGAGTCCCACCTGGCACCGGGGTAGATTGCCAAGTACCACGTTTTTAAAGAGAATATCTAATTTGCCTGAAATGTACTCTCAAACTGATGTTAAGACATTTTGTCAGATTGGGACCGTGATATTCATATTGACAATATAACAGATTCATCTCTTGTTATAACATTGTCAAAATCAGATGACGAATCTAGCGAGTTAATAGATGAATCAGATTCAGACATAAGTCTCAATTGTTATCCTTTAGGCCAATAAAATATATTTTAAGAAGTACATATTTGTTTCTTTTATTTTAACAGAACCTTATTGAAAACAAAACACACATGTCCCACAGGATGAAATGCGACTTTATACGTTCGTTACTTACAAATTAATACGTATCGATAAACACGTGGTACAGTGGTGTCGCATCACTAAACTAGTCTCTAATGTTTCGTTACATGCATTTTACGTTTTGTTACTTTGACGTACTTTGTTTTTTTTATTGATAATAATAAATAAGTAGGGTAAATTTTATTCGTGTAAGGCAATTTTTCTTTCAGTTTAAATATTTCAATCCATACATATTTGAACTGCAATTTAAATAAAACGCCAAATGTGTAGACCGCAGCAACTCTCTTTGAGTATAACAAAACGTTGTGTCAAATGTCATTCGCACCAAGCTAAAGTGCAACAATTCTAACGATAACAATGAAAACTCTCAAAATGTATAGCATTGACGTAAGCGGCCAATCTCTGGCGTCGGCCGATAATGTCAATTTCATAAATTTTTCTAACGTAACGTAAACAGTAACGTTTACCGAATGCAATTTGTCTAGCTAGACAGTCATTTGATCCAATGATCCTAAGGGGCGAGCTACACGAGCAGTTCTCCCGACGCGGGAATCCGCATACCGCAGTACCAACCAACAACCAACGAACGTTTGGGAAACCGCACAGTGTAGATTGAGTCCTATCCACCTAGGATTTAATCTGCGCCGGCTGTAAAGTTTTATGGTAAAATATTGTTGCATTTTTGTCAGAGCTTCTCAAGCATGCGAATTCCATTTTAATCAGTCTACGTGAAGTGAATCAAAGTTGTCGTGCACGACTTGACGAATGCGTACTAACCATTGTGCAGTATGCGGTGGAATAAAACATGTTTTTTATATTAAACCAATCGAACGAAACGAAAGAAAACGCCCAGGGTATGTCGTCCGGAGTTTTATTTAAAATAATATAGGGTACCTATAAGTTCGTAAGTTGCATATATACCTACTGGGTGTTTTTTTATTCATCGAAAAAATTTTGGGGGTTAAATCAGTAAGTCATACTGATCAACTTTCACTATGGGACCAACCGCGAAATCGCGAAAAAAAATTGACCATCCCATACATTTTGGCTAGTCAGCTGACGATGTTTTGTATGGGAGGGTCAAATTTTTTTTCGCGATTTTTGGGTTGGTCCCATAGTGAAAGTTGGTCAGTATGACTTACTGATTTAACCCCCAAAATTTTTTCGACGAATAAAAAAACACCCAGTATTATTGCGTAGTCTAAATTGCATTTTCGGATGTCTTCTACTGCACCAGTTAACTACTAATATTACTAATAAAAGTATAGAATGGTGTCATTAGAAAAAACGTATTACCTACTTGAATATCCCAAAATTACAACGATCTTTTGTAAAAGGCCTGTTAACACCGTTCAATTAGAGCTAACCTCTTCCTTTTCGATTATATTTATCAGGCCTCCGACTCCTTAACCGAATGCCTACCGTAACAAGATTATCACAAAGACAACATCACTATCAGATATCAAACAAGCAACCATAACTCGGGGTGAAAGTTGCAAGTAGCCGAGATAAGGAACCCGCGGTGACGCAATGCTTGCTCTGGAGGCGCCGCGCCGCGTGGTGCTATCTCGTGTTGGACAAACACCGCTCATTAATGAAGGCCGCAGTGCGCCGAATCGAAATTACCTACAGCTTACACATTAACGGTAAATAGAATTGGTAAAAAGTTTTGGTAGGTTTTCAAAAGTTGCGTTCCGTTGTTAATGATTATAAATATGTAGATAACACGTTTATCTAAACTATTTTCAGTAACACTCTTTGTTGCCAAAAACGTTTGTTGTGAAAAACGTATCAAGCGAGTCCAAACTCGATAGATCTACTATTAGCTTTTGAGGTGTTCCCTTGACCACCTTGCGTCTCCAATCTCCATCATCATTCATCATACCAGCTCGATGGTACCATATTATACATTATAATATTATATTGTCATCGGAATTACATAAGCAAGCAAAATTTTAAGTCAGTCCGACAATTAGAAGTAGAGTCATTCGGGTCAAGAGTACACACTTTATTTTCTCTGGTCTCAAAAAGTTGTCAAAAGGGCGATTTTTAAATTGATTCAATATAAACCTCATAGGAAATATTGTACACTTCCATTATTTAGGAAGATTTACGTTCAAATTCTATGAGTTTTCGTCGTACATACCTATAATAAAAGCAGCACGATCCGACCGCGTACTCTTGCCCCGTAATGCGGGTAAAATTACGCAAGCTTAAGGGTAAAATTACGCATGCGGGATAAACGTACGCAGTTCAAGAAATCTGGATGATACTAATAATAAAATGCAGGTTATCAGTATAATCAACATTTATTAAAGTTTGAGATCTTTATATATACATATTTATAATAATTAGAACTTAACAGTTTTTGTGGAGCCTTTCTTTTATAATTTCTCGGCATTTTGCTGTAATCTGAAATAATAAACAATACTTAAGTAACCTTCAATAATAGCTTTCATATTGGGGTATAAGTAGGCAACGTGGGTAAAAGTACGCTTGCGTACTTTTGACCTCGTACTCTTACCCCAATCAGCAAAAATATAAGACGATAGGTCCCCATCCACGTTTCAATACATTTTAAAAACAATGTTTGCTCTTACATGTAGGTATACTACGATAGACGAACAATATAAATGTAAAACACTTACTGGCTCAACTGCATCCATATGACTCCCACATACTTTTCGCCGACACACGAAACAAATAAATTATTTGGTTTCAATTAACTCGGTGACCTGTCTCGACAAGCACTTGCTTTGCACTCACGCGGGTCGTGGCTCCGAGGCGGCGATGCCAGCACCACT
The DNA here is from genome assembly GCA_963241965.1 of Tortrix viridana. Classification (NCBI taxonomy): domain Eukaryota; kingdom Metazoa; phylum Arthropoda; class Insecta; order Lepidoptera; family Tortricidae; genus Tortrix; species Tortrix viridana. The sequence goes on from OY725171.1 coordinate 42,942,748, forward strand.
GTTTTACGCCAACACGCACCTCGGCTGGGGGAGCATCAGTCGGAGAACAGGTCATTGCGTACTCTTACCCACTGCGTGCTGTTACCCCGAATAACTCTAGGTAAAAATCGACTTGCATTATTTTATTACGTAGATAGTTAATAGTTACCTACATACTTGTTTAGTTATTTACAAGTGTAGGTAGCTGGGGAATTTAAAAAAAATAGCACACCTTTCACTTTTTTTTCAGATTTGGGAAAAAATTGCACGTTGGTTGGCACCACCATTCTGAACAAGAAAAATAGAATCCCTGATATATGTCCCCGAAAAGATGGATTGTCCGTTTTGTTACTTAAATTCAATATATTTCATGGTAACAAAACGGACAATTCCATACATCTTTTTGTGACAAAAACGATTACCTACTTAAAAAAAAAGAAATCATAGATATCTACAGCTGAACATAGAACCTCCTCCTTTTTTGAAGTCGGTTAAAAAGACAAGCCTGTGCAATGTTATAGTGGTTATATAAGACCAGCGGAATGACTAGGTAATTTTTTTCTTAAGCATAAATGTCTAAAATATGTCGAGGTTTCACGTACTATTTGTATTAAGCGACATCCTAGCCCATATTGAGATATAAGTATGTAAATACATATGTAAAAACATATTTTTAGGTACATTGTGGGTTACAGCGTTTACGCTTTTTACCGTCGATATTCGGAATCGCCATATTTTTCTGCGTCGTTTGAGTACGGTTTCGCGGCGATCTGAGCATTTTTCTGTCGCTTGAAACATCAGTAAATTTAGGTCTAGTTTAAATCTGATTTGATTGATGTGACACAAATTGTATACAATTTTCGAAAAGATGGATTTCATACAGACAAAATACTTTATGGTTTTGACTTAAGGTTTTTCCTTTTATGCCTGCATCTGAAATCCATTCTCGATGTCGCTTAAAAGATTTAGCCTGCACCTGAAATCCATACTTCATGTCGCTTAAACATTTAGCCTGTTCTTGAAATTCATATTTTTTGAAGTACATTTGAGAATACGGTGAAATTTCCAGAAAGACTGAAATTTTGAGAAAGAGATAAATGACTTCTACGCAGACGGAGTCGCGGGCAAAAGCTTGTAAACAATAGCCAATAGTGGCAGCCACTAGTGGCCGCCACTCAGCCACCCGTGGTCGCGTTTAGTGGCGGCCACTAGTGGCCTAATGTGCGGGCAGGCTTACTTTTGCTGTAAGACATTGCTTATTGCCAAATTTCATGATTCTAAGTCAACGGGATATACCCTATAGGTTTTGATTCCCTTGCGATTCCCTTGAATATGCGGCATAAACAGCCGTATCAACTGATAGGTTCTTTAATACATTATCAGTGGCCGTATCTTTTAATTGCGTTGACTTAGAAGTTTGATTTTTTCACATCTTCAAGGGATTGCAGACCTAAGTATTTGTTATTTGATACTTATGAATATTTTGATATTTGATATGAATATATCTTGTATGATTATTTGTCACTATTAAAAAAAATATAGGCCGCTAACGTAATAGTAGTACGTCTACTGGACAACAGATAGCGTTTATAACAACTTTCTTAATGTTCTAGAATCATCTGTGTATATTATTGAATAAAATCGATTGATTAAATAATTATTACACAAAATACTTAGAAAATAAACTAACATCTCGTTAGGTGGACTTCCCGTAACGAGATTTACACAAGCGCAACGCGCAACTCCTACACAGCTTAGCTCCGCACCGCTCCGCTCCGCTTGACTGTTTCCATAGAAGTGGAGCGGGGACGGGATGTGGATTACAACCAATGTGATTGGTCGATTCCTACACAGCTCAGCTCCGCACCGCTCCGCTCCGCTTCTATGGAAACGCAGCCTTATAGCACAAGTTAAGGATAAAACCGCTAAATTGTATTAACATCACATAAAAAACAAAGGCCAGTATAAACTAATACTCAGTAAGTACGAGAGTGTATACTTAGTGCGTGTCAGTTTAACTGGAATTTGTTTCTATTGTATTCCCGTGATTTACGAACTATTTACATACCTACAAGTTTGAGCGGAACCCTCGATGCGCTAGTCCTTCTCGCACTTGACCGGCATTTTTGAAGCGGGAACCTTTGTTGTTTTTTTTCCTTGTGGGTGCTGGAGTCTTTATTTGCCGGGAGTTTCTTGGTGCTGGAGGAGGCGGAACTTGCGGAGAGGTTTTTGTAGCTGAACGAGTACTGTTTCTCTTTTTATTTGAATCTTGGGCACTTTAAATTATTTTCGCTGCGGTATTTATTTTTGTTCCTGGTGCGATCGCACTTAATGCACTTTGTAGACCCTCTTGCCGCCAATTTCCCCTCAATCCTCCCTTAACACAATGCACCATGATCTAAAAACATAATATTTAACACAATTAGTTAGGTAGATATATTCCTAACAAAACAACATAAAATTAACAATCTTACTATTTCGGTAGGTAGGTACCGAAAATATGGCTAGGTACTTATTGCTCATATTAACAGGTTCAGGTTCCTACCTGTTTACTTTTTTACGAGTGACACAAAAACTCGATAAGCGCATACCACCACTTTAAACCCTGATACATTTTGCAAATACGTCTTTATTCGGTTGGGGTTTTTGCAAATACGTCTTTACTCGGTTGGTGTGTCGACTTAATTATATTGTGCAAAGAAGTTGAAATATATCAATAAATAAGGGGATTGATTGGGGGATGGAAGTTTGTATTGGATTTTCCAATGTTCGTTACCTACATTTATTTCTGTGTAGGCCGGAAAAAACGTTCAGCCTTTTTTGGAAAATTTTACCCCTTGAAGGAGATGACAATTCTGTACTTTTTAACGAAATTAGGTACTAAGACTACGCAGATGAAGCAATATTAGGGTTCCGTACCAAAATGGTAAAAAAGGAACCCTTATGGTGAGACTTCGTTGTCTGTCTGTCTGTCTGTCTGTGTGTTTGTCTGTCTTTTTTTATTGATAATGGGTTTGCTCTTGACTAACTCTTTATGGATGTATGTACGTGACCGATGTATGTGACCGATTTATCGGATGCTCCACTCTAACTCGTAAACCAATCCAATCCAATAGGACCGATATTAATAAAAAGGGTGTTATCAAGCCGTTAAGCCGTAAGGGTAATGTGGTTACATTACCCTTCTTTTTGCTTCGCGCAGTCGGGTAAAAACATCTTTAGTACCCGAGGCAGGTGCACACCAGCGTGCCGCAGGCCTGGTGTCCTACCAATACTGAGAGTCTGAGACCGTCGTGACCAGGCGACTGGCCTCTAGTCAACGACTTAATGACATCGTTCCGTTTAACAAGAATAGAACCAGCTAATCAGGTTCAACGTCATTCGCAGTAGAGGCACCGGCAGCCTATGGGGGGCTAAAGTGGACTTTTAACTTTAAAAAGTTCGCTCGACCCCTCAACACTGGCAGGAATATCAGGTCTAGAGTTAATTTTATCCGTGTGCTTCCAGAATCATCCAAAGTCTTTGGTGGGTAGCTAATATGATCATTTTATTTTGCTCTTGATGATCTTGACTCCACATCAGCTTATTGTCCTTAAAAATCTTACGAATATGTCGACGTAAAAAAATATATCTATATAACTTAATAACGGCTCGACCGATTTGATTAATTCTTTTTTTGTTGTGTTTGTAATTGACATGATAAGGTTTGTACCTACGTATGTTTTTTTAAAATTGCACCCGGGCGAAGCGAGGGCGGGCCGTTAGTTTATAATAAATATGTATTTGCGAATTTCTCAAAAAATATTGAATGCGTTGCAAGTTCCAGCAATTCCAAACATTGTTTGCTCACCATATAGGTACACCACATGTTTACCAGCATATTTCTAGGAAAATGCACTATGAAATAAGACGAGTAAGCAATTTAATTGGATTAAAAACTTAATTAACCACAGAAGCTCCTCGAAATAACCAACTGTAAGTTTGCAAAACATAAATTAAGTGTGCATCATAGGAGGTAACTAAACAAATAAGTTCATCGGGCATTTACCATGTTTGGATGTTTTATATAGGCCTTATTAGAAATCCAATAGGGCACGGTGGTAGAGCCCGGGCTCTGGCCGCATGTGCAAAAAGCAACGAAAGTTTTGACGCACTTTCAGTTTAAATCCTAAAATTTGTTTATTGTGCAAAAGTGTTTAGAGAAGGTAACAAGACTAAATGCGCTGTAATTTTCACCGACTCGCATTTTGTCTATAGAAAATGGCTGTTTTGTATGGAGATGCGTATTCATGCTTAAGCAGAATTGATGCGTAGTTGGTACACACATCTTTATACAAAAAAGCCATGTTCTACAGACAAAAAGCGAACCGATGGTGATAGATTTGATACAGGCTTAATACTCAAACTAACAGGAGTTAAAGTAGCGGCACCGAGTAATGGCACTTTTGATGGTTTGTTCGCTCATGAAGTTCCCTAAATATTGACAGCAAAGTATGAAGGAACAGAGGTCAAACTTTATTGTTGCAGGTACCGGAATAGTGATGTAACGCTGGGGCTGTAATTTCCTGAAACTCATTTCGTAATTAGCTTCATCTTGAGATTGTTTTTATTTGCTCGCACTCTAGCGTTCATCGTTATAATCATAACTAACAAAAAACATCTCAAAAAAACTATTCGCGTGATGATAACAAAGGATCGCTGACTGGTACAACAACGTGGACAATGAAGTTCTGCACTTTCACGTCACCACCGTTGGCAAACTCGCATCCTAGTTCAGAGTTAACGTTGATTTATGATTATTTATTCACTCATTTATCAATAATTTCAGATTTTGTATATTTTGACACAATATTTCAAATTTCTGACAATGTCGTCTCGTTATAGCCACACAGTTTATTTCGAGAGTTTGATCTAAAAACTATATTGGCATACAAAAAAACGTCTCCATCCATAATCGAATTATTATGAAAATTTCCCGTCGTCGCCCTGGAAACTATAAAAGCCCATACATCTAAAATACACGGCTATTCCTACTACAGCTTCAAGTAGTTATTTATTTATTGGTTATTTCTTTAATATTAAAAAAAATATATACTTCTCGAACTTCACTGAATTTTTTACGATAAAATGAAGTGTTTCACAACAATATTGTCAGCTGTCAAAGGGTGAATTTCAAGGCGTTTTAATCGCCGTCATTAGTGTCACCAAATATATTGACGAAATCAATGACACCTACTAGCAACTCCTGATGTAAACAGAAGCAGAACCGGGGATGTAGTTTCTATCAGCATCAGAAGTTGCTGTAGTGTCATTGGTTTCGTCAATATATTTGGTGACACTAATGACGGCGGTTGAAACGCCCTGAAATTTACCCCAAAAGTGTCATCACTCGGTGCCGCTACTTTAGTACCTACTAAGTACCTAATTAAGTAAACTAATTCACTTATAAATAACTTTTTTACAGCTAAACATTACAGCAGCAAAATTAACTTAAGTATCGATTCTGCTATGTTATTCTGTTAACACATCGTCGTTCAGTTCTACTCAGTCGATGAATAGCCGGCGAATTTACGTCGTCTGTCAAGGTGGGTAAATGACATTCGACTGCCTGCACATTAATTTAGTCGCTGGTTTCACAGACGACCAGCTGTCAAACCAGCGACTAAAATGAATGTGCAGGCAGTTGAATGTCATTTACTCACCTTGACGGAACACGTAAATTCGCCGGCTATTCATCGACTGAGTAGAACTGAACGACGATGCGTTAACAGAATAACATAGCTGGAGCGGGTTCCCTAATGATTTTCAGTAGAGAGAGACTGCGTCGACGGCGTATCCAACCTTATTCAGTAGGGTCTTTAACTTCAGTACATTTTGATTGTAAGATCTTAGAGAATGTAAGTGAGTAACATCTTGGGTTGGTGGCAATGAGGCAAGGTTAAACTTATTTTTTGAACCTGCCTTAACAAATAATTTCTAACGTATCTCGTTAAGATTTCGAGTTGAGAATTTTTGTTTTGAATTCCTAACTGCTTATAGATCGAAGTGTCGTATTACGCACACACATTACGTGGCTGTATGGCGCACAGGAAAAGTGTTAAGTGCTCTAGCTTTTGTTGAACGCGTATAAGTAATTCGTTTATCTTACAAGTTGTTCGTGCCGTCACTCGTTGGTAGCGACGCTAAACGACCGCTATTGTTGGTACGAACTTTTTATAGACCATGCAATGGTATGGTAACGGGTTACGGTACGCTATTGTACTGACTCAGTAACAGTTTATCGGTAGGTATAGATAACACTTATTATTTTTAAGAGAACATCAATAACTATATTAAATAGAATAACCAAACGAGCATTAATGAACCCTGCCCTCAGCTATACGACAGCGCCTGATCGCGTGAAGCCTTTATTTTCACCCGACTACGCGAAGCAAAATGAAGGGTAATGTGGTTAACAGTCTATGTATGTATGCGACCGAAAATCGGATGTTCCATTCTAGCTCCTAAACTATTGGATCGATTTTAATAAATGGGCTGTCGTATGATTCGTCAAAAACGCGCGAGTGTTATAAGGTATATAAATATTATAAGGGTGCGTCATCCTATTCACCAATAGGGTTTGAGGCTAGGTTATGTTATTATTTGTAGAATATAAGGATCGTCCGGTTTTTACACGTACGCCCGAGCCAGAGACAGCTAGTTAACAGTTCCACACACTGTAGGTACTGGACGGTAGTCTCAGATTATTCTTAAGTCAATGATGTTTGCTTATCAAACAAGCTCTCATAATGACATTATATGTAGGGTCACACAACTCGCTAGTGAGGCTCTATCAATTACACGTCATTAACAAACGAATTACTTACCGCCTGTTTCACAATCGACAAGTAAAGTATATCTGTCAAACAAATTTAGCCCTTTTCCTTTCTTACACTTGAAAATAGACAAGGAGACGGTTATCTTTATTTGACAGAGGAATTTACTTGTCAATTGTGAAACAGGCCCTTAGTCTCCAAAACAATTAGGAACATTTGTCCATAGGTATCATTAGAATTAAGTTCAATTAAAAAACAAAAGTGAATCGTGTATCCTCCGAGAGCCGTCCACGCTGACGTCAACATGACGAGATGTTATCGGTGTAATTACAGTTTCCGTCTCACTTCGTTATTGTTTGGTGCATTCTCAGCTTCGGCGGAAAAGCACGTTTTTTGCCACAAACAAACTCGCAAAAAATTGTTTCGTGGCGGTGGGTAACGCGACACAGAGGTTTGGAGCTAATAATTGTAGTTAAGATATTTGACGAGTTTTTGAATTTGTTTCAGTCCTACTCGTACACGTACACGTAAAAGAGACAATATTTTAGAACAAGGAATAAAGGAAATTACTGTGGGCCTTTTTCAAAAACAGAAGACAAAATCAAAAATTTGTTTATTGCATGACCTTAGGTAACAAGTAAGTATTATATAATACATTATACAGAAGGCGAGTATTTGTGCGTGCATCACTACAATCTACCAAAACATGGTGTACAATATTTTTACAACTCAATGTAGGTACAATAGTTCGAAACGTACTCGTATATCAAACAAATAAAATAAAATGTTCTATATGCAATATTAAACTACAAAGCCATTCTTTGTTTTTACAAATTAACGTCTAGCACTATCAAACATTGTTTATTAACATTAATCATTTATTCGTGTTGCTCTTGAACCTCCTAAATGCAGCACAATTACAATTTTTTGCCATACATTTCCTACCCTATCATTTAATTTACATGTAAGTATATCGTTTTAGTACAAAACCCGAGTCCAAAATAATTAGAAACTGAAGAACGGAAAACCCAAATTGTTATGACTCTTGTGTAAAAACAGCGTACCTACATTTAATTATTTTGCGCACATTTTGATATCATTAAGCGCGTCCCCTTGATTTACATTACAGACACTCTTTCATCGAATGTGTCGTTTCACCGAATTTCATTTCATCGTGAGTTAATTTCAGGTTATCTTGAGCATGGGTTACGTAGGTTAGGTTAGGTTAGATCTATGACCAAAAAAAAATTATAACTCCGGCATGTGGAAATGCCTTTCGATGAAATGAAAATTCTGCGAAATGATACGTTCGATGAAAGGAGTTTCGATAAAATGATAGCTACTCTGATAAAAGGACTCTTTTAGCTAGTTTTATATCAAGTTTGTCTGATGGAACACATCCTGTCCCTACAGTTAATATTGACTGATAATGATAACTTAAATGTTTAAAGCATCATAGAAAAGTGAAATAAAGGAGTTTACATATAAATGAAAACCGGTCAAGTGCGATTCGGACTCGCGCACCGAGGCTTCCGTATTTAAGTTCGTACTTCAAAAATATACCTTTTTAACCCCCGACGCAAAACGAGGGGTGTTATAAATTTGACATGTGTATCTGCGTACCTACCTATCTGCCTGTGGCATGTGGATGGACCGATTTTGATTTAGTTTTTTTTTGGTAGAAAGGTGACTTAATCGAGTGTTCTTAGCTTGGTTTGATTAAAATCTTTTAAGCTGTTTAAAAGCTTTAAAAGCGATTTTGTCGGGAGTTTTTAATATTTGAAATCTTGTAGTGACGACGTCGTCCGTTCTGTGAGTAAATACGTGCTTGGAGCCCGTTTATGTCTTTGTCGGACGTGACGACGCTTGAATTAAAACATTACTAGGTACTGACATTAAGCTTTAAGGGTCATATTATTTATTTACTTTTTAGAGTTTTATTTTTGTGCCGGGGGTTTTTAAAATTTATAATTTTTTTTATATATGTACTTTAATTCGTATGCGATAAGGTCTATCTTGACTTGTCTAAATTTAATTTCACAGTTTTTTGTCAATTTCTCGAATACTATAATTTTAAACACTTCATTTTATTTTTCCTGTAAAATATAAGCAATTATCTATAAGTTAGGAATTTTTCAGATTTTTCGTATCATAAACTTCGGAGATAAGGGAAGGGGGGGGTAGGAACGGTAATTATTTGAACATTTTAGGTTATAAATCAAAAAGTACCTACATCACGGATAAAAATAGTTGAAAATGTGCCTAATATATATAGCTATCCCCAACACACACAACCTACAAGGTACAATTGCTCAAAAATTTACCAAATACACCGAACTAAAAGAAGAAATCACACGACTTTGGCATCTTAATAAAGTCACAATAGTACCGATCGTTCTTTCTGCTACAGGAGTGATACCAAAACAGATACACCAGTCTCTAAAAACCCTAAAATTGCCGCCAAATATTTACAACCTTCTCCAAAAAGCCGTCGTCTTGAACACATGCCGAATAGTCCGAAAGTTTCTACAAAATGATCAGGAAGGCCCTGCTTCATCCATACCACCCGCACAACACACACTGTATTCAACCAGCCTACAACATACCACCAATTTGTCAACAAGGAACGACACAGACACTCTTCATCAACTACCTCACAATACACAACATGAGTACTAGCTTAAATAATTTACCTGTTATGCACTTGGCTTAGGCCCGTGCATAACAGTACACCAGTGAAAACTGAGAAAAAAAGAAAGAAACAATAATAATAATAATAATAATAATAATAATAATAATAATCCAGCCAATATACGTCCCAGTCGTCCCACTGCTGGGCACATGCCTCCACTCACAATGAGTGGGTTTGGGCTATAGTTCCCACGCGGGCCCAGTGCGGATTGGGAACTTCGCACACACCGTCAAATGAGAAATGAGCTACACTTATTTTAACTAAAATAGTTTTATCAACTACTTTTACAAACGTTTATTAGTACATAGTGATAATATAGAAAGTTAGACGGCGTCCTTGCCTGTTATCAGCTATCACAGATTTCAGGTTTACAAAAATAAATTAAGTTCGTTTGAACTAGCCGGCTGAAAATATTCTTGGCAGTGACTTAACCGTGATCCGTCACCATAAAATATTTGTTTAGCTATTTACCACTTAAGACCCTAATATAATAACAGGCTGGGAGTTCCGCCACTCGCAGCCTGACCGCGGAATCGTACACACGCGAGAGAAATACGATTAATTAATTATTTTTTTAAATATAGAATCGTATTTAGACGCGTGAGTTCGTAGCGACGTAGCAGTCTACGAGCAGCCGTCGTTCAGTGCCTTCCGACTCGTGACGATCCGAACACCCCAACATGTCCAACAAGAACATGCAACGTAAGTTTTACTCGGTCACTAAATATATTATTGGCGAATTTTTTCTTTTTAGCACTATATCCTATATCGGTGTATAATGAATAAAATGTAGAATACGCAGTTTCATGCGATTTTAATGGATTGTATCGGGATATTAAATTACTATTTTATTGGCATTCAGGCTTTTATCATACAGTTTTTTTTATAAAAATGAATCGCAGTATATATTTAAAAAAAATTGCATAGTGTCTGATTTAAACAATCAGTTTATAAACATTTTATTGTTACAAAACGGAATGCAAATAGCGTTTCACCATTATACGAACTTCATATTTTCAATTAGGTACCCTTATTTCGTAAATTCTTTTCAACCGACTTCAAAAAAGGAGGAGGTTCTATGTTCGGCTGTATCACTGTTTTTTTTTATGAATGTTCACCGATTTCTCCGTCGATTGTGGACCGATATTGAAAATTCATTTTTTGTTTCAAAGGGTGTACTCTCGAGGTGGTCCCATTGTCACCAGATCAGAATCTGATGATGGAATCCATTAGAAATCGAGGGAACTCCTCAATAGGCACACATACAGCGATTTTGGTATTTCCTGTAAGACCTTAAGAATTTACATTCCAAAAACACCTCTTGGTGAAGAGGAACTAATGATGAAGACCAGAAATGACCACCGGAACTCCTTAGTCGTATAAGTGATTGACGGCAGCAATGAGATTTCTTTATTAAGAATATGAAGCTACTTTTATACTCATTATAATGCATGTGGTGAAGTGCAACTGATGGTGAAGTACCATGAGAACTCCTCAATGATTAACGGCCCTGTGTCTGGACAACGAAATTTTGTTAAAGGGGATTAGAAATTGGTATTAGTTTATCACATAATAATATTAGGTGCATCACTAAAAACATGCATGCACGAGATAAAATCCATGGATGGCGCGAATAAGTTGATAACTCGTCAAAAAAGCTAGAAGTAGGTACCTCATGCAATCGGTTTTAATGCTTTATTTGGCTAAAATAAAAAAGTCGGGTGTTCAAACCTCTTTAGATTTTAAAACAACATAATAAAATAGCAACAAAACATATAAAAATGTTAATGTTATGGTATGTACCTACGAGTATATTGTGATATTTATACATTGACAAATAAAGGGCGAGGAAATACAAAATTCCCCAAGTTTACATCTCGACTTATCAATTTATTCACGCCATCCACGGAAATTTGACAGGTGCTAGGGCAATGAATACATCTATTCCATATTCTAACGTAAGACTTAACGCTAAGGTTTAATATAAAAGTGTCTCGTCCTGACTTTTATTACGCTGTTGATTTTCCAATAAATCATATATTAATAAAAAATTAAGCAAGTGCGAGTCGGACTTTCGCACTGAGGGTTCCGTACCACCACACAATATAATTATTTTATTTAAATTTGTATTTTATGTGTTTACCAAATTAAATAATTGAATATTGCTTTCTTAAGCATTAGCGCGAGTCTAACTCACACGTTACTTGGGCGGTTATTATTGTTTTTTAACCGACTTCAAAAAAAAAGGAGGAGGTTCCCAATTCGGTAATTTTTTTCATGTTTACCTCATTTATAAACCGATTAGAAAAATTCTTTTTTTTTTTGTTGTTTTTTCTTTAGGGTTTGTACTATAACCTCAAATTTGACGCTTGTATGTACTGGGTGTTTTTTTATTCGTCTACAACATTTTGGGAGTTAAATCAGTAAGTCATACTGACCAACTTTCACTATGGGACCAACCCCGAAATCGCGAAAAAAAATTTGACCCTCCCATACAAAACATCGTCAGCTGACTAGCCAAAATGTATGGGATGGTCAATTTTTTTTTCGCGATTTCGGGGTTGGTCCCATAGTGAAAGTTGATCAGTATGACTTACTGATTTAAGCCCCAAAATTTTGTAGACGGATAAAAAAACACTCTGTATAACCCTTCTTACGATGACAAAAACCGTTGAAAAATATCTTGTTCTCGTCTCTTCTTATTTAACTTTTTTTTATTATCCGCTGTTACAACACATATTCTGTTAAATAATTAACTGGCTATCTTTTACAGTTCAAACTATACCTATAGCTCTTTAAAGTTGGGACAGACAGGTGGACAGACGGACGATCAGCGTAGGCTTAGTTATAGGGCCCCGTTGGATGCCCTTTGGGTACGGAACCCTAAAAATTATAATAAAAAGACATTTAGTTTCAGGTAATATCAAATGTTATGTACTCGTATGTCCCAGGTGTTGACGATTCGGTTAACAATTCAGTCGTGTTCTCGTCGAAGGATTGTTAACGGGCGACCATATGTTATCCCGCGTGCTTGTAGGCATAAGGTTGAGTTAGGTATCCACCGATTTTGGCCGAGTTGTTTCGACGGCGAAACATGCAACCAAAATCTGTAGGTAGCTCTACCTACCTACACCTACAACTATAACTCTCCCGTGTGCCGACGAGCCCGCGAGGCACTCGCGCTCGCGAGTTACCTAGTTAGTTCGCAGACGACTTTCTCAACGACATGTAGTATCTACTTAGTAACGTATTTGTAGATTTTGCGTTCTATTTGTGAATTTTGCGAAACGCACAGAAAAATAGACAAACAAAATTTATAAAGTCAATTATTCTTTGGCTTTACTGTTTTACAGATACGACTAGGTTGTTTTCACAGGCAATAAGGCATAATCTGGAAAATATAACTTGCACGCAAAAGACGACTTTCAAAGACGTTGCCGCACCGTAAACTAGCGTAGAGTTTGGCACCAGTTCGTATTAAAAATCCTGGATTACTGCCTTGGTTTATATATTATTATATTATTGCAATAAAGGCTACTACTAATTAATTAAATATCCCTGAAAATCGGAGCTTATCCCATTCGCGAGGAGCCACCGTTAAACGAAATATAGAAGGATAAAGTTCGAGCAAAAGCTATAAATTCTACAAGGTGATTGGTTATTGCTGAAACAATGGTTGCGTAGGAGGTTGTCCGAAAATTAATAGTTACATACCTACTATTTTCCTTTTTGATCACAATGCCTACGCCACAAAACGACTTTGAAGGATTACTCCTAAACAGCTATAAGACTAAGTGGCAAAATTACTAACATTTAAAACGCCTACAAAGCAAAAGCCACAAATCAATATCTCTAAAGCGGTTTGCCTAATTTGCAATAAGTCTGCATTCTTCCTTGTCTAGGCAGCATAACGTCTCAAAAATTAAAATTACTTTAAAGGATAATACATAACATGCCAAACGACTAAGAAGCATAATTAATCGCTATCAAAAACGGCTATAAATCAAACTGCCTCAAATTAATAATATCCTACTAATATTATAAATGTGAAAGGAAGTGACATAGAAAACTCTATGCGAATTCCCTATTTTCAGATTAGATGCTGGCCACTTTAATTTGAATGTATTGTTATGTATTCAAACTTAATTGTCTATAATGTCAATCGTTTGAATTCATTCATTACGTTTGCATCGGAAATGGCTGAATGGCCTGAAGAGCTGGTTTTCGTCAAAAATCAAAAGGGCGGGCAATCTTTGATGTGGCCAGACCACATTACAGATTTACAAAAAATCATGACACGGAACTACCTTATGGAGGTGTGTTGATAGAAACTGTAATGCATCACTAAAACTTAATGCCGACAAAAATGCAATTTTGAAAAATAGCGTACATTCTGGCTGGCCTAATTTTACAAAAAATAAAATACCTATCTTCTATGACCGAAGAATGCGAAACAGAAGTTTGCAAAACATTTAACCCAGTACAACAAGTTTTTGAGAATGTTTACACAAAAAGCAACATTACATCGGATGACGAAGATATGCTGCCTATATTTAAGTCAAAAAAAGACACTTTTCTACGGGCCGGAAGACGTTTTCTAAAAGATCCAAAGTTAGTTTTTAAATTTAGAATTTAAATGACTAGTACCAGAAATGTTCCATGATTTTCACGTGTGTGATCAAGGGAAAGATAATGACAAAATTTTAATTTAGCAACACCGTTTGGCAAAACGACCCTTCAGAATGTGGCAGGTAAAACACCCCAGCTGTTCGCAGATGGAACGTTTAAGCGAACACCAACTACGTTTTACCAGCTCTATACCATACATTTGGATAGGTATAGCCTGCGGCGAGGAAATGACTAACGTCGTGCCATTGATCTATGCTTTACTTCCCAACAAGACACAGGAAACGTATGTAAAATTATTTCTTCTCATAAAAGAACACCTTAATATCGAATTTCATAAAATGAAATGTGACTACGAATTGGCACAAGTAAACGCTTTACAGAAAGTGTTCCCTAAAATTGATATAAGTGGGTGTTATTGTCACTATAACAAGGCTATATGGAAGCAAGCAGAAAAACTCAAGATGTTGGAATCAAAGAAAGATAGGCATACAACCGCTCTAATAGCAAATTTGCCTCTTCTACCAACAGATCATATAATGGACGGATGGGTGGCAATAGTACAAGATCACACTGAATGTAGCGATGCTATGAAAAATTTCATGGCATATTTTGAGAGACAGTGGCTGAAATTATTACCAAAAGTTCTGAGTTGTACATCATGCCGGTAGCACACCTCCGCCGCGAAACCGCGAAACTGTAGCGAAATCGTGATATTTAATACGAAATTGAACTTTATTTCGTTGCCAGAGTTTCGCTACTACAGTTCCGCGGCGGAGATGTGCTACCGGCGCCGTCAGAAATAAACCGCACCGGATTGGAGGGATGGCACCGACGAATAAATGTCATTGAACGTAGCAAAATGGCAAAATGTGAAAATCAAGGCTGCTTTGTTTGAAAAGAATAACAGAAAAAAAACTGACGTTCAATTTAATAAAGAACTCAATAGGGATTTGAAAAAACTGGTTGAGTGCAACATAACATACTATAATACACAATAAAAGACAAATTTTTAAGGAGCATTAGTGTAGATAAGGATCTAATACCTAGTACTAAAATGAGAATTATAAATGTATGAATAAACTATATTACAGAATGTTCGTTTGTTTTAGATGTGGAGCTGCAATTATTTTAGTTTGTGAATTGAAGATGAAATAAAATAATACTATAAAAGCATACAATTTGTTTTTTTTTTATCCCGGTTACAATCAATAAAGTACAAAATTGTACCTTATAGATTGTAACCGAGTGATTTTTTTTTCTTAATAACTATATCTTTAGTTATTTTAATATCTATTCTTATGCATGAAAAAGTTTCAAAATGTTACTTTTCTCGGTATTCAAAATATATAGCTTATAGCTGTTTAGGAGTAATCCTTCAAAGTCGTTTTGCGGTGTAGGCATTGTGATCAAAAAGGAAAAAGCAACTTTTCCAGAAATCTTCATATAAAACACCAATTTCATAGGTAATGACCTAATACTAAACAATTTGTGACGGACCATTAACCTACCTACCTCGTTTTTGTTTACGTTCTTGTAATTTGGAGCATTTTGGTATTCAGGTCATAAAACTATTGAGATGTTTTGCATTTGAGGTATTTGGCATTTCAAGTCTCCTTCATGTAATAGGTATTTTACTACAGAGAGGTTTTCCGTTAAAGTCACATTGCGTTTGTAGCCATTATGATGTTTATAAATTTTACTATAAAGTCCAGTATTCCAGTAGTCCGGCATTAGAGGTGCAGTAATAATAAGTCGTTTTGATTTGAGGTATTTTGCTTTGTAGGCGTTTTAAATGTTAGTAATTTTGCCACTTAGTTTTATAGCTGTTTAGGAGTAATCCTTCAAAGTTCTTTCGCGGCGTAGGCACTGTGATCAACATCAATGGTTTTCACCGCGCACGCTAAATAATGACCTTTATAGGCAACATTTTTGATACCGTGGGTTATTATTGTAATTTTCGTAGGGATCTCAATTTCCTTTAAATAATATACAGCTCATGTTACTCCCTGATAGCCTGAGCCTGAGCTTTGTATAGGTAAATACATTTTATAACTAGTTAAGTAGTTTTTAAGTTTATTCATTACAATCAAACAAAAAATCCAATCTTTCCTTTTTTTAATGTTAGTATGGATAACACTAATAACTTCTTTGAATTATTTATCAGCTGTCGAATGCAGAAAATGTGTAAAGGTACTGTGCAAATGATGGAGCTGTAGTTAAACCTCAGTAGTAAAACTAGCAAATGAACCTAGGAACTTTGTTAAACATTCAGGCAAGCAGTCAAGTAAGCAGCAAATTGTAATAACTAAAATATAAGTACAGGTTGCACGACAGAACGACACTGGGCCGTTATTCACATCACCTCACGTCACACATTTAAAACGTGGTTAATGGCGAGTAACAGAATCCTGAGGCGATAACAGGTGATTGTTCCAGTGCGCATGCGTACAGAACAATAGCAACGTGTTTAACCCTAGCTATTCGTTTGGTGCCAGAGACTCTTATCGCAATGTCGGACATGCTTCAATTGAACATGCAGTTATCGACGTGTTAAACCGCCCTTATAGGCATCCGCTACCTATACTTATGAACTCAGCTACCTACTTATACATTTTTGCATACCTATCTTGTAACCGCGTTTCCAACCGAGAAGCCTTCTCTTTCCAATTATTGTTTTCACGCGAAAAAAAGGACCGAAGTAAAAGCGATTCGAGTTAACCTTGGGTAAATTCTGGGCGTTTCAACCGCCGTCATCAGGTTTCAATATATTGACGAAATCAATGACACCTACCAGCAACTTCTGATGTAAACAGAAGCAGAACAGGGGGTGTAGTTTTATTAGCATCGAAGTGGCTGTAGTGTTATTGATTTCTTCAATATATTTAAAGCACTAATGACGGCGGTTGAATCATCCGGAAATTTAATCCCTTAGGTGATTTAAATCTCAACCAGGTTGATTGGATCATAAATCATGATCCTTTAATTTCTTGATATCCAAATTACACCGTTTTTAATTCACGAAGGTGCCCTCCATCACTTAATTTAACGTTGGAGGATTGCGTAAATATAGGTACGCAAAATAAAGCTCTTACAAAACGCATAGTTTGTACAGCATGGCAGCTGCAGCGCCGGGCGCCGAGCCCTGTAGCCCTGCCCCCGCAGCCACGAGTCGACTCCTAAAGCCACCGGGCTACAACACCTAGATAGCATAATTATCACCTTAACGTCTATTTGACGTGACATCTAGTTTGAGCTCGGCACCGCGTAACCTTGACCATGTGACAGAGGCCAACTGAATTAGCGAATTTAACGTAATCATCGTTAGCTAAGTAGAATACATTGTAATAGTACATCATATTGTTAATAAGGTCAACGTTTAACCTCCTGTATTAAAATATTGATTTATACCGGATACATCAGTTTAACTTTGCAACATATACTATAATAAATATTAATTGACCTTAATTCAGTTCATGCGACGCCTTTGCCCCATGCGTCTGGCAAATGTTTCATGATTTATAAAGTTTAAGTAATAGGGATGATGTTTATATTTTTTTCTTTGTCGCTCAGGTAGATTATCAAAAACACGATTTTTTTCTTTTTTCACATAACCAAAAAAATACGGAGATATATTGAGTTGAAATGTCGCATGACATCACGTCTGAATACAATTTTTACATAGATGTGACGTCACGAGCTCCCACTCCCGAACTTTGACGCGCTTTATCTTTGTCATTTTTTGTTTGATTGACAAAGGAGAAAATACGTGTCTAACATTTTTTGATAATCTAGCTGACGGACTAAATATATTAGAATTATTTCGTTTTGTTTACGCTGCCGTCATCCCTATTCTTAGCGCTCGTTAATAGGTATCCAAATAGGTAGATAATGGTGTTTATTTAGTAAACCCAATATTGTTATCAACGCACTTTGCCTTTAGTATAACATCAAGTAATGATTAGAATATATTGTGAAATTGATTCTCAGAAGGAAAGCAAGTTTATTTTGTAATGAATGAGTTTCAACAGCAGATTCTGGAAAACAGTGTCCTACCGCAAAAAATATTTGCATGAACTCGACTCGAGGCTAACGCAAAATAATGTAAATTGTAAAATACTCTCTTTTCAATATTTTTCTATTAATACTAAAGTTAATTTTTGAGACAAATCCCAAAGAATACAAGTGTACTCGTATGACAATTAGCAAAACTTCAATAAGTACCTTACCTTAATTCATTTATTTATGAAATCATTTAATCACTTAATATATCATGGATCGATAGATCGGCATTAGCAACGACCGATAAAAATTAAAATAATACCTTAATCCGCTTTTCATACTAAACCCTGATAACGCGCGCAGGCGGGGCGGGCGGCGCCGGCGCACACGCTCGCGCAGCAGCCGTCTAGGTAGTCGGGGTAGGTAGGGGAGCGGGGTGCTAGTTGTAACATTTTTCAGTTTAAAGTGTATTGCATCAAACTTGGTAATATTTACAGAGCTTTGATAATTTATTATAATAGGATCACTATCGATGCATTTTAATTCAATGAAAAATTAAATAAATCATACACCTTGATTTAATTATGAGCATTTTTATTTTCAAACTCCACTGTTACAACTTGCCCCATGTTTGGGGCTAATAGTAACAGCCACGGGGAACGTTGTAAGAATAACATAATTAAGTGCTTAGATAATTAGTTATAGCATTATTTTTTCCAAAGTCCCTACAAAGTTATGTTTATAAATGTCTTATAAAAAATCAACATGCTTTTACTACTTTTATGTAGAAATTTTAAATGAATTACAAATTTTGACACTTAAAAACACTTTCTCTTTTGTATGCCTATTCTTAACAGTATAATATCTTCATGACACTTCGCATATAGATTAACAAACTTAATAAAAGTAAAATACAACTGTTTTACTTATAAAAAAAGTATCATTTTTTTCTTTGAACAAAATAAAGTGGCAACTTCTTATCAAAACTTGTCAAATATTGTTATACAGATTATTTTCTTAACATTTTAATACTGTAGACGCTTTAAATAAATACTCATAGCCATTTAGCCTTTATGCACTCTATTTTTAGTATTAATAATCAGCTTTTTCACATCGTCATTATTTTAAGAATAACCAGTCCTCATCAGAATCACAATTAGGTACTTAATACAAATAAAAGAGACTGAATCAACAATACTATTCATCAGGTTCTGAGTCTGAGTCGGAAACTAAAATTTGTGTTTTTACTCTGTCTGCTTCTTTTTTCTCGATTTGTTGATTTACATTTTCCTTTTCCTTTATTTTTATTGTTTTCTTTGTTTTGCATTTTTGTTGTTTAATGATTTTTTGCTTGGTGTTCTTTTTCTAAAACATCTTTTTCTGGCGTGTCTGTTAATATGGCTGATTTTCTTTTTCAACGATTGTTCACAGTTGTTTTTCAGGGTACTAAAACATAAAAAAACAAATAGTCAATTTTATACAAAACTAAAGTGTATTTTTAAACAGACAGACAATATAAACGGAGTGCCTTTTATTATTCCATAGCTATTAATATTAGGTATTTTTAAAACTGAAATATAGACATATGCACATATGCATACACACAGACTTACACACATTTCAATTCAATAAATTAATTTAAACATTAAAAAAATATATTTTGTTTTAATATAGTTTTTAACTATAATCTGTTATATTATTATAAGGGTAAGGGGATAAGGGTAGTCACTTAAGAAAGAACGGTGTCTCTTACTAAAGATATTTAATACCTACTTAACTTTTTAAGGTGCCAAAATTTTAATAGTAGCTTTTATACTGAATAAATTTATTTTCATTTTAGTCACAATTTTGCACCTGAGACTGCGCACACGTTTAATGTTGGCACTACCCTCGGCAGCACTCGCCAAACATCGATCTTACATCTCTCGCATTTGACATACTACTTAAATGAAAGAGAGGCAACGAAAATGTTTGGCAAATAATAGCCAAAGTGAAGTGCTACCGTAAGAAGTCGAGAACTCACCTTACCTTAAACTGCAAATACCCACCTACCTACATTTTATTGATTAAAATCAAATTTTATGGCAACGCGCTTCTGCTAACAATTTTTAGAAATTTGAGCAATTTTTTACGGTTATTAAAAAAGTAGAAAAACAGTTAACTACGTCTCGTTCATAAATAGTAACAAACGTTTTGAACAGAGGTAAGATCCTATTTTAGTGAATTATAATCTACGAGGGGTGTTCAATAAGTTTTGATAATCGATATTAAATATGGGAGATAAGTATGCAGATCGTTATATTTTAATTGAAATATGCACACATTTTATATTACAAACTTTTATTACCGTCATTCAATTGTTTTATTTTACTCCTATAAAAATAATTTTACTTTTGGAGGTAACATTTTGTACCTTCACGTACCTTTTTGAACTTTAGTGAATGAGAGGTAGTAGTCGAATGTTAGGGCTAAATGACATTGGGAGCGGTTATCACTTCAGAACTTTGGTCGGAGAGCAGCACCGCCAGCACCCTTGTGAATTAGAAGGCTCTGAAGTACAATTTCTGCCGCAAATTCGTAATATTTTTTCCCAGCTTCTTTTAAATATTTTTCTATAACTATGATAGAATTATATAACTCTCATAGATTATTTGAGCTCAATTGCTAAAAGCTAATGTCACAGTATTTATTTTTAGGCCTCAATAGTCTTGGAAAAGGCCGAAAAAACCACCCCTAATTTTGTAAGACACCATGGGCCTCACTTTGGATGTGTAGAGCCAGAGTGCAATTTTGGGTTTTAGTTCCCATCTGCTTCCTGCTAGCCGACAACAGATCGCCAGAGCTGATTTAGCCTTCTGTAAAGTTCCGTTCAGTTCCATGTCAGTGCCATGGTATAGTCCACATTAAAATAATATCGTTATGAGGATGATTCATACCGGTTCTCAAAACTTATTGAACACCCTTCGGTTACAAAAATCTACTTAAATAACTCATATGACATGCGTCGGCCTTAAACAAGCGCTAAACCAAGAATTCAGCAATTGGTAAAGAGCATGCAGACACACTACCCCACATTAAGTTTATTATGCTACTTTCCTGATGATTTTTTTTTATTAATTTGTTTGATATAACATATAACCTACTATTATACCTGTACCTGACCTAAAAAACGTTGAATATATACCTAATGAAAAAGTTAAGAACCAATACTCTAGCGAGAAGCTGTGTCGTATATCATCGGTTATGTTCCATAGCACAGTTATAATAAGTAACCGATTCCACAGCGCCTGCATCGTACGGCACGTTTGTTGGCTGCGCCGGCCAATCCGTGTCCACTGTAGATTTGATCCAACAAGACGAGGAGATTCAGTACCAACTGCCCGGTAAGAGCGCATGCATTGCCTCGTATAAACCTAAACACGCGGCAGCTTCAAGCATTGCAATCATATGCAGTTTATCATCAGATTTTTGCTGTTTGTTTAAAGTTTCAAACCACTATCTTGTAGTTTAATTCCAGTCCTAGGACTTGATTTTTTTGCAATCCGTGAGTCTGTAGCGCGCGACGATGCAATAAAGAACTTGAAGTGGAGATGCAATACAGAACCGTCAGGAAACTGTTAGCGTAAGGAGATCGAAACAGTTAACCGACCGCAACTATACTGACAAGTCTAACCACTAGCAGCTAAATAGATTTTAGCCCGCAGGCTCCCTCAGCAGAACACGGCTTGTGATAAACTGTGTATATGGGATGCATTACACTCGGGACACGCAAGCTGATAAAACCGACGAATATATGCATTACGAACTATGTGGCTACGCGTGTATTTGGTCTAAATTAACAACGTATAACAGCTAAAGCGAAAAATTGGGATCACAACTTGCTTGTTAAAAAGTCTTAGTTTTCTTGCGTACGCGCAATGGAACTGCTTGCTATGAAGCGCATGAAATGGGATCATTGTAGTTTCTGTTAATATTAAGTGAATTGTCCCTTACTTCAAGGAAATTTAAATAATACGAGTATTTGTAATATGAGAAAGTAATTTGCAACACTCTTTGGCATTTTATTTAGTGCTAGGACACCATAAAGGTGAATTCACGTCACACCGTGCGCCAGCCGGGGCCGGGCCGGGACACAGTCAATTAATCTAAGTAATACAGTGTAATTTGATTATTTGACGTGCGCCGATCGGGGCCCGGCTCGGCCCCGGCACGGTGTGACGTGAATCCGCCTTAAGTTCTACGCATATCAGACCCGACATCTTACCTGTTACTAGGAGTTAAGAGCAAACTACAGTAATGGGCAAAATAATTACATAAACAAATGAATTAAATTATTTGCGTACTGCAAACAATTTAAGGGATGTACCTACCTACATGGTTTACAAAAACCTTTGGCTGAAAGATGACGCATATTTTTTACATAGTGACAATACATGGATACACATGGGTTACACAATACTAACCATTAAAGTCGGGGTCAATTAGAAATGGCCAAAGATGTCAACAAATTAGTACAGTTTGACACATTTTTTTTTTATCCATCCTATATACGTCCCACTGCTGGGCACAGGCCTCCACTCATAACGTCAACATTTTATCAAGCGTGTGTTTATTTAATAAGACTTATATTAAATCGTTATTTAATCTAAAACGGAATATGAAAGTTATAATCAAGCGGAATAAATCATTGTAAAGACATTTCTCGATCTATAAAAGTATTTACATGATTATGGAGTAATAATGGTAAACTGTTTAGTTTCGTTTTGTTTACATCTTTGGCCATTTCTTTTGTCCCCGACTTTACGGAATTACTCATACATTCAGGGTTCGTTCGTTCGATTCTTGAATCTACGCGGAGACTAAAGATCACTAACACAGCGTTTTTTAATATCACCGGTGACTGAAGTTCCAACTAGTGGAGTGCCTGGAGCGTTAAAAATATAAAAACCTCAAATTTCAGTTACAACTAAATGAAACTTAAAAAAACCAAAATGGAATGGAAATGAAAGAGAACTTCTCCATTATTAACGGCCCTGTAACTTGGACAGGGACATTATGTTAAGGATGATGAGAAATTGGTATTACTTAAGCTATTGTTTCTTAATTTATCACATAATAATAATATATATACATCACTAAAAAGCGAAAACACATTTTTTTGTTTGAAAAGAAAATGTCCCTATTAGGCACCAAATAGGCAATTTCTAGTAGGCCGGTCATTATTTAACCATTTTCAGTTTGTTTTGAAGACGGTTTTATTTTTTGCTATTTATATAATAATTAAAAAATAAAAGTATCAAAAGTCCGAAGTCAAAACCCCCAGGCACTCCACTAGACGTCTGAGATGTCAAATACGAGTGCCTCCACCCACCTTAAACGAGGTGACCACGTGACCCGTCAAAAATCAAAGCCAAAAATAATGCAACCCTAGTCAGCTGTCATCTCATAAAGTCATGCTAAGGTTTTCGTACATTGTCAACGGACTCTTTACAAGGGGCGGTCCCTTCTGCTTTACGGGTATTTTTGTAACATCCTGTATATAAAATGAATCCCTATTTCCCTTGGTCACGGCATCACGCGAGAATGGAATGGAAAAGGGACCAGTTTGTGTGTTTTTATTTGACTGACTGAGGTATATCGACCAATCAAGTAATCAGAGGTAATCAGACATATTGCCTTATTTTTTCTTTCTTAATTAATAAAAAAGAAAAAAAATGCTCAGACCGTTTCGACTGTCGATTAATATAGGCAATGATTGTCGTTCTATTATGAATTCAGAGCAGGCACTTCCTCGTAATTTACTCGTACACCTCACGTGTCTCTAAACACGCGGAATGTTTGAAACAGATGGATCAATAGTATCCAGTCAAGGGTCTGGACAATTTGTTCAATCTATATAAGTGATTTATTTACTTAAACATTAAATTAATGCGCGTCATGTGACATATGAGTTTTCTTGACTCTGATTTGAAGTTTATTATATTAGCTTAGCCATGAAAATAGTCAGTTTTTAAATAAATTTGTAAGGTATCATTTTATTTCGAGCTGTGTAGGTGTGGTCTTCCACTTGCAGCTGTCTCACGTGTCACATCGACGGCTCGTCGCTCTTTTTAATCTGTGGCTCGTTCTAAGCATGCACGACACGTGACGATACTCACTCAATTTGGCCGATGAGCGCCTAATAATTATGTCGCGTTTGTGAACAAACTATTCTATTCTACGTTAATGTATCTACGTACATTTATGCCTATACATATATGTGCTAGGTCTGGTTACTTTGCCCAAATAGACGAAAAGCCAGCGCCGCGTCCTTGCTGGAGGTGAAAAGGCTGTTAATAGAGAAAAGAGTACGTATTTATACTGCATAAAATCCAAATATATGAGTTTGCAAATTATCATCATCATCATTTCACCCGAAAGACGTCCACTGCTGGACATGAAAAGGTTTGCCACAAGGACGGTCCTGCGCCGCTTACGATTTATACGTTTAAAATATATAAAAACAGAAAACATAATAATAGAAGGTATAACCATCAAAATCAATAAAGTACGTTGTCCGTAATGGTCGAAATTCATACTGACTAAATGCATATGTTTACAATTTATACGTTCAAAATATATACTATCGAAAAATATAATAGTTACAAGGAATAACAATCAAAATCCAGAAAGTACATTGTCCATAATGGTCAAGATACATACTAACTAAATGCATATGTTTACAATGTATACGTTCAAAATATAGAAGTACTATCGGAAAATATATTTTTCATTTGTTTTTCTTTGATAGCTAAACAAAAAATAATAATAATGGCGTGACACTAATCAACATTAAATTAGAGAAAAATTATACATTTTTCATTTGTTTTCCTGTGATAGCTAAACAAAAAACATCTATGTGAACAATTTTACAAGGCGAGTTTTAAGAGTTTTAAGCGAGAGTTTTAAGAGTTTTGTAATTATTTGGAGCGTTGTGGAGAAAGTACTGATAAACTAGTAAAAAGTGTTGTTGTTGAAAATGAAACCTTGGTTTATCATTATGATTTCAAGGATAAACAAGTTATCTTTGCAGTGAATTTTTATATCTCCAGCTCTGTCACCAAAATTTAGGGTGTTTTTCGGCCTTTTCCAAGATTATTGAGGCCTAAAAATAAATACTGTGACATTAGCTTTTAGCAATTGAGCTCAAATAATCTATGAGAGTTATATTACATTATTTATTTATTTATAAATAAGGTACAGTAACAAATTACAAACTTAAAATTATTACAAAAGTAGGTTGCTTATCATAAATTACATGTGTATATATTATATATATTAAGATAAAAGATAAAAGATATTTATTCAGTAAGTAGGCCGCACGGGCACTTTTACACGTCAAAATCTACCAGCGCTTCCCAAGAGGAGACCACTGCTGAGAAGAAGCGCCGCAAGAAACTCAACAGTTAGTTAGTCATTTTTTAAATAAAAATATAACAATGTCACTACTTATTCTAGCATTATATAAAACTGTAAAAATAATATTAAATATCTGCGTAGTTTTGCTGGAAAACATGTCAGAATGACTACGAGAAAATTCTATATATATATATCACACAAAACAGTATTGACATGTCTTCCTACATAAACCGTATTATATTCATAGTTATGGAAAAAAAAAAAAAAAGCTGGAACAAAAAATTACTAATTTGCGGCAATTCGGCAAGCGGAATTCTGCTTCAGAGCCTTCTAAATTCACAAGAGTGCTGCTCTCCGACCAAAGTTCTAAACTGCTAACCGCTCCCAATGTTATTTAGCCCTAACTTTCGACTGAAATGACTGAATGACGAATGAAAGTAAGTAAGTAATCTAATCTAAAGTAAGACAGCTATTATTGATGGGCAGTTATTGATAAAAATATTGCTCGTGTAAGCGCAGCTTGAGAAAAATGATGATATCGTCTGAGACATTGAGAAGGGTTAAAATTATGCTCCGAAAGGTTAAATTACCACTTTATGGTTTTCCTGTTTAGAACGTGGTGATATATCCCCTGACCTCATCGAAAATAGCGTTTATAAACACCCGTATATATACGGGTGTTATTATCGTATCCGTGGACGATTTGTAGCTATAATTGCATTTATTTTATTTATTTTCCTTAACACAAATGATCTGAAGCTTTTTGCGCTTATATAATAAGTAGTTTATTGTTTTTAATATATGTACATATATTATATACAATTATGTACATCTCTTGTGGTTTTATTACCTCATAAAAGGAGAACAGCTGGAATGTTATGTAACCGCAGATATCAAAATTACATTAGGAAGAAGATGTACAACTTACATATTGAATAGGTACGAGCACGCTACCGTCAAATTCTGTTACTTTTATAATACTCGGTCACAATGGAAAAGTCTTTAAAGAACGCATTAAAATCATATAGGTTACTATTATTACATATATATCATTTTGGGTCATGGCTTGATTTGACAAAGCATTACTCTCCTTTTTGCCCTGCTTTGGGCAAAGTGAAATGTTGGGTAACACCATTCAGAATATTTTTTAACTATGGTCATTTAAGCATGTAGACTATAAAACTTGCGAATGATGAGATGCTGTAACACTTTTATTTATATACTTTATGCCAATTTTTTTTCGGTTAATCGCTACCTATACATGACCGAACGCATGAGAGGTAAAATAAAATAACGTTAGACACTTTGGGGTACAATTTGTGTTTAAAAATTACTTACAGTATATTATAAGCAGTGGTCGGAATAGGTAGAGCTAATTTACCTAAGCGTGATGCATGTTCATTAAATAATGTGTACCCATCTCACTCTCGCATGAATGAACATGCGTCAAGTTTAGGAAAATTAGCTCTACATTTTTCGACCACTGTGATTAGATTTGATAAGTAAAGTAATTATATTATAACATAAACGGTTTTAATCATATATGTTTAGTCAATATAGTTTAATTCATTGAAGTATCAATGTTTTAAACTTTTGTCAAGAAATGGCCTTAATAATGGTGAAAACCAAATCAAAAGTGGATCCAATGGGCACGAGAGGAGACTTCCGAAAGTATAAACAATTAGAACTTTGTAGCGCTATTGAAAACCGTACTGGTTCACAGGGCCACTCAACTTCTTCCGTCTGCGCTGGAATGACTTCATGACAAAAGGTCCAGGGTTTCTCTAACCTGAAGATTACATTTCGATCTTCTACATACTTCATATTCTGATTGTATACCATACGTATACGAGAGTATACGTATGGTACAATCAGTAAGTATGTAGAAAACTATTTTTCCCCCAAGTAGACACGTCATTCTCAAGCAACGACTTAACGCTTGATCTCTTTAGGTTACTCTCTCTACGATGTTGATTAAAATGCGTGTATTGCAGATGTAGAGATCAGCACGCACCCGCCCGCGCAGGAGGCGCCGACCACGGGCGCCAAGCGGCCGCTGCTGCTCGGTAAGCCGCATGGCATGGGTTTATGTAGCACGCCGCACTCGGATATTGATCTTGCCATGCAAATATAACCACCGGACTTGGATCAACTGTTTGGAATCGAGGGTTTAAATATGCTGGCTTGACTTAGAGAAAAGGGCACAACTGCTAGAAATTAAAAGTAGTAAGTGCATAACATACATTATTTGTTGTGGCCTTTAAATTCTAGATGTGCCGTTTTAACTAGGCAGCCAGTTTATTCAGGAGAACCTGCAATACCACCATATTATTATATACGTCGAAACAACCCAGTTGATCTTTGTACGGAACGTTGACTGTCCAGTGGTCAAAGCTATGCTGGTTGGTACAACGTAAAGCGCGTCAGCGTTTATTGTTTTGATTTAAATACACATAACATTTCCCACGGTTATGTTGTGAGTACAGGGGACCACAGAGATCGGATTCTTATAACCGAAAGGTCGCTGATAAATTAATATCACGCCCTCTATTCCACATTGTTATTGTTATGAAAATTGCTTATTCACTAGATAATAACAGCCGTCACAACTCACAACGTCAACAGTGTGGTTAAAATATCGAAGCAAGATGGGCAAAACAAAGTATAACAATAGAGGCTCACTGCATGTGAAGTCAGCTTTTTAAAATATCGAAGCAAGATGGGCAAAACAAAGTATAATAATAGAGGCCCACTGCATGTGAAGTCAGATTTTTAAAATAAATTTCTGGAATATTGGCTGATTGGCTACAACAATGTACCTACAGATTTATTCATACATGCTTTTGTATCGTCTTGAATTGTGTTTGCGTGTTTGGGTTGGATACGAAGAATTATAAAGGGATTCTTTTGTCTGAGGATGGGGGGGGTAACTATTACTGATCGAGTGGTCATCATTTTTCATCGGCACCGAATGCACTTCATCCACACATTGGTTTGAAACGAAAATCTGTTATTAAAATTAAGGAATTTGTCTTGTTTGTGTTTAGTGGTAAACAAAATTATTACATTTTTGACGACGCAGGTTCGATAATTATGTATATGTTTTTTTTGTCGATTCAGTTTTTCGAATCTTTTCAAAATGGCGGAGATATGGGAGTTTTTGCGATTACCAACGTATTTGCGGTGTTGGTGAACTGACAGCGACCTATGTCGATGTCCAACGGAATAGTTAAGTTTTTCGCGATGTCTACAGCTCACAGAGCTACTAGTAATTTAAGAAATGTACTTTATTTTCGTTGCCAAATAAAATAAAATAGCAGATTATTTCTATGACAGCTAACAAGATAGATACCTAACAAAACGGTTTGCTAGGCATCCAAGTCACGTCTATGACAGTAATATACTATAAGTATTAATATTCCGACGCAACGATGGTAAATAAATGGTAAAAATAAGTTTCATTTACTATGTGTTAAGGCCTGTTTTAGGTTGCCTACATTTTAACAGTCATTTTCAAAGAATTTTGTTAATATCTCAAAAACCATTCATTTTTATAACTTTTTATAAAATGTTTTTATAAAATTAGATAAACGTCTATAAGTTTTATTTCAGATTTTTCGGCCCGTAAACTTAGAAATAAGGGGGGACCATTTTTTGTACAATTATGGTCATAAATTCGAAACTAAAGGACTAAAAATAAAAAATAAAATTGTTTTGTAATGCGCAAATCAAGTCCTTTTGCTATAATGGCTTTGTGTACCTCAATTTGGAAAAAAATTGAATTAAAACCCATTTTCAATGACTATAAAAGTATTTTATAAATTCTAATAATGAGGTCTTGTGTGGACCACTAAAATCTACATCTGTTCAAAGTTTTAGCCAGATTGCTTCAGCTATTCCTGAGAAAAAGAGTCTTGACAGACCGACGGGCTGACGGACTGACGGACAGACGGACAACTAAGTCATCTTATAAGAGTTCAGTTTTCCAGTATTTGGAATCAGTCAACCAGTATAGTAGGTACCAAACAAAAACATTTTACAAGCATTGCTTTTACGTGATTATAAATTAAAGCGGTCCATTAATTAGCTTCGGCTAACCGATGGGACGGATGAGTGAAAGGACTGACACGAGAAAGTTCACCGGTCCCTTTCCCTTGCCTAGAATCTTACCTGGATACATTCGCATAAACTAACCGCGCGCAAACGGCACAAACAAACGCATATTCCACTTACTTGAATATAGACGTTATGAACTTTGAATCATAGATCGTATTTTCAAAAATACGGATAAGATACTTGTGAGCTTGCGAAAGTAATCTTGCTACCAATGGGCAATTGCATCACAGCTCGTAAGAGTTCGTTACGGTTAGTAGTTACCGTAGTGAGATATAATATAACGAGGAGACTTCGCGGTTCTAGTTAATCTAACGAAGCGGATTGATGGCCAGAAGGAAAGAAAGTTAGTGACCGACGGGATCTAGCTTCTGGTAGATACGCAAAATAAAACGCAATCGCAACAGAGTGTAAAAAGAATACTTTCAATAATTTTAGCAGATGATCTCACTACGTGGAGAACTATATGAATAAATGGGTTAAGACGGACAGGAAGCCACACATATACAATGAGATAACACGAAAAGTATTTATATACTGGAGACCGATACCACACAGAACATAGGTGCTGTATTTATTTCTGTCCTGTATTATTTAACTATCTGTATCGTTATTTTTGTCGTGCGCTTTGACCATATCAAAAATTTAATTGGCACTTGTTTACATGCGAGTCAGTAGGCAACTGGCACCCATACGCTGTCCCCCTTACTATACGGCTTGGTATTCGTATCGGATGATTTCGCGACATATTAGTTGACAATTTTACCGGTCTGGCGCACTACTTGCGAGTTGACGCCAAATATGTACTATAAAGCGTAAGTCGAAGCCGTTTCGCAATATTAATCTGTAGTGCATATAGGTACGAGTATATCAATTGAATTTATCTTTTACTATCTACATCTCTAAATTTAGTCTATTATTTGTTATGGTACGATAAAAAATATGCAGTTCACACATTTTTAGCCCGCTTTTGTTTTTATCTATTTAAGTTATTAAACACGTGTTAGGTGGGGCAAGTGCGCCAAACCATATAATTTGAGGTGAAATTGTTTGGTTAGGCGCACTTGCCCCACCTGACCTAACTGGACAATTTAAAAATATATCTACAGTGCCTAATCATTTGTTATTAGAAAGAAAGAAAAACATCTAATTCACTACACATAATATACACAAATACAAAAATAAAACAAATCAAAAATACTACAGACAAAGCGCGGAATGTGTGTCCTCGCGGCACTGAAAGGACCTCTGCATCACGCTGAGATGTCACACACCTACAGAATATCCAATGGAAAGAACACATCATTTTGCGTCATTTGTTACGTAGCGCGTATTTTTCTAGGTTCCGCTCATTTAAGTTGAATGAATACTGCATTGAAATCCCTATTCCTGACATACTTATTTGAATTATAGAAATGCAGAAGTGTGTTTGTTTGTTCCGTCTTCGTGGTGAATTAGCGCTTCAGCCGCCCGTCTGTGAAACTTGGTGCGGAGCTAGTCTACATACACTCCAGGGGGTGAAACAGTTCCTTAGGGCTCGCGGGCAACTCTCATAACAATAATAAAAACAACTTAGGTAATGGTTTTAAAATATTATGTTATGTTTAGGGTTCCGTAGCCAAAATTGCAAAAACGGAATCCTTACAGTTTCGTCATGTCCGCCCGTCCGTCCGTCCGTGTGTCACAAAAACTACAAGATGTGTACCTATTGATGACATTTTGAGTATAGGTGTTTTATACTTAGTTTGGTAGTTAAATAACAAAAATAAATAATTTCTAGGGGAGGCACTCCATACATGTAACAGAAGTGATTTTTTTTCCGCAAACATCATCGTGTGGCTCATATCTCGACAGTTCTTTTAAAAACACTTGAAGGTTTCTAAGCAATTTTTTTGATTAAGTGAATATTTTCGGAAATAATCGCTCCGAAAGATGCATACATTTTGTCCCTTTATATACATTTATATTAAAATATGAAAAAAATTACAAAGGTAAAAAATAACGCTTAATAAATACTTTCAACCAAAACTATTTTCAATATTATTATTATTATTTATTTATTTATTATAACATATCAACAGGCTTAATTTTAAAACAACGTCCCGCAAAACTGTTTTCACAGTTTGACTGTGGGATCCGCGAGTCTTAGTATACATAATAATATATCACTTAAAATAAAAAATTAGAACACTATTTGTGTTACATTTAAATAATATTGAGGTAGTGCTTAAACAAGGCTCTCTTAAAACCTATGATCGGATATAGGTACCGTTTTTGAGTTATTGCCGAAAAACTGAGCTTCTAAACAAATCGTAAGTGCCATAAAGATCTTTTGCTGGTGTACTTTTTCCAGACGGTCCGGTCACACGCTTCTACTTTAATCCTGACGCAGTCTAAATTGAGATCAAAATAAACAATCAGCCAAATTGCCCAATTATGTCACTCCCCACGAATAGAAAAGGAAACTGTGGGATCAAAGTGGCCGCCCACGCCGAACAATTCTGCCAATTGCGACCGCCAGCATCCACCAGCCGCCAGCCATTGCATCAGCAAGCACGGAACGTAGGATTCCTCGTAAATCTAACTGGGTTGGGAGCTTCATTAGTTCGAAGGTTCAATAAACTTAACATCTAGAACGTGACAGCGGAATGTTCAACTACCGAACGCCGAAATTCGGTCAAGTGCGAGTCGGATAGAAATGTTCTCATTCTGTTCTCTTTCTGATCGTTGTATCTACGAGCGCCAATTACCTGACGACCCCCGTGGATCCGCCGTGTTTAGATATTTATATACTTAAAGCCGTAATAGCGTGTTTAGATATTTATATACTCGTAGTTAAAGCCGTAATAGCGTGTTTAGATATTTATATGGGTAAAGGCGTAATGTCTGTTTAGATATTTAGTTAAAGGCTTAATAGCGTCTTTAGATATTTAGATAAAGCCGTAATGGCGTGTTTAGATATTTAGTTAAAGTCGTAATAGCATATTTAGATATTTAGTTAAAGCCGTAATGGCGTGTTTAGATATTTAGTTATAGCCGTTATATCGTGTTTAGATATTTTTGAGCACCTTACTTATATGCTTTAATATATTTTGATGGCGACTGCACATACATGTTAGGATAATTGATTAGGTATTTAACAGATTTATTAAAAAATACTATTAAAAAAATAGCATTAGCTGTAACTGAGTCGTCGTTGGTTACGAGTAATTGTCCGTTTTCCTGGAATAAATGTAGTAACGAGCTTAACGTTTCTGCGAAAAGCTCAATGCGGCGGCTTTGCGCGAACGGGCACACATGTGTTCCCGCAAAACATTTTACCTGTTGGACATGACGGCAAACCACACTATTCTATAATATACTAGTCGTTGCTAGTGACTTCTCTCGAGTAAGCTACCCTTCTGAATCAAAATAGCTTATCCGAGTGGGATCTATAGTATTAGGTATTACACAACTCGGGAAAAATCTCTAAATGATAGTTTACTTCGCATCATAATTCGTAATGCAGTTTTGAAGAACTAAGTGGACAAACAGACAGACAGACGGAGCCAATACCGACTTTATTTTATACTATTAGTGATTCATGTTTTTGGTGCAGGAAACGTACTCAGTCTCGTAGAAATGTACCCACTTATTTATATACCCACTTATTTACTTATTTATATAGCCGGCAATAATAGCCCTGGTGAAATGTGACCATTCTCGTTCGAATAGAATAGTTTTTTTTTTAAAGTGAAATATTAACACGGTTATTTTAATATCTGCCTAATGAAGATTCTTTTCACTCGCCTTTACAAGATCGCTCTAGGAACAACGTCGTAATGAATACAGATCTTATAACGTACCTTATAAGATCTGTATTTCACATCAGGTTATGTAAACCAGCCTTAAGTGGAAAGTCTAAGAATGGAGCCAAACCTAATCGCGACACGAAATCGCGCAGAACAAAAACCTTTTTATTTCGTTCGCAGAATTTGCATCTTGTCATACAGCCGCTTACGTATAACAGATATAAAATTGTTCTCTAGCAATGTGTCACAATTTTAAATTGTATGCTATCCCATTTGGAACTTAAACTCTGATTTATTTAAACTGAAAATTATATGGCAATTCTTGTAAGATGCGTCGATTTCTCTGACAACAGAATTTCTTGCGAATCGTACAAATCGTTTTTGAGAACAGAACAGGAAATTTGCTTTTTCCCCGCCTGCAATGTTATAATTATTTAGATTATAGGGCTTGTTTTTAGGTTTTCAGCTGCTATTTTCTAAAGCAGTCAGGATTTTTGATTTTTAAAATTACTTAGTTTATTTTTCTTTCGAATACTTTTTAAGTTTTTATTAAAATGGTAGCATCAAAGTGTTATAATGTATATGGAAAAGGCTATTTAATAGCTTTTATTTGATACCCATATTGTTATAAAAACATAACCCTCCTTCAGGCAGTCGGGGAATAAAAAATAAATGTTTACATAAAATCCGTGAAGCCGTTTAGGCTGCAGAGCGTGCCAAAGAAATAGACATAAATACATAGATACTCTCGTAAAACATAACCCTCCTTCAGGCAGTCGGGTAATAAGGTAATGTCCAACAATCCTTTAACGTGCTGACGTGGAAAGCCGACTTACATCCGTGGCCGAAGTATTACTTTCAATGTAATCTGTAAATGAATTAAACAAATACGGATTTTTCTTGCATGTCTATTCACTCAAGTTTATTTCGGCAAGTATTTGGTCCTAGTCAAAATGAAATCTGTTTTTTACACTGGTAAAATTAGACTTTAGTCTCTTGAGTCATTCCAAATTTCAAACAACGTTAGATCGAACATGTTAAGGTAAGTAGCAATCGAGTTTAATTATATTATGTATATTACGCGCACTAAACATGATTTCACACCGCGAAATTACTTTTAGTAATCAAAAAGCAGTCAATAAAATCCAAATAATATATGCAACGGTCTTACTGCACCAACATTAGGTAGGCAGTTAGCCTGCAGTCTCTAGGGCCCGCTACTTAGTAGGTACCTACCTCATTCATGTATGTATACATACGTAACAATGGTTTCTTATAAGTATAATTATTTCAATACCAGGAATGACGGAGAGTACGAACCCGACACTGTGCAAGGTTTCCTAGCGTAGGTATACTGTTTACAGGGCCTAAACTAAAGGCTTTGTTTAATACCCGCCTATTTGTAGCCCGCGTAAGTGTGCGACAGCCTACATTTTTTACTGGCTGCACATTAATCTCGAATCAAATGGCTGTGACTAATTGGTTCTGAGTATCGGCTCCTTTTAACTTTTTGTCGTTTTTGGAAGTTCCAATTTATTTGCGAGTTGCAAGTTTCGGTACAAATAAGGAAGGACCTAGTCGTATCCTCGTCATCGTTCCTTTTGAGTCTATTGTTCCGGTTATACTTGCTTAGTTGAATGTGATATTCAATTTTATAGACTAATCTGAAATGTCTATCAGAACAAAAATATTTTATCGGTAATTCTATTACCTCTCACGACGACTTGAAATCGAGCTGGCGTAATAATAATTATTATTATATCTAATAATATTTAATAAGTATTTGAGCATATTAGGAAACTAATTTCATCCGTTGTGCACTGCAATGAGTTAAAATTGTTCTTGGTAAATAATTGGCAACGCACGCAGTGCCCGTTTATTACTTTTGGTTCCAAAAACTTGAATGCTGAACAAAATTCAACGACACGAATAAGTCTTCAAAAGAATCATAATATAATAATGTGACCATTTATTTGGATAAGTAAGCCTAGTAAAGTACTAGTACCTAGTCTCCAAAGACCTTAGAGACTTTCGAGAACTTATCCAACTATTCGTTGAATTAACTACTGATAAAAAAAACTCGCCCTAATAGTCATATTTAAATTTAATTTATTTCATTTAAATCATTGATAACTAGGTAGAGTATTAGGTTGAAATTATATTGGATAATGATTCTAAATTTGCTTGTAAACGTGCGGCAGTGTGACCTTGACTCGACACCCGCGCAAGCGACAAGCGCGAGCGATATTACTTAATTAACGCTAAAGACAAGACTAATATTTGTATTTTACGGCACCTTCAGTGTTTAAATAAATAATTGGCAACGATAGAATAGAAGACCGTTGTAATCATAATATTCATTATATTACAAAAATTCCTTTGCCGGGACCACGACAAAATCTAGAATTTATCTACACTAATATTATAAAGAGGAAAGATTTGTATTTTTGGATGTAACGAAT
Organism: Tortrix viridana; assembly: GCA_963241965.1. Lineage (NCBI taxonomy): Eukaryota > Metazoa > Arthropoda > Insecta > Lepidoptera > Tortricidae > Tortrix > Tortrix viridana. The sequence continues at coordinate 42,978,626 of OY725171.1, forward strand.
AAACTCAAAAACTACTGGACCGATTTGAAAAATTCTTTCACCATTAAAATGCTACATTATCCCTGAGTAACATAGGCTGCATTTATGACTAGAAAAGATTAGGGATCCCTACTAAAACTTCAATAATGTAACCAAAGGTGTAAAAAAAATTGCCATAAAATGTATTTCATCGCATGCGGTGCGGAAATTATTAGTGATAGAACTAAAAAAAATTTGAACAATATTAAAGAACATATCAATACCTACAAAAAACATCGCGATACCATATGTCCAACTACAGCTATACTATATACTATAGCTATGTTTTTACATATTAAAAGTTGATAGAAATGCTGACCAAATCAGACCATGTTATCCATACCTTTGTATTAATCCTTATCCAAAAAATTATTTCGTATTCAAGAATAATTCAACACCTGTAGATTACTTTTTGATTTATTCGACAGATATTCCATTCAAAAGATATAGAGATATATTAGAAAAATAAACGTGGAAATTTTCTCTAGTTTAATTTGTTCTAAACTATTTTCATCGTAAAGTTGGACGGAAAGGAGGTATTGTCAAATAAAAGTTTTTGGGCGGCATTTTTCCAATACGGCGGCGCGAGCGGCAAAGATACAAGTGGCAAAGTAGAAATTCGGAAAAAGCACGCCGAAATCTATATAATCACCAATTTTCAAAACTTCCGGAAAACTTTCCAGGTAAAACTACCGAATGATGAACTAATAATTATAAAGAGGATGTAGATTAGATAAAATAAAATAAAAGGCCCTATATCAGCAAAGTTTTGTAGTAAAAAGGGATGTTACACAATTACACTAAAGCTGAAATAAATTTCAAACAGCTTTAAACAACCTGTACTTTGATCGGGTGAATTTGTATTACAAGATTTACAAGCTACAATGTGCTTTGCACAGTCGAATACGAAAATGTAGGTATACATTCTTTACTTTATTTCCATGGTATAAGGTGTAAAATGAAACGGACCATATATATAAATTGAAAGATACGAGTATTAAAGAATGGAAATAGCAACCTGCTACTAATATTTCTGCCTACTGGCTACTACTAAGTAATTACTTTGATTTTTCTTTATCAAAGTTTAATTTTTGATACAGTCGAGTTCATAATTATGTGTACACTTTAGTACCTTGCCACTTTAATCGCTGTGACAATTCATATATAATGGCAGTTTAATTAAACATGACATTAGATAGACAAGGTACTAAAATATACAATTTATGAACTCGACTGTACCATAATATTGCATTAGTCAATTTGTGTGATATTTATATGTATTTATCTTTATTTTCAAACAGTTCTGAGCTATGTTTAAAGTTTCAAGACTCCATGTTGCCAGGAAGGTAGGTTAAAATCGATACGATTTTTTTAACAAATTTATAAAGAAACAGGCAGACAAGAAATGAGCTAAGAACGAGCTATGAAAAACGTGGGTTCCCACTCATTTTAAAACCAAAATTTGTAACGTTTTACCCGTAAATACCCTTCGCCGTTCACATCGCTCGCCACTTCTGTCTTGCTCCGAGCGGCAGACGTTGGCAATGTCATGATACGCGTGCAGAATTGCTTCTCACCGTGCTCAGTTCCTCCTCGCATTCAGTTATAGAATACGTTATAGGTACGTTACGCACGACGGCATGTCAGCTTGACACTTTTCATAACAATGTTACCACTCTCAGCACCAGTTTCACTTATTTCCATACAATGTGGACCCGATAACGACGGTCTGGGCATTCAATGGGTTAAAACAATCCATAGTCTCACAAAAGATATGTACTTATGTATCGCGACGCCGATCTCATTGACACTCGAAATCCTTCAAAAGTTACTTTATTGGATTACCGATTCTTAAGAAAACTGAACATTTCCTTTTGATTTTTTCCACTAATAACAGTGCTAAAGAATAATGCGTTGATTTGTGTCCATGGTCAAGTATTTAACTAAATGGGTCGATCGACTTTTTGTTGTTGTTATTTTGTCGCGTAAGCCAGGATAGATTAGATAGATTGTTTATAATATACTACTAACATGCTTAGAGGAAAGCGCACATAAGAATGGCCTTGTAAGTGCCACAAAAAACATGTTAGGTAGATTTATATCCTTTAAAGTTATAGTTTTAAAGAGTGAGCCAAGAGACGTAACCATGGCAACGAGGTACATCAAAAAGTTGATTGACCCAAATAGGTACGCATCTGTTTTAAGCCTGAAGCTGATCATTTTTCGCTTTTTCAGCGCCGCCGATTAGTCTAACCTAGTGGAGAGGATGATACCTACGATGTACGATAAGTTGGGGTTTTAGTGATTTTTTAAACGTTCATAATAGGGTAATAAAATTACCTATATGATTTATACCAAAAATATTGTTTAAGTGGCCTTCAGTAGCCACATTTCAAAAACGGTTAGAAAACATTACCACTAAAAGTCTAAATTGTAAAACATTTCAATGCACACGACCTATTGAATTAAACACATACTATTTTAAGAAATTTTAAGAAATGTTTTATATTTTGAGTTTTTCTTAGTGCGTTAATGTACATGTTAACATAGTCTTAAAAAACAGGTCAAGCGCGAGTCGGGCTCGCGCACTCATTTGGCCGGTTTTTAGTATTTGTTGTTTTACCATAGGGCTTGGTCTATAATCGTATCAAATTTAGGCCCCGTATTATTATGGTACGAGTATTATTGTGGTATTATGGTTTTGTTTTTTCTGCAAACATCTACGTGTAGCACATATATATTTCGACAGTTCTTTCAAAAAGACTAACGACCGCACTCAGAGACGTCAACTAACTTTTAAGTTTAATTAAAGTAACTGCTGTCACTTTCTTTGCTTATAGCAGTAGAATAAGACGCAGCAACTTTAATAAAACTTGAAAATTAATGGACGTCTTCAGAGACGTCGCACGCACGACGCACTCAGGTGCGATGACACGGAGTAAAGCTCGGGGTGACGGGATAGGATGCGTGAGGGGATGCTCTTTAGGCAGTTAAAGACGGGGTAGGGTGGGGCTGTAAATAACATTTAAATAAGATGAGTATTCGAAACGATAGGGAATGAAAAGGAAAGATGGTTGGGAAAAAAGACCAAACACTTACCCGAGAAAATCGGCCGGAATAATACTTTTATATAGTTTCTTGAGGGAAAATACTGATATATATATACTATGATACGTTGTGTATTTATGTATAGTATTAATGGTATATACATTTACGATTGTTATTGGGTATGTATAACCCTGTATAAGTGTATATCTATATTATATATCTAACAATTTCGTGTGTTACATGTAATGTTGCCTATCTTCTTGTTTTGTCCTCACTCATTCTCTAGGTTAGCTGGAAGAGATCCCTTATAGGGATAAGCTCGCCTTTGTACATTTTATGTTATGAGTATTCATTGTAAATCTATTATCTGTGCAATAAAGTGTTTACTTACATACATTCATACTTTTATAACTGTCTCGATGACGAACAAGCTTCTTACATAAGACTCGGTAATAGGCTTCAGCTTTCTTTAAGCTCGGTCTCACTTCGTAATTCCCAAATTATTTTCGATGTAATTACTTTTCAGTATTCAAGTCGGCGAAGTAATGACGCAATATCTCGATAAAGAACGAACCGTCCGCATCAGAATAGAGTTCAAATTTTGAATACAAAAATAACATTCAGACGTAGAAATGCCAGAAGAGTTCTAAACCAAAAGGAAGCCAGTTAGAATAAGAAGAAATAGGTGGAATATGAAAGATGTTAATTAATTTTCGCAGCGGTAATGCTGCACTAGGTACTGGTAGTGTGCCTGCCTGAGTGAAACTGCTGACTCTCTTAATACATCGCTAATTTCTCTATGACTATGGCTTGACTATATACGAGTATAACGGGAGCTGAATTTACCAAAATACTAACTACGTAATAGGTTATTAGAGTAAAATTACTTGAAACAAGATAGGTACGCTTATGGCTGTTGCTGTAAAATTCTGGTTTAGGTATAACTAATCCAAAAAAACTTGGTCAAGTGCGAGTCGGACTCGCGCACCGAGGGTTCCGCACAAACTTGTAGGTATAGTTCGTAAATCACGGGAATACAATAGAAACAAATTCCAGTGTAAACTGACACGCACTAAGTATGCACTCTCGTACACAGGAGTATCAATTTTACCGGCCATTATTTTTTATATGATGTAACTACAAATTAAATAAAAGATTTAACAAAAGAGTGTTGTAAGGCGAGTCTATTTATCTGAGCACCTGCAAACCTCACCCTCAAATTTATCGATATTTACTTTAATAAATCAATAGTGGTCAATCGTTGGTCAATTCCTTGCAAATAAAAAAAGGTATAGTAACAACGATTAGTTCAAAGCTGAGATTAACTATCGTCGTTTAGATTAACTACGAACGCTAGCAAATTTGATCTTAAGTAAAACTTTCCTAAAATTGGCAACTAAGTATTCGTTTTCAAACCTGTAAAACTAAATTTTAGCCCGAAGTGGGTTTTGCCCCCGCGGCGCGCGGCGGCGACGGCGCACGCGCGGCCGTGACAATGAACGCCGCACGCGCCGGCGCCTGCGCCGCTAACTGGAACGTCTATAACGCCAGCTCGCCGCCGTTACACAACGCAGGGGAACTTGCGGGCTCCGTCGACGACTCGTGTACCTATCTGATGTTATTAGGTACTATTAATTAATTTCTATACTACCTCATATAAAGCCCACTTTACCTTAAACAAGCATACAAATACCTCTAAGTACTCAGTCGTATTCCGGCTAATATGGCTGGCACTCTACCTTGGGATCGGCATAGCGTATTGCGTGTTGCTCCCGAGTAAAATTGGACTATGCGTTCCTTTTTGACAAAAAAAAAATGAAGAGTGAGATCTATACAAAACGCCAACATAGCCTTCTTAGAAGTTCGGCTCCGTGTTGGTAGAGAACAACACCGTCACAGTGCTATTAGGCGAATCGGTAGCGATACTGTACCGCTGTATTATATAACGATGATAATGTCTTAATCAAATAAGTAGCATATTACGTGGCCATGACAATGTAGTAGTCGCGGGAGACGCTAACTCTACAAATTGAAGGGCACGATGTTCAGAGAATCATCTGTATTGTAACGAAAACCATTATACGTATGACACAAAAATATCGGCCCGATACAAATCTATTAAGTATTAACGATACATTAACTGCCGCACTCAGAGACAACAATTAATTTTTAAGTTTCATTAAAGTTGTTGCGTCATTCTATTGCTATAGCAAAGAAAGTGACTGCAGCAACTTTAATGAAACTTAAAAGTTAATTGACGTCTCTGAGTGCAACCGTAAGTCACTGAGAATATTCGTAATTATATTTTATTCAACCTTAAGGTTGTCATAATAATAAAGGTTATCATAATGATACCAATTTTGAGTTGATTAAATGCTTTTTAACACTGCTAATTATTACAAATAACTATTTGACTATGCACACTTACTCGTAGGTATTATGCTCTTGGCCTGGCCCGGTTGCAACGCGATCAAAACGTGCACAATACCGTTTTAATAATTTCAGCAAAAAATACATTATCACTACATATTAATAAATTAAAGTGTTGCTCCGGGCTAATCTCAGAAAGTACTGTACGGGTGTTCATACGGTGTTCACCAATAGATAGAGGGACTATCTGGGAAGGTTATACTTATTATAAGTTTATGAACGTTAACCCGTGCGAAGCCGGGGAGGGAGCACTAGTATTTTCCAAAAACAACTAAATTTTTTCATAAACAAAATCAAACAGAGGAAACTATCCTATGGACTCGTATGTGTATGTGTGTTAAGTCATATTGCGTAATCATGTCATCCTGAAAGCTGATAGGAGTAAACCCGAAACAGCCATAATCATTAGATACCTGATATTGATTTTGGCAAGAATAAACAGAATAGCGTTCACAGTGATGACAATAATATTTGTAACTACACAGCTACTTACTAAGTTTGCATTAGATTGGTGAACGGATTTTTTTATCGATTTCAGTAGAAAACGTATTATTTCGCATGTGTATCTGTTAAATCTAATTGAATACCTACTCACCTCACCAGGCCGCCTAGCATGCAAGCACGAGATAATATTTGACAGGTGCTAGGGAAATGAATACATATGTATATTCCATATTCAACGTCTTAACGCTTAGTGCTAATTTCCCCATACGATGTTAAATGTTAATCGACTGTTAGTTCATACATTTTGACAGCTGTTAACACTCTAATGGTCTGTTAAGTGGTTGGTGAAATCCGACATTAAGGTTTAAAATAAAACTGTCCCGTCTTGATAAAATCGCTCTAAAAATGTGAATAATGCGCAATACTCGCATAATAATAAAACGTAATAAAAGTAAGGACGAGACACTTATTTTAAACCTTAAGCGTTTAGTCTTACGTTAGAATGTATTAACTTCTCTAGCATCTGTCAAATTTTATCTCGTGCATGGATGTTAACAAAGCCCGCAGAAGGTGTTAGGAACACGCGATTAAAATATTCGTGACCAAAATATGGTTTTCGCTTGTTAATTTGATAATACTTGATTCAAGCAGTTACAGACTAAATACGCCAGTGAGGAAGTAACGAATAGATCTCAACTTTAACTTTATTAAATTAGTTTCGCCAATAAAATATCGTTTTTGCGCAGAAAATGTTGATGTTTTTTCGAGCATTAATTAAACTCGACATCTATTTCGGTATTCGTTGTTAATTTTGATAATAATTATTCGAAATCGACGAATCAATTGAGTTATAATTGTTGCAAAAACCATTTTTTCTTTTCAAACGCACCTTCTGCGTGAAAATATTAATTTGATTTTTGTTCAAAAATAACTAGTTGTGTTCGGAAATTACAAATGTTTTAATCTTTAATTGGACAAAAAATAAGTTATATTCTATAGTATTTTTGTTTTTGATTGGCCGCGACGTTTTAAAGAGAACAACGACCAACCTAAAACAGAAATAATATAACTAATATTTTAAAGGGGTGATTCCACGAGCAGTTAAACCGTCGTCAGTCCCTTGTCGCAATAAAGTCGAAATTTCCGTAGTTTTGGATACCATTTTCGGTTATTTTATAGAGTGCCCCGACTTCTACAGAATAACCGAAAATGGCATCTAAAGCTACATAAATTTCGACTTTATTGCGATCAAGGGACTGACGGCGGTTGAAACGCTCGTGGAGTCACCCAGAGAACAATGGGGGTTGCGGCCAGCCAAAAACAAATAATATAACTGGTATTTTAAAGAGGACGACGGGAGGCGGCGAACTAAAAACATAAATTATATAAGTAGTATTTTAAAGAGAACAATGGGGGATGCGGCCAACCAAAAACAGAAGTAATGTAACTAATATTTTTAGTTGCTAGATTCCGAGGCATCTTAGGTCATTTCGCAGCTGCAGGGTGCATGCTGTGCAACAAGGACGTCACGCGGCCACGTTGTAGCGTCCCCGGCGAGGGCGATATTACCGACTCGTACGCACGCTAGCCACTTATCTCATGTACATTGCAATACTGAAATTTTATTGCCATTGATAAGCTATAAAGTACCGTCGATTTCAACGGTCGGAAAATGTGATACGAATCGTGTTTTATGCAACAAAAATCATTTTTAAGTAGGTACTGACTTGTGCTAGTCGCTCAACTGTATCTGCGACAGGGGGTTTAGATTTTATCAATAAATACGCAAGTTCTTTTTAATATTCTTAAAAAAACGACAGTTAGGGCATGCAACCCCGGGATTGGTTTGAATGCACTACCTGTACTGGTTCTGGTATTACGCTTAAACAAATCCCGGGATTGGTTTGAATGCATTAGCTGTACTGGTTCCGGTATCACGGATAAATAAATCCCGGGATTGGTTTGAATGCATTACCTGTAATGGTTCCGGTATTACGGATAAACTAGTCCCGGGATTGCAAAATGCTTCATGATAGTGCATTATTAGAGCAGTGATTAAAGCTTGCTCTAAAAATTTGTTGTTAAATTATGTGACTTTAAAATGAATATTTTTTAAAGCAGTACCTATACATTAAATATTGATTTGTTTAAATAAATTTATTCTTATTCTTATCCCCACTATAATATTATAAATACGAAAGTAACTCGTAATAAAAATCTTAAAAATATCTTAAATGAAAGCACATTCATAACGAATTTAAAAGGAAAACGAGTTAAAGACTATTAAAATGTTAATACCTACCGAAGTTTAGCTAAGATAACATTACATTTGGTAATATTTATGTTTTGTTCGAGATTGTTGTTTGTGTTTGTAAAAAATGACGGCGGAACCCGACACCGGGCATGGACCGGCCGACGTGCTCTTGTCCGGTGTTTAATACTTGAAGTCTTCTAGAGACGAAGTCCCTCCAGTGACAAAGTACCTACGTGATCGGAGCCCGTTGAAGTTTTTGCTCTAAGGTTTGTTTAGGCGCTGAACAAAAAATTTAAGCAAAAATTTCGTGTGTCTTTCCGGAAAGTATTTGAGTGAATTGGGGGATAGTATCGATGGTAACGTGTCTACTAGTAAAATATATATACCTAAATGTAAAATGTATAAGGCATGAAATAAAAATTCAATTTAAAATTGAATAAACCTCTGACACAAAAATTACCTTAACTCTAAAAAGTAAATAAATAAATAAGGCTCTTAAAGCATAATGTAAGTAGTAATATTTTGATCCAAGCGTCATCAGTGTCATCACGTGTCGGGGAACCGCTAAGTAATTAAAATAAAAACAGTAAGTACTGTTAGAGTTAAGGTAATTTTTGTGTGCTAGTAGCGGTCCCCCAAAGTGACGAGACGCTTGGATCATTATTAATTATGAACATCCTTATTTTATTTCTTAACCATATTGCAGTTGCTATTTCGTGAGGTTTCCAGTTTCCAAACTGAACTTCCACTTGTCCGGACTACATAAGTATTTTAGCCGAGTAGCGAGTACATTGACGGGTTTGGTTTGAGTTAAATACTAACACTAGGCCCCTAGTGTAAGTTTTGCTACGTTTTTTACGTCTCGATCGCGTTTGCGTTTAGTCTCAATTACTTAGTATGGAAGTGTGACAGCGCCCCTTGCGGCGCGTATTTGAAACATTTGACAGTTCCATACACAGTGACACTTTTACGCAAACGCGATCGATTAAAAAAAACGTTGCAAAACTTACACTAGGCCTTTGAGTGCGGCAGTGAGCTCGACTCCAAAATGACGAATTTAGCTGTCACGGAGATATTGACGCGGCTGCAATACTTGATTGTAATTGAATTTTGCCGTTTTAAATACTGCCGGGCTTGCGCAGCCGATATTAAAACAGTTTACGTGTTGCCTGTAAAGCCTGGGCCTCCTTACCGGCGGGTGTCCCTCGCAATTCATAATAACAATAACGTTTGTCCTAAAGTGATATCCCATTACACCTTTTCCCTAAACAATGTTTGACCGTAACATACATTTGCTATAATCACTGTTTTGTCATAACATTATTTTGCCCTAAACGTCATTAGCTATAATTTTACATTACCTAAGCGACTAAATACCTAATCGAATGTATACTAATTATGTAATCCATAATGCATGTTTAATATAATACTTGTAAGGCATAAAATATGATAATAATGAAGTAGCGTTCATAGGCGAAACAGAAAAGGGGGGCCGGGTGGCGGAGCCACCCTCAAGCCGGGCTCGGGGAGCGAAGCTCCCGCATAAGAAAACCTCCTAAAATAGCCCTAACATTACACAGGTAGGTTCGTTAGTTACCTTGTGTCCCTCAGAGCTGAGTGAGAGTTGGGATTTATCCTGTCCCGAAATCTGCGTCACATCTACACAGGACCGGGACTATATTTTATCTACGCGATTTTTTTTTCACAATTCCCATGGTTGTTCCAATGTCCCCGTCCCCCCCGAACCAAAAGTCTGGATACGTGCCTACCCCCAGTACACCCCTTCCCCTCTCAACCTCCTCCCTCTCACCTCCCTGCCTCAACCCCTCAGTAAGTAGGTAGGTTAGGTTAGGTTATAATTATATTATGTATGCCTGACATGATATGATAAACAATATTAGGACTATTTAATGTTATATTTTTTGTATATTAGTGAATACAAGTGTTAGGGCAAGCAATATTCGTCCAAACAATGTTAGAATAATCGCATTTAGTGCTATTGTGCGTTAGAATAATAATTATCTAATGATATTAGGGAATCCAAAAATACTCTTACCGGCTTATGGTCGAGCTCCGGCTGGAGGGCTCTTCAACTCCCGTCAGTTATCGAAACACTACGCAGGCGTGCATTACTGTTTTCAATTGCCATCACGTTAATGTTTGCTCTCGGAAAATACTCCAGCCTTCAACCGCTCAAGTGTAAAAGGTACATTCCGTGCTACGTCGTGGCAGCTGAATAAACTATAGGTAGTCGGTTACAATAACATTCAGAGTCATTATCACGGAATGTCCAACATCCGATATTAATATAGTTGACTGCATCCGAATTCGTAAACACGGTGCGGACGACTTGTAATAATATATATTCTGTGCCGGCGGCGGTGCAGCGCCACTGCGGGTTCCGTCACCCCCGGCACGCCGCTCCAGCGCCGCGAGCGCCGCGACACGGCCGAGTTCCACTCGCACTCGCACTCGACTCGCCCGCGCACTCGCATGCCGTTTAAACTTTAAAACATTCAGAGAAAAATCGTCCCGGCAACCCTGCAACCGCATCGGAATTTTTCAATTACAAATCAAATTAGACTTTCACAGAGTATTTAGTATCTTTCGAAAGAGTGCGGTCGCAGTGCTCGAGTGGCCGCCGGTGGCCGACTCGTCGGAAAGTGAATAGACATGAAAACGGATTACGCGATGGACGAGGTGCAGAAGAGTAAGTCGGGTTGGGTTTATTTTGATAAATTGGTTTTTGTTTCTTTATCCTAAATTGTATATTCGCAAAAATCAAGCACGTGTTAATTTTTCGGAAATTATACTAAATTAAACTACCTATCTATATTATTATATTCAGTTCTATACCTACATAACACGTAAGTATAATTTGCGGTGACGACATAATTATTATATTCAGAACGTTATTTAATTATATTTTGAAATAATAGTTCATATTGTTTCTATTTTTGAACACATATTATGCATGTTATGAATTAGGTATAGGTACGTTTCAAGTTGGTTACGCTTTTGCGGATTTATGTATCCACCGTTGCGGAATAAAAATCATATAATTCTTAGTTCTATTAGTGTTAGCCCTAGTGAAAAACACAGGTTAAATATATTTAATCCATAAGTAATTCAGTTTTTATTTTTATGGAAAGTGCTGATTCAACTTTGTAAATGAAGAGGATAGGTAGGTACTCGGCGTTGAACGTAGGTTATTGTAACATTAATTATCGTGTTCATACGTCGTTGTAACAATAATGTAATGTTTCTCCAAATCGAAAACAGCTCTCGTGATATTCAAATGAACTTTCGTTTTCGTGAATAATTCTATAAGCGTACCTACCTCCGGCGGCTTCGCTGCATCATAGAAGCGTCCAATCAAATGAAATCCGTTACGAATCGTTAAACTGGCACTCATTCGATTTTTAATCACAAATTGCAAGTGGGGGCTATTTAATAAGGGCCACTTGCAGTAAAAAGATAAATCTAGATTTAAGACAGACAGTTCCATACATTCTGACACAACTAAATTGCACTTTAAGAGGATTGCGAGGTGACGCTGAAATGGCATAGCTGTCAAAAAAATTCCATACATATTTTGCTTCGGGCAGAAACGTTTCTCACCCCCTAGGTACATGAAGTCCAATTTCCACGATTTTCGAATATTTTGTAGTCATTATGAAAAACTAGGTCTGTAAGTTTTCTTTTGCAAGAAAACTTTTCTTCGAAAGGAACAATTTTTAAAAGGAAGGGAAACGTAAAAACCTTGTTTTTCATACTGACTTTAACATATTAGGTTTAAGGAGGAAGAAATGTTGCCGCATTTTGTATGGAAATTTTCAGACTCGCAATCTTCTTAACTAACACTAAATTTAGATTAAGTATGTCCTGCAAGCGGCCCTAATATAGACTAACTACTAACAAGTTACATAAGTTAATAAATTCACTAGTAATTTGTTCAGCCTGGGTAGCATAAAGAACTCGTAACATTGACGATTTAGCATGGTTTCGTTCATGTTATTCCATAACCTTCAATAACAGGTAGTGTCAGATGATACTAAACCTGTCCGCCGCGGCGTCACATGATTGATTCGGCTGGTACCGGGAAGTTGGTAGTTATTTACTTAGTTTCCTTTTTCCTCAGGAACCAGCTCGTTCTTCGGGCTATCGGACGTGACGGACAACAAGCTAATCTGGAGGCAGCTTATCGCGGAGCTCCTGGGCACCTTCCTGCTCACGGCCATCGGGGTCGCCGCCTGCGTCGCTCTTGACACGACCCGGGACGTCGCGAGCATCGCGCTGGCCTTCGGCCTGCTCGTCGGCTCCGTTGTCCAGGTACGCTGCTTACTAATTACTTACTAAATATTTTAAAACTAAAAGGTAGGCAAACTATACAAGTTCAGTATTACTATTATCTTGCTCATTAAATATTTATTATGTGCGATGTTAACTAGTTTATTGCCACGTTCGTTTTTGCTTTAAAGTTCATGCAGTGAGCTATATACGAACCCAAGTGAGCTCTGGACGCCGATGATTGCCGATTGATTACGAGTGCGTAGTAAATAAGATCACCGCGAGAATTTTCTATTATTATTTATAAATTATAGGTACCTAATCATCAGTGAGATGCAAACTCGACTCCCCCGTTCGACATTGATCTAGGAACATCATGAACGGAATGATGAAAAATAATAATGAAAATAATTTTATTTCTTAAATTTTTCATAACGGTATTTGTAAAAACCGATGTCACAAAGAAACCGACGGCTTTCTGATACGACGGACTACATCCTTGTAGCTTTTCAACCGACTAAACTCCGTCCGTACGAGGCCTCGATCTAGTAATCAACGAACTTACCGAATCCAATAGAGTTGTAAGCGGTGGAATTGGACCATAAGGTGCAACAAAGTCGTACACTATACATGAATTGAAAATAAGTAGGAACAAGCCTAGAGCTTAGTTTGTGACTAGGTCAGATATTTAGGTATTTATTTTATTTTATTTATAAGTTAAAGCTTCCGTTTGCTTACTTTACACGCTACAAATACCAGATACAGTACTTTGTCTTACTAAAATATACTTTAGCTTAGCCAATTGAAATATACTCGTATTTAGAAGAATAGAATGGATTATGGGTGTGCTTGATCCTTGATTTCATAAAAATCTTCAATAGTTTAGTGTTGTCTTACTCACTTACATATGTATAAGAGTTATCACGCCCAACCAACTAATTAAAATCCAAAGCCGAGCTTACTCTTGTAGCCATCGTCGTTTCCGTAACAGTTTTCCGTCCGCCGCCGCGGGCTCACCACTCACCGCAACATGCGAGTTGGACCGGAACTATTAAACCTTATAAAAACGCACACGTCGACGCAGGCGCAGGTACTACAAAGGGGCATAATTGATTCAAATCTTAGAGATTTCCCTTGCTTAGCTTTCTAAGACTTGGAAAGTGTTATCTTCACTTTGTAGAAATTTAAGTACACTTTGAGAGTTAACATGCAGATCTGCATGGATAAAGGACTGACTAGGCTTTTGATATTAGTAATAAAAGCAAACGCGTCTCTGCTAATGAAACTGTACAGTAAATTGTGTTTTAAAGTATTCTCGAAAGTTAAAAGTCTTGTCGTCCGAAATACCAATTATTTTTTATATTTGATGCTGAAGACCCGCCCTCGCTTCGCTTCGGTTAAAGTTCCCTCTTTTATTCCCCCCCTTAAAGTTGAAATATCCAATTTTCGTCTTCAGAAGAACCTTTGTCGGGCTTCAACGAAAATTTGAAAAAAGAAACCAAATCGGTCCAGCCGTTCTCGAGTTTTGCGCTTATATAGATGACGCGTGTACCTTCTTACTAGGTATTATTTAGAACTGCGCTGTAGGAGCCATTTTACAGACAAGTAAACTAACAGTAAACTAATAGTTATATATGCATGCATTTGGCACATAATGAAATATCTAAGGGTACCTACGAGTGCCGAGGTTAGAGAGTGAGCTTGCGAGCTAATTATGTACCGTTGCATACATAAGTTTTTCTATAAGCTTAAAATGATAATGTCAAAATAAACAACGGCTAACTTTTCTTATATATTTTCCTTGATTTTTCAGCTAACAAATGGCTTGTCAGCAAAGTCATTTTCATTATTTTGATTGGCGTTAATAGTTTGTGAATCTTACTGTTAAATGTTTACTTTCATACAGATTTCAATAGTTACTAAAACGGCTTTAACTATTTATAATAAAAATGGATTGCCAAACGAAACGCCATTGTTGATATCCGTATTATCCATATTGAGTGTAACCATGGTAATAAATAACAATGCTATAATGGTTTCTTTTTTTTAATGGTACATGCATTATCATTAATATCATTATAGACAAATGCTCGCCCGTTACCCAGTTTGTTGGCGAGTGAAAAACTCAAACACATAAGCTAATCATGCACCTGGGCAAAGGAGGTACAACTTCTATCACCAATGAAATTGCATCTTGCATCTTACAATAATGTTTTAGAAAATATAATAATAATACTTAAGATCGATGTTTACATAATTTTATGTAAAATAACAGTTATTACCTACTATGGCAGCGCTCATTATTAGAACAGTTTTCACGCTTTGGTTACACTATGTGTGGCAATCTGATACTGTTAACGATGTATATATTAGCAGTTTATAGGACGCGAGTGAAAAATAAATATACAATACAATGACATGTTTATATTTGCACTATTACTCAGGCAATTGGTGGAACGCGTTCCTAATCGTTTTTAATGAATAGAAACGTTATTAAAAACGAGTTATAATATAAATTAATATGATACTGATACAAAGAGATAGAGAGAGATTAGAGGCTTTTGAAATGTGCTGTTGGAGGAGAATCGAGGGCATAAGTTGGACGGAAAGAATATCTAATGAACAAGTGCTGAACAGATTACCTAAATGAACACAGGAGCTTAACAACAATAGAAAATAAATGAGGAATTATGATAGGACACCTGCTACAACACGACATTTAACGAAGGGAGGAGAGGCAGAGGAAGAGCAACACACTTTAAACAGATAAAGGAGAAGGTTAAGGTCGTGTCGTACCAGAAAGTTAAGCAGTTGACAGAGGACCGGAGCAGCAAATAAAGAACCAGATAAATTAATATGATAAGTGCGTCGTGCATTTTGCGCTATTGTTGTTTTGTGCGTGACGAACACAAATTCAATATACTTGTATTATATCCTTCCTGTACTGTTTCCTTACTATTATTATGAATGCGAATGTTTGTTTGTTTGTTTGATTAACGTTAATACGGTTACCTAAATACCTAAACGATCGATGTGAATTTTGGTTCGCGAGGAACGAGCGACAAATGCCTTCTGCGCGGACGGAGTCGCGGATAAAAATCCGTAGATATACATTGTACGAGTACATTTTAATATGCTGGTTTCTCTGAAATGTCTCGCTTATATGAAGTACCTAACGTACATTTAAGTTTAAATGCTTGTTTGACTCGTGCGAAGGCTTCTGGGATGATGAAATGAACAGAACTGTCACCTACCAAAAAGTTAGAAACTGGTTTCTAATCCCTCTTGTACGAGTATACGGCCCCACAGTTAGGATTACCCCAGTAATTGTGTTTTACAGCTTTTAAATAGTCGTATCTACCACTCTCGGCAAAGGTGACTGACCTAGTTTCTCATTAGGTCATCGCCACAGAAATATTATGTTATGTACTTAGTGCACAGCTTGTCCATTTCTAGTGAGATGGATTTTTTCATGTCATGATGACCATGACATGAAATGGCATGACATGTGACATGTGACGTGTTTTTCATGACATGTGACCTGACTCCGAAAAATATAAAAAAATAAAAGTAAAATAAGACCTGTTTACGACTATTAATAACGAAAAGCCTACGATATTCGTGACACTACTTACGTTTATTATCAAAATCGGTCCAGTAGGTATCACGTATCTATTTTTGTAATCCTATTTTTTGTGAAAAACCGTATGAATGTATGAGGTCTCAAATCAATTGCTTTCAATTAAAATACTAACTAAACCTAAACTTAATGCGAAAAATACATATGTACCATGTAACATGAATAGTTACGATTGTTATGAAAATATCAAAACCTCGCGGTCTGATCTGTAAAGCTTGCTTGCTTCTTCTTAAACTTGTGTTTCTAGGCTTATGTGTTCTATTATAATTTTGCCTGCCAAGCGAACTTTTTTATATTAGTATAAAATTGTTGGTTTTGTATCAGTGAATATTTTTCAGCCCTTAATTAGTAGGTCTAAACATGGACAGCACGGTTCGTTTTCTATCGCCAAAGTTACATTAGATTTTGTTTTATTTTCCCAATACGAATATATTTACTCGTTTATCTGAGTGTAATGAACCCAGCAAATAAATACGTATCAATAAAAAGAACTGCGAATACCCTTAGATAGAATATAAATATGTACTGAAGTTACACGCGAAAGCTGATCACAGTTATTATATTTACTCGGCTGTTATCACACAAGCCATTATAATCCCCAGAAGCCGCGTAATCTTACTCAAATAAAGCTTGGCATCTCAATTACACGCAAACACGCTGGTTACCTAAGAGATCTCGTATAAGCGACCATGTTAGTAGGGTACCTAGCTAAGAACTAAGACATTTCTATTCCCTTTTGGTTACACCCTTTCGTCGTAAAAAAACATAAAAACTGATAATCTGGTAAGGCTCTTTAACAAGTCTTTAATTTATTAAGTACGTTTTTATAGTCAGCATTATCTACCTACTCATTACTTAATTAATGAATTTATAAATAACGAGCTTTCTATTCGACGGCGTCTAATCATTGTAAGTTATCGATTGGCTTGTGTTAATGAACATTTTCTTGCGTTGTCGTTATATAATTCTCATTTAAGTGCCGTGTAGAAAAAAAAATTAAACCAAGAAAATTTGTTCACGTTACAGATTTGTGGATGAAATAAAAAGTACTTTGATTTGAAATTTTATACCCCTCGAAATTATTTCTGTATTTCATAAATGCGTCTGCTGTGTTATTAAAGGCATGCCTACAAATACCTTTTCTTGCCAATTAATTGGGAGGCTACCATATTCTTTCAGCTGCCAGTACAGATTTAAGATGTATCTCTCTAAATTTAGCTTAAACAGCGTATTTCATGAATAAGCTCGTATTTGTAAAACACGGTGAAATGCGACGACAATCAATGTCGTCAGCCGTTTGTTGACATTGTAGCCGTCGGGGTTATTATTAAACATTGAATTCAATTACAACATATCGCTCATCAATAATCGATGAGAATTCAGCGTCATGCGCGACATATCTGTATTCTGTATGCAACATTTCACATTATTTTTTAACATGGGCTCGTAAGAGTATCGAGATCAGCTGACTGTATACAATACCAAAAAGGATAATAGCTTTTATTACCTTTACAGTAAAAGTGACCGTAACGTAGACAATAGGAACAGAGGTTTGAGAAAAGTAGGAACAGAGGCAGTCCTCAAAATTACCGGGATCTGTCTCTGATGGGAATGGAACCCCTCTGATGGGGATGGTTGTGGGAAGTATTAATTAAGAAGGTTCATCATCATACATATACAATTACAAAAAGTTATGAATTGTTCGCGTTCCTAAAGAAATATTTGTTTGGTAAACATTAGCGTATTTGTAAAATATCGTGCCGCCAACAATACCCATTCGAAAGAATAGCCGACATTCCCACGGTGCAGATGAAGTTACTCGCATGGACACAAACGATACTGTCGATTTCATTTCTTTAGCCATAGACAAATGGCAGTCTACCTACCTGCTCGTAGCGGCTGCAAAACATAGAAGAGATTTATAAATGGAATTGACGTAAAATAAGTAGAAACAAGCAAATTGACTGGGTATTTTGTGAGTGTTTTACAAACCCACAATATCCTATCAAATCAATAACATACAATATTGCTGTTGTCTCGAATAATATGTCATAGACATCTAGTATCGGGCTATATAGCCCTGATACTAGATGACACTCGAATTCGCCAAGTAAGTACCTATTTACATTCAGTCAAGTCAAGTAGTAGAGAACAATTTACATTCAGTCACCTTGTCAGCATCAACTGTACAATTCATAAACTAGATCATTTAATTCATAAAAAGGAACCCCAGTCCAGGTGTGAGACGAGAATTTACGATTTTAGGTATTTATACGACTGAGCGAAACCAAAAGAAGGGTAGTTGATGAGATAACCCTTCTGTTCAATGATTATTAATACCAAAATTGTTCAGTTTAACAACATTTTTGTACCAACTCACTTTATTCATTTTTGATCGAATTAGGTCGGTAATTTGCCGGTTTTTGGTTTAGTTTCTATTGAAGACAAAACTGAAGGGGTCCACGCATACTAACGTTTGGCCGAAATATCAAATTACATAATTTCATTTCGCATAATTTCGTTTGTAATACAGTCATTTCACATAATTTTAAAAGTCAGAATATTATTTTCGCAGAACATTATTAATTATAATAGCCATTATGATCGAATATTTATTTCGCCGAAAATTGTTTCCCATAATAGTTAATTGGCATATCAGGGATGGAAAAAAAACCTCGAAGGCTAAGGCGTCATAGCCTTCTAACCTAATCTATCCGAGTCGGTTCTGCCCAGAAAAGCCTTGCTCGCTCGCCACCGGTATATTATGCTTAAAGTTAATTATGCTAAATTCAAAGTGCCTATATATATATACTTATACTGTATGATTAGGTATTATGGTAAATAAAAGTATGCCAAATTAAAGTCGGTGAAACTAATATGGCTACGTATCCAATCACTTGCTAAACAACATTTCACAAACTAATTCATTTTACAAACAAATCATTTCGCTTTATTTCATTTCAGGATAGGATTTATTTCAGGACCATCGTGTAAAACCCTATAGGTTAGGTTAGGTTAGTTTTATAAAAATCTTGAAATATTTACAGATTCGAAAAAAAGGTGGTTTACCGAATTATATGGTTGTGAAATGAATCAGTTTGTAAAACGTTGTTTAGTAAATGATGGTCAACCATTCAGCCATTTAAAATTCTGTCAAATTATTATTATGCGAACTGATAGTTATGTTGATACCAAATTATCATTTGACCAACGATGTTTCTGCGAAACATGTTATGCGAAGTGCGTTTCGGACAATCAATATTATGCATGACAAGGGGTATCCATCTGAAGGATATCTTGTAAAATACATGCGTATCGTTTTTGATATACTACCTCTACATCACTTGATTTTTTCATCTATTTCACCCTTAACCAATGTCTCTAAAACCACGGGCTTAAAATATTGTAAGTAAAAGTAGGCACCCACGAGTAGGTACAGTCAAGGTCATAAATATGTGTACACTTTAGTACCTTGTCACTTTAATCGCTGTAACATTCATATATGGCAGTTTAAACAAGACATTAAATAGACAAGGTACTAAAATGTACACATATTTATGAGCTTGACTATACCAGTCTGATCTACGCTAATGTTATAACATTTAATGTTATAGTATTATTTTATACTTTTATAAGTATCTAGGTACTACTACTTTACATGGAAACCAGATACAGGTGCCTCATATTTGTCCTAGCTAGATTAGAAAATAAAAGCTTGTAATAAAGGAGCTATATTCACATTCGAGCAGTCTGTACAGTCGGGCGGAGTGCTCGCGAACAGGTCCATGCGCCCGCGCCTCCGGCGTTGCGCAAAATAAACCGAACAACCAACGCTGAGAAAAGAAGATCCCGTCGTGCATGTCTGACTAACGTACGTACAAACGCGACGGACCAGCTCATCCATTTGCTCTGTAAATTATACTTCTATCTCTAAATTATTTTGTCCAGGGGGTTTTCCACAGGGAACTCTTCTATTTTCCCGAGATAATTGACCGTTTATAACAACCCGACTATACAAAAAAGTTATTTTAATTTTTATTTTTAATATATTTATTTAATTCATGGAACTGTTTTTATGGAATTTCTTACGGCCGCACTCAGAGACGTCAATTAACTTAAAGTTTGATTAAAGTTGCTGCTCTCACTTTCTTTGCTATAGAAATAGAATAAGACGCAGCAACTTTATACAAACTTGAAAATTATTTGACGTCTCTAAGTGCGGGTATTATTGTTTTTATTGCTTATCACTTAAACTAGCTCACGACTAGGTCGTTTAGGGTAAAATTGTCTCGTGATATATTATATTTCTAATAAAATATAACGTAAACCGAAACTTCTATTTTATTTTATTTAATAGGTAACCTACCCATCGATATCTTATATGAATGCTTCATGCGAATCTTTCTTTTTATTCCTCTGTCGCGTGTAGCCTTGCCTAGCCGTCGTCGTCGTCGTCGGATGAAAGTGTTTTCTTTCTCGGCACCGTTTGGACGGTGCTCAAAGTCACGCCACGTACGATCTCGAAAATTATACATGGCTATGTTTTATATACACGAAATGTGAGAAGGTAAGCAGGAACGACGCCATCTAGCTAATCACATTTCAAATGCTACGCTACCAGGGCAACGACGGTTAGCACAAGTGGTCCGCGACTTGTTTGTCACTCGGATCTCTCTTACTGACTTGTCCGTAACGATAGAGATGCATTGAGCGTCAAGCGAGAAAATGCAAGATGTGCTAGCCGCCGCGCCGGTTGAACGCACAAAGCCCTTTTTGGGAAACATACCAAATATGACGTACCTATCGTCAATCATTTCGATAAAGGTTCGAGTCGAGGCTTATAATCAACGCTATCTAGAAATAAGTTGGGTTTTCCGATATCGTCATTTAAAGTCCATTAAGTTATTTTGATAACCCAATGGTGGTGTGACTTTTTTAGACATAAGTTCTTAATAGGATTTAAATCGACGGTAGGTACTGTCCAAAAATTAGAGGTGAGATTTAGGTATTTTCTGTAAGAGCTTAAACATTTGCATTAGGTACTAAAACACCATTTCTTACAGTGGAACTGATGATGGAGACCAGAGATGACCATCGGAACTGGTTAAAGGCTTTAACACCTTTCTAAATTTACTACTCTTAATTTAGTCGTTACTGAACTAAATCAGGTATAATCGCATTCAGCAAGCTTGCATCCTATATTCAGAAGCAAGGGGTTTGAATCTGACTGAATAATTTAGTAGCGACTAAATCACAATGACTTGATTAGAAAGGTATAATAAGAAATATGTTATACTAGTTAGTAATCTCCCCCACTATTCATTACGCGCTCCCAGACCGCTGGCGAATTTTGAAAACCATTCAAAGTACCACTTTAATTTAATTCATCAATAACTTTCTTCAATTTATTATGCAACTCTTTTTTGCTGCTACTTATATCGGGTACCCGACAGCTTGCTCCTCACATGGCCAAAACAACTGAAATCACAGGGATTCATATCTGGGGAATATGGCGGCTGGATAGTTTCTTTTCTTTGACGACGCGGTTAGCCTAGTTGGTAGTGACCCTGCCTACGAAGCTAGCGGTCCCGGGTTCGAATCCCGGTATGGACAAATATTTGTGTGATGAGCGCGAGTATTTGTTTCTGAGTCATGGATGTTTTCTATGTATTTAAGTATGTATTTCTCTATATAAGTATGTTTATCGTTGTCTAGTACCCATAGTACAAGCCTAGAGCTTAGTTTGGGACTAGGTCAATTTGTGTGAGATTGTCCCCTGATATTTATTTATTTATTTATTTATTTATTTTATTTATCATTTATCTTAAATTAATTGTTGAACTAGTTTTGATTCGTGTGGCCTGGCATTATCATGTAAAATTTTAGGACTTGTTATATGATACTGAGACCAATATCCGATAAAAAAAAATAGGGTATTACATGACCTTTTTAGGGTTCCGTACCAAAATGGTAAAAAAGGAACCCTTATGGTGAGACTTCGTTGTCTGACTGACTGTCTGTCTGTCTGTATGTCACAGCAGTTTTTCTCAGCAACTACACTAGCTATCAACTTGAAATTTGGCATAGTTAGGTATATAGCTTGATTGCCCGCATCTGTTTTTAGTAAAAAATATGAAAATAATTTTATAAATAATTGAAAAGGGGTCTAGAATGGAGGGTTGAAAAATGAAAGTGATTTGATTATAGCAAATGGGGTGTCATACTCGTATGAAAGGGCTTAATCTGCATATTTCAAATCAATTTTTTTAATAAATTTTCTGTGACGTACATTTTGATTTATAATCAAAAATGTTTAAAAAATTGCCGTTTGCCCACCCTTATCTCCGATGTTTATGAACCGAAAAATCTGAAATATTTCTAACTTATAGATAATTACTTATATTTTACGGGAAAAATAAAAGAAAGTGATCAAAATTTATAGTTTTCGAAAAATTGACAAAAAACTTTAAAGATTTGTACTATAACTTAGGCAAGACAAAATAGACTTTATTTCATACAATTAAAGTACATAAAAAGGTATATTTTTGAAGTATGGACTTACATACGGAACCTCGGTGCGCGAGTCCAATTCGCAGTTGACCGGCTTTTTTTACTGCAAAAGACCTCTACTATAACCTCTTAACCGGAATGGATGCAGTAACCAGTAATCCGTATATACATTATATTCGGTAATATCTCATCAACCCTCATTCACTCATCTATCACTTTTTCATACTATTTATCACGGGAACCGAACCCTCAGGGCTGTCGACTTATGCGGCTGGATTGACATTTTAAGGGTTCCGTACCTCAAATGAAAAAAAAAAAAACGGTACCCTTATAGGATCACTTTGTTGTCCGTCTGTTTGTCTGTCTGTATGTGTGTCTGTCAAGACCCTTTTTCTCAGGAACGCTTGAAGGTATCAAGTTGAAATTCATATCAAATACTTAGGTCTGCAATCCCTTGGAACTGTCAATAAATAAGTCAACGCAATCAAAAGATACGGTCGTTTATGCCGCATATTGAAGGGAATCTCAAGGGAATCAAAACCTATAGGGTACTTCCCATTGACTTAGAATCATGAAATTTAGCAAGAAGCAATGTCTTGTTATAGCACAAGTAAAGAAAAAAATCCGAAAACCGTTAATATGTAGTTACATCTCTTAAAAAATCTGTCTAGTATAAACTGACACTCACTTAATACGAAAGTGCATACTTATTGCGTGTCAGTTTATACTGGACTTTGTTTATATTGTATTCCCGTGATTTACGAACTATTTACATGCCTAAAAGTTTGTGCGGAACCCTCGGTGCGCGAGTGCGACTCGCACTTGACCGGCTTTTTTATTAGTGTGGGTAATAAAGTCGTAGTTATCGCGCATCGCGTTTGTCGTGTATAGCGTATAAGGTCATGGGAAATCATTCCATATAAATAAATTAGACTGTTCTTTCTGTATTTCTGCATCAAGGTAGAGCCGTGACGTTTTCTAACTTGATAGCCATTACATAGAAGGGTCCTTGACTGATTAAGAATTGGAACTGTATATTGCTAAGTATAGAATGGACTTGGACGCACATATGGAAATTTGCAATTCATTATTTTTTTTAAACCGGTCATGTGCGAGTCGGACCACTACCACTGAGGATTTCGTACCATTCTATTTTTCTTAATCTATTATCTTCTAAAAACTTTTATTAGGTACCTACTGAAATTTTGAAACGAAAAACTAATTCAATAATAATACGTGCTGTCACCTTTACAAGTTTTTGTTTTTATTTTTACCCGATTACGCGACCAAACACGGAATTATGGCTACTTAACCACTTGCGCATGCGTGTGATCCAATTTCTAAATATCCACTCTAGCTCCTTAACTATTGAACCGGCGGCATTGAAATTGGTATTGGTTTTCTAATAGGTATATATGTATTCTTTCGTGATTTGTTGTCTTCAGTACACGGTCTTTCTTGTTACGGGTCAGGCTATTTACCCAAGTACCTCAATAGTCATCGATTATATAAAAAAAAAAAATGACTTGAGAGCTTTCAAATAATACCTACCTCTCATAATAGGTTCACGCTTTTTTTGCGTAGTGAGAATGAGTCTGCTCCACTTCACAAAAATGGGTATTAAAACTCTTAGCCCAGCGGTTTGGGTGGTATCGTAGTAGAGCAGGGAATTTAAAATCAATGGTAATAATGTGATGATATAAAATTTGCTTGTTAATTAAATAATCAGTAATTTATATTCATAGCTCATAAAGTTGATCTATTTTTGACATATCGGTTAACTAGTGCTATTTGTAGAACATCACATCACTCTGAGATAATTTTATATAAGCTACAGCAACCCTCTAGTTTCAGTAGTGTGGTTGATTAGTTCGGGGCCGAACTACTGTCACACTTTGGTTCCCATTAGTTCAGTTATGACGTCAAACTGAACTACTGAGGACTAAAACGACTCAAAGGTACGGTTAAGGATGCAGCTCATTAAAAAAATCAAATAGGCATTTTTTTAAATAAAGTAAAACAATTTTAGTTAAAGTAAAGTTTAGTTGTGCCAAAATTTCAAAATATATGGAACTGTCAGTATTTATCTTTTTGCTGCAAGTGGCTCTTACGTAATAAATGAAGTAAAATCTAGTTCCAAGCTTAAACGTGTAGGTAAATAGCTAGCGTGTATTAGTGTGGAAGTAGCTGTAAATAATTATTTATTGATATGACCTAAGTCATTTTTAAAGCTCGCATCAAGAGCCCCGTAATTAATAATGTTCACTCGCCAGGCCCCCGTCCCGTAGGTACAAGACCAGCTCGTCCCTGCGGTCCCCGCGACGTCAGGACGGTCAGGCAGCAGCAGATCGCTCTGCCATGCCTTATTTCTTGAAGTGATCTCTGATCGCAATTATAAAGACTTTTCCATGACCTCTATTCAAATAAGTGATAATCACCAAGCCTTATGTTATCTATCGCGATTGTCTGATCTAATTATCTCGAATCACGCTCCAATAATTAATTTGAATGTTATCCGTTAAACCGCATAACGGATCTTAATTTGTCAAAATGAAATGTCCGATTGATCTCATTCGTCACGAGTCGATGGTCGATAACATGTCGCGTAGCTCAGCGCGGATCTTTCGCTGGCGGCACAGCTGATTTAGGTACTTCCGACCGATGGTTCAGTGTTACGAATACGTTCACTAAAAATATGGACATACACGTAGAGTGCAAAACCCACGTTTATGAAAATCTTGGTTTTTTTATAGTAATAATAATAAACTCTGCTGGCTCTGGCTTCGGCTCCAAGTACGCCTTCCAAAGATCCGCGTCTAACATAGGCCGGTGCTTGGTAATGAGTAATGACATATAAACATAATATTAATGTACCGCATATCTAAAGTATTTTAGTAAACTGGTACCTACCACTAACGAACTGTCGCCGTATAGTAGCTCAGGATATTTATTCAGACTGGAACGTACATACGTGCAAAATCTGCCCACTTAATAATATACATAGTTCAACATTTTCAATGACATTTTCTAATATGGAAACGTCTGGAAGTTTTGGCAAGTAGGTATTTACAAATAATTTGCAAAAATCATTCTTTACTATTCATAATCACGCGAGCGAGGCCACGGGTAAAATATAGTAATCAAATAAAATACTTACACCCTCATTTTGGTCGCTGTGACCAAATCACTGAATGGTTACTATGAAACGTCCGTGTACACTTTTGTTTAAAAACGCCCAACTAACACTTTGCTAATAATAAAAGTGAATCACTACACTTACTACAGCGACAAGGTAGGTAGGTAGTACCAACCAGCCTATTATTATGTCCCACATGACCTTTGCCGCCACCCCTGCACCAGTTATACTGGTCTGGTTGCGATAGTGTGACGAAAGAGATAGACCATTTAGCATCACAAATGAACAATGAACGCCAATGTCAAGTACCTGCCTACGAGTGCCCATTAGTTCTCAACACGATCAGCGCCGGCCACTTGACTTCCATATACCTACTCGTACATAGAATGAATCCAATATTTGAAGCGCTGACTGAACATGTTCTACAACCATAAACAAATTCATTCACGCTGATGTTTTTTTATTTAACTTTACATTAGGTATTTAAATGTAACATTTTGTTAGTACCTACTTGTAGGTAAGGCATATAAATTTAGTTTTCGCGTATTTAATTTACTCTAATAAGATTTGGTCATTTAGGAAAAGATATACGTATATAAGTATTAGGATGGTTCATTACACAATAATATAATTCTGTATTAGCAGTACCGTTATTGTATAAGTATGTACCTATGAATAGTTTTATCGCTTCATGCAGCCACGTTTGCAAGCGTGTGTAAAGTAATAAGAAAACAGGTTGGTATAAATAGATATAACCGCATCTTACATCCACAAAGGTGCCGTTACTTATATGCGTCAATTTTGTTGTGAATACACATCGGTATGGCATTAAGGTAGCACACTTGACAGATTGCTCCAGCCATTCCCGAGAAAAGGGGTCTTGACAGACCGACGGACAGACGGACAATAAAGTCATCTTATAAGGGTTCCGTTTTTCAGTATTTGGTACGGAACCCTAAAAACATGGATACAATCGAACATAGAACCTCCTCCGTTTTTGAACTCGGTAAAAAATAATAAACAGCCGAATTGAGAACCCCTACTTCTTTGAAGTAGGTTGAAAATAATCTACAGCCTAATACGTATTGTATATACTATCTACTTGAATTGTTGCAATAATCATTTATTTTTTTCAAATCAAAATCACAATTTTATAATAGGTTTTTTTTTGTATATAATATTATTAGATAAACATTGTATTTTGAATTTTTAAATTTCTTTCACCGTTGCTGAAATCCGAGGTTTTCATGTTTTTAACGCTCCGGCACTCCACTATCAAGTGATTAATGTGATTATCCATAATGTAAGTTTAAAGGTGGACATTCACGGTCAGTTAAACTGATCAGTTGAACTGACGTACATCCAAAAACTGACCGTGAATCTTAAGTTAAAATTATACGAAATCAAGGTCAGCTTCTGGATGTAGGTACGTCAGTTAACTGATCAGTTTAACTGACCGTGAATGTCCACCTTAAAGTTACGAGTAGCAACTAACTTAACCCTTTAGCTATCAAGAAATCTATATTGATTTCACTCCATGAAGACGCGTTATACTCCAGGAAATTTACGGACGCCAGTAAGTACCTAGGTATGGTGAAACGGAAATAATTTATAATAGCTGATTTTGCTTATGTATCGGATAAGTATATTATTTTTCTAGTAATTAGGTAAAAACATAATCCAACAAAATATGAGTCAATAACTGTTAATTAATAGATACTTGACGATAAAACTCACTTAAATTACTTTTATAATCGAGGTAAATGTCTCTATCAATATATAAACGAAGTAATTACTTAAGCTTGTAAACATCAATAAAACAGACACACTGTAAACTAAAATCGTTAATTTTAAAATGGTTTCTAAACGTCGCGGGCCACACGTGGCTTTTTGTCCACATTGTTATGCATTGTTGAATAAATCAACCAAGCCATTGTAAGCTTTAAGCTACTCAAGATACGAAACACAAACAGTTTTAAACCGGTAAACGACTGAAGTGTATAACGCAGGTATTTGAGCTGTGCTTGTATTGCAACTTTACTCGTGTTTATCAAACCTTCGCGTTAAAGAAGAGGCCTTCGCGTTGAAGAGGTCCAGCAAGTAGCGCAGCCGTTAACAGGGGTCGATGAACCACGGATTTGCAATCGAACCATGGTCTAACATTGGGAAAAAATGAATATCCCTCAATCCCGTGAAATTTTATATTTGAAATCAATAACACGGGACAATCTGAGACAAATTGACAAGTCCCAAACTAATGCTCTAGACTTGTATTATAGGTACTACTAGACAACCATAAAAATACTTATATAAAGGGATACATACTAACTAGTACATACATCAGCTCGCCACGAGCTTCGGAGGCGGGGTACGTACTCGTACTAGGCGTACTAGCTAGGCGAGCCGCGCCGTCGCCGGTCGGCGCGGCCAGTCGCGTAAATTGAATATCAAATTATTCAATTGTTATTAAATAAATTATAAATAAATATATGACAAATTATTTAAATATAAATTACAGTAAAGAACAAATGTAACCTGCATCCAAATCTGTACGAGTAAACGAAGTAAAAGAAGTTCGTATGAATGTGTAACCTATGTAAGTGAAACGATTTAAATATGCTTCTGGTATTTGTAAGCTTCTACAGTAAATACGAGGGTTATGCCAAAAGAAACTAGATTCTCAAAAATTACAAAATTTATTCTTTATTAGGTACAGGTATCGATTTTTTCAAAATATTCACCATGGACACGTAAGTATACACTTTTCCATCCGTCTAAACCACTTGTAAAATACCAATAACCACTCTTCTTTAGACACCTCAGAAATCTTAAAATTGTAAGCTGCTGCTTCTTGTTTACTTTCAAATAGCTTGCCCTTTAATTTTTGGAAAGAGGTAAAAATCACAAGGTGCTAAGTCAGGAGAATATGGCGGATGAGGCAGGATAGACACGTTTTTTGAATGGAAATATTCGAGTGTTCTAGCAGAATTGTGCGGTCCGGCGTTGTCGTGATGCCAAAGGAGGTGCCGGATTCCTGACTGCGGCCGCTTGTCGCACCAAGCTGACAACACTTTTGGGGCACACACTGTTACATACCATTCGGAGTTGATAGTCCTTTGATCCTCTAGCACTACAGTAGCAATGTATCCCGTCTTGCACAAAAATGAGGCGACCATTTTGTTTCTGTGTGCTTCGTGCACGACGACATTTCGATGGAGGCGGCTCATCTTCAAAGCACCATACCGTGGACTGTCGCTTTGTTTCAGGATCACATCAAGTTTCGTCACCTGTCAGTATATCATAAACGTTATTTTTCTCACGTACGTCGAATTTATCAATCGTAAATTTGCACCAATCCACACGACGTTTTATCTGCTCATCGTTAAGTTTGTGCGGGACCCACCTCGGATAACGCTTATGGGGAGACAGATATCCGTGAATGATAGTCTGTAATGCTATTTATCCAATGCCCAGTTCTCGCTCAAGCTCTACATATGTAATTCACGAATATTTTTTCGACAGCTTCAACGTTTTCTTGAGTGACCGTGGTTGGCGGCCGACCTGACTTTGACTCATCTTCAAAGCTTCCCCGTCCTCTTTTAAATTCAGCAAACCAATTGAAAACTGTAGCTCGTGATCAAGCAATGTCACCAAAAGTTATAACTAAAAGTTCATTAAAGTTCAAAACATTCTTGCGGCTTTAAGGGTCAAACATAACCGCAGAAACAAAAGTGGTCTCTCCTGTTCCGAAAAGTTAAGGATTTTTAATCAAATTTTTTTGGTGTAAGTTATAGGCGCGTAATGGGAGCCCGGTGTAGTTTTGGCCTGTGTCAAAATTATATGAATTAAAAACTCCCAAGTGGTTAACTATTAGGAACAGAAGGGACAATGTTGAACCTAAATCTGTGTATAACCCTTAAGCCTTTTTTATAGTCATAGTAAATTATAACACGAAAATCACGTCGAGTGAGCTCAATTGTTGCAAACAAGTTCCCGGCAAATTACCTCCGAAAAGTTTAGATTAAAAAATAAATAAAATCGATTGCAAAAACGTTCCATATTCAATTTTTTTAACAAATAGCCTACCTTCACGACGGTGTGTAATTTGCCAGTATCCAAAAAATAGGTAAAGAGTATCTAATTTATTTTGGCATGGCCTTATGATCAGAGTCGTGCGTGGCCCACATCTAACCAAACTTCCGATTGTTTACAATAGTCTAAACACCTAGTACAAACAAGAGTCCCGTCTTTAAAATCTTACCTTGTTTTTTATTTGAGTTCAACCACTTAGTTTTATGGCTTCAACTAGGTAGGTATATAACCAGTATTTTTATACTTACGAGTACCTACGCGTACCAATTTTTTTTATCCTGGTTATTGCACTGAGTATGTTTAGGTACGTAAAAGTCTGGAAACAAAAAATACATTTTAAAAGTAGGTATTGATGTGTAAGACTGCTCGACTGTAAGGAAGTTATGAACCTCTAATGTTTTTAAAATAGGTATTAAACAATACATGATTATAATTCGTCACTTTTGAATTTCTCATTACTTGCCACGCAGGTTTAGAGCAAGAAAGAAAGCCAGCTGGTAATGTGAAATAGTAGATTGTATTACAAGGGAGCAAATGCAATTATTTCATCGAGGGTCAGCGTGATTAATCTCGAACGAAGCGATGGATTCTAATATGGAATTCTGAGCGTAGTGAGGGATTCAAACCGCCACGCCCGCGATACGTAGAAATAATTTTGCTACTACACTCTTCTTTTCACTTCTCCTATGAGAAAAACTATTCATCCGTAAGTAAAAGATCAGTAGTTATCAATCATACATTTAATTAAGGAAAACAAATGATTCCATAAAATAAACAAAAAGTATATTGATTCCATATTTAAAAACAATGTACATAAATATATATCCTGTGATACAATAACGCGTTCAAGGAGACGATAAATTAAACCTTAAGAAAAATAGCGCGCTTTTGAACTCCTACTGAAGCAGTCTCCTTGAACACCGTTCTGAAATTTGGTGTCTTTGGTGTGTAGAACGCTTACTGTGTCATTTTCTTATATCTGTGGTTTTACTAAATGAGAAACTTGACATTAGGGAGCAAAATCCATTTTGCTCCCTGTCGGCAGGGCAGAAATGAAAAATTCAAGAATATATATTAAGAGGGAGCAAAAACGAGTGTTGCTGTTTAGAGGGCTATACGAGCTAGAATGCCTTTTTTCGATTAGGAGAAGTGAAAACAATATTCCTAAGCAGCTTCATAAAGTCTACTTGTATCTCGTTGACTCACAAATGATTTCGACTATCTAATCGAAACGGTACATTAAATGAGATGGTGTCTCGTCTAGATATCGGAATGGGCAAAAAATCAGGCTATAAGTCGATGTTACATGCGCAGATAAAGAGCTTTACAGTAACCAATTTTTAGGACGTGATAGATAGCAAAAATAAATTGGCGGATGGTCTCTACAAATAGTTCAGAATGAGTCATGTGATATTGCGTACAGCCTTGATTAGTGCAATGAGACTTGAGTCGATCCCGTTGTTAATGTTCTTCGTCTTTAGGTACCTATCCCACATGTTGAGCAAAGACTTCTTTCCTGGACTTAACTGCCACTCCTCATTAAAATAATCAACATGTTTAATCAGAGAATCTTACATAAACAACCATTTCCGAAAACGCTAACGTCTCTTTTAGGAATCATAATAAGCATTTTTTGCTTTGTCTTTTTATACCATCAGCAACGAACAGCAACATCTAATTCTCTAATATTTGCCAGCGAATTGTATGATAATAGATTTTCCCACGTAAAAACAGTCTCGCGTAAAGATATCGTCTATGTAAACAGCTCCGGGCATACAATTAATCTCGATTTAAATGTCAGTAGCGATTCAAGAGTGACCACCTATTTATTCCACGCAAGTGCCTTGTGGATTTAATGTTTTGATTTGTTGTCAAAATAATGAATACGAAATGACAATTCGTAAGACCGACAAAGTACTCAATTGTACCGGCTTAGGGTGGTCCAAAAAAATCGTAATTCCCCGGAAACAATAATAATCATGACGGATGACTCGCCTTGAAAGTGCTTGAGTTTTTGTAAACTGTAGTCAGCTTCGCTTATCACAAGCGGCGGCGGCGCTGGTTTCGCGTGGTGCGTCCTCCGCGCGGACAACCTCGTCTCGGGAGGTCACTTTACAGATTTAACGTTGCTCTGCAGATGCCCTGAAGGCAGGGAATTAGAGCTTTAGTTTCATTTCTATGTTTTCGAAAAACATCCCTTTCGTTTTGCAATTACGTACAGTCAAGTGCATTAATATCTATACAGCCATCGCGTCAAATATATGTATACATGGACCTTATTGCCAGTGGCATAAAGGTGTATAGATATTTTTGAGATCTTTGGAACGTATATATATTTATGCCCTTGACTGTACCTATTTAGGTATTTTTAAACCTTTAGGCGTTACTAAGAATAGTATTTTGTTCTTCACCGATAATCCGAATTTCAGTTAGAGGGCCTCGCAGGCTGTGGCACAAACACTTATAGTTTTTATTTCATCTGCCTAGTGGCCTTTGAAGCAAGATAATCACATGGAACTGATCATTTCTTAAATTTAAACTGTCCAGCGATTAAACGGACTTTGGGATGGCATCACGATCATCTAAAAAAAAACAATTATTCGTTAATAGTTTTTTTGCGAAGGATTTTTTGCTTGCGTGTGTATCATTTGTGGCAAACCAAGGATAACCGCAGAAAAAAAGGCCTGTCATAACTTATTAATGGTTTTGTATGCAATTAGAATAAAATTTGACAAGTCGATGTATGGGGACAATGGCAGTATTATTTGATTGAGTTGATGGACGCGCAGTTTTTGTCGAGCGGGGAAGAAACATTAAAGTACCTACGCATTAGACAATATTGATCGAATGAGGATTTTTCCATCACATGGTACACCGGCTTCGGCTCGACGAGGCACCATCCAGTTTTAGCACGCGCCAAATAGCGTCATACTCACATGTTCGCTTCTATGACTACCGAGCCGCTGGCCGCTGTCCCAGGTAATAAAACACCCCATTTAATAAAATCGGTCCAACAATTTAGGAGCTAGAGTGGAACATACGATTTTCGGTCGCATATGTACATACATACATACATCACAGACTGTTAACCAAATTACCCTTCTTTTTGCTTCGCGCAGACGGGTAAAAACTACACCAAATTTCAAATAAGAATTTGTAGTTGAGGAGCAAAACTACTCTGACATACATACATACAGACAGGTGCATTTTTACCATTTTCGTACGGAATCCTAAAAACGCTTATTTATTAGAGACTGATTGTAAGTTTGGTTTGGCGCCGCTGGTACCATGTAAATCACCGCCTGGAGGTAATATATAGGTATATGATATCTTTGTCTGGTGAAAGAATCTACTCTGGTTTCCTTGGGCTTAATCCATTTTTTGCTCCGAAACTTAACAATTTTGGCGTAATCAAGTGATATTGACCTTTCTTGTCCGCATGTCGCGGTCCCCTTTTCGACCCATTGAATCATTGTATTATATAATGGCCGTGACATTTTTATAGTTAGCTTTCTCAATATCGTATCTAACTTAAATTTAGTTGCAAACTCAACATTGGTAGCTTCATAATAAAGTTCACATTAAACCAATACATTATTGACATTTAAGCTAAACGCCTTATTGTTGTGTAAGTCTTAAATTGATATAATATATGTAGTTTGAGTATTTTAAGTAAGTGGTAGTCCTTTGGTTTGTTTAATTTCTTTGAACCGCCGCCGCTTTTGCTAAGTGCATATCTTTCAAAATTGATGTCGTTTTTCGACGTCTATCCACAGATAAGACTGCTTGCGTTGAAAAATTCGAGGCGAATACAACTGTTCAATATTAATACTAATGGATTCTCTGGCGCCTCTACAAGAAGTAATCGTAGATACCTGGGTAAGGCCGCGGAGCGTTCGAACCGCCCCGCTCTTATGTAACGAAAAAAAAAGCTTTTACTTTAGAGATATTATGTTAGAACCTATGCATGACTACCTATTTTCATCGAAAGTAAACGCCGTTTATTATAATACACGTAATTTTTTTGTGGCTTAAAAGCGGGACGGTTCGAACGCTCCGTGGCCTTACCCACCTATCACTTTTATTATCTACATATACATTCAGTCAACAAAGTATCGGGAATGGATGATTTGTTTATGGTTCCAAATTCAAATTTTTGTTTTTTTTGTTGTTGTTAGATTGGCACAACTGTTTTCTATTTTGGCGCGGAGTTTGAGTTGCATCTGTTATTTATATTAAATACAGTGCTGTTTTTAGTTATATCATATCTAGTGTGTATTGCGAATTTCATAATGGACAAAAACATTGAACAAAGAGTTTGTCTTAAATTTTGCATCGCCAATGGAATTTCGTGTTCGGAGTCACTGAAAATGTTACAGAAGGCTTACGGTGATTCGACTTTATCAAAAACACGTGTTTATGAGTGGTACAAAGCGTTCAAAAGCGGTCGAGATGTGATGGAAGATTTGCCTCGCTCTGGTAGGCCATCAACGTCTGCAACTGAAGTTAACATCGCAAAAGTGAAGGAAATAGTGACTGAAAATCCTCATTCAACTTTGAGAGAGATAGCCGCCGAACTTTCTGTATCTCACGAGTCGATCCGTACTATTTTAACTAATCATTTGGGTATGAAACATGTTACCGCTCGGCTAGTCCCAAAAGACCTGAATTTTCTCCAAAAACTCAATCGCATGAGAGTCGCTGAGGACATGCTAGAACGAGTCAATTCCGACCCAACATTCATGAAACGCATTGTTACTGGTGACGAGACGTGGGTTTACGAGTTTGACATGCAAACTAGTCAACAAGCTTCGGAGTGGCGCCTTCCAACTGAACCGAAACCGAAGAAACCACGCCAAAGTCGATCAAAAGTCAAAGTCATGTTGACTGTTTTCTTTGACTATCGCGGTGTTGTGCACTCGGAATTCTTGCCGGAAGGTCAAACGGTAAATAAAGAATATTATTTGAGCGTTATGCGGCATTTAAGAGAGCAAATTCGACGAAAAAGGCCAGATTTGTGGAATGAAAATTCTTGGATTTTGCACCACGATAATGCGCCTTCGCACAAGGCCATCATTGTGAAAGAATTTTTGACCAAACACTCAACAAATACCATCGAGCAACCACCATATTCACCAGATATGGCTCCTGCCGACTTCTTTCTTTTTCCTAAACTCAAATTACCACTTCGTGGCACCCGTTTTCAATCGGTAGAAGACATAAAGGAGAATTCGCGCCGAGAACTGAATTCAATTCCGGAAACAGCGTTTAAAAAATGTTTTGATGATTGGATTATTCGTTGGCGTAAGTGTATCGTTTCTGAAGGAGCATACTTTGAAGGTGATAAAATAAATTTGGATGATTAACAAACAGTTTGTGTATTATTGATCTTTTCCCGGTACTTTCTTGACAGAGTAGTACGCGTACTTGATTATTTC
The DNA here is from genome assembly GCA_963241965.1 of Tortrix viridana. Classification (NCBI taxonomy): domain Eukaryota; kingdom Metazoa; phylum Arthropoda; class Insecta; order Lepidoptera; family Tortricidae; genus Tortrix; species Tortrix viridana. The sequence goes on from OY725171.1 coordinate 43,013,926, forward strand.
TAAGCAAACTTAAGCTCGTACTAGCTCTTTCCAGCAACTTCTTCGGCGAGTAAAGTACGGCCAATTAGACGAGATAAAGAATGTAAACAAACTGACCGTTACTGAGTTATATTGCGATAGCGAGCGATTATTATATCTGTCCTTATATTATCTCGTACGCAATAATATCTTCAGTTGGTCGATGACTATATCTGCTAACAAATGGCGAAATTGTATGTTGACAAATTTGATAACATGATTGTTAATACAATAGATAGTTTTGTCATAAACACGGCTGATTCGGACTCTTCTAACGAATCATCTTCTTCTGATACAGACGACGATGACTAGAATAGGAAGCTTAAAATTTGTATATCAAATAAAAATGTTTTGAACTCCCGAAAGCTTGTTTACATTCTTTATCTCGTGTCGTTCACCTTACTTTACCTAGGTACTTTGCACTTTGTTATTTACATTCAGTCAACAAAGTATCGGGAATGGATGATTTGTTTATGGTTCCAAATTCAAATTTTTGTTTTTTTTGTTGTTGTTAGATTGGCACAACTGTTTTCTATTTTGGCGCGGAGTTTGAGTTGCATCTGTTATTTATATTAAATACAGTGCTGTTTTTAGTTATATCATATCTAGTGTGTATTGCGAATTTCATAATGGACAAAAACATTGAACAAAGAGTTTGTCTTAAATTTTGCATCGCCAATGGAATTTCGTGTTCGGAGTCACTGAAAATGTTACAGAAGGCTTACGGTGATTCGACTTTATCAAAAACACGTGTTTATGAGTGGTACAAAGCGTTCAAAAGCGGTCGAGATGTGATGGAAGATTTGCCTCGCTCTGGTAGGCCATCAACGTCTGCAACTGAAGTTAACATCGCAAAAGTGAAGGAAATAGTGACTGAAAATCCTCATTCAACTTTGAGAGAGATAGCCGCCGAACTTTCTGTATCTCACGAGTCGATCCGTACTATTTTAACTAATCATTTGGGTATGAAACATGTTACCGCTCGGCTAGTCCCAAAAGACCTGAATTTTCTCCAAAAACTCAATCGCATGAGAGTCGCTGAGGACATGCTAGAACGAATCAATTCCGACCCAACATTCATGAAACGCATTGTTACTGGTGACGAGACGTGGGTTTACGAGTTTGACATGCAAACTAGTCAACAAGCTTCGGAGTGGCGCCTTCCAACTGAACCGAAACCGAAGAAACCACGCCAAAGTCGATCAAAAGTCAAAGTCATGTTGACTGTTTTCTTTGACTATCGCGGTGTTGTGCACTCGGAATTCTTGCCGGAAGGTCAAACGGTAAATAAAGAATATTATTTGAGCGTTATGCGGCATTTAAGAGAGCAAATTCGACGAAAAAGGCTAGATTTGTGGAATGAAAATTCTTGGATTTTGCACCACGATAATGCGCCTTCGCACAAGGCCATCATTGTGAAAGAATTTTTGACCAAACACTCAACAAATACCATCGAGCAACCACCATATTCACCAGATATGGCTCCTGCCGACTTCTTTCTTTTTCCTAAACTCAAATTACCACTTCGTGGCACCCGTTTTCAATCGGTAGAAGACATAAAGGAGAATTCGCGCCGAGAACTGAATTCAATTCCGGAAACAGCGTTTAAAAAATGTTTTGATGATTGGATTATTCGTTGGCGTAAGTGTATCGTTTCTGAAGGAGCATACTTTGAAGGTGATAAAATAAATTTGGATGATTAACAAACAGTTTGTGTATTATTGATCTTTTCCCGGTACTTTCTTGACAGAGTAGTATATGATATCTCTACTTAGCTTCCGTCAGCGTCGCGCGTTAACAAACATAAAAAGTTTTATCAAAATCAGTAGAGTTTTTTAATAACGAGTATATAGGATACCTGTGGGTTTAGACAAGAAGCTCTCTGCGAACTTTATCGTTATCAAAACTGCATAGGGCCGACGTGAGCTCGCGGTCGCGTCGAACGCCTATAGATGTCAATTCCGTACATTTTGACAGTTTCTGAAAGTCAATTCCATATCTACCTTACTTATCGCACGCAGGTCTGAGAAAACCAAGTAAACAAATCATGATGTAATATTGCTATACCTTTAAAACGTACCTGTTGTTTGTAAAAAGTTTTTGTTTTATTGACTACTAACGACCCGTCCTCGCTTCGCTTCGGTTAATATAAATTAAAATATAGCCTACGTCGACTCAGAAGATCCATTCTAAATATTGGTGTAAGAATTTTTGTAATCGTATGAGTAGCTCTGGAGATTACCCCCTACATCCAAACAAACAAAAAAAAACTAATTTACAAACTGTACCTCTTCATAACATAATATAGGTAGTGTACCTAGATATAGACCAGCTCTTACCGCCAGAATATTGTACGGTGCGACACAAATCTGGCGCGCCATACGAGTAATATATAAATTTAAATTTTTTTAATATCTCCCTAAGTACCTACAATAAGAGAATTTTCAGTAGGTACCTACGCAATGATAGCTTAGCCGACATTTCTCATCGTTGTTATAATATTATGAACCAAGATATTAATTATAGCTCTCTACAGTGCAGGATTATTGTAGTTGCACGATATCAATCATGTCAGTCCTAATCTCGACAAGTAGCGCGTCATCAGTGTCATCACTAGGGATCGGAAATTCGGATGCTTTTATACCTACAATTAGCAAATTCCCGGAAAAAGCTCAGCAAGTATGGAGTCGGCTTCTTAAAAATATTATTTTAATTATTTAAGTTCTGGAATTCCGGGATTGTATAAAACATCAGGAAATAGTGATAACTGTCAAAATATTTGGGTTATGACTATTTTCACGTTAGTAAACAGTTTTAACTACAAACAGGGTGTAACAAAAAAATTGTGGTGAATCGTTTGAGGGCGTAATGTTTTGATTATGGAATATTAGGAGAAACTCTTTTCAAACGTAAAAACATTTCTTTTTTGTATGGGGCAGGTACGTCTTCTCATTTGAATGTAATTTTTTTATGTAATTTCCGTTTCCTTTATTCTTTTCTTATCAGAAAACGATCGACCACTACTTTTGTTACTTTTGTAACAATTATTTTATTAACCTGAGTTTATCTTGCATATAAAGAAATTAACCCAGGGTTTACTAACCCGAAAATTTTATTCTGCATGTTGGCAATTCATTCCCTCAGCTTACACACGGCGAAATACAAGAGAACGAATAACGAATGACATAACTATTCTTCTCTATCTCACATAACAGTAACTTCCATAAGTCCTTTTCTTTCCGTCAGATTTGAAGTGACATTCGTTTTCGGTCGATTATATTTAATGGCGACCTTCATTTTATTTTATCTGTCAAATCGGCACCTCACAAATTGACATTTTAAAACCAGAGTTAGAAAGTTAACCCTCTAATTTTGGCGGGTTAAATAATTAAATATTTAACCCATTGTTAAGAGTTAAGTATAGGCAGTGCAAGAAAAAATAATTACTTAACCCTTTGTTAGCATTTAACTCGGGGTTATTGAAATTAACTCCGGACCGCGCAAGTGGCTCACTAGTTACTTTTGTAATAATATAATATCATGTCCCAGTCTAGACAGGACAGGATTAAATTGTCTGATCAAATCAGGTGGTGTGGACGCAAAAATAATTTTATACTTATTGAATTGTATTCAATTAAAAACATAAAGTGCAAAAAAAATATTACATGATTTTACCTTAAAACACTTAAAATCTTACAAGAAATTTTATATTGATCCAACCATTTTAATTATTCTGAATGCACCACAAGTAACAGTGCAAACTCAAAATTCATGAGAGCTGATTTTACATACTATTTCAGGTATTTTTCTTATTCTTGTGAAAAGATTTGTGTTACTTACGGCTGCAAAGTTATTTTACGTCTCGTGTGTTGCAACACTCGCTACGCTTCTATTTTTGAACCACTCGCTGTGCTCAGGATTCTATTTTCGAACCACTCGCTTTGCTCGTGGTTCAACCATAGCATCCATTCGCTAGTTCGTAGTTCAACCCTAGAACCCATTCGCTAGCTCGTGTTTCAATTCCACACTCGCGGTTAAAATACAACTATTTTCGAGCAACTTTACTTTTCCATCACCGATTGAATAAATCACCTAATTTCTTTATTTGATAATGAAATTTTTAAAAAGCGGTTGCTCTTGCGTCCCTGTGAATGAATGTGTTTGGTGCCGTCAATCGACATAACGTCATGTCACAATACATCATGTAGGTAAGTAATTATTGTTCGGATAAAGAAGCGACCTCCAACTTAGGTAAGTAAGTACACGTTCGTTTCTGACGGGAGACGAGCTTCTTGTCATGAAGTAAGTAAAGTAAACTACTCACTTTACAAATGCTTACAAAAAAAAACCATCGAAAAAAACTTATCAAAAAACATCTGCGCACTACCAGAGAATTAACGTGCTTTCAAATCAATCTGAATTTAAATCCTGCGTAATTCAAATGCCTCTCTATCAGCTCAATTACAATAACAACTAGTTCGTAGATACGAAAAGGTGGCCTTCAACGGTACCGTCCGTATCTTTAACAACGGGGAAATATTTACATGTTTAAATAATAGCTACTTAGCTTAGTTCGGTAGCGCAGCCGCGGGTCCGTTGGCAATGGGTATACATTCTGTCGATTGCAAAATTGATTGCGAATGTAACGTCAAGAAACCTCTATATCTATGAAAAGGCTCATTTAAAAACGAATGGGATAATATTAGTTTAATTAACGTGCGCGAGCAAGCGCATAAGTTCTTTTAATTACGGTATTGTCGACAGCCATCGGTTACGAGCTTACGAGTCTCCGGCCACTTGCACAAGGCATCTTCATTAGATGGATTTTATGATCCAATGCTTGCATGAAAACGCTACCATTGTAATATACGCCTGTTCCGTAATACTTATGAAGACTCGATGTTTCACTGTGATAATGGTTACATACTCCTCTAGGTGCTGATAGCTCATTACACGAGCCTGGACCTAACTGATATTCCAGGAGCTTTGTATCTTTAGCCAACCACTTGATCAATTATGATCATACTGCTTATGAGATAGGTTTATTTAATGATCTACTTATATATCTTTATGACAACGAGGTTAGCCTTGTTGGTAGTAAAACTGCCTTCGAAGCTAGCGGTCTCGGGTTTGATTCCCGGCATCAAGGGCAAATATTTATGTGATCAGTACTTTTCCTAAATATTTAATATTTTCTATGTATTTAAGTATATATTTACCTATATAAATATGTTTTTCGCTGTCTAGTAGGTACCCGTAGTAGGGGGTACATCCCATTTGTACTATAGAACTACGATTTCTTTGATTGAACATTATGTCATAGCTCCATACAAATGCGTAGTTCTATAGAACAAATGGGACATACCCAAAACTTAGTTCAGGACTAGGAGAATTTGTGTGAGATTGTCCCTAACTGCCGCACTCAGAGACGTCAATTAATTTTTAAGTTTCATTAAATTTGCTGCGTCTTATTCTATTGCTATAGCAAAGAAAGTGACAGCAGCTACATTAATGAAACTTAAAACTTAATTGACGTCTTTGAGTGCGGCCGTTAATATTTAGGATTTATCTTTACCCGACTGCCCGGAGAAGGGTTACCTATGAACAGAACCACGTCTACCACAGTTTTTCAAACCTTTTTAATGAAGTTTTATCCCGTGCGTAAACGTGCATTGCATTCGCATTACAATATTTAAGTGCACGCCTAACTAAAATTACGAAAGAAAGAGCTGCTTTTCGAGAATAAAATACGGCCTAAAGCAAAACTATAATGCCACTGCGTGCGTAGCCATCTCCAAACATTTTGGTAAGCATCGAAAACCACACGTGAGGTAAGGGACACCAGGGTTCTATGAATGAATGATTATATTTACAAACTGTAACTTATCGATTAAAGGTGAGAGCATGACGTAAGGACCGCAGCGGCGCGCACTTGACCCACTCCCGACCGGTCTCGGCTCTTCCTTTGCCATCAGCCTTTTACATGTTTTTTGCAAGGCGAAAGCTAGCAAAACTAAAACTTTGACAGGGAAAGTACGATAGGATTGAGACACTTTCTCCGCGGTATTGTTGGACGGAGCAAATGTTACGAATGCACCTAAACAAGCTTGCATCCAAAGCCATATATGGCTTTGTATGTGTGTATACATGGCTCTGTATAGTGTATCCACACTAATATTATATACGTGAAAGCTTGTGCATGAGTTAGTATGTTTGTTAATCCTTCATGCTGTATCGGCATGACGGATTTAGATTAAGTTTGGCATGGAGATACATTATACCTGTATTATTAGACTACCTTTTATTTACTTCGGTATATTTTGTCCCCGTGGAATGGTCAACGCAGATCAAGTGGCGGGTAAATAGATAGTACTAATATACTACTTACCACTGCTACTAAGTATTATACTACTTGCGTTTGTTAATGGATTTTCAATAATTTCCCAGACGCCATAAAATACTTAAATTTCACTAGGTTTAAAATACATTTAATAAAATGGCTAGCAGAGAAACGCTTTTAAATATACACGAATATTTAAATTATTATTAGGATATACTAAATAGAATTGTAAATAGAAATATAAATAGAATCATGCATTTAATTTCGTATGGCTTGTTAAGTTGCAAACATATAAATTTAAAATAAACAACCTACTTTTACAATAATTATTAATTTGTAATTTGTTCCTGTACCTTATTAATAAATAAATAAATAAAACCAGTCTCGAGTAATTTCAGTACCTACCTACTGAAACTCAACTTCTTTTGTTCATCGGTTTAAATGAAAGGATGTCATAGTTCGAGAAATTTATAAAAATCTAAGTAGTTATAACTGCACCAATTTACAAAACTACACGAATTATTTCCCCTGATTGCCCATATCCGGCTCAATTTTTCCATATTACCTATTAGTGTTTTATCCAAATAGGAACAAATACATTTTAAGTATTAAAAATACACACATCTTCATTGAAGTGCATTATAATTTGTGCTTCTAGATATAATTAATCTAGACTTTTAAAAGTTGTTACTACCAAAGTAGGAAATTACCTATACAATGAATAGTACGAAGTGCCAAATCCGAGGACCGGTGCGGTCACAATCAAGTCTGCCACCGCGGCTGCGCGTGCGCCCGGGACGAGACAATCGAATACCAACCGACTATCGCTCGGATCTATTGTTCTGACAAACGATCGATGCGAACACTGAAAACACGCTTTTGCGGGTATCAAATCTATGTACATCGAAAAATAAGCTTTGCTTGATTGGTTTAAGGTGTCTAAAAAAATTAGTTGTCACTTAACTCGTATGGATGTATAGTTGTTAGCAGAGACAATCGGGCGATTAACATGCAAATTTATATTTATAGAAGCCTTTGTGTGTGCGATGGTTCCTATTGTTTTTAATGTGATAAATGACGTTCATCAATTTTCTATTTCTCTTAGGTCATGTGTTTCACGATTGTTTGAACGTGAAGGACGCAGCATGTAGGATGGGCAATGCATTCGATCGTCGTCTAATAAGAATCTCTTTATTCAAAGCTAAACCATGCCAAAAAGTGCAGATTTTGCTGTAAGATTAAGTACCTACCAATTTCACCGTACGATATTACATGTTAATCGACTGTTAGTTCATAAATTTTGACAGCTGTTAACACTCTAATCGTCTGTTAAGTGAAATCCGACATAATGCTACTTTTTAACCAACTTCAAAAAAAAGGTGGTTATTAATTCAACACGTATGTATGTAATATTATTGGAACTGCAATATGTTCACATATGATAATCTATAGGGCTTACAAACAAATACCTACTGGGTGTTTTTTTATTCGTCTAAAAATTTTTGGGGGTTAAATCAGTAAGTCATACTGATCAACTTTCACTATGGGAACAACCCCGAAGCCGCGAAAAAAAAAATTGACCATCCCATACATTTTGGTCGAATGCGCATCTAAAACTTAAAATTCGGTTCAGTGGTTCAGCCAAAATGAAAAGTTAGAAACCGGGAAAATTTCTCATTTAATTGCAAACTTATATTTTGCGACTTTCCATATCACATGTCTTTGAAACAGATTATAAACCAATGTAATGAAAGTTGTAGAGAATAAAACTCCACGTTATATAGATATCTCAATTTTCAAATTCAGTCATTTTGAAAAACTAAATTTGGCATCAATTTGAAATCGGTTTTTTTCTATGTAAGTCCTTCTAAGTTGCACATTTTCCATAAATATGAGGTGTGAGACATGTACTAATGTACGTGTAGGTACATTTAATGCATCGTTATGGCTAAGAACATTTCAATGCAAATTTCTAAGATACCCAATCAGAAAATTTGTGTGTGTGAAATAGAGAATTTTGTGCAAATTTAGACAACTCAAAATATACCTTATTGCATACGAATTAAAGTACATATATAAAAATTATATAAAAATTTAAAACACCCCCGGCACAAAATAAAACAAAAAAGTAAATAAATAATATGGCCCTTAAAGCTTAATGTCAGTACCTAGTAATATTTTGATTCAAGCGTCGTCATAAACATAAACGGGCTCCGAGCACGTAGGTATGTATGTACGTCACAGGACGGACTTCGTCACTACAAGATTTCAAGTATTAAAAACTCCCGACAAAATCGCTTTTAAACGGCTTATTAGATTTTCATCAAACCAAGCTAAGAACCCTCTCGATTAAGTAACCTTTCTAACAAAAAAAAAACTAAATCAAAATGATCCATCCACATGCCACAGACAGATCAAATCGATTTTGATGAAATAAACGCTACGAGTAAATGTTACTCACAATTCGATTTTGAATCCAATCCCTTGCTTTTCGTGATGCGCGCACAAACAAACAAACAAACCAACAAATACACAAAAATTTAAAAGAAAAATTACGTTCTATTACTTATTTCTCGCGTCACCCAGCACTTTTTTTTGCAATATTCTTTAATGTCACATCAGTACAGACACGGAACGTCCACGATTTTATTATTATGTAAAGATATAAGTAAGTAGATAGAAGATAAAAAGTCTGAAGCCAGAAACATTTACGAATAATAGTTTCCACAATAAAAGAAGCGCAGGCGTAACATTTTCGCGCCTTTTTCACGTTACTTTTCTTAGGCAAAGGTACTAAGACCACATCATACAGCCAAGTGTGATGTTAAAGGCAAAAGCTAAGCCTTTTCACGTTGCCAAGTAAGTAAAATAAGGTTGCGTTCGAAAACCGATCGCGTTGTCAACAATGGCGCAATAAATAAGTACCATAGACCATATTACCAGCCCGCCTTTAAAATACAAAATAAAATACAACGATAATAGCTATTTCTGACAATTATGACAATAGGATGCTGATTAACGTGTTAATTCTAGGCTGATAGGACATGCCACATGATTTAGGTACTTAATATTGTGCAGTTTCTGTCGGGAATTAGCACCTTTTTTATGATTGTTTCGTGGTAAGTAATAACAAATTGATACGTAAGACTGATTATAACGCTGTCCGTAAGTTTAGTTACTGTTGTCGGTTGGTGCATTGTGAATATTGTGATACGTTGAACAATTTGTAAGCCAAAATTTAAGGTACCTACATACATGTGCAGAAAACAGATCTTAATAGTTTTATTTCATTACAAAGTGAAAAACTGGTAAAATAAATATATTCCATAGGTTAACAAATGGGTCACTTTAACAAATTATTTTTTACATATTTTAGTAGTTATCAGTTTTCGTTACGTTTGTTTGTTATATTTAATACTTACTTTAAGAATGTGCAGCTCACACAATTAGAATAGAACTTCCCGTCAGGTAAGTTCGTTTAATTTCTAATTATTTAGTTTCGTTTACTTTATATTAAACATAAATAAATAATTATGTCGTTTATTTATTTGGTTTATAAACCATGTGCCTCTTTCAATACATTTCATTTATTGGGTGCGTCTAATACCTACACGTCCCTACTTTCTATTTCCTCGGCATAGGGTTCTTACTGACCAAAAACATTGTAATTTTCTGAATTTTCAAGTGATTTTCAGTGTTTACAGACTCAAAGAGTAATATTCTTATCAAAATATTCCTAATAAGCCTGAAACAATCCGCGAACATGAATTTATACGGCTATAACTTAATATTAATTACTTGGGCGATGGGTGTTCATACTGAACAAAAAGATTATTATTGGACAAAAAGTATTAAAAGTTGCATAAAAATGGTTACCGTTTGGTTAAGTTGTAAAACAACAATTAGAATGAGGCACATGCGCACTGACCGAAGGTAAATTGTCTTGAGCGTATTTCTGACACCGCCAGCGCTAAGTGAACCACACTCAGTGCCCAACGCGTCGGCGCGAGCGTCTCGTCCTTGGTTCATTCGACACACGCTTGTGCTAGGGCCGTAGACACGTACCGAAGCATAATCCTCCCGACCATGCGTGCGTGAGAATAAATTCTGGACCAGAGTTCTGGGCGCGCCATGCGTTTCAAGTCCACTTTACGAGCCATTTACCAGTAGGCTAATAGGATTTGTTAAGAGTTCATGTAGTGTTAAGAGCGCGATCAAAGTATAACGATCGGGTTACGTTATTAAACTAATGCATTTTGTTAAGCTCTGAATACTGTTGATGTTATTTACTTATTTAGACGGTTATTTCGAGCAAATAATAAATAACCTACACATTAGTATTTAACAAGCGTTTATTATTTCAAATATGCTGTTCTCTTTTCCATACAATAGCAAAGCCTGCATATCAATGTAATTCCCATTTTAAAGCCTTGATATGTTCAATCCTGAGCTCAAGCGTACTCTAACGTTAGAAGAGCGGCCGAGTGCAAATTGGGGAATTAACACACAACCCAAGCAGCACGCAAGCTGTATAAGAGCTTATACAGCCATTATAACTCTAGTTTTAGCTGCATAAGGGCTGTATAAGCTCTTCTACGGCTTGCGTGCTGCTTGGGAATGCCCCCAAAGTGTGTTGAATTACGATTATTTACTAATCCTTTTGTTAACATATAACTCGTAAGGTTCGGTCAGTTTGTTTACACAGTAGGTAACTAACCAGAGTGTAAAGTGCGTGCGACGCCGTCATGGTATCGCGCGCTATACGTACGCGCATGCAACAAACCTACGCATCTAACGCCGGTGACCGCTTTTAATCGTAATTATGTTAAAACCCACATGCCGTATGCATTATTCATAATCCTGGCCGTGAGGGAAGAGGTCTGAAATTAGATTTGTACCAATTTCACCAAACGATGTTAAATGTTAATCTAGTTAGTTCATACATTTTGACAGCTGTTAACACTCTCATCGTCTGTTAAGTGGTTGGTGAAATCCGACATTAACCTCTTACGGGGATGTACAGAGTCAGACGAACAAAAATATTTGATCAGGCGAGTCATTTACTACGGCATTAACCGACTTCAAAAAAGGAGGAGGTTCTATGTGCGGCTGTAGGTATGTTTTTTTTAATGTATTGTCAGTCTATTGTTGAACGATTTTGAAAATTATTTTTTTGATTGAAAGGGCATACTTTCGAAGTGGTCCCATTGTCACCAAGTCAGAATCTGATGATGGAAGCCATGAGTAATCGAGGGAACTCCTCAAAATTTACAGGCACACATACAGCGATTTTGGTATTTCCTGTAAGACCTTAAAAAATTGCATTCTAAAAGCACACCTCTTCAAAAAATTCAATATTCAAAATTATTTATTTTTGACAAATTTTTATGCAAGCGGTGTCGAATCCTCCTTTTAAGTTTACCACTTGTATTAGGAGGAATTCGCTCTTTCATACAAGTTATTGATATAATGTTAAAATAAAACTAAACATGGTTGTAATTTCTAGCAACTAACTTACTACTAAATAACAGGTTTTTTGTTCAAATACTATAGATAGATAGGAAAGATTCGCTAAATCTTTTCCGATTTGTATATATGTACTTACAATTAAATATTTACATGTTAACATACGTGCTTAGGAAAATACATTTCTGAATTCATACACATGAATTCAGTGATTTAAATTAAATTACCTCCTCTTGGTGAAGAGAAACTGATGATGAAGACCAGATGACCACCGGAACTCCTTAGTCGTAAGTGGCTGACGCTAGCAATGAGATTTCTTTATTAAGAATATGAAGCTACTTTTATACTCATTATGATGCATGTGGTGAAGTGCAACTGATGGTAAAGTACCGGGAGAACTCCTCAATTATTAACGGCCTTGCATCTTGGACAGCGACATTATGTTAAGGGTGATGAGAAATTGGTATTAGGCTATTGTATCTTAATGTGATGTTTATGTGATTTAGGGTAAACTCGCATTATTTGGTGATACGCCTTATTCGGTGATACATGTTTTGAAGCACGGTACCGAATGAAGCTAGTGAATTAGGGCCTTTTAATTCGACCGCGCGGACATGGAAAAACTGGTTCTCCGTTTATAATTAGTTTTCAAATACTAAAAGTGCCTTGATTTGTATAAAAACTGGACAGTATAGTAAAAAGACATTATATATTTGGTAAATCAGTTATTATTTTTAACAAAACTTGAATAGTTTTTTCACAGTAGGTATGTTGTGAAAGCCGGTCAAAAAGTTATCATTTTCAAGCGTTTGACGCCGCAACGGTATCACCAAATAAAACAAGGTAAGTTAATGAATTATGTGTGGTATTTAAGTATAACGCGTGCTTTTAACTTTATTTTAATTTTTTATTTAAATTATTTATTGCATTTTTTGAGTTGAATCATCCATAATTAATAAATTCGCGACACATAAGCAACGTTATCATATTATTTTAGAGGTCAGTATCACCAAATTACATGAGTTAAAATTTTAACTTTTCATTGTGTTTTTTTAATTCTCAGAACATGGACGACGAAAAAACCGTATCATCACCTCCATTGCCAGAGTTAAGAAATTGACAAGAAACAAAAAATATTGATGTGTGACATGACAATTCCAGCGATTAATGGATTTGATTGTTTATTGCAAAATATACGTGCAATTTAATTTCAAACTAATTTATATTGTTTTCTAAATATATTTTAATTAAACTTCATTATCCCTTATTGAGTGATAAAAAAAAAACTTGTGTAATTTGGTTATAGTCTAATTAGAGTAGTACGTATCACCGACTTAAGGTTATTGTCACCAAATTAGCGATGTTCAGGCAGCATAAATAAATGTGGATTATGAACAGTATTATTTGTTATAATTAAGATTTAAATGACTGAATACCTATGCCAATAATAAGAATGTCTGCAGTTCCTATTAAAATTAAATAAATTGATTGATAATAACATGGACTTTTATTCAAATTTCGATTTTATCTCCCAATTAGATGAGATCACCCTAGTTTATCACAATGTAGGTATACCTAAAATTATTAGGTATGACATAATACTTAGTTATTAGGTGCTTGCATCACTAAGTGGCTCGGTGGCGAAAATCTTGTGTCTTTGCTATTGTGTATACCTACTTGACACCGGCTTGCATAATATTTTATTAGGCACTAAATAGGCAATGGTAAAATAAATATATTCCATAGGTTAACAAATGGGTCACTTTAACATTATTTTTTTACATATTTTAGTAGTTATCAGTTTTCGTTACGTTTGTTTGTTATATTTAATACTTCAAGAATGTGCAGCTCTCACAATTAGAATAGAACTTCCCTTAAGGTAAGTTCGTTTAATTTCTAATTATTTAGTTTCGTTTACTTTATATTATACATAAATAAATATGTCGTTTATTTATTTGGTTTATAAACCATGTGCCTCTTTCAATACATTTCATTTATTGGGTGCGTCTAATACCTACACGTACTTTCTATTTCCTCTGCATAGGGTTCTTACTAAATAAAAACATTGTAATTTTCTAAATTTTCAAGTGTTTTTTCATTGTTTATAGACTCAAATAGTAATATTCTTATCAAAATATTCCTAATAATAAGTCTGAAACAGTGAAAAAGTTCTGACATGTTTCCTGCAGAACTACGCAGATATTTTATATTATTTTTATAGTTTTATACAATGCTAGAATAAGTAGTATTACTGTCTTAAGTTTTATTAAAAAAAATGACTTACTGTCGAGTTTCTTGCGGCGCTTCCTCTCAGCACTGGTCTCCTCTTGGGAAGCGCTGGTAGATTTTGACGTGTCAAAGTGCCCGTGCGGCTTACTTACCTACTGAATAAATATATTTTACCTTTCTTTTTATCTTGACTCACACTTTACCACCCAATGACTTTTTTAAGCCTATGCCAAATTAGAGGCTCTACTTTGAAATCCGTAATTCGAACTTCGGATCACCCCGTCACTTTCTTGCGAATTAGTTACGCGTCGAGAGCAAAAGGGATATGGTTGATTTTATTTAAAATGTCGGAATCCACTTGAGAGCTTATCTTCCAATGAATGGCTTTGTTATCTATTGTGAAGCCCGACCGCTAATTAGCAGTGCAAAATGAAACGCACAAATAACAAAAGATTTCATATGAATAGCAACTTTACCGCTTAAAGAAGAAGGTTCAAATTGCAATGGCAACGCATTCGAGATAGTACTGTTTGTACTGTTGTTTGTACTGTTACACAAACAAACTTCCTGGCTGCCCTTTTCAATTTCAAACAGTACTATCTCGAATGCGTTGCCATTGCAATTTGAACCTTCTTCTTTAAGCGGTAAAGTTGCTATTCATATGAAATCTTTTGTTATTTATGCGTTTCATTTTGCACTGCTAATTAGCGGTCGGGCTTCACAATAGATAACAAAGCCATTCATTGGAAGATAAGCTCTCAAGTGGATTCCGACATTTTAAATAAAATCAACTATAGCAATAGACGAAGTTCGTATTACGGATTTCAAAGTAGATCCGGACCTTTCCGGCCGAAGTGAACGTGAGTGGAAGCCACTCATTATGTTTCAAAATCATTATAAAATTAGTTTTCAATTTCGTACCTACATTGAAGATTAAAAAAAAAACCGATCGGTGACTTATAATAAGTATCTGAACAAATTAAAACCATTTTTAAAATTTTTGTTTGTTTGTTTGAATTAGCATCACGTAAAAACTACTAAACTACTCAACGGATATTGATGGAATTTTGTAGTTACATCACATAAAAAATTATTTCCAATATAAGCTAACACTCACTAAGTATGAGTGTGCATACTTAGTGCGTGTCAGTTTATACTGGACTTTTTTATGTGATGTAACTACAAATTTTCGGATTTTTTCCTTTATTTGTGCACTGAGACATTGCTTCTTGCAAAATTTCATGATTCTAAGTCAACGGGAAGTAGGTAGGTACCCTATAGGTTTTGATTCCCTTGAATACGTGGCTTAAACGGCCGTATCTTTTGATTGCGTTGACTTAGATGTTTGATTTTTTTACTGATCCAAGGGATTGCAGACCTAAGTATTTGATATTAATTTCATCTTGAGACCTCCACGCGTTCCTGAGAAAAAGGGTCTTGACAGACATACAGACACACAGACAGACAGACAGACAGACAGACGGACAACAAAGTGATCCTATAAGAGTCCCTTTTTTCCTTTTGAGGTACGGAACCCTAAAAATTAAAAAATATTTATTAAGAGGGAGTAAAAACGATTTTTGCTCTCTCTAAACGGGCT
Organism: Tortrix viridana; assembly: GCA_963241965.1. Classification (NCBI taxonomy): domain Eukaryota; kingdom Metazoa; phylum Arthropoda; class Insecta; order Lepidoptera; family Tortricidae; genus Tortrix; species Tortrix viridana. The sequence goes on from OY725171.1 coordinate 43,029,579, forward strand.
AGAAAAGCCTTTTTTTCGAATAGGAGAAGTGTAAAAGTTATTTATGACTGTTAGAAGTTTTTTAACCGGAACAAGTGTGAATTACGTAAGGTAATTCGGTTTTTATAGCAACTTGAACTTGGGAACACGAAAAAACGTACGACGGGAGAATACACTTTTTTTAGCCCTGGGCCGGCGGTCTATCAGAAAGTTCTCAGCTAAATTAAACGCCTCGTAGTATCTAAAAGAAATTATAGCAATAGAACGATAAATAACGCTGTCTTCATTCATTAAATGACATTAAAACATTCCCCTACATTAAACCCGTCCGTTCCGTTAGTGGGAGCTGCACCGGCATGCACGCTGCATTTAACGGTGAACAACATAAAATTAACATAATATGTTCCATAAAAATCTTATTTCGTTTAGATACTGAATCGTTAAAGGTTGGATTTTTGTGAATGTAGACTACTTACAACATCTGCACCCATAACGTGGACGTTGGATATTCGTTTATCAAGCAGGCATCTCGTGTTCTGTGGGAAATTAATACGCAACTTCTCAATTTTTTTTGTATTGTACTCGTAGCACATAAAATGTTGCCTATAGTAGATACATTTGCATTCTCGATACAAAATCTCGACTACTTCAACAAGTTTACCTACCGCGAGCGATTTTTTCAATATTATTCGTATTTTACGATATTAAAGTAATCGGGTACCGTTTACATAAACGACTTCAGGATTTATATTCTTTTATATTATTTTAATGTACTAGAAGACGCCCGCGATAGTCGCGTTAAATTTCAAAAATCTTTTGTTAGTTTTCCCACATGACTGCAGGAGTATTTATGTTTAGTACCTACTTTTTTTTAGTTAGTTATAGGTACTTTTTAGTAGTTCAGGCCGCGCGTTATTGTCTATCAGGCAATCAGCGACGGAACAATTTTAAATGTAAATCTTTAATAAAGTCAACCATCAAATGAACCCCCAAAAACAATGTAGCGTGTTGTTTATATCCTGAAATTCGCCTTAACAAACACGTTAAGTTCCGTCCACGTACCGAGTTTCAATTGTGCTTCTAATTACCTACCGCTGACATTCTGTTGTTCTCTGGCCGTAACGAGGTAATAGCTACTGTGATGATTCCCAGTAATTTTATGGGCTAGTAAGTTTATCAGCAATGTTATTATACTTATTAACGCATCGTCCTTCACATCGACTGAGACGAAGAGAACCGGCGAATTTACATTGTCCGTCAAGGTGTGTACCTAAATGAAATTTGGCTGCCTGCATTTTCATTTAGTCGCTTGAAACCGGCGACTAAATGAAAGTGCGCAGTGGAATGTCATTTACACACGTTGACGGACGACGTAAATTCGCCGGTTTTCTTCGTTTTAGTCGATATGAAGGTAAGACGATTAACAGAATCACACTAAATGGTTCTTACTTTAATTGGTCGTGGGTTTCCCGGCCCGACCGGGCTTTAAATTCTGTTTTTTCTTAAACTCGGACAGTAACTGCGTTGGTTGGCAAGCTAACATCGAGGATGGTTAAGCAATCATTCGTCTCAAGTTATGTTATGGATCCGTAAACATTTTTCTCTGCCGCGTATCGCACACCCAGCCCGGCTGCGTTTGGGAGCTTCTTAATAAATGATACCTATTCAGAGAAGATTTGTCCTTCTTTTAAATATGTTTTATAGGTAGGTTTTGTCCATGACTCCGTCCGCGTAGAAGTTATTTATCGTTATTCCCTCGGGAACTGTCGGGATATTTTCGGGTGTAACAAGTTACCCTCTATGTCCGTCTCCGGGCTATTATATAACTATCTAGGTACGATAATTGGTTGAGGCTTGAACTGAGAAAGCGGAACAAAAAAACGCACACTCGCCGCTCGCGCGTCTCATCTGCACTAGTGTTATATTATAAAGAGGTAAAGTTTGTATTTGTTTTTTTTTGTTTGGATGTAGGGGTAATCTCCGGAACTACTCATCCGATTTCAAAAATTCTTTTTACATCTCCTTTTCGAAAAAAGGCTTTTCTAGCCCGTTTAGAGTTAGCAAAACTCGTTTTTGCTCCCTCTTAATAAGTATATATTTTTTTAGTTTTTCATTTCTGCCCTGCCGACAGGGAGCAAAATCGATTTTGCAATGTCAAGTTCCTCATTTATTATACCCACAGATATAAGAAAACTTAAAATATGACATAGTAAGCATATGACATAGTAGTTCTACACACCAGAGACACCATTTAAAAAAATCCAACTTTTAGAACGGTGTTCAAGGAGACTGCTTCAGTAGGAGTTCAAAAAGCGCGCTATTTTTCTTCATTGAGCGCTAAAGGTTTATGTAATTTATCGTCTCCTTGAACGCGTTACTGCATCACACGATATATTTAGGTACATTGTTTAACTAAGGTATCAATATACTTTTTGTTTATTTTATGTTATTATTTGTTTTTCTTAATTAAATGTATGATTGATAACTCTACTTATTGGATAAGTAATAGTATTTTTAAGCATGCCTGGTACTGTAAGCGGAGTACACGGATGTGTTGTCACCACTCTGATCAACAGTACACTTAATCCACTTACCTACTGAGTGTTTGGGATGATACTCGAGCGTGTGGCTTTTTAAAACTCAGAAACAAATTATCAACCTGCTTATCTCTTATGGGTTCTGTTTTGTCCAAGTAAGACAAAAGAGTTTTTGCTGGACATACTTCAGGGCGTTCCAAGAAAAAAGGTAAAATCAGAACAGGCTGAGACTTATTCAAGCCAGATGTTTTTATCACGTCCGGTATTTTTACACAAATTTTAGTATTATATATTTCAATATTACCAACTTTAATAATAGATAAAGTATGCATCCTATGAGCCGTGACCAAAGCTAACAATGTAATCAACTTCTCTAATGATAAATTTTCATTTGGGTATAACGTTCCCAAATGATTGAGTACAATAGATGTATCCCACGTTAAATTATATCTAGGCATAGGTAATTGGATTTCGCCTAAAAACTCCTTTCATAAAACGAGAGATCAAATCATCATTTATTTGACTTCCCAATAGTAAACTAAGAGCTGATTTATGCGTATTTAGAGTACCGTACTTTACGCCTTTGTTATAAATCGAAGTAAGAAAGCTCAGAGTAATCTGAGTAGTCATATTAAAGTAATCATATCCGTGACTGTTACAATAATTGTACCATTCCTTCAAACAGGACTAGTACTGTTTGAATGTATTTGGGGACACCGAGTCTAACAAAACCTCTACAGCGTCAACCGGGGCTCCTCTTCTTATAAATGCTTCCCGCACAAAACACCGGCCATCAAAGATGGAGATTTGTGCAGAGGATGTTGATATTTGGAAGGAGAGGACAGTAATTCTTTATTAGTATCTAAAATTATTAGTTTTGAGATGAATAAGCGTTTATATAAAGGGAACCTCTGTTGGTTGGGCCATGTTGGCACTACTACAATCCCACAGGATTTATCTGTCACTATTTTTGACAATACTTTTAGTATCAGACAGAATGGGGGAAACGCATAAAAGAAAAATGGTTGCCAATTCATAGTAAAAGCGTCGATAGCTAAAACATGTGGATCACAATACCAAGAAATATATTTTGGGCATTTATTGTTCAATCTACTAGCAAATAAATCGATTTGTGGGGTTCCCGGGTTCTTTAAATAATTTTGGAAAGCTTTGTCATTTAATTGCCATTCTGTATTAGTATAACGTCGACGTGATTCAAAATCAGCGATATAATTGTCAGCTGATGTAATGTAAGAGGCAAAAACAAAATTATTCCTTGATTCGCACCACTCCCATATATCTCTAGCTACTTGATTTAAGTGTGGGAACTGAATTCCTCTCATTTTGTTAATATACGCTATTGCCGTTTTATTGTCAATGCGAATAAGAAGTTCTGAGCCGTAAGTGTCCTTTCCAAAAAAATTTAAGGCAAAGAAAGCTGCAATAAGTTCTAAATCATTAATGTGTTTCTTGGCTTCGTTGGCTGACCAAAAACCACTAGCCCTTTGACTCCCACAGGCTGCCCCCCAGCCAGTTTTAGAAGAATCCGACAAAAAGTTATTTAATATAATTATTTTTCCGTATTACATTGACCGAAGAGTCGATATGGTTTAACCACCAATCAAAATCACTTTTTAAATTTAATGGTATTTCAATAATTTTATCATAATCATCATCATCTTTTAAGTGTAGAAACTTAGCTCTTTCAAACAGTTTTGTGTGAACCCAGCCATAAGTTATTGCCGGACAAGCAGATATAAGGAGACCAATAATACGTGCAAATACTCTAACAGAGCACTTTGAGGTTTCCTTTAAGCGTAACAGTTCTGATTTAATTAGAGAGCGCTTAGAATCCGGAAGAGAAATTGTAAGATTTGTAGAATTGAGTACGAAGCCAAGAAACTTACAAGATTGTTCTGGAATTAGTACACTTTTTTTTGTAGTTAACGATAAAACCCAACGATTCATAAATTTGTATCGTAGACCGCAAATTAGCTTCGCATATTTCATATATGTCACCTAATAAAAAAGTGTCGTCTAAATAAATCACTGACAAATGGCCTTGGCGTCTCAAATATTGTATAACTGGTTTCATAATTTTTGTAAAAACAAACGGTGCAACATTTAAACCAAAAGGCAGAACGGCGAATTCATAAAGCTGAGACTTGTATTGAAACCTAAGATACCTACCTTCGATATTTTTTATGTATACTAAAAGCAAAATAAGCATCTTTTAAATCTACACAGCACATGTAACAATCTTGTGATAATAATCTGATTGCCGTCCTGTAATCTTCAATTTTAAAATGAGAAGTATCTATGAATTTATTTACATTTTTTAAATCTTCTAAATTTAGAATCAGACCTTTATCTCCGTTTGGTTTATCTAACAAAAAAATCTTAGACAAAAATTGATTGTTACATGGTGAACATTTTGTAATGGCTCTCATCAAAATCAGTTTATTAATTTCATTTTCAAATTGTTTATCTTCCTCTTTATTATGAGGACGTGTAATGAGAGGTTCAACTTGATACGCTCTCTGAGAAAAAGGGATTTTAAAACCTTTAACCCACGACAAAATCGTCGCATCATCGGTAATGTTCCGCCATTGAGAATAGAAGTGTTTAATTCTGCCACTTGGACGAATTACCTGGTTGTCCTTTAATAACGTTTCGTTGTCGGCGGCGGTGCGCGCTGGCTGCGGCTGGGCGGCGGCCGGCGCGGCGTGGAGTCGCGCCTGGCGCGACTGCATACGCATGCGCGACCATGCCATACTGCCATTTATGATTGCGTATGCCATCCAGACAATACTTGCAACCTAAAACATTTTTGGTTTGAACAAGATAACATACCTTCGTTATTTTCGTTGACTGGCTCAGATTCCGTCGACCCCGATGAAATAATCCGACGACGCCTTTTTCGTGGAGGCGATTCATGTATGGGTGATGAATCCGAAGAAGATAGTGTTCGCGTCCGTTTTAATTTTTTCTTGAGGTACTTTATTTTCTTTCTTATTTCTGACCTATCCATGGTTGCGTGTGAGCAACGGCGCACAAGAACATAGAATAGAATGATAAGATGGCGGGATGCTAGTTGCCGCGCCGGAGTTGTGGGTAGTGGGAGGGATAAAAATTGCGTTCCTTTTTACGTATTTAAATATGGATTCCAAAGGGAGCCTTTATATCTTGTGACAACGGCAGTGTGAGTTCATTACATACAAGTAAATAATAATAATGTCTCGGAAGAAGCCAGCGAAGTAGGTATAATTACTATTGAACTTCCCTTAGGTAAGTTTCTTTTAATAGTTAATACTCGTAATGTGTGTCATAGTCATGTAAACACTTGATATAAGTAACATTGGCTAGATAATACATTATTCGTTCGGTAAAACCTTCCAGTCAAAATTAGGCTGAATTCATCACCGAATTCACATCTTAGGCATTTTAAGCTACTAGGTAATTAGACAGATATCGAATGTGAAGTCAGCGTTCACTACGGTCATATAAACTTAAATGTTAAATTCTGTTTTGCTAGATAGAGAAAAAACCTTTGATAGCTCATATCTTGGTTATTTTTATAGTTATTCGAAAAACATGTTTTCTCTTAGGTACTGTTTGTTACATTAATTATTTTTGTTAAAGTAAAAAAGACATACATGCTCCCTGTTATAATTATGCGCTTATCAGTGCAGGTGGTAAGGAGCGGACATGTGGTCGTAAACACAAGGCGAGCTGAATCAAACAAACGCACCAACCGCGCGAGTTGTCTAAAAGCCTTTAGCGCGTGCCGGCGCGCGCGGCGGGTGCGCGGCTCCATTGGACAAATTACACGGTTTATGACAATCCAAATATTTTTAATATTATTAACGTAAGTAAGTAGTAAACGTACCTATAGCCAGTTCACTTAAAGTTGCTTATGGTGAGAAAACTAGGGTGAAGGAAAATTTTACTTATGTACTTGTAGGTACATTTTTAGGCACTGCTGCATTGCTCGAAAGTGTACATAGCTATCCTTGGGGAAGCCATAGTCGTATCTTTCGATGATGATGATTTTAGTAACGGTACAAGAGCACTTGAATTATAGTTTACCATACTGAGAAACAAAAGGCAATATTAACTCTGCTTGAGCTGACAAATTAATTGAAAAGTATTTTAATGATTTAAAATTATCTAATCACGAGGACCGTGTAACATTTAAAATAATTAGTATCACCTTTGCGACGGCGCAGCGTGGCGTGACCGATTATAATGAATAAGACCGTGAATGAGATAGATTTATCTCCGACGAGATTCGTTCGTCCAGTGCTGTGGAGCAGGCTTCGTGCTAGCGTGTGTGATACGATTAGACGCCGGCGCAGCTCAGTGGGTACGAGCGGCGAGGCATTGAGAGACCAATAATAAAGGACACTTAAATCAAGTCAAAAAAAGGAACTGGCGACGCAGCAGTGTGTATTACACGAACCATTTGTAGCCACTTCTGACCCCTTAATAACCCAAAATCTATTTAACCTAAACACATGAAATTTGGTTTATTTATTCAAACCCCTAAATAGAACCCCTTTCATAAATACCGCTCAAACGGTTATCGAGATATTAACGCCTAAAAATCGTCATTTTTATCAATGACTGACTGACTGACATATACCTAGATCAAAAACCTAACCCACTTCCAGATGACCTAGAAAGTTAAAATTTGGCGTCCAGCTGGGTAATTGTGTGTATACAAAGGAAAAAATCAAAAAACAGTATTTTTTTACAATTTTGAATATTTTCCAAGCAATAGATTTTTATTATCACCTAGCGCTGCCTTACGAAATTATAATAGCAAAGTTTTTTCCTTCGCAGGAGAATAGGTTCCATGATGAAAGGTCGCTTTAATCGCTTTGTCGAATACTTGCATATACCAGATCGTTTATAAAATTTAGACAACCTAGTAAGTAAGCAGGTGCCGGGAGAAATACCTACTTACGTGTTTCGCAACATTTTGTTTAGAGCTACTTCTTGTAAAATACAAGCAGCAACTACAAGTACCTAGTAATTGTTAACAAGTAGAAAATAATGTAAACGCAGGAAAAAAGATAAATTTTCACCTGACAGCGGGAAGCAGCACGAAGGGTAATGTGGCTAACAGTCTATGTATGTGTGCGACCGAAAACCGGATGTTCCACTCTAGCTCCTAAACTACTGGACCGATCTTAATAGATGGGGTGTCAAATGATTCATCAAAAACATAGGTATATTGAAATTTAAAGGTGCGCACAGTGTGAAATTTGACCTTAAAATCGGACGTCCTTGTTTTATTCGAAAACAAGACAGCAGTTATTATTTTGAATGCATGACTAGAACTCTCCTGCGAGCCGAATTTCCTTAGTTTAAAAAATACAGAGCTTTGAATTTCCTTTTATTTTGACCGATAATATTAAAAAGGCATAAGTAAATACTCTTAATAAGTAATAAATTAAATTTAAAGCTTTAAGTATCAAATGAAAGCATTAAAATACACATACTTATTTGCACTTTTTCTATTTGGATTTGTTACGGGAAATTATAAATATCGTTTTCCGTATTTTTGTGTTTATTTATTTTTTATGTAACACTACAGATTTATTTAAGGATACATAGAAATTTTTAAATTTCCTTATATTGGATTCTAATTGCATGGCTCTAATCAGAACTGTCTCAAATTGGCTATTCAACTTATCTTATTATAGAACTAGCTTTCCGCCCAGTAATTTCGAGTCGTAATTTCGTTAAAAAGTAGGTAGGTACAAATAAAGTTTTCATTACGTATCATAAAGGGATAGACTTTCAAAAAAAATAGTAGGTATTATTTCCTTACAATTGTTCGCTTTTTAGTGTTTGTTTATTCATAATGTGATTAGGTATGTATTACATGCAGCACACCATATACGTACACTACATTAATGCCATTAATGCTTATTGCCAATTCTTCATCACCCTTGACAAAATGAGGCTATCCAATTGTAGAAGAGTTCTCCTGGTACTTGGCGAGACTTCAATTTCACCACATTCAATAAGACGGGTAAAAGAAGCGTGTTGTGAAATACTTATTATTAAGGAGTTCCGATGGTCACGTCTGGTCATTAATTTCACTTTACCAAATGGTGCTTTTGGAATGTAAATATTCTTACAGAAGTTTGAAAATTGCTGTATGTGACCCTTAAATTTTTGAAGGGTTCCGTCAATTTCCATGGGATTCCATTATCAGATCCGAAATCAATCAATCCAAAATCACCGCGAAAGTATTAAGTAGGTACTCTTGGTTTGTAAGCAGTAGCCTAAACACCAACTTCCTTAACTTCAAAAATGACTTCACTCCCATACAAACTTTCACCTCCCATTTCACCCACTTAGGGATAGTTTTTCGGAAATCATCAAACGTTTTATTTTTTATTTGTCAACAGTGCCCTTTATACCAATTTCCACGTTTCTAACTTCAAGAATGAATAAACCCCCATACAAATTTTAACCCCCGATTTCAGCCCCTTAGGGATAGTTTATCCAAAATCTCCGAAAGTAGTTTATTTTTATTTTTAACAGTAGCCTGTGTACCAATTCCACGTTTCTTCTTCAAAAATAACAGAAAGTCGAAAGTCGATTCATCGTCGATTTTTATGAAATAAACGATAAATGTTACTCACAATTAAGCTTCTTATCTTTCAGTAATTCGATTTTGAATCCAATGACTGGCTTTTACGTGATGCCCGCACAAACAAACAAACAAACCGACAAATACACAAACATTTCAAAAAATGTCTTTTAATATGTATTGATAATTCAATTATAGGGATGACGCTATTGACTCGTGGCGGTGCCACTTTTTTGAGAACGATCCATTAATATTTAGCTAAAAGCGTCCCTATAGCAGGCGCGGTTCACTCCGCGATTTACGTTAATTGCTACAAGTACATGCCGATGCCGGTTACCCGTCTGACGGGTACTATTCAGCGGCTGCCACGCTGTGCATCGGATCGCACGAGCACGCTCCTTCGCGCGCACACGCTTACATTTACGTAAAAATATATCGCAATACCCGCGCCACCACGCCGTACTATCCCTATTTTTCTATTCATTACGTTGCATGGTAACGTAACGCATTCGTTGCATTATTTTATTTTATTATACATATTAAAATGTTTAAAAATAAAGCACCAAGATTTTGCATTACTGTGGGTTGCAGCAAAGCCAATAAAATGTGGCCTGGCGGTCTTGGTGTATTCAATTTGTCCAAATTGTGAAATTTATTATTTTAGAGATAAATAATAAAATAATGTATATAATGTATGAAGAATATACATTTATTGCTCTTTATATTGAATGCAAGAAATAAATGAGCAATACATTATTATTTTATTTTTAGCCGTTGACAGCCCTCACTATCGGCGACGCGGCGAGTGAGACAATTCATTTTCACCGTTCGTACGCAGCCATAACGTTCCGTTTGGCTTGCGCTGGGGTCGACGACGTCAGAGGGCCATAAATCATAATGTTTTAGGCTAAGAAAAAAGCGGCTTTTGTAAAGATCAAAGGAGTGTGCCTTCTGTACTTGTACTATTATCTATTCTGTGCCTATAGGCTTAAAGATAACTGTAAGGTGGAATAAGTAAACGTCTTAACATTACAGCATACTAAATAATTACCTTTGAGTTTGTTTTTGGAAATTAATCCTTTATTTTCGACGCATTTCCCTATTTAAATGTGCTTTTTGCGCCCGCTAGCTCTTGTAACTCACGAGGCTACGCTAGGGATTGTAGGCGCCCTTGATCGCGACTGCGCAGCCTCTAACATTACGTGATATAGGTATGGCCGGTTCAACAAGCCGGGAGCAGCGTGTGTGAGGCCGCCCCACGGACCGCGTTCGGCGCACAACAAACTAGAACTTACTCACCAAATGTTTATTTATTTATTTATTTATTCAAAAGAACACAAACAGTCGTTTACCTAACACAGATCCGTGGAAACAATAATGTGACTCCTTACTAAAACACTAAAGCTACAGTTTTACCAGAATTAGACCAGTACCATTACCATGAGTTTACAGTGACCGCACTCGCTAGCGACGGCGTAAACGATTTGTATGGAGAATTGTACAGCTCCTCTAGCGGTCACTTAAAGAACTAAAGATCGCTAGTATGAGTACAACGGTAAATAACCTATCGAAATCTATTCGTTAGCGACTAACGTTTTGTAACCGTTGCCGTAGAACATCGGTACCATGAGTCGTAAATTTGACAGATGTCATCGAAAAATACCGTATCGACTGTAGTTAACTATTTCACTAGCAAATTGGTGCGTGAAAACTTAGAATTATTGTTTAATACGTTACTCCAATTATTTATCTATCCAAATAATATCGGCAAGACATTATTTAGCGTGGAATATGTAGGCTTATGAAGACGAACGACGAAAACAAGGAGCATTTCAAGCTGATATGAGAAATATTACGTTAAGAAATCCACTTCAAAATTTAACTGAGAATAAATTTTATTAAAGGATATAGGCTCAGTAAGGAAGCTTTTGAGAATTTGTGCGATTCGTTAACGTACTACACGGATTTGAAATCCACTCACAAATATAATGTTCCCGATCCTGATGACAAGGATATGTCTGAAGAAAGTCAAGGTATTTATAGTGAAAGATAATGATTATATATTAACTTTAATACTAAATATGTCCTTATCTTTATTATGTTTGTTGTAGGTACCTACTATTTTCAGAACTATTTGAGGGCCAGGAGTTAGTGTTGGAAAATGAAGACACCAGTGATTTATTAATGGAGAGAGCACCGCGGGATCAATTAGTTAGAAGACTTGCATCAATGCATTATTTCCAAATACTTGTACCATGTTTTCTGTTTTTTGTTTAATATAAAAATAAAAAGTACTCATACATCACACATAATCTTTATTTATTACACAAAATCTTTATTTATTACACAAAATCTTTATTTATTTGCTAAAGTATCTACAATTATATTTCCTAATGCTAAAAATTTACCAAATAAATCTAACCACCGTTCTTGCATTCTAAACTCTGATTCCCTTAACCTATTCCTCTCCCGCTCCACTTCCTGTTTAAAAGCTCGCCATTCACTGTCAGCTCTGACAAAGGCTTGCCTTGCCAAATCTGACTGTCTGGGTGCGAGTCCTTCTGTAGACAGGAGATTAGTGGTTTTGCACCTGACGTCTTCGCCACTGACGCGGTGTGGGCGGTAAGAGCTTGGGGCTCTGCCACCTGGCATTAGCAGCTGTTAATGCTGTTCTTGTGACCGCAGGCTCACCACCGTGCGTTACTCCGGTCTCACTCCCGTCCACCTCGGGCAGGGCTGTAATGGATAAAAAAACGTTTACAGTACTATTTTGAATTCTTAATTAACTAATGAAACTAGATAGGTAGGTACATTTTACTCTAAAATGTGATAATAACAGCAAAATTTATTGGAACCTATTTCTTGAAGAGCTGATGGAAATTGACTGTCATTGCAGTCACTATACCTGGGCTGTTAACTGTTTCGGGATACTCTCTGTCCACCAAGTCTTGTTCACTGCAAGTGCTGTTAGCCACAAGCAATGGTGGAAAAAAGGAGGCCTGAGCTGATGTCCCTGGTACAAGTGGTACAAGTAGATTCCAGTCTCCAACGCCTGCAGTGAAAAAAAACACATTGAAATAATCTTTCCTAGGACATGAATTAAATGAATTTTTATCTTAAATATATATAATAAATTGTTTATTTTATTTCAATAGTAACAATGATAGGGAAACTTACTGGAACAAGTTTGTTGAGCAAGTTATTCATTTAGCAGGAAAATTGATAGGCTGTCATTTGTTTCTAGTGCCACTTCAGTAACTTCTTCCTGTAAAGCATTTTTTTTAAAGAATGCCATGAGATATGAAATTAATGACTTATATGTAAGTATATTATAACTTTCGGCACATAAATAAATAAGTTTTTGTCTAATTTGACTATACACAGACGTATGAATGAACTGTCACATTGACAAAAAAATCAAAACAAATTCAAGAATCACTTACACTTACATAGTGACACTGCTCTAGGGCACTTTTTTAAATTAGCAGGGTTATTTCTATATTTTTAAATGGATGACATGGATACTTATCTTTTAGCCCAATATCATCCTTACTCTGTCTTTTTATTGTAGTTAGAAAGAGACAACTTCGTTTGGTGTGAAATTAGGCACACGTAACGATAACTACACGAACTATCGAGTTAACGTTAGCGAGAATAGTAAACGTTTATGTGACTCATGGTACGAGTTTAATCAAAAACTATTCGAAGGACGTTTACTCGCTATCGACTGTAGAACGTAATACGAGTTTTCGATAGCAACTCATGGTAGAGGTACAGGTATCGAAAAGGTATTACATGGGTATTACTAATTGCGGAAAGTTTCAGTGACATTATACAAGCTTTTTTTTAATTTACTTAATATAGAGTTAAACATATCAATATTTTCGAAATAGTGATTGTACGCGAAACAAGAGCGAGGAATGAAATAATTTTTAGCATAGTTAGTTTTAAAAAGCGGAATTTGAAACAAGTATTTTTGATGGAAACATCGGTTAGGATAACAGAAATTAATTTTGCCTAAAAGGTAGGAGCAGTCTATTTCATTATTTAAAATTGTATACAAGAATATCTGATCTCTAATAAGACGTCTTTCATGCAATTGCTGCAGCAGCAGCCTGGGATGAGACGACCTAAAGCGAAAACCGAGATGTACTTGAAACTTGCTTTGAATTTTTTGAATAGAATCTGTTTAAAGAGAATAAATGGGGTTCCATATGTTATTATAATGTGTGTAAGTAAATGACATATGTATGTTATACGAGGCAAGGTTATCTACATATACCGAGACCAGCAGTTAGAATCTATTCCCGACACATAGCCCGAGCCGGTCATCGTGTTGGCGGAATAACTTAAAAGGAATATGTTGATTCGGGGCTAAATGAGTACTTAAGTACAGGAAATATATAATATGAATAGCCTAACCTAACCTAACCTCAAAAACTAAGACCCGACTGGCGACTAGTGTGACGCACCCTTATTAGTTGTTATACAGCCTATGACATCCGCACGTTTTGAATGAATCATTAGACACCCCATTTATTAAAATCGGTCAAATAGTTTAGGAGCTAGAGTGGAACATAAGATTTTCGGTCGCATACATACATACGTACATAAATAACGCCCGGCGTTTGTCAACCGCCTCAAAAAGTAACTTTGTTCATTTAAAAAAAAATCGTCATTATAGCTATACTTAGATACTAACGATTATAATTTATAATGCTGCACGATAAAAGAGAACTTTAGGTGAGGTTTCCTATGATTTGTTAATTTTGTTTCGTAAGAATCGTCTATTTAATTTTTAGGTACCGAGTAAACTCATACAACTATGTGCCTAGCTTGCAACAATAGTCCGATTTTCCTCATACATTCATTGGAAAATAGCCAGTAATGAGCATCAGTGTTTATTTTCTACTACATACAAACTATTAATTACACGCGTATCTATAAAAGGTCAGTCAATTATCATATTTTTCTGATAACGTGTATAGAAAATGGGACTGTTGTTTGCAAGCTAAGAACAAAGTAGTATGAGTTTACATTTATATCGAACCAGTTCTGTGACGGATGTTCTGTCTGAATGGTTTTTAAACGGATGACACTCTTCCGCAGTGTGATCGACCAACAAATAAGCAGCGGCCAGGAAACTAAAGCCCTTAAATTATAATAACCTCGAGGATAAATCATATTTAAACACAAAGTAAACATATTTTTTAGGGTTCAGTACCAAATAATGAAAAACGGAACCCTTATAAGATGAATTTGTTGTACATCAATCCGTCAGTTCGTCTGTCCGTCGTTCGGTCAAGATCCTTTTCCTCAGGCATGGCTGAAGCAATCTAGTTGGAATTTGGAACAGATGTAGCTATATATATAGCGATCCGCACAAGGCCTCATTATTAGAATTTATAAAAAAGTTTTATAGTAATGGGAAATGGGGTCTAAAAGGGGGGTTTATAAATTGACTTTAATTCTGGATTTATGACTAAAATGTACAAAAAATTACCTGAAAAATTACCTGACTGAAAATGTACAAATAATTCAGACTTATAGACGTTTATATACATATAATCGCCCCGACTCTATAATATATCTCTGTCACAAATCTGTAATTTAGCACAGTTATACATTTAAATTACACCGACAAAGTTGTAAAATAAAATCTTGAAAAGAAAAAATTTTCATCGGGTACCTCACATGTAAAGCAAAGGTATTTTTTTTTCATTATAACATCGAGTGAGGTGTCATTGGATACCTAGCTCTTAAAAAATATTATGGATAAAATCTGAAAAATATCTTAAATGAAGCACATATAACGAGTTTAAAAGGAAAACTATCACGACAAAGTTGACTTTGTGGTTCTTGAGTTTAAGACGATTAAAATGTTTAAACCTACCTACCGCAAATCAGCTAAGATAAGTTTAACTAGAAAATTTGACAACATTTGTGTTTATTTTTGGACATTGTTGTTTGTGTTTGTAAGAATGGCGACAGAACCCTTCACTGAGCACGGCCCGACATGCACTTGCCCGGCTTTTTAATATTAACGCTGTCGGATGTGTTCATAATGTTCTCTATATATAATATTTGGCCCCCGGGTTGTATAGTTTGTAAAGTTGTACTTATATACTTACTCCAAATCGACGCTCAAGGCTTTCCACTCTGATTCATACGTATTACAAGTAATATATTATCTAGCTTATAATTTTAATTGCTAATGTATGCTTCAAATTGTAATAATTCTGTCAATGCCACGGTCATAGTACCTACTGTTAGCGTTTTAACGGTAATAACTGAACCGGTATTATTCCCATAAATTATATTATATCATGTGGGTAGCAATATTTCGTATTTGCACCTCGTAAATAAGTCGGCCGTGGGAACATTGACAACGTGTTCACTGCTCAATGGTGTCGCTATCAATGTCGGGCGACTTCCGAATTTGGTTCTTGAATAATTAAAAACTTGGTGGTTAATTCGTGTATCGCCGCCTGGCTGCATTCATACCCGCGCTTAGAACCGAGTCAAGAGTAGCTCTCGAGTTGTCGACGTGCGGCATATTCTACACATGCGGTATAAGTAGTAAGCACAGTTCTCGACACAGTTCCCGTTATGTTTGAATGGCACAGTCTCGAGACGAGTGTACGCCTTCGCTGGGCTGACGGCATCGCGGCAGGTCGCGGGGTCAGGCTAATCGCAGGTAGATTCAACCCCGAGCGTTGTTATGTTATTGGTTTTTTGTAACTCAAATTGCGCGTGAGCATATTTTTTAAAGAATCACTACTTAGATCAGATTTATAAAAACGATTTTAATGGCAGCAAACCTTTGAAAAGCCTGTTTGCACTTGGCGACGTGAAGTGAATATACACATTAAATAATTCAAAAATTGCGAAATACAACCCGACTGGCACCTAAGTAGTGTAACGCACCCTTTACAATTTTTATATAGGTAGGCACTTAGCCTATATGACACTCCCACGTTTTAACCCGACTACGGCGAAGCAAAGGTAGGGTAATTAATTTGACACCCTATGTATGTAGTTATGTATGTATTTTACAAATCATAACGACACCCCATTTAAAATCGGTCTAATAGTTTATGAGCGAGAGTGGAACTTCCGATATTTGGTCACATACATACATAATGTAGACGTCATACATAACATAATAGACTATTAAATCATTGCCCTTCTTTAGGCTTAGCTCAGTCGGGTATAAAATACAAAACCGTCGATATTTAGTTATTCAGAGTAGATGGTAAGTACCTACTTTAAACAGATTTTGATTTGAAAATAGATTGTGATGAAAAATCATAGAACAACTGATTTTTAGTGATTTTCAAATATACCCTAACACCGTATCAACCTAACAATCCTATTACATTCGCCGCGCTATAGACTACGTACCCATAACATTTCAAGTTGAAACTTTGACTCCGATGCATCATTTTATAATCGTACAGATTCACGGTAGGAACAGTCGAACTCATATAAGTAGCTGTACATTTTAGTACACATACTAAATTCAAAGTATTGACACTTATAACTCACTCACATGGTGCTAAAATGTAAAGCTACTTATGAGTTCGACTGTACCATTCAACTTGACCTATGACAAGCATTAGCCGCGGCGCGGGCGAGGCGGGGCGCGCGCACGACCGCCGCGAAAGCCGCCGCATCCAATACACTTGTGACGGCGTGACTGTAGGCACAGAATAGATAATAGTACAAGTACAGAAGGCACACTCCATTGATCTTTACAAAAGCCGCTTTTTTATTAAGCGTGTGCTAGACGGTTTGAAACCATGGTTTCAAACCAAGTGACCTTGGTAGAAGCGAGCGGCTACACGGTTTCAAACAAGCCCATTTGTTTGACATCTGTCAAGGGCGTTTAAGGTCATGCGAAATTTGGTTTCAAACCACTGGCTACACGGTTTCAAACCACCTGTTTGAAACCATGGTTTGAAACCGTGTACTTAGCACGCGCATTAGCCTAAAACATTATGATTTATGGCCCTCTGACGTCGTCGACCCCAGCGCAAGCCAAACGGAACGTTAAGGCTGTGTACGAACGGTGAAAATGAATTGTCTCACTCGCCGCGTCGCCGATAGTGAGGGCTGTCAATGACTAAAAATAAAATAATAATGTATTGCTCATTTATTTCTTGCATTCAATAAAGAGAGCAATAAATGTATATTCTTCATACATACATATACATTATTTTATTATTTATCTCTAAAATATATCTATATAAATATAAATCTCACAATTTGGACGAATTGAATACACCAAGACAGCCAGGCCACATTTTATTGTCTTTGCTGCAACCCACAGTAATGCAAAATCTTGTTGCTTTATTTATAAACATTTTAGTATGTATAATATAATAAAATAAAATAATGCAACGAATGCGTTACGTTACCATGCAACGTAACGAATAGAAAAATAGGGATATATTTTAGGTGTATTTTTATTCATTTCAACACACAAACAGACGAATGCAGCACGTTCACTTGCGATATTCTTTACGTAAATGTAAGCGTGTGCGCGCGAAGGAGCGCGCGCGTGCGATCCGATGCACAGCGTGGCAGCCGCTGAATACCTAGTACCCGTCAGACGGGTAACCGGCATCGGCATGTACTTGTAGCGTTGAACGTAAATCGCGGAGTGAGCCGCGCCTGCCGCAGGTAACGGGGCTAATACCTACACACGCCGACTACCTAATATTTATTGTAGACAAAAATATAGTTACGAATTTAACTATTCAATTAATTTTAGCTTACTGTTTTGAAAGGGTGTTACTGTGCATTAGGTTGCAAACAATTGGTTGTCGCCGGACTGAAATAAACGGTAGCCTTTCATATATAATTAAAGACACTTGAACAGTTCAGTGCCTAGTCTGCGTTACGTTATCTTATCACCGACGCGACAAACTAAACATAAGATCAAGAGCTAGTGCTAGAGCTAGTTGCTGTTTGCATTATTTAATTACGAATCCTAAAACCTCAAGAAAAGCTAACTTGCTGGTTAAGGCACTTGTCCGACCGCCGGCGAGCTATATTCCCGCTCAAGAAACGAACAAAAGATTATAGATCCCGTGTGAATAAAAGAGACATATATATTATTAGTTGTCTAATTGCCGTTTATATTTCTGCTGCTACGAGTGATTAGCGCATAAGATTATCTATCGAAATAAGAAATTTAGTTAAGCTTACTTATAAAAATAATTACTGTTAGGTACCTACCTTTGGCAATTGGCCATGGTGAGTTTCTTTATAACAGCTTCCACCGATGATTCAGAATTTTAATCTGGCATTTGAAAAGTCACGCGTAAGCAGTTTATACAGCAATCGAAGGATATCGGTCGATACATCGCCATATTGCGCTCCTAACGTTCAATTACAATTAGAAACTGGGTATAGGACGCCTTTAATTGAGATTTATAAGCAGAAACATCACATAAATTGATAAGTATCTCATGAGGCCTGTAAATTGCTAGTTTAGTCGGTGGTTAACCTTTATTAAAGATGTTCGATAGACTACTATGACTATGCGTTTAGGTTACCCACGCCATCCACTCAACTAAACGATTAAAAAACGTAAGACACTGGTGAAGTTCCAATGTAAACAGTCCCCGACTCTACTCTACACCGATCCGCAAAGTGGCACACTTGACTAAACACTCAAATTTAGCAACTGAGCAGGGGTGCTTGGGTTTATTTTACTTTTTGGTCGACCTGTACCTACCTATAGTAAATAATAATAAATAACAAACTAAATAAGAGACGAGGGGCTAAAACTTATAATAGAATCCGACGCTTTACGGTATCACGTACCTACCTAACAATTTCGAACGTTGTCTTAACATTTTATGGACTAATACCGTTTTTGCATAAGAAATACTAGAGTTATGACTGTTTATATTAATAAGATTTAATAATATGAGTATGTACAGTGAAGTTTATAAATATGTGTACATTTTAGTACCTTGTCTATTTAATGTCACGTTTAAACTGCCATAGTTATGAATGTAATGTCACAGCGATTAAAGTGACAAGGTTCTAAATGTGTACACATATTTATGTCCTTGACGTACCTGTCTCGTGTTAGTAACGTGTAGTGAAAGGTGTGTGTTTGTTGTCGCAGGCGATCGGGCACGTGTCGGGCGGGCACATCAACCCGGCAGTGACGTTGGGTCTGTTCGCGGCCGGCGACATCAAGCTGCTCAAAGGGCTGTTTTACATCGTCGTGCAGGCGCTGGGTGCCGTCGCCGGCGCCGCATTCGTCAGGGTAAGTCATAATGATGATAATGGGCGGGGGTTCCCGTCTGGAGCAGGGACGCTGAAAAACATGTAAGCCACTCCAGAATGATTTTACTTAGTTGAAACAAATTTAATTAAATATACATAATACTAGGTTTTGCCCGCGACTTCGTCCGCGTAGAAGTCGTTTATCGTTTTTACCCCGGACACTATTAAATTGTCCGAGATAGAAAGGTGCCAATCCAGGATAACAACTATCTGTGTGACAACTTCATCCAAATCCGTTCAACTATTTAGACGTGATTGGAAAAAAACATCCCAACGTCCATATAAACTTTATTTAGCGTCGTCGCTCGGGTTGAAACAAAATTTTCATCGATTTTCTATACAAAAACAAAAAAAAAGTCTATAGCTGGGGTTCGAACCCGCAGTCTTTGCGTAGTAGGCCAACGCTCTAATAGGGCAGCCGCCCCGTAATTACGAACCATTGCGCGGGAAATCTTTTTACGTGAAAATACGGGGAAAACGAATTATCCTAGATATGAGACCTAGCTAGATCGAATTTTCGCCCCCGTAAACTCCCATGTCACAATCTTCATCGAAATCGTTAGATCCGTTTTCGAGACTGTGAACTGAGTACAAATATATATACACTATTTTTCCACCCGCGACTTCGTTAAAAAGTACAGATAAAGTTTTCATTTTCGTACACGGAGAAAAAAAATCTAGTTTCGTTTAACAGAATATTGTAAATTCTACTTGATTGTATTGTATTATATGTGACAACTACCTACCTACCTAGTATCGTAGGAAACTAGGAAACAAATTTTGTGTAGTATACAAAACCTGTTGTATGCTAAATGCATATTTTACTCTGTAACTATTAGATGGTAACCAAAACGATATCAAAGTTTTCGTGTACTAGAATATTTTAACTAGAATATTCTAGTATTAACAAAAATATGACTTGTTGTCATAAAAGAATAATCTGTTAACCATAGCTGAAATCTGTTTTCCTACACCATAATCATAACTACAATACAGTCTGGTAATATTGTAAAATATTTTTTTCTCCGTGTACGTATCATGCATGATTGGATAGAAACAAATTTGAACCATACGATTTTTTAAACCCTTTTCAACCTGCTAGGGGTAGAATTTCCAAAAACGCCAAAACTCATATAAGTATTATTTCTATTATTATTGACTACTTAATAGTCTAAAAACGTATTTCTAACTGTCTCCACCCCCAATTTCACCCCCTTAGGGGTAGTGTTTCCAAAATCATCGAAAGTAATACTTTTAGTTTGTAAGCAGTAGCCAATACCAGTTTTCACGTTCCTAACATCAAAATTGACCAAACATTACCCCCCATTTCTTCCCATTAGGGGTAGTTTATCCAAAATTGCCATAAGTGGTAGATTTGTTAACAGTAGTCTACATACTAATATGCTCATTTTAAACTTCAAAAAGGATCAACCTCCGTACAAACTTCTCCCCCCCCACTTCATACCCTACGTGGTAGTATATCCAAAATCACCTAAAATGTATTATTTTATTTGTTTACAGTATAGCCTATATACTATTTCCACGTTTCTCACTTCAAAAATGACCAAACTCCCATGCAAACTACCACCCCCCATTTCATTCCCTTAGGGTTAGTTTATCCAAAATCGCTGAAGGAAGTATTTTTCATTTGTAAATAGTAGCATTTATACCATTTCCCACGTTTCTATCTTCAAAAATGGATGACTTTCATACAAACTTCCAACCCACCTTTTACCCCATTAGGGGGTGAATTGTAAAAAAATCTTCCTTAATGCACCCCTAGACCTCATAAAACAACCTACGTGCCAAATTTGGAATCCTAGAGATTCCCCAAATTTGGAATCCTAGAGACCCAGCGGTTTGGACTGTGCGTTGATAAAATGTCAGTCAGTCAATCAGTCAATTTCTTCTTTTATATATTTGAAGATTTTGTTTAGACTGACATTATTAAATTTGTAATATCTTTTGAATGGAATGTCCGATTTCATTAAATCAAAAAGTTATCTACAGGTATTAAAATAGTCTTGAATACGAAATGATTGTTTTGGATAAGGATTAATACAAAGGTATGGATAATATGGTCTAGTTTTGGTCAGCATTTCTATCAAGTTTTAAAATGTAAAAAAGTAGTTGTAGTGACATAACTACAATAGTTGGAGTTATTGCAATGTTTTTTGTAGATATTGATATTTTCTTTAATATTGTTGAACATTTTTTTGTTCTATCATCAATCGTTTCCGCAGCGCATGCGATGAAATACATTTTATGGCTAATTTTTTTACACCTTTGGTTACATTATTGAAGTTTTAGTAGGGATCCCTAATTTTTTCTAGTCATAAATATAGCCTATGTTACTCAGGGATAATGTAGCATTCTAATGGTGAAAGAATTTTTGAAATCGGTCTAGTAGTTTTTTGAGTTTATTCGTTACATACAAAAATACAAATCTTTCCTCTTTATAATATTAGTATAGAATGACGTAGATTAGTAACATCAAACAAAGCTGGTAGTCACAACAGCAAGGTCTTTTGTGATTCAACTTACATCTTAGTTGCTGTATCTAACGTCTTGTCAGGCTCAAATGGAATCATGATCATGACGCTTATTTACAAAAATCACAATCTTGTTCGAAGTAACCAAAATATTTTTTTTAGTGTATGTAATGTCAAACGAAATATAGCGGCAGAGCGGGCACTGGCACTCCTTCGCTATAATTGTGCCGTGTTGCTTTCATTACTGAATTCTTGAAAAAAATGCATAGCATATTTAGCTTTGAAGAAGTTTGACAGGTGCCCAATTATTTTCAAACATTTCAACTAGGTAACTAAAAAGAATTCAACAATAGAAATAACATTATCAACATATTTATATGTTGGACATTTCTAACCCGTTGCCAATTTCCTTTCACGGATCTCTCTAGAAGCCTTATGGGGACAGTGTCGCTCGCCGTGACACTGATGGTCGTAGAATAAAGGACTGAATTGGAGCTTCGGCCTCGGGCGGTTATGGAGCAACGCTGATCGACTGCGTACGCTTGTTCGCGCTTTGCCAGCTCGAGGGCAATTAAAAGGCTGGCTTTAATCAAATTATTATTGTCATTACCTATGTTAGCACTCTACATATAAGATTCACTAATGTTTCACAATTTATCATTTGGACAACCGATTCTCTTTTAAATATAACGCAACGGATACCTAGTTATAGCTCTTGCAATTAACAAAGGCGAGTGGGCTTTACTTGTGGTAAACACGTATCTGTATACAGCGTCGTATATGAACACGCACACACGGAAACAATGCACAAGAGATTTGAGCGAGAATCGCTCCGTCAGACACGCACAACTCGTTCAACACTGATAAATAGGGATCGGAAATTCGGATGCTTTTATACCTACAATTAGCAAATTCCCGGAAAAAGCTCAGCAAGTATGGAGTCGGCTTCTTAAAAATATTATTTTAATTACTTAAGTTCTGGGATTCCGGGATTGTATAAAACATCAGGAAATAGTGATAACTGTCAAAACATTTAGGTTATGACTATTTTCACGTTGGTAACTACAAACAGGGTGTAACAAAAAAATTGTGGTGAATCGTTTAAGGGCGTAATGTTTTGATTATGGAATATTAGGAGAAACTCTTTTCAAACGTAAAAACAGTTCTTTTTTGTATGTGGCAGGTACGTCTTCTCATTTCAATGTATTTTTTTTTGTAATTTCTGTTTCCTTTATTATTTTCTTATCAGAAAACGATCGACCAATAATTTCTTCAGTAAGGTATATACAATTTAATAGTATGGAGATAGTTTGAGTCCCGGGGAAGGACATGGGATACTTTTTATTCCGGAAAATTGGAGTTCCCGAGGTAGCAGCGATAAACGACTTCTACGCGGGCAAAAGCTTTTATGATACATAATATCAAATGTGAGGTTATATGGCTATCGTGATTTTTGGTGCTTCGGAAGCGTTTTCAGCAGGCTGAAACATCGTTTCAGTCCGTTTCAGAGGTAGCTCTATCACATATCAGTTTATCAAAATTTCAACCAAGTTGCTGTTGTTCTCAGGCGCCTGAAACATGTTTTCAGGCCGTTTCAGGCTACCCTCTACCAGATTACGCGATAACTTGAAAACCCGTTTTCAGGCGTTTTCAGGACCCCTTATGGGCCCATAAGTGTTGTATTTGAAGTACATTTGAGAATATGGTGAATTTTCCAGAAAGAGTGAAAGAGATAGCATGATTAGAAAGAGATAGCAATACTGAGAACCTTCCAGAATCGTCGCGATCAAAAACGAGACAGAGGCAGCTATAGAACATTCCAGCAACGACTACTGGACTAATTGTATGACTTAGTTATATTTATATTTGTTTTAATTTGGTGATTTAACAAAAATATTAACGTTAGTACCATTAGTTTTCATAAGAATAATATGTAACTTAACAAATTTAATTTAGTTTGATGTTAAATAATAGTGTAGGTAGTGTTAGTCAAACAAACCACATATTTTGTCAAAAGAAACAACTAAAATATGTTATTTAAATACTTTAATACGTATGTGTAGGTATATGTATCTTAATTTCCGGCATTCCTGGAAATTTATTAGCAAAATTAAATTGAGTCCGCCTCCATACTAATTAACATCAACGCGGTGGCCGAAGTTTAGATATAAAAGCATCCGAATTTCCGATCCCTACTGATAAAGCACACTCGCTTTCGTGAATTGCAGGAGCTATTTATTATCTGCTTATTCCGTTGCAGAATAGGTATATTTTTGGGATCTAACCTAGCCTATGAAACGAGTATGTGTAACCTTTATAGTAAGCCTCTGTAACTTATTCAATATGTTCAAGCAAAAATATATGCGCTTTAACGCGAAATAAAAGTTTGTAAAGCGATACGGTACTTTTGCCAAACTTACTTTTGGCCCAATAAACGGAAACCCATAAACGGAAACAAGCAAGTAGTGTAAGCAATAGCAATGTTATACGAATACGTAACTAAATTTAACTAGGATAATGTAAAAAAGCTCGTTGTATAGGCAAGCCTTGCAAAAATGACACAGGGGCAGCTAGATTATCCCTCAAAGCGATTTCGCCGCTGAGGGATAATATGGAGATAAGCGGAGGGAAACTGCCACATTCAGTTTCAAGGCCATGCAACGACCACCGTGACGACGTCAAACTTCACAGCTCTTTTACTCACTTAAACGTAAAGTTAGGCATGTATATAAATAAGACTCGAGTGACCGCAAGGCACCGAGATCCATCCCCAGTGGCCGACGTGTACAAGTACTAGAGTGAAATTTTTTAACTACCTGCCCGCCTTCTGTGATAGCCCATACTGTAGCGGCTAAGTAAAACTACATGAGGAATCCGATTCCGCTAACTGAACAGGTTACATACCTGTTAAGTTAGCGGAATGGTAAGAAGGGTAACTGCTCAACAATCGTAGAGGGTTGTAGAGTATCCAAGAGGGCCCATCTGGATAAGAGGCCAGCAGGACAACATCTTTTTTTGCGCATTGTTTACATTTGTTTAACAACTAATTGGCAGATTCGTATTGGCCTTAGTCAATACACCCCATTCGGTATATTATATCTTGCTGTAACAGCTGGCCAGGGCCCTTAACCAAGATGCATGACTCTTCGTATCACGTGATCTACCAGTGACGCGATTGGTTTAAAAACGAAACGAATAGAAACGCCAAGAGCCCAGTAGGTCGCAACTGCGGATTGCGGTTAGGGTGCATTCGCATCGTGGTTAATACACAGAATAAAAAATAAAAGTAGTAAGTATGTTCAATAATTGGAACGGTGCAAATTGGCATCACCTTGCTAGCCTTCGTCGAGCGTGAGGATCGCACGTGCATCTGCCAATTACTGACAACCGATTAATATTCGCATGATCTGGCCTTCTCTAAGCACCGGATGTGACATTTTACCTGCACGACTATTTCGCACCACTCTCGAACCATCTTGCTAGACCACGGGTCATTGCAGTGGAATAGAATTGGATTGTTTCTCCTTCGATTAACATCAACGTCGGCGGCTACCTATCGTCTACCTGTGACAAGTCACATGCGATTGCTGCCTAATTCAACAAAATAGTACATATCAGTGCCTAACAGTTAATGCATAGCGCATTGTTTATCGAAAGAGATACGTACCCAAATATAACTATTGTGCTCGATCACGCACGACGGCAGGCAATACCGCGCGAATGTTAACTAATCCATACCTACTACCTCCTTGGTTACTTACTTGATAATTTAATTCATGTACAAGATACGACCAGGCCCCCTAGCATGCATGTACGAGATAAAATTTGACAGGTGCTAGGGAAATGAATACATCCATTCCATATTCTAACGTAAGAAAATAAAAGTGTCCCGTCTTGATATAAAAAAAATGTGAAAATCACTGTAGTCGCTTAGAAATAAAAGGTAATAAAAGTCAAGACGAGACACTTTTTGTACTGCATTCCAAAAACTCGAACGTTATTCATTCGTCAGACATCTGAAATAATACATTGAAATTGTATATTCTTGAGCCTACTGACGCTATTCGCAAACAATCTGCGTTACCAATCAATTACCAGTTGGGACCATTTCGTGACTATATTCTTACTGTGTGTATTTTTCTGTCCTTTGCTGATATTGGTCACGAATAAATGTTTTTCTTCTTTCTTCTAATTCAAATTAATTTACCTAACTAAATAATTTTAACTCGTACCACATAAAAACCACTGAATATTTTGTATTTATTCTAATAACAACAGATGAAACGATCGTTACAAATGAGTAACTTTTCTGAGTCGCTAAATTTGACAATGGTGCGATTCAATTCCCATTCAAGTTGAACGTCATGGTACGGAAAGGAATTGAGAAATGCAAAGAAGTGGCTGAATCGCTACTGAACTGCGTTTGAATTTGAGTCGTAAATACGTCAATGTCGTGTTATGATATAGCGGTTCAGTTCAGTTTAGGACCTTTAGATTCTCTTTAGAGAGTCGCATTATAAGAGCATGGTTTACTACACGCTTTTTGGAGATTTATTACTGCATCTTAAAATTACCTTAAAACAAGTAATTAATTTAACATAGTTTTCGTCATTCTTGTACTAAGCCTTATTTTTCCCCGCTCTGCTCTGAATGTAGTAACATGATTCGCTTTGTCAACAGTTGGCCGTACCCGACGAGTATGTCAAGTCTTTCGGCATGACCAGCCCCGGCACTAACGTCAGCGCTGGCCAGGTAAGTTTTATCTACTTTTTTCCCGACTGCCCGAAGGAAAGTTATGTTTTTAGAGCGTATGTATGTATGTATGTCTATTTATTTGTGTCGCTCTGCAGGCTAAACGGCTTGACGGATTTTAACATATGAGGTATCATCGGATTTGCCGTAACTATCGGAGTGACATAGGTAGGTATATAATATTTAAATATGGCATCCGCGAAAAATAGTGGAGGGGGAATAAAAAGAAAAAAAGATATATATCAACTGAAAAGCTAAAAACAAGCCATAACCTAAAGAATATAACTTAAATGTTGGAAAAGGTATTGCAGGCGGGACAAGCAAATTTTGTTGTACAAATTTAAATATTTTCACTTAAAGAGCACCACTTGGACTTGTCCCCGCCTGCAATACCTTTTCCAACATTTAAGTTATATTCTTTAGGTTGTGGCTTTTCAGTTGATATTTTTAAAGCAGTCGATTTTTTATGCTTTTAAATTATTTTATCTTTTACTTACGAGAACTGCTACACGGGTCTTTAAATACTAACGGCTCTATAAATACCAATATTACATTAAAATGTAGGTAACGAGTAATAGACATACGAGTATTATTTTAAACCATACACGTCCCCTTGTTCATAACCTCCTCGGCAACGGTTTCCCGATTAACAAACAAGACAGACATACCTATTTACGAAGTTATTAAAGTTAAAATTAGGTTTTATTCTCATTTATGTATCAATCGCTAACTGGATAGTTTAGAAATATTAACGGAAAAAAATAATGTTTTAAATTGCTAGTAAAAATGTAGTACAGTCGAGTTCATAAATATGTGTACCTTGTCCATTTAACGTCATGTTTGAACTGCCATATGAAATTGTTACAGCGATTAAAATGACAAGGTACTAATTTATGAAGTCGACTGTACCTATTGACAAACAGAAAAGAAATAAAATCCAACGTTACAGATGAATGATTAAGTATCTATTGATGGCATCTGCTAAAATTACGTTGTAAATACATGGTCTTGATCAAACTTGGCATCTATTTAGTTCTTATTTGTAAGATCTATTATTAGAGCCAAAAGAAAATAAAAGGACCGGTTTGATAAATGATTGATGGTCAGGCGGTGCTGATCGAGGCCCTGATCACGTTCGTGCTGGTGCTCGTGGTGATGGGCGTGTGCGACGGCCGCCGCAACGACGTCAAGGGCTCGGCGCCCCTCGCCATCGGCCTCAGCATCACCGCCTGCCATGCCGCCTGCGTGAGTACCTTCTACAACCTAGTTTTTTAACCAAGTACCTACTTACCCATTTCGGTATTTTTTTACCAAGATAACAAACAACTATACTGCTTTCAGTCCAGTATCTCATCAGCTCACTCAAGGCACGAGACTCTTTTGCTTTCTCTTTTCTGGTATACAATTCATAGATGTATTCCCGGTTGCCGGTTCCTTGCAGATCCCGTTCACCGGCGCCAGCATGAACCCTGCGCGCTCCTTCGGACCGGCTCTCGTCATGGGTGTGTGGACCTACCACTGGGTAAGTTAACCACTTTAGGATCTTTGATATTTTAGACCCCTGGACTCGTATGTAACTTGCAGCGATTCGCTATCATGTTAGGTAAAAGTGTTTAAGAGTAACTTGAAAATCTAGGTATCAAATTAAATTGCTACATTACGTAGGATACGACAGTAACTATATATTTATCTTATAAATCCGAGTCGTCATCTTAAAGTTCAAGTTGTAAAATAATTTAACAAACCACCCCTCAAAAGAAAAATAGAAATAGGTAGTAACGTTTATCCTTGGAATATCTTTTTTGGACCCGCATCAAATGTTTCATGAATATAATAATAACCTTACATGGTATTTATTACACGGAAGTCAGCGGCAAGTAAACAATAGCCATGTGAATGAGAATGTATTTCATATCCCACCTATTTCCAGTCTTAACTAAGTACTACTATAAATAATAAAAATTCCCAGTAATTGCAATAGGACTTATAAAACATTTCATTTGAGGAGTTCCGTCTTCCTTATAGATCGTAGGTATAATGGATATTGATTTTCACTACGACGCGACAAGGAGGGCTACCGTGATCTTCTAATGCGATTCTCTTTAGGTCTTCGAATCGCTATTTCATACCACGACATTGTATTTATGACCCAATTCAAACGCAGTTCAGTTAATATTAAAATGGGTTGCCAGATAAATGACACAATTTCTACCATTATTAGAAGTAAAAACGACTATGACTAAAATAGCACATAAAATTGACACGCATAAAATTGTTTGACCTAATGTATTGTTTGGTTGAAAATCGTTTTGCCTAACACCCTCTTAGGCTGAAATTTCGGGATTTAATAAATATCTGTTGTGCAGATTAGTTAGGTTAGGTAAGGATATTTTAATACCTAGTCATTCTGATTTTTAATTGTAAAAAAAACGGTCATGTGCGAGTCGTACTTGCGCACCGAGGGTTCCTTATTCAAGTCCGTACTTTAAATATACCTTTTTATGTATTTTGATTGTACCTATGCAATAAGGTCCATTTTGACTTGCCTAAATTTTAGTACTGATCTTTAAAGTTTTTTTAGTCAATTTCTCGAAAACTATAAATATTGAACACTGCGTTTTCGAAATAATTATCTATAAGTTAGGAATTTTTCAGATTTTTCGGTGCATAAACTTCGGAGATCATTCATCGGGGTCGGGGGTCATTTTCTGAACATTTTTGGTTATAAATCAAAAAGTACGTCACAAAAATTATAAAAAAAAATAGTTTTGAAATGTGCAAATTGAGCTCTTTCATATGACACCCCATTTTCTATAATCAAATCACTTTATATTCAACCCCCCAATCTAGACATCTTTTCAATTATTTATAAAATTAATTTCATATTTTTTTTACTAAAAAAAGATGCGGGCAAGCAAGTTATACAACTATGCCAAATTTCAAGATAATCTATAGCTTGTGTAGTTGCTGAGAAAAACTGCTGTGAGACAGACAGACAGACAGACAGACAGACAACGAAGTCTCACCATTTAATAAGGATTCCTTTTTTACCATTTTGGTACGGAACCCTAAAAACGTTTTCGTGCAAATGATTTTCGACCAAACGATACATTAGCAAACAATGATTTTGCCACCTGATATAGTCGCACCCCATATTTACACTTAACCGAGCCCAGATCCTTGGTGGTCAGGTCAGTTTAACATAAATAGTGTTTTTTTTAATCAGTGAATACCTGCCCTACTACTACTTATTAAAATAATGTGCAATCCGATTGAACGCTCTCTTTTCTTCTTTCTTTTCTGCTCTCGTTTCTATCTTACATCCGCGTGTCAGCTGGACATTGTAATGCATACCGTTCTGTTGTCTAACATGCTACAATTTCTTACAAAATCCGTACGGCTACGAAATTAGGGGTTATTTTCCTATGATGCAATCATCGTGAGAGAGCCGTAGGTATTGTATGGTGGCAACAGAAAGTGACGGACAGGCCTTTATTCCGACGCTCTATAATTTAGTTCTTTACATACTTACGTACCGTGTTGTAGGCGTTGTGGCGGAACTGCCACTAGTATTGCTACATGTATTAGGTAGTCAGCCTGCGGAGCTCGACGCGGACGCTGTAGCTCCTAGCATGTTACTCTTCTGTGCAAACGTTATTACCCGGTCCCCAGTCACATACTCTGTCAACCATGACATGCTTGAACAAAAATTGACAATGATATTAGAAATGTTAACTCCTACGAGTACAGTTCTTTTAAAAATAGATATGTTTTTGGTACGTGGTACAATATTTGCTAACAATTTATTTCTATATCATCCTAAGGTTGACTGTAATCTAGACGCCTAAGCTGTAAGTTCGCCGTAGTATTTGTAATTTTAATATTGTTGTCTTAAATATGTAACTTTACAGTTTTAATAATATAGTCGCCATCATTTAAAGACAAAGATGTCAAAATATCTAAACACACTCTTAAGTCTTTATCAATAGAGTCGACTTCAGATATTTTTGAGCATCTTTATGTTCCCATGGCGGCTATAAATGAGTATGCGGACGGTGTCTAAGTTGGTTTCGGTTTCAGGTGTACTGGGTGGGCCCCATGGCCGGCGGCGTGGCGGCCGGGCTCCTCTACAGGTTTGTCTTCCGCATCGGCAAGGCTGGCGAGAGCGGCTCCTACGATTTCTAAACGACGCACTCTTACTCTTAGTCGACACAAACAAGATCGGTTTCCGTTCAAATGTCTGTGTTAAGCCTCCCTCAAAGCCCTGCGCGTGCACGGCACCTCTTGTGTAGGTTCCAAATTTTTCAGACCTCGTTCAGACATCGCGGGTACCGTGCGAGTACAAACCAAGTAAATAAGCGCCTATAGTGCACCTACGTGTTTACGTCTTTTGTATCCGCGTGCTGATCCTTGGCTGTCTGAACGCCGAATTCCGCCGATTCTAATCACACGACGATTGCGTGTTCCGTTTATCTGAATTAGGTCTTAAGTGTATAGTTTTATGTAGAATGACTGTGGCACGGACGCGCGATCGGTCCCGGCGGTGTACTCTCATTGAAGGGAATCAATTTCATTGTTTCGCCATTTTATATTTATTCCAAAGTATATTTTAACGGATCTTTATCAATGGGTTTATACTTTAATGTTAATATTAGTTTCTTGATCACATTGCAAAATTCCAAAGTTAAGGTTATATTGGAAAGTTATCTTAAGGCAGTGTTTTTCAAACCTAGAACCAGCGAGCCATAAAATTATATCTATAAGATTGGAATTTCCTTGATTTCTATTCGTAGTAAGTAAGTTGGAATTTACGAAAAATCTATCGCAAGTGCTTAGAGCGACCGTTTGAACAACACTGCTTGACATCTGTCCATTAATAGTTGTACCTATACACATGTGAAGAGTTGTACCTATACACCAGTTATTTAAAGCTACGGAAATCAAATTGTTATTTATTACCTACCTACCCATTTTGTGAATAACTTTGTTTTATATCGAACGTAGATCGGTGAAACTTCTTAATAACCTTTTCAATTCTAATAAGATAATATTAAATAAATTTAAGTGGCTATTTATATTTTATGCTTAAGTATCAAAATTTAGTTTATATCTTCTCGAGCGACTGGTATTGTGAATCATAGTACCGAAGTGAGGTTATAACAAAGGTCTGTCATTAGTCTAAGGTTGCACAATTTGTTAAACTTTATCTCATACAAATTGTTATATTAAAATATATACTTGTATTTAATTCGTCGTTTTTTTTATTTACTAACATCCATACACACACAGCCTTCTTCTGTACGTGACCAGACTTACGTGGTTGAAACCAAGAAGGTGAGTAGGTACTTATGCACTCGATCCACACGGTAAGGGCCGTTGAGCTATAAGCCCACAATTATTATTTTTTTTATAAAAAATAAAACCGTCTTCAAAAAACCCACTAAACAAGACTAAATAAATAATGACCGGTTTCCTAGGACTTGCCTATTTGATGGGTACATGGAATATATCTAAGCCAGTGTCAAGTAGGTTTACACAATAGCAATGTTACATGATTCTTGCCACCGACTTCGATATATTATTCCATGTACCTATTAGGCACCCATCAACTAGGCAATTCCTAGGAAGCCGGTCATTAATTATTTAGTTTTGTTTAGTGGGTTTTTTAAAGACGGTTTCATTTTTTATTAAAAAAATATTTTTCGCCTTTTTTATAAATTTTTTTTCGCTTATTAGTGATACGAGTACCTATCACTAAAAAAAATCGCGTCAACACAAAATCGGTCGAGTTGAACTAATATACCTATCGCTTAATAACGGATCCATGCGGACGACGTCACGGGGTATCTATTTGTTGTATACCAAAACCTTCTCCAGAATGTAACAAATACTTTTATGAAAACCGCATCTAAATCGGTTCAGCCAAACGCGAGATAATCGCGGATAAACATACATACATTCAAACATACGGGTCAAACTAAGAACCTCCCTTTATTTTGAGGTCGGTTAACCAAAAGCATTTGGTTGCCACAATGTAACTCGTAGGATGGGTACCCTACTTGTTGATGATTATCTTCGTTTAGATTTTATTAGAAGGATCAAAGGGGTCAATGACTCATTGAAGGAAGCTGGAAGCGCTCTGGTTAAAAACGAGCTTTCCAGCGGGATCTAGCGCCTGCATGGCAGGCGCTAGATCCCGCTGGAAAGCTCGTTTTTAACCCAAGAGCTTCCAGCTTCCTTTCCTTTACAAAGTGTTGATAGTGTATTTCATTAGAACATAGAGCCCTTACTCTAATGGTTTTCACTTTCCATGAACGCCTATTCAAATGAATATTGGTAAACATATGTCAAGCACTTGCTAAGCTTTTGTTGCACCGTCGGAGCGATCGACCTTAATGTAATCGGCTGCAAGTAGATTTGCATGTGTGTCGACACATAAAGGGCGTGTCGTGTCAAACCATTTAAATTAGAATATAATAGTACCTACCAAGGTTGATGTCATTTGCATTCATTGTTGCATAATATTAACCCCCATTAATATTTAACGAGTCATATATGAGTTCAGGTAGGTATGAACTTGCAAATAATAAACGTCAGTTACAATTTTTTTTAAGTTATGGTATGACCAAAATAATTGACACGTCTTACAGTGACGAACTACTTATTCACCTTAAAGGACTTAATACTCTATCGGGCGTCGGGCGAGGCTCTTTTTTTAATCTAAGGGGTAAATTAAATCTATTGATAGTAATTTTTAAAGTAAAATAAGAGTTAGTACCTAGGTATCAAGAGTTAGAATTACCTCTCGGCTTAGCTTCTACAGATGTGCCCTTTGGGATACACCTCGATCTTTTGTGCAATTAAGTACCCTCTTATAGACACTCAGCTGTTCGAAACTCATTTGTACATGGCGACCGCTGGGGTTCCAACTCTAGAATTACCTACTGCTTATTCGAAAAAGCCCCGCCAGACCTTACTATAATTATTATTATCCAGCCTATATACGTCCCACTGCTGGGCACAGGCCTCCACTCATAATGAGAGGGTTTGGGCTATAGTTATATTTATAATATTACCTTACTATATTGAGCCATATTAGGCTTAATATTTAAGACATACTTTTAAACTTAGATAAGTCTAGGTAGCTACAGTTAAAACAAGAGATAAACTGTACGTCAGTTAGATACACTTTTATACGTCAATATCAACCAGCGCTTCCCAAGAGGAGACCACGCTGGGAAGAAGCGCCGCAAGAAACTCAACAGTTTCACTATGGGACCAACCCCGAAATCGCGAAAAAATTATCGACCCTTCCATACATTTCGGCTACTCGGCTAACGATGTTTTGTATGGGAGGGTCGATTTTTTTTTCGTGATTTTGGGGTTGGTCCCATAGTGAAAGTTGGTCAGTATGACTTACTGATTTAAACCCCCAAAATTGTCCAACTAGTTCCATCAACGGAACTAATAATGGAACTAGTGGGAATAGACCCTCATCTCACCCGACTTAAAAAGAGGTATGACTTTACTATATTTCATTAGATTTGGAAAGACCACCTATTGTATGCATATGCAACTATTGTAAATAAATGCTAAGCGGGATGCAATTAGGTACATCTATGATATATTATTATGATGGATAACTTTAACTGTGAAGTACCTACTTGCTATCACGTCAACCTTTTACCCGGCTATAATTTAATAAAAAATGACACAGAATTAAAAAAAAACTAAGTATTAGGTAGGCCGAAAAGTTTGGAATTAACCATTCCAACGATGTACCCATATGAACCCCTGTAAACATTACTTTCCTTTTTGAGCAGTCATCAATTAAAATAGAAAAGAATATACATTGATAAATTTAAAGTGATCTGCGCTGCGCTCCGCCGGTTTGCGCAGGCCCTAAGGTGGTTGCCACTTGAATATTGTAGTTCCTCTCCGGTCACCAACTGTTCGCGCCAAGCGTACTCACGCACGGCAATGTTATGAATATTATTTAGGTATAATATTATTTGCTTTAGCGGATACCCTAAGCACGAATTACTATTACCCTACCTACTTGCAAAAGAAACACGTGACACTAGCGCTACCCACAAGGTGATCGAAGAGATGCTTTTCAGTTGAAATTTAAATAATAAAATAAAACTAAGGAGTTCAATCTCAGCAGGTCTACTTTATGCACATATGAAACCACACACGCAACTAATTCGAAACGTTTCAAACGCGTTTCAAACTAGTTAGTTAGTTAGTTTCATAGGAGTCTATGGCATAAACTCAAATGAAACTCAAAAGTAACTAGAAATTGCAGTTTCGTTGCGGTTGCGTTTCACAGTCTGTTCTGGGCCTAAAAGAGTCCACTTGGTTAATTCAATTAAAATAAAACGAATTTGGTTTCTATTTGTGGGTCATTTTCAAATTTTGTGCAGGTAAACTTGTCCCAACCTAAAAAAAGTTGTTTCCGTTTACACTATCCATTTTCTGCGGTTATTTGAGTGAAATGATGAATGATTTCCAGTCAGCTATATACCACAGATAATTATTGGTTATCGGAATCGAAAAAAGATGCTTAGTGTTTATGTAATATT
This sequence comes from Tortrix viridana, assembly GCA_963241965.1. NCBI lineage: Eukaryota > Metazoa > Arthropoda > Insecta > Lepidoptera > Tortricidae > Tortrix > Tortrix viridana. Next base: position 43,064,842 of record OY725171.1, read on the forward strand.
TGTAATAATGCATGGTAACAGAGTGATAGCTCCATACAAATAGTAACAGAGTGTTCTTTCTGCGCTAAATTTGAAAATGACCCTTGTACCATAAAAATTAAAGCAAAATTATCGTAACTCAACAACTTTAGGTCAATACTAGTAGCGAAATCTTGTATCTAACGAATAACAGTAAATTTAATAAAAAGTGTTTGCGTAAGTTATTAACATATTTGTAAAATTAATGACTTGCTATCAAAGTACTGTAGGGGTGGATTATTAAAACTTCTTCTATCTTCAAGTGATATTATTTTTATTTTAACTTTCAATATAACAATGTAAGACGAGATGTTCGCATCTCAAACGCCGTGAGGCGACTCTACACATAACTACTGTTATTTTTTTATTGTTCTATTCTTAATTTCTCTATTTGATTTCAAAAGAATTAAGAATAAAACTGACATACATAAAGCAACAAGTTCTACTATTCTACATACAAAACTACATGTTGCTTTACATCCCTCGCCCCTCTTAAAAAAATAACGCCTAGCTAATAATTTATATCTACCTAAGGTGGAGTTTACATCAACGCAAACGTTCCCAGCTAGGGAATAGCTTCCTGTAACAGTTATGCCATATTACTACAGAACGAAACTCTATTTGCGCGGACAAAAACATACCTACCACATGGAAATTTCAGGTTTAAAAAACCACCGCAAAAATAAACTCCGCGTTTGCTACCCTAGCTATGCGTCTCGTACCTTTTAAGAGCTCCAGTTATCTAATCATGACGTATGGTAACCCGGCTCATACACCCATGTCATCCAAAAATGACCATTAGGTGCCTGTTATAACTAAATGGATTTCGAATCCCATTTTTCAACTACATACTATATGTCATGATATCACACTGAGGGCCGTATTAATAAACTCATCTCAACTGTGATCCCCGTCTCAAGATACGTCAAAGTAAACGTCAATCCATAGAAAACTGTCATTTTTGACACATCTTGTGAGGGGGATCACAGTTGAGATGAGTTTATTAATACGGCCCTTAGTCTCTTACTAAGTTTACAATAGATGAGACAGGGAACTACATCTAGTACATAACAAGTCAACGTCGTTAGTCTTATGTCATGTCATAACAGCGACTTACTATAATGAGTCTGTGGCTCATAGCCATTCGGTAATGACATGAGGCTACGACTCTCACTCATAACCACAACAAAACTAAATTATGCATGTAGTATGGTCTACTTTTTGCCAAAATAGGTTTGCCGTCAGTTTATGAATAAGGGGGACCATAAAAATATATATCCATAGACATTCGTCGAGAATATGACTAATCAATGTCAAAGTCTCTTGACGCGTCCATGGTATATGTTACCTTCATCACCTTTACCAAGGGAACATGTAATAACATGTACCGATATTTTTATTTCCCTACCTAATTTTTATTACTAAACTACCCATAACTTATACATTTCAATAAATTGCTATGCATGTGTCACATATCTCGGCCTGAGATATGGTCACAGCATCTTCGCAGAGTGATGGTGAACTGCATTTCTTCTGATGGTGCAGCCAAGTGACTGCAGCACCAGACTTCGCAGCTCCATCCTCCTGCGCAGCTTGTTGCTCTCGTTCAGAAGTGTACATGAAACGATGCAAATGTTAAAGACACCTAGTAGCGAAAACACAAGCAATTAAGATACCTCATTATAAGAATAGCTTTATTTTTTTTATTAAATAACAACTAATGACCAATTTTCACTGCACCATGGCTTGTAAAATTCATCATGGTGATCAAAGGGAATATCTCATTATGATACTATATACAACGACATCAAGTCCAGGTAGCAGCCTCCTACTGCTTCCAGAATACATGTGGCAGGAATGCACGCCCATGTCTCACATCAGTCATCTTTGCTTATGGTCATCAGGGTTTCACAAGTTCTCAGCTCAGCATATATGAAAAATAAAACACAGCTAAATTAACACATTAAAACAATTATACACATATTTTATAAGTAGCAAGTATGAACAAGCTTTCATACGATATCGCTTCCTTTAACCCCACTATACGGCGAAATTCGTAACGCACGACTTGTCAACCACGAAGTACACATGCCATGCACTATGACGGCTGAGACCAACCAAGTCTCTTCCCACCTTATAGGTTTAAAGGGAATTACCATCACACTACAAAGACAAGCGCCATCATGGAAACATGCCTGCACCACGAATGTAGCCTGACCTATTCACCCTTCTTTCCATGGTTGTTCATGCTTGCTTCAACTGTACAAGTCTGTAAAATACAAATTTACAATTAAATAAATATGTACAACTAAATCCTATTCTTAACCCTATATTTACACACTAAGTTATAATCCTACTATAAAATTTTTTCAATGTATTCCTGTGAACAATTATATATTTAGCAAAATTACCCAATTTCTTTATTTTATAATTGTTATTAGGTAGAATATTAACAATTTGATAGGGTCCTACATATCTTTTCGACAACTTGAAGCTTAGCCCGGTTTTTCGTTTCGGCGAATCCATCATAACTAGATCGCCATTATTATATATTATATGTTTGGCTTTCCGGTCATAATATTGTTTTTGCCGCTGTTGAGCCAGATTAATATTCTCAGCAACTTTATTCACCAACAATGACATATTTGTCATTTTATTGGCAAGGCTCTCTGAAACAACCCTATTAACCCCCAACTCAGCATCAGATCTATATTGCGGCTCTCGCCCAAATATGATCATGTGAGGCGAAACCCCTGTGCTGCCCTGCTTTGCGGAATTGTATGCAAAACATACCAACGGCAAAAATACGCACCAGTTACGTTGTCGTTCTGACACGTATTTAGACAACATACTTAATAGCGTCCTATTGAACCGCTCCACCAAGCCAATTGTTTGTGGATGGAAGGTCGTCGCATGCAATACTTCCACTCCGAAATACTGCGCCGTTTCCTTGATGATGTTCGAAGTAAATACTGAGCCTCTGTCAGTTATCAACCGCTGTATGCCACCAAACCTGCACAAAATTTCATCTACAATAAATTTATTTATAACTTCAGCTGTTACCCTGGGTACAGCTTTACATATTGCATACTTGGACAAATACTCCAATGCCATACTTTCATACGATATCGCTTCCTTTAACCCCACTATACGGCGAAATTCGTAACGCACGACTTGTCAACCACGAAGTACACATGCCATGCACTATGACGGCTGAGACCAACCAAGTCGGGTGGTGACGATTATATAAATAAGACTGCTTCTTGCTGTGAGGTTAATTTATTTGAAATAATTATACAACAATAGGTGTTTGCACCATGAATGCCGCGAGGCGACTCTACACATAACTACTGTTATTTTTTATTGTTCTATTCTTAATTTCTCTATTTGATTTCAAAAGAATTAAGAATAAAACTGACATACATAAAGCAACAAGTTCTACAATTCTACATACAAAACTACATGTTGCTTTACAGTACCTATTTAATAAAACTAACATTAACTTATTTGATCGATCACAATAATTTACAGGATGTTTATTGTTCCTCCTAGAAACTTACCAAATGATTTTCTTTCAGATATTTCTTTTTTTTCAAAGTACCTACCTAGTGACGATTATGTATGTGCTAAGTTCGTTGCCACTCCATCATGTTTGGTTGTCAATCGACGTCTACGCGGCAACATTTTCGACTACAGCTCAATCAAGGCTGACCTCCGCCAACTAACAAGTGCAGTCAAACACGGGTGCGCATTTCGTGCAGTTCGTTTGACCTAACTTGGATGACCTTGCTAGGTGAACCTATCCTTCCATGTAGTAGGGATTTAACTGCTCCTCTTAAACGTGTTTTAAGTGCCCACAACATTAGGTATAAGATGGGCGATGGGCATTAACGGTAAAAACTTTATACCCGATTGCCGAAGATGGAAGGTAATGTTTTTGACCTGTATGTATGAATGTTTGCTCCTGCGTAGAGGCTGAAGAGATGGCTCGATTTCAACAGACAAGGTGTTATTAGATTCGTGAGATTCGTCTTAGCGTCGCGAGACTCGCGAGTGTCACAAAATGGCGGATCTAAAGAAAATATTACTAGTTTTTAACAAAATATAGAAAAAAACAAAATATGCAGTCGGGTTTTCAAAGCTTGCTTTTTATATAAGTTAGTACTTACCTAACTAGTCAGTAATAAGAATTAGCATATTTTAAATATTTTTCAGTATTATCTACGTTTTAAAAGGAAACGCGTAGGTAGGTACCAATTTGACCATTATTATTCAAATGTGAAAAAATAATGAGGTAGGTATACCTACAAACGTTTTTGGCTAGGAAGCTTAATTATAATAATTATAAGTAAGTACTGCATTATTAAACAAACTTCGGTGATCGAGAGCGAGCCCACCGAGGCCACCACCACTCACTCAACCAATCCTGACAGGGGAACACAACAATGCTCGCGGAGCTTTTGCATACAACTGATGAACGGGATTAGCCCACGCTTTTTCAAAAAGTTCATCGCTATCATCTCCGTACATTGCACTCCGACATCACAGAACACACGATAGGTATAGTGTTACCGACACGAAAAAAGCCGGTCAAGTGCGAGTCGGACTCGCGCACCGAGGGTTCCGCACAAACTTGTATGCAAATAGTTCGTAAATCACGGGAATTGAGTCTCGAAGATTCTTCCCTCTTTTTCCGAGTTTTCCCTTGGAGCTGTGAAAAAGTCAAAGACTTATAAGCTAACGCAATCAAAAGATACGGCCGTTTGTGCCGCATATTCAAGGGGATTCCCTTGAATATGCGGCAATTTCATGATTCTACGTCAACGGGAAGTACCCTATAGGTTTTGATTCCCTTGAGGTTTCAAGGGACACATCACATAAAAAACATGCCCAGTATAAGCTGACACTCATTGAGTATGAGTGTGCATACTTAGTGCGTGTCAGTTTATACTGGACCTCATTTTTTATGTGATGTAACTACAAATTAACAGTTTTCGGATTTTGTCCTTTATTTGTAGGTACTCTGAGACTTTGCTTCTTGCTAAATTTCATGATTCTAAGTCAACGGGAAGTACCCTATAGGTTTTGATTCCCTTGAGATTCCTTTGAATATGCGGCATAAACAGCCGTATCGTTTGATTGCGTTGACATAGATGTTTGATTTTTTTATTGATCCAAGGGATAACAGACCTAAGTATTTGATATGAATTTCAACTAGATACCTTCACGCGTTCCTGAGAAAAAGGGTCTTGACGGACACACAGACAGACAGATAGACAGACAACAAAGTGATCCTATAAGGGTTCGGTTTTTTTTTTCATTTGAGGAACCCTAAAAAACGGTCAAGTGCGAGTCGGACTCGCGCACCGAGTGTTCCGTATTTAAGTCCGTACTTCAAAAATATTCCCAGTAAAAATAAGTTTTATTTACTACGTCTTAAGGTCCCTTTTAGATTACCTAAGTTTTAACAGACATTTGTAAGTAATTTTGATAATATCTCGAAAACTGTTTATTTTCATAACTTCGTTTTACTTTTCCTATAAAATATAGGTACATTTCCATGAGTTTGAATTATTTCAGATTTTTAGGCCTGTAAACTTCAGAGATAACGGGGGAGTAAACGGCGGTCTTAAATAAATCTGAAACTAAAGATTAAAAATTTTAAAAAAGTTTTAAAATGTGCAAAACAAGTCCTTTCATATGATACTTAATTTGCTGTAATCACTTTACTTTCGTTTTTAAACCCCATTTCTAATTACTATAACTTTTTTCATATTTGTAGGGTTCCGTACCTCAAATGAAAAAAACGAAACCCTTATAGGATCATTCTGTTGTCCGTCTGTCTGTCTGTCTGTGTGTCTGTCAAGACCTTTTTTCTCAGGAACGCGTGGAGTTTGTGCGGAACCCTCGGTGCGCGAATCCGACTCGCGCTTGACCGGCTTTTTATTTATAAATAGATGCGGGCACGCACGTTATACAACTGTGCCAAAATTTCATAGTTTCAGTAGTTGCTAAGTAAAGCTGCTGTGACACACAGACAGACAGACACCGAAGTCTCACCATAAGGGTTCCTTTTATACCATTTTGGTACGGAACCCTAAAAATACCACTTAATCGGCTGACTAGGCAAATAAAGGAGTCGACAAACGATGACTCGGACATAAAAAGCCGGGGCAACAAACTGGCGCTGTCTTATTCACACGAGAAAAAACAATCATACCTGTAACAATGCAAGTTCATGTTGTTAACAGCCTTCTAGAAATTAATAGGAAATTAAGAATGGAGGGTGGAAGGTGAATGGTGGGAGAGGAAATATGGACATCCAAACACCTGACCGGACGAGATTTAGGTAAAGCCGTACAGCTTAGAATTTAAATATTAAGCGGAAAATGAACTTAGAAAGACGTCTATAATGTGCGCTCCCTCCCTCCTTTAATTTCTGAATAAGTACTTAAGCTTGAAAAATGCGAATTTTTAACAAAAAAATATAACCGTCTTCAAAAACCCACTTAAATAAAGACCGGCCTCCTAGGAGTCCTAGGAATTGCCAATTTAGTGCCTAATAGGTACATGAAATATATCCAAGCTGGTGTCAAGTAGGTATACACAACACAATAGCAATGACACCATGATTCTTGCCACCGACTTCGATATATTTTATGTACCTATAGGCACTAAAGTGGCAATTCCTAGGACTCCTAGGAGGCCGGTCTTTATTTAACCCTTTTTAGTGGGTTTTTGAAGACGGTTTTATTTTTTTGTTAATTTTTTTTTTCGCTTTTAAGTGATGTTATATTAATGTGATAACATTAAAGTTTACAAATGTCAACTTAATAACTGAAAAAAATATTTCTAAAATATTAGAGGAAATAAAAATAAAAGAGCCGCAGTTCTTTAACCATTAGGATGAGGACTATCGAAAAAAAAAAATACATCTCTTGCAAAAACTTTACTTAGCCAATTAACGGAAGGTCCTTTTGTGTTAGGTATATTAGTTTTCTCGCCAATATTTAATCCCAGACACAGAAGACAGTAGGTAGCCTTACAGGCATTAAGTACAGTTCATTAAATCATTTATATTGGTCACTTCCAAACAACCGTGGCACTTCATATCAATTGACGTATCAGAAACGACTACACAGATGAACAGTCCTCTCATAAGTAATTTTACGCAGGCATGCGATATCATCGTCGGTGACGACGCTGAATTTCACGGTTAAGCCGCCCGCGTAACAGCGAGGATCGTTTGCAACCTGCCGCGCGGTTAGAATTCTACCCATCAGTTAACGAGGCAGATAAATTAATGTAATCTTAGATTTTTACTTGTTTCACACTTTTCAACACAAAAACTATATTCACCACTTCACATTAACACTTTTATCCTTTATTATACGAATATTGAAAACGAAGTACCTAACGACAAAAATCACTATTTTAGAATATTTTTCATAGGAGCAAATAATAATCGTATTTAGTTAACAGTATCGCGAAAAATAACAAAAATGAACTATAAAAAAAAATGAACTGTAAATTTATGCCGCACTTGTCTGTGGTTCAGATGCTGTGTGGTAAATGGTAACCCGTAGCATCATTGCAATTATGCTGTAAGCATTAATCAACCTTCCAGCTGACAGTAAGTAACCTCATCAGTCCTCCAGCTTCGGCACTCGGTATCTAGGCCACCGCATTCAAACTGCTCGGAGTACACTCGACTTGTCACGCGACAATGCACGAGGGTGACATGACCTTGACAACACGAGCACGCTTACTATCCTCACCCGAAACAGCCTAACTTCTTATGAAAACTTAAGTAACTTAGTACGCTTTTGGCTCGGCAAGGTAGATTTTAATGCGGTCTTGTTTTAATGGTGTTATTCGTGTTCTTCGCTCTTCCAAATCAGCTGCAGGCATACCTATCCATTATTTCAAAATAATTTTGTTTCAACAAAACTGACCACGGGAACTACGACATTTTATTTGTCATTCTGTCAAAATTAATTTTCTTCTCAACTCATAGAGCAAAAACGTTTCAACCTCATTAGTATTAATTCGTGTTGTGATCAGAAAGGCGATAATCCTTTGACCCGCACTGACACATGCTGTCGTATCGTAATTACCTAAGAGTTAAAACGACAAGATTCTACAGTGGCCTAGGAATCAAATTGGTTGACTGTACGTTGACGCAACCACCCATCGTCAATTTGACTGTCTGGACCAGCCCTTTAAAATTTAAATCTGCTTGTTTTTACCCTTAGGGTCAGTCACACCGAGACGCAACGCGACGAGACGATGCTTGAAGAGGCCAGTTATTGTTCCAGCGCGGCGTCGCGAGGCGTAGCGCGACATTTTCAGATTTTCTCAGTGAAATGTGTACCTTTTTGTGTAGTAAATAAAGTAATATATTGTAACGCTATATTAAAGAGTACGCGCCTCGTCGCGTCGCGTCTCGGTGAACTGAGCCTTATAAAGCCGCTTTCGGTGGATGAGCAGTAAATAAAACCAACAAAGTGAAAGCAGAATTTTATTGGAGCAAGCTAACATGCAAAGCTGCTAAGGAGTAAAACAGGACGATCAATCAATTCGTACAATAATTTCAATTATTTAGAAAAAAAATAAGTTAATACATCATAAGTTCGTAACTATTAAGTAACAACAACGCTAACATGGTGATTAATTCAATGTATTTTACTAATGGAGTTTGTATGGAAAGACATGAATATGTTAGTGATTAGTAGGTGACGCATGGGTTGGAGAGACACCCCGCCAGGGTGGCGCTTCAAGGTTGATCGTTGAGCAGGGCCTGCAGCCAGGCGTCGGGGTCGGGGATGTCGCCCAGAAGGCCGGCGGCGTCGCAGAACTCGGCGAAGGAGGCGCACGGCAGCAGCTCGTCGGTGAGGGTGGTCACGATACGTTCTGCCGCTTTCGCGTTTGCTTCGTCGTTGTTCCGGATATACTCGGCGAGCTTCACCGACCACTGGTCTATTGTCGTTGCCGTTACGTTCTGGGGAAACAAATGCGGCGTTGAGAATTACACTAATAAAATGAGTGTTGTTACCGGGCCTAAGGCAAAGTTACCGCCAATTAACATTTAAAAGAAAACATAATTCATGATTTGTGTATTCTATATTCTTTAACTGAACTCGTACCTTAAGTTTAAAGTATACCTACTAGTTGAAACTCAGATTTAGCCTTTCCATTATTCATTGAAAGCAAAAATAAATGTTTTGAAAGGTCTCAATGGCAAGAGAAAGCACCGTGTTTGACGGCCAAGGGCGCTAAGGCTTTAGCCGATCTAAACAGTTGCATAACCGAAGACAGTTTTCGAGCCGTGTCAATGCCACGGCGCGGTCGTGAGAGACCACCGCCTGACAGGTGATTCATAAATAATGTTTGAACCCATAATTCATTTCGGAGTGACGGAGGTTACCGAGTGACGGGCTTGATGCACCGCCGTTGGGATTGTGAGCACCATTGGGAAATTGTGTGATATTGTAAGACATGACAATGATTGGGCTTCGCGGGGGGTCTGTGCATGAACCTGCATGCACAGACCCCCGCGAATAAGTTCAAGATCACAGTGTTTCAAATTTAAATCATCACGTTTTTACTAATGACAGTTAATATTTAAAATGAAAAAATGAACATGAAAGTTAAAAAAGTTTTTTGAATAAGTGAAACATATTAGGTAAAAATCACGACAATGGGGTGCCAGACATCCCTGCGTTACAGGTTCCGGTTCCGCATTAAAACAGTTATTATTATTTTCTTAACTTAGGGTACAAAGGGTTCAAAAAGTTAGACCCAATTGATAATAGCAACTTTTTTCAAAGGTATGCTGAAAAAAAATCTGGCTTATATACGTTTCAAAAACCTCCTAATTTTTTTTATTTTTTTTTTGTCGATTCGTTTCTGAGAAGAAAATATTGAATATTATCAGTGTTTAAAAGTCCCGCTCTGGACAAGCGGACGGAATGACGTACTTCCGCAATAAAAACCGATTAACCGCGTTTTAATTTTTTAGTCTAGCACTAGTGTTTTCCGACGTTTGCTGACAGTCATGGCAACGTCAAAACGTCTGACTTGTAATTTTTGTCAGCTGCGATTATTTGTTTGTATCTTGTTAATTGATTTATGCGCTCTCTACGGACTTTTGACGAACATTGCATTCCTGATTGACCTGGCTAACGATTTTGGACCCGACGGACTCTCATTATACGATTGGACTTGGCTGTAATTGGACCTACGGAGTCGAGCAAAAATGGATTGTGATAGACCGGTGCTAACTACAACGAAATACTGCTTTGTGAAGGGTTGTAACAACACCTCGAAAAATAAACCTCATATGAGATTCTTTACTGTGCCGAGTAACAACTTGGCAGAGTGGTGTCATGCGGCTGGCCATAATCAAATACCTAAAATACGTCAAATCATATCGTCACTACTTTAAAAAAATCTCGTATCTGATTTTTTCAATTTTTTCGTTTATTTACGCATTAAACTAATAAAAATACACCTCGTATGATACACAAACTCCAACGTCGATAAATCGTCATAGTAAGTATTCGTTAGTTCAAAAAAATCGTATCTAAACAAATTATCGTCACTACTTTGAAAAAAACTCGTATCTGATTTACTACTTACTTATTTGGTAGGTACTGGTTAAATAATATCTTATTAAGGGCCACACACAGATGGGATGTGACACTGTGCATTCTCATATAGAGAAAAGTAAAAAAAAACAGAGAACTTCATGTGCCTGCCGATTTTGTAAAAGTAATAACAGAGGCATCTTTGACTAAAAAGTACGTGCGTGCGTGCGTGCGTGCGTGCGTGCGTGCGTGCGTGCGTGCGTGCGAGCGTTCGTGCGTGCGTGCGTGCGTGCGTGCGTGTGTGTGTGTGTGTGTGTATTGCTTTGAGAGGGGCATCTCATTCAAGATTGATCAAATTGGTCAACAGGGTGAGGTATAAGGTGTAAGTGTAACGTTTAGTGAGGTGTTAGTGAATGTACTCTTACCGTGCCTACCGATTCTTGTCTGCGGGAAGACAGTAAGAACGCATGAACTCACCTTGAACATGACGGTGTATATCTGGTCCATGATGGCCACGAAGAGCGCGTAGGGCTTGTAGTCGGCCCAGGGCCGCGCCGGCCGGTTCTTGGCGGCGACCGCTCGCACGGCGGGCCCTCCCGGCGCCAGCGCGCGGACGTGCCCGATGATCAGGAGACGCTTCAGCGTGTCGATTTTGTGCGCTTTCCATCTGTATTAAATAAATGTGATTAATTAAACAGAAATGTCAGATCGCATTGTATATTTTATTTACACTCTTCTACTGTGGTCAGTAGCTTGACAAATTAAAAGGCTGATTCCCATTTTCCACCCTGTCCACCCTGTATTACTATGGAAATCTTGGGTGGAAGATGAGAATCATCCTATTGCGAAATTAAAATTGAAATATTTAACTTTGTTATATCTTTCTTCCAATTCATTCTTAAAATAGCAATAAGAAAAATTCAAATGCGATTTAGATATAGTTGGCGAGTTGTAAAATAGGTACTGACTTGACGGTGGGGTAGACGAGTATCATCTGTGTGGCGTAGTAGAGTGGGCCGTCGGCGTCGTGCGCGGAGGTGAGCAGCCGCGCCGGCGCCCAGGCCAGCGAGGTCTCCAGCGCCGCCACCTCGCGCGCCACCAGCCGGCTCCTGCGGGCCGAATATGAGTTCACAGTCGCTGCCGGTAGCAGCTATTTGTATGTCTACACGCCAGGCCCTTAATATTTTAATTCTATCAGTTGTAAAGGATAAGTATCCCTTTTATTATCATTACTAAGTAATAAATGGTGTCTTAACGTGCGCTCAGTGTAGGCGTATGTTTGCAGAAAAGATTGGCTACGCAAGCCACTGGAGGGCACATCAGAGAGCTGCAAAATCTAGTTCTGCGCCTTCTGGGAGTCCGCGAAGCGTCGCTGTTGCCGAAAACGGCATGATGACATCCTCAATGCAATGCAATGTAAATGTGTTTGGGTAATAAATAAACGTAAAAGTGGCGTTGAACACTTTAACCGATCGATGTGAAACTTGGTGCAGATTGAGATAGTTTATAGCCTGAAGATAGGCATAATGTAGTTATTATCCCTGAAAATCGTTACTTACCTATATAATGAATAGCGAAAAACTACTTCTGCTCGGACGGAATTGCGGGCAAAAGCCTGACTCATGTAAATAAAACTTGACCTACAGACATAATTTCTTCAGACCAGTCAACCACGTCCGCCGGAACCATAGGTCAATTAGCGATGTATTAATACTGATTAAGTGATGGTAAAGTGTACTCACGTATTGACGACGTAGAGCGCCATGTGCAGCAGCGCGGGCACCAGCTGCATGTTGGAGAGCGGGCCGCCGCCGCCGGTGTCGTCGTGGAAGGTGCGCCCGCGCGCGAAGCGCCACAGCAGCAGCTTCAGGTCGTGGATGGTGCTCGTGTTGCTGATGTCGCGGTGTCCCGTGCATTCCTGAGTAACAGTTATCGTTATCAAAGTTGTGCCAGCAAAATATCACCACATATCCCGTTCTAGCTGATTAAAGAGCTTGAGCAGAAGACAATAAACTCATTTCATCGAATGTGCCGTTTCACCGAATTTCATTTCATCGAAAGCTAATTTCTGCTGAAACCTTATTGTTTTCAGGTTATCTTACGCATGGGTTACTTAGGTTAGGTTAGGTTAGACCTGTGACCACCAAAAAATTATAACTCCTGTACGTGGAAATGCCTGTCGATGAAATGAAAATTCAGCGATGTAAAACATTCTATGAAATGAGTGTCGGTGATTCAAGTGTAAACCAAACATAGAAACAGTTGAAAGTCGCATTAAACTTATCGACCTGTACTACAGCTATTCATACTAATTAGAAATATCATACAATGTTAGTATTAATAGGTAGAATAACCCCTCAGTGTAAATAGCCCCGCCCGACTTTAGTGAATAATTCAATGACATCGTATTTTGCCAGATGAGTTTGTACTCATCTAGCTTCCTCAGTTTGCTTTAGTGCCCATTAATAAGCTACCTGCGAAAGCAAGACAAATACAATCCTACAAAATATGACGTAGTTTGATTATTCACAACATGTGTAACTTTATAGTGGCGATTTATAACTAATTGAGGTACCTGAAGATAGGTGGTGTGCCTGGCGAGACAGCTCGCGAAGGCAGATTCTGGGACGTGCGGCCCCCAGAGCGGCAGTAGCCCGTTGCACCTCGTCGACGCGTTCTGCAGCGCCGCGCTCTCCCACTCGTCTCTGCTTCGATAACAATTAACATGTAGCAATCGGCCGGAGCACTACGCTCGACCGAGCAAACCATCGGCTCCCGTCTCTTCACTTTCGTAAATCAAGACTATAAGCTTCCTGCAGCCAGGGACTTGTTATTTAAGTCACCAAACCATATAATCAATATCGACGCCAAAAATGCGAAACTTGTTCATAAGAGCGAAGAACATTTTTTTATTTAATTTTAAGCGTTGTGTTACCTAGATTGCAGCAAGTTACAGAACCTTGATACACATATCATATTTAAAGAAGCCATTTCCCGGCTTATTAATAATTTATAAATAAATAGAAAAGCAAGCCTTGAAGGCGATAAATGATAAAAACGAGCGTTCCTGTGGAACACGTTTTCTATTGGATTTAAATTTCTTATGCGTTTCTATTCGTAAATTTATTATACAACGTACTAAAGAAAGTTTAACAACACCATAGAAATTGCATTTTGTGGGCAAATACGTCCCAAACGTCGAATCAAATGAAAAGCATTATCCTGCAAAGATACAAAATCAGAGGGAGCTTCTACGTGTATGCAATATGGACTGTAATGAATTGATTACTTTCCATTGACCTCTTAAATTATACTGACTCGTACACAAATCCATTCCAGCTTTACCTCATTAAGTCTTTTAATATCTTTACTTCTGTCTGGATACAACGTTAAAGGGGGTTCTTAACCATTTCAGATTCGCTAATAGCCGGTTCCAATATTCAATCAATCTCATATCTACAGTTACAAATTATACAGTCAAGCTAGAGGTCCTTAAGAACGAAAATGAAAGAAATATATCATTATTTTTCGAGTCAATTAGGTCTAAGGGTCAGTTCATACCGAGACGCGAGGCGACGCGACGAGGCTCATACTTTTTGAGATAGTATTACCATATACAACGTGTTACAAAAATAACGCAAAACCTCAGACACCCTAATTGATTTTTATTATGGTAAATCGATTTCCGAATTCCTTTAAAAAAAAAAACAATATCTTAGAAGATACGCGTAATTTTTGTTTTGCTAACTATTCTAGAGATTCATAGCTATGGTGTTACGAATGAACGAAGCGAGCGTCTGTCGCGCGTTCGTGGGCGCTAACACAGCGCTACGACAGTGATTAGACACGGCATAATAATAATTATTATTTTTGAAAACTAATACCTACATTAAAAATTAGTAGAACCTATTCTACTGTCGATTCTGAACAAACTGTTTTCCGGTTTTGCGTTATTTTTGTTACACGTTGTATAACTTTATTTAGTACACAAAAAGGTACACATTTCATTGAGAATTCGAAAATGCCCCACGGCGTTGCGCTAAGTCGCGCAGCGCCTCGCGACGCCGCGCTGTGCATCGTGGTACAATAACTGGCCTCTTCAAGCATCGTCGCATCGCGTCGTGTCATGTCGAGTCGTGTCGCGTCGCGTCGCATCTCTGTGTGAATTGACCATTAAGGTAAGTTTACACGCGGAACTTGACACTCGACGCTCAGTATAGACAGTGTCGCGGCGAGTGCATTTGACATAAAAGTAGCTTATTGTTAAGACGCCAGTAACACTATGTAGAGACTACTTACCTTTAGCAAGAGATATATTGATAATTGGAACGTGGCTATTACGACAAGTATCCATTAACTACTGGTGATAGCAGAATCAGTAAATTGACATGCAAAAATAAGTTAACAGTCGTTCTCTTTCTCTCTTCTAGACACCGGTCTACTATAAAAGGCAAAAAAGGAGAGTGGTAACATAGCTCTTTAGTTCTTAGTTATATACCATCATTATCAAATACTGCTTAAAAAAAAGTTCAACACTGATTGATCATGCATGCAGTGCCATCTTGGACATTGAATATATATATTACATGCCCATGCTCGGATGAATGATAGTGATTCTACAGGAAAGCAGGGAACGACTTCAATGAGGAATGATGTTGACAGGGTCGTGTGACTCCATGCCCATGAGTTACGACTGATCAACTGATAAATAATGAATCCTGTTATATGGAATACGGCTTGTATTCAGAAAGGTTAGTCTAAAATTCATTAAAATTTTCAGACTGCTTTGTATTGGCCTTATTTATATGTTTTTTTTTCATCGATGTAAGTGTCCAGCATACAGCAAGTATACATCATGCTGCCTTAATGTTGTGTATGAAGTTTAAATAATGTGTAATTCGGGTGGAATCTTACTGAACAATACATTTTTGTACATCTTTAAGATAGTCGGCAAATCTAGTCACATTTAGTGTCCTTATTAACAGCCGGCTCTCAAGTCTCCGCTTGCTTTTTCGTCTTTCAAATACTTTTTTGAGACCAGACTCTCAACAAGGACCCCGGTCTTAAGCCAGGCGGGAGACTAAACACACGTGATTCGGTATAGAAGGTATATCCAGGTGACATATCGGAATAGATACATACCAGTTGCACCTGTACCGTCAATGTTAGTGGCGACGATTGGAGAGAAATAAAAAATGCATTTTATCAAACAAGAAGTAAGAAAATGGCATGTCAATGAACAATGAAGCATGATGGAGTGAGAGTCAATTGACCGATAAATAGGTAAATGATACAAGGGCAAAACGAAGACTTATTTAAAAAAGATATCAACAATAAGTTGCAACAAACTGTTGCAAGTCGTAAATAACAATTAAATTAATAGTATATCACATTAAACGCACCATTGTACCCTCGTAATCTTCGGTTTATAAAAATACTGCTGCGTTGTACATTATATTGTTGAGATCTTCTAAAGCTAAGCTATGTGTGTGTTCAATACTTCCCACATTTTAGGGTTCCGTACCCGAAGGGTCCAAACGGAGCCCTATTGCTGTCACTCACGTGTCCGTCTGTCCGTCATCTGACACACAGGTTTTACATCCAAACAGTTCGAGCTACAGTCTTCAAATGTTCACAGTATAAGCATCTTGTTGACCCAAAGCCATACAAATTGTTAAAAATATCTTTAAAGGGACTCCCATACAGCTAAAGGGGAGCGCGAAAAAAAAATTATGACCTACCCCATCGAGTGCAGTATCGTTGTTTAGAGCTTGTTGATACTGTATTTTTTGTTTTACAAAATATTGGAAAACAAAGGAACGAGAAGCCACCAGTCAGCTTTTTTTTACAAAATTGTGTTCCGAAGTATTTTTTAACTTCCCATTGACCTACGAACTTGAAATTTGGTGATAATATATTTTTTACTAACAAATACCAATGTATTGATAATTTGCTATGGTACCCTAAATGTGCGAAGTCCGACACGCACTTGGCCGGTTTTTTCTAGTATCGTGATACTAGTAAAAACCAGCCAAGTGCGTGTACTCCGTAAAGGCGTGCCATTACAAAGTAATGAGACTGACACACATGACCTACTGTGGTATTTATAACGTTTTATCCAAGATTCAGGACGTCTATGCCCCATCAAATACTTCCAGATTACGTCAAAGCGTCATTTAAATGAGAAGGACCTATACTATATACTTGGACGAACAAATCTAAAGTTAAAATGGTACTGGTGTAGGTAACTGATTTATAGGAAATAGTAAATAATCATCTAGACAAACTACTTATATCTCAAAATAAGTTTTGTCATCATTTTGTCCTGTCATGAAACGCTCCCAGCAAGAACAACTTAATAATGATTATCTTGAAACTTCTTATCGAACGAGAATGAAATGCCACGGGGATAAAGGTCCGACTTGTATCATCTAACCGTAATTCTGGCAAAGTACGCAGTGGGTGGAGTGTTAACGGGTCACGGGGCTGTTGCCGGCTCGCGCACGCCCCCAGGTGTCACATAGTCACAACACGGGATTGTTGACCCACTAGCTTATTATCCTAACTTGGTTAAGTTACACGAAGCGGTCAAAGTCGGATAAATATTATTCGTATTAAATTAAATTGAGAAATCAAATGCTATTACTGTCCTCTTCCATATGACACATGACGTGATTGACGGGGCGTGTCAATTTAATAGATAAATCTTGGGAATAATTGAATTCAATAAACATTCTTATCTACATTTCAGAGTGACGGTTAATTATGACAATATGAAGATTCCTTTAAATAAGTATATATTATAACCAATTTAATTTTATAACCGTATTTTATCATTTACGATGTTATAACAAAAACTTAACGTAAACGCCAATCCTTTTTGGATACTGTAATTTTTGACTTGTCTAAATTTTTTGCAATAACACCGTCAATGTTTTTATCATTTAATCTACTTAAATAAAAATGAGAAAAGAGACCATACAGATCCCCATGTATCGATTTAGAAATCAAACGGTCGAACAATTAAAAAGTTCAAGATGGCGGCTATTTCTTTTCATTCTGTTAACGGATTCGTTATGGGAAACCACACAGATCCCCTGTTCAATAGTCTGCCTTGTAATTTAGTTTATGGACTGTGAACGCTCCCTTCCGCACTTATTTAAAAACGCAGCCGCAAGAGCGGTGTGTTTTATAGCCGCTACGTGGCGCCAGGAAGTTTTCTGTCATCTCTTCAACACTTGTCCGTGACGGCGGCCGCGGCTTATTTAAATATCAAGAAACTCATATAGTTTATAACAATATTTCATCTATGGTGCTCCGGAGCCCAACCTTCCCTGCAGTAGCGCACAGGTGAGTGTTTCAGTTCATAACTTCTTTGTAAGGCAGATACATACAGTCCACCTATGGGTATTTTATTCCCACAACCTCATATATCGATTTTGAAAGCAATCGGTTGATTAACTAAAAAGTTCAAGATGGCGGCTACTTTTTCTTATTCTGTTAACGGATTCGTTGTCGGAGACCACCTATATCCCCAGATATCGCTTTTGGAAGCAATCGGTTGAATAACTAAAAAGTTCAAGATGGCGACTACTTTTTCTCTCTCTGTTAACGAATTCGTTGACGGCGACCACTCAGATCCCCAGATATCTATTTTGGAAGCAATCGGTCCAATAACTAAAAAATTTAAGACGGCGACTACTTATTCTCAATATGTTAACGAATTCGTTGTCGGAGACCACACAGATCCCCAGACGGGCGTTTTCAAAAAAAAGTGTAAATCGTTAAGGACAAAAATTAAGGAATTTTAACTTTTCCAGTGCGTCACGAAAATTAACGACACTAAATGTATGAAAAACGCCCAGATATCGATTTTCAACTACCTAGCTGAGATACACTTAACAAAAACCTTTTTCCATTTCACATACTGTGATCAAGTTAAGACGATAAGCTAGTGGCTCAACCATCTCGTGTTGCGACTGTACACCAGGCATTTGAACAGTAATTTCAATATTTCAAAAATAAATGATGATCAGGATATTGCGCATCTTCAGTCCAGTGCTAGAAAGGTGGGAACCCTTTAACGAGGAATCTTTAGGTGCACATGGTTACTGGCTTGAACTGGTTTCCTTGTTTATCAGGCGTAACTTCCTTTATCAAATGTTACAATTTTTTAAATTATAAATGTCAAAGTGAATGGCGTGGTATTTGCGTAGTGTACGTGCACGTTACCTGGCTCGCGCTAGCCTCACGGCAGCCATGTGGCACTCCACGTGCACGATGTTGTAGTGCGAGACGGTGGTGTAGCCGAGCGTCTTGCGCGCGCGCACCTCGAACTCCTCCACTGGACACCGCTTCGTGAATGTGTAGATGCCGAGCACCTGACAGAAAGGATGACCTTAATTAACCTGTTAAAAGTGGCCCTGGACACGTTCACGTCATCTCGGTCTTCATTACATATATAGTTTATTTTTTAATGATTAAACGGCAAAGCCAAATTTGTTAATCCAATAGACCGGCTCACTGTTAAGATTACATACATAGCACTATCAGTACAGAGTATACAGAAATGTTATTCTGTTAACGCATCGTCCTTCACATGGACTGAGTGGAAAAAAAACCAGCCAATCTAGGTCGTCCGTCATTTATGCGTAAATGACACTTAACTGCCTGCACTTTAATTTAGTCGCTGGTATCACCGATTAAACCGGCAACTAAATGAAAGTGCGCAGTTGAATGTCATTTACACACCTTGACGGTCGACGTAATTTCGCCGGTTATTCTTCGTCTCAGTAGATGTGAAGGACGAGACGTTAACGGAATCACCCTGCAGTTTCAAGTCAGCTTAACCTGTTGAATGCCAACTATTATTTTGTTTCTAATTATCATAACAGAGACTTCCGGTCCTAGCTGGACATGACCTTTAGCAGACAGTCCAGTTCAGAGACCTTCAGTCGACATGCCCAGAAACGAAAATGATTAAAAAGTGTAGTCTGTATTAAAAAGTCCTTCGTGTTCGGGTAAAGTCATTAAGACTAGGATAAGAGCGTACGGGAGTAAGTGGAAGAGAAATACAAACCCGAAGGTTGTCCTAAGAGTTATTGCACTGTACGAGAGTTTGGCACGAGTAACGAACCTTGGTTGGCTGGTACTTGTAGCCCTCGCGGCAGATGCAGCAGACGGCTCCGGCCTCTTCGGCCAGGTCAGCGACCTGCTGCGTGAGCGAGCACTGCGCCGTCACCTGCCCACGGTCGTTGCTGCGCATGCCCAGCGCACCCAGCTGCCGCTCGCGCACCGCCATCGCCAGCCGCTTCTTCTCCTATTAAAGGAACAAACGATTACAGCGGGTGAACTATTTCAGATTTCATGCTATAATTATTTTAATTCAATTTCGGTTATAAAAAACTCAACCCGGAATATAACAACATCTCAAATTTTAATCGATTTATGTCGGATTTCACCGCTGTCAAAATGTATGAACTAACATCGATTAACACTTAACATCGTATGGTGAAATTGGTACTTAAACCAATAATGCTTGACTAGTTTTTTTAACACAATTATATTAGCTTCACTTGTAACTTACGAATAATGTAATAAAATCTTAGAAGTCGATTTTAACCTACTTCTAGTAGCCAGTTTGACTTGAGAGTGTGCGTACTTATGTTATTCCGGTGACAATACAATATATGTAATATGGTACAGTCGCAACACGGGATTGATAAGCCACTAGCTTATCATCTTAACTTGGTTGTGTTAAGGAGCGTCCTCACTGAGAGCATTCTTACCCGAGCTTTTGTAAACGAGCAATAATTTCAATAATTTGTAAGCTTGGCTCAACGTTCACACCACTCGAATATTCGACGCCAAATGCTCATTACGTGCGAATCCTCTCAGTGGGGACGCTCATTTACACGAATGCCACCGTTATTCGTTATTGAAACGTGACCATAGCGACCATTTTGTGACGACCAAAAAAGACCGAGTTTAGTTTGAACCAATAGTGGCTGTTGTTTATACGCGACCATAGTAACCATCAAATCACTACTAACATATTCCTAGAGCATCAGGATATCTTACATTTCGGATGGCATTTATACAGAGGAAGATGTCCCCAGTGTCAATTTCGTGCACGACAACTGCACCATACACAGGGGCCAAAATAGTTAACTAATGGTTCCGTCAACATCCGGAAATAACGGTCATACTATGGCTCGCTTAATATGCGGACCTTAATCCTATAGATAATCTATGGGGGTTAATGGTTCAAAGGTGGGCAAACCGGAATGAGCGAACAAAAGTGGCCATTGAAAGTCACTGTCAGAAGTATGGGAAGGCATACGAGGAAGTGATATTTGTGCTCGATTGGTCGGGTCCATGTCTTCACGTTTCCAGACCACAAGCATACACCAGTTACTAGCTATTGCTCTATTTTGCATATAAAAAACGAATATATTTCCATAGCAAATTTTTATTCTGGTGTTTATTTTTATTTGGGCCTGTTTCACAATCGACAAGTAAAAATTCATCTGTCAAATAAAGATAGCCCTCTCCATGTCTGTTTTCAAGTGTAAGAAAGCGAAAGGGCCACATTTATTTGACAGATATGCTTTATTTGACGATTATGAAACAGGCGGTTAATGATAAAAACCATAACAGTGTTATTTTATTACACACATGTTGACACGCCTTAGGCAACTCTAAAATGACAGTTTTCTATTGACGTTTACCAAACAAGTGTTTAACGATTCTTCAAGTTTTTGTAATAACACCGTAAATGATAAAATACGGTTTTAAAATGAAATTGGTAATAATGTATATTTATTTAAAGGAATCTTCATATTGCCATAATTAACCGTTACTTTGAAATGTAGATAAAATGTTTATTGAATTCATTTAATTTTATTCCCAAGATTTATCAATCTGGGGGCACGGTAAAGCCCCCGCCAAGTCGAGCAAAAAAGGCACGGCTGTACCATGCTTTTTCCGAAGCCATTCCTGCACCTTGGCCGCGCACTGCGGCTGCGAGCGCAGCGCCTCCAGCAGGTTCTCGGCCAGTGAGCCCACGTGCTCGCCCGACGACACCTGCTCCAGCCGGTGCACTATAGGGATGACTCTTATATAACATGGTATTGGTTGCGAGCTGACCTGTCTAGTGAACTCGCGAGCCTCCTGCACCTTGGCCGCGCACTGCGGCTGCGAGCGCAGCGCCTCCAGCAGGTTCTCGGCCAGTGAGCCCACGTGCTCGCCCGACGACACCTGCTCCAGCCGGTGCACTATAGGAATCACTTTCTCGCACACTAGCATCTGTGGATAAAGATGGTGTTAAATTACAACTGTATTGAAATTGTTTAAAAGGTAAAAATATATTTATTCAGTAAATAGGCCGCACGAGTACTTTTACACGTCAAAATCTACCAGCGCTTCCCAAGAGGAGACCACTGCTGAGAAGAAGCGCCGCAACTCAACAGTTAGTAATTTTTTCAATAAAACTTATAAAAATTACTACTACTACTTACTACTTATTACCTACTTATTCTAGCATTCAATAAAACTGTAAAAATAATATAAAATATCTGCGTAGTTCTTCTTCAGGAAAACATGTGAAAATTATTACGAGAGAAAAAAATACATACCTATCCATTACACATGCATGCATATATATATTATGCACAAGACTCCAGTGATGAACAATAACATTTTTTGATAGAAAACTTGGCAATACCGAAAATTTCATTCTAATTTAAATGTAATCTAATTTTAACGCTAACACTACCAATTTTAACAATAACATATACATCTCGGAAGCTTATATTTATCAGATTGTTCATAACTGGAGCACTGACCCTAATAGGTGCTTTTACCTTGTATATAATCTACACATATTATACGTGTAACCACATAAAAGAGTTTCGATATGTTTTCCTACATAAACCGTGTCCCCTAGACAAGATACAGCGTTTACATGATTTTTTTAAATTACCTACTTAATATAAGGTACGAGTAGTAAGCTATTAGTTATTTTCTAATTTTCTGGTTTAGGCCAAGCATTTTTGTCCGTTAGATAGTCCTCGACCCTATAGACTATAGACATCGACGACATTTTCAAGTAAATTTATGTGCTGGAAGGGGTAACTCTAAAACTACCTCGGGTACTTTACTATAAAAATGAATGCATTGACCTACAAATAATTTATATACTTTACGGACACGAAACGTTGCAATAATATATGGGTTTGTTGCACCTAAGTTTTCGTAAAAAGTTTTATTCACAAAAAATATTAACACAGGAACACGCTGCTACAATCGTTCGGGTACCTCCCGGGCACGGTGTATAAATCAAAAATAAGAAAGGCCCTAATATAGAGCCCTGAGGCACACCCAATTTAACTGCAGCGCCAACAGACTGCGTATTGTTTACAACAACCGTTTGTGTTCATATAGGATTCAAACATAATATATAGTATATGTATATCTAAGTCGACGCGTCTTACCTCCGTAGTATTCTTGGGGCCGTATTAATAAATGAGGGCTATTGCGCATTAGTT
Organism: Tortrix viridana; assembly: GCA_963241965.1. NCBI lineage: Eukaryota > Metazoa > Arthropoda > Insecta > Lepidoptera > Tortricidae > Tortrix > Tortrix viridana. Next base: position 43,087,997 of record OY725171.1, read on the forward strand.
TTTTCACTGGATGGCATTTCTGGGCAGTGGTCTTTTGGACAGTTGATATTAAAGATTATAAAAGTAAGTATGTAAATATTTAAAATATGTATGTATCAAGTAAAAGTACCGTTTGGTCTTCTAGGCATGGATTTTAACGTCAACTGTCAAAAGGTCTCACGTCCCAGAGGCCTCATCTAAAGTCGAAACCATAATTCGAGAGACAACTTTGACAACTCATTCCTCACTTCACGTTAGTAAATTACAAGTGATTTATTGCTGTGAAGGTATCCCTCAGTCTTATCTGTCAAAGTTGTTTCTCGAATTATGGTTTCGACTCTAGTGAAAAACTGATGCGCGATAGCAGTCATTGATATCACCTGCGATGCCCGTCTCAAAAGCACATGTCATAAAAAACTGACGTTTCTAACGCATATTGAGATCATCACCTCACTGAAAATTTGTTTACTAATGCGGCCCTAATATTTTTTGATCATATTTAATTAAAACAATTTGTGATTTTATAGTATTGAGTTCTGTCCAGTAACATGCGAGGAGAGTTCCGCGGAATTAATACAGTTCGGTGTAGTCACCTGAGTAGGCTCGTGATCGGCGGCGAGGCCAGTGAGGAAGCGCAGGATGTACCGCAGCGCAGGTCGGCTTATGAACTCCTTCAGCTCGTCCGAGTCGTTGCACACCAGCGTCGGCTTCACGCACGGCGCATTTTTCTACACATCAACAAACAACAAATAATCGGCGAACGTCCTATAGCACAGGCTTCTCATGATGGGAACGACAAAGCAATAACATTAATATGATTAGCCCACACACAAAGTACCATAAATCTATCTTATTATTTACTTACTAAAATAAAAATATTGACCATTATCCGTACCCGCTACATAGTTCAAATATCGTTTTAACGAAAAAGTTTCAGTTTATTAAAATGACAATGATCCATATTTATAAGACTACACTCACCACAATGTACTCTAACGCGTCCCGGACTACTCCGAGCGATATAAGGTAGTCTTTGAGCGTCCCTCCTATGGAGTTCCTCTCGATATTGGCACAGAGGACGCAAAACAGCTCCATGCGGAACTCCTCCTCGGTGAACTGCTCTGTGTCGAGTTTGTCGAACACCAGCACGGGCTTAAAGTGGTCGACCAACATCGCCATCTTGAGATCGTTGCCGTAGACTAGGGCGGCGAGGACTCTGGTCAAGTGGCCGAGCGCTACAGAGTTGCTGCGGATTCCTGTGCGATAAACGCCATTCAAAATAAAGACAAATATTACGAAATAATATTAATAAATATGACGTTATTTGGTTATATAATGTAGGTACCTGGATTGTCTGTGCAGTTAAGGAGAGCCTGGACGTATTCTGGTCCTCCGAACGTGAGCGAGAACTGCAAGAATGACTCCAGACTCTCGCTCGCGGCCACCGACAGAATGCGCTCCATGATCTGCAACGAATATGCAACTGTCACATAATCAATGCCCTTGTAATATTTGTGCATAAATTAGGACACAAGGCGTCGCATTATGTCAGAAGAATTTGCGGGAAGTATGGTTAAATAATATTATTTACAGCACCGGCCAAAAATATATCGCCTTTGTGTTTTTTTTTTGTGTGAACGTATTTATAGTAATCAATGTAGGTTCTTTTGTACAATACATATACAGGGTGGGCCCTGTAACTGGAGCAAATACATGAAATGGAGATTCCATAGAGTATCCCCAGTTATTACCAAGTGGTCCTAATGTTTCAAAGTCCTTAAGGTCGGAGATATAGTAATTTAGAGTTAAGATTCATAATCAATGGATTTTCACATTGCGGTATTGTCGCTTAGCGGTCGTAAAATGTCTTGGTACCGGGCATTCTGACAGTATCTAACTATTTTCAAAATGATAACTGACAAAAGTAGTCCTTATTCTTACGCGTTTAGAACTACTGCATGTGAATAAGGAGACTTGAGACTTCACGAACCTCTCCGATAAGATACGACACACGGCGAGCGTACTATGACGTCGATATGACACTTGACTGACTGACTTAGCCAGGTTTTAGCCGTGTAATGCAAATCGGGTTTAGTCGGTTATACTCGAATATCCAGACAAGGAAAGTCACACAGAAGAACAAAATTACATGCAATAATGCGGCAAAATTGCAAAACTCCAAAGTGGCTCATCAATTAAATTCCGTGACAGTACCAAGTGTCTACGTCACATTTGCAAACAAAAGTAGTCCTTATACTTACGCGTTTAGAACTACTGCATGTAATACGCAAGAGACGTAATATTATTATGGTTTGTTGACGATTTATCGTCTTTTTCTTGAACTATGGCATTCATTTTTAAAATACCTACTAATATTTTGTAATTATTGTCACAAACCTCCATAAACCACGCAAGTTCGATAACATTATTTAAAACTTTATGGTAAATTGACAATGTCAAATTAGCACATCAAAAATTATCAACAATCCAAAATAGCAAGAAATTACGATGCTCGCGAATTATGCGACATGATTTTACTTTATGGTGAAACCAGAGGGAATGCACACCGAGCTCAGTGTGTACCGCGAACGATACCCTGAGCGAAGGCATCCAGCCAATAGCCGTGTTATTTACCAATGCAGTGCAACGCGTACGGGACAACGAGCCTGTGACCGGGGCGGTGCAGCCTGCACATGGTCCGGGTGCAGCATTTAATATGAGATTGGCGTTAGAACAGAGGATACTCCATCATTTTCGGCAACGACCTACGACCAGCACCAGAAAATCAGGTCTTGTTTTTGGGGTTAATCACCGAATAGTAAATAAACAAGATAACAGTATTTTTTTTCTTTCATTATCAAGTGGGTGTAAATACTTCGATTGAACCATGGCAGTGGAAATGCTACAAATGCAATATCGTAGTAGGTTCAATTTGCTATTGAAATAAATTATAAATGTCAACGAAGTGTTCCGACTGCGGCGTAGATGTCAAATATTTGCTATATGTTATACATTGCTGGTGCGATTAATTTTGTTAGAAAACAAATGTTTTTTTTTATTATGATTTTAATTGATTAAAATCATTTCGACACGATTACTGAAAGCCTAAAATGCTTATGTTTTAATTTTTTGCTCCAGTTACAGGGCCCACACTGTATTACTCGTTGCTTTGTCAAAAATATAATTAATAGTTCAATGAAATAATGTGGATAATAACGGTAGACTCATCATATTACTTAAAACGATCACATCACTATAAAGTGAAATTGACTTTAGGTACCCATCAAAAATGAAAGAAGTAATAATTGAACATAATATACTACTCTGTCAAGAAAGTACCGGGAAAAGATCAATAATACACAAACTGTTTGTTAATCATCCAAATTTATTTTATCACCTTCAAAGTATGCTCCTTCAGAAACGATACACTTACGCCAACGAATAATCCAATCATCAAAACATTTTTTAAACGCTGTTTCCGGAATTGAATTCAGTTCTCGGCGCGAATTCTCCTTTATGTCTTCTACCGATTGAAAACGGGTGCCACGAAGTGGTAATTTGAGTTTAGGAAAAAGAAAGAAGTCGGCAGGAGCCATATCTGGTGAATATGGTGGTTGCTCGATGGTATTTGTTGAGTGTTTGGTCAAAAATTCTTTCACAATGATGGCCTTGTGCGAAGGCGCATTATCGTGGTGCAAAATCCAAGAATTTTCATTCCACAAATCTGGCCTTTTTCGTCGAATTTGCTCTCTTAAATGCCGCATAACGCTCAAATAATATTCTTTATTTACCGTTTGACCTTCCGGCAAGAATTCCGAGTGCACAACACCGCGATAGTCAAAGAAAACAGTCAACATGACTTTGACTTTTGATCGACTTTGGCGTGGTTTCTTCGGTTTCGGTTCAGTTGGAAGGCGCCACTCCGAAGCTTGTTGACTAGTTTGCATGTCAAACTCGTAAACCCACGTCTCGTCACCAGTAACAATGCGTTTCATGAATGTTGGGTCGGAATTGACTCGTTCTAGCATGTCCTCAGCGACTCTCATGCGATTGAGTTTTTGGAGAAAATTCAGGTCTTTTGGGACTAGCCGAGCGGTAACATGTTTCATACCCAAATGATTAGTTAAAATAGTACGGATCGACTCGTGAGATACAGAAAGTTCGGCGGCTATCTCTCTCAAAGTTGAATGAGGATTTTCAGTCACTATTTCCTTCACTTTTGCGATGTTAACTTCAGTTGCAGACGTTGATGGCCTACCAGAGCGAGGCAAATCTTCCATCACATCTCGACCGCTTTTGAACGCTTTGTACCACTCATAAACACGTGTTTTTGATAAAGTCGAATCACCGTAAGCCTTCTGTAACATTTTCAGTGACTCCGAACACGAAATTCCATTGGCGATGCAAAATTTAAGACAAACTCTTTGTTCAATGTTTTTGTCCATTATGAAATTCGCAATACACACTAGATATGATATAACTAAAAACAGCACTGTATTTAATATAAATAACAGATGCAACTCAAACTCCGCGCCAAAATAGAAAACAGTTGTGCCAATCTAACAACAACAAAAAAAAACAAAAATTTGAATTTGGAACCATAAACAAATCATCCATTCCCGATACTTTGTTGACTGAAGGTACATTTATACTAATAACATTAATACTTTGTAGCAAAGCCTTTTGCTTTGATCGCTGCTGTACAGCGAGTACAGCGTCTAGGCATAGACTCCACAAGAGCGTCAATAGTTGATGGAGGAATTCTATGCCATTCTTCCTGTAGTTGAGAGAACTTTTGATTGGCATTAGTGACTCTTTTACCTTTTAACTGTCTCTCCAGTTCTTCCCATAACGGTTCTATTATGTGTAAGTCAGGGGAATGACTTGTCCAGTCCATTCGAGCCATGCGTCGCCGTTCGAACCATTCTGATGATGTTTTGGATCGTTATCCTGCTGAAACACGAATCCGCGGCCCAGAAATCGTCGTGCAAATGGAAAAATTACGTTGTCAAGAATGTCTTTGTATACATTCTGGTCCATGATGCCTTCAATTCCATGAAGTGGACCCATATTGCTGAAAAAGCACCCCACACCATGACAGAACCACGTTCCACTTCGAATCCACGTCTAATCCACTTTATACCATCACTACCAAACATCATAAATTTGCTTTCATCGCTCCAGAGTACATCAGACCACTGTCGCTATGTTCAGTGCTCGCGGGCTTTACATCAAGCTACTCGAATCTTTCGATTCTTAACAGCTATTAATGGTTTCCTTACAGGGCGTCGTCCGTGTAATCCGGCGTCCTGCAAATGACGTCGGACAGTCCGTACAGATGGATTAGACTGTCCTGGGGTCGATTTGAGAATATCTGGCGCCGTTTACCGAGGATTCGCACGAGAGACGCGCAAAATATTACAGTCGACTCCAGATGTAGTGCATTGGGGTTTGCCGCGTATTTTATCACCAGTTGGACTTCTTTGAGACTTTAAACGCTTAAGTAACTTGGTTACCGCTGATCTGTAAACACCAAACTGCTGCGAAAGCTCTTTATGGGTACGTCCCTGCTGTAATATTGTACCTCCGATACTTGGTTCCGTGTTCCTTTTCTTTTGATTTGTAGCTTATTTTCATCTTTTTACGTATGTCCTGATCATCTTGCGGGCGCGATCTTCAGCCGCCGCGCATGATTTTTCTTATTAACGGTTATTTAGATTCAGCTCGTAGTCAATTTATTCCTAAAATTGGGTCTTTACATTAAACCGTTTGGTAAATATAACATACTAAATAAAACCGACCGACTTCGGGAGCTTCTATTTCTCTTAAGAAATAAAATTGCGCGATGAAGCAGGCTTCTAGATTACTTACGTACTTTTTCCTCTTGGATTCTTGTTATTATAATATTATTTCCTCGTTTACGTCTGATATTTTGCACTTTTTGTTTATTTTCATACATTTGACAATATTGTTATTTTCGTTGTCAAGACAGCGGGCAGAGACAATATATTAGTTTTCATGCTGTACCATGGAGTAAATATTATTGTTTTGCTATAGAAATGCTACCTGGCATCTGTAATTTTGTAATTTTATGAATTTAGAATTAGTAATTAAAAAAAGCTAGATCACCAGGGTATATAAACGCTGGCTCTGACTAGAGCGATCAGTTCTCTTCGGTTCCTGAAAAGGAAGTTTGAAATCGGCCTTGTGCGGGGCCAAGTAAGGCCCCGCACCCTAAGAAGCCCTACGTTAAGAAGTCTCTACGTCCTGCTCTTCGAAAAAGTATCACTACGCTCCGTACCTACTCCTAGTCATTCTACGTGTACTCGCACTTCGGTTGGCATCTCTGGAAGACTCCACTCCTGCCTACTCCTGTGCCTGAGCTCCAAGTCGCGGGCTCCTATCTTCGTGCTGCTTCATTGGTGTTCATCCTGGGCACCCCTACGGACACTCGCCCACCTACGTGACAGAACTTTATCCTACCTACCTACTCCCTTCTCCTTCTTACTTCCGTCTAATCTTTTACCCTGGTGATTTCTCGTGTTAGGTTATTTTAGTTAATATTCTACCGGTAATTCTGTGAAACATAGTCATACATACTAAGTGTTAAATAAATTTCCTTTTCCTATTATTTTGCTTACTTTCTTTTTCTCTAAAGTTTTCTTCAACGTCTGTTACCTGATCTTCTGAGCCTTCGGAAGATCACGTAACACGACACTGCTTGTAGCCGGCAATGATAGCCTTCTGTTGACTGGCGTCGAAGTTCTTCGAACCACGAGTCTTCGGCATCCTGAGCTTGTTACACACCTTAGTATTTTTCAGTTAGTTCAGTGATAATTTCACATTTACTAACGAGTATAGGAATACTGACATGTATTGTTTTTGAAGAAAAACAAAAAAGTATGTGATAACCGTTCTATGTGATCAGGTTTTCTTATCGCTCGTCCAAGGAGCCTAGATACTACTTACTACATGATGTAAAAAAAGTTTGGCCATAAAAACACAAAGGTGATACATTTTTGGCCGGTACTGTATATTATTTAAATGATACTATAAAACGTGAAATTATATCATACAAACCAGTCTTCTTTAAATTTAATAAACGCAAAGTAATCAAAGCGCCTCCAGTTCAACACCGAACAACTAAAAGCACAAGAATAAGAAATAATGGCACCTCTAATAGCTGATAGACGAGATGCGCGCGCGGCATGTCCTTCTCTTCGTCGGCGGCGAGCTGCAGCGCATGGAGCAGCACGGGCAGCGCGCGCGTATTGGCGCGCGTGAGCACGCGCACGCAGCGCCGCACGCGCGCGCACAGCCCCAGCAGCCGCAGCAGCGTCGAGCACAGCGAGCGTGCCGCGCCCACGCGCTGGATGGCGGCTAACCGTTGTAGCATCACTTCTAGACCACCTGATAAATACAATATAATTAACAGCACCTTCTTATTTAAAAGCAAGTCTTTATCAGTCTAGTATTAATTATGTAATCCTCCACTTTCGTTTACCTCCTTTTAAGGGCAGGGCTTTGTCGTTTGCGACATGCCAGCAACTGGCCGTTCTATTTCACTCATCAGTACCGAACAAAAAAAATGTAAATGCCGATGCAACTTTTTAGTGTTTCTACACGATGAAAACCATGATGGAACGCATGGCATTTCATGATTATGGCGTCATCCACACGGTGGCTGTGTTTTTAGTCGTATTGCCGAGCTGATGTTTCTTGGGTTGATCGCAGTCCACATAGCTATACTTGAGACTAAACTGATCTTTGCTACTTTCTTTAAATGTGTCTTATTAACAAAAAGAAAAGACTGAAACGCCCAAAGAAAGGTAGGATCTACATAGCTATCTGGTGATGGACGATCATGTGGATGAAAGTTATTTTACAAGAACGCTACGCTGAACTACACGCTCAGTCGGTATTTTTCTTAAAGGTGTCTCATACTTTCACTGTTTTATCATTTAAACTCCGCTACGCTTTAACTTAGGACGGGATATAAGGTTGTTAGAAGACATATCAGCGGCGCTTACCGCAGTCGGCGAGCACGTTGGCCATGCGGTAGACCTGCTCGTCGTCGACGGCCTCGGCGTTGGTCTGCGACAGCGTCTCCACGAACTCCTCCGTGGCGTCCCCCAGCAAGCCGCGCATTCTATACACGACGCGCATCGCGTCCACGCCCTCGCCCGACGTCGACCATACCTGGACCACAGATTAAATAACAGTTACTACGTAACATATATTTCTCTTCTATTCAAAACGACAAAGTAGCATTCAGATATGATTTGAATAATACATAAATGCGTTTATTATTTTATCAGTATTAACATATGATTTAAAAAAATGGCTATGGCTAAAATGAATAAATAATTGTATGTTAAAGTTTAATAGTTTAAGAAAAAAGAAATATTTCACGAATTCGAATATAATTTTTTTCCTGCGAAACCACTGGGAATTTTACAACAAATCTTAGCAAAATTGCACTATTAGTTGTAAGTAACTATAGAAAAAACCGCAGCTTCTGTGAGCTCTGTGATGTGAAGACTTCTGAAAAATAATTATAGAGGTTATTAAAAGGTAAGTCGTCCTAAGATCGTCTTTTAAGTCCTGACCTTCTTGTAGACCTCCTTGACGGGCAGGTCAAGCGACATGATCTTGTTGCAGACGAGCAGTTCCATCCCGTTGTCGTCCTCGAGCAGCGCGACCAGCTCGCAGTCGGTGCAGATTTTGTTCTTCACGTCGCGCATCAGAGGGCCCATGCCGGGCTCCAGACAGGAGTAAGGGTTGCCTAACATCCGGCCCTGTTGGAAATATTACAAGTTATTGGAATAAATTCTTAAGTGCAAATTATACTGCTTTTGAGTACTTAGAATGGCTCAATTTTTCTATCTAGTTTGTGAAAATTAATAAAAAATACATGACTGCTAAAACCATAACCCTTTCTTTTGGCTTTGCCGTAATCGGATAAAAAAGGCGCAAGAAGTCGAGGGGCGTAAACCAACCCGCCATAAAATACAAATTACAATGAAAATTGTATGAAATCAAAATTTGAATACGGCATCACATGGTATGCAAGGTTAACAAGGATAACCTCACCTGCAAGAAGTCCTCCTGTTGCGGATCTTTTTCAAGGGTGAGGAAGAACTCTCCGACGTCGTTTTCCTCCGGGTAGATAATGGAGCAAAGTCGCTCAAATATAAAGACGGGCGTGCGGTAATCGTGCAGCGGATACTTCTGCACCGTTTCTATGCATACCGCCATGAACTCCGCCGTTTCCGTCTCAGTGCCTGAATAAACCACACCTCTCTTTTAAACATATTTTCAACAACAGTAGGCGGGTTGAATCATGGTTCGAAATAGGAGATATCATTGAGACTCACATTTGGCTGTAAAATCAGCATTCTTAAGCCACAAGATAGGTGCCTACCTAGCAACGTAAGAATTACTTGGAAGTAGACTCCGAATTCAGACTTGCGCGAGTAAGACTTAAGGCCTGTTTCACTATCATCTATCCACAAGTAAATTTATCTGCAAGTTAAAGTTAGCCCTCTCCTTGTCTATTTTAAGTGTAAGAAAAGAAAACTGCAAAATTTATCTGTCGGATATTCTTTACTTGACGATTTTAAAACAGGCGGTTAGTGTAATGAAAGTGTGTAAATAAAACCAAACAATATTTGATGAAAATAGTAACAGAGAGTCAGATGAATACAGAACAATAGCTCTTAAAACAACGTTCGGATTTGTAATTCTCTTTCACTCGCTCTCATACGCTCTTATGCTTAGTAGTCTTACCGACTTTGCCCGAACACGAAAGACTTTTTAGAGTTATTGCACTGCAGAGGAAATTAAGATTGAATGCCCAGTGCGTCACCTGTGGTCATCTCCTCGAGCAGCTCGAGCAGCTTCTCCTGCGTGTCGTCGGTGAGGCGCGTGCGCTGCACGACGAGACGGCGCAGCGAGAGGTACCCGCCGAGCACGGCACCGACCAGCCGCCCCTTGTACGTGCGCCGCGCGCCGCTCTCCTCCAGGAACATCGCCAGGAGCTCCGTCAGGCGTTTCAGGGCGTAGCCTGATCAAAGACGAAAGGTCAGACGTGCTAGGATGATTTTGGCAGACTAATCACTAGTCAAACTTATTAATATGGAATAACCTTTCTGTCTAAACACTACACAAAAACCAACAATTAAAGCTAACTAGTTTGAATAGAATAGTTAGAAAAAAAGTTTATTCAACCGTCACATCAACATAGTACAAAGTAACACAAACATCATAAAACTAATTCTTATCATCTTATTGTTCTTAGTTTGATAGAAGTATTGCCGAATACGTAAGAAATTTAATAGTGAAGAAGAAATCGCCAGGGATAGTGCAACATTGCGTAACTACCCAATCAAGTAAATGTATTTTTTGGACCTGAATGAGTTTACTAGTTACAGTGCAGTGCAATACTTAGCATTATAACCGACGAAATGTCGATGTTTTAGAATCGAATCGATCTGCATGGTTAAATACTATCTTATACTATAGGACCAAAAACTTTTTTAAAGATTGATACTAACAGCACTACCGATACTGTAGAAAACTTTGTGCATATTAAACTGATTCGCCTAAATAAAAGTTATATTATAGCTCGACGTGGGGATCATGATGTCTAGTGGGCTAGTGGCAAGTAAGTACCTTGCGCGAGATCAGATGTGAGGGTGGTCTCCTCAAGCCGGTGCAGCTGCTCGATCTCCTTGGTCATCAGGTCTGCAATCTGCTGCAGTACTCCGCGAAGCGCGAGGAACTGCTTCCACGGCGCTTCCGACGCTAGACCTAAAGACACCGAAATCTTGGTTGATTGGGTCTTCTACACAACAAGCGAAAATATTTAAAATGTTTACCATTGATTTATCTACACTAATATTATAAAGAGGAAAGATTTGTATTTTTGTATGTTTGTAACGAATAAACTCAAAAACTACTGGACCGATTTCAAAAATTATTTCACCAACATTTAGAATGGATTTTCAGGGTGGACATAGGCTATATTTTAAATAATAAATCGAGTGTTACATCAGACTTAAACTTACTTTGGTAGAGCTGTAAAAATTGCTCGCTCGCTTCGCCTGCCTTACCGACCTCAGGCAAGAAGTTGGTAAGCAAAATAAGTACCTGAGGAAAACAAATCTTAAATTAAACGTCATACTTGTTTCAACATCAAAACTGCAAATAAGTCACTTGTCAAAGTAAATTTACTTGTTGATTACTACAGCATCAAAAAAAAATTGGAGCGATTCCTTCCCAAAATGATGGCAATGGGAAGAAAAATATACCATAGATTACTTCTATGCATCAATGAGTCTTGGTTTGCAAGACCCTATTAAAGTAACCATCATACAAACGCTACAGGCCACTTAGAATATGCATCTATTATTACTAGATAAGATACATCTTTGAACATAGTGGTCCCAGAAAATCTGCATATAGTCGATGCCAAACAGTTGGTGGCTGTGGCCACACTGATAACTTGGATTTATCTGGATTTCTATGATTTTGTAAAAAAATAATGCAGTTTTTCATTATATTTTCGCTATTTTCATCCATACCTGACCACCAAAAATATGATCTCGATATCCTTTTCATTCGAGTTATCCCTAAGTGACTAGCATGTAGTTCCGACAAAACATCATGCCATATTTTCTTAGGTATAACTACCCTGTAACCCCATAGTACGCATTGTTTCTCTTATTTTTTTCTCTCTTATTACAGATATCTTATTTTTTCTTTTGAAATATGATTCATACTCTTTGTCAAATTAATTTTTAGTGGAAAGCCATATCTACTATATCTAACAATATCACACTAAGTTTTATCTTTTTGCGTTTCCTTTTGTATTTTTTGCCAATTTAATAAATTTAATTTTGATTTATTTAAATAATTGACAGTAATAATTGGACGTAGTTACGCGAAAAGGAACCAATCCACGATGCAAATTTATTCAAATTTAAATTCTATTTCTGTCAATATAATGCCAAAATCTACAAGTGTGAAATGGATCGATTGGATCCTTTTTGCGTAACTACGTCCAATTTCAAAATCCTTTTCAATCATTTCAGATTTTTATTTGTGTTTTGTACCTATACCCGCGATAAAAGTCTGCTGGATTTATTATTTGACTTTGTGTTGAATCTATTAGTCAAAACCTCCCAAGAATATTTCCCAATATTGTAACCGTCTAGCTGCCATTTTTATTATATCCAGAATTATGACCAAATTTTTTTGATAAGGCCTCATAATCAGTTGCAAAATAAACTTTCGCCCATTACAAACTCATAAAACTTACTTACAGTACGACACACTTGACAAGGCGCGTCGTGAATGATCGTTTGCGCAGACACGAACAGACAACCGATGATGTCTGAGAGCATTATTTCAACTTACAATCAGATTTGTATCTAATAGTTGTAAGATGCAAATTACACTGCAGCTGTTTTCCGCCTCACTCACGCGAGGCACGGCTCTTCCTTAGTTACACTGCAGGCCTTTGTTGGCGGTACACAAATTCTTTATATAATGAAATATTTACTCCTAATCTTGAATTCAGATTTTTATTGGTATCAAAAGAAACTTCTATTCGCACAATTGATACCGTACCTACATTTAGTAAGTGATTTCGTATCACGGAAAAGTTACTGTGGGCCATGTTCTTACGTTCTTGCGCATTAAACTTAGGTACCTTGCTTATTATTAATAACAACTTAACGCACGCGTGTTTCCTATTAGGCGTAATGACTCTGCATTATATGTGAATAACGTAACAACGCGTTGTAGAACAGGTTAGATTTAGTAAAAAGGGATTCGCTGCCTTTTTCGCCATTATGTGTAATGTTTGTTTATCTGCAATAATGGCCGACAAACAAGACAGCAACACCCAAACAATGGCCGCGTCGAAGGCAGTGTTGCCAGGTACAATTTGAAAAAGTCAGGAGATGTGAAGCCGAATAAAGGAGATGTGAAGCCGAGAAAAGGAGATGTGAAGCCGAGAAAAGGAGATAATTATTATTAGTTTTCAACGAATTCTAATTTATTTTGAAAACTTTGATATGCAGTAATTTTGTTTGCAAAGGAAATAACAGGTTATCATATTGTTCACAACAAATGTTTATATCCAGTGAAAATACCTATTATATAACAATTAATAATAGGTATATAATAATAATTTTATATTATATTAAGTTATTATATTACATAATAATATTTCAGTGCCAAGAACCCATCTGGCGAGTTCTCTACAATGTTGTTGAGGTGCCGGTGGACTCCCCTAGCGAATCTTAAGTAGTACTTTGTCTTTAAGGCTGGCATGCAGCGATTGTCTTGGTTTTTGGCCTGGCAATGAAAGTGTTAAGAAGCCGACTCCATATTTGCTTAACTTTTTCCGGGATTTTACACCTTGTAATTGTAATTTTTCAGTTAGTAATTGTACTTACATCATCACCTGTGTCAACTTCAAATTCCAATTCCTTACCATTCACTATAATTTTCAACGTAAAATAAAATATGTCGAGAATTTCAGTGTCTAGTGACATGTTTTTTTTTTATTCATTTACCTCATTCTCTCATCAGTTTCCAACAGATTTACATATTCACTTTAAATTCTTTTTACCACGCTGCTTATAACCTTTGGTATCACACTCACTGCAAAACTTGTCCCGGAGTGAGCGATGTACTTTAACGTGTCCATTCTTTTCACAGCAAAAATAATAATAATATGTTTCGTTTATTATCTGGCACTGGATTGTGACGATAACCACTATGTTTGTTTCTAGTGAAGTTTCTTCCTTGTAATTTAAACATCTATTTTTGTTCTTATTCTTTTTCCTGGCCGAATGCTAACTTATAATATGGTGTGTTCGCTGTATTCCCAATAGTAGTTAAGCTTTCTAATGATTTATCAGCTGCCTTCAATAACTCAAATTTCCTATATCACAATAAGTACTATTTAACAATCATTCTTTTATTCTAAGCTCTAAGCTTCTAAGCAGTCTAAGCTTTTAAATTTGCAATTTTTTGTAAATTTTTAAGTTCAATTATATACTGTTTTGTAGTTTGATTAGGTTTTTGACACCTTTTGCGAAATTATGCTTGATGTAAAGCGTAGTTTTGAATTAGGTGGTAGAATTTCTTCAATTTGTCACTAATAGTTTCGTATTTTTCATCTACCGGTGATTCTGGTGTACACAATGTAGTTAATAGTTCCTAAACCTTAGTAACGGTACTTGTTTGGTTCCTGGCATATTGTTAAGCAGCGGCGGCACAAACCACTCAAACTGCTGTACATACGAGTATGCATTCCAGTTTTCACCAGTAAATATTTCCAATGTCACTAATAAGACGCCATGTTGGGCTAAAATTTAGTTATATTTATATTATGGTTTCTTCTTGAATCTATGTTTTCTTTCCCTGTTTGATTAGATCCTCTATTAAATCCATTTAATCTTTGATGCCGCCACCATTCATGTGTTTCAATTTGAGGTTACTTCGTTGCTAAGTTGATGCATTGATGAAATACCAGAATATATCTGTCGTCCACTTTTAGACACTTTTATTGGTTCGTTTCACCAATTAGATGGCTATTTATAATAAATGAAAATAAGCTTTATGTTTTAGTATTTTTATCAAAAAGTACACAGATAAGATACCAAACAATATATGCCTTAGCTATCTATAATACATCTACGGTGAGCTAGTGCTGCCCCCTGTAATAACTTAATCCTAACTCTAACAAGTATAGCATTTACACTGCTAGCCTTGGCATCTAAGAGAATGTTTAACTCACGGCTTTGCTCCGCTCGTAGGAGTCGCAGAGAGACTTGACCATTTGGCAAGCGGTGTCGCGCGCGATGCGTGAGCTCGGCTCGAACATGACCGGCCGCAACCAGCCGCCGTCTTCTAGCGCCAACGGACGCATGCCGTGGGAGAGCAGCATCTGCACATACATGAAAATGTTCACAAATACTAATATTGAATTACTGTGCAGAATGCTGTCTAAAACAGAGTCAAGGGGTTGTAGACAAGTTCCGGTAGAAGGCATAATTGTAAAAAATCAATAATCTAATTATACACATTTTTCTACAAAAACGGGTAGTTAAGGATTTCTAGTTAATATAACAGATTTTACATGTGTCTCAACAAAATAATATAAATTACTCTCAGTTGAAGTTGTCGAACCGTATTATCGTCATCGGCAAGCATTTTATTTAACGATTTGTTTACGGTCAATTGTTAAAATAATTGTGTATGCAAGTGGTTATCTTTTACAATGAAGATTCAAGAGGGTATGTAGTGTATTTTTAAACCAGATGAATATGATTTCTATGCCTTATTTTAAAATAGTAAGTCCCCTACGCATCACGTCCAAATGAGCAATGAAAATATTGACTCATAAGATATATCAAAGTTTTTACATAGTTTAGTTGTCCCTCGTTGCCCGCGACAATTTATGTCATTTTATAGCTAAAGATTTAATTTAAATTATTCAAGTACTAAATTTACCCAAGAGTACCAAGGGATTTTTTGGTAGCTGTTTTACGTCGTCGTAGTGTTATAGCAAACTAGAGCTTCAAATCAAATACATTATGTTTTGTTTATTTGTTTTAGGCCAAGAAATTCATTGTTTATTCTTGTCGCGAATGTTCGCGATATGAATGAAAGATGTTTGTAAGTGAACACCTTAGTCCTTTAATATTTTAAATGAAATAATTATGACTGGCAACTCTGAGAGGATTCCCTCTCATGTTATATAGTTCTTGGCGTGTAGACCAGGTTAGGAAGAAATGGACGATGGGAGGTGTGTTCAAGCAGAGAGGATAGATAAAATTGCTAACGGCTCCTGTAAGGAGCAGGAGAATACTTTGTGTGGCAAGTACTACAATGATTGGCGAGTGATATCAATTAAGTATCTAGTTCTATAAACATCTGTAAGATTGCAAATCCATGATGGGACGAGACACAGAGTCATTTGTCTGTAGTTATGTGAATTTGGACTACAGTGCGCTGATTACGGGCGCACTGTAGAGATCGCTGCCTGGTGCAGGATCATGATTGTGTCTCTTGGATTGGCGAGTGGTGAACGGTCAGGGGGAGGCTTATGGTGGACCGTCCCGGGCTGTGTGCCCATTTTTAGGCTCGTGAGAGCATAGCACTTAGGGAGGATGAATGTCAGAGACACTGCATTCCCTCCGTCAATAGCAATATAACTGTGACGTCTGTTTCTTGAACTATCACTGGCTATAAATAATGATAAGACTTTGTCGTAACGAATATGATTATTACATGAACCTAGGCTAAATAATATGTTAGGTTCACGACAATTCTCACGAATGTTTATTTTTAAACTATGGAATAATGCTGCAAAGAATATGAATGCTGAAAAATGCCGATAAGACTTCCAGCAACTGGCTAAATAATTCTTAGATAATGAACGGATCAATTTGCGAAATTTAGAAAAATATGTGCCTATTTATTTAAAAAAATAAACCAGTACTTTAAAAAGGCATCTCTAAGCAAAAGTGTATTCATAAATGGGCATTCCGACTGGCTTAATGTACGAGAAGATGTCGTGTTACCAAAAGGTCAAGAACGAGAAAATGCGGGTAACCTATCGCAATCGCGAATTTTTTTTGTCAGAATTTCATTTGACCGAAAACGTTTCGTTTTTTATCGTTTGTCCGATGACAGGATTCGTCAATTTTTTATTTCACTATTTGACATTAAGTAATAGTACATTTCGATGCTAGTGGGGAAAGTATGTCATTACTTCACGAGTACCGAGATGTTTGTTTTAACAGTTTCGGTAAATGATAAAAGCCTTGTTATAGAACATTTTTTGCAATTAACGATGATAGATGGAAAAGTTTGTTCAGCTTTATGTGATATGTCTGCAGCTAGATGTTTTATATGCGGTGCCACTCCTAAAGAAATGAATGATATTGAGAAGTGTATAAAAATCAGTTTATGAGGAACGTTATGAGTACGGACTATCTTCTTTGCACTCTTGGATACCTTTTTTTGAATATTCTATCCACGTATCCTATCGTCTCGCCGTGACAAAATGGCAAATGCGGTGTCAAGAAGACGTTACAAACGTCTTTTTTCCGAAAGAATGAAGCTGTTAGAAACACAATTTCGGAAAAAACTGGGTCTTATCATCGACAAGCCTCAGAGTGGAGGTAGTGGTTCATCTAACGATGGAAACAGCATGAGCTTTTTTTTGAGAATCCTGAAATATCCGGGGAAATTACAGGAATTAACAAAGATTCAATATACAGATGTTATGTAGTATTAAAAGTCGTGGCCTCTGGTTATAATATGAATTCTAAAAATACGAGGAGTACGCCATAGAAACAGCGAAACTGTTTGTAGCGGAATACCCTTGGTATTATCTTCCTGCTTCGGTGCATAAAGTCTTAGTTCACGGTTCTGAAGTCAACGAATATGCTCTTCTGTCTATAGGAGAGATGTCAGAAGAGGCTGCAGAAGCAAAGAACAAAGATGTAAAATACTTTAGGCAACATCACACTAGAAAGATTTTCAGGGCAATGGGCAATACTGATTTGCTTAATCGACTTTTGGTAACATCTGATCCTTACATCACTGGTCTACGTAGTTTGCCCCAAAAAAGAAGGGTTCGTTACCGAAGGATTGTATTTCATTGATTTAAGAGCATACACAATGCTAATAAAACGTTTTGTATTATCTAATTAACTTTTATTCCAATCTTTGTATTTTCGACCGTTGTTATATTAACGCGGGACCACTGTGGATTGTACAAGTACCACAAGGGAGGATAGGACAGGCCGCCATTATCAAGGATCAAAGTTCGATCAAAATATAAGATTAACAAAATTTTACAGTGCCCAACAAGACTTTTAAGCTCAAACCACACAGAGCGCGGGTGCGGGTCGGGCGCCGAGCATGACGTTTTCATCGCGTGTGCCGCGCCGGTCGTTGTATTCACACACAGCGCCGAAACGCCGCGGGCCACGCGCGGGCCGTGCGCGGGCCATGCGCGGGCGGGCGCGCGCGCCGAACCGCGGCGGGCCACGCGCGGGTGATCGCGGTTGTTCGCAGGCCGGCGCGCCTGCAACGCGGAGTCTGACGCCCGCGCCAGACCCGCCCCACCCGCGCGCTCTTTGTAGTGGCGGGCGGCAGGCGTCCATATCACTCCATGTTAAAACACCCGTCCAACTTCTGACCCGCTCGGCGCCCGACCCGCGCCCGCGCTCTATGTGATTTGAGCTTTAAAGATGGACGAGTCGACACATATCTTCTTACAGGTCTAATGATAATATTATGATTAGTATAACTGTCACCTTTTCGCGCCAGCGCGCTACATATTTGTGCGCCAGATGCGTGTCCCGCGGCGGGCGCGCCACAATTTCGGCCGGCGGCGCAACCAGCCGGCGCCACTCGTTGTGCGACACTTTGCCGGACAACCAGCCGGCCAGGTCGACCACCACGTTGCCAGTGGACGACGCGAGCGCCCCGGTGACGGGCGCGGCGGACACCGTAGCGGTTTCCTAAATTTAAAGCACATAGTTAATTAAAATGCCATACCATATTAGTAAGGTAACAATACTTACCCATGTAGGGTTTGATAAGCCATCAGAAAATTTACTCTTTTAAGTCAAACTCAAGAGGTTTAATTTATTATTAAATTGAACAATGATTAGATGACTAGGTATCGACTACTAGTGCAGAATGCGGGAGTCCTATAGTCGAGGGCAGCGTAAAGCGTAATGGCGATTCTTGAGGAAGGCTATGGCCTGCAGCGGACATCTTTGCCATTCATATGATGAGGTGGATTTAAGTTACCTTGGAGTCCTTGGGCTGATCGGCATCGGAGCCGTTGGCGGAGACGACGGGCGGCACGGGCGCCATGAGCTGCTGCATGTAACGGAGACACGGCAGCGCCACCTGCTGCAGTGCGAACTGGTGCGCTGTGTCATAACGACGGACGTGTATTCAGACTGATTCTTAAAAGGAACGTTGCTACCAATATGTAACAACTTGGTTGAAGCTAGGAGTTTTACGTGTACTTTACAGTAGCACAAGTTGTTTCCTAGCGAACCAAAGGCTGCTCATTCGCTTAAAGCCACAATCTCAAACAAATAAATCATACAAAAAAAAAAAAACCCGTGGTTTTCGAATTATTACTAAACTTGTTTCGGAGCAATCTGGCTGGGCCACGCAGTGTAGTCACACCAAGCATTACACATACGAGGGGCGTTCATTAAGTTTTGAGAATCGGTATGAACCATCATCATTGATATTCTTTTAACGTGGACTATCTGTGATAGCTGAACAAAAAACATCTGTATGAACAATTTTACAAGACGGCAAAAATAAGAGTTAGTTTTGTAATTATTTGGAGCATTGTGGAGAAAGTAATGATGCGCTAATAAAATATATTGTAATGGAAAATGAAACCGTGGTTTATCATTATGATTTAAAGGATAAACAAGTTGTCTTTGTAGTGGATTTTTTAATCTCCAGCTCTGTCACCAAAAATTAGGGTGGTTTTTTCGGCCTTGTTCAAGATTATTGAGGCCTACAAATAAATACTGTGACATTAGCTTTTAGCAATTGAGCTCAAATAATCTATAAGAGTTATACAACATTATTCTAGCATATTTATGGAAAAATATTTAAAAAAAGCTGGAAAAAAAAATTACGAATTTGCGGCAGAAATTATGCTTCAGAGCCTTCTAATTCACAAGGGTGCTGCCTTCCGACCAAAGTTCTGAACCGATAACCGCTCCCAATGTTATTTAGCCCTAACTTTCGACTACTACTTCTGATACACTAATTTTCAAAAACAACTACATAAAAATCACGAGCTGATGATGATTTAGTGAAGGCACGTGAAAGTACAAAATTTGACCTCCAAAAGTAACATTATTTTTATAGGGTTAAAATAAAACAATTGAATGACGTTAATTAAAGTTTGCAAACATAAAATGTGTGCCTATTCCCATTAAAATATAAACATTTACATATCTCCCATATTTAATACCGATTATCATAACTTATTGAACGCCCCTCGTACATATGTAGGTTAGGCGGCGGCGAAAGTGTTATAGCGAAAGTGCTATAAGACGGCGAATATAAACGGGTGGTAAACTTACAGTTGGGCGATGAGGTGTTGATGCCAGGTATACCAGCCATCGCCTCCGGTTTGAGCAGCACGCTCGCGGCCGAAGGTACGCCGGCCACCTTAAAAATAATTCATAAATATTACAACAAACGGACAGACGTGAGGGCATTCTAGTAATATAATCCATTCTTCTTCTTATCATTCTTTTATTAAAGCAAAAAAAATATATCATGCATAGTCCCTATTGTAATGGTGGTAGGTAGTACCTCTGTGAGCGCGGGGCAACACCACACCCAGAGGCGCACCACGCAGCGCAGGCGCGCCTCCCAGCACTGCACGCCGTCCTGCACCTTCACCAGCGAGCCCAGCAGCAGCACTAGTGGCCGGACCTATACATATTCAGTCATATATTTGATCTGATCATTATTTAGTTAAGGTAGTTGTTTTAGTTTAAAATTTTTGTTGTAACCCAATATGCTTAGATTTTATTTGTGTGTATCTGCGTCCCCTGCCGCGCCCCTGGTTTCCGGCAGAATATCAGCGCTGCAGCAGCAATGCTGAGCCGGCGCCCTTTCACGGTTATACCGTGACAATTTTTTAGGGCGTTTTTAGGGCGAAAAATTAATTAACTTTGTTTTGTGTTGGATGTTGACTTAAAATTACTTTTTGAAATGGATTTCGTGTTAACATTTGTAACAAAAAAAATTAAAGAAGCACGATTAAGTTCTAATGTAGGGAAAACTTAATTTAGAATACATTTAGTTTAGTTTAGTTTGCGCGATAGTGTTATGTTTAACAGAAACACGGGAATTGTAGTACTTACATAATTGTCTTATTTGCTACATTTGTCGTGTTTGTTTTAATTAATAAATTTTGGAAACTATAGGTCTGTATCTATACATATAATAAAATCGTTAAGACCAAAAAGTCTGTACATTGAAGATTTAAAAACAAAAACCGATCAGGGCGACTTATAATAAGTAACTGAACATATTAAAACCATTTTTAAAATTTTTGTTTGTTTGTTTGTTTGTTTGTTTGTTTGTTTGACTGAGCATCACGTAAAAACTACTGAACGGATAATGATGAAATTTTCATAAACCTATTTATATAATATCACAATATCATTTAGGCTATAGAAATTTTGGAAAATGTTAGAAGAAGGGGGTAAAAAGAGGGGGTAAAGTTTGTACCGAAAAACAAATTTAGATTGTTCTAGGATCATGAAACGCAGAATAAATACTTATTAATAAAAATAAAGAAATACCTGTTTCATTGTTTTTTTTAATCTCATCCAAAAACGCAAAAAAGAGGGTTTTATGTTTAAAATTACTGGAATTCATACAACTATAAAATAAAAACCAATGAAGTTAGACCTTTGAAACATGCTACATATACTTAAAATCACAAATAAAAAAAACTACTTTCGGCGATTTTGGATAAACTACCCCTAAGGGGTGGAAAGGGGGGGTTAAAGTTTGTATGGGAGTTTGGTCGTTTTTCAAGTTAGAAACGTGGAAAATGCTATAAAAGGCACTGTTAACAAATAAAAAGTTTGGTGATTTCCGAAAAACTATCCCTAAGTGGGTGAAATGGGAGGTGAAAGTTTTAATGGGAATGAAGACATTTTTCAAGTTAATGAAGTTAGTGTTAAAGCTACTGCTTACAAACCAAGAGTACTTTCGGTGATTTTGGAAACACTACCCCTAAGGGGGTGATAATGGGGGTGGCAATTTGTAAGAAAGTTTTGTTATTTTTGAAGTTAGATATATGAAAATTGGTTTCTAGACTACTAAATATAAAATATAAAAGTAAGTATTTCACACAACACGCTTCTTTTGCCTATCATTTGTAAGGGGCTGTTTATTTATTACTACGTAAGACGATTTGGGGGGAGGGGGTCTGAACAAGTCGTATTTTTTCTTACATGGGGGTAGGATGTTTTTACGTAAGATCACAAAAGCAAGCAAAAATTAAAGCGTTTATATATTATTGCTACTTTTTCTTTGCAATTTTGGTACATACTGATCTTACGTAAGATTAAAAAGGAGGGACGGGGTTCATCCAAGTCTTATTTCTTCTTACGTAGGGGGAGGGGGGTCAGAAATTGGTTAAACTGTCTTACGTAATAAATGAACAGCCCCTAATGAATGTGGTGAAATGGAAGTTTCGCCAAGTACCAGGAGAGTTCTTCAACGATTAATGTCCCTGCATATTGGATAGCCCCATTTTGTCAAGAGTGATGAAGAATTGGCAATAAGCATTAATGGCATGAATGTAGTGTATATGTGCTGCATGTAATACATAATCACATAATAATTAAACAAACACTAAAAAGCGAACAAATGTTAGGAAACATTACTATTTTTTTGGACAGTCTGTCCCTTTATGATACGTACTTAATGAAAATGTTATTTGTACCTACCTACTTTTTAACGAAATTACTGACTCTCCGCAGACGAAGTCGCGAGCGGACAGCTAGTAGTATTATATATTAGTAATTTTGTACTTTGTATGACTGTTTGTTTCACAATAAATAAATAAAAAAATAAAAAAACAATGAATTAATGTAAATTTGTTTTCTTTAATTATTATTAATCTTGTCTCATCTTGTCTCTTTATTTTATTTTGTGTTCACGGCATACTTATTTAAGTGAATAAAGTTTTTTCTATTCTATTCTATATCTATACTAATAAATATTAGATTGTTGGTTTGTTTGTTTTTAATAGATAAACTCAAAAATTACTGATTTTAAAAACTCTTTCACTTATATAAAGCTACATTATCAGCGAGTAACATGGGCTGTAATTTAAAAATGTAACCCAAGGATTCAAAAATTTGCCTATAAGTCATTATTTGGTGTGCGCTGCGAAAAATATTGATGATACATAAAATAATGTACTACATGTTTATAGTACTGATCATTACCCACAAAAAAACTCGTGAGGTTATTATGTTTAACTATTATAATTAAGTCACGATAACCGTTTTTAGGGTTCCATACCTCAAAAGGAAAAAAAGAACCCTCATAGGGATCACTTTGTTGTCCGTCTGCCTGTCTGTCTATCTGTCTGTCTGTCTGTGTGTCTGTCAAGACCCTTTTTCTCAGGAACGCGTGAAGGTATCAAGTTGAAATTAATATCAAATACTTAAGTCTGCAATCCCTTGGATCAGTGAAAAAAATCAAACATCTAAGTCAACACAATCAAAAGATACGGCCGTTTATGCCGCATATTCAAGGTGAAGTACCTCAAGGGAATCTAGAATAGAATAGAATAGAATAGAATAGAATAGAATAGAATAGAATAGAATAGAATAGAATAGAATAGAATAGAATAGAATAGAATAGAATCATTTATTCGGCTATATACAAAACTAACCTATTTAAATAACTAAAGCTAATGAGTATAATAAGAAACAGCCGAAACGGTGCACCAGCTCAGCGTGATGCTGTGGCACGGAGCCGCAGCGCTGATTTTCAGCTGGACCCGTAGATATGAGGAATCTCAAGGAAATCAAAACCTATAGGGTACTTCCCGTCGACTTAGAATCATGAAATTTAGCAAGAAGCAATGTCTCAGAGCACAAGTAAAGGAAACAATCAGAAAACCGTTAATTTGTAGGTGTACCTACATTTATCATAGAAAAAAAAATGCCCAGTATAAGCTGATACTCACTAAGTATGAGTGTCCATACTTAGTGCGTGGCAGTTTATACTGGAGGTAATTTTTTACTGGACTACAAATTAACGGTTTTCGGATTGTTTCCTTTACTTGTGCTCTGAGACATTGCTTCTTGCTAAATTTCATGATTCTAAGTCGACGGGAAGTACCCTATAGGTTTTGATTTCCTTGAGATTCCGTTGAGGTACTTCACCTTGAATATGCGGCATAAACGGCCGTATCTTTTGATTGCGTTAGCTTAGAAGTTCTTGACTTTTTCACAGCTCCAAGGGAAAACTCGGAAAAAGAGAGAAAAATCGTCGAGGCTCGATTCCCGTGATTTACGAACAATTTGCACACCTACAAGTTTGTGCGGAACCCTCGGTGCGCGAGTCCGACTCGCACTCGACCGGCTTTTTTGTAATTGGTAAACCTGAAGCTACTGAACCGATTTTAATCATTCTTTCACCATTAGAAAGCTACATTCTACATTTCTTGAAGTTATTTTCGAAGCGAAGCGAGGGCAGGTCCCTAGTAACTCATATAATAATATAAATAATTAGTTTCTTTGAATGTTGGCTTTATTTGGTTTATCCATATTTTATTATTTTCTTAATCGCTAACGTTAACGTTAACTTTTAACCGGAAGAGAACCTTAAAGGGATAAGTTCGCCTATGTACAACCCTAGTATTAACGAGAATAGCTCGTGTCATAGTGACACTCAAATGCCGCCTTTATGTACACTTATTTTCAGAAATACTAATGTAGTGCTTGCCATAATTGCTAAACAAGTGGTAAAATAAGACGTAAACATAAGCTGTATATTTCGTGTTTTACAATTCATACAACAGCGGTTCCAAACTTAATGGCGACTGAAAAACACCTTATCAGTTTAACTGTTTTACATACTCACCGAGTTGTTGAGGTCCTGCGAAGCCGCGTGTCCCATGAGCGAGAGAGTGATCCGCTGAGACAGCAAATTGCACAGCGAATCGGTCGCCGCCAGGTTGTCGCGCGTTACCAGGCATATCAATGACCGCACTTCCTCTTGGCACTTAAAATAAAAATCAAATTAGTATCGTAATGGCGTAGCACTTTAATCGTGTCCCCTTGTTTTGCAGACACTCATTTCATCGAATGTGTCGTTTCACCGAATTTCATTTCGTCGAAGTAAAACATTATAAGAAATGAGTGTCGGCAATTCAATGGTAAACCCACTTTAATAGATATAGGGGAGATTTGTAATAATTATTTACTGTAGGCATTGATTTAGTATAGGTATACTAGATACACAATCCCGCACAAGAATGTTGTTATAAACTGTCACAAATGACATTGACAACTGTATTCAGATATATGCTAACATCACTATTTTTTACATTAAACATTCATGCAAAAAAAAACTCAATATACTAGCCGTCAAGTGTCAAATTTGCAAACGAACGTTTCAAAATGTTTAAAACTTTTTAGTGAAATCGCCATTATATCTACCATCGCCATATTTACGACAAAAGTGAACATCGGACGAATGGAGTCGCATTTCTCATTTTTATATTGTATTAATTTTAACGACATGATAAATTATAAAAAAAAAAACTACACTCCTTTACTCCAAACAAAACAAGATCTTATTCTAACTAGCTACACGTAAAGTAATCCCTTGAAATAAGTTTAATTTATTATATAATTGTATTTTAGACCTACATTTACTTAAGATACTTTCTTTTTTTGCAATGTAATGTAAACGGACGGTTAAATATCGATCGGTAATAGATTTAATTAACAGAATTCTATGACTATTATTGTGGTCTTCTTCCGTAGTCTCATTAAAAATATCTACTTGCATAAAAGTTCTTAGAACATTTGATATTATTTTATTATGGTTCTGTGTTACTCCCGTTCGTATGTTATTTCTAATGAAAGCTTCTGTTTTCTTGCACACAGCAAATACATCTTGAGATGCGTAAAAAATCTCACCTAAGTTTTAGATGTCAATTAATTTATGAAAATCGTGCCTTTCCTTAGCTAAAAGAGAATTTGTGCATATGTTGCACCGAATTGATTTTATTAATTTCCGAACTACGTATCCGGCAATATATGCTATGACTTTTTTTTTTTTTTTCTCTTTATGTGGGACAACAAACGGTAACACACATATATTACAAGGTAGCTTAAAATTACTTAGGTAAATCGTATTATACTGTATATGCAACCAACGACATTATCCACATATTACAATTTTTAAACAATTCTAAAAAGTTAGCGCTAAATTGTAGAAACCATACATAACATTTAATTAATGAAAAGGCAATTTACGATACTAAAAAGTAGGTGGGTGCTGTGCAGAAATTACTATTCTTTGGTTTTTGCTCTTTAGTATTAATGACATTACATTCTTTTTATAAACGGGTGCTGACGTCGAGAAAATGTCTACACTGCTGAGGAATGAGTTGTACGAGCGTACCAGTCTCTGCATAGGAGAGCGCTCCCCGGCGCGCGTCCGGCAGCTCGCCCGCGCAAACAGCTGATGCGGGCGCGCAGTGCGCTGCCGGGCGCGCGTAGGCACGCGCAAGGACAGCGCGGCACACAAGCTACTGCAATCGTATTGGTTGTTGCACACGTTGTAAAGGACCATGGCATCCAAAAGTACCCGTCTGCTATGCAGGTCTGGCAGCCCGTACCTCATGAGAAGATGAAAGTAGGATAAACGGGAGCGGTAACAACGAAAGTGCATGGTGCGCAGAAATTTTTTCTGGACCCTCTCGATCAAATCACTATATTTATTATAGAACGGATTCCATGCTGTCACTGACGATTCGAGTTGTGACCTAATCAATGAGAAATACAGATGAAGATAAGTAGAGGGATGTTTGAAATCCACACCGAGACGCATAACAAAGCCGTACATGCTGTAAGCTTTCCCAGTAATGTAGTTAACATGTGCATCAAGATGTAAATTACTGTCTAGAAAGACTCCAAGATCTTTTATTAGGGAGACTCTATCCAGGACCGAGCCACAGAGGTTGTAAGAGGTACTAAGAGGGCTGATCTTTTTGGTAAATGTGATACATTTGCATTTATTTAGACTAAAGCTAAGATGGTTTTTAAGGCAATAACCACTAAGTCGGTTTAGGTCGTCCTGAAATTTGGCCCGGTCTTCATCATTTGTGATTGTGTGGTATACTTTTAGATCATCTGCGTAAAGCATAAAATTACAAAATTTAAAACATTGATCTATATCGTTGATAAATAATATGTATAATAAGGGGCCTAGGATTGATCCTTGTGGGACCCCAGAGGTGACCCGTGCGAATTCCGACTCATATCCATTCACAAAAACCTTTTGAGTCCGATTGGTAACATACGATCGAAACCACCTCCACAAATTTCCGCGGATTCCGTTAAAATAGATCTTATCCAGGAGGATTTTGTGATCCACCCTATCAAATGCCTTCCTAAAATCTGTGTAAATACTATCTACTTGTAGATTTCTGTCCAAATTATCAAAAAGGTATGAGGTGTAGGTTAATAGGTTAGTGGTAGTAGAGCGTTTTTGAACAAAACCGTGTTGTTGAGGCAAAATTATGGGGTGTAAAATGGGATAAACTATTCTGTGCACTAATTTTTCAAAAATTTTTGCAAGAGTAGAGAGAAGGGAGATAGGACGATAATTTTCAACGTCTTCCTTTGAACCACCTTTGTGAATAGGCACAACTTTGGCGATTTTCCAGGTATCAGGGAATACTCCTTCCTCAAGACATCTGTTAAATATGAAATGCACGGGCTTACAAATTGAACTAGCTACATTTTTAAGAAAAATGGGAGGAATATTATCATATCCGGGACCTTTGTTAATATCCAATGTTTTTAGGGCCCGTTCTACATCTTCAATCGGTATACGAATATTATACAGGTGTATGTCAGAGTTACGGGCATCAGAATCGGACACTTTATGATCGGGAGTTAAATAAGATGGCTCAAAAACGGATTGGAAGAAATCTGAAAAGAATGTGCAAGCTTCCACCGGATCGCTAGAAGATTTACCATTGAATTTAACCGTGCTAGGTATGTTTGAGGTGTTCCGTTTACTGGCGACATAGGTCCAGAAATATTTTGTATTTTCCCTTATACTTTTCTCGATAGACTCCATATAGGCATCGTAACACATTTTTGCTTGTTTTTTAAACCTCTAAGTTTCGTAATCTGACAAATTATTATATTTTTTCCATTTCACCCAGGCGTGACTTTTATTGTTATAAAGATGCTTTAAAGCGGGCGTAAACCATAAAGGGAGCTGAGACACACTAACACGTTTTTGCGGTACATACTTTTTAATAAGAGTGTATATTATTTTGTTAAACACCGATACTGCTTGATCAGCATCAAGGGTTGATAAAATATTGTCCCAGTCCAGCTTTGTAAGCTCCTTGTTAATATTGCTATAGTCAGCTTTCCGAAAACAGTATCTAGGGGCGTTGTTAGGTAGCTTGATATACTTCTGTGAGACGGGGGCGACTGTCACAAGCGGGGGATGATGAGAGTCCGGTGGGAGGAGCGCTACCTGTGCTGGGGACTTGTTTGATGTAATCACAACAGTTTCCAGACTCATCAAGATCTGAAGACAAAATGTCACAGTTTGCTTGAATATTTGTTTCTATTGCTGATTCTGCGTGTGATTGGTCATTGATTTCTCTTTCGGTATCCTCGCGATACCCAATATAAGAAATATTATTATAAACATTTTTTTTGTCATAAGTCAAAATAAAATCAAAATCAAATCATTTATTTGTGAACAATAGGTTCAGCTATGTTCTGCCTCAGGGCATACAAATTTGGATCTTATAACTAACATGCTCATTGTTCTGTATTACAGCTATTATTTAAGTATTCGTTAACTGAATAGGCTTTTTAACTAGAACTTTGCTTAAAGCCTGCTTACATTCTAGAAAAGTTTATTTTTCCCTAATAACAACAGGTAGATGATTAAATAAAAAATATAAAAAAATTCGGGGCCATTCCTATAATATTTTTTGCCATAAGTGTTGTTTTAGATGGGGGTGGACACAACTTGTTTTGTAATCTTCTACTTGAAAAATACTGAAACTCATTAGGATTCGATTTCACGAACAAAGCTACTTAAAAAATATATAAACTAGGAAAAGTGAGAATGTTTAATTTTACAAAGTGAGTTTTACATGAATCCGTAGGCCGCAGGCCACACAATGCTCTTATGCATTTTTTCTGTGCCCTAAAGACTAATTCCCGATCCGTAGAGTTACCCTAGAATATTACCCCATATCTTGGTGTTGAAGAGACGTATGCATGGTATGCAGTCAGCACTGCTGCTTCGCCAACTATTTTCCTTAGCATATTGTACAAGGCATACGAAAAACTACTAAGTTTTTTGCATACATTTTCAATTTGAATTTTCCATGACAGACTATGATCCAATACTAATCCTAAAAATGTTGTGCTGTCTGCTTCTGAGATATTAACCTCTTTATAAGTAACACTAGGTCTTAGTACCCCCTATTGCGTCTCTGTTTGAAATTCATGATATGCGTCTTGGTTAGATTTACTTTAAGGTTATTATTGTCAAGCCATTGTATAGTAGATTCGAGAGTCCCGTTTATTTCCGACTGAAGCGTTTCGGGCTGTACTACTCTGTCAAGAAAGTACCGGGAAAAGATCAATAATACACAAACTGTTTGTTAATCATCCAAATTTATTTTATCACCTTCAAAGTATGCTCCTTCAGAAACGATACACTTACGCCAACGAATAATCCAATCATCAAAACATTTTTTAAACGCTGTTTCCGGAATTGAATTCAGTTCTCGGCGCGAATTCTCCTTTATGTCTTCTTCGTTTCGGTTTCGGTTCAGTTGGAAGGCGCCACTCCGAAGCTTGTTGACTAGTTTGCATGTCAAACTCGTAAACCCACGTCTCGTCACCAGTAACAATGCGTTTCATGAATGTTGGGTCGGAATTGACTCGTTCTAGCATGTCCTCAGCGACTCTTATGCGATTGAGTTTTTGGAGAAAATTCAGGTCTTTTGGGACTAGCCGAGCGGTAACATGTTTCATACCCAAATGATTAGTTAAAATAGTACGGATCGACTCGTGAGATACAGAAAGTTCGGCGGCTATCTCTCTCAAAGTTGAATGAGGATTTTCAGTCACTATTTCCTTCACTTTTGCGATGTTAACTTCAGTTGCAGACGTTGATGGCCTACCAGAGCGAGGCAAATCTTCCATCACATCTCGACCGCTTTTGAACGCTTTGTACCACTCATAAACACGTGTTTTTGATAAAGTCGAATCACCGTAAGCCTTCTGTAACATTTTCAGTGACTCCGAACACGAAATTCCATTGGCGATGCAAAATTTAAGACAAACTCTTTGTTCAATGTTTTTGTCCATTATGAAATTCGCAATACACACTAGATATGATATAACTAAAAACAGCACTGTATTTAATATAAATAACAGATGCAACTCAAACTCCGCGCCAAAATAGAAAACAGTTGTGCCAATCTAACAACAACAAAAAAAACAAAAATTTGAATTTGGAACCATAAACAAATCATCCATTCCCGATACTTTGTTGACTGAAGGTATGTCAGTAAATACGATAGTGCTGTCATCGGCAAATAAAACCATATGGTGTTTAGTTATTTTCGGTAGGTCATTAATATACAGGGTGTCTCATTTAAATCGGTCAGTAAGGGAAAGTCTGAAACTATAAGACATACGAAGATCTGGTCTTAGGAACCATGTCATCGATTTTAATAAGAAGAAAAACTGCAATCATACATTTAAAAAAAAACCAGTACTCAGCTCGGAAATCGAACCCGGTTGTTTTGAAAAAAATAAACTTACACTATTTCTATTTAGATATCGATTGTGTAGCTCTTAAGCAGTAAATGGCTCTATTTTCATAGAGCCATTGATGTCTGAAATGAATAAAATGCATTGTTTTCACATACTTTAATTTATTTTAGTAGGTGTTCGAAGTCACCACCGTTACAATATTCGACAAGTTCAGGCATGTAAAATTGTCTCTATGTTTGTTTGTACCTCTTTGCTGGTGTCGCAACTGGTGTATGTACCGCTTTACATATCATATGGCATTGGCATTGCATTAAACCGTTCCGGAAGTTTTGTTATCTGCGATAATATTATCTATTGATGACTGCAATTGCTTACTTCTATTAATCAAACACTAACAATCAATTGAAAAGCCCACTTAAAATAAGTATGTAGATTAAATTAAAGTATGTGGAAACAATGCATTTTATTCATTTTAGACATCATGTTTCATAGAGCTATTTACTGCTTAAGACCTACACAATCGATATCTAAATAGAAATAGCGTAATTTTATTTTTTTCAAAACAAACGGGTTCGATTCCCGAGCTGAGTACAGGTTTTTTTTAAATGTATGAATGTAGTTTTTCTTCTTATTAAAACCGATGACATGGTTCCTAAGAACAGATCTTCGTATGTCTTATAGTTTCAGACTTTCCCTTACTGACCGATTTAAATGAGACACCCTGTATATTATAAATAACAATAGGGTCCTAAAATACTACCTTGAGGGACGCCATAACGAATTTGTTTCAAACTCGATGAGTAAATGATCTCTTCCTTAGATTTTGAGTCGATATTTGTAATTTGTGTCGCTTGCTTCCTATTACTAAGATAAGATTTGATTAGTTCATGCACATTTCCTCTGATTCCATTATTTTTATACAAATTATTTAACAAAATTTGATGATTAACGAAGTCGAAGGCTTTTGTCATGTCCATGTAGATGGCGGTAACCTGTTGTTTATATTTGCTAGTACTTTTAGTAAATCGAAAATTGCCATATTTATGCTTTTATTTTTACGGAAACCTTTTTGTTCTTGAGCGAGTAGGTTGTTGGATTGAAAGTATTCATATATACGACAGTAAATTGCTTTTTCTATGACTTTAGAGATGACCGGTATCAACGCAATTGGTCTGTAATTTTTCATATCCCATTTACTGTCTAAACCAACACTATTTATTAAAATTAATAAAAGTAATAGCTACTCCATATATTTTTGTTCCGTGATAAGTCATAATTTGTATGTACAAAATAAATTCCTAAAAATCATGAAAGCATTATAATTTTAACAAGAATCTGTTTATAAATAAATAGAACTTACGTAAAATAAGACATTCCATCCGTTTTATTTGTTTTTGTTGTTATTATTTTTGCAGTTTTTCACTGCACATTTCGTCATGATTGACAACTGCCACTGTCTGTGGTTGGAACAAGACTAACAGCCAAACTACTGCCCAAGTCGGTTAGGCAGTAGTTTTGACTTGCCATTTTTTCCTGCTGATTGTGTATCAATATATGCTAAATCAATGACTGTAGGGCAGTGAATAGCCATTACGTATCGTGTGATAGTAGCGGCGTACCTGCGGGGTCCCGCGGTGCAGGTTGTGCTGCACGAGCTCCTGCACGAGCCCGAAGCGGCACAGGCGCGTACGGTGCTCGGGCTGCGACGCCAGCGCGCGCAGCAGCGTCAAGCAGTGTTCTGCGCACGCCAGCGAGCAGCCGTAGCAGCTGCCGCCAGACTCTGCGCACAAACAAACTTCTAACAACCCCAGCTCACCTTATTCGTAATGCACGCGAATCGCGGGCGAATTATTGACGTAAGCCAGAAATTCGAAATTGATTCTTGAAGTTCCTTATTTCATCAATAATGATGGCTAGAAATATTACGGGGGGTCGACTCAGATTCCGAAAAGTCGGAACTTCTGATTAATATTACCCCTCCAATGCAGAGTTCGGCTCTGAAACTTATAAATCAGAGGTTATAATCGGAGGTGGGGTGCATGAGGGGTGATTACGCTCAGGTATGCGACGCTGAACTATCAGATACACTCCACCAAGTCCTTCATACACGTTCACGTCATCCCAAGCTCTACCGAATTACAGACCTGGGGCGAACCCACTAATTTTACGAAGTGCTAGCGGTAGTAACGGGCGTCACACATTTGCCAACTACCCCGGATTGCTAAGCAGCTAAGTATGAAGGACGATACATGGCACGATAGCCCCAACATCCAGGTACTCCCTATCCCCTCTCCCGTGGTCCAAACATCCCAACTCCTTCCACAAGCACCACTCCCTCCCATCCTTATGCCCACCCACACCTATCCTGGAGGAGACCTTGACCCCAAAAACCCCAACCTATTGCCTACATGTGCATGACTGAGGGCGTGTTCAGTCGCGAACAGTGTACCCTCGATACCGGGCGACCTCGAGGTGTACGTAGCCTTATTCCAGCAAGAACTCCCCCCCTCCCCCACCCCCCTACACACCCTACTCCGACCTCTACGCCCGCCGCCTTTCCCCACTCTAATGACGGATACACAACTGGGGTCACTCTGCGATACCATCGTGCAGAGTACCGGCTTGGTGAAAGGCGAGGGACCTAAATTCAAAGGGACCTAAATTCACACCATATACTCTACTATAAATGAAACAAAGTTTCGTGATTATCTCGTGATCGCGTGAAGCTAGGATGCAAATCAAGGTGTCTTTAGAAAGCCCTTAAGTAGGTAGTTCTAATAAGACCTAAAATGTTATTGGGTTTAGTAATAAAAAACATATTAATGCTTGACTACGCAAGACACTCGTAAAATTGTGAGATAGAATCGAGATTCACCGAAACCTTTGTTGTAAGTTTTAATAGTAGATTGTACAACAAGAGCATAAAACGAGCCATTTTACTCGAATGTAAAATGGTTTTATACTCGAGTTTTACACTCTGCTTTTCACTTCGATTGCAAGGAAATAAAACAAGGATTAAGCATATACAAGCTAGTTTCTAGTTTTGTTTCACGAATAATTAGCTTCCCACACAATTTTTCTTATTTTTTTTTAAACTTTCAACTATGTGACGTTCGACTATGGTCTGAGCCATAATCCTTATAAATATTTGGGGTGCGTCTCACGAGATATAACTACATTATACATAATTTAATGTCAATAACGTTGACAAGATGTAATGAACGTTAGCTATAACAACAAAATTAATAATTTTATAAGGAATAACGGTCAATTGACATAATATTAATTTTATATAATGATTTTTTATATAACACTCAAAACAACTAATTTCAGCTCGTATAACATACATAACATATAACGATGATAATACATCAAATCTTTTAATATAAGTATAGGTCTGACCAAAATTATAAAGACAAATATAGGAGTTTTGGAAATAATAACATATTACATACATATGTCACATATGTGTATTACATATGTCGTGTATGTGGCTGTATGGCCTAATTGCCTTAGTCTTAAAAGAAGAAATTACTTTATGCACATGAGCATAAAAACCCATTTTATGCAGCCTTCTCTCGACATAAAAAACAACTTCACGAGCATGAGAAGTGAAAAGGTTTTTTTTAATAAACCAAATCACGAATAAAAGTGTGAACACACTTGTAGTTCGTAATTTACACGTGTATAAACATCCGTTTATCAAAACTACACTTGTGAATTACGAACTACATAATAACTACTAGTAACTATAGTTACTATTTGTAATAAAATAATACAAATTTTTACAAGAAAAGTGCATGTAATACAAGGCTTGTAAGTTTTGATAAACAGGCCACTGCTTTTAACACATCTCTCTTCTGCGAATCCAATTCCGATATCGGTTACTACTCCGACAAACCAAAATTAAAACCTCCCGAGTCCGACATCGGTTCCGATAAAACCACCTTAACGTAACATCCCTAATTAAGACACGATAGCGAAAGGTAGTTCAATTTTAGTCCTAAGGTCCTCGAACTGCTTTACGCAGTAAAGAACGACCTAGTCGTTTTAATAACAAAATATATTTAAGAAGGTAGAATAAAAACGCAACGAAACAAAAACAGACTTCCATCTACCTCCTACCTTTGGTAAGATCACCTTCGTAGTTCTGCAGTAAGCCAGCGTAAACTGGCAGAATGTCACCCTTCAGCTGCTCGCTCTGAGATCTGTCGAAAGCTACCAGTTCTTTCCTGCAACAACAGTATAAGCACTAACAATTGACCTTTCTTTATATTCCAGACGATGACACCCGATTTTCAAAGTTCTAATATTGGGATGACGTAACTTGTTTGGATGTCTGATACGTGCACTATCACACAGTTTGCTCATCAGATCATGTTGTTGTTACGTCATTTTAATCCTCACCTGCACGCTAGCACCTTCTGTATGATCTTGGATAGGTCCTCGAAGTGCCCCTTGCTGTCGACGCAGTACTTGTGGGCGAGCGTTTGGATGACGCGGTTGATCTGAACGCCACCGAACGAAGTGGTCGACGCGTTGCTGTTCTCGTCGCCCGGACGACCCTCGAGACGATGTTCGCTGATCTTGTGCACCAGAGACTATCAACATAAATAAGTTAACCATGTCGATTCAATTTTGACAGAAAAAATATGTTTTCGATAGGTAGCTGTTAATAGCGTCCTAAACTGGTTCTGTGTCTTGCTTTGTATTCAGCAGCACCCAACAACAGTGTCTACCCGGGTTAGAACTCCCTCACCTCGAGCACCGGCTTGTTGGCGACCAGCTGCCGGTAGACACGGTCGGCCTTGTCTAACAGCGCGCCGATCGTCTGCACCATCTTCTTGCGCTCCTCGTCGTTCTCGATGTTGTCGACGGCGCAGCAAGGCCGCGCCGTGAGCGTGTAATCAAACTTGGCGTATTTGCAGAAGCCGCATGCGTGGCAGAGGAACGGGTCTTTCTCGTCGTAGTTTATGGCGCTGTTGCGAACAAAATATAATATATACATACACGTTTGCATATTTTTCAAATGTAATTTAAGTTGATTAATCGTTAAAGCGGCACTCACCGACACTTGTGGCACTGGAATACATTTTCGCCGCAGTTAGCGCAGACGCCCGGGTTGGCCGGCACGGACTGGGAGCAGCGCGGGCACTGGAGCGACTCGCCTGCCAACACCCCGACCAATCAAAATTATATTTTTTAACACAGTTGCTCAAAAAGTGGTACTTTTCGTAGCTGTATATCGTGCGGAAAGTTGGTTTTCGCGAACTAGTGCTTTTTAATTTTCCAATTTTTTTAAATTTATACTTGTTCCAATTCATGACTACTTATTGATGAGTGTTAATATTTATTTCCTTTAAACATCGTAATCAACATAAAAACCTACTGTTAATGTAAGAATACGAAAAATATACATATTTCATATTTTATTACTTACCTCTCCATCATTATAACACGTTTATTTTTTAATATTGAATATTGAAAAACCGTTCTTAATAAGTTGTCTGAATGGAACGGAATAGCCGCCGAAACGCCTGTCAAAATTTTTGACATTATGAAGAGGCGTTTTTTCTTACTGCAAGCATTTTTTAAGTTTCCAAAGGCAACATTCGATATTGTTTTTATAAATATACGATACACAAATAATCGTAAATAACAATACTTAGGTAATAATAGTACAATGTTTTATATTTACAATTGTTTATGTCTTATAGAACAGGCATTTGAAAAAAAAACTTTCTTTGAAATGGGTTCAATAATATTAACAAAATCCATTCTAGTCGAATAAAAGCTAAAAAAAAACACCTCTTCATAATGTCAAAAATTTTCTTCAAATGTCAAATGAAAAAGTTGTTTATAAAATGAGTGAATCAGAGTTTGAAATTGATTTATTTTTTCGCAACTGTGTTAAAAAACGTCGTTCGATACACGTGCGGAAATGTCATTCTTCACTCGTCCCGAGTCTTGCCAAGATATCTCGGTACTCGTGAAGTAATGACATACTTTTCGCACTTGCATCGAAATTACTATTACTTAATGTTACAGTTAATATTGCCTGAAGACCTGAAGATTCCTGTCTTTATTAAGAGAAAAGATTTGTAAAAAATAGCCGGTCAAGTGCGAGTCGGACTCGCGCACCGAGGGTTCCGCACAAACTTGTAGGCATGTAAATAGTTCGTAATTCACGGGAATACAATATAAACCAAGTCCAGTATAAACTGACACGCAATAAGTATGCACTTTCGTACTTAGCGAGTGTCAGTTTATATTGGACTTATTTTTTATGTGATGTAACTACAAATTAATGGTTTTCGGATTTTTCCCTTTACTTGTGCGATAAGACATTGCTTCTTGCCACAAATTTCATGATTTTAAGTCAACGGGAAGTACCCTATAGGTTTTGATTCCCTTAAGATTCCC
Organism: Tortrix viridana; assembly: GCA_963241965.1. Taxonomy (NCBI): domain Eukaryota; kingdom Metazoa; phylum Arthropoda; class Insecta; order Lepidoptera; family Tortricidae; genus Tortrix; species Tortrix viridana. Next base: position 43,125,031 of record OY725171.1, read on the forward strand.
TATTATATGCGGCATAAACGACCGTATCTTTTGATTGCGTTGACTTATTTTGTCACTGATCCAAGGGATTGCGGACCTAAGTATTTGATATGAATTTCAACTTGATACCTTTACGCGTCCCTAAAAGGGTCTTGACAGACACACAGACAGACGGACAACAATGTGATCCTATAAGGATTCCGTTTTTTTTTCATTTGAGGTACGGAACCCTAAAAATTAATTTTAAGCTACAACTGAAATTTAATTTACCGGTGGCCTGTTGGTTCTCGTAGAAGTCAGCATATTCCATCATAAGATTGCAGGCTACGATAGGCAGAGGGAAGTCGACGCGCACTTCGGATTGTCCTGATTGCAGCTGCACTCGTTTCGCTTTGTGCCACATCCCTGTTCGATCAAAAACGAGTAAATTAGGAAATACGAAAATCCAACACTGGCTGCATCCTGAGACGACGTTTAGAAATCCATTGCTCCACATTAGAGTGAGAGGTGTACCGACTGACCTGGCTTGTTCTTGAGCTCCTGCACAGCCTGCACGGTGCGGTTGCTGTAGTAGAAGTTGATGCTGCGCACCATCTTGCTGCGCTTAATGTCACCGATGCGCAGGCTAATGCGGCTGATCATGTGGCTGTTCACCAGCTTCACTATCTGGGTCGTCGTTGTGAACTTTGAGTCGATCTGAGGGTTAGATGGGTGACAAAATTATCCCGTAATATTAGATAGTTTTACAAAAGGTGACAAGAATGCATCGCTTGAGTGAACAAATTGATGTTAATTGTAAGACCATGTAAGATGACAATTATAACTATTATACCTTGATGGTGGGTAGCTTAATGGTCGCCATGGCCACCTCGGGGTTGTTGCACACGAGGCACGGCTCCGACTCCAGGTAGTAGCCGTCCAGCTCGACGTACGCGCCGAGCGCCGCGTACAGGGACGCGTTGCCGTGGGACGACAGCAGCTGGTTCTGGTTGCGGAGGAGGTCCACTGCGCTGCCCACGTATTTCTGTTCGAAACAATAGTACAATAGAACATTTTTTTTTTCGAAAAGATACAAATCTTAATTAACTAAACGGATAATAACAGTAGCAGCGCTGCAGCGGTATCTGAGGGATGGCTCAAATGCGCGCGAATTAACTACTCATTGCTTAATTCGTTTCTTACGTACTGCATAAAAGGCTTTCACGGGGTGACAAGCAATTAGCAAGAAAGTTGTAATATACATACTGGTGTATACACTAATTTCAGAATTTTCGGATCAGTGTTTAATGATGATGAAGAAAAGGAACACGAACAGTCAAGTAACATAATATGTAAGCCATACGCCTTAAAGTGACCACCGCCCGTATGCCGCATTTTTCTTTCCTGCTACACAAATTTAACTCAGTGCACACAGGCACAGGAATAAACAAGCACCACGCCTTCAGATACACTTCAACATCATCTGCCCTCTACCACTACACAGAAGGAGTAGTGGCAGAAGCCCACGTACCTCGGTATCAATGTCCGCGGTCTTGAGCGTGAAGTACCCGAGCAGGTCGACGAACTGCGCCGCCTTGCGCCCGTACAGTGGCAGCGAGGGCCATATGCCCCACAGCAGGGACACCAGGGACGCTTGCTCCGGTTGCGGCGAGTTGCTATACAACCACAAAGCCATATTGATTGATTGTTATCGTAATGAACTTAGGTTCTTTGGTTAGTGAAATGGTCCAAGTAACTAAAAAATAATATATCTACTTGGTGTTTGGATAAAATACATAAATAAATTAAATAAAACTAAACCCCTACTATAAAAAATGATATCACTTATCATGTCGCCTCTCATGCTGTATACATCTGTCACAAGCTAATGCTACATTATTCATTTATAAATCATACCTTTTCAAATTCTATGCGTTAACAGCTTTCATTAGTAAACAAACTTTCTTTTTCGCTTTACATTTTATGCATGTAGTTCACGCATTCTAGATAAAATTTTAGCAAAATTAAAGGAGTCCTCTTCACTATTGAGATATGTATGTAAATATGAACGTCTTAAAGCTAAATCAGTCAATATTATAGAGAAATTTAAAATAAAACTAGCTAAACAAGTCCTTTTCTCAATAGGGATATGTTCGTGACCTGAATGTGTCCAGAAATGTGGTATTTTCCAGTTTCAAAAACCTTACACGATAATAAATAAGAAAAATGTGAATTCAAGTATTAAAGAAATGGACCTTTGTTAGCCCTGAATTGGACACCTCCAGTTAAACCATCACGTATGAAGGCCTCGATGACCTCGTTGAACTCTCGGAACAGTCATGCTCACTCCTTGACTGTTTTTTGCATACACTCTGTCATTCTGGCGGATTGTACAACGGTAAAGATTTTTTCATCCGTAAAAATATTTTTCTGTGGCCATTTTGTGCGTACCGCTTAAGTAGCACGCGACTTCTCTCTAGCCTTATTGTCTTCAAACGTGCGTTAAGCATATGATCCTTCCATCTGCGGTAGGCGTGCAGTCTAAGGTATTCGCGGTTTTTTTTTAGGGAGCTTCTCTTCACAGACTTCTGAATTGCCAATAACTTTTACTTCCAAACGGGGTTTCTCGCGATTCTCGCCTTCATTGCCTTTATCACGGCTGCTGGTCTTCCAGATCTTTCACGGTCATCAACGCTCAGGGTACTGTTACATTGATTGATGGTTCGATAAATAAACTGCTTATTGATTTTTAGATTTTCGAGTAACTTCAAAATCATGTTTGGCGGGTGCCCACATTTGTGCAAGGCGATTACAGCAACACGATTCTCTTTTAGCCCCAATTCATTGTAAGTAAGAGAAGATAAGAGTTATGTGTGGTATATAATAATGGCTAACAAATCTGACATAGTGTGCCATATTTTTTTTTTTTTTTTAGTATCATTTGTTTTAACATAGAAAAACAGGTTAAAGATTGAAAATTGAGTAACAGAACTTTGCCCAACTAAGTAACTAACTGTAAGAAGTATGCTAAGCCAACGTGGAATATTATAAAGGGCAACGCCGTATGTAAAGATATAATTATTTGTGCCAAATTAATGTGAACGGATGTGCATTATCAGCATCTAGTGAAATGACGACTGCTTTTAACAATAAGTTTATAGATGATGTGAAGTACGACGCGCTGGATAAAAATTCGACTCACACGCGTTTCGTCAATGAAAGTGTTTCAGAAACGGTGTATTTAGAATCTGTATCTCCTGATGAAATAGTTAAAATAATCACGAAATTACGAAGCACTGCTTCTACTGAATATTATGATATTCCTACGAGTATTATCAAACAAAATGCAGACATCATCTATCCCATATACCATATTTTAAATCTTCGTGATAGTGTTTATTCAGAAAAACTCAAACCAGTATTCAAAAAAGGGAAGTCTACGTAAATTGGAAATTACAAACCTGTCGCTCTGCTGCCAATTATCTCGAAACTATTCGAAAAAGTGATGCACATAAGAATGATGACATTCCTCAAAAGGCACAATGTAATATGTAAAACACAGTTTGGATTTCAGCAATAGAAGTCAAACATTATCTCATCATTATGATTTTAAAGCACGGGAATCAATTTGTAATTTTAATGGTGCCGACGTGGTGTTCTATGAAATGTGTAATTATTGGTACAAACGTTTTAGAAATAATAATTTTGATTTAAGTGACCAACCGCGCCCTGGAGAACGTCGAAAGTTTGAAGATGCGGAATTGCAAGCTCTACTGGATGAAGACACGCAGACACGCAACAAGAGTTTGCAGCTCAGCTAGAAGTCACTCAAACAGCTATTTCCAATCGTTTGCACCAAATGTGAAAAATTCAAAAAATTGCAAGTTGGGTCCCATATATGTTGACCGAACACAATTTCGGTCAGCGTATGAACACGTGCCTTTCACTGCTTGCCATATATTTTTTTACGAGGATACGTAAAAAGTCGTGGGTAGATCCCGAGCAACCCAGTACGTCGACTCCGAAACAAGACATCCACTTAAAGAAGGTTCTCCTGTGTATCTGGTGGGATATGAAAGGTGTACATTATTACGAACTCTTGGAAACTGGTCAGATGGTGATTGCGGAACGCTACAATAGACAATTGAACAAAATGAGCGAGGTACTTGATCAGAAAATGCCATTACTGGGCAAGGCCGAAGACAAATCATAATGGCGCACGACAACGCTCAACCTCACGTTGCTCGCGCGACTGAGAAGACTCTCTTGGATTTGGGATGGGAAGTTCTCCCGCACGCGGCATCATAGAAAGCTATGGACCATATTTCCAAGATAAAGTTCGTTGTTATCTATTTTTTTATTCAAAATAAATTTTCTGAAAAATCTATTATATAAGCAATAAGACATATACTTAAATCACATTCACTCATTCGTTCATTCCCACCTTTTTTCCATTAGAACTCTATGTAACTGTGTGTGTAAACATTAATCTCAACTCTCTTGCCGACACCTATACCAATACTTACTTGTAAATAGCGAGCAGAAGCGCGTGTGCCTGCCAACGCACCGCTGTCGAGTTCGTCTCCAGAAGGAACACTTTCACGAACATCTTCAACTCTTCGGGAGATACCTGCGAAATCATCATTATTAAATATAAGTCGCAGTCTTTGTTCGTCTGTTTGTTCGTGAACATGCGGAAAGGTTATATTCCGTAGGTAGTTCTTAGTGGAGGTAATTTTTTTTTTTATTGATAATGGGTTTGCTCTTGACTAACTCTAGCCCTTGGAGGACGAAGATTTAGTCGACGATGAAGCGATCTCACCTAGAATATGGCTATTCACCCTAGCTTTAAATAGGTTCAAATTGTATGCACTCCGAAATACAGACGCCGGAAGTACGTGTGTTTTTTTTTTGTTTAGCGTGTTTTGGTACGTCGGTGGTGGGTAGTGGTGGAATTGGCGGACCTGCTTAAGGATCTGCTGCACGAGTTGCGGCACGCGCTGTTCCTGGAACTTGGAGCCGTCCGTGATGAACGCGTCGCTATCAGCCGCGCGCTCGCGCTCCGGCCACTCAGACGTCGACGCCGACGCGGACGGCGTCTGGGGACAAAGTAGTAGCGGTAGTGAAATTGCCAGAACATTCACAGACAAATTGTATTGTTATACTTATAAGGTAATCGGACAAATAGCTCCAGCTACTGTGGGTATTTCAAAGATATGGAATTTCAAAGTTATTAACATGCTTGTACAAGGTGGGCCAAAAGAAGTCATCCGATGTTGTTTGACTCTCTTTTTTTTTCTAAATGAAAAACTTGGATTCTGTTTTTTTATTATATTAATTTAAACCTTTAGAATTTTATTGGTCAAGTCGAGAAGATTATATCGGCCAAATGGGCGCCGTCACAATTGATTGTCATACGGGCTCGTTTTATGGCATTTTTCATCACTTCGGCGAGAACTTCGGGCGACAGATTCTCGCACTCGTGTCGAATGTTGTCCTTGAGGGCTTCCAGAGTCTCGGGCTTGTTCACGTAAACACGGGACTTCAAAAAACCCCACAAAAAAAAGTCTGGAACGCTTAAATCGGGTGATCTTGCGGGCCAGTGCAAATCGCCAAAACGAGAGATGAGGCGACCCGGGAACGCCGCCTTCAGAATATCGGTTGTGGCTCGCGCAGTGTGTGCCGTTGCTCCGTCCTGTTGGAACCACATGTCGTTCGGTCCTAATTCGTCCAATTGCGGCAGAAAAAACTCGGTCAACATGGCCCTATAGCGCGCACCGTCCACTGTTGTCGTATGGCCAGCGGCATTCTCGAAAAAAAATGGCCCAATGACTCCTCCAGCGTGAACAGCGCACCATGCAGTCACTTTGAGCGGGTGTAATGGCTCCTCGTGCATCACTCGTGGATTTTCGGTGCCCCAGAAGCGATAGTTTTGCTTGTTCACGTACCCGCTGAGGTGGAAATGAGCCTCATCGCTCATTATGATGTTGGTCGAAAAATCGTCCACTTCTTCCTCGAGATTGAGAATGGCTTGGGCGTAGGTTACGCGCGTTTGGCGGTCGGCAGGCAGCTGCTGATGCACGGACTGGACTTTGTATGGGAACATGCGCAGGTCTTTGACCAAAATTCGCCTTAGGGACGTCCGTCTGATGGCTAATTGCGTGGCACGGCGTCTGGTTGATGTTTCCGCCGACAGCTCGACATCCTCGGCAACAGCGGCGATATTCTCGGCAGAACGGGCGCTCCGGGGCCGGCCACTCTTGGCAACGTCTCGTGTGGTCCCATACTCTTCAAGGTTGGTGGCCAAACGGCGCAGTGTTTGCGCAGTCGGTGTCTGACGGCCGGGGAATCGGCGACGGAATTCGCGCTGCGCCAACACCACAGACGAATTGTTACGCAAAAAAATAGACACGATTATTCCGCGTTCTTGGGGAGTGTATCGCTCCATGGCTTGTTCACTTGTATTTTGCATCTGTCAAGTCCACAAATGTCAAAACAGATTTGACATTGGCGACCATTTGCAAAAATGAGAGCATCTTCCAATAGGGTGATTTCTTTTGGCCCACCTTGTATATGCTTCACGTGTAATGAATAGTGTGTGTGTGTGTGTACCTTCTCCGGCGCCTGTGAGCACAGCGCCGCCTGTAAAAGCTGTAGCACGGTGGGCGCCACGTGCGGATGCACGCGGCGCGCACAGCGCACGAGCCACGCGAGCGCCTCGCGTCGCTCCGTCGCGCATGTGTGCTGCCAGTTGCCCGTGCGCGCGCTCACGATCTCAGCACACGCCTGGGACGATACATACACACGTTACATTTATTTATATTAACAGAAACGTCTGTTGACAAAACCTTTTAACCAAATACCTATAACTCCGCTTAACCCACACACCCTCCTGTCGTCCTATGGATGCCGCCAGATTCATCATTTATTCAATAAATATTTCACACCAGAAAAATGATGGTTAGAGTTTTTACTATAAAATTGTGATTAAACATATTTTAAAAGACATGTACGTCACGTCTGATTCTCTTGACAACAGACACTCCGTGTAGATAGTTAAAAATCGTTAATATAAACAACGTTATGACGCAGTGACACTAATTTCGAGACTGGTGTCTAGTGTCATACTGTGTACATTTATATTGTAAGACTATTTATTATTGTATTTGTGGTTTTTTATACGTGGCTTACTGATTTTACTTCTATAGGCCTAAGTTTTTCCACTTGTAAAGCTGGTACTCCTAGCGAGTAGATCAGTAGTATCGGTACCTTGAGATGGTCCATGAGCTGCACCAGCTTGTCGTAGGCGGGGTCGGTCTGCAGCAGCGCGCGCGCCGCGTTCAGGTGGGTGTCGAGCGCGTGCACGTCGCGCGTGTGCCGGTAGCGGTCCCGCGTTCCGCACAGGAGCAGGAGCAACTTGCGGACTTGCTTCCTGGGGAAGTGAGGTTACGATATGTAAACTGACCCTTGGCCCAGGTTAGATAATAGCGCTGAAGTCAAAGCAACGAAGACAGTTTACGTGTCGCTTAATGCTATGTTGTCAATTATTTTCATGACATGACATGATATTAGAAAGCTAGTGAGTTTCAATATTCACGTAAGTGAATTTGACAGTACATGGGAATTTAATAGGGAAAAGTTAACGAAGCTACGTTGGTGGACCGTGCCAACGGGGCATCTAAACTATAATTTGCAGCCTAAACAGTGCTTAAATACACAATGATATAATATAAATTATTTTCTATGAGAAACTAGCGGTTGCTCGTGACTGTCCGCATAAAACACGTTTAAAGTGTCGCATTGCTGGGCAGCTCGACCAACACCAACCTCTAAATCAGGCTGGCTTTCGCCCTGGATTCTCCACTACTGATCACCTTCACACAATTAATCATATCGTAGAAAAGTTTACTGAATTTAACATGCCCTTATATAGCATAGCAAGCAAGCCTTTGATAGCATCACCCACTCAGCCATAGTAACCGCACTTAAAAACCGAGATATCGATCCCACTTACATCAAACTAATTAATAGTAGTTTATGTGACTGGTGCATAATGAGAGGCATTAAAATACGAGTGTGTGTTTATAAAACAAGCTGACAGGAGAGTTTCATAATAACATCACACGAGTGTTTTAATGCCTAATTATGTACAATTACATACACTATTTTATCTACATACATTATTATAAGCTCTCTATGATGTGTTCAGGAACCGCATGTTACGACCGGCATAGCTTCATTGATCAATTATTAGAACGTCAAAAATGGTGGCAACCGTAGTTTTTATAAATTCAGAGACTATCATCTCGTTCGATATCAAGTAACATGCGAGATTTGTCAAAATTGTATGCAATTGACATTTCATTTCGAATTAAATGTCATCTCGAGTGATATTAGAATTGAAATCAAATAAAATAGTTTTGTTTTTCAAAGATGTTCGAAATTTGAATAATAACATTTTCACAGATAAGAAAAATGTTCTAATAAAACAGTTTATCATTATGCTACCTAGTCATAATTTTCGGTTTTTGAACACATTATAGAGGGTTTATGATATGTGTGTAGATAAAACCATATACAACAATAGTACAGCAGACGTTTAACTCCAGTCTTCCGGTCAGTCATTCCAAATACAGCGAGGAGTCAAACAGGGCGACCCGCTATCTCCCAAACTATTCACCAGCACTCTAGAAGAAGTATTCAGGAGCCTGGCGGTTTCCTGGGAGGCGAGAGGAATAGTCGTCGGTGACAGAAGGTTATCAAACCTTCGCATCTTCAGCAACAGAGCTCCAATTAATGCTCCAAGATCTGAGTTTGGCAAGCCTTCAAGTTGGACTTAAAAAGAACTGCGCAAAGACACAGGTGATGACCAACAACACAAAACGTAGGGTTGAGCTAGATGGACAGATTATACACTATGTTGACGAGTACATATACTTGGGCCAGCTAGTCTCTTTCAGCAACAGGCAAAACAGAGAATGAACTTATGAAGGGGAACCTTCCATAATGCCTTAAAAAGAAACTAGTCGACATGTGTATTCTGCCTGTTCTAACCTACAGTGCCCAAACATAGTCACTCACTGAGAGTCAGAAGTCCAAATTGAAGGTTTGCCAGCGAGCCATGGAGCGCAGCATTTTAGGTGTTAAAAGAACAGACCGTATCCGGAACACCACACTGCGCTCCAAAACACGCATAGCCGATGGCGGCGAAAAAACCGCCAGGCTCAAGTGAGATTGGGCCGGTCATGTCTGCCGCATGCACCCAGACCGGTGGGCTAGTGTAGCTACCAAGTGGGAGCCGCAAAACAGGCGACGCAGACGGGGCAGGCCTAAACGGAGATGGCGGGATGACTTGAACGTATTTCTTAGGAACTGGCCGGAAGAAGCACTGAATAGGGCCTCGTGGGGATCAAGACGAGAGGCCTTTGCCCAGCAGTGGGACACCCAAATAGGCTATTAAAAAAAAGTGGTTTTAAACGGAGGCTATCAGGTTTTCCGGGATATAAAGTATCCTGTTCGAATTCACGTGCATACATACATTCAACTTAATATAAACTCGTTTAGCCGTTCATGTATGAGTGAGAAACAATCCAAACATCCCCACAAACTTTCATATTATTATAATAAGTAAATAGGATGGGAGTTCGAGAAAAAGAGAGACTATTCAAAGCATAATGTACAATATTCAAAATGTACACTACACGCAAAACGTACCAACTGGTAAAATACAATACTCATGTTCACAACGCATATTGTATAACACGCGAAATGTACAAAAACAATAAATACTTTCACAAAATGTACATAACGCAAAACGTACATTACATGCAAAACGTACGATACGCAAAAATCGCAAAATGTGCAATATTGCAAATAGTTCAACACGCAAAATGTACAAAAAGCGAAATGTGCGTATCTACGCAAACAAAATCTGTGTTTCTTGGAAGTGTTAAACACCCCTTGATTGGCACCCAAAATATAAGATTTAGTATCAATTTCGCCATACGATGTTAGATGTTAATCGATTGTTAGTTCTTACATTTTGACCGCTGTTAACACTCTAATCGTGTGTTAAGTGGTTGGTGAAATCAGAGATTAGACACCTATTTTTTGAAGAATTGTCACCACGATATAAAATCAATCACGCATAGAATAAGTACTAGCATAGAATCCGATGTATGGACTTTGCACCAGCTATCCTTCTCTACTTTTAAAATTAGATTACGTAGGTATTTCTTTAGAGGGCTGTTTTTTCTCTACTAACTGTCACGGTCACAACGTCAACGGACTTCTTTTGGAGTTATTTGAGCCTTACAGACAAAGATTGCTTGTGTACATTTTACGTGTTGTTGTATTTTTTGCTTTTGTACTTGTCGCGAGTTTTACAATAAGCGTTGTGTACATTTTGCATATTGTTCATTTTACCAGATTGTACGTTTTGTCTATTGTACATTATGCTCCGATAGAAAGCGAGAGAGAGAGAGAGATTACCTAAGCGGCGTCTGCTGGTTCATCATGTACTCGCAGAGCAGCGTGCGCCAGCGCTGGTCGAAGTGCGAGGCATCGCAGTGTTTGTGCACCTGGCACGGCAGCCGCAGCGCCATCTCCATCAGCAGCTGCGGGTAGTTGTCGAACACGTCCAGCGCGTGACCTGGTAATACGGAATAGACAATAGTACGCTTCAATGATCACAAGCTGGCAAATGTCTGACACGATAGTGATCGGTCGGTACAAATTCTGGAGTTCCGAATTTGAATTGCGTGCTGCAACACAAGCGCGCCGTGCGACCATTTTTCGTCGCGTAACACCGCCCGCGCTCCGCGCTCGGCGCTCTAACTGATTTGATTTGTGAGAAATGATCTCAATCAAAACTAATTAATACTGGAAAATTTGATTAATGTTAACAAGTCAGTAGAGTATTTAATTACTTTTTCAAGGCATTTTCCTTAAAAAATGTTTTTTCGTTGTTTCTGGTTTTTAGTGATTGTAGTTGCAGATTTTTATTGTTAATTATCCTTAAAGTGCACGCGTGTTCATGGCTTTTGGATATTGATTGATTGAGGTAAAATATGTTTTCAAAATAGGTAGTTTTAATATTTAACGCCCACGCTAAAAAAAAGCCGTATTTACATCTATGCCCCCAAAAGTAGTTAACTCGCGCGCACTAGTAATCAGTCTGTTCCTATTACTTTAGTACTAAGTTTTGATTATTATGCAAGATTTTTTTTTATTTTTGGTCCTGTCCTTACCTAAATAAGAGGTACTAACCAATACAACAAAATATGGTGCAGTAAAAATATCAGATTATATAAATAAAAAATGAAAAAATTTCAATTCAACTCAAGACATTTCAACGGTTTCTATAAAAAGACTCGAGACCCGAGAAAACTCAAGAAATTGGCCTCGAAAAATCTCGAAACTCGAGAATAAAAAGGTCGAGAAATCAGAAACCCTAATTGACAATAGCACCTTTTTTTAAAAGATATGCTGAAAAAAATCAGGCTTATAGACATATGTTTCAAAAACCTCCTACATTTTTTTCAAAATGTTTTGTTGATTCGTTTCTGGGAAAAAAAATATTGAATATTATTAGTGTCTAAAAGTCCCGCTCTGGACAAGCGGACGGAATGACGTACTTCCGCAATAAAAACCGATTAACCGCGTTTTAATTTTTTAGTCTAGCACTAGTGTTTTCCGACGTTTGCTCACAGTCATGGCAACGTCAAAACGTCTGACTTGTAATTTTTGTCAGCTGCGATTATTTGTTTGTATCTTGTTAATTGATTTATGCGCTCTCTACGGACTTTTGACGAACATTGCATTCCTGATTGACCTGGCTAACGATTTTGGACCCGACGGACTCTCATTATACGATTGGACTTGGCTGTAATTGGACCTACGGAGTCGAGCAAAAATGGATTGTGATAGACCGGTGCTAACTACAACGAAATACTGCTTTGTGAAGGGTTGTAACAACACCTCGAAAAATAAACCTCATATGAGATTCTTTACTGTGCCGAGTAACAACTTGGCAGAGTGGTGTCATGCGGCTGGCCATAATCAAATAGCTAAAACACAAATGTAAGTACTACATTTCAACAACTAATGAAAAATCAAGTATACATATTTATTAAAACGTAAATGACATATTTTTAAATAGGTACCTAGCCATATAACTAGAAAGTTCATTTTTATTTTTACAGATGTTGGAAGATGACTTGGAAAACAATACATATTGGAAAATGATGTCTTCCAGTGAAAACATCCAAGCGCGGCTTAAACCACGTCTATCAGATGCTTTGAGAAGACCTGCAGCTGAACATAACATAGTTGCAATAAAATTCCCTTTGTGGAATAAAGCTCAATAATAAAAAATAGGGATCGCTGCTACAGCTAAGAATAAAATAATGTTTACTCGTAATTTAATTTATAAAATTTATTTATATGTATGTATGAGTATTAGAATCGTGGACATTAATATACTAGCGTAATAGACACAGTGAATGTGCAAGCGAGAACGCAGTTTCTCACGGCACGAATACGAGTGCGAGAGACAGCGTAAGAAAAACCGTTAGGACAATTTGCAGAGCTCGGAGAGCCCCATAGGGTCACACTGCCGACAGCGTAATTCGTATGTAGGTAATTGCTCGACAAATCATTTAAAATTGAACAACATTACACACATTACGACATTTAAGACAATGAGATATGTCTGTTTTGGTCTCGCGGGAAATAAAAGTCTGGTCGTATATTACGCTAGTAGGTATATTAATGTCTATGACTCGAATAAAATATTATATTCGTAATTTGTATCAACATTACGAATTATAGCCTGGCAAAAAGAGTTGAGCGTGTGGTGACAGCTGGAACTACTATATTTTCAAATGGCAACCAGCACAGTTTAGAGTAAACCTTGGATCATGTTGCCAATTTCAACTTTTTACCGGTTTTAACATCCCTAGCTGTGACGTCATACAGACCACGTGGCGTTTAAGCTCTTTAGCCATTAGCAGAAATTTGTTTATTTATTTTCTCAGTAAATAATGAACAAAAAAATCGAAAATAATTTAGAAGGTTTTTGAAACATAATATGTCTATAAGCCTGATTTTTTTTCAACGTACCTTTTAAAAAAGTTGCTATTGTCAATTGCAGCAAGAGTGAAATCAATCTAACACCGGTAGAGGCTAAACTTATGGGACAAGAATATACTATAGTTTGTTTTTTATGTCTATAAAGTACTGAGGCTGAATACTACACGCTCATTGGTTCATTCAAATTAAGTACACTACGACGGCTTTCATGCGTGGAAAACTAGGTACATAAAGAAAATCGCAGGCATCTTTATTGTTACACATATTCTAATGTTTTAAATTATGTATTTTCGTGAAAACTATTAGTAATATAAACTTTTGCTATGAAAATAAGTAAAATGTAATAACTTCTTAGATTTCGTGACAGTAATACATGAATGACACGACTTAAGACGGTTTTAAAGTTTCCATGGTCTAAATAGGACAAAATCAGTAAAATGTATATTATTTAATTAGCCTGGGAAGTTTTACATAGTATTAAAAATATGTACATACGAGTACGAGTAGGAGCGACTAATGTATTCATACATTGTCAACTAAAATCTTGACGTTATACGTTTTAATGTGAACGCCGGCTTGTAACCAATAAGAAGGGAGAACCTCATCCCAGTACTTTATAGACATAAAAAATAGACTATATAATTCGTTTGTTTACATAATAGAATAGAATAGAATAGAAAATCGTCAAACATTATTGGTTATTCAAATTGATTTACATTAGGTACATAAGTACCACTTTAACAGAATCATATTGCATAATACACTCACTTTTGACGTATTCCTTGACGAAGAACGGTTGCATATCCGGCAGCGGATGTGACGCTTGCGGTTTCAGGAGCTGTACCACTGGGGTCGGCGATGCCGTGTCTGGGGGACAAAGCATGCATATATCACTACCATAAACACGCACACATGGGTAGAACGGGTGCGCCAAAGTTCATATAAAATTGCAAATTACATTATTGGAACTCCGAAAATGTATCTCATACAATTTTATGTACAATGATCATTGTACATAAAAAAATTTAATACTAACGATTGAAACTAATAATCATCAGATTTCATAATATCACTAATTACACTTTGTTTATACTAATATTACATATTTTTAGGTACGACGACGAGCGGAGCGAGGAGTAGTGTTAGGTAGAACTGTGACCCTACAGCGCGCGAGCCGAGCGCGTGAAGCGAGCAGAAATGAACATATTTTTAACTAATAATAATTCATAATTCTTTATTCAGTAAGGATTTTACATGGCCATAGTTGTCACGTACTTACATTACAGTAGACGATGAGCGAAGAAACACCCTTCTATTTCTAAGTCCCTGCTTCGTTGGTAGTAATAAAAATGTATGAACAAAAAAGTATGAGGAAAAAAATTATGAAGAGTGATTATTATGAATACAAATGATTCGAGTATAATTTAAAAAAAATGATAACTGTCTGTTACGAGTTCCGTTGGTAGTAATAAAAAAATATGAACAAAAAAGTATGAGGAAAAAATTATAAAGAGTGATTATTATGAATACAAATCGGTAGTAAAACAAAAATTAGGTATACGAATTTAATATGAGCCAATATGGACCCTGGGTAGAAACCTCGCGCGGTCCGTTCAAGACTGCACGTGTTGTAACTGAGCGGTTCTTGTAATTTCTCGCTTGCCACTTAGGTAAGGTCGAGTAAAGTTTTGACTGTTCATCGTGAGGAAGGGAACGTACTGCTTGTCTTGTCCCGGTAGTAGGGCAGGAGCGCGGAGAGCACGCGGTAGCAGTGCGCAGGCGCGCCGGCGCGGATGAGCGCGGCGGCGGCCAGGCGCGACACGTGAGCGGCGCACGCGGCGCCCGAGCCCTCGCGCTGCCCGCCGCTCGACGACGACTTCCACCGGGCCATCAGCACGCCTATAGGAACAGTAGAAATGATAGTTAGTTCTTCTAAACGAACTAAAAACCTAAGACTGGGTACATTGTAGCACTGCAATCGCTGCGGTTTTTAAATGAAAAAAAAAACTATAAAGTTAATAAAGATAAATGAGCAAAAACTATAAAGAGTAGGAGATTTAGCAGTACAGTCAAGGTCATAAATATGTATATACTTTAGTACCTTGTCTCTTTAATGTCATGTTTAAACTGCCATATATGGATGTCACAGCGATTAAGTGACAAGGTACTAAAGTGTATACATATTTATGACCTTGACTGTACCACGGCGTGCCTCACGACTAGGTTTTTCATACACATCTTCATAATAGCTGTTAATTGTCTAGCGTCGCGGGTGAAAGAATTAAACACTTTATTCTGAACAGACTATATTTGGCAACACACACTACAAAATAATCAAAAACGTGCTCAAAATGAGCTAGCGTTTTGTGCGGTGTTGCGCTCGGATGGTCTCGTTGGAGTGGCTGAACTGACAGCGTACATTAAGTTATAACGCGCCTATGACGCCGTACAAATCTACCCTTAAAATAAAAAATACCGGTCAAGTGCGAGTCAGACTCGCGCACCGAAGGTTCCGTATTTACGTACGAACTTCAAAAATATACCTTTTTATGTACTTTAATTCGTATGCAATCTCGAAAACTATACATTTTTAACACTTCGTTTTAGTTTTCCGGAAAAAAAAAATGATTATCAATAAGTTAGGAATTTTTCCGATTTTTCGGTTCATAAACTTCGGAGATAAGGGGAGGGTGACCCCTTTTCAATTATTTATAAAATTATTTTCATATTTTTTTTACTAAAAACAGATGCTTTGAAACAGATAGTTGCTTGCCCAACTATGCCAAATATCAAGACGATAGCTTATGTAGTTGCTGAGAAAAACTGCCGTGACATACAGACAGACAGACAGACAACGAAGTCCCACCATAAGGGTTCCTTTTTTACCATTTTGGTACGGAACCCTAAAAACTAACATTAAAATAAATTTATGAGCGCGTCGCTAGCGCTAGCTTTGACACTTCGTGCAAAGTAACTGATTTAACCTGACAGTCATCTAGCCCAATCAACAACGGGGCCGAAACTTGTTTGCTGCTGGGCATAGGACGACCCCAACAACAACCACGTTACCGCCACGACGGGTATACGAATGGCCAGCGAATTTACTTGTTTTTTACACGTAACGTAATTCACGTGATAATTTAAATCCGGTTCCGGGGGAAATTCGTCTTGGTAATACATTACGTGTAATTAGGCAGTGTACTCACTGAGCAGGCGCATGACGACGAGCTGCAGCTCACGGCGGTTGGTGCGCTCGTGTACGGGCGGCGCCGGTGCGGCGTCGTCCGTCATGTCCAGCTCGGACACCAGCAGATCCAGCAGTCGCTCCAGCACGGCGCGGTCTGCCTCCACGCTGCTGTCCAGGTCGCCCGCCAGCATTAGCACCACCTGGTTAGAATGGATGATACTCACGTAATGCTATTATAATTATTAAGTATGAAAAAGCAGGTTTGGCAAACCGTCTACAGCACCAGGACAGAAGAGTTATAACTCGAAATTTACAGAAAAACTATTGCTTGATATCTTCACAAATTTAACATTAACATACCCTTAAACCTCGCGGTTTAGGTTGACATTATCTTTACAGCAGCAGAAATTGAGGTTCAAAAGTTAAAATTTAGCCTATGAACTCCGTTAAGCCATATCTTCAAGAGACCACAAAGGAAACAGTTAGTTGGCAGACCACCAAACAGTCGATCATAATTAATAGAATGGCTCTCGGAAAAAAGCTGGACAAGGCAAACACAAGGCCAGACTTCGTGGAGTGGGAGATACCCTGTAGTGGGTTAATTGGGTGCTGTTATTTTTTAACCATGTCTTTTACTTGTAAAGCCAAAGAGGGAAAACATCCTTAGGTGTATTTGAGCTCGCACGGCACGTGTCGGTGTAAATTTACTAATTACAGCCATAACATATAAAATTAAAACTTCACCGTTAATCCGTCACCCAAGCAACCGAGTTCACACAATTACCTGCACGAACGGTATCGCGCGCACGCCGGGCAGCGAGCGGAGCGAGGGCAGCGAGTCGAGCGCTGCGGACAGGAGCGACAGACGCAGCGCGTGCAATTTGCGCGTCTCGCTCTCCACCTCCATGGCGCGCGACGTCGACGCCCCGTGTTGACCCATGGAGCCTGAAGCTCCCGCTACATAAAAATACATTCTTTAATATATCTTTAAAATTAGCATTACGCTACGTTTACGTCGGATTATTACAGTAAAGTAAACAGAGCGACTGTGCTACGACTATACTTCGTTTTTTTTTTCAGATTAGAATAAATGACCATTATTTTGCACACGAATTTGCCTTAAACAAAGTCAAAATTAAATGGAATACAATTGGGTTAACCAACTTTTAAGGTACTCCTTTTTTTGCGGCACTAAATGTTTCCTGGTGACTTACGATTAATAATAATTTATGAATATTAAAATCAGACCTTCAAATATACAGATCCCACATGTTAGACACCTCAAATATTTCTTAATTTTCGATAAACCCTGGCAACTCAGGTTTTTTTAATGTTAGCCTATATGTCTGATTTTATAAACGTGTAAGCCACGACGTTAGTAAATAAATAGTTTTTCTAAAAAATATATATTTATGAAACATTTAGAAAAATGGGGAGTAGGTACCTTAAAGTTGATTCAAGCAACTGAAAAAGTTGTAGAAATAGTCAAATTTCCGGTATATATTTAAATCAAATAGTCCTTCTTTGACCGCTGGATGACAGCAGCAGAGGACCGATCGTTGTGGAAAACCTTGGGGAAGGCCTTTGTCCAGCAGTGGACGTCTTGCGGCTGATAATGATGATGATGATGAGTCCTTCTTAGATGCCCAAGTTAAACGGCGGACAAAATATTTAAAATAAAGTAAATATCATACAATAAATAAGAAAGGCCTCTTGTCGTTAATTCAACCCATCAAATGTTGTTCCATTCTCTTGATTTATGGGGATTAAGGACAACACGGACTGCAAGTGAAAATATCCGTATTTGGAGAGTTATTCCGAAAAACTAATTACGAAACATTGTATGTTGTAGGTATACCTTTCACTCGACAGTCAGTAAATACGTAATTGAAAGGGACAAGAGTAATATATGTAACACCAAACTTATAATTTGGAAATAGCGCTCTTATTGGTTCTGTCAAAATGTTTTTTTTTTTATCTTTGGTACAAAATATAGGCAAAGGTTGACACAAGATTCACGCATATCATGACACATACGCCCTTTTAGAATGACTTTTACTTCAATATAATATATTTATAAGAAATCAACATAATTGTTTGGAAAACAAAAAAATACGTGTTCTATTATTTTTAATGCTCATCTAATATAAAAAAAAATATTGTCAATTGTATCTTCTGTAAGTAATCAATAAAAATAATTTTCTGTTATTGATTACTTACAGAAGACGCAATTATAACAAACATTTTTCAGTATTATCTAAGTTATTGAAGGAAACGTGTGCGAATTTGACCGTTATTATTCTAATGTGAAAAAAAATCGGTGTATAGACTTCAGGCAGCATTATCAAGAGACTCTCGTGATTGTTTTGCACTGGGACCGGACCTAATGAACAAAAAACTTTTTATTAAGTGCTTTCTACACTAGGCTGATATTTCTTGCTAGGTATACCTGTTCATATATTAACAATCTATTTTGTTAACACTAAAAGTGAAACACTCTAAAACACTAGTGAAATAATTGATTATTCGACTTATATTTCTATAATTGGTGATGTTAATGGTGGTAAAAACAAACACTTGGAACGGGTTAACTTTGTGCTTAAAGTATCGGACATAACAGAATGCTCATTAAAAGTGCATTTTACAACTGTCACAGTTTTGCAGTGTCATTTGTTTAGTTTCATACTGTGGTTAAAACTAAATAATATTAGGTCATCCCACTTCTGTTGTCATAATGTAACTTTTATTTCTTACAATTTTACGAAAAGTAACTCCAATATTATCATAGCTTGTTATACTAGTTAGTAATCTCCCCCACTATTCCCCCATTACGCGCTCCTCAATAATCCCTCTTGTTTACACATTTGGCGCAATAAGCCCTCTTGTTTACACATTTGAAGCCATCGTTGTAGTTATTTTATTTAATGCATTCTGACCAACACACTTCACTAATAAGTCATGCGCAATTCCTCCAAAGTAATTTAGTACGGCACAAAACTTTAGAAATATACGTTGCTCCATTACATTAATAGATCTTTTTAAGTCTTCCATTTTAAATCTACAAACGTCTTTACAATACAATATACGAAAATAAACTAATTTGATTGCACAATAAGTGCGCATATCAACTACGCTATAATGTTGCGCAATAAGTAAATAATTGAAAATAAAAAGGTGACACTGGAAGTGGGATGACCTAATAATTTATGCCATGTTAGTACACAGATGAGAAAATGTGAAACTTATAAATTATAATAATATGTCCCTAATGACATTAAAAACCTATCGCCAGTTACGAATGACGTCATAAGCATAAACAGATCAACAGATTTAAGTTGATTACCAATATTCAGCACGCGCATAGATTTGGTTACTTTGGGTTAAAATTTGACATTAGTCACATATCAAATTTAAACCGGAGTGTTTTCAATCCACGACGTCCCCTCGCCTCCCACTACTTCGCAGCTACGCAACGTTTCAATTCACGATGTCCCCTCGCTTCCCACTACTTCGCATCTACACAAAGTTTCAATCCACGACGTCCCCTCGCCTCCCACTACTTAACAGCTACGCAACGTTTCAATCCACTACTTTCCCTCGCCTCCCACTACTTTGCAGCTACGCAACGTTTCAATCCACGACGTCCCCTCGCCTCCCACTACTTTGCAGCTACGCAACGTTTCAATCCACGACGTCCCCTCGCCTCCCACTACTTTGCAGCTACGCAAATTTTCAATCCACGACGTCCCCTCGCCTCCCACTACTTTGCAGCTACGCAACGCTTCAATTTACGACGACGTACCCTCGCCTCCTACTACTTCGCAGCTACGCAAATTTTCAATCCACGACGTCCCCTCGCCTCCCACTACTTCGCAGCTACGCAACGCTTCAATCCACGACGACGTACCCTCGCCTTCTACTACTTCGCAGCTACGCAAATTTTCAATCCACGATGTCCCCTCGCCTCCCACTACTTCGCAGCTACGCAGAGTATATTTGACTGGCGGAGCGCGCCGTCGTAGATTGACAACACTATAGCCAAATCTATCCGTGTTCTGAATATTGGTAACGAACTTAAATCTATTCATA
Organism: Tortrix viridana; assembly: GCA_963241965.1. NCBI lineage: Eukaryota > Metazoa > Arthropoda > Insecta > Lepidoptera > Tortricidae > Tortrix > Tortrix viridana. The sequence goes on from OY725171.1 coordinate 43,145,357, forward strand.
TGTTCATATTAATCCCTCGAGTCCCGATCTGTATCTGAATGCCACAGTGTTTCAATTTGCCTGAATTGAGTACTGAGCTTCAAGTGGTACTATCGGCAAAATGGAACTGACCCTCCATAGAACCATGTCACAGTGAAGTTATGAATCAAATCTTTGGTAGCGTCAAACAAATTGTTTTATAATATCAATGCAACGCAGTTCTATGGTGGGTCAGGGTTCCATTTTGCCGAGTATTATTTCATTATTCGTGTAGCAAAACCACTGTTTTAAGCGCTAACGTGTTAAAATAGTTTAAAGCTGAGAGAACCAGGAACGTCGCACTAGTTAGAAATCAGACAATTGTGATGAATCTGTCAAGCATAGCCTACACAAGTCAGGAAATAAAGCAATCATCATTGCCGTATAAACATACTAGCTTTTGTCCCCCGACTCCGTCCGCGTAGTAGTCGTTTATCGCGTTTCCCGCGGGAACGTAGTAGTCATTTATCACATTTCCCGGGATTAAAAATAGCTTATGTGTTAATCCAGGGTATAAGCTATCTTCATTCTAAATATCATCTGAATCCGTCCAGCCGTTGCAGCGTGAAGGAGTAACAAACTAACACACACACAAACTTTCTCATTTATAATAGTTATTAGTGGGATTTGTAAATTCAGCGATTACTTTAAACGAAAGTCTTGATCTTGACTTCACTACACAATCAAAGCTCGTGACTAAGACTATCATGAGACGTAGCTATTGAATGCTATTCAGATGGCAAGTTGTCGTCGTGGCGGTGAAAAGCAAGTGAACGTATGGACGCTAGTAGGGCGATAGTACTAGCCTGTGGTCACGGTCGCCGCGATGATATTGGTCGGCATCACGCCGGCAGAGGGCGTGGACACTATGTCCCCTAGAACATTCCACACTTTTATATGGAGGTGGTAATCTCCAACCCATATATTTATAGCGTCAGATTGTAGCAGATATGAGTATACAAAAATCAATCTCCTTATTTTCACACTTATTAATTGAAATAATTTGATTAGCTTCTGTTATATCTATTCGAAATTTAACTAATGTAAAATTATGCTAAAATGTCTAGATAAGGGCGCTTACTATTTGACAAAGAACCGTCAATTTTGCAAACATACTAGTGATACAAGGAGAGAAATGTATAAGTAGTATGATGCCAAAGCCGTGGAGCTCTTCGACTGCAGGCTGATTTACCTGTTGTTGTATTTTTGTTACGTATAATTATAAAAATCGTTCGCGTTATCACTAGCTCCGTCGGCACCGGCCATTCTCTTCTTACATTACATGCTATTAGTCTACATCAACTTTTTTACGTCAGATGAACCGTTTGCTTGATTTTAATTTTACATTAGTTAAATTTCGAATAGATATAACAGAAGCTAATCAAATTATTTCAATTAATAAGTGTGAAAATAAGGAGATTGATTTTTGTATACTCATATCTGCTACAATCTGACGCTATAAATATATGGGTTGGAGATTACCACCTCCATATAAAAGTGTGGAATGTTCTAGGGGACATAGTGTCCACGCCCTCTGCCGGCGTGATGCCGACCAATATCATCGCGGCGACCGTGACCACAGGCTAGTACTATCGCCCTACTAGCGTCCATACGTTCACTTGCTTTTCACCGCCACGACGACAACTTGCCATCTGAATAGCATTCAATAGCTACGTCTCATGATAGTCTTAGGGCCGTATTAATAGACTCATCTCAACCCCATCGTTGATACGCTCTTTTACGAGACCGACTCAATACGTGATCCTAGGATTAGGATTGCCGCTTATTAATAAACTAATATCACCTGAGTCGGACTCGAGAAACGCATCCCAACCTTGATCCTTGATTTTTTTTAATTATTATTTTGAGCTTTGGCTTCTAGGCCATTAGCTTAAGCAGATGACATTTTTTACGAATGGGCAACAGATGATTATGAACGAAACGGTGTAACGTTTTGATTCTGCAAGAAAATGTTTTTGCGTTTAGACTTGACACAGATTATGAACCATCAAAAATGAATATTTCGATGTAAAGTGGAAATGCAAGTCATTATTTTTAGATCATTTATTTAAAATTGTTTTACTAGCTTTTATTATAAGGTCATTATGTAAATATAACACATTTTCAAAAACCCTGTGAAATCGTAAAAACAAAACGCGCATACTGAGAGCCGGCCGGGAATGGAATTCCTATAGGTACAGTACAGGCTGTACAGGTTATAAGTTCTTCTCGCCGTCTTTGTTGATAAAGTGAAATACATGAGGTTTTTATCTATTAATAAAGGTGAAAAAGTGCAGCGACTCGAATCCACAACAGCGCTGACCTAACCGGATTTGATTAAATCAATGAAACGAGTCCTGAAGAAAGACGGACTTGTACCAGGGAGCTGGAGTTCCTTCTGCTTGAGATGAAAAATAACAAAATAGACTGACGTAGTCTGCAGCAGTTTCTACGGAAAATTTCTATATAGAGGTCCTGTAGACAGGACACTACGGGTTAAAGAAGGTAAAATGTAGTGTTAATTTATTTATTAATTCACAAACAAGATGGTACCTAGTTAGCTATGATAATCACACCAGGTAAACTCGTAGAACTATGCGCCTTGCTTGCAAGAGTAGGTAGTCCAATTTTCCTACTAACACATTATCAATACATGTAATTTTATTAATAGTTTGATATAATGTAATAGAAAAGTAAAAACTAATGTTCATAACTGAATATTTTTTTCAATAAATGTATGAAGAAACTTGGACTAATGTTGCAAGCTAGGAATATAGTTGTATGAGTTTAAGGTAATACTAGTATAATATAAATCAGTCCTCTTGTCTCAGACAGTCTTGGTTAAACAGAATCTATAAGGCTATTAGGGTTGTAATGGGCCAATCCTTATTTAAATAATGTTATCAGAGATACTTTTAACACAGCCAGGTAATTTACATGAGGAGTAATATTATTATTATAGATTTATGCATGTTTAGTGAATGTTCATTAAAAGATTAAACTACCTAACACAATTATGAAACCAAACTGTATTAAACAGGTTGGTGTATATTATAATATACTTGTTGTTTTTTTATTTTCAGATGATCATCTTGTCCTGCCACCCTGGAAGATAGGATAGTAGGATATCCATGTTAAATAATTATTTTTCTATTAAAATTCAGCTGTAATTTACCTTAATGTTTTATTATAACAGTATGGTTAACACAAGTTGTATTTTCTTACTTGTCACTCAGTGGATCCCTGTCCCTCTGATAGGTATTTATCTCTTGATTTTAAACTTAGGTAAAGAGGAGCTACCAAGCGACAAACAAGTCATGGGCAACTTGTGCTATTGATCCTGCAAATTTAACCATATTTCTGTCATTGCATCTACTATGCACACTATCAACAGCATTTCATCAATGTTCCACTAATATCCCATAAGAACAACTGTCACTTTTTAATTTGCTAAGGTACACTATAAAGTGACAACAAGGAACTTGAGGTAACACTAAATTTAATGAATGTTTATGCGACATGGCATGGTTTATTGGCATATACCTATATGTAATTAAACAAGCAACCTAATTATTTAATCGTATGGTGCATTTACATAAACATTTCAAATATACATTACTAAAAAGATAACTATAGATCCACATTCAAGGTCCCGAGCCAGGCCAGGTGTTTGTTTAGCAATCTAATAAAGATAGTTTAATAAAGTTTCACCTACAAATCTAATGTTTTATTGAACTTGCATATTTATTACACAATGTAGGTACAAAAGGCAGACTTAATGCCTTTATTGTTCCCATTAAGATTTTTATTTATTTCATAATATAGCATGCCCACGACTCCGCATGACTCCGTCCGCGTAAAAGTCCGGGATAAAAGTATCCCATGTGTTAAAATCCAGGTGATAAACAATCTGTGGGCCAAATTTAATCCAAATCGGTTAAGTCGTTTCTGAGATTTGCGCGCACAAACTCACACAAATCATTGTTTTGGGTTTTATTGCGTTAATAAGGACCTCCAATAATAGATTTTCTCAAATATCGAGTGGCGAGCGACAATAAAAACTACCTACATAGGTAGAAATGAAGAAAGTATGGCACACGACTCGTCCTGATAGGAAATATAGTTTCGTATAGGTTAGTGTATAGACTAGCATTTGTGGACTACGAGAAAGCTTTCAATTCGATCGAGACATGGGCTGTGCTGCAGTCTCTACAACGGTGCCAAATCGACTACAGGTACATCGAGGTGTTAAAGTGTTTGTACGAAAATGCCACTATGTCAGTCCGACTTCAGGACCGGGACTCTGAGCGTATTCCGCTGCGCTGGAAGATGTGATCAAGATTCTGGACTGGGAAGGACGTGTACAAACGGCGAGTACATCACACACCTTCGGTTTGCCGATGACATAGTAGTCATGGCTGAGACCATGGCAGACCTAAACGCAATGCTCGATGACCTCAGCAGAGCCTCTGAACAAGTTGGTCTGAGGATGAACATGGACAAGACAAAGATCATGTCGAACACCCATGTAATACCAACTCCCGTGGTAATCTGAGGCTCGGCACTCGAAGTTGTTGACGATTATGTTTACCTGGGACATACTGTCCAGTTAGGTAGGTCCAACTTCGAGAAAGAGGTTAATGGTCGAATCCGACTCGGTTGGGCAGCTTTCGGGAAGCAACGCGATATCTTCTCGTCTAATATACCTACCGCAATGTCTCAAGTCGAAAGTCTTCGACCAGTGTGTGTTGCCAGTGATGACTTACGGTACTGAGACGTGGGCGCTGGCGATGGGCGTCATAAGAAAGCTCAAGGTCACTCAAAGGGCAATGGAGAGGGCTCTCGGAATAGGTATCTCTGCGTGATCGAATCAGGAATGAGGAGATCCGCACGAGAATCAAAGTCACCAACATAGCCCTAAGAATTGCTAGATTTAAGTGGCAGTGGGCGGGGCACATCGCTCGCAGAACAGATGGCCGTTGGGGCCGAAGAGTTCTCGAGTGGCGTCCGCGTACAGGAAGACGCAGCGTGGGCAAACTTCCAACAAGGTGGACAGTCGACGTGCTTAAAATTGCAGGAAACCGATGGATGCAAACGGCGCAGGACCGGTCCTTTTGGCAAACCTTGAGTGAGGCCTATGTCCAGCAGTGGACGTCTTTCGGCTGAAATGATGATGATGATGAGTGAACCTTATGCTCGAGTTTCTTGCGACGCTTCTTCTCAGCAATCAAATGTTGGTCTTGTCCGAAGCGCCTGTAAAAGAGCCTGATTACTGAATAAATTATTTGAATTTCTAAGGAGAGGATTGAAATTAGCGGCGGTGATAAAGAAACTAAATAATAAGACTAAATGCGGAGGGCTATAAGCAGGGCCCCCCGAGGGTCCGAGGCTCGGACCCTGACCAGCAAACCTCAACCTCAAAGTGATCTAGATAATAGGGCCCCATTATTTTTTTTTGCACCAGGGCCTTTAGTGACCTATATAGCTACGCCACTGGCTATAAGACCTAAAAAGAGTTAGATCAATACATATATAAACTCTGTGAAGTACAGTCGAACTCATAAGTAGCTGTACATTTTAGTACCTTGTCGCAGTATTGACATACTAAATTCAAACTATTGACACTTATAATACGTAATTGTGACATGGTACTAAAATGTAAGCTACTTATGAGTTCGACTGTACATACTTATAATAAATAGGTATGAGGTAAAACGGAATAGGTACATACTATAGTGACGGCTGATAAGTAGATGTGTGGAAGAAGAAAACATGCTGCGCCGACCCGAAGATTATATAAAGGCAATGGGAAGATGATAGGTTTAACGAGGTTTCCGGTCATATTACCTACTTACCTATTACTGCTGTTATAAGACAACAATGTTGTTGTTGTTTCATTTAAAGTTGTGTCTGTCTCTTTCTTTGCTAAAAATTAATGAACGTCTCCGAGTGCGGCAGATAGCCCCAAATACTTAGCTGCACTGTGGGCTCGCTCTTAAACGGAGGCCTCTGCTAGCCCATTGGTAGGTACCCAGGAACACGGCAGGGGCTTTCCAACTCGGATGGAGCAAGTTCCTTTAATCTTGATGCATATTTAGTGGGAGCAGAACAAATGAGGCTAGATCTTCACGCAAACTCGTTATATAACTGCATTCAGGTGTATAGAATAAAAATGAAAGTATCTACGAAAAACCGGGCAAGTGCGAGTCGGACCCGTGCACTGAGGGTTCCGTACAAATTTGGCTGGTTTTTAGTATTTGTTGTTATTCTATAGGTTTTGTTTTATAATCATACCAAATTTGACGCTTGTATCTTGTACCGTTTTTACGATACAACAAAAATAAAAATACGTTGAAAAAAAACGTTTCTTGTATGGGGTAAACGTTTATAATTTCACTTTTTTTTTTAGTTGTTAGTAAATCCGCAAAAAAAATCTATTACGGTTCAAAAGATACAGCTCTTTATAGTTAGGACAGACGGACAGACAGATGGACGGACGGACGGACAGCGTAGGCATATTAATAGAGTCCCGTTGGGCACCCTTCGGGTACGGAACCCTAAAAAAGAAAGGCATATGAGTTCCATAATCAATCCATTCCAAAAAAAACAATTAGTAGCTGGGTCTATAAGGGGAAAACCTAACGAAAACTTCATGTCAAAGTATTAACGTTTAAAAGTTATCATTATTATATGTATACATTATAAGCACTGAATCACCAAGAGCCAATACAATTTCAACAGTAGCTTGATGGTTTTGTGTCTATTTAATTCATAACTATGAGAACCACACTACATTGTTTTATTGTACCTACTAAGACATTCAGTGAAGGCTCTCTAAAGTCAAGAGATTAGTAACTTTTATTTTTCAATGGAGTTCAGAGAGCATCTTAATGTGGCTCTGAAATTCTGAATCATTAGGACCAACCTAATTAATCACATTCATCACACTAACCACCTGTTTCACAATAGTCAAGCAAATATAGATATCCAACAGATAGATTTAGCCCTTTCCCTTTCATACACTTGAAAATAAACAAGTAGAGGGCTAACTTTAACTTTAAACTTTAAACTTACATGTCAATAGTGGAACAGGACCTAAGTTAAATATTATATTTATCAAAACAATAAAATAAAACTTTATAACAGACCCTGAATATCTCTTCACCAATAAATAAAACTACTATTAGAATGTGGTCAGTTTATTTTATAAAAGAAAAACACTAAATTTATATATTACATTCACAAATTTTAAAATCAAAACATACCTACTTGAGATTATTTTTAACTGATTTACAGCTAGCCTAGGTATCTAACTATTAACCAACCTGACCCAAATACTGACCTGTTTCAAAGATGTAAAAGGTATAATTATATAAATAAATGTATATAAAATAAGTGAAATAAATATCATAATATCAGTCCACCTCGATGCACTGCAGGCTGCAGGTTAAAAGCCTCTTCATTTTCACCCCACCTTGCCCAGTCTTGTACTAAGGTCATCAATTTTTTCCCAACTATTCTATTTCTATGAAATACCTAATTATATTTTTAACCTGTCTCATGGTAATAAAGGCAGTGATAGTATAAGTAAGTAGGTAACATTATAATGAAAATATCATGCTTAGTTTCTATAACACTAATTTTCTAATAACTCCAGACTTTATAAACCTGTTATTTGGTAACTTGAACTAAATACTTACCGATATTATATTTCCTACAAGCAGTATTTTAAACATTTAACTAATATTGTATGACGACGCAGTTAGCCTAGTTGGTAGTGACCCTGCCTACGAAGCTAGCGGTCCTGGGTTCGAATCCCGGTATGGACAAATATTTGTGTGATGAGCGCGAGTATTTGTTCCTGAGTCATGGATGTTTTCTATGTATTTAAGTATGTATTTCTCTATATAAGTATGTTTATCGTTGTCTAGTACCCATAGTACAAGCCTAGAGCTTAGTTTGGGACTAGGTCAATTTGTGTGAGATTGTCCCCTGATATTTATTTATTTATTTATTTATGCAGTTAGCCTAGTTGGTAGTGACTCCGCCTACGAAGCTAGCGGTCTTGGGTTTGAATCCCGGTATAGGCAAATATTTGTGTGATAAGCATATTTGTTCCTGAGTAATGGATGTTTTCTATATATTTTAGTATGTATTTCTCTATATAAGTATGTATATTGTTGCCTGGTACCCTTAGTACAAGCCTAGAGCTTCGTTTGGGACTAGGTCAATTTGTGTGAGATTGTCCATGATATGTAGGTATGTATGTATGTATTCTTTAAATCTGTCTTTATCTTGTTTTATCTACTCTATGAATTATGTATCACTTGATGATACAATACAAACAAAATTTTAATTAAATATTGAACAGATGAAACTGTAAAACTTCCTGCATCAGCGCTCTCTGAAAAGCTAATACTAAAATAAGTCAAATGTTTTTTATATTTTATGTGCAGTACCATAGAACTAATTAACACTGATCTTTACAACTCCTATACTTACCTCTTTTAATTAGAAATAGATATTTCTAACCTATAATAATCTTACATGATATTATCTTTTAAATAATGCAGTTGACAAACATTGGGTACCCTAGCGCCTGAGTTACATCTAAAGTTAGGTATTTTATTTAAAAACAATATAAATTAATTGTTTTATCTTGAAAGGTCATGTAATATTTACATTATAAACTGAATTTACCTGGCCTGGAACTTGATCATCATTGTAAAGAAAAGCCCTTTTATTTTTATTTAGACAAGTAAAATTCATGTTTATTTGTCAATTGGCAAACGATTAGCCATTGTCGTCAACTGCTTGCTGTCGGCGTTGAAGTTTGTGAACACTGACTCCTCCAAATATCTGATGTACCTTTTTTGGAGTCCTGTTTGTTTCCGGCAAACCTTGCCTGTTATCCAAGTTTTCCATTATTGGACTGACGACAACCTACAAAACGAATTTAAGTTAAACACAATATCTAAGCACTATAAATGATAGAAGATGCAGATTTTTTGGTTTCGTTCATGAAATCACTTTGCACACATAGGTACCTACACTTTTTACACCACATTTATGTTAGGACACGAAACTGTATATATCTCACAGTTATTACTAGTTGATTGTTGCAAAAGTTAGTACAAGTTTTCAAACAAATCAGGCAATTTTTATTTATCAAACAATAATAAAGTAGAGGTACGCAACAGCATGCGTTCATGTTTATGTCAACACGTATTGTCAAATCCCTCTCCTCTCTACTTATAGCGACCCGTTTTACGATTACGTTTAGAAACTTTAGAATAGGTAGGGAACCTACACAATTAATTAACAAAATAGCTAATAAGATTTTGTTGGTTTTCTAAACACCAGTATAATAAAACATAGGTACCTATTGAGGTATCGATGCATATCGGGTTGGATGAGTAACCTACCAATAAAACGTCGCATAATTTTTACTTTAAAAGTAAATATTTAACATAACTTATAAATGTATGCATTGGCCTAGTATTTGGCTGTTATTATGATATAATGCTATTTATATTACGGATCAGTAATAAGTATAAAAAGTAAATTGTATGTAGGTACTTACTTGAAATTAGCCTGTGTGAAGTTAAATGTTTCGCGCCTTTAGGGCCATCCCGCACGGAAGCATTGGTTTGTTATAAGTACACATGGGTATGAGCTATTATTTGGCCGTCGCTTGGTCGATACCTCGTACTTTTACTATTAATAGAAAAGTATCTAGCTCTCATTATAATTTCACATAAACACGACACAAAGCACACCATTTTTAGGCAGTTGTATGCAGCGGCAAAAGTACAATTTAGGTAATGTTCTTATTTAAAAACGATTGAGATATTATTTTTTGCTTAATACACGATGCAAAATAGGATTTACTTATTTTCTGAACCGATTTATTTGTGAAAACGCACCCAGATGATCGATTAATGGCAGTGCATCCGCCATTTTTTAAAAGGTGAGTCGGACTCAAGTCACCAAATAACCATAATCAATGGAGATGAGATTCTCGTATCAAGTGAAACGAGGATCAGGATTATGGGGTTGAGATTGGTTTATTAATCAAAGCTCAGTCTTGTGACCCATCTTGTAAAGGGTGTATCACCCAAGACGAGTCTATTAATACGGCCCTAAGTCACGAGCTTTGATTGTGTAGTGAAGTCAAGATCAAGACTTTCGTTTAAAGTAATCGCTGAATTTACAAATCCCACTAATAACTATTATAAATGAGAAAGTTTGTGTGTGTGTTAGTTTGTTACTCCTTCACGCTGCAACGGCTGGACGGAACAACAGGTAAATCAGCCTGCAGTCGAAGAGCTCCACGGCTTTGGCATCATACTACTTATACGTAGGTCACGGCATAAGTCTTGTATGAAAAAAGTATTTACTATTTCTCGAAATATTTTCCACCACACTCAACACACTTTCTCATACGCAAGAACTAGTCACTAAACCAATGCTCCCATTTTTCTTTTTCAATGGAATCACATATCGTTTCCCAGGCCTCGATTAACTGCTCCTCCGAAGCAAACTTACGTCCTTTTAGTTGTGATTTTGCAAACGGAAAAAGACCAAAGTCGCATGGTGCCAAGTCAGGACTGTAAGGTGGATGGTCCAATACTCGGATTCCAGTTTCTTGAAAAGTCTGTTGAGTTAGCTGGGCACGATGCGCTGGAGCGTTGTCGATATGAAGATACCACGAGCGCATAGGGGATTTTGGTCTGAGATTTTTCAACGCCCTAAATAACTGTGGTAAACAAACTTCAGTATACCAACGAGCTGTGACTGTCTTCTGCTTATCTAGCACAACATTGGCCACTAAACCCGTTTTACGAAAAAAAGACACAAACATTCTTCTTCCGACCAAACGTGATTTTTTCACTTGTATTGGTTGATCTTCATCTTCGAAGACCTATACCTTGTTCTGTGATTTAGATGGTACAACAAAAAAATACAGCCAGCTTTCGTCACCTGTGATGATTGGATTTACAGCACCGTGTTCTCCCGATTCGAAGTCTTACAACATTTTTTTGCACCAAATTACGCGTGCCTCCCGTTGAGCGTCGGTTAGCTCGTGGGGTATCCACAGGGTACAAAGTTTGCTAACATTTAAATGGTTTGATATAATTCTTCCAATACTTCGTTCAGAGATCTTCAGGGTTTCAGCTAATTGTTAATAAGTTATTCGTCAATCTTTGGTTATAGCTTCTCTCACAAGTTCAAGGTTTTTTCGGTCATGATTTCTGTCGGCCGGCCTGAACGAGGATCGTCTTCTAAATTAAACAGCCCACGATTAAAATTTAAATAACATCTCTCAATGGTTCTCAAGGACGGGCAATCCTTATCAAACACTTTCTTCATTTCTTCTTCACACTGTTTAGTAGATAATCCGCGGCGAAAGTTGTAGAAAATAATAGCGCGATATCCGACAGCTGGGAACGACTCCATAGCGACGTATTCAAAAAATCACTGAATAAATTGAGTCAATAGTTAACAGTCTATATTTTGTACTTAGACTAAACAAAGAGGGTACTTTGTAATAACGTAAACAAATCAACGCTACGGTATGTTTAAGTGCTTAAGGACAAGACTTATGCCGTGACCTACGTACATTTCTCTCCTTGTCTCACTAGTATGTTTGCAAAATTGACGGTTCTTTGTCAAATAGTAAGCGCCCTTATCTAGACATATTTTAGCAACCGTCGTCTCGATCAAAAAGGGTTTACCCCCCCCAAGCCCTCTAATTGAGGTTTTAAAACCACTTCAAATCCCCTTTTTAAACTATAGTTTGACAAAGTAGGAAAACAATTTGTAACTGCAAAGCCAAATGAAAATTCAATAAGCGTTAGTCTTCCAAGCCTCTCGGCTAAAGGTTGAACACGCCAAAACTTGGGCACTCAGTTATGTACTCATGTAAGTACAGTCAAAGTCATATAGATAGAAGCAGCCAAACTGGCCAAATATATCGCAACACATCCTTATTCCTATAGTAATAAAGATGTGTTGCGATATATTTGGCCACTTTCGCTGCTCGTATCTATTTGATGCTGACTGTACTAGCCATTAATCTGTTGACCTTTGATTAGTAGTTTAATAGACATTATTATGTCACTATGATATCTATTGTTTACCTATATATAGTTTACCTCTACTTTAATCTTCTTTTGCTTTTTGTGTTCTGTATTGTATTGTATCGATACTACGTATATCGGAAGTCGATAAATGAGAACTCACTACCTTTATTGAAAAGTGCCACGAAAATTCCGGTCTCTGATTATGATAGATCCGTTCCAAATAAACATACTTCGTCATATAATATAATACTCTAAAGTGCTCATTTGTCCATGTGAAGCTAAGAAAATATAATTGCAAATATCTCGGCTCCGACGCACTTTACAGTATTTTAATATTATATGACACTATATGTTTATTTTGAACGAATCTATCATATGCTACCACTTGTATGACTGGCCGCTCACGTAAACAATGACAACATTTTTAGGTGCGGCCTGGGCTCTGTAACTTTAAGAAGCCCTGCTCTACGTTTCACTTTTTGCACGTAAAATTGAGACATTCACTTTCTTAGCTACATCGCGAGATAAAATCTTATAATTTGAGGCAAAAATCTTTAAGACGCTTTCTTCCTTTTTTTCTTTAACAATTTGCAACCCTCGAGTTCCTGGCTTCCTATCTATAGTTAAGCGTTCTCTAAATTTCTTCAATATGGAACAAACAGTGAATTGAGGACATTTTAGTCTTTTTGCTACATCCCTGTTCTATTCTTGCCCAGCGCATTGGATTTTGTACGTGTTAGAGCAAAATAAGTTCGCGTTTTTGAAAATGTTGGCTCGACATTATGACTAAGAATTAAAAAAAATATCATGGTTTGACAGTATAGCTTTTTATGAATAAATCAACATTAAAAAAAAAGATTTACATTTTTAGTTTTAAATTAATTATACAACCTTTTATAAGCCTAGTTTTGGCGTGTTCAAGCTTTTATGTACACTTTCAAAATGATTCCGTTACCGACTGGCTAACTGCCCAACCTAAGCTGCTGAAGATATATTCCAATGGTTAAGTCAAGCTGAAAACGATTAGCTTTACGAGTACAGTACTCGTCTCAGGTGTTCTTTAGTACAATATGAGTGGATTTACCGTAAGCGCTGCTGCGCCCTGAAACACCGCCGATGCTGTCGGCGCCGGAGCCGCCACTCTCCGAGCCGGCCGAGCCGGGCGGCTCCGCGGGCGACGTGCGCAGCGTGCTGCCGTCCGTCGCCGCTGTGCTGCCCTCGTCGTCAGAACTGCTACGAACAACCAACTCAATAGGACGAGAAAAACACGCAACATGGTCAACAGCGTTTTCACCTCACCAACTCGGAAAGGCTTTCTTTGACTGTTGAAAACTGCGAACGAAAGTCCATTTTATTTGCTAGCACGGCAAAGTAATTTTGTAGCTGTCTGCACATCGCGCACACGACAGCTGATGTTTATTATTTTTCTAGCACCTAGTGTTCTCCTCGCTACGGTGTGTGTTTACGCACGGCATCAGTTATTTGGGTCTCGAGGGCTTTAATCCCCTCGTTACCCTCATGATTCTATTTTTTAACCACTCACTACACTCGTGAGTCAATTTTAGAATCCTTCGCTGGCTCGGGAATCAATACTGGCTCTCGCGCCAAATAACAACTTCGTTAGTTGTTTTTTGTAGATTTATTGATACAATAGGTGTAGACGAATTATTATTATTATTATATATACCTAAAAAATATTAAAAAAAAATCACTTGCATATTAATTTAAAAAGCCTAAAAATAAATTTCGTTTTAAAATTTCCCGCTAAAACGCTAACTTCTGTTATGGCGTCGCTATGACGTCACGATCCTCTAAATATATATAACCTATAACATATTCTAAAGTACTCTGTGGGCTCACGCAAATCTTGTTTCTTAGCAAATGTCAAAATGTTGTTTGTTTAGAGGACCGTGACGTCACGGTCGCTGTTTGCGGTCACGTGATAACGAGGATGAAATATTTCACTTCATTCAGCCTATATACGTCCCACTGCTGGGCACAGGCCTCCACACTCACAATGAGAGGGGTTTGGGCTATAGTTTCCACGCGGGCCCAGTGTAGATTGGGAACTTCGCACACACCGTCAAATTGCTTTGCAGGTGTGTGCAGGTTTCCTCACAATGTTTTCCTTCACCGAAAAGCTCATGGTAAATTTACGAATTATATTTCGCACATAAATTCCGAAAAACTTACGAGGGGCGAGCCCGGGTTCGAACCCACGACCCTCCGCTTAAGAGTCGGCAGGTCAAACCGTTAGGTTACCACGGCTAGGCACGGCACGGTTAGGCATGAAATATTTATTTTTGTATAAAACACTACCGGAAAAAAAAATGTATTTATTTTCGTTTAATGTCTACACCCCTATTAGACAGACGTCCAAGTTAGATACTATAATACTACTTCGAGGTTGTAAGTAGGTACAGTTGATTTTTGACGACTCTATGCTATGCTAAGTAAAAAAATACATAAAGTTAGTTTAATTTGACATATTGAAAAAAAAAATATATATATATATTCCTACCTGCAATTTAATTAAGCTGAGTAATTGCAGTGCCCTTACAGGGTTTATGTTGATCCATGTAATAGAATTTAAGATCTTTGTAACAACAACATAAGGCAATAAAATATATGACTATGACTATGACTACCTATAACCTACATCATATTGGACAATTTTACCACGGGACATGATACCATTTTAGACGTTATTTAGGTTGGATAATTTTTCTTGTTGATGTATTTCATATTGTCATTTTTCTGGTTTGACGTATAATTTCGAGTCGTCGATTTTCCTTTTAACCCAACTGACAGTACATCCAATGTATGCTATCACTGAAGTGATACTGACCCGGTAGGCGAGGCAGTGGCGTCGCTGAAGCCGGGTGCGGGCGGCGGCGGCGCGGAGGGCGCGGGGGGCGCGCGCCGCGGCTGCTCCTGCAGCGAGAGCGCGATCGCCAACTCCACCATCGTCTCGTCGTCCGCGTCCGGTGGAATGTCGAGTAAAGCATCCAAACCTGCACATCAATTCACACATAAAGCAAACCGCTCATACAAGCAAGGCGTAACAGAAATTATGTCATCAATGGCGTTAACCTTTTCAACGCCAGTGGCGGATATATCCGAACCACTGGTTTAACGCTAACGACGGATATATCAGTCTTGGTTGTCAGTATAAAATAGACCTAAATTATATTAGACCTAATAGGGAAAATTGACATTAGCTCTGGTGTTTAGTCGTCATTGGCGTGTGGGTAACAACTTTTGTATTTGAGATGGAGTTGAAAAAGTTAATATTGTCTTGCTTGTACCTGAGTCAGGTGCCAATAGGACCATCGGCTCGAGGGAATCATCCACGTCCATATACTGGTTGGCTTCTTGATCGGCGTGAGACATCTCTACCGCACTCACGATGGCTTCTACCACTGCGCTTGACGTGTGTGCGACAGAGCACGTCGCGACGGTTGAACTGCTTGCACCTGAGGTAGCAGAAACACATTTCAAAATATTTAGCGCCCAGCTGACGTCAGAGAACTGAAATTTTGCAAAGTTTTTGAACTTTTTACTCGTACTATATCGTCAGTAATTTACAACTCGCGTATCTAACGAATGACAACCAATATAATCCTTATCTTCAAAGTAAGCTGAGTGATAAAGGTACGAGGGTCATGCCAAACGAAATTAGATTCTCAAAAATTACAAAAATTATTCTTTATTACAGGTAAGTATCGATTTTTCAAAATATTCACCATGGACACGTATACACTTTTCCATCCGTCTAAACCACTTGGAAAATAACAATGACCACTCTTCTTTAGACACCTCAGAAATATCTCAGAATTGTAAGATGCCAGGGCATCTTCTTTACTTATAAACCGCTTGCCCTTTAGTTTTTAGTTTTTTGGAAAGAAGTAAAAATCACAAGGTGCTAATTAAGTCAGGAGAATGTGGCGGATGAGGCAGGGTAGACACGTTTTTTGGATAGGAATAATCGAGTGTTCTAGCAGAAGTGTGCGGTCCGGCGTTGTCGTGATGCCAAAGGAGGTGCCGGATTCCTGCCTGCGGCCGCTTGTCGCACCAAGCTGACAACACTTTTGGGGCACACACTGATACATACCATTCTGAGTTTTTGATCCTCTAGCACTACAGTAGCAATGTGTCCCGTCTTGCACAAAAATGAAGCGAACATTTGTTTCTGTGTGTTTCGTGCACGACGACATTTCGTTAGAGTCGGCTCATCTTCAAAGCGCCATACCGTGGACTGTCGCCTTGTTTCAGGATCATAGTTATCCAAGTTTCGTCATCTGTCAGTAGGCATATCCTCCTGAGGCCTAAAGTCCTACATATAGGACAATTGTCAAAAAGACTTTTAACTTTTGTTGACTGACATAAGATTCTGTTTCGAACTAGCGAAATTTTGACGTAGGCCTCATGACATGAGGCATAACATAATAGTACATTATTGCCTAGGCCCGGAAAGTAAGGGATTGCCTGACGAGGTGGTTAGCAGGCCGAGCAATAGCGAGGCCTGCTAAAATACGAGTCAGGCAATCCCCCCTTTCCGCCGAGGCATATATAATGCTTTTCTCAAACATGTGAGGAAATGATACAAATATATTTGTAAAAAGTAAAATTAATATTTAAAGTGATGTTAGTCATATTAGGACAATTTGTAAACGAAATTGTTATGGGTTTTCCAGGAACATTTATGTTTATCTGTTGAATTTGAGATGTTGATATTTCAGGGCTTGTGGTAGACAACAGGACGTAGACGTAACTTAGGGAAAAGGATCTAATTCAACCATTTCACACTTGTAGAATTTGACATAATATTGACAGCAATAGAATTCAAATGTAATACCGTGAAGTGCCGAGGACTTGATGTTTGTAGTTTTTACACAACAACAGTAAGTTCTACGTTTAAATTTCAATAAGTTTTTGTTTTTAATTTTTTTTTCTAACCATAGACAATTTAAAAAGAAGAAAACACACGCACTGTGCTACGAAAACGAGCAGTTGCCTTGGCTGTATGAGATTTATTTCTTGGTCCTTTCTATTCTGTATGCATTTGACAGCACTTTAAAAAAAATATCTCAGCGGACAAAAATGGGTTTTCATACGTTTATTTTACTCCTAGGAAGAAAATGAGGCCCTTCGCGTCTTCGTTTTTCAAAAGAAATGCCATCATTTCTGAGCATGTTTGAGAAATAGTACATTATTGCCTAGGCCCGGATAGTAAGGGATTGCCTGACGAGGTGGTTAGCAGGCCGAGCAATAGCGAGGCCTGCTAAAATACGAGTCAGGCAATCTCCCCGTTTCCGCCGAGGCATATATAATGCTTTTCTCAAACATGTGAGGAAATTATACAAATACAGGGTGACCTCGAATTGGTAATACAAATTCAAAGTACTACAGAGAGCTTCCCTAAACCAATCGCTTCTACGAGGTCTCACGCTTAATTTTAAAACATAAGTACTTTTTTTTAAGTTTTCTAATTATCCCATTTTTTTTTTTGCTTAAATTGGTTACCCTACCATTACCTTTAAAATGAAAGAGGTTTAAAGTATTTCAAATGAACACTTTCCTCTTTGGTTCGTTATCTGACACATCATTTATGATAATAGCGTATCTTGATTAGTAAATTGTCACTTGTCTTGTCAAAGAAAGTAAGAATTTTCGTATTTAATTAAGATAGTAATTAAACAAAATGCCCCGAGCTTATCCTTATACGAATATTCAGCGAATGGATATGTTATCTTTTTATTTTACGTCACGAAGTACCGTACGAACGCAAGCATTGTTTCATGAACGACACCCTGACTGCCCAACTCCTATTCGTGTTCTAATAAACTCCATTGTCCAAAACTTAAGAGATTTTGGACAGTTTACTGTCCCAGTGCACGCTCAAGCTCCGGGCCGGCGGCCGCGGTACTCGCAGACGTTTCGGAGACGAGTTCTCGATTATTTTAGCCACCACCCAGAGGCGAGCTCAAGGGACGCTGCCGCAAGATTCGGAACGAGCCAATGGTTTATTTGGCGATTACTGAATGCTGAAGGAAAGTATCCGTTTAAATTCCAAAGGGTGCAGGATATCATATTAGCCGATTATCCTAGAAGAGTGCAATTTTGTCGTTGGCTGCTGCAAAATCTACACTTGAACATTTTATGGACCGACGAGGCAACATTTACAAGAGTAGGCATGTTCAACGTTCACAATGAACACTGGTGGTCTGATCGTGAAGCAAATCCTCACGTAACTCGCAGGGACTCCTACCAGACACGTTTCTCGGTAAATGTTTGGGCAGGAATACTGAACGACTGTTTGATTGGTCCTCATTTCATTGACGGAAATTTAAATGGACCGAAATATGAAGAATTCCTGAGAAATGTGTTACCGGTATTGCTACGAGAGGTGCCGCAGCAAAATTTGGCGGCTCTGTATTACCAGCAGGATGGGGCACCAGCTCATTTTTCCCTGCGTGTGCGAAGCTACTTGGACCAAGAGTTCCCTGGGAGATGGATTGGACGCTGTGGCCCAGTCGCTTGGGCTCCTAGAAGCCCTGATCTCACACCTCTCGACTTCTTTTTGTGGGGCGAAATAAAAAGGAGAGTGTACGCACGGGAAACAGATACTGTGGGTGAACTTCGCCAAAAGATAGTTGAGGCATTTAATAATGTAAAAACCAATGAATTTGTTCTCCACAGATTGAAAGACAATCATAGGCGACGGGCAGAGTTATGTATCCAAGAAGGCGGGGGTCATTTTGAGCACATTTTAAAAGTTGTTTAAGTTTTACAATTTTGTATTTTGTACTGTACGTTATTCAACAATAAATTATTTTTAATAATTCACTCATTATTCCGTTATTCACTTTATCAGATAATTTATTAGGGTACCTACTTAAAACTAAAGGGTTGGATGGATATCAGCACCTAGTTTATTAATAACATCGAGTGATAGATACAGGAATGGAAATTGAGACACATTTTGTTCCTTGTCGCTTTGGGTGGCAGTGCGTCACGTTGAATGTCCACTGTCATTATCTCCGTCGTTGTTGTGACAGAGTACAAAATGGTGCGAGAATCAATTTCCTTGTCTGTACGACAGATATGCATGACGTCATGTAGGTTAACCACACTTGGGATTTTAAGTTATTTTTATTATTTTGTTTTGTTAGAAAATTAACGATAATTAAGGAAAGCTAACTTTAACAACTGAGTTAATGCAATACACTATTAGTGATTAACTGAATCATAATCAAGTATTTTGTATTACCAATTCGAGGTCACCCTGTATATTTGTAAAAAGTAAAATTAATATTAAAAGTGATGTTAATCATATTAGGACAATTTGTAAACGAAATTGTTATGGGTTTTCCAGGAGCATTTATGTTTGTCTGTTGAATTTGAGATGTTGATATTTCAGGGCTTGTGGTAGACAAATGGACGTAACTTAGGGAAAAGGATCCAATTCAACCATTTCACACTTGTAGAATTTGACATAATCGCAGCGGGTAAAAATAGGTTTTCATACGTTTATTTTACTCCTAGGAAGAAAATGAGGCCCTTCGCGTCTTCGATTTTCAAAAGAAATGCCATCCTTTCTGAGCATGTTTGAGAAAACGTTATTTTTCTCACCAGCGTCGAATTTATCAATCATAAATTTGCACCAATCCACAAGACATTTTTTCTGCTCATCGTTAAGTTTGTGCGAGACCCACCTCGAACAACGCTTATGGAGAGACAGATGTCCGTGAATGATAGTCTGTAATGCTGCTGATCCAATGCCCAGTTCTCGCTCAAGCTCTACATATGTAATTCGTCTGTTTTCAAGAATGTTTTTCGACAGCTTTAACGTTTTCTTGAGTGACCGCGGTTGGCGGCTGACCTGACTTTGCCTCATCTTCAAAGCTTCCCCGTCCTCTTTTAAGTCCAGCAAACCAATTGAAAACTGTAGCTCGTGAAAAAGCAATGTCACCAAAAGTCGTAACTAAAAGTTCAAAACATTCTTGCGGCTTGAAACCTTTTTTATAGTCATAGTAAATCAAAACACAAAAATCATGTCAAGTGAGCTTTAAAAAATTAATAAAATCAATTTAAAAAATGTTCCATATTCAACTTTTTTAACAAATAGCCTTCCCCACGACGGTGTGTAACTTGCCAGTATCCAACAAATAAGTAAAGAATCTAATCTCTTTTGGCATGACCCTCGTAAGAGCCCGTTCTCACATACACGGTTTGCCAAATCGTTTTTCTTGACGGTTTCCAGTGGCAATTGCGAACATATGGGTGAATTCACACTATACGGTATCAGAATCAGAATAAAACCTTATACCGTTAAAAAAACGATTCTTTTATTAGGTCCTTACATATGAAATTGGCGTTTTATATGGTAAAAATCAAAACGAAAAATAAAATTAAACGAAATATTTATTCAATCAAAGTATGTACAGTCAGCTGTAGAGAAAAGTAACCCCCCCTGCTAAGTTAATTGTATGCAGAGGTGGTTACTTTTCTCTGCAGCTGACTGTACCATTGCTTTCTATGCACTTTTAGTAGTTCATTGATTCCTTTTGCTGAAAAAATGAAATTGTGGGGGCGAGAATCAATAAAATCTTTGAAGGCAGTTTGGACGGCCTCATCAGAATAAAAGATATTTATTCAGTAAGTAGGCCGCACGGGCACTTTTACCAGCGCTTCTTACCCTTAACTTGGCAACGTCCAGTTTGATTACTGGACATAATATAACATTCACTTTGAGTATTTTTTGTGACTAATTTTTTATAATTTTTTTTTATTCTAAAGAGGTTTGAACACCCGACTTTTTTATTTTTGCCAAATTAAGGGTTAAGAGGAGACCACTGCTGAGGAGAAGCGCCGCAAGAAACTCAACAATAACTTAGTCATTTTTTAAACAAAACTTATTAGAGTGATGGCACCAGTGTTGGAAACTTTAAGGTGACAGGCGGTAAAGATCTTACGGTTATAAATTTACTGTTGCAAAATAAATGAATAACCCTTATGTTCTTAAAAATAAGCATCATGTGTCCATCATTGGACCTTGTCCATCATTGGACCTTGTCTATTACTGGTGCCATCACCCTATAATGAAACTACTTATTCTAGCATTACATAAAACTGTAAAAATAATATAAAATATCTGCGTAATTCTGCAGGAAAACATGTCAAAATTACTACGAGAGATAAAATATTATATCCATTACATATACAGGGTGGTCCAAATAGTGACGCCAAATTTTTTTTTAGAATCTTCACACCGAGTTGTATCCGAAAATACCACATGTATGTTCCGCTATTTTTGCTAGTTTTCGAGTTATGAATTTTTTTCCGAATTTTTGAGAATTTTCGACCTAACCAACTTAAAAAAAAAAATTAAGAAATTAAAAACCTTTTTTGAGATTTATTTTTGCAATTGAGTTTTCACGAGTTGTATAAAATAATCAACTTCGTAACTTTAATGAAATTTATGAAAATTTTGGTCTGAAGTGAAAAGTTTACGATCGGTGAATTAGACTTGAATTTTCAACTTTAAATTAAATGTCATGGTTCCTAAGTAAGCTTTAAAAATGCGTCAGACTCTCAGCTTTCATAAATCATAAAAATGCTAAATGGGCTACTTAAATGCTTAATCGACACTAATGGGTGAATTTCACGGCGGTTGAAACGCCGTGAAATTCACCCCAATATATTAACGAAATCAATCACTCACCTACCAGCAACTTTCTGATGTAAACAGAAGCAGAACCGGGGGTGTAGTTTCTATTTGTAGTGTTATTGATTTCGTCAATATAATAATATTGAAAACACTAATGACGGCGGTTGAAACGCCCGGAAATTTACCCAAATGTGAACGCAAATACGTTTTTGTAACGTATACGGTCCACTGAATAAGATAACCTAACCGAGGCAAAATCGGGACCCCTAGCTACTTTGCGAGCTCATAACTCTTAAATGCTGGGCTAGATTTTCACCAAACTTAGCAGACACTCTCGATCAAGTCACCATACAGATACACAGGTATACACGTTAAACTTATAACACCCCTCTGTTTTGCGTCGGGGGTTGAAAACTGAATCGAGTGAACCAGCTCTTACCTGGCGTGGTAGGCGGTGAGGGTATGTAGACGCGCCGTCGCTTTACCCTGGGGCGCAGCACGCGCATTAGCGCCGCTTTGGCGCCGAAGCTGATGCCCTGGTCCTCGGCCAGGAGCAAGGACAGGTAGATTTGGTTGCCGAAGTCGATCTAAAACACCATTATTTTATTACGGTTCTCTACGTCGAGATACAAGAGTATATTCATTTCTTGCTCACATTGAAGTATATATTTCTAGACAACGGTAGCACTACAGGATAGCTTAGTTTCTCAGTTTGAAAAAACCGAGGATTTATGGGGAACGTCAGTTAAAGTTATCCATCATATCATAGAGGTAATTGCACCCCACTTAGCATTAATTTACAATAATTGCATATCTGAGGGGGTCTTTCCAAATTTAATGAAATATAGTAAAGTCATACCCCTTTTTAAGTATTGCCGAGTACCCATATTACAAGCCTAGAGCTTAGTTTGGGACAAGGTCAATTGGTGTGAAATAGTAGCAATATTTATTATTGAAACTCACGCAATCCGGCTCGGCGTGCAGCTGGAAGGCGTGCACGGTGTCAGCGAGCGCGTGCAGCGTGTGCTCGACGTGCCGCAGCCCGTAGCGCAGCACGCCGGGCGGGCCGCCGGCGGCCGAGCGGCACGCGGCGAGCCGCCACAGCACGCTCGTGAGGAGCGCGCACACGTGCGGCTCGCGGTCCTCCGTGTCGCCCTTCCACAGGACCGACCAGTCGCCTAAAGCATAATAGGTCAGATATTTTTGCCGAGCCTACAACACGGATTGTTTACTATAGTTTTATCGCTTAACGCTACATATGTATGGTTTAAAAGGTAGAGTCGGCCAAATAAGTAATATCCCATCCTAAGGTTGGACTTGGTTAGCACTTCATAAAAAATAAGGCCGAAAATATGTGTCTGTCAATTTCAAAGGTCGACTTTAGTGGCATTTTTATATGATTGGAAGTTGTATTAAAATCGGACGATTAATCCTAAATAATAAAAAAAAAAAAAAAAAATCATTATCACGTTCCAGCTTACAATGAGTCTATTATGCGATCGCTGGGTGTCAAATACTCGCAGTTCTCTCAAAATGTACAGCATACAAAGTTTTGCCTGCGACTTCGTCTGCGCAGAGGTCGTTCATCGCTTTTCCCTCGGGAACTATATTTTTCCGGGATAATAAGTATATGTGACAATTCAGGATAAGGACTATTTGTGTGCCAAATTCATTCAAATCCGTTCAGCCATTTGGTGTGATTGAAATGCAAGCATCCATTAGTAGGATTCCTGCCTTGTGAAGGATGCACGCGGTACAGGATAGGACGTCAGCAAATTACTAGCTTTTGCTCGCGACTCCATCCGCGTAAAATTGTTTAGTTTTCTGTCCTTTGTCCGTCTCCGAGCTACAAGCTTAACATTTACCAAAGGGTGTAGCACGCTAAGCTAACAACATTGGCCCCCACGAGGGATTTGGTTAAACTTTTAGGTGGAGTAGTAGCAGGACCTAAGAACACTGTATGCCTAATATCAGCCTTCGATCTTCTTTTGTTTCTGATTTATTCACGAAAATTTAAAGTAGTAATTATGACTATTAGTGATTTCAATTTACAAGCCAGACATATTGACGTTGCACGGTTGCGTCAATGTATGAAAAATGAAGTAGAAGCGAAATCATCAACTGAAAACACTATAATATTCTGTTAAGTTATTAAATTTAAGTTAAGGAAGGCTACCGTCGGGCGGGCGCGGCGGCGTGGGCGCGCTGTACTTGACGAGGTGCGCGGGCCGCGTGACGGCCACGCCACGCGCCAGCAGCACGAGCCGGAAGAACGCCTCGGGGTCAATGTTGCGTGCGTCGCGGGTCGCGCGCAGCTCGCGCAGCGACGAGCACACATAGCTCAGGATGGCTTGGTCCTGAAAAACATCATATAGATAAAAATCTTCCGTGCCATAATGTCCGTGAATGGACATTATGGCATTTCTTTTGAAAAATGAGCACGTAAAGCGCCTTATTTTCTTCCTAGGAGTAAAATAAACGTATGAAAAAGCCCATTTCTGTCCACTGCCACTTTTTTTTTAATTTTGTGTTTTGCGTACAGTATGTTTTTTTATCAAGGCGAGGGCCAACGCTCGGCCCGCTAACTACCTCGTCAGGTAATCCCCTACTTTCCCGGCCACGACAATATTGTACTAATTATAATACCTTACAAATACAGAGAATCGAAATTATTTAATAAGAAAATGCGCGAGTTGAAGCTAAGGAATTCGTTACAGCCTGCTCAACACGAGGCGAGCATGCGAGGAGCATAATGTGGCTTATGATTCTAGTCAGTCCGATTGCAATCAGCTCGCGTGGTTACAATAGGTTTTAAAAATCTACTTATTTTTAGTTAATTAGAAAACGCAGCATCACAAGTGTACAGTCACCACACGGGATTGTTGAGCCACCATAGAACCCTGTCATAATGACAACGTCAAGTCACTCAAAAGAAATTACGTCAAAATTTTCCGTCGACTTTCTGTGAGAGGGTTCTATAGTGGCTCAACAATCCTGTGTGGTGACTGTACAATAAATATTTATCCTCTAAATAAGAACGAATGTCTTGATAGACGACTATAAAAGATCGACCAACGCAAACAAAATTTTAAAATTCCTGTGTGAATAGGCAGATTCCATATACATATTAATAAGGATGAAACAGAACAAGTGCGACTCCATGGAAAAAGAGCCGCCATGACTTGGGCTTCTTCAACGAGTATACTCTTTTTACAATGACCGGTAACGCCTCTGCGATCCCTCTTCTGAACGGCTAGCACGAGTTGACCGCGACTTGTTTGTCGCTCGGATACCTTGCTAACTAGTCGTAACGATAGCGGCGACTGAGCGACAAGCAAGCAAATATAACATGTGCTAGCCGTCTCGGTGCTGCAGGTGCTCATGGGCGGCGATGATGACTTGCGACTCGCTGCCATGGAGGCAGCGAGTCGCAACTCCTGGTTATACATGTTCTGCTGACCTTGTACTGGTGGTAGTGCTGATGGTGCACGGCGCGGAGTAGGCACTGCGCGCGCGCGTGCAGGTGCGCGCTGGCGGGCGCGCAGAGCAGTTTGCGCGCCGCCTCGGCGCCGCCCTCGGCCCCGACCGCCGCGAGCGACGACACGGGCGCGCCCGCACCGAGCTCTAGCGCTTCCAGCGCTGCGCAGGCTAGCCGTTCCAAAGAGCTTGGTTTCCATTGACCCGCGTTTGCTTCTGCCTCCTGTTACATTTATAATTATAATACGCAACTCTATGGATACTTTCTAATTTGTATTAATTTATACAGATGATACACCAACGGAACCTCTGGTCCCGATTAATCCATAATAGGCGTAGGACCAGCACATCTACTGTTACAAGCTACCTAGCCTAGTTAAGATATTTTTAATACTTTGTTATTAATAATGCACAAGTCAATATAAACAAGTCATAAAGACTGTATCGAAAAGTATAAGGACAAATAAAACATCCGATAACTTTATTTTTACTTTTTTTCACACCAGATGTGTGATCTGAGGATATTATTTTTCCTTTTTATTGGGTGAATAGTACATTATTGCCTAGGCGCGGAAAGTAAGGGATTGCCTGACGAGGTGGTTAGCAGGCCGAGCAATAGCGAGGCCTGCTAAAATACGAGTCAGGCAATCCCCCCGTTTCCGCCGAGGCATATATAATGCTTTTCTCAAACATGTGAGGAAATGATACAAATATATTTGTAAAAAGTAAAATTAATATTAAAAGTGATGTTAGTCATATTACTTAGGACAATTAATTTGTAAACGAAATTGTTATGGGATTTCCAGGAACATTTATGTTTGTCTCTTGCTCTTGCTCTTTGCTATGTTTGTCTGCTGAATGTTGATATTTCAGGGCTTGTGGTAGACAAATGGACGTAACTTAGGGAAAAGGATCCAATTCAACCATTTCACACTTGTAGAATTTGACATAATATTGACAGCAATAGAATTCAATACCGTGAAGTGCCGAGGACTTGATGTTTCTAGTTTTTACACAAAAACAGTAAGTTCTACGTTTAAATTTCAATAAGTTTTTGTTTTTAATTTTTTTTTTCTAACCATAGACAATTTTAAATAAAATTAAAAAGAAGAAAACACACGCACTGTGCTACGAAAACGAGCAGTTGCCTTGGCTGTATGAGATTTATTTCTTGGTCCTTTCTATTCTGTATGCATTGGACAGCACTTTAAAAAAAATATCGCAGCGGACAAAAATGGGTTTTCATACGTTTATTTTACTCCTAGGAAGAAAATGAGGCCCTTCGCGTCTTCGTTTTTCAAAAGAAATGCCATCCTTTCTGAGCATGTTTGAGAAAAGTATTTTTACTCTTGAACCCTGGCAAGTTTCCGTACCTCCTTTCGAACGTTTTTAATTAAGTTTCGGACAACACTATCTGAGACCATTTTAGCTGCTTTTTAAACTTTTCAACTGTATCAGCCGCAGAAAAATTTTGGCGAAGTTTTATTTTCATGAATGCCCAGTATTCTTCAATTGGGCGTTCTTCTGGGTAATTTGGAGGATTCATGCTTTTCTCAACATAACGAATGTCGTGCGTTTCCATCCACTCCCTGGTACGAGCAGCATAGTGGCAACTTGCCAAATCAGGCCAAAATAAAGTAGACCCTTTATGGCGTCGAATCATTAGCAAAATTTTTTTTTGCAAACACTCCTTGATGTAAAGATCGGTCGTCATTGTGGAAGTTGTGACGAATACTGTCGATTTCATACCACATTCACAAATTGCCTGCCAAACCTTACTTCCAAACTTTTCAGAGAAAATGGACGTCTTGGAATCAACAAGTCTTTCTCCTTTGGGAACCGTATAGTTTTGAGGCCCGGGTAATACTGAATAATCCAGTTTGACGTAGGTTTCATCGTCTTGTATTTTGCACTGTTGATTTTTGGTCAAAACTGTATCATATAGTTTCCGAAGACGATTTCTTGCACTTGTGACCTGATTTGGGCTCCGTTTTGGATTTCGTTGTTTTCTATAAGTCACTAAGTTGTTACATAGCTTTGCCCTCTGGACCAACGTCTCTTACTGAACTGGTTGAGATTTTAATCGTTCGGCAAATTTTGCTATCCATGGTTCGACTATGTGATCCAATTTTACGACTACTTTTCGGCTTCTCATTGAAAGACAACTCTACCCCATATTTCTTGATCGCATTATATACGCAGAACGACTCACTTTTTCGAATTTGGCTATCTTTCTGATAGAGGTGCCTTTTTCACGCATGTATTTGTCCACGATTCGTTGCCGTTGCTCCGGTTTAAGACCTCTTATTTTGCGGATTTGTTAGCAGTTTGATCAGAAATATCATATTGCATGTGTTCAATAATAGCTTTAATTACAAGATGATTTTAAATTTAAAAAACAAATCAAAACCCAAAACCAGCCATATACATTTGTCCCTATACTTTTCGATACAGTATTTATGTATTGAAATTACCTGTGTCGTCTTGCTAGAAGACGGGCACAGCGACGGATCTTCGTTTTCTTCCGGCCATCCAAACTGCTCCTTGTTCTTTCCGTACACCTTGACGGAATCCACCATGGAGATGCTGTCCGGGTCCTGCGAGGGTCCGAAGTTGATGATCACTTTCTTGTCGGACTGGAGGGACTCCTCCCGCGTTAGAGGCATGTCGAACCAACGGTTGCGGAGTACTACTGATGGAATTGTTCTGCCGAGGACCTGAGGGATAAGAATAAGGGGTATATTATACAAAAAAAAACATCGTAAACTTTAGGCGCTCAGTATGAAATGATGACGTTATACAGAACGGTCAGTTGGATCTGCATTGACGCTCTGACATAAGACAAATTAACAAATTACCTCAATAAAAGTAGGCGTTCTAGCGACATCTTGACTGCCAAGCAGAACTCGTATGCCACAAATAACCATGTTCGGATCAGAGTTTATGACTTCCAGCGAGAATCCGGACATTTTGGTGGACACTACGTAAAGTCCTGTAAAAATGAACAGAGTTTAACAATTAGTAAATAGATTTCAACGCCCGCGACAATAAAGACAAGGTTAAAGTTCAATATAAATCAGATAATTTTTTTAATGATGCGGTACTATTATAAATTTCGATGCATATTTCGATTTATAATAATTTAATTACGATATGTTTATTGTCTTCTGTCTGATTCACGAATAAAATAAAATATGTCAGTAATCGACACATCGTTTGTCAATTAAATTTTAACATATTAAAATTATATAAAAAGAGGACTTCAACCGTGCCATAACTCCTTTAAGGGGGGTGCAAGGAAGGAGCCTCCCCGTACGACGCAACCAAAACCCTCAAAGGCATCCGTCTTTCTAGCGTCTGGCGCACCCCGGGCAACGTTCAATTAACACAGCGAACGGCTAATCCTTCCACCACGATGGTTCCACCGAGGCCAACCACGGCCGCATATACACGAACTGACACTCACTGCGGAAATACCTCACCCGAAGCATGGCAGTGCAATCTTTACTAGACCCGACCTGCTCGTGCGTTCTTCTTCATCTGTCTCCCAGGGTACCATTGAACTGATCACCCTAGACTTTGGCCAATTTGTTGTCGTGGAAACGCTGGAAAGCTTCCTGAGAGCCAGTACCCACCTCACAGGTCACAGAGCTAGAATTTCCTCATGGCG
The DNA here is from genome assembly GCA_963241965.1 of Tortrix viridana. Classification (NCBI taxonomy): domain Eukaryota; kingdom Metazoa; phylum Arthropoda; class Insecta; order Lepidoptera; family Tortricidae; genus Tortrix; species Tortrix viridana. The sequence goes on from OY725171.1 coordinate 43,174,281, forward strand.
ATAAGCTCCCGCCTTCCCCCCGAGGAGTTTGTTCAACCGACAGAGACGCTTCCTGCTGGACACAAACAGCCATGACCTACGTGGAAAGCCCTAAACAGGCTCCGTACAAAGGTCGGCCGCTGTAGGAATAACCTTGTCAAATGGGGTTTCGCTGGAGACTCCAGCACCCAGTGCAACTGAGGGACGGCAATCCAGACAATGACTTACCTACTGTCCTGCCCGGCCTACCCACATTCCTGCTCCGAAATAGACCTCAGAGATGCTACGGAAAGGGTAATCAATATTGCGAACCTTCTGGACGCGAGTAATATAGTGAAACCATCGACACGAGAAGAAGAAGAAGGGATTAAAATCTTACCAGTGGTGTTGAGTCTGTGTTTAATCTGCGCGGTGTTGTACACTTGTAGGAGGTCTTTGCCCCCGAACTCCACGTCAGCCATAGCGACGCAATGCTCGAAGAAATCGATCGGGAACTGAGGCGCTCCACTGGCGACGGATTTTGAAGGAGCCTGAAAAGTCACTTTGTTACTATCTGAACTCTCAATTCAAATTCCAAGTGCCTACATTATATTTGTCAAGGAGCCTGAAAAGGTACAGACAACGCACCTGTTGAGTCTTTCCTTTGTTGTGCGTGAGCGCGCGCGGTCGCCGGCGCGGCGCGTGCGTCGGCTGTATGGTGGGCGACAGCCAGAACCCGGTGTGCTCCGGACTGGCCGCGTACATGCGCAGGCTTCCGTCCTCACACAGCAAGATGAGTGTGCTCTTTTGCTCGCCGCCGCCGCCGCACCAGTGCCGTACCGCTACCATGTCCGTGATTTTAGCTTTGGTTGGAACCACCTGTGAATGTGTGAGTTCCTTGTATTTCCATTGTTCAAATGTTGGCCTATACTTGGCCTTGACATTTAATCCATCGAATTTAGGCACTATTGAATTGGCTAAGTAAAGTTTTTGGAAAAGATGTAAAAATTTTTTTTCGATAGTTGTCATCCTAAAGATCAAGGAACTGCGGCACTTTTATTTTTATTTCCTCTAATATTTTAGAAATATTTTTTTTAGTTTTTAAGTTGACATTATTTGTAAACTTTAATGACCGACAAGCTGGTTGCCTTCGTACTTAATGAAAAAGAAAAAAAAACTTTCACTTCTATATCTGTCATTGTCAAGTCAAGGACAGGAGTGTTTTCACACCACTAATTTCAGCAACATTGTGCTTGTCGCTAGCGTGAAAATATTCTAGAATAGTGATAATATCCACGTTTGGCAGGTTTCTAGAATCTGCCCGCACGAATTCGCTCATTTTATGATGAAAACGAAGTCCAAATTTAAAGACAAGGGTCGTCGTTAATGGAAGAAATCGGTGTCTAAGAAGCAGTGCCAAAGGGGTCGAAATTAAATCGTAGTCCAAATATCGTGCAAAGGTCGTAGAGAAAAGCGGCAAAATCGAAAGTCCGAAGTTCGTTCTGAGGTCGTTAAAAATATTTCTAAAAACACTGATCACAATGAAACCCAAGCAAACAGAAAAGAGCCGTTGAATTGAATCGTTTGTTTACTTTGATTTGACTTGACAATGACAGATATAGAAGTGACAGTTTTTTTTTTTAAGTTTACAAATGTCAACTTAATAACTAAAAACAATATTTCTAAAATATTAGAGGAAATAAAAATAAAAGAGCCGCAGTTCCTTGATGTTTAGGATGACGACTATCGAAAAAAATATAATTTACATCTCTTCCAAAAACTTTACTTAGCCAATTGGTACCTATTCAGCCATCAATCGTACAAATACAACATGTCATTTGCATGGTGGTCTGATTTTGAGTGCGGTATACATCCACGCGCTCCCTTTAACAAGGGTGAACATAAATATACAAAACCATATGCAATGTAGTATTAGGTCAGGTTATTAAGGAATGAGGCCTTTGCCCAGCAGTGGGACCCTCATTTAAGCTAGATAAAAGAACAACAAAGGTCTAAAATGAGTGCAATATTGTTACCTTGATCTCTTGCACGAATATGTTGTTCGGCGTGAGCATGAGCACGACGGGGTTGTTGGAGGACTGCAGCACCGCGGTGACCATGCCGGGGTGGCCGGGCACCTCGGCCCACTGGCAGAGCGCCTGCACACCGCCCTGCTTGCCGCCGCCGCGCCCGCCTTCCTTCGGGGGCGTGACGAGTGATTGCGGGATCAGCGCTGTGCCTGGTACAAACATCACTTTTCATTTAACACCGGTCTTTTTTACTTTTTACCATTAAGGTCATGAACTTGTTGCAGAATAGTCTTAGTAGTTTTTGAATGAATTCATCGCAACCATATTGGCTTCCCGCGATCATTACCAAATAATCGGTACGCCTAGGCCTGCGTATACTTCGTTTTATCTGGCACTTTTTGTAGGGTGTTTGCCACTCGAAAATATTTTAATTTCACCTTTCACCTCTATAAACTTCTGCCAAGCTGTAAGATCATATGCTAAAACACCCAATTAAGGTGGTTTCTCGTTACACCGTGCCGGGCCTGGGCCACAGTATTAACGCTTTGCATAGAAAAAATTGTACCGAACGAACATGTGCGCGTGGGTGTGCCCCCCGCGGCCCGCGTCCGCAGGCTTCGACCGCAACCATCGTTTTTGTGTTCTATTCATTTATCTCGTGCAAGAAAAAGACACAAATTTACAATGTGGATTTTTCATAGATATAAAAAAATATCAGGGGACAATCTCACACCAATTGACCTAGTCTTAAACTGAGCTATAGGCTTACTAGACACCGATAATATAGAGAAATACATACTTAAATACATAAAAAACATTCATGGCTCAGGAACAAATACTCGCGCTCATCACACAAATATTTGCCTATACTGGGATTCGAACCGGGGACCGCTAGCTTCGTAGGCAGGGTCACTACCAACTAGGCTAACCGCGTCGTCATGCATTTATGGCATTGAATATGTGAACTCTAATGATTGTACTAATTTTTTGAACCGCTTGTCGCTAGAAAAAACAATAATTAAAAATCTTTAAATTGCATTGCTTAATTTGGCAATTTATTTAATGGGCATATTTAGGTGATTTGAGATAGGAATTATTTATTTAATCAATTGTAATTTTTTTTGCACTGTTTTTACAAACTGACCCTATCTCAGTTTGCACTGGACGAAGATGACACAAACTGGGTTTGCACACTCCGTAGGCGATCCTATAATATAATATTTTAACCATACCGTACCATAACCGTAACCGTAAGATACCATAATATTTTAAACTTTAAATTAATTAATTAATTTTGATTTTAATTAAACACATCAGCCACTAATCATCGAATTTCTGAAAATGCAAGTGACAGCTGTGACACAAAACGAAATAGTAAACAAGTACGACGGTATCCACAGGCAAGAAATAAGCCACTTTAGAATTTTTGAAACTTATGACTTCAAAATAACCCAGCGGTCTCGGACTATTGGTAGGAGAGCCAACTGCAAAACTTCGTACCGACTTGATACCGCGATGAAATGCACAATGGTTTCCCATAAAAGTGATGCTAAGTCCGAATTTAATAGTCTGCCACGGCGGAACTTGCCGAAAGTAAAAAAAAGAAAGCCATTTCCGGTGCGAAATAGGGGGTGTTACTTAACCCATCTGATACTAAAATAATAGCAATGGCATCAGTTAGAAATTTACTGGTAGATACAGAAAAGCGAAATCTGCCAGTATTTTTTTTGCCGGAAGTGCTTGGCAGACGCTCTCAAAGGTGACCATCGGGACCCGTAAATATACCCATCTGATACCACCATGAAACCAATTCCAGTCGGTAGGTATGAACCCTCATTTCAGGAATATATAAGTCTGCCAAGGCTTTTCCTGCCGAAACACCTTGACAGACGAGATTATGTAAGCAACATCCGTGGAACCAGTGTTTTGGAATTTTACAGATTACGGACATTTTAATTACTGTAGGCTTATTGTATTGCATGTATAATAATTATGAAGGTCTGTGTTAGGCAGTAAGTGATAAAAATATCTACAGGTGAGTTTTTTTTCACTAGTAGTAGGTATAGAAAATTCCTGAGACAAAAATGAACCAATCACGATCTCGATTTTAAAGACAATCATAAATATAGTGGGCTGCCGAATTTCAACTTAACTTTAAAATTAATAGTTTAAATATACCCATCTGATACCAGCATGAAACCAATTCCAGTCGGTAGGTAGTAGGAATAACCGTGTATTTTAGATGTACCTATGGGCATTTATAGTCTCCAGGGCAACGATGGGAAATTTTCATAATAATTTGATTATGGAGACGTTGTTTTGTATGCCAATATAGTTTTTAGATCAAACTCTCGAAATAAACTGTGTGGCTAAAAGATGACGACATTGTCAGCAATTTGAAATATTGTGTCAAAATATACAGTATGTGAAATTATTGATAAATGAGTGAATAAATAATCATAAGACAACGTTAACTCTGAGCTAGGACGCGAGTTTGCCAGCGGTGGTAACGTGAAAGTGCAGAACTTCATTGTCCACGTTGTTGTACCAGTCAGCGGTCCCTTGTTATCATCACGCGAATAGTTTTTTTTTAGATGTTTTTGTTAGTTATGATTAAAACGATGAACGCTAGAGTGCGAGCAAATAAAAACAATCTCAAGATGAAGCTAGTTACGAAATGCGTTTCGGGAAATTACAGCCCCAGCGGTACATCACTATTCCGGTACCTGTAACAATGAAGTTTGACATCTGTTCCTTTATACTTTGCTGTCAATATATGTCAATTGCTACACCGCTTGGCACCCACAACACAGTCTTTAAGGCCGAATGTATGGGGATCATTTATGCGGCGTCTGCCATTATTGATAGGAAGGTAACTGGAACCTCCATCCGTATCCTCTCTGACAGCATGTCAGTACTACAAGCCCTGAGATGTCACACTCTGAGATGTCTATTTTGTGTTGTTTAAATTTAACACGAATTTTTAAAGTTTTTTGTCAATTTCTCGAAAACTATAGGAGTTTTTCAGATTTTTCGGATCATAAACTTCGGAGATAAGGGGGAGGGGGGGTGTCATTTCTTGAACATTTTTCGTTATAAATCAAAAAGTACGTCACGGAAAATTATAAAAAAAAATCGTTTTGAAATGTGCAGATTGAGCCCTTTCATATGACACCCCACTTGCTATAATCAAATCACTTTCATTTTTAACCCCTCATTCTAGACACCTTTTTAATTAATTACAAAATTAATTTCATATTATTTTTACTAAAAAATATGCGGGCAAGCAAGTTATACTACTATGTCAAATTTCAAGTTGACGGCGTGTGTAGTTGCTGAAAAAAGCTGCTGACATACAAACAGACAACGAAGCCTCACCATAAGGGTTCCTTTTTTACCAGTTTGGTACGGAACCCTAAAAAGGCTGTGGCGGCGCGGGCGGTGGCGGCGGCGGGACACCAACTCCACAAAAGAAAGATTCTCATTCGTCAGAATGTTTTTTACAAATACATATATTGTTATTTCCTGTTGTTGTTTGAGAAAAGCATTATACTCGTATCGTATGTCATTCTCATTAAACGGAAATTGCCAGACTCGTATTTTAGTAGGCCGAGCCTTGCGTAGTCAGGCACTCCCTAGTTTCCGGGCCTCTGCAATAATTACGTATTGAACCTGTAATGTTACGTGTTCTTTGTAGTAAGTAAATAAATAAATTAAATTGACATTATTTTATTTGCAAGAACATACACAGGTGTTACAAATATAAGTATACGTGTCAGTAGGATTTAAATCCATGAATGTATAAATAAATAAACGAATCAATGTATTATTATTATAGTATTTTGCTCAGTACCTTTAACGCTTTCTTCCACGGTGTTAAGCGGCGCCAAGTAACTCTTCCCGTGGGCGTAAGAGAAGAACAGCATCTTGAGCGTGTGCGAGTAGTAGACGGACACGCCGCCCCCACCGACCATCCCCGCTACATCCTGTGCAACAGAATGTCTATGAAGGTATAGCTCTGCAATTCACGAAGGCGAGTGGGCTTTATTAGTGTTCAACGTGTACAGGCACATTGCGGTAGTGTGCGTGTCTGACGGAGCGATCCACAGCTATACCTGAATTTTTAATCTCACGGAAAAAAATTAAACCAAGATAAGTCCATGTTAACACCATGTTTTTCTCCATCTCCGATAAGGATAAAGACGTGGTCGTTTCTTCACAGGAGGTCGTTACTTCACAACATATTGTCTTCCTTTAACCGAGAATTGCTCGGACCAGGGTCCATCCTTCCACACTACAGTGAACGAAAAACAACGGACTACAAGAGAGGACGTAACAACAATAATAATTTAACAGAATAGCCACTGGAAAGCGATTACGGGATCACGGAAGCATTAAATCTCGAATGTTAAGTGAACAGAGTATTCTCACTTTAAATTAATATAAAAAAAGATTTTATGTCAAAATGAAGTTTGCCACCAACAAACTAAACTATTTTATCTTGATTATAATATACATTTTATTTATACAAAGTCGATTTCTTAAAAATGTGCTAAGTAGAAATATCTTGAATGCTTCAAATTATTTTCGTTAACAGCAACATCTATGTTTACATTTTTTCCGTGAGATTAAAAATTCAGGTATAGCGCGCCGTCGCTAAGTCACTTGTGCATATTATTTCCGTGTGTGCGTGTACATACACGAAGCTGTATACAAATACGTGTTTACCACAAGTAAAGCCCCCTCGCTTTCGTAAATTGCAAGAGCTATACAAGCGTATACATCACGATATTGGTATACATCGCGATAGCTTCTTAATGCTAGCAAGTGTAATGTAGGAGCTTCAACTATGTAGCCTGAGAATTGATTTCGTAAGATTTCACGAGATATTATAAGATACACCAAGAGAGCTTATTAATAAATTGTATTTATTTACATGCAATAACAGGGGCCTATTGCATAAAAAATAATAGCTTATATTATAAGCTATTTACTCCTAAAATTTACTGATAATAATAGTGCTGCGTTGCATAAAATTTTATAGTCGTAATAATAGTTAGCAGTCCTAAAAATAATTTTAGAAGTATACTAAATTGTATTGCATAAATATTTTTTAGAACTTATAAAATAACTTTTACTTGTAATATAAGTAACGACGCGGTTAGCCTAGTTGGTAGTGACCCTGCCTAAGAAGCTAGCGGTCCCGGGTTCGAATCCCGGTATGGGAAAATATTTGTGTGACGAGCGCGAGTATTTCTTCCTGAGTCATGGATGCTTTCTCTATATTGAAGTATGTATTTCTCTATGTGTATATCGTTGCCTAGTACCCATAGACTAGTACAAGCCTAGAACTTAGTTTGGGGCTAGGTAAATTTGTGTGAGATTATCTCTGATATTTGTAAATGATTATAATTCAGTCGGTCTCTAAACATCCACGGTTGCCTTGTGATATTTCGTCACAACTATCACTGTCGGAAGATATAATTTAATATTTTTTTTATTTGTGGTGAAAAATATATACTGTGGAATATAGCCTTTTTTGAAGTCGGTTAAAAAGGAATTCGATGACTTAAAAATGAAAGTTGTCACACTTATATTATTATTAACAAACTCTAAACCCCTATGAAATATTTACTTGTATTATGAGTAAATAATATAAGCAAGCAGTTTTTTTGCAACAGAAACACAGTTTTACTTGTAATAATATCTTAGAATACGCGTAAAATTTCTAATAACTTTTATTATTAGTAAAAATGTATATGCAACAAAACACTTATAAAATTTACTTGTAATATGAGTGTCTATTTCTCGTAATAATAGTCTAATATTTTTTTATGCAATAAAAGCATACTATTTTTTATGCAACAGAAAAAACTCAACTAATAAAATATTTTCTAAGAGTCTTATATTATAAGTTTATAATAGCAGTATTTATATGCAATAGGCCCCAGTACACGTACACCTTTTAATGCCAGTTAAGAAAATAACTAGTCTTTTTTTCCTTAGTTGAGCTAATTAGTAAACATACAGTTTCCTCGACCGCCTTTTTAACCCCCGACGCAACAAAGAGAGAGATTTTTTAGGTGACCATAAGTTGCTGACCAAATGCATTTTTCTGCTGACCAAAACGTCAATATTCTGCCAACCGTTTAAATCATACCCCTTTTAGATCTATCCAATGCCGAGAAATATTTAGTATTTACGGTTACCTGCATCTCTGGGTGCAAAACTTCTAACGTGTTTGTTATGTAGAACGTCCCCAAAGAAGCGCGGGACTCGTCGCTCGTCGGTTGCCAATACATGTGCCCCGCCGAGCTCATGCATATCATATGCATTACCCCTTCTTGGTTCACGAAGGTCACGTCGCGGACCTGCGAAACAGTAATGAATAAGGCACAAATTCCCTTACTCATTGGACAACCGTCTAACAGTCAACATACATGCACAACGCAAGCACTATTCGAGCCTAACGAATGGTAAAGCTCAGCAAATTGGAATGAGAATAAACAGGCGGGAGTTCGGCCCATAGCACTGTGAGGGTGGAAGAGGGATGAAAGAATATATAAAATGTATAACAAATTGTTGTGGACAAACCCAGATACCTGAAATACCTGGGTGAAGAAAGAAAATATCAGTCAATGCGGGGACATATCTTTTGCTTAACGAGGCATTGAGGCTGACCCAACCGTTACGACCGGAAGTCACTTAGGTCTGAGGCAACGCAGACGTCTTCGAGAATGTGCGGTTCAACCTGCTAGGGTGTATCTTTTTAAAATAATAAACCTTAAAAATTTGGCAGATAATCGGAAAACTTTCTGAGAAACGAACAGACAGTTTATGGCTTCCAAAAGATGTATAGTTGAGCTTGGGAATATGATGTGCTGGTATTCGATTAATAAATAACGGAATGTTTTAAAACGAAACTCGTTCTAGTAGTTTTGCTTCCTCTTTAGGAACGCCAGAAAACGGTGCTCACGGGTGCGGTATTAACATATCAACAACCCGTCGACATTAGAAAACTACGTGTTTAAATATCCAGCATATATAGCTCACTAAAATGTTTGCTGAAAGAGATCTCTTAAAGGAATAAGTTCGCCTTTGTACATTCTTATTTTGTTAACATTGTACTTCGTTTTTTCCGTTTTGTACAATAAAGTATTTACATACATACATACTAATATAAGGGTCCTGTTTGCAGTGTAATCAAGCTGTCCTTAGAACAGTTTTCTAATTTAAGAAAACCGTAAAGGAGGACTTCAAAGGGTCAGCCTCTGTAAGTTGCCAGCCTACTCACCTTTCCACTCGGGACGAGGTAGTAATGTATCGGGTTGTTGAGGTCCTTGCTGAGATCGAATATCTTAACGAAGTCCGAGGTGACGAGCGCGATCTGCGTCTGCGAGCCGGGCAGCCATAGCGCTTTGATGATGTAGTTGTGGGCCTCCAGGCCCGTGCTGATCACGAGGTGGTCGGCAACTGTGCCTGTGGGATTTAAGTTTTAATTGACCGAGCGAGCGAAGCGTCTCCGTTTCAGCTCGGGTGAAAATGTTTTCGTGCCTGTCCTCTACAGGTCGCATTTCTTAACCGATTCTCGTGAAATTTCGTGAGCAGGTTCGATAAAATTATATGGATTTTTTTTGTCTATTTAGTTTTTCAAAAATTAAAAAAATGGCGGAGATATGGGGGGGTATTTGCGATTACTAACTTATCTACGGTGTTGGTGAATTGACCGCGACCTATGTCGATGTATGGGGATGTTTGCTTGCAATAATCTTTTTTTGACGTGTAAACGTCTATAAGTATATATTGACAGTTCGCTGACGCAGATGAGATGACGCATAACTCTACATTAAATGAATTGGTTCCTTCGAAAAGCATAAAGCGTATACCAAATATAAAATATACTGATAATGTTAGTGTTTTTCATTTTCAAACAAACCTCTTCAGCTAGGACACGATCAATAGATGACATACTAAAAATCGTTTAACATTTAACTACGATCTTTTTTTATAGGGGCTGTTTTCAACTATGTTTATTATTATTACTTATCGTTAAAATTGGCGCAATGGTACCACTTCGTATCAGAGGCCCTCAACTACTGAGCCACTGGTGACTATCGATATAACTGATCCAAGTAAACTTGGGCCCGGTTTTATAAAGGCCCGTTAGTAAATATGCCAGATCAAATTTTAGTAACGTCATACAATTTTTGCCATTCGTGATCGAAATTTGATCTAACGGGTCTTTATAAAACCCAGCCAAAAAAATTGGTTCTGTTGAGACTGTATCCTCGCCTCCACTGTTGAACGTGAGCACGTGGCACTCCTTGATGCCGCAGACGGCGAGTAGGTCCTCGTTCCAGGGGTTGCCGCTTAGGGACAGCACCGTGAAGGGGATGGGCGCGGACGAGAGCCGCGTCAGTGTCAGTTTGTGCTTCGAGGAGTCCGCCTGCTTGAGCAGCGCTGACAGTTGGAGCACGGTAATCTTTCCTAAAGAGTTCAAATTATATTTTTTGTGGTAACATTTTTAAAAACACTATGTTTGTATTAACTTACAGATGATTTGAACATTCGCACTAACTCGGTTTGCTTACTTTTTAACCGACTTTTTGTATGTTTTTGATATTATTATTGTGATTTAAATTTTCAGATTTTCAATTTATAACAAATAAAAAATGTGAAAGTGGAACAGAACAAATTTGTACCTTTTTCATGTGAGACGGCAAGATGCTGTCGCCGGCCCTGTGGTGAAGCGAGACAGCACATGGCCACGCGCCTGAGCTTGTGATTGGACATGAGCTGCCGGATCGTTTGTCCGTTCTCGCCAGTGTAGGACATGCGGACGTTTTCAAAGGCGCCTTCTTGAGAACCTGTTATAAACAACGTTACAAATAGTTACTATTTGTGAATCGGTAGAATTTTAGTGTTAGTCGAAATTGAGATTGCCTCACATATTTACTGTCTGTCTGTAAAGCCGGGTCCTGACTTGTATCATTTTAGTGAATCATATCTCCGTCGCATGGCATCGACGTGTATCATTTGGACGCAAAATAAGTTTAAAAGACTGTTACATATTATGTATAAGAAATAGTTATATATCTAAGTAGTTTCATTTAAGTCCTACAGTATCATATTTGTATACTTTAATGTAATAGTTTTGTAAATTGTTGTATTATGCACGGTCACTCGTGATTTTAGAGTTCCTTTTTTTGCCAAGTACTTACTCGGCGTCCTACGCAGCTACGTGAGCGATCTTGACGCGAACGCGAAGCAGCGCGGCGCGGCGCAAAAACCATAAAATCATAACGACACCGCGTCGTAGGTAACACTCATAGGTAAGTAGTACTTTTATAGTCATTCGTAAACAAAATTGCCAAAATATTGAGAATCATTGCTATTTCCGAATTTGCTATTTGCTGATAAAAATACAAGTATATGTTAAATATAATTTCCTGGACTGGAGGACCTAAGCGTTTTCTTCTATTTTGAGGTTTCGGCAAAAATGATAATACGTAAACCGTAAATATAACCAAAACTACAGCGCTACAGCAACTATATTGGCTGCTGAATGCGACCTACCCCTACGGTGGAATGATGGGTACTGAAGCTAATTGAGAGAGCACGATAAATACGAACTTAATAAACCACGATAAAACACGATGGAAACTAATTATGCACTACATCTGTATCAATTGAAACGTCAATTCGGTATATTTTAAGTAAAATATCGTACGGCATTTTGATTTCGAACGACATTAGTATAAGGACTTTAGTAGTTTCTCTATGATTTAAAAAAAACATTAATATTCGTGAGACAGGTTTGTTTTGCCTCCATTTTTGTCGTCATTTGTTTGTTGTGCCGCCTGTTACCTATCTTGAATAAAATCCCCTAGAGTATGAGAAAATACCCTTCTTATTTCTTCTGATATTAATTTATTTCATTTATAAGTATGTACAGTATGAGATGTTCACACCTCGAACGCCATAGGGCGACTCATAAACAAAACTACCATTTTGTTTTCTCTTTTTTTTTCGTTTTATACTTAATTTCTTTATTTGATTTAAAAGAATTAAGAATAAAACTGACATACATAATGCAACAAGTTCCAAAACTCTAAATACCTACTTATTGCATTACATCTCTCGCCTCTCTTGAAAAGGCAACGCCTAGGTGTGAACATCTCATACTGTACTTATAAATGAAATAAATTAATATCAGAAGAAAGAAGAAGTGTATTTTCTTATAGTACTTATAACATGTGTGTAGATAAAGTAATGTATGCTACTGTACATAATTAAGCCTTAAAACACTCGTGTGATCTTATTATGAAATTCGCCTTTAGCTCATTTCATAAAAACACACTCGTGTTTTAAGGCCTCTCATTATGTATCAGTTGCATAAAATACTATTTCACTTCTCATGGTCTAAAAGTTCGTTTTTATGTCGTGCGTAGGCGACATAAAGTAGCTTCTTATGCTCTAGAGCATAAAGTGAAATCTTCGTCGAAGACCTAGGCAATCGGTCCAACAGCCACATGAACAACTTTAACTTCATAGTATAACCTCTTTATTTTATTTCGTTTCGTTAGACCAAGGCAAGGATACCAACAGCCAAAGTATACAATAAACCTTCATGAAATAAACTTATAATTTTTATTTCGTCGCATTTATTATTATTATTATTATTATTTTAATCATGTTGCTGTTTCATTTCCTCGCAATCGAAGTGAAAAGTAGAGTGTACAACTCGTTCATAAAACCCATTTAACACTCGACTTTATATTCATCCTCGCTCGCATTCTCGCTTGGATGGATAAACGTCTCGCGTAGAATGGTGCGTTTTATGCACTTGTTGTACAATCTACTATTTGCATTAATTTTATTATGAGTATGGATTTCTAGGTAGTCAGCCTGTTAATAAGTTGGCCTAATTTATCGATGAACTGCGCATCACTGGTTGCACACTTATAAAAAGTGACGCACAGAGGACGCACACTAATCAAAAGTGACTCACACATGGGCCTCCATACTTAGGATACGCATGCTCAATGCTATACGCCTGATCGTGATACACGGTGATGATACAAATGTGGGCCCAGCTTAAGAAGTGCTCAAAGCGTGTAATTTGAGCAGAAAACTAATGTCAAGTAAATACTCGTTGTGTATGTCTTGCTTATAGTGGGTAGCTTGAGTGTGGTAGCGTGTATACTAACCGAGTGTCGGCACCATCAGGTTATTCGTGAGCCGGAACTTCTTCTCCCCGAGGTGCAACTGCGCCAGCGCACGCTGGGCGCGGCCGTGCGCGCCGACTGCCGCACCGCGCTCGCACGCCGCGCGCACCGGACCCGACAACACGTCCAGGAGCTTGCGCACTCGGTCCATGCATGCGCCCCAGCCGGGGTACGAGGATAAGTACTGACGGCAACCTGGGTGTAAAACGCCCGTTTAGTAAAAGAAAACGATAGCTGCTTAACAAAATTATCATTTCAATTCATTATCAATTATCAGTAACAAAAACGATAAAAAAAGGTCCTTGTTGTATGAAATATTTTGCCAGAATGTGTTAAAGAAGATCTTAACAGTACATTGCCGTCACAATGAACGCCCATCTTTGTATTCCTTTTGACTCGCATGAAAACTGACGAAATTATTGATGGTTTTTGTTTTTTTTTTCTGCAGATCTATCACAGAATATCGATATCGATGAATTTCAAAGTTTCCTTGCAGATACCCAAGCGTATACTAACCCTGTATGTTAGCCGCGAGCACAGGGCGGCGCGGCGGCGCGAGCAGCGCGGGCGGGAGTGGGCTGGACGGCCGACGGCGGAGCGAGGGTGCGGGGGGAGCCTCCTCGGCGCCCCCGGTGCGCCCGCCTAGGGTCACTGAGCGCTTCACCAGCGCTTGGCAGCTGGTTAAACGTTTCAAATTAACAAAATATACCAGAATTGACCATCCAATCATTAATAAAACATTATAAATGTAAAAGTGTGTTTGTTTGTTCCGATTTCACGGTCTGTTATAAAGGAAAACAGTTGTCTTATAAAAAAAAAAATTTAAATCACACAAGAATTAAATCAAAACTACAAACTTAGGTAAGCTTAACCTTGGGCTAGGGATTGGAACTCGTAAAAGGAGTGTATCGCGGTCAGAAGTTGGAATTCAACTGACTGATCGCCCGCTGCGGGAAGGACTTATAGGAGACAGGGGGAAGAGAGTAATGCCGATGGTGATGCTGCGTCAGCCATACCTCTAACAGAGCCATGGTATAACAGCTCCCGGGGCAAGATTAAACAACCACTCTTAGGAGTGTAGTTTATGTATATGGAAGGCTATTGAGTTCGGTTGTAGAGTGAGCAGGGGGTATTGAAGGTCTAGATCGGGAAAGGCAAGGCAAAAGCAATAAACGACTTCTACGCGGAAGGAGTGGCAGGCAACTAGTAATATTACGTGGTTGAGATCGGAAATAATTTCGATAAATATGCTAAATATAATAAACTAGAACGAGTCCAAGTGTTATTGAAATAGACCCGAATTCGTCAGGCCATATAATTACCAAGAATAAAACAAACGCCTCAAACGTGTGCACAAACCTCGAGTCCGGCTTGGCACCGCAATCGCAGAAGAAGTTCCCGAACTTGGCGTAGGAGACGTCGTGTCCACGGTGGCACACGCGCGCGCACACGGTGCACACGCCGACGCCGTCCACCATCTTGCACGTGTGGCAGTGGTACCAGTGCTGGTTCATGAACTCGCGCTGCGTCACGGTGAACGTGCACAGCTTGTATTGCAGCATGGCGTCTTCGTCCTGCGGGGATATCCTCAGGATAAGTATAAGTATATCCTGTTAATCAAGAGCTGCCACGAATAAAACGCAAATTAGAACACTGTAAGTATAACACAAAGAGTACAAGAGAAAAGGCCTACTTTATTAAAAGATCAACTCACATCACGAGATTATGATTTATGAGATCTTTATTATGATGTTGGGATTTATGACAATAAACAATATATAATTTTTAATAATTTTTTTTGACTAACAGAATCATCGGCGCTGGTATCGTCTTCGTCCTGCTGTTCGTCAGCGTAGTCCAGATCGAAGCCGAGGTCGCACGGCGCCTCCCAAGTAGGGCTGACCGACCGCCATGCTGGAAACAAACGTAAGTTGAACACAGTTGTTAGCCTGTCAATCCGTAAATGATAATCGAAGATGAACACTCTTCGTGCAATACGTGCCACTTGAGTTTATAAATAATAATAATAAATATCAGGCACAATCTCACACAAATTGACCTAGTCCCAAACTAAGCTCTAGGCTTGTACTATGGGTACCAGGACTACCAGGCAACGATATACTAAATTTACGAGATTTGCATGAACACGTCAGCAATGGTTTTTTTTAATACTTAACTTTTTTAAACTACGATATGTACAAACATTTACCATAACACATACATACGATATATACCATTTTGAACATCATTTAATCAGCTAACGAATTGAATAATAGCAATACAATTGGTCAACTAGTTCTTGATTGGTTGTCAATTTTGGTGAGTCACATTTGTAGGTAATCGTATGAGATGTAAGTACATACAAATATGATAGATAATTTGCCGGTACTGTATATATAGAGCAGCTATTACGCAATTCAAATATTCACTACAGTTTCGATTATATTTACAGTTTACTTATAAAAAGGTAGTATTATTATGCCGAACCTCTTAATAGAGAAAAACGCTTAGATTATTCAGTCCAAGAAATTATATTTAACATATAACTGTACTTTATATCAGAGAATAGCAAATTCAAAAGTAGCAATGAATGATCCCATTTAACAGGGAAATGCTATTCAACTCTACTAATTTTACTAATTAATTGTAATAATTATGAAAATGAATATCGCTCACAGGAACACTCGATGGATGATCACATTGATAGTATTGTCATTCACGTCAATGAAAGTAAGTACTGACGATCACACGTCTGAGTGTAACTCAGATTGTGAAATGGAAAATGTTGAAAATATCGATGCAAATATTAATGAATATGAAAATGTCACTCATTTAATACAATACTTGATTGACACTTCGGGAGCCGTCGTATTTCGATTGAGATTCGAGTTTTCCCGATGGAAATACATTATGCACTATATCTATACACATTTGAAATACATATTTAAATATATATAAAACCAATACTCGCGCTCATCTCATCACACAAATGTTTGCTCATACCGGGATTCGAACCCCGGACCGCTAGCATCGTAGGCAGGGTCACTACCAACTAGGCTAACCGCGTTTATTCATTATGCGAGCAACGAACATGTGGTGGTCTTAGGATCCGGCGAGTGCCAAAATTATAATAAGTTATCAAACTTACTATAAATGCGATTGTGCTTGCTTGTTACTTTACAAGTCGCTTCGCTAATAGTAATGTTAAGTTTTTTTGCCTCGCTAACAATAGCTAAAATATTTTATTCTGTCTCACAATCGACAAGTAAATTTATCTGGCACTTAAACATCTCCTTGTTTATTTTCTAGTGCACGAAAGGGAAAGGGCTTAATTTATGTGTTGAAGATTGTGAGAGAGGCGGTAATTCTACTATTGCTTAACATACTCGGCTGGTACGAGCTGTTGATAGCATGCAGCGCGTCCGCCAAATATGAGAGCAGCACGCAAGCCGATTCGATCTGAGGCGAGAGCGTGTCGTCCACCTGCCCTTCTTCCAGCTTCTCCAACGCTTCGGTGCTGCTTAGTTTGTTGACGCTGTAGAAAATAATAAAATCCGTTAAATAGTGTCAGCTCAGCACAGATTATTTGAATTTTTTCCATCAGTTTTCTGACCACTGTCACAAAAACAAATCGCAAGAACTACAATTATGACAAAATATATATTTGTGTTGATGTTAACACATGCAAGTAGTTTGGTTATTGCAATGGTGCAAAGAAGTTATAATTATAGATGTTACCATGCCGACAGCCAGCCGACGGCAGCAGGGAACAACTGCTTGTGGTCGGCGCCGGAGTGCGCGTCGGCCAGCCGGCACATCTCGCGCATAAGCAGCGGAGAGCACGCGTGCTCGCCGCACACCGATATCAGCGTGGCCAGGGTGCGCTCGCTCACTTGCTCGTCACTGCCAAATGAATACACCATTACTCTACAGGTAGTTAGGACATGGCGTTTGTAATTAGGATGGAATAACGCAAAAAAACTAAACAAATTACGATCCAATTATTATAGCCGAAAAATGCATATTCCAGAATTAAATACTATAACAAATTCAAATGGTCTATTAAGAACACTATATTAGTCTGGTTCACTTTTCGACAAATTACAGTTCTAGCGGCATTATGGGTAACATTTGGCAAGAATCATGTGTCATTGCTATTGTGTATACCTACTAAACACCGGCTTGGATATATTCCATGTACCTATTAGGCACCCACCAAATAGGCAATTCCCGTCATTATTTAATCTTGTTTAGTGGGTTTTTGAGGACAGATTTATTTATTGTTAAAAAATTTTTTTTCGCTTTTTAGTGATACCTATAACACAAGAAAATTAAACCGCATGAAAGCAAAATCGGTTGAGTTGAATATACCGCTTAATAACGGATCCATGCGGACGACGTCACAGGGTATCCATTTGTTATATACCAAAACCTTCTCCAGAATGTAACAAATACTTTTCTGAAAACCGCATCTTAATCGATTCAGCCAAACGCGAGATAATAGATACTACATACATACAAACATACGGGTCAAACTGAGAACCTCCTTTTTTTTTAAGTCGGTTAACAACATTCTCTCATTAATTAAAAAACCGGTCAAGTGCGAGTCGGACTCGCGCCCCGAGGGTACCGTACTTAAGTCCGTACTTCAAAAATATGCCTTTTTATGTAGTACTTTAATTGTATGCAATAAGGTCAATTTTGAATTGCCTAAATTTTAGTACAGATCTTTAAAGTTTTTTGTCAATTTCTCGAAAACTATAAATTTTGAACACTTCGTATTATTTTTCCCGTAAAGTATAAGTAATTATCTATTCGTTTTTCTGATTTTTTTCCCTGTCATGACATGACATTATGATAATTGATAACTGCTGTACATAAATAGAGAATAGAATAGAATAGAATAGAAAATATTTATTTCGCATATTTTTTTAAATACATAAGTTTATCACATTCGGCGCCGGTGTGTCAAAACACATACATATGGGGGCCAGGCGGCATATGTTGCTATGGCTACGTTTAATCAACAGCCAACAGTTCAATCAGCTATTCATAGTGAACACAGTAGTTATTGGTCGTTGACGTTGATTATGTGATACTCAGTCGGAAAAGCAGATTCGCTAATACTGAGCAAACAAAAATGGATCATACGGTGGCGAACCTTTTTTATTCAGATTGTACAATAATAATAATAATAAATATCCCTTTCGCAAAACGGCCCTTCTGCAAAATGTCCCGTTCTCAACACGTCCCTTCACAAAAATTACGTCCCTTTCGCAAAAGGTCTCTTACACAAAACGTCCCTTTCGCAAAGCGTCCCTTTCGCAAAACGTCTCGTTCGATTATTTCTTAATTTAATAAAATAAAATACAGGTCTAATTCGTTAATTTTTGCATGGGGCATATAGCAGACGGGATGATGTGCGAAAGTGACGTTTTGCAGAAGGGACGTTTTCCGAAAGGGACTTTTACAAAGGGAACATTTTGCGAAAGAGATGGGACATTTTGGTGATGGTGATGGACGTTTTGCGAACGGGACCTTATGCGCCCTAACATCTTAATTATACTTACCAATGCAGTACAATATGCTTGCATATCGCTGTCAACAAAGCGGCATTATCACTGATCACGTCTGTAAGTAGCACAGTTTCCTCCGCGGTAACGAGCGCCGCTGCGGCCGACCCGTCGACCACGTTCGTCTTGTCTTTGTCGGTGTCCACCCAACCCTCTAAGAAAGAACGGGATGTTATTATGATTGTTTGACCCAACTCATGTTAACTAGCTAAGAGGATCTCGGGTCTTAACGTAACCGTTGAATCCAGAGGTCCGAAGAAGTCAGAGACAGAAGTTTGAGTTAGCATCTCTGCGTAGACACGAGTGAACGGCCATGGTTTTAGATCCTACCACTGAAATATTTTACGAGGGCGGAATAAACATGAATGAGCCATGAAATATTTATTTTTATTTTTGTCGAGAACCTGGACAGTTTTGTCTTGAGGCATGTCGCAGTCAGGCCATCACATTCCAATCGAAGTTTTCTGTTAGGTCTTCCCAAAACGATTATTCGCGATTGTCAATGTTTATGACGTGTTGTTACGTGATTGGAGGTTTCAAATACCCATCCTTTGAAACGAAGCCCTTACTTTCGTTCCTGTTACGGTAGTAATATAAATGCTCCTGTAAGGGTAGGCCTATATAGCAGTGCACACGAGCACACTTGCACTTTTTTATAACAGTTTCGTTGCATTATTTTCATAATAGGGGTCGTAAAGAGATGACATTTACCAGATTGATCAGGCTCTGCAGGTCGAGCAGGCGGGGACCTGAAAAAAAAATACAAGTTTGAGTTTGATATTTTTAGACAACTATGAAGTTGTTTATTTGGCAAACAATCTGCAATTATTCTTGTACGTTGTACAATTGGACTCACGAGGTGGCGTTGAACTGCGCCTCGTGCGTGTCGGAGCGGCCGCCGGCGTCGCTCTCGGTGCGGAACACGCTGCGCAGCGCGTTGCGCAGTGCCAGCGAGGCCTGCGCGCCGCCTTCGGGCGCCGTCGACGTCGGCGTGGGCAGCTCTGTCTCGGACGGCGACGCGTTCGCAGTGCCACTGGCGCCTTCTAATACAAAATACAATACAACAGACGCGGTTAGCCTAGTTGGTAGTGACCCTGCCTACGAAGCTAGCGGTCCCGGGTTCGAATCCCGGTATGGACAAATATTTGTGTGATGAGCGCGAGTATTTGTTTCTGAGTCATGGATGTTTTCTATGTATTTAAGTATGTATTTCTCTATATAAGTATGTTTATCGTTGTCTAGTACCCATAGTACAAGCCTAGAGCTTAGTTTGGGACTAGGTCAATTTGTGTGAGATTGTCCCCTGATATTTATTTATTATTATTTATTACAATACTTGAATATTGCCCCGACATCAATTTGGAACCCCTACTTTCAAAGAAGATAACTTTTGAGCAAACCTACCGATTTTTATGGCACCTAGCTATGAACCATTCCAGTTAAAGTAGCTTTAAAAACATCTGAATCGGTCTATCCGTTTGGGAACTACAATGTCACAGACAGACAGATAAGCGTCAAACTTATAAAACCACTCTTTTTGTGTTGGGGTTTAAAAGCAATCCAGATTGTCAAACGCTGCTATTTTATCAAATGGTAGAATATTAATCAAGTCCAAGGTCTAGCAAGACGGAGAGGCATACGTTACTTACCACTGGTCCTATGGCAGACATGGGCGAGCAAGCTGGCCAGTTTCTGCTGGTCCGCGACCCCGATGAACCGACACACCGATATGCAGAGCGTGCTGCTCATCTCAGACTCTTCGCAGCCGGCGAAGATCTTTATGAATAGCCTGGTACATAGAACAGGATATGTTAAACAGGTAAGCTTATCTATTGCAATGTTCGCGATTCGTTTAGCATTGTTCATTGGATTTTATTTAAAAAATAGTTAGAATGGGAAAATAACGGGAACAGAATTATTTAAAATTACTTTGAATGGCTGTTAGGCAGATATTCAACATTCCTCCTGACGGTTTAGAACGATTGAGGAGGCCAAAGAGAAACCCAGAGCTTGAGTTGATTAATTTACTGAGCAGTGGCATAAGTAAGAAGGGATCCACTACTGCTAACTTTTAAAGTACATATTATAAGTGTCGTCATAGCCTAGCACTTACTCGATAACCTTCTCTGCGTAGCCGAGTCTTGCGTTGGGCGCAGAAAGCAAAATCTTGCCAAGGCAGTATTCAGACTCGTCGGCAAACACGTTTTCGTAAGCCAGGCGGCCAACTGGCGTGTTAAGTGCCTTTTCCCAATAGTTCACCTGGATGGATTAGAACAGAAAAATTATCCTTCTCCTTCTTACTTGAAATATCAACAACAACCACATATTCCTACAATTGCGTGCAGGCAGAACTAACCATGTGCCGCAGCGTCTTCTCGGTGGTGCGCTGCAAGTGATCGACCAGCACCGGGTAGGTAGTCTTGAGTATGTGCTCGTGTATCAGCTGGAGGCTCTTCTGCTCTTGGGGGACGAGCACGTTTAGTGTGGAGCCGAGAGGTTCCGGGGACATGAACTGTAGCCTGCCGTCCGTCTGGAGGGAAGATACGTTTATACATAACACGTTACAAAGACTACATGACAGATGTGAAATTATCAACCCGTAAGTTACGACTGAGGGGGGATTCTGATACATATTTTTCGCTACGACCAAGTAAGTACATAAGTGTGAAATAATGAAATTACCAGAGCCGGTACAACTAGCTCAAGCGTCCGCTTCATAAGCGTGGGGTTCTCAGCGATCTTGGCGGCGCCGACTTCCAAGAGTTTCGCAGCGGAGAACGCGAGCGTCATCAGCGAGGGCCCGATAGAATACTTCGGGGCGGCGCTGATCAGCTCGCAGTGCGACGCCACTAAGCTGAGCACGGCGCTCTCGAGGGGGATAATGTGGGATGCGTAGAAGTCCTGGAATTTAGATTAATGGTTTTTAATAAGTAGAAATGTCACAATTCGGACTACACAAAGTTAATCAACGCAAGCAAGGTCTAGATCAGTCTAGATCAGAAGGTCAGTTGTATATGAAGTATGTCTGACTAATCCCTATTGACCCGCGATATAGATTATATTAGGAAGATATCGACACTGACCATGTTGACGCAGGCAAGCGGGGGCGGCGAACAGAGCCGCTCGAGCGCGGCGGCCGCGTTGCTGGGCATCTGCATGCTGAGCCAACAGCCGAGCGTGTTGGACGCCAGGATGGCCGGACTGTTGGTGCCGCACACCTGCAGCCGCGCCCGCCGGACTGCCAGCCGCGACAAGTTCGACGTGCTTTCCATCAAACTGTCCAGCTCGAGGTCTGCGCTCAGGCTGCATAGTGACAATGTTTAACGATAACTTGACATGATCGTTAAACACAATAAAAAAAAAGGAAAACAGTCTTATTGTTAATCGAGATGATAATTGGGAGATTTACCATATTACTATAAGAAGTTCTATTGTCCCACAGAGGCACGAGACAAATAATCGTCTCTCGCCTAGTATTTAATTGATCGTTTTGCAGAAAACGACCAAAATTATTTTGCGACTGCGATTTAGGCTCAGTTCACACCGAGACGCGACGCGACGCGGCGATGCTTGAAGAGGCCAGTTATTCCACGATGGGCAGCGCGACGCCGCGAAGCGATTGCGAAGCCGCGTAAAATTTACTGGCAGCGATGCCGCTGCGTCGCACTGCGCCGCGCTACGAAGCGTCTCGAGGAGCAGCGCGCGACGCAGCGCAAGGCCGTGGGGCATTTTCGTAATCTCTCAATTAAATGTGTACTTCTTTGTGTAGTAAATAATGTTATATATAAACGCTATCTAAAAAAGTGTCTCGGTGTGAACTCACCCTTATTTTGCTAAAGATTAGATACTATGTGATATTCGCAATATAAAGGCTAGAGTATCGTTAAGTATAAATACAAGTAAAATAACACAGTTTTTATATATTTCTTTTTATTTGTACTTTGAATAATATGTAAAAAATTAACATGTAAATTTTGTTTTTTTGCGAGAATTTAGTAATTATCAACCACGCCTGGAAATGAATGGGGTTCCCTCGTTTGTGACTGTTGCGTCTCACATCGCTGGGTCCCGGCAGAATATCAGCACTGCCACAGGAATGTGCGCAGCACATGCTGAGTCGGCGCCCTTTCATGACTATGCCGTGACTGTTGAATCACGCAACCTAACTTTAGTTGGATAGAATCTTAATTTTAAGTTCTTGATCTTATTGTTTTATTATTTTCATCAATGTATGTCGTGTTTCATTTTGTCATGGCGTAATATGTGAATAAAGTTTTTATCTATCTATCTACAAATGTACTTAATAAAAAATCAAACACTCGCGGCCCAGTTCCAGTCTCGACGCTTGCCCTTCAGAATCGACAGAACGGCCACTTTTCCCAAGTTTTGCTATAAGTATAGTCCAAAAACGTTCGATTGGCCGAAGATTTGGGCAATTTGGTGGGTTCATTGTTTTTGGTACAAAGTTAACTTTTTTCTGCTCGAGCCTTGGACCCATAGTGGCAAGATGCCAAATCGGGCCAAAATACAGACGGGACATTGTATTTTATAATCATGGGCAAAATTCGTTTGTAGAGGCATTCCTTTACATAGAGATCAGCCGATATTGAAGAGGTAGTAAAAAATGGACTCGATTTTAGGCCACACTCACAGATCGCCTGCCATACCATGATTTTCTTGCCAATGTTTTTTTGTGAAAATGCGCTTTTTTATTCACTAAGGTCTGAACCTTTGTTAACTGTATAATTATTATTATACTGAGTATTATACTGAGGTCCTGGCAGCGATTTATAATCCAACTTCACGTACGTTTCGTCGTCCACAAAGATTTTTCTTTGAGAAAATATTGTCTTTCGTACTCTTGTCTTGACCGAAATTTACTGTTTATCGCTTCTTTTCGGCTGCCTTTGCTTTTTATATGTCTTCAAGTTATTTCTTCGCTTAGCACGTTGGACCATTCCGTCAGATGTACCCAATTTTTTGTCAAAATTCCGGGTAGACGTGTCTATATTTTTATTATAAGCCTTTATTGTTTCTGTTTCCAAATTGGGGTTTGAAGAACCTGGTTTTAGAGCTGATATCTGCTTGTCGTTGAAAGTAAACTCTTGGCCATATTTTTAATAGCAGTTAGGACCGCACCAACACTCACATTTTCAAGCGTAGCCAGCTTTCTGAAAGTGATCCCTCTTATAGTACACCATTTGTCCACAATTGATTTTCTCTTTTCAGGAGAAAGTCCAAGCATTTTTTTTTTACCTAATGATATGATGGAAGTTGAAGCTGACATTCAGATGTACAATGAGAACAACTTTAATTCAGAATATGATTATTTTAATCGAAATAAACCTCTGTCAAGTTGTATTTATACTTAACGATACAGTCTTTACTATAAAAAATATTGTAGAGGAAGATGGATCTGGGCGTTTTCTGCACAACTAATGGTCAATTAAACAATTAATGACCGTTTAGTTAATGCAAGGAAAAATAACGTTAAGCGTATAGCATAGGCACGTCCAATACCACGCTGTTGGTCCAAGTTCTCTTTTTGAATTCACAGGAATCATGCATAACCAAGTTCTACGTACCGGCAGCACTCAAAGACGGTTTCAAGCAGATAGAGCAAGTCGGGCATGAACGCCTGCACCTCGGCGGCCGAGGCGGATTCAGCCAAGTTGTTCTTCAGCCGGAAGAGGGCCGCGTCGCACGATATTACGTCCAGGAGAGCCGGCAAACCGTTTGCTGGAGAATGATCGGTTTTAATCAAGTAAGAAACAATGTTGACATTGTAATTGTACAGTCGGTTAAAAAGTGTTCTTTAAATTTTGACTCAAGTTTCTATGAAATCTCAATGTCGCTTAAGTCGACACTTCGAACTGAGACACGCATATTATGGATCTTATTGTTTTATGACGTGCGAATAGTTCAAGAATTATAGATAAAAATTTCGCAAAAAGGAGTCCTATTCTCAATGAGGGCAATCGCGCATCACTTTTTTCACTAGATGGCGCCTCTGGGAAGTAAGGTCTTTTTGACAGTTGATAGAATTAAAATGTAAAACTTTCAATGACATGTGTATGTATCAATCAAGTCACAGCCTTCTCTATTGTCTTACAAGCCGTGCTATTGAAATCTGGCAACGTCGCGCGTGAACCGGTTCACAAAATAATGTCAACATAGACGCCATTATGATAATGCGCCAAAGTTAAAAAGAAGCCAAAACTAATAAAACTCACAAACTCAGTGAACACTATATATTTAGTCAATTAACATTACGCGACTAAGTATCGTAGTCGATGATAAAGTCATATTTTGTACTAGGTTTCTTGTATTGTGAAGTTAGTTGGAGTATACGCCATATTCGTGCTCATTTAAGCGCGTGTTACACGGTTTGTAACCACGTGACCTTGGTAGTTTGAAACTATGTAGACAGTGGTTTCAAACGCCCTTGGTAGACGGGCGTTCGTTTCAAACCACTGGCAGAAATGTTGGTTTCAAACTTGTTTTAACCTTTTGAACGCCCCAGTCGGCTCTGGCCGTCAACGGAAAGTCGTGCCACTGACGCCACGACGGCTACAGCCGACACACGGTTTAACATGAAAATCAAGTTTAATAAAAAACTTTACAAGAAAATTGATGGAGTTTTATAATTGCTTTGCAAGTCTATATTAGTCTAAACCTAAAATACATTGGTTATAATAGCAGAATTATGAATAAATCCACTTTCTGTGAGACTGTGATTTAATGCAGTAATTGGGTAGGTAAAGTTTTTGGAAGAGGTGTAAATTATATTTTTTTTCGGTAGTCGTCATCCTAAAGATCAAGTAACTGCGGCTCTTTTATTTTTATTTCCTCTAATATTCTAGAAATATTTTTTTTAGTTAGTAAGTTGACATTTGCACACTTTAATGACCGACAAGCTTGTTGCCTTCGTACTTAATGAGAAAGAAAAAAAAAACTGTCACTTCTATACTTGTCATTGTCAATCAAAGTAAACAAACGATTCAACTCAACGACTCTTTTCTGTTTGCTTGCGTTTCATGTGATCAGTGTTTTTAGAAATATTTTAACGACCTCAGAACGAACTCCGGACTTTCGATTTTGCCGCTTTGCTCCTGCTTTGCTCGCTTTGACCTTTACACGATATTTGGACTACGATTTATTTCCGACCCCTTTGACACTGCTTCTTGGACACCGATTTCTTTCTTTCACGACGACTCTTGCCCTGCTTTTCGATAGCCACGAGAGCACGTTTGAATCGTATACACGCAATGAATTCAAGCAATCCCACACGGACTTTGGAAATGGATTATTACAAAGATTTACTTAGATGCTTGAAAGAATTGAATCGTTTGTTTACTTTGATTGACAATGACAGTTATAGAAGTGACAGTTTTTTTTTCTTTTTCATTAAGTACGAAGGCAACAAGCTTGTCGGTCATTAAAGTTTACAAATGTCAACTTAATAACTAAAAAAAATATTTCTAAAATATTAGAGGAAATAAAAATAAAAGAGCCGCAGTTCCTTGATCTTTAGGATGACGACTATCTAAAAATAATATAATTTACATCTCTTCCAAAAACTTTACCTACCCAATTGTCAGTGCTTACTACGCCAACGACGGCTTTAGCCGGCACATAGTGTTGTGACCGCCCGCTGCGTTTTATGTTTGGAAAAGTGTAAGAATAACTATTACAGAGTCATTTATCCATGATAAATTATTAAACTACATAATCCAAATTTATCATAAATTACGTAAATATTATACAGGGTGACCTCGAATTGGTAATACAAATTCAAAGTACTACAGAGAGCTTCCCTAAACCAATCGCTTCTACGAGGTCTCACGCTTAATTTTAAAACATAAGTACTTTTTTTTAAGTTTTCTAATTATCCCATTTTTTTTTGCTTAAATTGGTTACCCTACCATTACCTTTAAAATGAAAGAGGTTTAAAGTATTTCAAATGAACACTTTCCTCTTTGGTTCGTTACCTGACACATCATTTATGATAATAGCGTATCTTGATTAGTAAATTGTCACTTGTCTTGTCAAAGAAAGTAAGAATTTTCGTATTTAATTAAGATAGTAATTAAACAAAATGCCCCGAGCTTATCCTTATACGAATATTCAGCGAATGGATATGTTATCTTTTTATTTTACGTCACGAAGTACCGTACGAACTCAAGCATTGTTTCATGAACGACACCCTGACTGCCCAACTCCTATTCGTGTTCTAATAAACTCCATTGTCCAAAACTTAAGAGATTTTGGACAGTTTACTGTCCCAGTGCACGCTCAAGCTCCGGGCCGGCGGCCGCGGTACTCGCAGACGTTTCGGAGACGAGTTCTCGATTATTTTAGCCACCACCCAGAGGCGAGCTCAAGGGACGCTGCCGCAAGATTCGGAACGAGCCAATGGTTTATTTGGCGATTACTGAATGCTGAAGGAAAGTATCCGTTTAAATTCCAAAGGGTGCAGGATATCATATTAGCCGATTATCCTAGAAGAGTGCAATTTTGTCGTTGGCTGCTGCAAAATCTACACTTGAACATTTTATGGACCGACGAGGCAACATTTACAAGAGTAGGCATGTTCAACGTTCACAATGAACACTGGTGGTCTGATCGTGAAGCAAATCCTCACGTAACTCGCAGGGACTCCTACCAGACACGTTTCTCGGTAAATGTTTGGGCAGGAATACTGAACGACTGTTTGATTGGTCCTCATTTCATTGACGGAAATTTAAATGGACCGAAATATGAAGAATTCCTGAGAAATGTGTTACCGGTATTGCTACGAGAGGTGCCGCAGCAAAATTTGGCGGCTCTGTATTACCAGCAGGATGGGGCACCAGCTCATTTTTCCCTGCGTGTGCGAAGCTACTTGGACCAAGAGTTCCCTGGGAGATGGATTGGACGCTGTGGCCCAGTCGCTTGGGCTCCTAGAAGCCCTGATCTCACACCTCTCGACTTCTTTTTGTGGGGCGAAATAAAAAGGAGAGTGTACGCACGGGAAACAGATACTGTGGGTGAACTTCGCCAAAAGATAGTTGAGGCATTTAATAATGTAAAAACCAATGAATTTGTTCTCCACAGATTGAAAGACAATCATAGGCGACGGGCAGAGTTATGTATCCAAGAAGGCGGGGGTCATTTTGAGCACATTTTAAAAGTTGTTTAAGTTTTACAATTTTATATTTTGTACTGTACGTTATTCAACAATAAATTATTTTTAATAATTCACTCATTATTCAGTTATTCACTTTATCAGATAATTTATTAGGGTACCTACTTAAAACTAAAGGGTTGGATGGATATCAGCACCTAGTTTATTAATAACATCGAGTGATAGATACAGGAATGGAAATTGAGACACATTTTGTTCCTTGTCGCTTTGGGTGGCAGTGCGTCACGTTGAATGTCCACTGTCATTATCTCCGTCGTTGTTGTGACAGAGTACAAAATGGTGCGAGAATCAATTTCCTTGTCTGTACGACAGATATGCATGACGTCATGTAGGTTAACCACACTTGGGATTTTAAATTATTTTTATTATTTTGTTTTGTTAGAAAATTAACGATAATTAAGGAAAGCTAACTTTAACAACTGAGTTAATGCAATACACTATTAGTGATTAACTGAATCATAATCAAGTATTTTGTATTACCAATTCGAGGTCACCCTGTATAACAATGGTATCCCATTTACTCTGCACGCAGTAATGGTACAATAATAGTCCTCCATTTAGTTAATAATAACAATCGACAAACTGGTTTTGCACACCTCACGTAAACAAGTGCTTATCAGTGTCCTATGCGCCCCCGTCGGCTGTGGACGCTAATCTGTGACGTCAGAGGCGCGACATCATCTTGAATAGTGTTGTACAATGTCGACGAAATGTGAGAGGGGTCTTATCGTACGAAGGAGTTGCTGCGAATTTTACTAGGTGTTGATAACGCCGACGATGAAATTCCAGAATTTGTATCGGAACAAGTTGAAATAGATTATTTCGAGGGAAGTCTTTAAATTTTAACTAAATATATATATTATTATATATAATGTAATATTATTAACTAAGCATATGAAAATTCATTTTATTTAAAATCAATAGGTAATCGAAAATGGACCAGCCAATGCTATATTATTAATAATTCTAGTACCTTTACGAAATAATTTCTAGGGCCATAAAACTTCTTTATCTCTCGCTCACACTTACGGGGCTTATGGAGCAGCATAACTAAGTACTAATAATAACACTATTCTTTGTACAAAATCTGCCTCAAAATTCGCTAACAAAGGTCGGTCAGGTAAAACCGCGGTTTAAACTAATAATTATTAACAGTTGAGCTCATAATCAGGGTACTTTTAACTGTTGCCGCTATTGCTCCCGCGGTTTTTCCCGTTTATTGATACGGGCAATTCTTAAGACGTTCAGACGAGCAACATTTTTACGGAAATGTGTGGCAAAACTCATCGTTCATCATAAATCATTACACTTAAAAAACGCAATTTTATTTGGACTTTAATATTATTAAGATTCTTACTCAAAGATATTGTTATGAAAGTTAATGCCTTACACAGTTTCTCAACTCTAGTATTATTACAATTTCCATTGCCTGTGACGCCCGTGTCGGCCAGAGCCGTCAATACGTGACGTCACCACCTCGTAAAAAAGCAAGTAGTGTTGTGACTCTGTTACTAAATTAAAGTGCATGTCGTGCGAACATTTTGGTGTTTTCATACTTTATTGTGGGTTTATAATGTTAATAATATATGAAAATGTAATAACATTATAGTGAAATATTTGTTAAAGTTTTCCGATACTCAAATACACATACATTACGTAGAGTCAATTATGGTATCGATATTTCGTTTTGGAATCACTACGTTTTTCGAGATCGACTTGTACGTTTTTGCTGTGGCGTCCGGTAGGCAGCGTTTTGTTTCGCAGCTTGGCGTTCAAAAGGTTAAACTGTCTAGCCGCTTGTTTAAAACCACGCGAACAGCTGTCGCGTCTCTGCACGCACCGAGCGTAGACGCATCGTGTATGGTCATAATGTCGAGACAACCAAACGAACATGAACGTGAAGTTATCATCATCACGGAGTTTTTTGAATTATTAATTATTATGGGG
Source organism: Tortrix viridana (assembly GCA_963241965.1). Lineage (NCBI taxonomy): Eukaryota > Metazoa > Arthropoda > Insecta > Lepidoptera > Tortricidae > Tortrix > Tortrix viridana. Next base: position 43,204,204 of record OY725171.1, read on the forward strand.
CCCCTCTTTAATTTTTAATTTTATTTTATTTTTATTATTTGTTGCTATAGCGGCAATAGACATACACATTCTGTAAAAGTTTCAGCTGTCTACCTATTATGGTTCATGAGATACAGACGACCTGGCGACAGACAGACGGATGGACGGACGGACGGACGGACGGACGGACGGACGGACGGACGGACGGACGGACGGACTGACGGACGGACGGATGGACAGCGGAGGCTTAGTAATGTAGTAAATAAGTCCCGTTTGGCAACCTTCGGATACGGAACCCTAAAAACTAACATACCATTTGTATTTATTGGTATATTGTGGATGTGTCGTATCCCACAACACAGGAAGAGTCTCAAACGAGATAATAAAATGTTTCTCTGGATTTAATATGTTAAGCAGTTAGGCAGCGCGAATGCGCGGGCGCGTCTTCGCCGTGATCCGCCGCGTCCGACTCCATCACTGTCCACGCGCTGACTGCGGGACCGTGATTGACGAAATGCCATTACATGTTCACTCAAAAGTCATGACTGATGGTTGCATGATGTAAAAATCAAAATATCTAGATAACGATCAATCAATATCATGCAAACGTCAGTCACCTCATTAGACGGTAGGTTATCCGTCAGTCACAGCGGTGACTGTGGCAAAACTGACAATAAAACCTACCGTGTAATGGACGCCTATCAAAGCAATCGGTTCACGCAGATCCCGAAAAGCGACGTTGCCAAATTTAACAGCACGGCTTGTAAGACAATAGAGAAGGCTGTGATCAAGTGAATAACTAAATTGTCACTCGTTTCGTATTCTTCTAGGCATAGATTTTAACGTCAATTGTCAAAAAGACCTCACGTCCCAGAGGCGCCATCTAGTGAAAAAACTGATACGCGATGGCCCTTCTTCTCGTGTCGATGGTTTCACTATATTACTCGAGCCCTCATATGGGGTATGTTCGTACTAGGGCGAAATTAAAATTTATCAACTCTCCCCCCCTCCAGGGTGCCCCTCCGGAGTCCCCGGCGCCCAAAACGTGTCCCGAAACGCGGTTTTTCCTGTTCAAAGAAAACCGTACACGGTACATAAAAAATGTGTAGAAAAGAAAATAATCCTTGATAAGATTACTATCGGATTAGTTTTTCGGAATGTATGTGCGAAAATAGTACATTTCGATGCAAGTGCGAAAAGTATGTCATTACTTCACGAGTACCGAGATATCTTGCCGCGAGCCGTAGGCGAGTGGCAAGACTCGGGACGAGTGAAGAATAACATTTCCGCACGTGTATCGAACGACGTTTTTTAACACAGTTGCGAAAAAATAAATCAATTTCAAAATCTGATTCACTCATTTTATAAACAACTGTTTTCATTTGACATTTGAAGAAAATTTTTGACATTATGAAGAGGTGTTTTTTTTTAGCTTTTATTCGACTAGAATGGATTTTGTTAAAATTATTGAACCCACTTCAAAGATTTTTTTTTTTTTGAAATGCCTGTTCTATAAGACATAAACAATTGTAAATATAAAACATTGTACTATTATTACCTAAGTATTGTTATTTACGATTATTTGTGTATCGTATATTTATAAAAACAATATCGAATGTTGCCTTTGGAAACTTAAAAAATGCTTGCAGTAAGAAAAAACGCCTCTTCATAATGTCAAAGATTTTGACAAGCATTTCGGCGGCTATTCCGTTCCATTCAGACAACTTATTAAGAACGGTTTTTCAATATTCAATATTAAAAAATAAACGTGTTATAATGATGGAGAGGTAAGTAATAAAATATGAAATATGTATATTTTTCGTATTCTTACATTAACAGTAGGTTTTTATGTTGATTACGATGTTTAAAGGAAATAAATATTAACACTCATCAATAAGTAGTCATGAATTGGAACAAGTATAAATTTAAAAATATTGGAAAAGTAAAAAGCACTAGTTCGCGAAAACCAACTTTCCGCACGATATACAGCTACGAAAAGTACCACTTTTTGAGCAACTGTGATAAAAATAATTTGTAAATTTACCATGAGCTTTTCGGTGAAGGAAAACATCGTGAGGAAACCTGCACACACCTGCAAAGCAATTTGACGGTGTGTGCGAAGTTCCCAATCCGCACTGGGCCCGCGTGGGAACTATAGCCCAAACCCTCTCATTGTGAGTGGAGGCCTGTGCCCAGCAGTGGGACGTATATAGGCTGGATTATTATTGTTATTATTATTAGGATTACTATCAACCGTTAATACATAGTACCAAAGCGATATCACTTTTAGTTTCCGCGCTATCAGAAACCGAATATGAACATCTTTCGGCTATTATCTTTTCGAACTTTCCAAATAAGATGTTCCATTAGACAAATTAAAGATAAAAAAAACTAGCTAAAGGAGTTAATTCATCAATAGGGGTATATTCGTAGTAGGACCTAGTTAATATTTATCAACTTCCCCGTTACGGTTCATGAGATACAGCCGGATTTAACAACAAAAAAAACACGTTTCTTGTATGGGGCCCCTCTTTCATTTTTAATTTTATTTTATTTTTATTATTTGTTGCTATAGCGGCAATAGACATACACATTCTGTGAAAATTTCAGCTGTACTTATTATGTATTTATTACTATTTCAGTTCATGAGATACCGCCCGGCGACAGACAGACAGACGGACGGACGGACGGACGGACGGACGGACAGCGGAGCCTTAGTAATAGGGTCCCGTTTGGCACCCTTCGGGTACGGAACCCTAAAAATCATATTCAGGATCTGCTTGCGCGGAAACTGTAAGTGCTATCGCTTTAATATGTATGTATGAATGATAATAAATTCATCAAGAATTATCTATTTTCTTCACTTTTCTTATAAATTAAATTAAATTAAATTAAATAAAATTAAATAATGATTTATTGTCACATAGAAAAAATATACACGGCATTATAACACATATTGTTTACTAATACATATATATATCGTGTACGGTTTTCAAATAAACTTGAAAAAACCGCGTTACAGCACACATTCTGGGCGCTAGGGGGCGACACTCACCCTGGAAGGGGGGAAAGTTGATAAATTTTAACTTTGCCCTAATACTACATATTATTATCCCAGTTGAGAAAATTACTCCTTTAAACTTTCCAAATTTTCCATATTCTTTAACTATAAAACTGACCACATAATGACCGAAAGACTAAAAAAAGTTATATGAATAGGCGAGTGCCTAAAATTCTCGGCATTGCGAAATGTATAATGTATAACTCGACATGGTTACAAGCTAGTTAGTGGCTGATCGTGCACTGGGTTTGATAAACATTAAGTAGTAAAATAATGCTTATCATTTTTTCCCATTAGATCGGATAACTTACGTGTTATGTTTTCCTTGAGATGCTTCATGGTTTCACCGGCGAGCCAGAGCTGATATTTGATGTTGTCACACGATGTGCTTACACCGGACAACAAGTTTTCGGCGTACTGGGGGAAAATAATCAATCTAATAAAAAAAACTATTCTTGAATCGCTAGAGATATGTAACTGCCTCTTACATCATTTGTGTTTGTTTGTACATTTTGAAAAAGTTTTTGAATGATTAGTTACATTCGTTGATACAAACAGGTAATAAACCGACTCCCATTTATCAAAAATATATAGAAGATAGTTAATAATAAAACGATGGAAGAACAATATATTATCATCAGCTTGGATCGCTAAAGCTTAACTTACATTGTTGACTTACCTGAGTATACATTCCTTGCTTGACCAGCGCGTCCTTGAGCCAGGGATTGAACACCTTCTTGTTGTCGGCCCGGGGAGCCCAGATGACCGCGTGCAGGGGCAGCGGCGCGGGCAGCTCGGCCGCCGTGCCGGCCTGCAACTTGTCCATGTGCGGAGTCGCCGGCGGCATGCTTACTATTAGCCTGAGAAAGGGATTTCATCAGGATTCAGAGACAAATCTAGCTTTTTGTACGTAATTAAAGTAAACTATAATTGGGCCGCGAGCTTTGCTGAATTATTGTAAATTGAATTGCGTCTATAATTATTTTCATATATTAATGGTCCTGTTGACAGATTGAAATTTTACATTTCACGCGAACGTTGTTCCAACCAAACGAGCAGTCAACTAACTTAAAAAAATACGTATCTATAGTAAATTAGTTTCAACAAAACAAATAATTTTTGTTGAACGCATTTTAAATACCAAATCTGTAAAACTATGCACAAATTACATGGAAATAAAAACAAAATAATTAAACTACTTTTACAACTCGTACGTGAAACGGAACGTCAATAGTGTAACAATGACTTCGTTCTTCCACCGAATCGATTCGCCATTTTGTAAAATCGCGTCACTTGCGTCAACGCAGTCAACTGTCAACGTTAGTACAAATGCGTCTGCCTGTGTATGTAGTTGTTTTTAAAAATCGATTACAATTCCGTTATAAATCTTATCGATAATGGAAAAAAAATGCGATTTGAATTAGCCACATTACTAAACTTGCCAAATGACATCTGTCACAGGACCATTAATAAATGAAAATAATTATAGAAACTGCAGTGAAATGTTGTTTCTGTATTTTTAATTTAAGGGGTTACCTCCAAGCGGTCTGGAAACAGTAGTGCGCCGCAGTGAGCGCCGCCGGCGACGCCAGGGACGCGGGGTTGTCGCACACACACGCACAGTTCAGCAGCGAAAGGAGCGCGTCCAGGAGCAGAGGGTATTTAAGCTTGTGAGGCGTGCCGAGCACGAAATTGCACGCGAGGCCATCGAACTTAGGGTTTTCCTGGTTAATCATGTAAATAAAAATGTCCTTTTGTTTAAGGCTGACTTGTGTATATTTACATTAAATATAATATATCTTTCAGATATTTTTCAGCTTGCTGAGCAACTACAGTAACTGTCGTTTACCTGGTTGTTAATTTCCGAATTTGTGAGCGCGTAGAACTTAGGCCGCATAGAGGTCTCGTTGAGCGCCAACCGTCTGTACGCTTGTTCAATACTAGGCACCTCGCAGTATATGCGCGTTTTTTGGTGCCCGGTGTCTGTGGTCGTCTTGGCGCCGTTAGTTCCCGGGTCAACCGAGGACTGCGCGAGGCCTGTTGCTATTACAAGGTTCCATTCGATCTGCATGAGAGAAGGAATTTTATATAGGTAAGTATAAAATTTCAGCCCGGAAATACTTATTTCTCAAAAAAACGCACACCAGATGTGTGGTTTCATTCATTAAAAGTAATTAAAACTTTGCAATTAAAGTAAAACTTTGCTTGAATGATTGATCAGAGGTTGTTTAGAAACAATAATTCTGCTATTGAATACTAGTCATGTTGTATTTTGTTTTGTTTGCTGTAATTGCCTTGAGGAATTGACTCAGTTCTATCTGTCACCTTGTCAGACGTCTTATTCCAAAAACAAAAAATAAATAATAACAGTTATAATAATTAACAAATCGTACCTGTTGTAGTAATGTTTGTGGCGCGTCATACAAATGCCTCATAAGATATTCCAAGAGGACCATCAGCCGAGTTGTTAGAATAAGTTGGTGCGGCGCCAAATTCATAGCTCGCTTCCTTTCAATGATCGCCAGCGTTTCTACTACCTTGGATAATTAAAATACGTATAAATAAATACCGTAAGACGCATTAATACAAGACAATATAGCCACAAAAAGAAAAAGTAGTTTAATTGCCTAACAGGCAGACAAATCCAAAAAGCGAAGGTTCCATTTATATTACTACTAGCTTTTGCCCGCGACTCCATCCGCGTAGAAGTCGTTTATCGTGTATCCCATGGGAACTATCAATTTTTCAGGGATAAAAACTCTCCTATGTCCTTTTCCGGGACACAAACTATCTCCATACCAAATTTCATCTAAATCGGTTTAGCTGTGTGTGAAGAGGTAACAGATTGACAAGACAGAGTTACTTTCGCATTTATAATATTAGTATGAATGTAGAATTAAACTGAAGTGAAAAAAAGGTCTACTTACTTTGATAATAGCGTTCGAGGTCATTAGCAAGACAGACTTCTTCTGCATAAGAGTCAGTGAATGGAAGAGGTAGACTAGTAGTTGGGCATGTTCCACATTTAAATCTGTAAAAACCAGTTGATTATTCTACCAAACAATAAATTGAAATTCATAAAAAGCCAAGATTACTCAGCCGGCGTCTAAACGTTTCGCCAGATGGTCCGCGCAACTCAAACGCGAACCATTTGACGAAACGTTTAAGCGCCGCGCCGGTTAAGATATATTTGGTCACTTTACTTTATGAAAAAAAATACCAGTTGTCCGCAGTGTGGACAAAGGGGTGCGGACAACTGGGAATAGCCCCGTTCGAAGCAATTCCTTGTGGCATCAAAATGGCGGATTGAAATCAAATAGCTGTTTAAAACGATCGGCGCCATTTTGTCACGCATCGGCCTGAGGCATGTCTCTCAACCCGTTGTAAAATTCTTCTACCGAGCCTCGCCCGAGGCTGCCTCTAGTCCGTATGCACCCTTATAAATTAAAGCCCCCCGCCACGCCTAGTTTGTGTTTGTTCAGGTGAATCACAAAAACTACTGTACATACATACTTTCACACGGTTTTCACTAATAGAAAGAGGGATTATCTAGTAAGTTTATAGGCTTATATTTCTTAATTTTGTGCTACCCATGCGCAGCTGGGGCGGGTCGCTAGTTAATAATAATATTATTTCTATCTATCCCGAGTTTTATACTGTATCTGCTGAAAATGGTACCTTCGTAATCGTGGTCCTGCGACGGCTGCGGCTGCAGCGCGCACTCTTGCAGCGTGTTGACGATCTTGTGCCACATCGCGAGGATACTGTTTTCGCGTTCCGCCGCCGGTTTGCTGAGGACCATGCCGCCGAGCAGTTTCACTACGCGGGGTCCCACCTATATTTTTATTGATGCCTTTAACTTTTGTATCTTCGAGATGCAAACTCCGTAATACGTGGATACAATGTTTGCCATTGTAGGGTGAACAAAAGCTAATGAAGTCTATACTCGTTGGAGTCGTTTAGTTTAGTACAAAGAGTCCTCCACGGTCAGTATAACCAATAAATATGAAGTTACTTTGACGACTCGACAAAAAGAAAAGTATTGGCGTATGGTCCCTCGATCAAACCTATGTTTTCCTAAAATTTCCTAAAAAATAATTATCAATTTTTCTCTACAAAATTTACTTTAATTTAAGACACAGTTCCTAATTGGAAGAGAAAAGGGAAGACACACACAGTCCACCAGTGAATTTCTCTTACTGACAATGATTTTGGTGATGGTGACGATGTTGACTCCACTACGACTATGCGCTCGTCACAATAGTACATTTCGATGCTAGTGCGGAAAGTATGTCATTACTTCACGAGTACCGAGATATCTTGCCACGAGCCGTAGGCGAGTTGCAAGACTTGGGACGCGTGAAGAATGATATTTCCGCACGTGTATCGAACGACGTTTTTTAACACAGTTGCGAAAAAATAAATCAATTTCAAACTCTGATTCACTCATTTTATAAGCAACTTTTTGAAAACTTAAGATTGGTAAACAAACTCGTTGTAAGTTCGATCTTTCTTTTTTTTTTTGGATTTTATGGCCTGGTTGCAGAGACCTTTAAGCCACGTTCGATCTTTCGCAGTGAACATTTTTGACATTATGAAGAGGTGTTTTTTTTAGCTTTTATTCGACTAGAATGGATTTTGTTATTATTATTGAACCCACTTCAATGAAAGTTTTTTTTTTTCAAATGCATGTTCTATAAGACATAAACAATTGTAAATATAAAACATTGTACTATTATTACTTTAATATTGTTATTTACTATTATTTTTGTATCGTATATTTATAAAAACAATATCGAATGTTGCCTTTGGAAACTAAAAATATGCTTGTAGTAAGAAAAAACGCATGGTTTAAAGTACTCAGCATCCAAGCCATAATCATTTTAAAAAAAATCTCCTCTTCACAACATTCTTCATAATGTCAAAAATTTTGACAGGCGTTTCGGCAGCTGTTTCATTCCATTCAGACAACTTATTAAGAACGGTTTTTCAATATTCAATATTAAAAAATAAACGTGTTATAATGATGAAGAGGTAAGTAATAAAATATGAAATATGTATATTTTTCGTATTCTTACATTAACAGTAAGTTTTTATGTTGATTACGATGTTTAAAGGAAACTAATATTAACACTCATCAATAAGTAGTCATGAATTGGAACAAGAATAAATTAAAAAAAAATGGAAAAGTAAAAAGCACTAGTTCGCGAAAACCAACTTTCCGCACGATATGTATATACACTACGAAAAGTACCACTTTTTGAGCAACTGTGTTAAAAAAATAATTGTCTTTAACAGGATTTAAAGAGGTTCGAGCCCGAGTGTTGTATCTTTTTAAAAATGATCACCGCTGCACATGAACACCTGCAACACCAGGAGAGGAATCGCATTTTCGTTGCCGGCTTTTAAGAAGAGATTATGTTCGTCTCTTGAAGGTCCTTAAGTCTAGGTCGTTATTTGTGTACCTGCAGCGGGGTCACGTTGCCGCGCTCCACGGCCGCGCAAGCGAGCTGCTGGTACAGCGCCGGCTGCAGCGCCGCGAACCCCGGCGCGCTGATCAGGTTGTGCAGGTAGCGCACCAGCGCCGAGCTGAACGAAGCGTACAGGGCGCAGATGCGCGCGCCGAAGCACGGCGAGATAGTTCCTGGAGAATAAATATAAGGTTAGAATATCACCCAGTCAGTATAAGATTGACTAAAATGCAAAAGGAGCGTCGGCGCAGCTCTTTTTAAAATTAACGGGACAAAGGTCATCGGTCGGCCTATAAATTAGACAAATATGTTTTAAATAAATACAATTATAAGCTGAGCGGTTTAATGTTTGCTGTCTTGTTGGTGTACCACCGTTCTTCCTCCTTAACAAATCGCCCTCGGTTTCCCCTCAGGTTTACCTAATAAGTGTATGGGATGTTTCACCAACATTCCAGGGGTTTATTTACCTGTGTCAGTCCGCGCGGTCTCCCGGTCCAGGTCCTTGGCCAGCGCGGCCAGCAGCGCCTGGTGCGCGTCGTGCAGCTGCAGCGCGCCCGGCCCGAGCCGCTCAGAACCCTCGCTGATGATCTCCGCCGTCAGCAGCGTGAACACCTCTGTCGCCAGCCGGATGTACTGGGGGAACAGATTGTTTAACAACATCATTAGGCAAACATTGGGGATTTATGACGAACAATATACGTCATACAGGGAGTTTCCATCTAACATTGATATGGAGTTCTTGGTAGTGAAAGTGTGAGGTAATGACGCGCGTTTCTCCCGTATTGAACTAATTTTTTCAACTTTTTCAATACGAGATTAAACTATTAACATGTGCGACTTACAGAATATGGCTCAGTCTTGTCTGGAACGAGCGCCTGGTGTGGACGCGCAGGTTTCTCCGCGTCGTCAGTTCCTTCTGCGCCGGCGCCGGCGCGGACCAAACTGGTGCTCTCTGTGGCATTGGCAGCCGCCAGCGTCGACTCGAACCACAGACCGAACAGTAGTTCGCTGTCTGTAGTGAACATAGTGCCAATAGGTAAATATGGTTTCAGACACAATAGCAATGTGTCTGACGTTTGCGTAAGCAATTCATTCGATGAAATCGTCGAAATGTCAAGTCTTGTGCGTCACAAGAACGAAAACTAGTGGTAATAAGAGTCTAACGAAGGCTTTTCTTTTGGATTCAGCCCGAGTGTAAGTAATCCTGCATAATAATGTACGTAGCCACGTTCCAGCCGAACGCCGTTTTTGAAGCTATTAAGTTTCTTTACAATGATGAACCGTCCCCCGTAAATTTGGAGGTTTCTCTCTTACCGTCGTCAGTCTCGGAGTCCTCCGAGCACAGAGTCATGTCCTGGAAGTAGACAGTGGAGTCGGAGCGGTCAGGCTCAGCGTCCGCATTCTGCTTCTGCACCACCGTGCGCTTCAGGTTGGTCGCCTTACGGTAGCACACCACGCCGAGCGCAACGAGAAGCTAACGGAAAAAGACCAAGTTAGGCGCCTTTTTGGGTCTCATTCACATCCTAGCTGCGACGTAGCAGCTGAGTTAAAGATTTAAATCTTTGTTAGCCAGAGAGGCGTTTAAAAAAGGGCAAATTACCTCAATCGGTTTTTTAATACGCTTCGCTGAAGGTTTTCACCAGAATTATGCAAGCCAGCTAAGCCGGCGCGCGAAGAAAAAAAATACCATTTTAATGTCATTATTTGCGAGAGGTAAAGTGAAGTTTTGGTGACTTTTTGTGTATCGCTTTGCTGGCTGACTCATCTCTAATGGAAACGCAGTTTAAGCAAAATTATCTAACTGAGCCATGTCTTTTTTTTTTTATTCACACGACTCGACTATTTATATGACTGCGTAAATGCTTTGTTTTGTTTTGTTTTTTGTGGCGTACAGAAGGCATGCAGGCGTGGTGATGGTAAGCGGAATCTGAGACCCATAGACATATTCAGTATTAAGAATACGATCTCAAGACTACAATCCTAAGAGCCGTATAAACTTCTGACAGTATGGGTAAGTATCACCATGTCCAGGATGACGAGATCATAATGGAATAAATAAATCTCTTAAACTTTTACTTGAATTTTAATTATTTTTGTATTTCAATAGGTTAATACTCTAATACATCAATCTCATTTTTAATAAAATATAATATTAAATTAATATATATTCTAGATTTTGTATGTCTTTAATTCAATCAGCTCAGACACTGAATCCCTTATCGATCCGCGAATCGATCATAATAATTTTGAATTTTGAAGAATTTAAATCAATAAAAGAAACGTAAGAGTGGCCAGAAATAAAATCAATAGATAAAGGAGGTTGTACCGTAACCACCTTGTTACAAACTCATCTCGACTGTGATGCCCGTCTCAAAATACGTCAAAGCAAACGTCAATCTATACAAAACTGTCATTTTTGACACATCTTGTAACGGGAATCACAGCCAAATTTATTTAAATTTCTTTGCACAATATAATCAAATGTAAAACGTAAAAATGGCGGACTTAAATCCTAAAGGCATTCTCTACCTGTCAACCACATGTTTGACAGAAAACAATAAATAACAGGTAAAATCACTTTATTCTTTAAAATCAGATAGCAAAACTGCATTTTATCTACAAGAGTGCAAAAATTGTTATTAGTTTCTTTTTCAAACATAATAAATGTAAAGGCTAGTCCAGACAGGACAATTTTTGCCCATCTGATTAAATTGTTTGATCAAATCAGGTGGTGTGGACGCAAAAATAATTTGATATTGAATTGTATTCAATTAAAAACATATAGTGCAAACCATTTTATACATGATTTTACCTTAAAACACTTAAAATCTTACAAGAAAGTTTTTTTTGATCCATCCATTTTATTTATTCTGAACGCACCACAAGTAACTGTACAAACTCAAACCTCATGAAGGCTGATTTTACAAATTGCAGTTGTTTTTCTTATATAGAAGAAAGAAAGAAAGAAAAAAAGACATTTATTCACTACACAGAAGACACAAATATACAAAGATAAAATAAAGCAACAAAACAGGAAAAAAATAAACGCGGTGTGTCCTCGCGGCAGTGAAACGGACACTGGCTCAGCATTATGCTGAGGTGTCAGACACCTAAAGCGCTGATTTTCAGCCAGTACCATCATTGACTCACGGAACGCCGTACAAACATAATATATACGTGTAAACTACTTATATAATATTAGCGACAAAAAAAAAGAAAAAAATAAATAAAATAAAAATGCATTCATAAATACCGATATACAGCCATGATATAAAAAAAGAGTAAAATAAAAGGCCAAAATAAAAAGGTATTTTTTTAAAAAACAACAGGTTGGCATATTAATGTGTGTAAGTGCTGGATGAGGATTAGGATAAGGATTTCTGGAGCGTCAACAAATAACCCTTAAGCTTGCGCCTAAAGGTATATAGTATTTTCCTCGCTTTAGTGAGGTGAAAAGATTTGTGTTACACACGGATGCAAGTTATTTTACGTCTCATGTGTTCCAACACTCGCTACGCTTAGGATTCTATTTTTGATCCACTCGCTTCGCTCAGGTTCTATTTTCAAACCACTCGCTTCGCTCGTGGCTCAACTATAGACTCCGTCCGTTAGCTCGTAGTTCAAACCTAGAATCCCTTATTTAGCTCGTGTTTCAATTCCACACTCGCGGTTAAAATACAACTTTGCACCCTTGTATAACAAATAACTATAAATACAATACAATATCAGTGCGTGATGGAGATGCCGTTTACTCCAGTTTTAGATTGAGTAAATGTTGGCGAAGCTTACGCTTAAACTCAAATTTGCAAGATGCTTATCGAATTTCAAGAGGGAGCTTATTCCAGAGACGGATTGCCTGAAAGGCGAAATAATTGAACTTAAACCCGGTGTGGTGAGAAGGAATTTTAAGCGGGAGGAACGTAGTTCGCACCCTGGGCGAGGAACATCGAAATTAACTTTACATTTGAAGTACTCTTGCTTGAGCAGAGGTTTCGAACAAAATAGAGAAAAGAGAGCACGTCCTTAATGATCGCCGTGGACGTATGCCATTATTGAGAAGGCGATCTAAGCGGTTGAGGGAGTCTTGGTCAATTGTCACATCGAACCGATTCGATCAGTTATGCCGGGAGGCGGGAAGTACCGAGGGTTAGTAGTAAGAAGTCCCCAATACCTGGTGAAGTGGGGCCGCACTGGCGAGCCGCAGCTCGCGCTGGTGCGCCGTGTGCTGTTCCAGCACGCGCAGCGGGGCGGGCGCGGCGGGCCCCGACTCGCCGCCGCCGAGCGCCTCCAGCCGCGCATCGCCCAGCAGCGCGCCCACCCACGCGAGGCAGCGCCCGCCAAGCGCGACCCACACCGCGCCGAGCCCTTGTTGCCTACGACAAAACATTACATTAAAGGTGCCACGTGTGTAACTTTATGTAAGTAGCTATTTTACTATCTAATACATTTTTTTCTCAACGGAATTTGGTTATTTTCTAAAGTAGGTACAAATTAATTACGCATTCTAACTATGTTATCCACAACTTGTTTGTCATCCAAAAGTTTCCATACATACACTCGGACTGTACAGTCAAGGTCATAAATATGTATACACTTTAGTACCTTGTCACTTTAATCGCTGTGATTCCATATAATATGTGGCAGTTTAAACATGACATTAAATAGTGTACGAGTCCAAAAATTGCACTTTCTGCCAAGACAGACATTGTGCTTTTCTCAACTATTGCGAGGAAATAAAAGAAAAAAATATTCATGTTAGTAACTCGTTCGAGTTGATGAGATTTGATGGCGGCGTCGGTTGGCGTCGGTTTTCAACTCAGATAAAGTAAAGGACAGTAGCTATAGAGTATAAAACGTCTGATGTCATCATACTCTTCGCTCTTGTTACCAATGCCATTTGCTTAAAAGTGACAACTATATTTCTCCGAATTTAAAAGCGTACCGTTTTGGTTGTTTGTGTGAGTCAATCTTCATTAGTGTGCGTCCTCTGTATAAAACAACAATAATCCGACTAAAGGATGTGACACTCAGCCGTAATTGTTTATCCAGGTTCTACCTAAACATTTTTAATTTAGTAGGGTTAACTGACTGCGACATGACAAGTAATCTAAGCGGTATCCCCGTCAATTTTGCCATAGATGACTTTTGTTTTTTTTTTTATACCTGGTTCCCTATTATCGTGGCACTCGAGATGAACAAACTTACATTCGAGATGAAAATATCAACTGCGTATAAAATTTTATTTGTTTCGTCCTCAGATCATAGAAACAAGGGAGATATATATGCCATGAGCGCAAATTCAATCGAGACCCGATGTCGCCACTTTTAAAAATGTGTGCGTCTTTACGCTTACGCTCTATGAACTACTACAAAAACAACCTTCTCATAATTGGTTACAGCTTACGGAGTAAAAACGCCACAACATAATTTTTATAGTAGTACAAAATTAAGCATTATGTATATAATTAGCAAAGTCAAAAAATGCTGAAAGGTCGTTTTTTTTTAATCGCAGTTCATTTACTCGACGTTAGATATAGCACTTACTAGTTTGCTTAGCTGCCAGCTAGCGATGACTAATACCCTTGCTATTCAGGGCTAGATGGCGCCAAGATAGCAGTCCTTATGTTCAGCAGTGTAAGGACTACCATTACCACGACACGTAGTGATCCCTTTTCAAGCTATGTGCGTCATTTTTATGCTATCCAATTAGGGATGTCACCATGATTCTAAGTTAACGGGAAGTACCCCATAGGTTTTGATTCCCTTGAAATTCCTTTCAATATGCGGCATAAACGGCCGTATCTTTTGATTGCGTTGCCTTAGACGTTTGATTTTTGCACTGATCCAAGGGATTGCAGACTTAAGTATTTGGTATGAATTTCAACTTGATACCTCCACGCCTTCCTGAGAAAAAGGGTCTTGACAGACGCACATACAGACAGACAGACGGACAACAATGTGATCCTATAAGGGTTCCGTTTTTTTTCATTTGGTACGGAACCCTAAAAACACGGTGTATTATTATTTATAATAATATGATATTAATGTAATATAATATGTTTCGAACCTAGATTAACACATTGGCTACAAAAGTTATGTCCGCCATCTTGGATTTAATAATGAATCTTTTTCGTAATCAGCACCCCCAGAAACCTAGAAAATGACACCCACATCCATTTAAAAAAATACGTCCGGCATCTTGAATTTGATAATGAATGTCTACACAGAAACAAAACAATCAGCGAAATTTTTGTCGGATATCTTTTGCGATGTTTCAATGTTTGCTGGCAGGCGTCACGCTTACATCCGCCGTTTTGTTTATGTCATGCCAGACATGACAAAATGTTATAGTAAGCACTATAAAATAATATTAATTATTTACCTTTCCTCCGAGTGTGGAAATCGATGAAATGGCAGTTCTTTATTTATGCGAGATGACGACTTGCATTCTCTCACAGCACATGTCGTATGCATGATTATAATTGTGTACAAATAAAAACAAAACAAGACACGCGCTAGCCCTGAAAGTCGTGTCCTGAGCTACTAACTAATACGGGCTGGCGGCGTACGCAGTTCGGGCTCGCCCTACCCGCCTCTCGCCCCTCACGCCCCGCACAATAGCCCTGTCTAGACGGCTTCGTCCAACGACTGTATTGGTTTATAGGCTGTGCCTCGGACCCACGGTGTATACATACGAACATTACAAGTTAAATAAAAACTTGTAAACATAAGCTACAATGTCATCCGACTCAATAGAATAGAATGATGATAAGGTATCATGATTGGACTCACATCTTTGTAAGGTTGTAGGGCCGCGACTGCGTCTTCGCGGGGCTCTTTCCCGGCGCGGTGGTCGGACACGGGGCGCCAGCGAGCGCGTGGTGCAGCCCGCACAGGAGCACCCAACCCCCGTTCATCAGGTGGTTCTGGTATACCTGGGGAGAACATTATACATCTACAATGCTACTGGTTAGAACGAAAAGGTTGCGCAATAGTATAGGTATCGCCACGAGAGTTGAGGCCGCGCACACATTCAACATGTCATGTAATGACAGCGAGATTTTGAAATTAGTGTTCTTTTATCGTACCGATAGCAAGTTGCAAGCAACAGCAAACTGCAAGATTGACTACAAGTTTTTTCAAGTTATTTAGTTTCAATTATTTTTTTTGAAAAAATATCAGATTATAAAACAGATCATAATCTACACTAATATATCTACACTAATATTATAAAGAGGAGATTTGTATTTTTGTATGTAACTAATAAACTCAAAAACTACTGGACCGATTTCAAAAATTCTTTCACCATTAGAATGCTACATTATCCCTGAGTAACATAGGCTATATTTATGACTAGATTAAAAATAAGGATCCCTACTAAAACTTCAATAATGTAACCAAAGGTGTAAAAAAATTAGCCATAAAATGTATTTCATCGCATGCGCTGCGGAAACTATTGATGATAGAACAAAAAAAATTTCAATAATATTAAAGAACATATCAATATCTACAACATCGTGATAACACTAATAACATAGGTATGTCCAACTATTGTAGTTATGTCACTATAACTACTTTTTTAAATTTTCAAAGTTGATAGAAATGCTGACCAAAACCAGACCATGTTATCCATACCTTTGTATTAATCCTTATCCAAAAAAAATCATTGGGTATTCAAGACTGTTTCAATACCTGTAGATTACTTTTTGATTTAACAAATCGGACATTCCAATCAAAAGATATTACAAAATTAAAAATGTCAGTCTAAACAAAATCTTCTAAATATATAAAAGAAGAAACTGACTGATTGACTGACTGACATATCAACGCACAGCCAGTCACAGGTCTAGAGATTCCAAATTTGGCACTAGGTTGGTTTATAAGGGGTGCATTACGTAAGGATTTTTCAAAAATTTTCAAAGGGGGGCTGGAAGTTTGTATGAAAGTCATCCATTTTTGAAGATAGAATCGTGGGAATTGGTATAAAGGCTACTATTTACAAATGAAAAATACTACCTTTAGCTATTTTGGATAAACTACTCCTAATGGGTTGAAATGGGGGGTTAAAGTTTGTATAGGGGTTTGGACATTTTTGAAGTTAGGAACGTGTAAATAGGTATATAGGCTACTGTAAACAAATAAAATAATACAATTTTGGGTGATTTTGGATAACTACCACGTAGGGTATGAAGTGGGGGGGAGTAGTTTGTATGGAGGTTGATCCTTTTTGAAGTTTAAAATGAGGATTTTAGTATGTAGGCTACTGTTAACAAATAAAAATACCACTTTAGGGAATTTTGGGTAAACTACCCCTAAGAGGATGAAATGGAGGGTAATATTTGGTCAATCTTGAAGTTAGGAACGTGAAAATTGCTATTGGCTACTGCTTACAAACTAAAAGTATTACTTTCGATGATTTTGGAAACACTACCGCTAAGGGGGTGAAATTGGGGGTGGAGACAGTTAGAAATACGTTTTAACATACCTTCAGTCAACAAAGTATCGGGAATGGATGATTTGTTTACGGTTCCAAATTCAAATTTTTGTTTTTTTTGTTGTTGTTAGATTGGCACAACTGTTTTCTATTTTGGCGCGGAGTTTGAGTTGCATCTGTTATTTATATTAAATACAGTGCTGTTTTTAGTTATATCATAGCTAGTGTGTATTGCGAATTTCATAATGGACAAAAACATTGAACAAAGAGTTTGTCTTAAATTTTGCATCGCCAATGGAATTTCGTGTTCGGAGTCACTGAAAATGTTACAGAAGGCTTACGGTGATTCGACTTTATCAAAAACACGTGTTTATGAGTGGTACAAAGCGTTCAAAAGCGGTCGAGATGTGATGGAAGATTTGCCTCGCTTTGGTAGGCCATCAACGTCTGCAACTGAAGTTAACATCGCAAAAGTGAAGGAAATAGTGACTGAAAATCCTCATTCAACTTTGAGAGAGATAGCCGCCGAACTTTCTGTATCTCACGAGTCGATCCGTACTATTTTAACTAATCATTTGGGTATGAAACATGTTACCGCTCGGCTAGTCCCAAAAGACCTGAATTTTCTCCAAAAACTCAATCGCATGAGAGTCGCTGAGGACATGCTAGAACGAGTCAATTCCGACCCAACATTCATGAAACGCATTGTTACTGGTGACGAGACGTGGGTTTACGAGTTTGACATGCAAACTAGTCAACAAGCTTCGGAGTGGCGCCTTCCAACTGAACCGAAACCGAAACGAAGAAGACATAAAGGAGAATTCGCGCCGAGAACTGAATTCAATTCCGGAAACAGCGTTTAAAAAATGTTTTGATGATTGGATTATTCGTTGGCGTAAGTGTATCGTTTCTGAAGGAGCATACTTTGAAGGTGATAAAATAAATTTGGATGATTAACAAACAGTTTGTGTATTATTGATCTTTTCCCGGTACTTTCTTGACAGAGTAGTATAAAATATGAGATTTGGCGTTTTTGGAAATTCTACCCATATCGTATGGTTTAAATTTGTTTCTATCCAATCATGCATGATACGTACGATAATGAAAACTTTATCTGTACTTTTTAACGAAGTCGCGGATGGAAAGATAGTGTATATATATTTGTACTCAGTTCACGTTATCGAAAACGATGAATTTCGATGAAGATTGCGACATGGGAGTTTACGGGGGCGAAAATTCGATCTAGCTAGGTCTCATATGTGAGAAAATTCGTTTTCCCCGTATTTTCACGTAAAAAGATTTCCCGCGCAATGGTTCGTAATTACGGGGCGGCTGCCCTATTAGAGCGTTGGCCTACTACGCAAAGACTGCGGGTTCGAACCCCAGCTATAGACTTTTTTTTGTTTTTGTATAGAAAATCGATGAAAATTTTGTTTCAACCCGAGCGACGACGCTAAATAAAGTTTGTATGGACGTTGGGATGTTTTTTTCCAATCACGTCTAAATAGTTGAACGGATTTGGATGAAGTTGTCACACAGAGGGCCTAGTGTAAGTGTTGCAACGTTTTTTACGTTTCGATCGCGTTTGCGTAAAAGTGTCACTTTGTATGGAACTGTCAAATGTTTCGAATACGCGCCGCAAGGGGCGCTGTCACATTTCCATACTAATTGAGACTAAACGCAAACGCGATCGAGACGTAAAAAACGTTGCAAAACTTACACTAGGCCCTCTGATAGTTGTTATCCTGGATTGGCACCTTTTTTATCCCGGACAATTTGATAGTGTCCGGGGTAAAAACGATAAACGACTTCTACGCGGACGAAGTCGCGGGTAAAAGCTAGTATTATATAATTTGACCTACCTACGTGATAATACTGATAATATACGCAACATTATCCGTTTAAAATACTTAGTTTTATTTAAGTATTATTGTTACTAACATATATGGAAACATTTTCTGAAATAAAATTAGTTATTATTATTATTAAATGAATATTTATCTGAATGAATATATGTATAAAAGATAGATAAATATATTAAGCGTAAAAACCAGGGAATAAAATATTCTTAATATTTTTTTATTTTAATAAAAGTACTTATGTATTTGTTGTTTTTACATACATTTTCATTACTTCGTCATTTTGTTATCAAACCTCTTCAGACAATTATTGCCTCACATGGCACTTGTTTTATCGTTCTCATATTGACAACTGCGTTTTCCACGAGTAAGAAATGGTCCTGGTACTTTTAAACCTACCTGGTAAATATTCGCTCCTGGTACTTTTATACACATAAACCTTCCGTGAAAAATTATCTAACTGATGGTGAAGATAGCATTAAAATCCGTTGCTTAGTTTTAAAGATCTAAGCGTACATACAGAGTGAAAAACGACTTGCATGAAAAATACTTAGGTCATACTGAAAGTTTCTGGATTCTGATAAATAACACTAGCTAAGATGTTTATGATTAATTTATTATTTTTCAAGGTATATTCCCTCACTATTTACAAATTTTTTAATTCGTTGGAACCATTGTGTGAAGCAGTGGGTCCAATCTTCGGTAGATACCTCTTCAACGGCTTCTTGAAATGCATTCATGCCGCTTCTGGGCTTGAGAATCGTAAACCTCTAAGTTTATCTTTTATTCTTGAGAATAAAAAGAAGTCGTAAGGTGCGATCCGGCGGATACGTCATCAGTTCCACATTTGAAGCCTTCAAATACGCATTCATTCTCTTAGCGGAATGTGCGGACGCGTTATCGTGGTGAAGGATGACATGACTGCGAGGACGCTTTTCACGAACTTTTTCTAAGAACAACTTGTGGAGAATTAGTTGCAAAAAAATAATCTTGAAAAGTCTTCAATTTTTTTTTATTTTATTAAATAAGTGGTTTAGGTCGAAAATTCACGAAAAATTTGTAAAAAATTCATAACTCGAAAACTATCAAAAATCGTGGAATATACATGGGGGTGATTCGGATACCCCACGACACGAGTGACCTAAATTTTTTTTTTGGGACGTCATGTTCTGTCCACCCTGTAATTTTTCGGCACCACTCTACACGCGGTCGTTTCTGGTCTTCCGTTAAATCATGCGGTATCCATCGAGTGAAAAGCTTCCGAACCTTCAGTTGCTCATGCAAAATGTTTTGCACTTGACTCATTCCTATGCCTAATACAGTACGAATTTGCTGACAGGTCATTTTTTTGTCAGTCTCAATTAGTTGTCGTACGGTATCGACATTAGTTTCAGTAACCGCAGTCACCGGCCGACCTTCACGTACATCGTCATGGAGATGATCTCGTCCACGTCTAAATTCTCTGAACCACGAATACAAAGAGCTACGAGATGAGGCTTCATCATTAAACGCTAGTTGAAGTCTCTGGCAACTCTCTTGTTGACTTAAGCCGCAGCGAAAATCGTAAAAAATCATTGAGCGAAAATGTTCACGAGTCAGTTTCATTATAATAGCTACACACAATTCTCTGAACCCTGCCAAATTGAAAAAACAAATGACAGTCTCGTAAATTGATATATAATATGTTCATAGAGAGATCCATTTTCAAATTCTGTTATTGCTTTTATAATTTATTTATTGTAAGTGGCCACTTCCAGAAACTTTCAGTATGCCCCACATACCATTATTTGGGACAGGACTTCTGAAAGGATTAAATCTAATTACTTTTGGTTATTTTACTTACGTAACCGCCTGCTCTAGTCGACTCCCGGAATGTCTCCCCAACAGTGTTGTATAAGCTGAGGGCATTCTCGACCAGATTCGCGGTCTGATATTCGCTCTCCTCATCCTTCAGATACAGGGAGGCCTAAAGTACAAATAATTTGATTAACACGATACTTACATTGTACAAATTTATTATTTGTCTTTAATGGTTTGGTTGGAAGTACATTAACAATGCAAACAAGTTCCGTTCTATCGATAATAATAACAGTTGTGGAACATAGGAAAGACGTATTTAACGGACGTAAGCTTTAACACCTTTACTGGTTCCTAATTGGATTCATGTCAAGCGTTATCAATTTCTGGTGAAATCATGGTTTTGTTCATTCACCTGAGCAGTAGCGCACAGCAACCAGGCGGTGCTGACGTCACTGAGCGTCTCTATGCGCTCTGGCGTGAAAGGCTCCAGGCAGGGCAGCGACAGCGCCAGCCGGCACACGAGCACCTCGTTCACGAGAAAGTGTTGGCTGTGTATAATTGATACGTCAACACGTAGAAAAAAAAATTTGAATCACATTTCAAAATGATAGACCATGTGGTACTTAGTCTAATTGTCAGAAAGCATTATATTATAAGACCTAAATCACGTCGATCGGCACCGAATCGTATTTTGTCTACAGAAAATAGCTGTTTTGTATGAAGATACGTAGGCATGCGAAAAGAAATTGATGCGTACGCAACTTCATATAAAGTAGCTATTTTCTATAGACAAAATGCGAATCGGTGCTGATAGATGTGATTCAGGCCAATAACTCACAGCGCGACGTCAGAGTGGAATTGCGGCGACTGGGCGGTCTCCTTAGCCGACAGCCAGCGGTTGAGGTAGCGCTGCAGGCAGGGCAGCGACGAGCACACCTTCAATATCACGGAGCCGGCTCGCAACTCCAGCAGTAGGGACGCCGTGGTGGTCGACACCCATTTCTGTAATAATACCATTTTAAAAATGCATCTTTTTCTTATTAGCTTCGAAATCAAAAACACGTCGTCTGTCTGGTAAAAATAGTTCACATCTAAACTGTAAATTCCGTTGGTATAAGGCGGTCCGTTTTAGAATCAGTTTAAAACTAGAACTGAGTAATTCTAACAAAGCCCACACTAGACACTAAGGGCCGTATTAATAAACTGATCTTCGCTGAGATGCCCGTCACAAGATGTGTCAAAAATTACGGTTTTCTATGGATTGACGTTTACTTTGACGTATCTTGAGACGGGGATCACAGTCGAGATGAGTTTATTAATACGGCCCTAAGACACCCTTCCAATATATCGGCGGTCCCTACGTACAATCCCGATGTGGTAAATTGTATATATTCAGTTAGCTACTTTACGTAGGGACCGTCGATATATCCTTAACATTCTCTTTTTTTAAACTTCTAAAATAACTCATTTTTAACCTAACCGAGTTAAAAACCCCCGACATTAGCGCCTAAAAAACCTCTGAGCAATGAGCAAAAACTTCAACGGGCTCCGAGCACGTATATTTTCACTGGAGGAACTTCGTCACTAGAAGATTTCTTGTATTAAAAAACTTCCGACAAAATCGTGATCAGAGCTCATAACTTTTAAACGGATTAACGGATTCTCATCAAACAAAGCTAAGAGCTATCTCGATTAAGTCACCTTTCTAATATAAAAAAAAGCCGGTCAAGTGCGAGTCGGACTCGTGCACCGAGGGTTCCGCACAAAAAGGAAAGCTTTTACTGCCAGATGCTTTTATTTGGAAATTAGAAAAATTAGCCCTTAAATCATTATAACAAATTATAACTGCGAAATTGAATCGATATCGATATAATTGCCGACTCAACAACACTGGCGCTGACAGATCCTTGTGACAACACGAAGGAAAACGAAAGAATACCTATAAGGACATCTCTTTCTAACTCGTTATGAATGCCATAAATAGAAAAAGGTCAAATAACATCTTTTGCTGTTTCATATAGTCCGGTTTCTATGCAGGTACGTATTCTGTGAGGTATGTAAATAGTTCGTACAGATGTAGTGCAAAATGATTTTCCTTCGGGAAAACTCGGATCTCAATCGGAATACGATTGCAACCGAACTGTCAATCAATGATTGTATTAAATGAGTGACGTTTTCATATCCATTAATATGGAACTTTATTGTTTAGTGTCAAATGTCAAAATGAAAAATGACAGCATATTGCACTGTATAATATAGAGATGTTATAACCACCCTAAGAAACTTAGAAATACACTCATAGGTAAGTAGTATTTTTATTGTCATTCGTAAACGAAACACTCTCCTTACGTTAAAATAAAATGCAGCAAAATAACGCATACGTATTTTGAAATGTTGACGCTACGCACTTAAAACATTACCTACTTATTAAAATATTATAACCTATTGAATATTTGGATCAATATTTTCAACATTTTCTATTTCACAATCTAAGTTACACTCAGACGTGTCATCGTCAGTACTTTCATTGAAGTGAATGACAATACTATCAATATGATCATCCATCGAGTGTTCTAGTAAGCGATATTTATTTTCACATTTGCATTTTCTTCCATTCATCCGGGCCAATCATATTTATTTTTTTCAATCAATTTCTTTATTGTCATATAAGTCATATTCATGTCTATGTTTCTTTTTGACACGTAACCTTTTATTTGGGACCATATGTTTTCAATTGGGTTGAAGTCGGGATGGTATGGCGGTAACCTTAACACTGTGTGTCCATGTTGATGTAAAATCTTGTCTATTGAATATTCTACAGTCTTGTTTATGACGACAAATAATTTCATATAGTTGTACCTTGGTTAATGATAGATCAAAGGGAATATTATATTTTTCTAACCAGTTTATCATTAGCGGCTTTGCTGTATTAGAGTTGGGTGGACGTTCCACATATTTATTGTGATAAGCAGCAGTATCCACTACTAATACAGAATTTGGAGAAAAGTTGGGAATAAGTTGATTTTTAACCATTTTTCATATTTTACATTATTCATGGCATCGTGATAATCACCGGTCTTATCAGTAGACTTGTACATAAGCAGAGCACCCGGAACAAATCCTTTGGCACTACCTGCATGTACAATAATAAGACGTTGGCCTTTTGAAATTAACTGTTTCACTCCTTTATCCATGGAATCCGCCCAGCATTTTCCTGTTAAATGGGATGTATGAACATATGTTTCGTCCGTGTACACAATTTCTCTCCCTTCAGATCTATACTTTGTTATTTAGTCCAGATACTCTACTCTTTTTAGTCTTACGTCATCCTTTTCCATCAGCATTCTTCTATTGTTTGTAATGTTCTTGAAACGAAAACCCATTTGGCGAAGTATCTTTCTTAATGTAAAATCACAGCCTTTAAAATTCATCGTTTCCATCAATTTGGACTTTAGGGCCTGGATCGTAGGAACTAGTTTATAAATCAGATGGAAATTATAAATCATACGTCGTATTACTGCGTAATCAAAGTCATCTAGATCTAGACAGAAAATTTTGCGTGGTCTACCTAACTTAACATTATTTGGATTTGAATTTTTTTTTTACTTGTTATCTTCTTTCTTGTTTATTAGTTTTCTTATTTTTGGCCGAGAAATGCCCGTTGCGTCTGAAATTCGTTGTTGAACTTTGCCAAAATATTGAGAATCATTGCTATTTCCGAATTTGCTATTTTCTGATAAAAAAATACAGCTATATGTTAACTATAATTTCCTGGACTGGAGGACCTAAGCGTTTTCTTCAATTTTGTGGTTTCGGCATGATAATACAAATATTATATACGTAAACCGTAAATATAACCAAAACTATAGCGAATATTTGAATTGCGTAATAGCCACTCTATATATATATATATATATTGGCTGCTGAATGCGACCTACTCCTACGGTGGTATGATGGGTACTGAAACTAATTGAGAGAGCACGATAAATACGAACTTTTCCGATAAAGTACGAAGAAAAATCATTTTGCACTACATCTGTAAATCACGGGAATTTCAAGCAAAATATAAAAAAAGTCCAGTATAAACTGACACGGAATAAGTATGCACTTTCGTACTTAGTGAGTGTCAGTTTATACTGGACTTTGTTTTTATGTGATTTAACTACAATGAACGGTTTTCGGATTTTTTCCTTTACTTGTGCCATAAGATATTGCTTCTTACCAAATTTCATTATTCTAAGTCAACGGGAAGTACCCTATAGGTTTTGATTCCCTTGAGATTCCCTTCAATATGTGACATAAACGGCCATATCTTTTGATTGCGTTGACTTAGATGTTTGATTTTTTCAGTGATCCAAGGGATTGCAGACTTAAGTATTTGATATTAATTTCAACTTGATACGATAAAAAGGGTCTTGACAGACACACAGACAGACATACAGACAGACAGACGGACAACAAAGCGATCCTATAAGGGTTCCGTTTTTTTCTTTGAGGTACGGAACCCTAAAAACTAAATCAAAATTGGTCCATCCGTTTAGGAGCTATGTTGCCACAGACAGATACACAGATACACTCGTCAAACTTATAACACCCTTCTTTTTTTGCGTCGGAGGTTAAAAATAGACAACATGACAGTTCTTTGCGTTAACAAACCTTCATATCAATGGTGGACTGTTGTGAAGCAACCCCTTCCTTCCCGCTCTCTAAGCTGTCCTTACTTCCTGGAGAGACGACCGTGAGCGTGGGACTCTGCGACAACATCATTGACGCGACGGGGTTCTTGAGCGGCGCCGTCAGCTGTTCCAGGAGCGCGTCGGAGCGACGCTGCGTCGTGGACGGCGCTTGCTTCTCAGTACTGGTGGTTTGATTGGCTGGAGACGCCGCGGCATCCGCTATATATCCGTAAAAATATGATTAAAATAACATCAGTTCTGTTATAGAAACCGATCGCCGACTATACGTTTGATACGCTTATGTCGGATTTCACCAACCACTTAACAGACGATTAGAGCGTTAACAGCTGTCAAAATGTACGAACTAACAGTCGATTAACATTTAACATCGTATGGTGAAATTGGTACTTAATATGCTTTTCTCAAACATGCTCAGAAAGGATGGCATGTCTTTTGAAAAACGAAGACGCGAAGGGCCTCATTTTCTTCCTAGGAGTAAAATAAACGTATGAAAACCCATTTTTGTCCGCAGCGATATTTGTTTTAAAGTGCTGTCCAATGCATACAGACTAGAAAGGACCAAGAAATAAATCTCATACAGCCAAGGCCAGTCGATTAACATTTAACATCGTATGGTGAAATTGGTACTTAATATGCTTTTCTCAAACATGCTCAGAAAGGATGGCATGTCTTTTGAAAAACGAAGACGCGAAGGGCCTCATTTTCTTCCTAGGAGTAAAATAAACGTATGAAAACCCGTTTTTGTCCGCTGCGATATTTTTTTTAAAGTGCTGTCCAATGCATACAGACTAGAAAGGACCAAGAAATAAATCTCATACAGCCAATACTCCAGGAAAGTTACGGTCGCTAGTATGGTGAAACGGAAATAATTTATAATAGCTGATTATTCTTGTGTATCGGATATATTATAATTCTAGTAATTAGGTAAAAACATAATCCAACTAAATATGAGTCAAAAAAATATTTAAAAAAAAATATTAAATTTAAAAAAATCCTGAAAATTTTGTTAAAAATAATTATAAACATTTTTTTTTTCATATTGCTTACTTAATATTTGATCTATAATATTCAAGATGAATCGCACAAAAAATAATTAAGGATGTCTCATTTATATTCGATTAGCTAGAATATTGTTTTCATTTTGCATATCTCTGTATTTAAAAATCGTAATTGGCTATAGTTTTCTTAATTCCTTGTTGATTACAATAAATATAAACGTTGCAAGCAAATCATACACAAAATAATACCGGAAGGTGGATTTTATGGTGGTAAATAATAATTCCTTATAAAAAAATACAAATTGATCAGTGTATTTTAACAGTTATAAATAGTTTTATGTAATTTTTATCAAAGCACTACTTATTACTAACTTTTTCTATCATTTAAGGGTATAAGGAGCCGTGTATTTTGCTGATTTAGTGGCCTTCCGTGTAAATATTTTGTTAAATTTCACCTTCTATTCATTATAGACAATAATATTATTATGCTTAGACACAAAAATTACAATTACGATTTTTAATTTAAAAGAAAAAGGATTTTTTGACAGTATATTTATATACCTACTTCCGGGTGGAAAGTTTGTTGGATTCATGAATATAGTGTCTAAGAATATCTTATAAAAATGGAGTAAAAAAAATCAGGCTATTATAAATTAATGTTTTAAAAACCGTATCTTTCCTGGAGTACAAGGCAACTGCTCGGTTTCGTAGCACAGTACGTGTGTTTTCTTCTTTTTAATTTTCTTTAAAATTGTCTATGGTTAGAAAAAATAAATAAAAACAAAAACTTATTGAAATTTAAACGTAGAACTTACTGTTGTTGTGTAAAAACTACAAACATCAAGTCCTCGGCACTTCACGGTATTAAATTTGAATTCTATTGCTGTCAATATTATGTCAAATTCTACAAGTTTGAAATGGTTGAATTAGATCCTTCTCCCAAAGTTACGTCCATTTGTCTACCACAAGCCCTGAAATATCAACATCTCAAATTCAACAGACAAACATAAATGTTCCTGGAAAACCCATAACAATTTCGTTTACAAATTGTCCTAATATGACTAACATTACTTTTAATATTAATTTTACTTTTTACAAATATATTTGTATCATTTCCTCACATGTTTGAGAAAAGCATTATATATGCCTCGGCGGAAACGAGGGGATTGCCTGACTCGTATTTTAGCAGGCCTCGCTATTGCTCGGCCTGCTAACCACCTCGTCAGGCAATCCCTTACTTTCCGCGCCTAGGCAATTATGTACTATTGTTTTAATACAATTTACAATCAAGAATGTTAGTTTGGAGGGTCCAGTTGTGGCAATCATTCAGGGAAGCAAACCCCGGAGGAAGTATTTCAGTTGACATGATATGAATATCTAACGCAGTTACCATGGTTTTCATTATAAGCATGTACATGTAAATAAAACATACCAGGCACTGTGACGTGAGCAGGCAACTTCGCGCTCTTAAGGATAGATGTGAGGATGACGAGGTCGAGCTGGGCGTAACCGCCGCCGTCGATGCCGCATAGACCCACGATGGGCAGCAGCAGCTAACAAAATAAAGACAAGATGTCATGTAGGTAAACATTTAAAAGTCAAAAACAATCCCAAGTACCTAATATATAAAAAAAAACTATAAATCATTGTAGTCAAGTAAACAAATTAATTTTCGGCTTCATTTAGAATTACATCCTGTATTCTTGTTAATGCTTATTACTTACATTTTAACTATTTAATTACTTTTTAGGGTTCTTCCGTACCCGAAGGGCACCCAACGGGACCCTCTTAATATGCCTACACTGTCCGTCCGTCCGTCTGTCCTAACTATAAAGAGCTGTATCTTTTAAACCGTAATAGATAGCGGGATTATTTTATTATATTAATAAAAGGGGGTCCCCATACAAGAAACGTTTTTTTTTCAACGTACATACACTAAAAACAAATACCTACTAAAAACCAGCCAAATATCTACGGGACCCTCAGTGCGCGAGTCCGACTCGCACTTGCCCGGTTTTTTAAGTTTTATTCCTGATTGTTGTCGATTTTCCTTAATATAGCTGTGCACATCTTTCGGCTGAATAATATGAATCTGGCTCGTATGTAATTTACCTGAATCTGCCTCTTATGTAATTTACCTGTTTAACTGAGACATTGGAAGCAGCACTAGTCGCTGATGTGTCCTCAGCGCTCAATCCAGCTTCGGATAACTTTTTAAGGATCTGCCTGAGTATCACGCGGAAAGCGTCGCGCGCAGTGTCCAGTTGGTCAGGCAGCACTGAAAAATTTTACTCTTAGTGGGGATACTCAAACGCAATCCAGCTGAAGCTGGAAAGTATGTATGTACATGCACAGAAGGTAACCTACTTCAAATATTGCATGCTCCAATCTTCACCCTCATTACGTCACATCAATTTCTAACTTTCAATTTTTGTATTTGGATTAGCAAATCACCACCATCACCATTAAAGGGAACACGATAGGGAATATATAATTATAATTTTTTATAATAATAATTTTTTTTGCTTTAATAAAAAGTCATTCATAAGGACCGTATCGTTAATTATGGGTACAAACAAAAAGCATTTTAAAACAGAGGTGTTTAAAAAGGTAATTAAAAAAAAAAAAAAAAAAAAAGGTCAAGGTATTTAAAAAAAGTCAGGTCCTTTAAGACCTAAGTTGGACCAGAAGATATGCAAGCTCAGCAAAACGAACACCTCAGCAATCGTCTACAGTTAAAACGAGAGCCCGGAAGCTATATGAAGAAGTTCTGTGCAAGAAAAATGTTTCATAATGCGTACTGCAAATGAGTGGAATGCGCTTCCGGCGTCTGTATTTCCGAGTGCATACAATCTGAACCTATTTAAAGCTAGGGTGAAATTTTGGGCCCTAATGAAGAGGAATTGACGTAATAAGAATCATTCAGCCATTCTTTAAAAAAAAAAAGATACTGGAATCAGGTAGCCAAAACCTTTGGTGAAAGTGTTGTCCAAAACCTTATGCGACGCATTAAAAGTAAAGTACGAAAACTTGGCAAAGGACTATAAGGACATATTATTTTATACGGCGATACGATAAATAAATAACAATGTATATAATAATAAACAAAATCAAAATACTAAATTTTCAGTACTAAAGATTCAGTCCTTATAACAAACAGCAGTAAAAAAAATAATTAATTAATTAGTAGTTATTAAATGCTTATTTTTTTTTTTTTTTCCTTATTTTTTGGCCGATTTTAATTTTAATTTCACTTTTTGCCATCTCGTTTAAGGTATTTTCATATTTTGTTAGGAAATGCGATAAAGAAGTTCATGCATATTCCCTATTGTAAAAATTTGATATAAATAAGGTCAATATGGCGTACGGCAAAAAAACTACATAGGCATCTTAGATGAAAGCAAAAAGGGGAAGATATGGTGCCAGGCGCGCCTAACCTAACCTAACCCAAATAGTCCGGTCGCCACCGAGCAGTTAACACGCTACGCTAATTTTTTTTGGGCCTCCATGTTTGAGCAAGCGATATAGCGTAATAGTAAAGGCCGTGCTGTTAAGTTTGGGAACGTCGCAATCGTGAACCGATTGCTTTGGCTTTGATTTGGCTAAGATCTTTGGCGCATTATATGTTTGACTTTTTAACTTTGACGCATTATATCGAGGGTTCACGGGCTATTGGTATTAAGCGACCTTCTGGCCGATATTGAGTTATATACATATTCGGAATCGCCATGTTTTTCTGTGTCGTTTCGTCGGTTTCGTGGCGAACTGAGCATTTTTGTCGCTTAAAAAACATCTGTAAATTTAGGTCTAGTTTGAATCTGATTTAATTGATGCAACACAAATTTTACACAATTTTAGAAAAGATGGATTTAATACAAACAAAATACTTTGTGATTTTGACTTAAGCGGTTTTTCCTGACATAAATTACGTAACACAGGGCGTTTGAATCGTTATGCCTGCATCTGAAATCCATTCATGATGTCGCTTAAAACATTTCACCTGCACCTGAAATTCATACTTTAATGTCGCTAAAATAATTTATCCTAGATCTAATTTTAATACATATAGACACCTAAAACATTTTGATCTTCAATCCCCATTCACTTACAGTGTAAAGTGCAACATAAATCATCTTGATTTGCATCTACTTTACGATTTTTCAGGTGCATAAGCTGATTTGCCTGATTCTATTTTAATATCGTGATGGTTGTTAATATATTTAGCCTTACACTAAAACAACACCTGAGTGTCGTTTAAATCCTTTTTCCTGAACCTAAAATTTTCAGTTTATGGCGTTTGAATCATTTGCCTGTTTCTTAATAAAAGTGATTCGAGGTCATTTTGTATCAAGCGACCATTATTTCTGGTAAAAACCACTTTTAAAAAATGAAAAACAAACTAAATTGCGCGGATTTTGTAAAGGAAAACAACATAGGCCACTTTTTTGAAAAAATAATTAATACGTTTCTTATTATGATTATTTTCCGGAAAATCAAACTTGAAATGCTCTCCTGTAAAGTTACAAAAATGTTGCTAAACACAAATAGCCCGTGAACCCTCGATATGATAATAATGCACCAAAGTTAAAAAGCCAAAGCAAACGGTTCACGCATGCGACGTTACCAAACTTAACAGAGCATGTGGTCATACCGTCGTTATTGCGAGACATTGCAGTCTCACTTGCGCCCATGATTTAAATCCATCAATTTATCTCTATTGCTCCTTAGTGCTTGTATATGCCATTCCATTACAGCTGTGTGGAGTGTTTGCGAATATAGGCGTTGCGGCACGCATTATTTTAGTGTTTTGAGCTGCAATATCTGCAGTGTCTTCCCCTTTTGCTTTAGTCTAAGATAGGCATGGGTCATGGGTTTAGTATTTTGATACATATACCCTATTGGTAGCTTTCACCGTATTGGTTTTCAGGGATGGTTGTTTACTTAGGTAAAAGTTAAAAGCTAGTATTTTAATAAATAATAACTTAATTTACTGACAAACACCAATGTTACTTACAGTTGCTCGCATTAATGGTTATAAAATGAGCAGAAAGGCACGCAAAACATGTGTAGAAGAGATCATATATCTCTGCATGGTTCAGGAACTCGTTTTCACTATTAAGAGAAAAACAAAAAACAATATTAGATAAAGATAAAAAAACCTAAAATTCCTACAGCGTTAAAGTGTTTTCAATCCACAACAGACACATCCTAACACTTAGGGTCAGTTCACACCGAGACGCGACGCGACGCTACGATGTTTGAAAAGGTCAGTTATTGTTCCACGATGTGCGGCGCAGCATCGCGAGGCGATAAAACCACAAAATGAAGAAAGAAATGCAAATAATAAAATTAGTGATCATGAACGATCGCGATATGAAAATTCGCTACTATGAAAGAATGCGTTTGTGAAAATGATCTTAAAAACCTATTTACTTACATTACATTACAAACTGCGTTTCGTTTCATGCATTTTTTTTTTAATTGTAACATCATACTTTAAGTATAACACATACTAAGCGGCAGTTTTTTTAATAACTTTGCTTATAACAACATATTCTCAACAAATAATTCGTAATTTCGTAATTAATTTTATTATACCTAATTGCATAAAATTACGCAAAATAATGTCACTATGGAATAATCAAAATCAATATGAAAAACGAAAAGTGGAAATTTTACGAGGAGGCTTCTAAAATGAGTACTATCTATAAAAAAAATATTAACTCTCAATTCGATGTCCGATATTATACAGTTGAGCCAAGTCTTCTATTTTAAATCTATAGACATCTTTACAATACAACATATGAAAATAAGCTAATTCAATTGCACAATGTAATGTGCATATCAACTATGCTATAATGTTGCGCAATAAGTAATTAATTGAAAATAAAAAGGTGACACTGGAAGTGCCAATTCTAATTTGGGAATTTGAAAACAATGAACAGTGATTCTTTAATGATTTTTCATACAATATGGAATGATTATTTAATGGATTCTTGTACAGTTGACTCATCTTCTAAATAGTAAAAGGACAATATTTTGTTTTAGTGTGTCATATCAGGCATTGTATTATCAAAATATCCGCCACCGGTTGCCGATATGCCGCCCTATCACCCGGGCCCACAGTACCGCGGGTTCCTTAGAGTCCGTACAATTTCTTTGCAGTAAACAATTAATACAAAATCGGATGCCTAAAGTAGAATTCCGTAAAACGATGCTGAATAATACTAAGAGGTTCAAATCTAGGGCGTTAGGAACAGTCTTCAAATCGCTCTGTAAGGCTACGGGTGTAAACTTACCTTTTGATGATAGACTGTATAATTTCCACGGCATCGTTTTTGTCGAAAAACGGGCCATACAATGCTGTTAAAATAGGTTTTATTGTTGTAGACCACTCGATATTTCCTCCCGAGGCAGCCATTATCGCACAAATATTATCCTTTAAAAACTATTTTCACATTTGCTGAATATTCTCCTGTCACTTCAATAATTCAATATTCAATACTTCTAGTCATCTCACCCACAGACTACTTAGGCCGGCCGTACACAGTATGAATTTTAAGAATCTGAATTCATAATCTGAATCCAGACTTCCAGAGTGTGTGTGCTCGTCCATAGATAATGTATGGAAAGAGGTGCGTTCTGTCAGATCATTCTGAGAAATTCATAATCTGAAAAAATCTGATTGTGTGTGGATGATAGTTCAATTGTATGCAATTCCGTGCTTTCAGAATTAATAATATGAATTCAGATTCTTAAAATTCATACTCTGTATGGCCGGCCTAAGGGATCTACGTATAGCTATGTCCAGACCAGTGCGCTTTCATGTTCATCTTGCGCTTTCAACTTTCAAGTCAAAATGGACGTGAAACAAGTAGCTATCAGTGCGGCATATTTAGTGTTAAGTGCAAGGAAAAAACGAAACAAAGGAGAATCTGGACCGTTTTTACAACATCATTATGTTTTTGGCTCAGAGAAATCAACGCGTCGTTTCGTTTTATTTTATTTATGTAATCTTTGGGCTTGTGGTCCCGCAAAACTTGATATGTCCGATAATCTTCAATAAAATCCAATGTTTTAACTTTATCTTCCGCCATTTTATTTGCTGAAAGGCACAGAATGCTGCACGTCAACCCAACGGTGTCGATCAGCGTGCGCTACGGGCATGCGCTGCTGTCAAACTAGTTTTAGACATACCCTACCCCACGGTGCTTTCACTTCCAACAATCCGTTTTGTATGGTATTTTTAGACCCGTCAATTGCCACTAGATGGCGATATTTAGAAAGGCTATAATAGATGAAAACAACTTTAAATTCTTGGTATTGTTAAAGAGATTACGCCTTTCCTAAAGGGGTCACTTTTCCTAGCTTATCGATACCCCTCCTTTATCTGACAGAAAGTTTTATCTGGAGATTAAATAAATCGGCCCTTAAACATAAGGCCGCTTACGCCGTTAGGAAAATTAGACAACTTACCAATGTTGAGACAGCTCGCTTAGTTTATCATAGTTATTTTCATAGTGTTATGTCATACGGTATTCTGGTTTGGGGAAAAGCAGCTGACATACAAACTATATTTGTGTTACAAAAAAGGGCCATTCGCTCTATATATAACTTAAATTCCCGTGATTCGTTAAGAGAACTTTTTAAACAAATTAATATTTTAACAGTAGCATCCCAATATATTTATGAAAATATTATGTATGTTATTAAGAACCTAGACTCTTTCGTTAAAAATTCTGATATACATAATATAAATACTAGGAATAAAAATAAAATTGCCATAAAAAAGTTTCGTGTCCGTAAAGTATATAAATCATTTGTAGGTCAATGCATTCATTTTTATAATAAATTACCCGACGTAGTTTTAGAGTTACCCCTTCCAGCACTTAAAAATTACTTGAAAAAGTCGTTGATGTCAAAGGCGTACTATAGGGTCGAGGACTATCTAACGGACAAAAATGCTTGGCCTAAACCAGAAAATTAACTAATGTTTAATGTTCAATAGCTTACCTACTACACGTACATACTTCATAAAAATCATGTAAACGCTGTATCTTGTCTAGGGGACACGGTTTATGTAGGAAGACATGTCAAAACTGTTTTGTGTGATATATATATAAATTTTCTCGTAGTCGAATCATTCTGACATGTTTTCCTGCAAAACTACGCAGATATTTAATATTATTTTTACAGTTTTATATAATGCTAGAATAAGTAGTGACATTGTTATATTTTCATTTAAAAAATGACTAACTGTTGAGTTTCTTGCGGCGCTTCTTCTTAGCAGTGGTCTCCTCTTGGGAAGCGCTGGTAGATTTTGACGTGTAAAAGTGCCCGTGCGGCCTACTTACTGAATAAATATCTTTTATCTTTTATCTTTATCTTTTTAATTATTATGTTATGCTAAACTTTAGCAGCTAGGTCAAAGATTCAGGTCAGGAATTCAACAATATTTTAATTAAAATATTGGTGATAGTAACCAACCGAAAAAAGGTTTACAGGATCACTCGTGTGACAGACTGTCTGTTCCTTTGTCATAGTTTGCTGTATCTCTTCGGTATCAAATTTTCTCTGCCTACTCGCCGAAACCATTCTGCTATCAAGTTTTCATCTCTTGGAAATCTCAAAATATCAAATTAGTAATATATTCACAACACCGTCAAACTAATAAAGCTACTAAATGAAGAAGTCACCGTGACACGAAATTAACTGCCCGTTCGATCCGATTATCGGTGCAAGCGTGAGATTTTTCGATTTTTCTTGATCGACTAAAAGTTGACCGACAGAATCGCCTCGTGAGAATGCCGCATTAGCGCTGTAAGTTTGACTCGGAACGTAGCCATGATGTGATGCGCCAAGCGCCAATCACTATTTACTCTGTGTTTGTGTCAAATTGTCAGCTAGCTTTGCTCCCAAACAAGTAAAGAGAATATAATCACTACGTTTTGCAAACAAGCTTTACTTACACAACACAGTTTTTACTCAATTTTCGTTGTTTTTCTATAACTATTGAAATGTCTGAAGTCGAAGCTAAAAAGCGTAAGATATCTGAGAGTAACGGAGCTGAATCCGGTAAGTGGATTCTTGAAACTAACCTACAACTTAAAACGATTTTCGACAAAATGTTTACTGACCACCTCTGATTCTAGGGAGTTTGGCGCCTTTGGTGAAAATTCCTCACATACAGTGTCCATATCTAGATACTATAAATCGTCACGTGCTTGATTTTGACTTCGAGAAGCTGTGTTCTGTCTCGTTGACTAGGATCAATGTCTATGCCTGTCTGGTCTGCGGAAAATACTTCCAGGTAGGATATTTCTATACTGCTTATTTAAGGCTCCCTATAGGGGATAACGGCTCTTTTTCTTTTGAGGTCCCTAAAACTGGTTACATCTATTTCAGGGCCGTGGCACAAACACCCATGCCTACACGCATTCAGTAGCCGATGGGCATCATGTGTTTTTGAATTTACACACACTCAAGTTCTACTGCTTGCCTGACAATTATGAAGTCATTGGTGAGAACTTAAAACATTTTACTTTAGACAGATTAATATCTGCATTTGTGGCCTGCTAGAGGAAACATACATTAAGCTTCTAGCATTATCATGTAATGAGGGGTAGCTGAGAAGTTCTAAGCCTAAGGTATGTCTGTCTGCCATGTATGTATGTCATTACTATTATTATTTCTTGAGATATTCAATGATAAACAGAGTCATGTCTGAATTATCATTGCATATTACGAAAATCAAGTACTGGGCTGTAATTATGTTCCTCACAAAAAGTATAAAAACTCCACAATGCATTTTTGAAGAAATTCATTCATTCCGTGCATGTTGCAAGGCTAGCTTTGAAGGAAATCGGCTTCAAAGAAACTAACCACCCACCATGTAGTCCAGATTTAGCCCCTAGCAACAATTTTCTGTTTAGTCATTTAGATGAAGAGATGTCCAAGTTACTTTATACAACAGCATGTGCATGTACATACATGCACGCACACACACACACACACACACACACACACACACACACACACACACACACACACACACACACACACACACTCACACAGATTCCAAGTAAGCCCCACTTGTCAAATCTTTAGTCTTTTTCAACCTATTTTACTTTCTAATGCATACTCGTACTAGTGAATTGTGTCTTATCCTCAATTGAATTTATTGTTTTTCCGTTTATAAATATTTTGTTACTGTGTTAGCGTAATACGTTGGTTTTGTAAAAGTCTGGTTAGCAAAATGAAAATCCGTAATTGGCCAATGTTTTGTATATTTTAAAGTAGTCATACTATACTGTAATTTGTGCTGTGGATTTATTGTGTAATAAAAAAAAAAAAAAAAAAAGAAAGACATGAGGGGAAAGAGATTTGTTAAGTGATGAAGAAATAAAGGCGGCAGTAGGAGCATTTTGAAGGCCAAAACAATAGTACATTATTGTCTAGGAGCGGAAAGTAAGGGATTGCCTGACGAGGTGGTTAGCAGGCCGAGCAATAGCGAGGCCTGCTAAAATACGAGTCAGGCAATCCCGTTTCCACCGAGGCATATATAATGCTTTACTCAAACATGTGAGGAAATGATACAAATATATTTGTAAAAAGTAAAATTAATATTAAAAGTGATGTTAGTCATATTAGGAAAATTTGTAAACAAAATTGTTATGGATTTTCCAGGAACATTTATGTTTGTCTGTTGAATTTGAAATGTTGATATTTCAGGACTTGTGGTAGACAAATGGATGTAACTTAGGGAAAAGGATCCAATTAAAACATTTCACACTTTGTAATGTTTTAAAAAATATATGTGTGAGTGGGAGAGAGAGATGTGTAATTATTAAAAAAAATGGCAAATGAAATGTTTACCAATCTTAGTCCATGGTGAGATGTCAGAGAGACAAACCAACATAAACTATAGACTTTAAAAAATAATTTTTTAATAAATTAAATGGAGTTTTAATTAATGTCCAAATTTATAAAAAGGAAACAAAATGAGAATATCTCGGGCGCCAGGACACTAATTGATAGAAATATTAAATATAAAAAATAGTACCTCGGATCCTCAGTTTAGGAATGTCCTTTTAATCTCAAAGGAGGGAGAGAATTAAATAAAAGATAGATTTTCTAATAGTCTTGCTTCTATTGGTAAAAATTTAAATACTAACTAGTACAGAATGTAAACGTTAGGTGTTAAGTTTACTTATAAGTAGTTAAAGTTACCTTATTCTACTTAATAACTTAAATAGATCTTAAACCAAGCATTAAGCATCAAACAGAAGAAGGCTGTACCAAATAAAGCTAGTACAGCTCCAAGAATAAGCAAATTACTCCTTAGATAGAACCTTGTCACGCTAAGATGTAAGAAGGTGTGCAAAACAAACTGAATTAAATTTCCTTATTAAAAATTGTTCATTACAGGATATGCCTGTGGAAAACTAAAGGAAATGAATTTAATTAAACTGGGCTAAACCAGTTTTAAAGAAAATTTTAATTTAATAAGAATTTCAAACTCAAAGCAAGTAAAAAAAGGTATGCTTGAATTCTTCAACAAAATAAATAGGTTTTTAACGTCATGACAACTAGACGAATAAAGTGAAAAGCTAAAGTGAAATTATACTGGACTAAACCAGAATTAAACAAATTGAATACAAAAGTCTTCCTAACCTATAGCAGGTGGAAAGTTTAGATTAAAGGTGTTTTAAAGTAAAACAAATAGATTTTAGCTAAGTAGCAAAAAGTCCTATGTTACATTATTGACCTACTAGCCCAACTAAGAGTCTAGTATTCGATTAGAAGGTAAATAATAAATTACAGTTTAACGTCATGTTAAAAGGGACGAAGAAATTGAAAAGAAGTTAAATTAAGCCATGTTGAAAAGTTCCCGGTCGTGATGCATGACGACACGTGGAAAAATATGCGATCCCTGGAGAAACCGAAGGGTCGATGTTAAAGCGACGAAAACCGCATGAAGATTAACGTTGAAAAAAAAACGCTCAGGGAGCGTTTTTTTTTTTAAAGTAGCTCAGGGAGCGTTTTTTTTCCTTAAAATTTGTGGCGGGCCATATTGAAGAACACGCCGACGAAATGCATCCACGATGCTACCAAATAAACAGCGATCACATTCGCAGGAAATGTTCTGGAGTGTGTCAGAAGAAAACAAATGAAATTGTTTGGAAATTTCGAGCGATTAAGCTCGATTCAAAAATCGACCATCCTTAATGGAGTCTCAGAGCGAAGAGAAAGAGCATAAAACCTTGCCATAGGAAATCCACAGAAACCTTTTAAAAAAACAAATTATCTATGCTAACGAATATTGGAACATGATGCCAATTTAATACTGTCAGAACTACCAACTTAACCTCCGACAGATGTCAATTTCAACGAGAGGCCTGGAATAATCTATGGAAGAAAATCGAAAACAGTTCAATGCAAGCTCAAAATACTTTCTGTTACCTTTATCTGTGACAGCTGTCAGATGAACCTGGCTGTCAAAGTGCGAAACCAAAACAAACATAGATTTATGTGAAATATTTAATGATTTCAGTTTAAAAATACAACAAAGTGCATGTAAACGGGATGAACACGTTACAACTTGTAGAATTTGACATAATATGGACAGCAATAGAATTCAAATTTAATACTGTGAAATGCCGAGGACTTGATGTTTGTAGTTTTTAGACAACAACAGTAAGTTCTATGTTTAAATTTCAATAAGTTTTTGTTTTTAATTTTTTTTCTAACCATAGACAATTTTAAAGAAAATTAAAAAGAAGAAAACACACGCACTGTGCTACGAAAACGAGCAATTGCCTTGGCTGTATGAGATTTATTTCTTGGTCCTTTCTTTTCTGTATGCATTGGACAGCACTTTAAAAAAAAATCGCAGCGGACAGAAATGGGTTTTCATACATTTATTTTACTCCTAGGAAGAAAATGAGGCCCTTCGCGTCTTCGTTTTTCAAAAGAAATGCCATCCTTTCTGAGCATGTTTGAGCAAATAATATTTTTTTAACAGCATAAAAGCATTATATAACAAGTGTAAGAAACGCACATGCAATGCAGGGGGGACGGGGACGGGGGGGGACTATATTGAAAAATAAACATAATTCTTTATTCAGTAAGGATTTTACATGGTCATAGTTGTCACATGTTGAGAATTAAATAAATAATGAATATTATTAATAACAAAACATAGTAGCAATGTCAATAATTATAAGTTAAGTACAATGTTATAATCATTACAGCTGATAATATAATTTCAAATAAGTAGTCTGGTCAAAAATTAAATAATTATGTCAATATCATCAAGGTACTCATTGACGGAATAGTAAGCCTTCTTTGTCAACCATAACTTAATTTGCTAAATGTTTTTTTTTTTCATCTTAGGCTTAAAACTTTTCAGCAAACAAAATGACCAGGCCATAGACAGTAACATTATAATA
The DNA here is from genome assembly GCA_963241965.1 of Tortrix viridana. Taxonomy (NCBI): domain Eukaryota; kingdom Metazoa; phylum Arthropoda; class Insecta; order Lepidoptera; family Tortricidae; genus Tortrix; species Tortrix viridana. The sequence goes on from OY725171.1 coordinate 43,243,954, forward strand.
AACAGTTACAGTCTAATATTGCATAGGCATCCTCCAGTTTTTGCCATTTGTGTCTATTTCTGGCTTTTGTCTGTACTATAATCTTTTTCACATCTTATTGTGCCTGTGACAGATGTCATTTGACAAATTAAGTGATGTGGCTAACTATAACCGCATAATTTTTTTTCGATTATCGATAAGGTTTATAAAGGAATTGTATTCGATTTTGTATTCAGTTGTAATTTTGTTAACTTAATTTAATTTACTATAAAACAATAACGCGACAGAAAATAACAACAACGTAACATAAAATAACAATTACTCAATTTAAACAAACTAAACACCACACGAAGAACTTGGAACAACGAAAAACAACGACATACAAATGCAGACGTAATTGTACTAACACTACTAACGTTGACAATTGATTGACAGCGTTGACGCGAGTGACGCGATTTTACAAAATGGCGAATCTATTCGGTCGAAGAACGAGGTTATTGTCAAACACTATTGACGGTTCGTTTCACATATGGGATGTAAAAGTAGTTGATTAACTTGTTTTTACTTCCATTAAATATGTGCATAGTTTTGCAGAATTTGTTTTTAAAACTGCGTAAAAAAATTGTTACTATTTTTTGTAACTAATTTAATACAGATACGTATTTTTTAAAGTTAATTGACTGCTCAATTGGTTGGAACAACGTTCGCGTGAAATGTAGAATTTCAATCTGTCACAGGCACAATAAGATGTGAAAAAGATTATAAGTTAATAGGTAATAACTTGATGTTCATTAATTATCTAGAAAGAAATGTGATTTGTTTGGTTATAAAATTGCTACTTATCTATTGCTGATTTGTAACTGCTGCTTGTGTGTGCATTACTAGGTTGGGATATGAAGTGTGCATTTTTTGCAGACTCATCATTGAATGACATCAAGTATGTCCTCAACCCTGTGTTCACTTCAGAGCAGATAACACAGATGGACACCAACACTAAGATGTCACGGGCCATAGATGGCACCATGTACATGCCAGGGATTGTGGGCCTGAATAACATCAAGGCAAATGACTACTGCAATGTGATTTTACAGGTATATAAATAGTATGTTTATATATTTTTTGCCAGTTTTTATAAAAACATTCATAAGTCATAACTCAGCAAAGTCAGTAACAAGATCAAAGAATGTGGTCCCATTTTAGAATCACATTACATTTAGTTAATGACATCATTTTTAGGGTTTCATTCCCGAAGGGTGCCTAACGAGACCCTATTACTAAGCCTACACTGTCTGTCTGTCTGTCTGTCTGTCTGTCTGTCTGTCTGTCTGTCTGTCCTTACTTTATAGAGCTGTATCTTTTAAACCCTAATAAAATTAACACAACATGACACACAACAGCAGATTTCCTAACAAATAATAAAAGTCAAATAATAAGGGCCGTCCTCATGCAAGAAACGATTTTTTCAACGTTTTTTTTTAATTTATTCTATTGTAAAAACGGTAATACATATGTACAGATATAGTGAATACTATGTTTCCATCGGTAAAACTCGGATCTCAATCGGAAGACGACGGAACCCGAAGTGTCAATTAATTATTGTATTAAATGAGTGACATATTTATATTTATTAATATGAAACTTAATTATTTAGTGTCAAATGTCAAAATGAAAAATGACAGCATTGGTGGTTATAACATCTCTATATTATACAGTGGCATACCACTGTATAATATAGAGATGTTATAACCACCCTAAGAAACTTAGAAATACACTCATACTATAGTGAATAAAACATAGCATGGTGCAAATGACATTTGTCAAAATCACAGACCAGTGAGGATAAAACAGACTATGAGGTGGAGTATTTAAAACTCGAATCGATAAAACTATTATTTTTAATCATTAACACCGTCACAATTCACATTTAATTCTTTTATTACTCTATAGCTATGTCCACACCAGTACGCTTTCATGTTCATCTTGCGTTTTCCTCTGACGGATGCCTCTGCAACCATAGCGCTTGCAATAATGCATGCGATCAAACTGGTTTGACAGCTGCCAGCGCTACGGGAATGCGGTGCTGCAGCGCATTCCCGTACCGCACGCTAGTCTGTCACCGTTGGGTTGACGTGCAACATTTTGAGCCTTTTAGCAAATAAAATGGCGGAAGATAAAGTTAAAACATTGGATTTTATTGAAGATTATCGAACATATGTATCAAGTTTTGCGGGACTACAAGCCCAAAGATTACACAAATAAAATAAAACGAAACGACGCGTTGATTTCTCTGAGCCAAAAACATAATTATGTTGTTAAAACGGTCCAGATTCTCCTTTTTTTCGTTTTTTCCTTGCACTTAACACTAAATATGCCGCACTGATAGTTACTAGTTTCGCGTCCATCTTGACGGCTAACCGAGGCGCGTGTGTACGCTGCATGCAACAAGCGCACAGGTGTAGACGATAAGCGGCATGCGTCTTTAGGCAATCGATATTGCATGCGCTTGACGCAAGTCAAATTGAATGTTGAAGACGCAAGATGAACATGAAAGCGCACTGGTGTGGACATAGCTTATGAGTAGCCGTGCCACGTTTTTTTATATTGAGTCCCACCTGGCACCGGGGTAGATTGCCAAGTACCACGTTTTTAAAGAGAATATCTAATTTGCCTGAAATGTACTCTCAAACTGATGTTAAGACATTTTGTCAGATTGGGACCGTGATATTCATATTGACAATATAACAGATTCACCTCTTTTTATAACATTGTCAAAATCAGATAACAAATCTAGCGAGTTAATAGATGAATCAGATTCAGACATAAGTCTCAATTGTTATCCTGTAGGCCAATAAAATATATTTTAAGAAGCACATATTTGTTTCTTTTATTTTAACAGAACCTTATTGAAAACAAAACACACATATCCCACAGGATGAAATGCGACTTTATACGTTCGTTACTTACAAATTAATACGTATCGATAAACACGTGGTACAGTGGTGTCGCATCACTAAACTAGTTTCTAATGTTTCGTTACATGCATATTACGTTTTGTTACTTTGACGTACTATGTTTTTTTTTATTGATAATAATAAATAAGTAGGGTAAATTTTATTCGTGTAAGACAATTTTCTTTAAGTTTAAATATTTCAATGCATACATATTTGAACTGCAATTTAAATAAAACCTATAATGTATAGACCGCAGCAATTCTCTTTGAGTATAATAAAACGTTGTGTCAAATGTCATTCGCACCAAGCTAAAGTGCAACAATTATAGTACTTTTATTGTCATTCGTAAACGAAACACTCTCCTTACTTTACATTAAATGCAGCAAAATAACGCATACGTATTTTGAAATATTTACAATAATAAAACTCAGGACGCTACGCACTTAAAACATTACCTACTTATTAAAATATTAATATTACCTTTTGAATATTTGGATCAATATTTTCAACATTTTCCATTTCACAATCTGAGTTACACTCAGATGTGTCATCGTCAGTACTTTCATTGACGTGAATGACAATACTATCAATATGATCATCCATCGAGTGTTCTTGTGAACGATATTCATTTTCACATTTGATGGCATGATCACAAACTTTCTTCCATTCATCCGGGCCAATCATATAGATTTTTTTTCAATCAATTTCTTTACTGTAGTCATATTCATGTCTATGTTTCATTTTGATATGTAACCTTTCATATGTCTTCTCTATGTAATAAGTGAATGGAATTAAATTGAGTTATTTTATATGAGTGTAAAAAATGCAGAGAAACTTTATAGGTAGCCTTTAACATACCAAAGTACAAAAAATCCTTAGTTTGGATATAGGACCACCGACCAATTTGCCGAATTTTAGTTTATACATTAAATTTATTTGGTATCTGTCTACCTCAGTGCCTATCACAAGTTAGGCCGCTCCGCAACTATTTCCTCCGTGAAGCCAACTACGCCAATGTGAAGCGGCCTCCTGGTGACTCCTTCTTCCTGCTCGTGCAACGGTTTGGGGAGTTGCTCAGAAAACTATGGAACCCCAGAGCCTTTAAAGCGCATGTGTCACCTCACGAGATGTTGCAGGCTGTTGTGCTGTGGTCTAAGAAGAGGTTTCAGTTCATAAAGCAAAGTAAGTTAACTGTGGGGTTTTTAAAGTTAAGAAATGCTGAATGCATTTCTTAGCATTAAAAACCCCACACTCGACCCACATTCGACTTGGCAATTAATTGTCGGTACCTGCCACTGAGTAAGGAAAATCTGTTGATAATGATGAGTAGGTGTGTTGTGATTTATAAATGTTAAGGATATACTACCATGCCTATTTTTTATAGCATTTGCCATATAACTCGATTTTTATCTGCATCAGTAATGGTAATAATACAGTAGTTTAGTTTTTGTGACATGCTTTTGCTGAATTAGATGTCTGTTGTAAATGTAATGCTGTGCTGAACCTTTTGGTTTATATACAAAAAAAAAATAACAAAAAGAAAACCGTCTTCAAAAACCCATTGAAAAGGCACCAAATAGGCAATTTCTAGGAGGCTGGTCATTATGTAACCCTTTTCAGTGGGCTTTTGAAAATGGTTTAAAAAAAAAAAAATTTTTTTTCGCTTTATAGGATTAACGTAATATTATTATGTGATTAACTAAAATACATATACATCACATTAAGAAACAATAGCCTAAAACAAATTTCACATCACCCATAACGAAATGTCGCTGTCCAAGACACAGGGTCGTTAATCATTGAGGAGTTCCCCCGGTACTTTACCATCAGTTGCACTTTACCACATACATTTTGATCAGTAAACCTCATTACTGCCCGTTAATCACTTATGACTAAGGAGTTCCGGGGGTTATCTCCGGTCTTCATCATCAGTTCCTCTTCACCAAAAGGTGTTTTTAGAATGCAAATTTTTAAGGTCTTACAGGAAATGCCTATAACCTTTGAGGAGTTTCCTCGATTTCTCCAGGATCCCATCATCAGATCCCTAACCTGATGAAAATGGAACCGATCTGAAAGTATATCCTTTGAAATAAAAAAAGAAATTTCCAAATCGGTTCATAAATGACGGAGTTCTGAGGTAACAAACATTACAAAAAAGCATTCAAACGAATTGAGAACCTCCTTTTTTTTGAAGTCGGTTAAAAATGCATTTAAATTCTTGATACTAAAAGTTTTCTGATGAGTGTCCAGCCTACAGCAACAATTCAATTCAGTAAACCAGATTGCATTAGCCACGGTCCTGCACTTATGGTTTTGTTCTCCAGCAACGAAAGCTTAGCGGTTTTGGTGCCTTAACTGTACTGGATTTATTTGCAGTTGCTGACTCTCTATGTTTATTCTATATTGTTATTAAGGTTTGTTGTATTATTAAATTAGTGCTCTTGCGAAGATTGTAACAGTTAACATTATTGTAAGTTATTTTTAGTTCTGTTAATTTAACAACTTCAGCATGCTTTAATCATGTTACTGGGCATATATTCTGATTGTGTTTGTTTTTGCCACTGCTTTAAATATAGATATAAATCGTGTATATCCATTAAATTACCTGGAAGACCGAGCGTCGTCGGGTTGAAACCGAATTTTCATCTATTTCTATACAAAAAAAAAAAACCGAAAAAAAAGAAAACCAAAAAATACCGGTCGAAATTACGAACCATATTGGAAATCTTTTTGCGTGAAAATACGGGAAAACGAATTTTCCCAGATTTGAGACCTAGCTAGATCAACACCATTGCACTTGCACGAGCAAAAAGAGGCTGAGCAGTGCATATACGGAATCTGCACCACGACAAGGACAAAATGGAGCTCACAAACACAAACCAAACTCATGACATCAGTGTTTGAACATAAAACCTTATGCATGCCAATTGGGTAGGTAAAGTTTTTGGAAGAGGTGTAATTTATATTTTTTTTCGATAGTCGTCATCCTAAAGATCAAGGAACTGCGGCTCTTTTATTTTTATTCCCTCTAATATTTTAGAATTTTTTTTTTAAATTATTAAGTTGACATTTGTAAACTTTAATGACCGACAAGCTTGTTGCCTTCGTACTTAAGGAAAAAGAAAAAAAAACTCACTTCTATATCTGTCAAACTTTAATGTATGACAAGTGCTGCCACCTAGAGAGTTGTGGTTGAACTAAAGCTATACTATATATACGTACCTAGGCATGTACAGTTTACCACCGAAACATTATTTTGCGACTCTCCATAGAACCGTTTCATAATAAAGTGACGTCTATTTTGTGCCTCTCAGTATGTCACTTTATTATGACGCGGTTCTATGGTGTCACAATAACAAAGTATTCAGCAATACATTTAATAATGAGAGAACTCAGAGAAACGCATTTCCGCACAGACAACGCTTGACTGACTGACATTGGACGGACACATGTTTGACAGTTGACGTTTTGTATTTTCATCAACACTCCAGAGGTCGCTACCGTCAATGACAATGGGAACCATTCTAAGTGTGCCCCCTGCCTTGACTTGACAATGACAGATATTATAGAAGTGACAGTTTTTTTTTCTTTTTCATTAAGTACGAAGGCAACAAGCTTGTCGGTCATTAAAGTTTACAAATGTCAACTTAATAACTAAAAAAAATATTTTAAAAATATTAGACGAAATAAAAATAAAAGAGCTGCAGTTTCTTGATCTTAAGGATGACGACTATCGAAAAAAAATATAATTTACACCTCTTCCAAAAACTTTACCTACCCAATTGATGACATGCATACTGAATACAACTTTAAAAACTACTCAGTGGAGATACCCTCCAAAGACGAGTGAAAGGTCAGTTGGACTACAAAGAGGGTAGTCACATCTGGTATACAGTGGTTCCAAAAAAGGGAACGATGTGGGGTGCGGAATCTATGGTGAGAGGCCAAGGCTTAGAGTTAGCGTCAACATGGGTAAGCAGGCCTCTTCCAAACAGAAGTCTTCGCTATCAACAAATGCGCGGAAATCAACCTCGAGGAGAATCGTTGACACCAGCACATCTACATCGACTTGGACAGCCAAGCTGCTCTTTTGGCACTAGACCACAGATATAGATACACATAGATAACGTAAACACCTCAATGTGTATGAAAACCAACCGTGTCACTTTTTTTCTACCTACTGTGACGTCACAAGAGCGAATTAGTGATGTGAGTCCCCCGTTGTCCGCGCAAAATCGATTCAAAGGCGCCGCCGCCCGTGCCGTGCGGCTCGAGTCAGTCAGCAAAGAGTAAAGTAACTATAGAGGAAATGAGTGGCAACTCTATGGTCAAAATTGCATATATGACAAGTGCTGCCATCTAGAGTGGTGGTTGAACTAAAGCTATACTACATATATATACGTATGTACATAGGCGTGTGGCGTACAGTTTACCACCGAAACATGTATTGCGACTCTCCATAGAACAGTTTCATTATAAAGTAACATCAATGAAACAGGTATTTTCAAAGTGTGTGGAATAAATAGTACTATGTTTAGTCGGGAACCAGTCTTTCCGTCCCGTGGCCGCAATCCATTTTTCTTTTATGATTGGATCATGTGGGAAACTAAAAAAAGCAAGTTGTATAAACATACTAAACGTATAAACGTTCAAAGGACAAACATGAACACATTACATACATGTACTCTAAAAATATTACCCTCCTTTTTTAAAGCTGTCGTGTAAAATTAGGACATGAGCTTGTTTTTATCAATAACTACTAAATTGGCTTTTTAAATGGTTATCATCATTCGTCTGTCCGATATCGATTAAAATCGATTATCAATATATTTTGTAGAACGAACAACACTAGTTGCTAGATTCGACAGACGAATGATAATTGCCTTGTACCACGAAGTCGAAGCGAAGCGCGACAGTATCGCTTGTTATGATATTCATCATCCCTTATCACACAACGTCAGATCAAACGCTCAAATCAAACGCGGCAATGTAATGTGAATATAGTTTACGTACCGTTAATCTATAGTTACTTATATATATTATTGGTATCACAGCTTGAAATACTTAAAAAATTGATTTAAAATTAATTTACGCATAATATATTTTTAAAATAACTTAGCTGTGATAGGAAATATGTCCTTGCTTTTGGGTGCTCACAATTTGTGGGCTATTGCAATTAATTACCACGCAACGAGGCATTTTATTAATTTTCACGGCCGACCGGCTGCAACAACAGACGCGCGCGGAATGTCAGTAGCGACGGCCAACCTCGACGCTTGGTCGGGGTTCGGACACGCGAAGTAGATGCATTTGCGTTATCTATGTGTATCTATATCTGTGCACTAGACGCACTAGAAATCAATTCTAAACTAGTTCAAACCCGCAGAGATAATTTAAATGCCATAGCTAACTCCAACAAAGTCATACTTAGATGGGTACCAGGGCACTCTAACATTGATGGAAACGAAATAGCAGATGAACTGGCAAGAAACGGTGCTGATAACCTCCTGGTCCAATAGCAAGCTCTCCAAAGAGATCCTACAACTCAAAAGAGAAAATACTTGCGCAGTGACCAGAATCCTAACTTGCCACTGCAAACTCAACAAACATTTGTTTCAAATGGGTATGAAACAAGACGCGACATGCAGGTTATGTTAGGAGACAGCTATGCACAACCTCTGCTCATGCGGACCACTGTTGCGCAACAGGAGTATCTACGTAGGGCGACATACTTTCGGCGGCGAATTTGTTCTATACTTCTTAATATTGTACAAAAAATTCTATGTTAGATAAAAGTGCATGAAAATGATTAGACTGCGGGATATAAGTATATAGGAAAGGTTATGATCATCATCACCATATCAGCTGAAAGTCGTCGACTGCTGGACATGCCTTCCCCATTTGCCATGCGATGTAAATAGAAGGTGTATCGCAATTATAAAATATTTTATTCTGTTTTGTTACTATTTTTTTATCGAGCGAAGTTCAAGTTATCATGTGTCATAGGGCGTGTACACACTAGCGTTTTTGCCGGCGGTTTCTCGGCGGAGCGTGCACGCGGCGAGCACGCTGCGATATCTTCGCGATTATTTGCCGCCAGCGTGCCGCCGCGGTGACGCCGCGTGGACGCGGCGATCAAGCTACGTATGTTGATGTTGATTACAAAATGGACTCTGACGAGGACATACTTCTAGCTGTTTTACTGTGTTGTTTCTTTAGTTTTTTCCTACCCGCCATTATGTAATTTTATTAAATCTACGGGCTCAGTTATACCGCCGCAGTGACGCCGCGTCCACGCGGCTTCACCGCGGCGGGACGCTGGCGGCAAATATTCGCAAAGATATCGCAGCGTGCTCGCCGCGTGCTAGCCGCATTCCCGCCGCGTTGCCGCTCCGCCGAGAAACCGCCGGCAAAAACGCTTGTGTGAACTCGCCCATATGTGTATGTTTTACAGGTCCTGTAAAGGATAATAATGGCTTTTTACATTCATTTCTACTATTAATACAGACAAATTAGAAAGGGGGCGTCCATTAATTACGTGAGGCTATTTTTCGACCCCCCCCCCCCCTCCCCCTTGGTGAGATGATAGATTTTGCAAAATGCCTAATTTTAGTGTAAGTAAATACGTTAATCTGTGCTCGATTGTGTTGGATTTACTTATAAAAAATAACATAACTTTCTCAATTGTGTAGCTATATTTTAGTGGAGAAACATGTTTTACTTAATTTAACCCAGTTTTCTCGCAGTTTTACAGTTTCTTGCGGAATTTTTTTTATACGTGATATTTGCCTAGACCCCCTCTCCACGTGAGATTGGGTGAGATTCGGTTCGACCCCCCTGAACGCCTCGCGTAATTAATGGACCCCCAAAAGGGAGAGCAACAAACAAGTCGCGGACCACTTGTGCCAGCCGTCCTGAGCGCATATTAGCTTAACGGAAAGCCGACAAAAGAATTTCACGCAAACGTAATTATTTATAAATGATTGTTAAGTTATTCGAAAGTTTATTTTTATTTTTAGGTGACCCAGTGGACTTCCTCTCTTGGTTTCTGAATTCCTTGCACATGGCTCTGAATGGAACCAAAAAGGCGGATAGCTCGATCATCTACAAATCATTCCTCGGCCACATGAGGATATATACGAGGTAAGCATCGTCGATGTACAAAATGTATGTAATCTTCTTGTAGAGCCAAGAAAACAAGTCAGAATTATTACGAGAGAAAAAAAAAGTATACATTACACACATATATATACAGGATGATCAATCAGTAGGGAGAAGTCCGAAACTATGAGAGATAGCGACATCTGTTCTTAGGAACCATGACTTCGATTTTAGATTTAATAATAATAGCATAATTTTTTTTAAAATCTCATACATAACCGGGAATCGACCCTGGTCGAAGTCTCTGTAAACAATGTTAGGTATAAATTCTGCAAGTTTTTTCGTTGTTATTGTTGATGGTGCGAATCATAAGTCACAAGGAACACATTAATTTTTAATATTGTTTAAGTAATTTAAAGAAAAACCCAACAATAAGATAATTATTTTATATCAGTAAATTCATCCCATTCCCAACATTCATCCCAAGCAAACAAAAAGTTATTAAGTGTTCCATTTTCAAATTTTAAATATATTGGCACGCCCGCTGAACGAATGCGACCTAATTTTAAATAAACGCAATTTATAATGCATAATATCGATACAGATAAGATATGCAGTGGTCCATTCAGATAAGTGATTCATAATGATGACCGATTTATATTAATGACGACATTTAGCAAATTATTTAAATTGTGGGCATTTCAGTTAATGTTTACACACGGTTTCATAGCAAAATTTGGTCCTTACACTTTCAGGATCAATTATACAAGCAAATACTACACGCGATTATACTGGGTGTTTTTTATTCGTCTTAAACATTTTGATGGTTAAATCAGTAAGTCATACTGACCAACTTTCACTATAGGACCAACCCCGAAATCGCGAAAAAAAATTTGACCCTCCTATACAAAACATCGTCAGCTGACTAGTCAAAATGTATGGGATGGTCAATTTTTTTTTCGCGATTTCGGGGTTGGTCCCATAGTGAAAGTTGATCAGTATGACTTACTGATTTAACCCCCAAAATGTTTAAGACGAATAAAAAAAACACCCAGTATAAAGAATATTGACCAGGTTCGATTCCCGGTTATTTATTTATTTATTTACAAATATATTTACACGGCATTACAGTGAAAACCAATACACCGAGAAATCAGTTTCGTATAAAATAGAAGAACAATATAAGGGGTAACTAAACACCATAATAATAATTTTAAGCATATACACTAGATTGCCTGTCATCGATCATAACGCAGAATCTCATACATTCCCGGCACACAGACGCCCATCGCCACGCAAACACGTCACATTCAGGTGCTGATGCCAGAAGCGCATTAAGCAGCGCTAGCGCGCGGGGGAGCGGCGAGCTCCTGCGCGCCGCTGGCACCGCCAGCAGCGGGCGCGCGCGTATCTGGCACGTATAATCTAACCACTCGACCCACTAACTCGAGGCAGTCCGACTTGCCGCGCAAAATGCGACAGACCGTATCCAGCAGATGGTAATTGCGCCTTACTTCGAGCGAGTTAAAGCCGAGGGACCCGAGCAAGAATTTCGTCTGGTATAAATAAATATGGGTAATAACCAAACATTTTTTATATAGGAACCTCAGAAATGCTTTTTGTATCTTCTCCAAAAGCAAGGCGTAAGTGGACTCATATGGGTTCCATATGACAGACGACGCCTCGAGCTTGCTTCACACCAACGCATAAAACACAACTTTCAAAACCCCGGGATCGTGGAAGTCCTTCATATTGCGAATTACGGAACCCAACCGCTGAAAGCAACTACTCACGAGCGTCCGAATATGTTCGTGGAAAGGAAGGCGCGTGTCGAACACAGCACCAAGATCTTTCACCGAGAAGACACGGACGATGGGCTCAGTTCCAAGGAAATATCGCGCATGTATAGGAGCGGCGGCACGACTAACCCCCTTACTAATAAACGTTGAGTAACGGCTGAGTAGTTATACAATGCTTTGTCCTTATCTGTCGAATTCAAATGTCACAATGACAGATAAGGACAAAGCATTGTATAACTACTCAGCCGTTACTCAACGTTTATTAGTAAGGGGGTAAATGTACACAGACAACACTTATCAGTATTAAATAATAATTTATTTGAAATACTCCATCTGAACACTGACATTATATCATCCTGCATGAGGTCGCAATCCGCTTCTTTCGCAACCGGGTGTGCCAAAGTTCATATAAAATTGCAAATTAGATTATTGGAACTCCGAAAATGTATCTCATACAATTTTACAACCTAATGATCATTGTACATCATTTTTTTTATTACTAACGATCGAAACTCCTAATCATTCTAATTCATAGCGAAGGTCTCCATTAGGTACGACGACGAGCGAAGCGAGGAGGAGTGTTAGGTAGAATTGCGACCCTACAGCGCGCGAGCCGAGCGAGCGAAGCGAGCGTGCCGCGGTAGCGTCCGGCGAAGCGCCAGAAATGAACATATTTTTAACTAATACTTACATATAGTAGACGATGAGCGAAGAATCACCCTTCTATATCTAAGTCCCTGCTCCGTTGGTAGTAGTAAAAATGTATGAACAAAAAAAGTATAAGGAAAAAAATTATGAAGAGTGATTATTATGAATACAAATGAGTATTAATAAAAAAATTATGATAACTATCTGTTATGAGTTCCGTTGGTAGTAATAATAAGTTATGAACAAAAAAAGTATGAGGAAAAAAATTATGAAGAGTGATTATTAGGAAAACAAATCGGTAGTAAAACCAAAAATCGGAATAAGAATTTTGTATGAGCCTATATGGACCCTTCGCAACCTCATACACCAGTTTAAGGTCGTCAGCGTACCAGACATTTAGCGTGTTTAACGACTGCTTCAAGGTCATTGATCATCAGACAAAATAGGAGAGGGCCCAGTATAGAACCCTGGTTACATGGATACAAAATGTATGAGAGTTTAAAAAAAAGTTTGAATGTCGCACAATCGACACTTGACTTTGACAGCAATTGACAGATAGCATTAATGACGTCTTTAAAGTTACTGTTGCCAGTTAAAGGAATTAGTTCCAATAGATTTCCGCAATATGGCGAAGTTCTTTATTTTCCTGGTCGGGCTTTACTTATATTTTACGGAAAAAATAAAACGAAGTGCTCTAAATTTATAGTTATCGAGAAATTGACAAAAAAGATCTGTACTAAAATTTAGGCAAGTCAAAATGGACCTTATTGCATACGAATTAAATTAAATAAAATAAAAATATATATAAAGAAAAATTAATAAAAAGTTATATTTTTGAAGTACGCACTTAAATACGGAACCCTCGGTGCGCGAGTCCGACTCGCACTTGACTGTTTTTTTTTCTGTAGCATCTCTTGCCACATTGTGCTAACAAATACAGTTCTTGATTTTTTGTTTGAGAACCTTAAAGCACGGTGGCATAGTAACTTTTAATTCTTGGTATGAATTTATTAAGATTTTTTGGGTGAACATATTTATAGTTATCAATGTAGGTTAGTTTGTATAAATATAATGAATATTTCAATAAAATAATGTGGATAATAACTTTCACTCGTCATATTACTTAAAACGACCAAATCACTATAAAGTGAAATTGACTTTAGGTACCCAAGTAATAAATGAACATAATATATATTTAGTATAGTGTAATAATATTAATACTTTGTACCAAAGCCTTCTGCTTTGATCACCGCTTTACAGAGTCTAGGTGTAACCTCCACAAGAGCGTCAATAGTTGGTTGAGGAATTCTATGCAATTCTTCCTGTAGTTAAGAAACTTTTGATTGGTATTAGTGGCTCTTTTACCTTTTAACGATCTCTCCAGTTCTTCCCATAACGGTTCTATTATGTTTAAGTCAGGGGATTGACTTAGCCAGTCCATTCGAGCTACGTGCCGCCGTTCGAACCATTCTGTTACTACTGTTTTGGATCGTTATCCTGCTGGAACACGAATCCGCGGCCCAGAAATCCTCGTGCAAATGGTAAAATTACTAATTATTTTCAAGAATGTCTTTGTACATTCTGGTCCATGATGCCTTCAATTCTATAAAGTAGACCCAAACTTTTTGCTGAAAAGGCACCCCACACCATGACAGAACCTCCTCCGTGTTTTACTGTGGGAAGTTGGTACGCGGAATTGTATCGAGTACCTGTAGGACGTCGAATCCACTTTATACCATCACTACCAAACAACATACATTTGCTTTCATCGCTCCAGAGTTCATCAGAGCACTGTCGCGATGTCCAGTGCTCGCGTGCTCTACACCAAGCTACTCGAATCTTTCGATTCTTAACAGATATTAGCGGTATCTTTATAGGGCGTCGTCCGTGTAATCGGGCGTCCTGCAAATGACGTCGGGCAGTCCGTATAGATGGATTAGGCTGTCCTGGGGTCGATATTGCTTTGAGAATATCTTGCGCCGTTTACCGGGATTCGCACGAGAGACGCGCAAAATATTACAGTCGACTCCAGATGTAGTGCATTGGGGTTTGCCGCGTATTTTATCACCAGTTGGACTTCTTTGAGACTTTAAACGCTTAAGTAACTTGGTTACCGCTGATCTGGAAACACCAAATTGCTGCGAAAGCTCTTTATGGGTGGTACGTTACGCCCCTGCTTGTCGTCGGCAATGATAGCTTTCTGTTGACTGGCGTCAAAGTTCTTCGAACCACGAGTCTTGGGCATCTTGAGCTTGTTACACACCTTAGTAGTTTTCAGTTATTTCAATGCCATAGTAAAATCGCCCCTGGCTGAATATAAAATATTATTATCAGTAATCGGAATAGATAAAGCTAATTTACCTAAACTTGATGCATGTTCATTCAATAATGTGTTCCCATCTCACTCACGTATGAATGAACATGCGTCAAGTTTAGGTAAATTAGCTCTACCTATTCCGACCACTGATTATTATGCACGTTTATTTGCCTTTATTATAAGATATAATTTTACTGAATATTAACCCTGTTTGTGAAAAAAAAATGTATAATAATCAAATTGTATCGTGATTCGAATAAATTCAAAATTCGAAAACCAATACAGTATCGACAGCGAACACATAAAGTGAACTTTTTACATTACAACCCCTAGATAAGATTTAACACGGCGACAGCAACACCACTGACTGACGTAAAGCTAAGTTATAACATACAGTTTGTGAACGCGTTGTAGAGGTTTTACGATATGGGTGTAGATAAACTAATAAACCGCTACCAATGCTTTGCCTCGTTGCGCGAAGTAAAGGCCAGCATTTTGGTCACGAGTGACGTTGACCAGGCTCTTTGTATCCTAATACGGTGAGCTCCTGGTCCCCATGGTCCAAAGTTTCGGTTTCGACCCCAAAATGCCAATATAACAACTGTGTTTTCGAGGGTCTCCGCCGATTCGCCGCGAAGCTAGCCCAATTTTTGGTTTCGGGAAGATGTGACGGCGCAAGTATGTTCACGCAGGAGGCATCCCAAACCAAAGACCGCCACGCCCACGCTATAATTTAATTTGATAAACCACCTTACGAGTACAGTCAGCATCAAATAGGAGCAGCGAAAGTGGCCAAATAAGTATATCGCGACACACCTTTATTACTATAGGAATAATAATGTGTTACGATATATTTGGCCATTTTGACTGCTCCTATCTATTTGATGCTGACTGTACATAGTGTAAAATATCCTCATTACACTTCCCGCGTTTTTCTGTTTATCCGCTACCTCCTAAACCACGCAACGGATTTTGATGCGGTTTTCACCATCAGTTAGATAATTTCACGGAAGGTTTATGTATATAATAGTACCCGGAGCGAAGCGAGGGCGGGTCGCTAGTTATGACTAAAACAAAGCCCATTTTTTTCACAACTTGTCATTATAAATAATAAATTGCTACCTAATTAAGCAGCCGAGGTTTCTTTAGTTTCAGCCTTATTATTGGTGATGACTAGACATCGTAAAAATTCAATCAATTTAAATTTAAACGTTACGGTTGGCAGTTTGACCAACGTTTAACGTTGTCGGAACTAATAATCAATACAACCCATGTCAAATCAAAATAAAGTCTATAGGACAACGAACATTAATGAATGACTATATCTATACAGTCAAGGTCATACATAAGTGTACACGTTTAGTACCTTGTCACTAAACGCTGTGAAATTCATAAATGTACACATATTTATGACCTTGACTGTACGTAATGAAGTTGTAAATTAAATAAATGATCTATTAATTATTTCAATGGTTTAGATTAAAAAGTATGATGTCTGTTGATGATGGAACCTATATTGACATTTGATATCTTTTGGGTACGGAACCCTACATATGTAATGTTAGAGGCCAAGAGATTTAGATAAAAAATATATTTTTTAAAACGATATATTTTTTCGAATGCTCCAGTCGTCAAAACACGTCAGTGAGTTGTAATGTTTGCGTCTTCATACATATTCAGGGCAGGCCTTCTTTTAGTAAAAACATGTTTAAACGCATTCGTAATCACCGAAACGTAATTTGGCAATGATTATACACTAAAGCAGTCTTCCTTCTTTGATCACTGAGAGACCACATAAAATAACTAATAAATCGGTACATTTGTACAAAAAAAAAATGCATTTTTCTTTGCAAACAGTAAAAATCGCAAGGAAGATTATAAAAGTTAAACAAAAGCACAACTATTAATCAATTTCGTCAAATTTATATTTGTTTGTGGTCCCTCAGTTCACACACTATGAATTAATAAAATAATTAAAATATCCTAAAATATAAACATATTGGAAAAGTTTGTCATACTGAGGTTTAGTTAAAAAGTTTGACTACATATATATATTTTTTAACGTGGATTGATGGCGTATAATATAAGATAAATTGCTTTTTAATATTTCCTTAACAGAGTGTTTATTAGGGTGTCCACACAATGAAAAGCATTTACTAACGTGAATCATTTTTAAATTCAACTTTTCAAATTTGCTTACTAACATTAAATGGACCAAGGAAAAACTGCACACAGCCAACTACATTTAAGATTCTGTAAGCAAAATTACAAAATTATAAACAATCTAAGTATATGGTAAAATTGTTGAAAGTACAAAAAAAACATGCATTTACATGTAATATAATAACTTACGCCGTTGATACTTAAATATTTTAACTTTCATGTATGATTTTACTATTTTTTACGTTTCATTACTGTTTCGTTTCGTTCTAATTTACAAAAGATTTATGTGGCGAATATTTTGTTATTAGGTAACCTTCAATCAAACAGGAATGTTGTAGTTTCATTTAATTTGTAATTAATAAATAAGCAAAATGATTCACGTTAGTAAATGCTTTTCATTGTGTGGACACCCTAATAAACACTGCTAAGGAAATATAAAAAGCAATTTATCTTATATTATACGCCATCAATCCACGTTAAAAATAGTCGATTGTTCAACAAGGGACTAAAGTAAGCCATTATGACACGAGATATTTATACACCCGAGCAAAGCGAGGTTGTATGAAGTTCGAGTGTCATTATGGCTTTTTAGTCGCGAGTTAAACACTCTACTTTTCACTTCGAGTGCGAGGAAAAATAACGACGTTCTATACAAAATTACAATAGCAAAAAAATTTGTTCCGCGGTTTTTAATTTTCTTTTCTTTTGTAAAGTGACGCTTTAAATGCTTGCATACACCAACAGATTCAAACATGAAAACTATTTTTTCAAAACTAATCAAAATGTATTATGTATTGTCCATGCATAATTAATTAAATTCATCCTTAATATAATTAAATTGATTCATTTTCGTAATCATTAATCGTGTTTCACGAAATTAAATCGTTGTTTTTAATATTTTTGCAGTTGTCATTTTGAGGTTATTTCCACGCCCTAAAATTGTCTATACCACAGAATAAGTACTTTCATAGAAACCGAACTATAAGAAACAGCAAAAAACGTATATGACCTTTTTCTATTTATGGCATGGCATTCATATCGAGTTAGAAAGAGATGTCCTTAAAGGTATTCTTTTGTTTTCCATCATGTTGTCACAAGGATCTGTCAAAGCCAGTGTTGCTGCTGAGTCGACAATAATTCTAGTATCAAGTTTTCATGTTTTGAAAATATCGATATATATTCACAACACTGTCAAACTAATAAAGCTACTAAATTAAGAAGTCACCTTGACACAAAATTAACTATTCGCATATCGACTTTTTAATTTTGTAGTACTGTAGGTTCGTGTAGGGGTCCAATGGTGGGCTCATCGCGGTCCATTCAAATTTGACGTCTAAAACCTTTTGGCAACATGATGGAAAACGAAAGAATACCTATAAGGACATCTCTTTCTAACTCGTTATGAATGCCATAAATATAAAAAGGTCAAACCTACGACATTTGTTCTTTCTTATATTCCGGTTTCTATGCAAGTACTTATTCTGTAAAAATCCTCCATTCACTTACACCGTGATTGGCTGTTTAGGGGTTTCCGAAGTAAATTAAAAAAAAATATTACTTTAATCCCTAGAGATTAAAAAGGAACTTTAGTACCGATATGCAGAGACTAAAGTAGAGTTTTAAGAGCATGCGAAGTGAAAAATATACATTCAGTCAACAAAGTATCGGGAATGGATGATTTGTTTATGGTTCCAAATTCAAATTTTTGTTTTTTTTGTTGTTGTTAGATTGGCACAACTGTTTTCTATTTTGGCGCGGAGTTTGAGTTGCATCTGTTATTTATATTAAATACAGTGCTGTTTTTAGTTATATCATATCTAGTGTGTATTGCGAATTTCATAATGGACAAAAACATTGAACAAAGAGTTTGTCTTAAATTTTGCATCGCCAATGGAATTTCGTGTTCGGAGTCACTGAAAATGTTACAGAAGGCTTACGGTGATTCGACTTTATCAAAAACACGTGTTTATGAGTGGTACAAAGCGTTCAAAAGCGGTCGAGATGTGATGGAAGATTTGCCTCGCTCTGGTAGGCCATCAACGTCTGCAACTGAAGTTAACATCGCAAAAGTGAAGGAAATAGTGACTGAAAATCCTCATTCAACTTTGAGAGAGATAGCCGCCGAACTTTCTGTATCTCACGAGTCGATCCGTACTATTTTAACTAATCATTTGGGTATGAAACATGTTACCGCTCGGCTAGTCCCAAAAGACCTGAATTTTCTCCAAAAACTCAATCGCATGAGAGTCGCTGAGGACATGCTAGAACGAGTCAATTCCGACCCAACATTCATGAAACGCATTGTTACTGGTGACGAGACGTGGGTTTACGAGTTTGACATGCAAACTAGTCAACAAGCTTCGGAGTGGCGCCTTCCAACTGAACCGAAACCGAAGAAACCACGCCAAAGTCGATCAAAAGTCAAAGTCATGTTGACTGTTTTCTTTGACTATCGCGGTGTTGTGCACTCGGAATTCTTGCCGGAAGGTCAAACGGTAAATAAAGAATATTATTTGAGCGTTATGCGGCATTTAAGAGAGCAAATTCGACGAAAAAGGCCAGATTTGTGGAATGAAAATTCTTGGATTTTGCACCACGATAATGCGCCTTCGCACAAGGCCATCATTGTGAAAGAATTTTTGACCAAACACTCAACAAATACCATCGAGCAACCACCATATTCACCAGATATGGCTCCTGCCGACTTCTTTCTTTTTCCTAAACTCAAATTACCACTTCGTGGCACCCGTTTTCAATCGGTAGAAGACATAAAGGAGAATTCGCGCCGAGAACTGAATTCAATTCCGGAAACAGCGTTTAAAAAATGTTTTGATGATTGGATTATTCGTTGGCGTAAGTGTATCGTTTCTGAAGGAGCATACTTTGAAGGTGATAAAATAAATTTGGATGATTAACAAACAGTTTGTGTATTATTGATCTTTTCCCGGTACTTTCTTGACAGAGTAGTATAATAGGTCGGGGCAAAAGAATTTTCGTATTTGGACCGTATAAGTTGTAATCAAACCTCTTCGTCTATACTAAATGTACCTGGCTGGTTTTAATACCATTAAAAGTCAACATTCTGAAATACAATAAAATTAAAAAAAAAACTGGTTCCCGGCATTTTTCAATTGTTTTTGAGCTATCAAAATGGACGTGTGTGACGAAGAAATTCGGTACATTTTAAAGTTTTATTACAAAAAAGGCAAAAATGCGACTAATGCCGCGAATAAAATTTGTGCGGTTTATGGACCTAATGCGGTATCAATAAAAGTAGCACAATTGTGGTTTAAGCGTTTTAAGTCTGGAAATTTTAGTGTGAAAGATGAGGTTCGCTCTGGACGCCCTGTTACTGATAAAATCAATGCCATCTATGAAAAAGTGGAGCAAGATCGACATATTAGTAGTTACGACATTGCTGAAGAACTGGATATAGATCACAAAACAGTGTTACGTCATTTACAAAAGTCTGGGTTCAAGAAAAAGCTCGATATTTGGGTGCCACACGATCTCACTGAAAGAAACCTAATGCAACGTGTTTCAATTTGCGATTTATTGTTAAAACGAAATAAATCCGAACCATTTCTAAAACGGTTGATTACGGGTGATGAAAAATGGATTACTTACGATAAGAACGTCCGAAAAAGATCGTGGTCGAAGCATGGACAGTCGCCATCATATATATTGCAGCAAACAGGGTGCTCACAAATATCTGAACACGACTCTATTGTCAAGGCGTTAGAGTTCATGTTCAGATATTTTTGACCTCTCTGATATATGTAGAGATATATTTGTTGACGAACTGGACAAGCTCCACAGACAGTGGCAAAGCCCGGCTTAACTCAGAACAAAGTGATGCTGTGTGTATGGTAGGATTGGAAAGGAATTGTCCACTATGAGCTTTTGCCGCCGGGTAAAACTATCGATTCTGACCTCTACTGCCAGCAACTCATGAGATTAAAAGAAGCCGTTGAGAAAAACCGGCCGGAGTTAATAAACAGAAAGGGCGTAGTCTTTCATCATGGTAACGCCAGACCGCACTCATCTATAGCCACCCAGCAAAAATTGAGAGAGCTTGGCTGGGATGTGTTGATGCATCCACCGTATAGCCCCGACCTTGGTCCATCGGATTTCCACCTGTTTCGGTCACTTCAGAATTCTTTAGGAAGCATAAAGTTAATATCAAGAGCACACTGTCAAAACTACCTGTCAGATTTTTTAAATCAAAAATCTCAGAATTTCTACAGAAATGGAATCATGGCACTACCCACAAGATGGCAACAAGTCATCGATCAAAACGGCATGTACATATATAAATAAAAAAATAAATATAACTTAAAAATTGTTTTTCCTTTGTACGAAAAATACGAAAATACTTTTGCCCCGACCTAATATATGTAGTCAAACTTTTTAACTAAACAAAATTCAGTACAACAAACTTTTCCATAACTTTTATATTTTAGGATATTTTAATTATTTTATTAATTCATAGTGTGTGAACTGAGGGACACACAAACAAATATAAATTTGACGAAATTGATTAATAGTTGTGCTTTTGTTTAACTTTTATAATCTTCCTTGCGATTTTTACTAATGTTTGCAAAGAAAAATGCATTTTTTTTTGTACAAATGTACCGATTTATTAGTTATTTTATGTGGTCTCTCAGGGACCAAAAAAGGAAGACTGCTTTAGTGTATAATCATTGCCAAATTACGTTTCGGTCATTATGAATGCATTTAAACATGTTTTTACTAAATCTGTAACATCAAAATAAGCCAGCATATTAAACACTTGCCCAGAAGTGGAAGGTCCCGCTGTTCACCGAATATGCAGCCAAAGAAGGCGCTAGTTATCCGCAACTAATGTTTGTGTATGATTGTTAGAAAATTGCCGCCTCCGGATGCGGACGACGCGGCTCGCGTGGATCTCGCCAGCGACGAGTACAAGGAGATGATAACGGAGTCGCCGTTCCTCTACCTCACCTGCGACCTGCCCCCCACGCCGCTGTTCACCGACGAGTTTAGAGAAAACATTATCCCCCAAGTACCTACATGTTCACTGGAGTTCTACCCTAACGCGATAATTTGGTGCCTCAAAGCGAAGCACCTTCTAGGAGCTGTTCCGCAATTCCTATTTTTGTGAATAATCTCTTCTTTTTCGGGATCAAAACTATCAAGCAAAACTCGATGTTTGCAATAATTATATCAAACACCATACAGGTGAGAGTTCTTATTTATAATTATTTCCAATTGCTTCACAGGTAAACCTGTACCAACTGCTCTCCAAGTTTAACGGGCAAACGTCTAAAGAGTACAAAACTTATAAGGAGAATTTCCTAAAGAGATTCGAGATAACGCATCTACCTCCTTACTTGATATTGTATATCAAGCGATTCACGAAAAATACCTTCTTTGTTGAAAAAAATCCTACAGTCGTCAACTTCCCGGTCAAGTAAGTTAATCATTTCTTGTTTGGTACTATTTTCCCTAATTGAAACCACTACGATAATGTTTTAACAGAAAGTGAAGTACTTTAAATGACGACTTTTGGAAGGGTCCGTTTTATAATCTCGAAATCTATCATTTTAGACTGGCCGTACACAATCGGAATCCTCATCTGAATTCCGTTCACAGATAGATAATGTGCATGGAAAGAGAAAAACTTATAATCTGGAAAAAACTGACTGTGTGGACAATTGTTAAATTGTATGCAATTCCGTGCTTTCTGAATTCAGATGAGGATTCCAATTGTGTAAGACCACCCTAAAACATTTCACCCCTGATATATTAGAAAATTGGCGTTTTTACGAGTGCCGCTGGGCGAAATTATCTAGTCTAACGATCAGACTTAATAAAATATTACGATATCAAATTGGTATTTTTTTTGTTTCTATGCGTTATTATGCCACAAATCCTATTACTCTGCACCCACAGACAATATCGTTGAAATGATTGACCTGTAGTGATTAACGACAGGAACGTGGATTTCGGCGACATCCTGACGGCCGAGGTGAAGGCGAAGCACAACGGGCGCACGACGTACGAGCTGGTCGGGAACATCGTGCACGACGGCGCTCCGGAGAAGGGCACCTACCGCGCCCATGTGCTCCACAAGCCGACTCAACAGTGGTAACACTACGATTCCCAAATGCCACACAAATAACTGGACTGTTATAATTGATAAGTTCGTACATATAAAATGTGATACCGTTATTTAAATGAGGAATCTGTCATGTAATTTGTTTCAGGTACGAGATGCAAGACCTCCATGTTACCAGCATCCTGCCGCAGATGATAACGCTCACGGAAGCCTACATACAGATATATGAACTAAACCAGGACCCTCCTAAACCCTAGTCATAAGTAATAAAACATTTCCGAATAAAATATATTCTTTATTTATTGAATACAAAGCCCTGATACTCTGGAATCCCATTATCAAACTGTGGCCCATGGAGTGAGCCTTACACTTACATTATTAGATAGATACAACTAAAGTTGCAAAAAACAGTTTTAATTTAAATAATAAGATTATTACGTCAAAAATATATTAGATACTTGCGATCTATATTAGACACAGTTTGAGAAATGTTGCAAGTGTATACCAATAATTAGATTGCATGGCAGATACAACGCCAGCATGATTGAAAAGTTAGTGGCTTTCGCCTTTCTTGCCAGCCACGCGCTTGAATTCCCCCATGTTGGTGGTAGAAATGGGAGACCCGTAAAACGCGAGATGGTCGATCTGTGTCAACTCGCCGCCTGATTGGTTGTCTCTGATGAATAGCTGAATGTTCTGGACGTTTTGGAACTTGACAAACTTCAGAGGAATTGGGTTGCCCTCTAGGTCACTCGGAGATACCCTTTTAACAATTGTAATTAATTAATTCTTAACATCATCCAACAAGGTCAATTTCTCGGAACACAAAAATATATAATTTAATTGAATTTCTTATACATTTTGCTCTTTAGGTTCAGACTTTGAGTAGGTATATTATACACCAGTTAACACACAAATGCAAGAATTGCTCTTATTCCTACGCACTTACACCAAAAAAAAATGCAATTACTAACTTGAAATCACGCACGCAAACTAACAAAATATGTAATCAACACGTGGGTACACGAATTACCATTACACATGCAAATAACGCCCCTTCGGACAGTCTGGTAAAAATAGCAACCGAAGACATATCGCTGGCCCAATATTATATGTTACATTTTATATGCTATAATATGAGTTATGATTAGTACGTAATTCTATGTGCCTTTAGCTATATTTTGCCGAATCCAGGATCTCAACAGCATCATCTCATAGTCCAAAAATCCCGATAATACATGGTTCTATGTTGTGGTTATAAGACTAACAAGAATTCAAGGTCCTATGTTTATTTATTTCTTATTACTGAATGTGTGGCTATATACCCAAGTAGAACACAAGTTGTATAAGGGCTTATACAGCCATTATAACTCTAGTTTCAGAATTTTATCTGAAAACCTGTTGTGGCAAAGATTAAATATATGTACAGGTGGAAGCCAGCAGACGTAGAGTACTAGGAGGATGTATTTAATAAATGTGTTTATGTACTTATTATTTTTATTTAAATTCGGCAATAAAAAGTAAGCTTCAATATATGCGATAAAAATTAATCTCTCGCCTGCGGCTCGGGCTACAAATACCTGCAATCTGAGACATTCTTTATTACAACCTTACAACCTTATGTAAGTAATACTAGTACTAAATACTATGTTACAGACGAACAAAGTCCTATGATACATTACAAAATAGTACATTTCGATGCTAGTGCGGAAAGTATGTCATACTTCACGAGTACCGAGATGTCTTGCCACGAGCCGTAGGCAAGTGGGAAGACTCGGGACGAGTGAAGAATGACATTTCCGCACGTGTATCGAACGACGTTTTTTAACACAGTTGCGAAAAAATAAATCAATTTCAAACACTGATTCACTCATTTTATAAGCAACGTTTTGAAAACTTAAGATTGGTAAACAAATTTGTTGTCAGTTCGATCTTTCCCATTGAAAATTTTTGACATTATGAAGAGGTGTTTTTTTAGCTTTTATTCGACTAGAATGGATTTTGTTATTATTATTGAACCCATTTCAATGAGTTTTTTTTCAAATGCATGTTCTATACATAAACATAAACAATTGTAAATATAAAACATTGTACTTTTATTACCTAAGTATTGTTATTTACGATTATTTGTGTATCGTTTATTTATAAAAACAATATCGAATGTTGCCTTTGGATTTGATTTTTGCAGTAAGAAAAAACGCCTCTTCATAATGTCAAAAATTTTGACAGGCGTTTCAGCAGCTATTCCGTTCCATTCAGACAACTTATTATGAACGGTTTTTCAATATTCAATATTAAAAATAAACTTGTTATAATGATGAAGAGGTAAGTAATAAAATATGAAATATGTATATTTTTCGTATTCTTACATTAACAGTAGGTTTTTATGTTGATTACGACGTTTAAAGGAAACCAATATTAACACTCATCAATAAGTAGTCATGAATTGGAATACGAATAAATTTAAAAAAATTGGAAAAGTAAAAAGCACTAGTTCGCGAAAACCAACTTTCCGCACGATATACAGCTACGAAAAGTACCACTTTTTGAGCAAC
The DNA here is from genome assembly GCA_963241965.1 of Tortrix viridana. Classification (NCBI taxonomy): domain Eukaryota; kingdom Metazoa; phylum Arthropoda; class Insecta; order Lepidoptera; family Tortricidae; genus Tortrix; species Tortrix viridana. The sequence continues at coordinate 43,269,567 of OY725171.1, forward strand.
TGTGTTAAAAAAAAAAATTAGGATCCCAAGTTAGTAATAAGTAATTATATACAGCGTCTTATCATATTTTCGGTAACAGTACAATCGTGTTTATACTTGCATCATCTTCATTATTGTGCCTTTAATCTGCAAAATACGGTTTTAAAAGTTCATTTTCTCCATTTAACGTTTATGTATCATAGAACCCTGTAATATTGGGCCAGCGACATGTTTACCTTTTTAGGGTTCCGTACCAAAATTGTAAAAAAGGAACCCTTATGGCGAGACTTCGTTGTCTGTCTGTCTGTCTATACAATAGCAGTTTTTCTCAGCAACTACACACACAAGCTATCAACTTGAAATTCGGCATAGTTGTATAACGTGCTTGCTCGCATCGGTTTTTAGTAAAAAAGAATTAAATTAATTTTATAAATAATTGAAAAGGGGTCTAGAATGGGGAGTTGAAAAATGAGTGATTTTATTATAGCAAATGGGGTGTCATATGAAAAGGCATAATCTGCGCATTTCAAAAGAATTCTTTTATAATTTTCCGTGACGCACTTTTTGACTTATAACCAAAAATGTTCAAAAAATGAAATGTTTCCCCTCCGAAATTTATGAACCAAAAAATCGGGAAAATTCTTAACTTATAGATAATTAAGAAACTATTTTGCAAAGAGATTTAATGCCATATAGTAATTTAATTACTTACATTTAAACTTCAATTAATAATCATTTTATATTTGATTTATAAGCAAATACATTTATTATTTGGTGTACGAAAGCCAACAGTAATTCATACTCGTAATACTCAATCAGCCAGCGGTCACGTATAATGCCTGGGCCACACCGGATGCGTTGCGTAGACGTGCACGTGCGCGTTCGCGCTCCACTGCGTTGTATAATATGAATCCTCACATGAGGACGCAGCTATACAACGCAGTGGAACGCGAACGCGCACGTGTACGTCTACGCAACGCATCCGGTGTGGCCCAGCCTTAAAGATGGAATCACGTTACGCCGTGCTAGGGCCGGGCCCGGCTCCAGCATGGTGTAACGTTAATCCACTTTAATACCCATTTAACCGATCATTCGTAATAGTCATTCAGCCCTCTTTATGAAAACTATTTTGAAGAATTTTAAATATTAGTGTTCAAAATGGACTGTAATAATTAATAAAATTAAAATATACGACGCGACATAATACTATACACGAAAACGACATTACTGTTCTAAATGCTGTACCTATACCCCGAATAATCAACAGAACACTTACCTTCAGCAGTGCAGTGACGAATTCTACTGCTCACAAGACCTCGAGCTTAAGTACGAAAGGCTTACCGAGGCTCCTGATCTACCTGCAGCTTGATTCCAGCGTCAGCAAGTGTCCCAGTGATTCCTCAAGGTATAGGCGGTGATATTGGCACAAATTAACCACCGAACATTTAAATTAATTCTAACGACAATTTTACGTGGCGACTAGCGCGCGATCTCAAGGAAGAAGTGTCGATACATGATATGACAGTTCAACTGACGTTTGTTGAATGTTGCTATATTAAAATAAAATCTAACTTAACGGAATCCAAAACAATTAGATAACCCTTTAATTAGTCAAGTATGCAATTTTAATCTTTTAAATATATCATAATATGTATAGTTTAAAGCTAAATTATGTAATAAAAAAAACATAAAACAAACAAACAAACATATAAAAACTCTTTGGTTGGATGTATAACTTGGAAACACAGTAAATAAAAAAAAATGGAAAAGTAAAAAGCACTATAGTATCCGCAAAACTAAGTGGCGAGTCGGGTCAAAAATCAGAATCATGCTATCTCTTTCACACCTGCACGGTCTTATGGAGCTGGCCGTGCAACAATAGTGCAGGTAGCGATAAAGAGGAATGTCGATAAAGTAATGAAACAAAGAAAATAAAGAAGGTGGTATTTTTTTATTCCAGTATTGTATAATTACTATCGAAATATTAAATTAGGATATTGAATTATTAACATAAAATATTAAATCATCAAATTTATATTACATTATAATAAAATAATTAGTATATAAAAAAAATTAACTAAACAAGGAAAATACTAGCTATTAATGTTCGTCTTCAGTGTCACTATCGTCTTGTAGGTTAATAACAAGACGGTTGGTGTCAATAAAAAGTGCTTTAGCCAGGTCTTCGTTCTGGAGAATTTCAGCGTGGCGAACACATTTAATCCAGTCATCGGTTGTCACATGGTCGATCGCTTCATTAAACAGTTTCTCAACATCTGTCATTTTAAACGTGGTATTTTTCGTCGCAACTTCTCCTTTGACTTGAGCCCATACCAACTCTATCGGATTATACTCACAGTGATATGTTGGAAGTGGAATTACTTCGTGACCGTGTTCATTTGCAAGTTGGTCCACTGTGTATATTTTTTTGGGTTGACTTGCGTCCACTCTTATTAACAGTTTTTCTATGATATCCGTTGGCAAGTAAGGAATGTTTTTACCTTTTTTAAACCACTTTCCATTAGGACTCGGGTTTAATACCTTTGTGTGATAACTAGCTTTGTCTATAATTATTAGAGACGGTTCTTCTAATGCTATTAAAAATTGTTCAAACCACTTCAAATGAACTTCTGCGTTCATCTCCGAATGTTAATCACCATTCGTCGATTTAACGGCTCTGAATACTAATTTTGCCTTTGGAACAAATCCTGTTTTGGCTGATCCACCATGATAAATAATTAGCCTGGAACCTTTCCCAACTGGGGTTTTAAACCCTCCGTTATCTTCACTGTCCAGCCACATTCGCTTGTGTGAACGATTTTGATTCACCCAAGGCTCGTCCAAATAAAAACGTGGTCTTTTGTCCCCAGAGGCTCGTAACTGATCCATTTTTTGTAAAAAGTCCACCCTGGCAGCAACTATATCTCTTCGCGCCATTAACGTCTTTCTTCCATCCATTGTTTTCTTGAATTTATATTCTAAGCGTTTAATAATAGTTCTCATTGATGATTCGGAACACTTTAGATTGGGTATTATTTCCTGGGCTGCGTCTAATATTTTCTCCACCGTCGGGTACTCTCCATTTGCATAAAACGAACTTATATATTTTTATAACTGATTTACCAAAGTCGTCAAGATCGGTAACCGTAGCAGGTTTCTCGTACTTCTGTCTAGGTGAATTCGACACAACTGTTTCCGAAACATCCTTCCGAATACGGTCTAGAGTTCGTTCGCTCGTTCCACAAACTAACGCTGCCAGCTTTCTTGGTTTTTGAAAATCAATATTCCTTATGACACCAGGGTCTTCCTCAACTCTTGAAACCATTTATAAACGTTTAGAACTTTGTCAAATTGGTTTTGCAAAAATCTTCTATTATGACGTAGGTTCACAGAGTTCGTATAACAAATGAGTTATGCATTTTGATATTAAACCTTTTATATTGTAGTATATTTTGTTATCAATAACGCCTAATGACCTAACTAGTATATTTTGTTATCAATAACGCCTAATGAGTAATGACCTAACTCCATACTATAAATTATACGTACTATAATTATTTAATGCATTTCTTACTACTAAATCACGTATTTAGCTAATTATTTAAGAAATATCTTATATTTATTTATTTTATTTTTAGTTAATAACTATGCACCTAAAAACAAATTGAATAATGATACAAGATTTAATTTAAAAATATAATAATTATATCGACGTTTACATCATAAGTTATCGACATGTTTACCACCCCCACGGTAACTGACTTTTATTGCCCGACTCACCACTTTCTATACGATATACAGCTACAAAATGCAAAAAGCACTAGTGCGAAAAGTCCAACTTTCCACACGGTTTTGCTGGTGACTGTACGCATCAGCCGCAATTGCGACGGAAAGGTAAAAATTTAGGGCCATATTAATGAACTAATCTTGACTGAGATACCTGTCTCAATATACGTAGAGCATCAAAAATGTCACTTTTCTGTGGCTTGATGTTCACTTTGCCTTATTTTGAAATGGTGATTTTAGCCAATATCAGTTTATTAGTGTTCATTCAACTTACTCAATTTCTTGTATGGCAGTATTTCCAGAAGCTTGGTCAAAGTCCAGTGTTCGTGGCTGGTTGATGAAAAGTTTAATAGTCTTGGGCCCCTTGTCAGCTGGCCCTTTGATTTTTAATGAATGCAGTTTCACCACCTGAGTAAAAACAAATTAGCCTGGCAGTTACCAATTTGAAATACATCTAGAGCTGTTGGCATATTTATTTGTTTGATTTTTGCTGGACAATGTTCTTGGAATTTTTTATGGCTTTGCATTGCCATGTTTACTTTATATCAAAAGCCGTGACTGTGTGTTATAAGCTTTGATTGCTACAGACCCAATTAAAAAAAAAACATTATACTTATTCATTATTATTAATTATCAGCCAAAATAATTCTCTTGCTGGACATAGGGCTTCCCCAAGGAACTCCACATATGTTGGTTTTGTGGTACTCACATAAATCAGGTAATTAAAGATGATTTAAGGTTATTGGGAACAAACCTGGTTGAACGTAATGTTGATGATGAGCTGCTCATCACAGTCACTGGCCAGGTAGCCAGCACCACTGGTCAAAGCATGCTCCAGCGGATGATCATCAGCTTCATTGAGGGTCTCGCACTCCCTCTTAGTGATGAAAGTATTGAGGTCCATCTGAAATATCAACATATCGAGGGTTCACGGGCTATTTGTGTTAAGCGAAATTTTTTGAACTTTACAGGAGAGTACTTCAGTTTCATGGTCCGGAAAAAAAATAAAGTTCTTTTTTTCTAAAATTTTATAAAATTTGAGTCGCATCAATCAAATCCGATTCAAACTAGACCTAAAGGGTCGCAGGCTAAGCGAACAAGAGTGGCCCCTGACGAGGGATTGGTCATTCTTTCTGGTGGTGTACTTACTGGCAGGCGCTAACAACACTGTATGCTTAAATATCAGTCCTCGATCTTCATTTGTTTTAGAGTTATTTAGGATAATGTTAAAAAACTAGGGTATCACCTTTAACCTTTTCAACGCCATTGACGGAAATATCCGTCATGGTTGACAACGCAAAATAAAGCTGAGTATGTATGAATCAAGGTTGACATTAGCTCTAGTTTTTATTTGACATGGCGTTGCGTAGGTAAACTATTCAAGTTAGAGTAACCAAACAAAATCGACAATAATAAAAATAGAATAGACTACAAAATGCATATTTTTAGTCACCATGCTCTTAAATGTCATTGCCATGGCCTTAAACTTCATTAAACAAAACTAGAAAGTGACTGGGACATTTATATGCTAGTAGTATCTACTTGTTTAAAGATGTTTTTTGAAATGATACACAAAGATTTTTGAAAATATTTTTGTATGTTTATGTAGTGGGCATTAGTGGCTTGTCACTATATATTTTTTTCAGGTGCACCTCCGCGAAAAGTGACAAAGAAAATGAAAAGAAAAATAAAACTACTTTTTTTTCATGAAGTTCAAAGTCATGGTATTGACTAAGAATATGCATTTTGTAGTCTATTCTATTTTTATTATTGACGAATTTGTTTGGGTACTCTAATTTGAATAGTTTACCTATAATGACACTTTAAATGCTACTCTAGTTTTTTAACATTATCCTAAACAACTCGGAAACAAAAGAAGATTGAGGACTGATTACAGTGATATACAGTGTTGTTAGGGCCTGCCAGTACACCACCAGAAAGAATTACCATATCCCTCATCAGGGGCCACTCTTGTTCGCTTAGCCTGCTAGACCTTTTACAGATGTTTTAAGCAACAAAAAAAATGCTCAGATCGCCATGAAAACAGACTCAAACGATGCAGAAAAATATGGCGATTCTGAATATGTATACAACTCAATATCGGCCAGTGTCGCTTAATACAAATAGCGCGTGAACCCCCGATATGTTAATTTGCCTCGATAGGTTAATCTGCCATGCTTGAGTAAATCCCAAAATTCTCTCTTGGGCTCCCCTACTATAATAGGGGTAATAAAATCCCGTTTTGATCACAATGCCTACGCCGCAAAACGACTTTGAAGGATTACGTCTAAAACGCTATATGACTAAGAAGCAAAATAACTAACATTTAAAACGGCTATAAAGCAAAATGCCTCAAATCAATACCTCTACAGCGGTTTACCAATGTCGCAATACGCCTACATTTCTTCTTGTCTATGTAGCATAATGTCTCATAAAAGAAAATTACTTTGAAGGATTATGCATAACACGCCATCCATAGGACTAAGAAGCAAAATGACTCGCAATAAAAAACGACTATAAAGCAAATTGCCTCAAATTAATATTATACCTATTAGGCAGTTTACCAAAGTTGCAACCTACAATAGTCTAAAAATAAGAGCTATTTAAAATATAGTTTCATTTAAAGAACTGCAACTTAAATAAAAGTAGGTATGCCATAATCAATCATCATAATAATATTTAATATCCTCTCAGTATGAAAGGAAGCCGTTAGTAACGATGTGTTGTTCACCTATGTATACTCCAACGGGCTAAAATATTCAGTAACATTTGAGTTTGACCATACATATAATATCATAGGTACGCAAACTCTCCTATCTGTAAGTAAAAGTGACATAGAAACTACACTACTCAGGAAGAATTTAGTAATGAAATGGCTGAGGAACCTAAACAGCTGGTTTTTATTAAAAATCAAAAAGGTGGGCGTGGGCAGTCTTTGTTATGGTCTAATATAGTGATGCTATGAAAAATTTCACGGCATATTTTGAAAGACAGTAGCTGAAATTAGTGCCAAAAGTTCTAAGTTGTGCTTCAGAAACGAACCTCACAAATAACGGGTTGGAAGAATGGCACCGAAGGATAAATGCTCGCATACCACCAAATGCAACATTTTTACCTTTTCTCGAAAAATTATTGGTCGAAGCAAAATGGCAAAACGTGAAAACTAAGGCGGCTTTGTTTGAAAAAAATAGAGAAAAAAACCGACATTGAATTCAATAAACACAAAAAGGAACTGAAATAAAACCGGCCAAGTGCGAGTCTGACTCGCACACGAAGGGTTCCGTACCATCGGTACAAGATTTCATACTATGTACTTACAAGATTTAATACTATGTAGGTACTTTCGTAAAAGAAACAAGATAGGCGCTATAACAATAGATAGGTAATTGGCTAAATTCATTACATCCCAATCATCCCATCATTTATATTTAGGGACCCCTTTAATTTTTAATTTAATTTAATTTTTATTATTTGTTGTCATATTGATAATGGTTAATGAGATACAGCAAGGCTTAGTAATAGGGTCCCGTTTGGCACCCTTCGGGTACGGAACCCTAAAAACTAGATGAGTGCAGTAGAACATTACACCACTCACGTTTATGAAAAATAAAATTAAGGTCAAAAGGCAAATTTTCCATTATTAAACATTAGCACAGAATAAGTACCTAATAGTTTATATGTATTAGTATATAGCTATTTATTCTTTTGAGTATTTGTATTGTATATAAGCGGAGTTACAATTATTTTATTTTGTGAATTTAATTTGAAATAAAATAATACACGAGATAATTACGGCACCGGTGTCGAGAAACACAGTTTTCCTTTTTTTTGAGTGGTTTTGCATTTGAGGTATTTTGCATCCCTAGGCATCTTCATATCCAGGCATTTTACAATTGAGATGTTTTGCATTTTAGTCTTATTGAGTTCATAGTCATTCTAATGTTTAGAAATTTTACTACAAAGTTCTTTTACAGTAGAGGCACAGTAATGATAAGTCGTTTTAATTTGAGGCATTTTGCTTTATAGCCGTTTTAAACGTTAGTTATTTTGCTTCTTAGTCATATAGCGTTTTAGGCGTAATCCTTCGAACTCGTTTTGCGGCGTAGGCATTGTGATCAAAACGGATAAAATCTACACAATAATTTACTATGAGGAAATTTTTTGCAAAATGCGACAAGGGGGTATCACGTTTGGGACAGCAGGGGATGGTAAGAAAAGAGTCTCGAAGGCAGGAATGTTTATTACATTTTCTTCATTAATTTTATAGTATAAAATAAGGCACCTGCGAACAATGCAGATAGAAAAACTTAGAATATATCTAATTTGGATGAAATAAAGAAAAGATCTAAGATAAAATTTTAAGGACTTACAATTAGTGCCAAAAACGGTTAGAAGGAATAAATTATTTGGTACTAGCTTTCCGCCCACGACTTCGTCTGCGAAGAAGTCGTTTATCGGTATCCCACAGGAATTTGTAAAATTTTCCCGAGTAAAAAGTGTTGTTACGTACGTGGGGGTAGGTAACTAATAGAAATGCACAATTAAACCGATAATTAAGAGTTACACCACTGATGCACTCACTAAACCATTACAAACAATAATCGCACTATAAACTCGTAGTCGCTTCTAATTCACCGGTGTATCACTCGTATCGCTCTCCAAGTAAGACTAAGCGTGGGTTCACACGGCACGTTTTTTCCATACTAATATTATCGAACAGCGACCGAATACGGAAAGAATTGTATGGAAAAACCGTGCAGTGCAATGTCATGTGAACGGGGGGTGACTTGGCGGCTTGGACCGGTCGCCTTATATTCCCCAGTCCATGACAATTTCCAGACGGTCTTTCTAGAATAATCGACGTTCTTCGACCCGCCGTCGGGAATGTTCCAGTAACTGTAGTCGTTGCTGGGGCATTACTCAGTACTTTGAAATTCAAACTTCGTCTATTGCTATCCTTGTTGCTATCGACGCGTGCTCTAATTCGCAAGAAAGTGACGGGGCGTACCGAAGTTCGAATTTCGAAGTTCAGAGTAATGCCCCTGGAATGTTCTATAGCTGTCTCTGTCTCGTTTTTGATCGCGACGATTCTGGAAGGTTCTCAGACTCAGTATTGCTATCTCTTTCTAATCATGCTATCTCTTTCACTCTTTCTGGAAAATTCACCATATTCTCAAATGTACTTCAAAGGCCCATAAGGGGTCCTGAAAACGCCTGAAAACGGGTTTTTAAGTTATGGCGTAATCTGGTAGAGGGTGACCTGAAACGGCCTGAAAACATTTTTCAGGCGCCTGAAAACAACGGCAACTTGGTTGAAATTTTGATAAACTGGTATGTGATAGAGCTACCTCCGAAACGGCCTGAAAACATTTTTCAGGCGCCTGAAAACAACGGCAACTTGGTTGAAATTTTGATAAACTGGTATGTGATAGAGCTACCTCTGAAACGGCCTGAAAACATTTTTCAGGCGCCTGAAAACAACGGCAACTTGGTTGAATTTTTTATAAACTGGTATGTGATAGAGCTAACTCTGAAACGGCGTGAAAAAAATTTTCAGGCGCCTGAAAACAACGGCAACTTGGTTGAAATTTTGATAAACTGGAATGTTGTGGAATGCTCTCAAATGTTCTGGACTGTTCGAAACTTCCAGCCCCTTATATCTTCAAAAGCACACCCTTCAAGTAAAAACGGGAACCTTCTTCATGGATGGGGAATAGAGGGCTACCACACCATATAACTCCCTTGATCGTACCGGGACTCGTTTCTGAGTTTTAGCGGCACGCACATTGTACACTTTCTTTTATAATATATATTGATTACACTGTTCACACTATAAATATAACACTGTTTTAATCAATTTTACAACACTGTTTAGATTATTACAGACAAATAGTGATGAATTGAGAGCTCGACATCAACTGGCCCTGTTGTGCACAGCCAATCGTATAATTTTGAATGACCTCAAATTTAGAATTTAGTCAAAAATAAAAGGCCAGAATGATTTTCTTCAATGAGGCGTAATACATACATACACCTCGTTACACGGGGTCTGTACTCACATGACCAGCAACAGCATTGTCATCATCTTCAGTATCATCGGAGCCATAATAGTGTCTCACTTTGGTCTCTAGGGCACCAGAGTCCGCCCCTTGTAGTCGGTCAATCTTTGTCTAGAACATAAAATGGCAAAACCAAGAGTTGTAAAGTTGCAAACAGGATTTGTAATTATCATCATACTCTTAAGTAATTTTTATTGTTAGGCCCCATTATCAATCACAATAGATCAACTCTGGTCGCAGTGATACTAGGTTATTTAGCCTTGAATAGCCGCTCCCTGAATAATACTAATAGGCCCCATTATACTTAATTGAAAAAAGACTGTATTAATTATATGCATCAAGTTTAGGTAAATTAGCTCTACTTATTCTGACCACTGATTATTAGTTATTTGAAAGCATTTACATTAACTAATAATGTGGAATTGTAGAAGTTAGAAAGGGATATCCGAGCGACAAACAAGTCGCAGGCAGGTAGTACTAGCAACACTGGTGTGGCTAAAATGCAGGACAAAAAAGGCCTCCCCCTCATTCCTCCACTCATCTCCAAGTGTAGGATGCCAGCCTGGATTATCTATTGTAAGCTAAATATTATGGCCAATAAAAACCTTACCCGATTTCTAAAGAATATGAAAGTAGGCATCGCGCTCACGCCTTGGGCGCTCGCCGTGTCGGCACATCTATCTACATCTACTTTCAGGAAAACAGCCCTAGGGAACTTCGCTGGCAGCTGTTCGAAGAAAGGGGAAATCCTCTGGCAAGGACCACACCTGCAACACCAGCAACAATTACTTACAAAATTCCCATGATGACTTCGTAGTTTTGATACATTTTAGGTTAGGTACAACTAACCAAGTGGCAGTAAAGTCTACAACGACCAGTTTGGTCCCGGCGTTGGCCATTTCGCTCTGGAAATGGGCTTCGTTCTCAATCACTGTCGCTAAACCCATAATTTCTGTTGTATGTGGTAAGAAGTAATCGCTCAACCCTGGAACGACAACAATCAAGGAATGATAATGATACTTCAAAATGGTTGACAGACGCCTTTCTTGTGCTGCCACCTTTTTAAATCCATAATGTTGCCATGCGCAACACATATAATAAGTACAAAGCGTGAAAAAGTCTAACCGACTTCAAAAAAGGCGAAGGTGCTTAATTAATCGGAATCTTTTAAAGTATAGTTAAACAAGAATACAATAAATATGTAAGTTGATCTTGAGGAAAAAAGTATTTATTTTATAAAATAGGAAAATACATATAAACAAGTAAATCTCGCAACAAGCTTTTATAATTATCATGTCAATTGTGTAATGTAATCAATTTCAGAGCATTTAAATAAAAGCTTGTTTTTTTAATGTTTTTTTTTTACTATTATGTTTTAACAATATAACCTCAACCACTGAGTAAATAATTATTACGTTTTACCTCAACAGTACTCTACACTTCTGCCACATGGACGGATATAATTTAAAATTTGACACGTATTGTGCTAACCAAACCAGGGCCCGTATTATATAGGCTACTATTTGCAAATAAAACATACTACATTCAGCGATTTTGGATAAACTACCCTAAGGGGTCGAAATGGGGGGTTAAAGTTTGTATGGGAGTATGGTCATTATTGAAGTTTGGGACGTGGAAATTGGTACATAAGTAGGCTACTGCTATCAAATAAAAAAAAACTACTACCGGTGATTTTTGAAAAACTACCCCTAAGGGAATGAAATGGGGGTGGTAGTTTGCATGGGAGGTTGGTCCTTTTTGAAGTGAGAAACATGGAAATTTGTGTATAGGCTACTGTAAACAAATAAAAAATAGCACTTTAAATAGGTGCTTTTGGATAAGCTACCCCTAAGGGGATAAAATGGGGGATGGTGGTTTGTAAGGGATTTCGGTCAATTTTGAAGTCATAAACGTTGAAATTCGTATAAAGGTTACTGTTAACAAATAAAAAACTACTTTCGGCGAGTTTGGAAATACTGCCTCTAAGGGGATGAAACGGGTGGTGAGTTTGTATGAGAATTTGGTAAATTTAGAAGAAACATGGAAATTGTTACACAGACTACTGTAAACAAATAAAAAAACAACTTTTGGTAAGTTTGGATAATTACCCCTAAGAGATTGAAATGGGGTGTGGTAGTTCGCATGTGATTTTGGTAATTTTTTAGTTAGAAACGTGAAAATAGGTATATATACTACTGTTAACAAATAAAAAATACTATTTTCGGTGATTTTGGATAACTACCACTTAAGGTATGAAATGGCGGGATGGTAGTTTGTAATGAAGTTGGTCCTTTTTGAAGTAAGAAACGTGGAAATTAGTATGTAGGCTACTGTTAACAAATAAAAAATACTACTTAAGGCGATTCCATGCCTGCATGACAAAACCTAAATTCTGTTTTAACAGGCATGTTCCCCGTTTTCATCGCTTTGTTCGCTTCTTGTGTAGTTGCTGAAAAAAACTGCTGTGACATACAGACAGATAGAACTATGTCTCACCATAAGGGTTCCTTTTTTACCATTTTGAACCCTAAAATCAAAAAAAAAAATCAAGTGAAAATAAAAAATACAAAACAAATTAAACACGCAACCGAGGAGAAAAAACAATAGAAAAACAGTTAAAACCTTAACAAATTTAATTTTCTTTATTTATAACCGCCAACTAGGTAGGTACGCAATTGTATGGCAACACTTGTGCAGATCAACTAATTGACTGTTGGTTTACCCTAAGAGCCAGAGTGATTATGTTCTGTGACAAGGGCTCCCACTATCAGATTAAGGTCGGAGTTCACCAACCCATAGTCAATACATTTTGACAGCCGTCAGACCTCTAATCGCCTGTTTAACTGTTGGTGAACTCCGACCTAAGTACCAATTTCACCAAACGATGTTAAATGTTAATCGACTGTTGTTGTTTCGAGAAATGGACTATTTTTTTAAACCCTATAGAAAAACAACGAATACTAAAAACCGGCCAAATGTGTACGGTACCCTCAGTGCGCGAGTCTGACTCGCACTTGACCGGGTGTTTAGACTCGGGGGACCGTTTAGGATATATTGAACTCGAAAAGTGTCATTTTCGCTGTAAAAAAAACTAAAAATATTTTGATACTTAATTCTGGCCCTTTATTTACTCAAATCGTTTTGGGTAATTCGTCGAGCGTTTCAACCGCTCTCATTCCGTCCCCTCCCCTGGTCTTATCCATGTCGAATTTCCTGTAGGTTAGGATATAATTTTCATTTATTTCATAGAAGCCACTACAATATAATCGAAAATAGCATCCAAAGCTACAGGAATTTCGACAGTAATGCGACCAGGGGAATGAGAGCGGTTGAAACGCTCGAAGAAACCCTTTTGGACTTAGCATCAGTTGCAAAATTTTGAAATGTTGAGTGTGGCGTGGGCCAAATACGAAATGGTCAAGATGCTTTTAAATACAAATGTAAGTGTATGCAATCATTATTCATTCATTACTTAGGTCATACTGAAAGTTTCTGGATTCTGATAAATAAGACTAGATAAGATGTTTATGATTAATTTATTGTTTTTCAAAGTATACCTATTCCCTCACTATTTACACATTTTTGTTGGATTACACTATTTGTTGGACCCATTGTGAGATGCAGTGGGTCCAATCTTCGGTAGAGACCTTCAACGGCTTCTTGGAATGCATTCACTGCCGCTTCTGGGCTTGAGAATCGTAAACCTCTAAGTTTATCTTTTATTCTTGGGAATAAAAAGAAGTCGCAAGGTGCGAGGTCCGGACTATGCGGCGGATGCGTCATCACTTCCACATTTGAAGCCTTCAAATACGCATTCGTTCTCTTAGCGGAATGTGCGGTGCGGACGCGGTATCGTGGTGAAGGTTGACATGACTGTGAGGACACTTTATACGAACTTTTTCTAAGAAACTGGGCAAGCAGTTGTTTACATACCAATCTGCAGTGACTGTTCTTTGATTTTCAAGCGACACTGTTACATAATGTCCAGTTTTTTCGAAGAAAACCGCAACATTTTTTTGCCAGTGCTCCGACTCTTCTTGACTTTTGTTTGCAACTCTTCAAAAGACCCATTCTGCTGACTGGCTTTTTCTTTCCAGTTCGAAACAATACACCCAGGTTTCGTCACCTGTTACAATATTATAGACAGCCAATGACTCTCCTCCATTAAACTTATGTACTTATAATTTTTCGGCACCACTCTACACACAATCGTTTGGTCTTCCGTTAAATCATGCGGTATCCATCGAGTGCAAAGCTTCCGAACCTTCAGTTGCTCATGCAAAATGTTTTACATTTGACTCATTCCTATGCCTAATACAGTTACCTACGAATTTGCTGACAGGTAATTTTTTGTGTCTCAATTAAGTAGTTATTGTCTAGGGGCCACGGTTTATGTAAGAAGACATGTCGAAACTCTTTTAGTTATGTGGTTACATATGTGTAGATATATATATATATATATATATATATATATATATATATATACTTATATATGTATATATATAGATGTTTTTTTTTCCGTAATAATTCTGACATGTTTTCCTGCAGAACTACGCAGATATTTTATATTATTTTTATAGTTTTATATAATGCTAGAATAGGTAGTAATATTGTCTTAAGTTTTATTTAAAACAATGACTAACTGTTGAGTTTCTTGCGGCGCTTCTTCTCAGCAGTGATCTCCTCTTGGGAAGCGCTGGTAGATTTTGACGTGACGTAAAAGTGCTCTCGGTTGCAGCCTACTTACTGAATAAATATCTTTTATCTTTTTTTTAATCTTTTTTAGTTGTCGTACGGTATCGACATTAGTTTCAGTAACCGCAGTCACCGGCCGACCTTCACGTACATCGTCATGGAGAAGATCTCGTCCACGTCTAAATTCTCCGAACCACGAATACACAGAGCTACGAGATGGGGCTTCATCATTCAACACCAGTTGAAGTCTCTGGCAACTCTCTTGTTGACTTAAGCCGCAGCGAAAATCGTAAAAAATCATTGAGCGAAAATGTTCACGAGTTAGTTTCATTATATTAGCGACACAGAATTTTCTGAACCGCGCCAAATTCAAAAAACAAATGGCAGTCTCGTAAATTGAAAAGCAATATGTTCATAGAGAATTTAATTTTCAAATTCTGTTATTGCTTTGTTAATTTATAAAAATGTATAAAAATATGTTTCTGGCATTTTGTTTACTCATTTCGCTAGAAAAGTCTTAGGACATCCAGAAAATATGTTTTTTTTTCTCTTAATGCTTTTGTTCGTACAATATTGCACCGCCTACAACAATTTTCTGCTTGCCCAAAGGTCACCTGATAGAGAATGCCATAGGCATTCAGTTCACCTTTTGTACTCTGTATTTTTGTGCAATAAAGATTAAATAAATAAATAAATGCTTTAAAAATTTACCCAACTATCATAATGTCTATAATACGATAACAATAGGGGAAAACACAAAGTAGAATAAAGACTAAACAACATACGTATAAGAAGAAGAAAACATTATAAGAAGAAGAAGACAACAGAAGAAAACATATTATTGTACATATCGGAAAACATTACCCTTTTTATTGGGCAGTCGGAAATAAACTATTCAAGAAAATCATCCTATTCTTCAGGCCATCAAAACCTATTCAAATACGGGCGCGTTTTGTTTTTATTTCAGTGTATTAGAATGAATTGGTCACGGTTTAGACGGGGTCGCGCGGCTTACTGCGCCGCCGCCGCCCTCCGTCACCCGGCGGGGGTCTGCGAACCATTCGATCTATTTTAGAACACTACGTGAGACCGCATTATCCATATTACCCGTACACAAGTTTTTTCGGCAGACCCGCACAATGAGGGTTCCGTTTTTCTGCATTTGGTACGGAACCCTAATTAACATTATTTTACATGTATTGTAGATTGCATAAACTTTTTTACAGTTGAGAGTGCATCTTGACATTTAAATCCTATGCGTCGTACTCCACCGATAAGATATGGCTCCTAAATTAAGAGATAGAGATGGTTAATTTTGCATTTGTATTAAATACTGACGCAAGCTTTTGGTCTAGGCGCTTTAGCATTATTAAAGACGTCCAATGAATAAAGAGAAAAAAAATCTACTAGTTACTCCTACTAATTGACGCTTTGAATTATTTTGCTAACTGCTTTGTAATCTGTTTAATTGTGCTTAATAATTACGTACCTATGTAATATCTTATGTACCTACCAGAATTCTCGGCTAAAATGCAAATAATACTGTATAACCAAACCAAACGACGTCATTACACAACACTAATATTACAAGGATCACAAAGATTCCGCATCCAGGTCATACTAGTATACATATCTACTAAGTAGACAACTACAAAAAACTATTTACCTGCTCAAAACTGCACCCTCATTGTAATTTTTCAAGTCAATATTTTATTACCAAATGATATGGTTGTGGTGTCACCAAATGGTTCCGGCGTAAGACCAGCTCTGGCCTCAAAACCAGTATCTCGCTGAGCCGGAACCGTTTTGCGTCATCTGGCATTAGTGTAGTTTTTATTATTTTTGTCCATTTGTGTTATTTATGTTCTGTACTTTTGTTAGATGTATGTAAATAAACGTTTTTTCTTTCTTCTTTCTTTCTTTCTTTCATTATTACCTGTCTTACCACCCACAACATACAATATGTCAATCATGTAGAAGATATGTATATAACGAATGATATTATAAACTTTATTGCAAACTCTAAGACAAACTCTCACATATACTCGTATATACTTGCGTTCGATCCATTAGATAATATAAATGATATGGGATCTCCTTGTTTCACCGACAAACTTTTCATCGAATATGTTGTTGTACCGAATTTAATTTCATCGAAAGCTAATTTCTGCTGAAACCTTACTGTATTCAGGTTATCTGAAGTATTGATTTCGTTGGTTAGATAGGTTAGGTTAGACTAGCAACCACCAAAAAATTATAACACATGCACCTGGCAATGCCTGTCGATGAAATGAAAATTCGGCGAAGTAAAACATCCTATGAAATGAGTGTCAGTGTTGGTAAACCGAATAATATTTACAGATAAGGTCTAAGTCTCCAGTCCATATTCATAACTACTTGACGTCAGCACCTGACCCATGTTCACTCAAATTACTCACCCAAAATATTCGAAGTATCTCTGCTAATTTCTTGTCCTTCCAGACCCTATTGTCTCGACTAAATATATTTGTCAGGATATAATAATGTTAACCGAATGCTGGCTACCTTGTAATACATTCATTCCCAAACTAGACGGTTATTGTGTGTGGTAGGTATACATTATAAAAACAAAAACGACGGTGTAGTGGTATAGGTACGTAACAGGTACCATCGCTAACGTAAGAATTACTCAACCTGATTTTATACTTTCTGTAAATGGAATACAAGAAAATATTTTTACGAGGGTTATAATATGCATATGAGGGTTATAATTGACAAGAAACCTTATGTATCGTTAACATAAATTGTTAATTTTGATGTGAAATCGGTAGACATACCTCCTTCTTTTTTGAAGTCGGTTAAAAACATATTATAAAAGGTATCGCAACTTTTGCAATAATTTACTTAAAAATTACAAAAACCAATAGGAGAGGGACAAGTTGCAGAGAACAGGTTTAACACTAATTAGTACTATTAGGTATTTAAATAACACTAAATAACTTATGATGGTATTTCAGCTAAATTTAAAAAAAAAACATACAGGTGTCTTACTGCGTCCACTTACCCACATAATACTAGACTTATGCTTAGCTAGTGGCGTATTTCCGGATGCACTAAAAAAGCCGTAATACTTATGTCCTATTAACAAGTCTGGGAATAAAAACCAAATACCAATAATTATCGACTGATATCTATTTTGTCATCGTCGTCTAAGATTATGGAGAAAATCATGAACAAAAGTCTTAAAAAGTTCCTGCTGGAACACAATAACCTACTGTCGAATAGATAGTATGGTTTACGAAACGGTGAGTCTCCTAACGATGCGGTTCATGATCTCACTAATCACATAGTTGGGGCTTTGGATAATGGTAAATGTATGGCTATCTTTTTTGATCTTGCCAACGCATTTGAAACTGTTTCTGGTTCTAGACTTTTGAATGAACATGAATCAATAGGAATCCGCGGAAACTAGCTTAAACTATTTCATAGCTATCTTACGAACTGCACGCAGTGTGTTAAAATACGTGACCATAAGTAGACCATGCAAGTGGAATACGGCGTCTCCCAGGGAAGTACGATAAGTATTCTCGGCCCTACGATTTTTCCAGAATACTTAACGTCAGCGACATGTGCAACCTCGACTTACCAAACGGTAAGCTTAATATCGATAAAACTAAGTAGTTAGTTTTCTCTATTTATTTACTCGTATTTCGGCACGTAGTTCTAATGTTCTTGATATGTAACTTTTCTGTTATCGCTCACAACCATCAAACCGATGATATAGAATATTGCAAATAAAACCTATCAATAGCCTAGATGTAACCCTCGATGAAACTCTTACTAAATAATAACAAAAATAGAAAAAAGGCTATTTCGGTGCGTTTTAGGCTGGTCTACCTCCGGTGTCACTGTGACGTGAGATTTATGGGACGCACTGTATACTTAATTAACACACACACTCTTCACACAATAAAAACAAAAACATACACTCACACACAAATCCACCCACCCATACACACACGCAGGCACGCACGCACCGTCGCACGCACGTACGCACGCACGCACTCACACACACACACACGCACGCACGCACGCACGCACGCACGCGCACACACACACACACACACACACACGCACACACGCGCACATACACACACACACACACACACACACACACACACACACACACACACACACACACACACACACACACACACACACACACACACACACATACACACACACACACATACACACACACACAAACACACATATACATTATTTCTTAGAAGTCCCATTATCCCGTGTATGCATGCTTTTACTGTATTTATGGGTGATTCCACGAGCGTTTCAACCGCCGTCAGTCCCTTGATCGCATTAAAGTCGAAATTTCTGTAGCTTTGGATGCCATTTTCGGTTATTATATAGAGGTCAAGGCACTCTATAAAATATTTTCATTCTTTCTTCATATTTTACGTGTTACACCTCCGCATTTCATAGATTTGTCAATAATTTACTTCCTAAATAATCATATATTTGCTACTCCAATTCTGTATCACGATTGGTATTAGTCAGATGGAAAGTAGCTGGTATTTTTAGCACAGGCCATGCCTATTTTAAGTATCAACGACACATATTCTTGTCAAAAATCTCTATGTATCGTAAAATAGAAATTATACAAGGTTGGTAGTTTTACTGAAATAAATAAAAAATCGTTAATTTATCCATTCAATTTGCCACTCATGGAGCGCGCGTCTGAGCGCACTACTGATAAATCAGTTCCATTCAGCCGTCGCGTCGATAACAATGACAGGAACTCGCTATCAGCATTCGCCTTTTTGTACGAGCCAGAGGAAACTGGTCGAATGAACTTTTAATAACATAGTTATTTGCACTCGTGGCCTAGAATAAACGCATAATGTACATAGATCTTATGGGTACAATTCAACTGCAATTATTACGTTAACCGGTTATAAAAAAAAACATTACAGTACATTACACTACATACATAATTGTCCAAAAAGAAAATATCAAAAAAACATAATACAATTGTCATAGAATCGCAAGTGCGCGTCGCCGGGCCATAAAGGCCTTTGTGACCCTCTTTTATGTTTGTGTGTCCGCCTGTCTGTCACACAGCCTAGGGCCGGTTGTGTTAATTGCATGGAAGATGGTGGGGACGATTGACATTTTTATAACGCTTCGTTGGAGGTTTATTGTATTTTTCATTTATATAATATTATTTATTATTTAGTTATGGATTAACGGGACAAAAACAGTAGATGTTAGGTGGAAACAAAAAGCGATTGGGATCATCATAAGACAAGGTAACTTAGGGTACCTACCTATCACAGTTCAATTAAAGTTACTCTTAAGACGTTCAAAAATACAGGTCTTTAAATACAGTTACCAAAAGTTACTTTTGACGAGCGGATATGGGTAGCGGAACAGTTACGGCCTGGCCACGGCAACGGTCTCAGCGGCGGCGCACGGCGCGGCCCGCACTCCGCAGTAGCACCGGCGGCAGCGACCGAAAAGGAAGTACTTGAAATTGAATATGGATTTATTAAAAGTGGCTCTTCACTGCCTCTTGAGAGCAGTTCCTACTTTAGGCATGACATTTTAAGCACCAGAGAAGGAGTACGTGACTTCAATAAAGACCGGCAACAATATGGAGACTGTAAAGGATATACAAACAATATAGAAAGTACCTACCCAGAAAAAATAAATGAGTAGGTATACACATAATGTTGTGGATGCTTGGACAATCACAGTGCCAGTCTTGTTAATATTTCGGATATAAATAATTCTGTGTCCATTTTTCTCTTAGCCGCTCCAAACTCCACCTGCTGCCGCCCGATCTGTCCCGTTAATACCTATGTGGGGGGTTCCTACAGGTTTGTTTCTACCGCTCGCCGCTCGCCGCCGCCGCTGCCGCTCGCCGCCGCCGCTGCCGCTCGCCGCGCGTTGCCGTGGCCAGGCCGTTAAGGAGATAATACCCGGTGGTGGGCCGGTACATTCAGCTTAGATGTTGGCCGAGAATGGGAGGAGAATTTGCCGCGAGTTGTGTGACGGGGTACCTTAGCAGCTTGACCTCAGTATGCAATATGAACGTCAATTATCAATCCTATTTTTCTAATAATAAAGTAATTAGTCTCTGTCAATAATTTCATTTTTGGGACAAGCTTTTGTCGCCGCCTGTACTTTTTTACACAGTCATCATCTGCTTATCAAGACAAATCTAACGAACTCAAACACGGCGGGGTTATCTTGTTTCATTGTGGAGTTCCTATGACCATCTTCAGACTGCTTCATGGGACCAAAACTACGTAGGTACTTATATCAAATTTCAGCTTAATCTGACACCGGGAAGTGGTTGAAAAATGGTTTGCCAATTTAGAAACAGACAACATAATTATGTACTTTACAAACATACGAACATTGCAAGTTAAATAAAAGCTTGTAAAACGTAAAGCTGGGTCCACATTACGCGCTAGCCAATGTTCGAGGAATTGCCGCGCGTAATGTGGACCAACTTAATGTGCAAATATTGCTATCAAGCAGTAACAATGGTCTCTTCCTTCGCGTTGACGCCTTAATTCAAGTATTACTACGCTACGCACGAAGATTACCATTTTCAACGACGAAATAGAGTAATTTGAGGTAATTTTCAAAGGATCGGCAGAGTTGAGCCGAAAGTACCTTACTCTATTCAGTTTCGGCTCAACTTTGCCTTTGCCCAGTATTACAGGCTAGAAAAAAAGCCAAGTATAATGTATGGCGCAGAATCTTTATAAGTAACTAGCGACCCGCCCCGACTTCGCACGGGTAGCAGAGCATAAGTAAAATAAATGTCAGGGGACAATCTCACACAAATCGACCTAGTCCCAAACTAAGCTCTAGGCTTGTACTGTACTTGTACCAGGCGACGATATACATATGTACATATATAGATAAATACATACTTAAATATCCATGACTCAGGAACAAATACTCGCGCTCATCACACAAATATTTGCCCATACCGGGATTCGTACACGGGACCGCTAGCTTCGTAGGCAGAGTCACTACCAACTAGGCTAACCGCGTCGTCAATCTTAATGAATTTGACACCTAAACCTTCCTCACGAATCACTCCGTCCATTGGTGATAACCGTATGATAATTCGTTCAGTAGTTTATGAGTTTATCGCGAACAGGCAGACAGACGCGGGGGGACTTTGTTTTATGATATGTACTCGTAGTGGTTCAATAGTTGCACACTAAAACCTGACTGGCGACCAGTACGACGTACGCTTACATTTTTATATAGCCTACTCGTATCATATGACATGAACTAGGTAGGTAATCGTTTAGGAGCTAGAGTGGAACATCCGATTTATGGTCACATTCACACATACCTAGACTGTTAAGTTGCATCTGTTGGCTTTGCTCAGTCAGGTAAAAAATAATAACTTACTTACGTGAGAAATCGATTCCAAATTGGGTAATGATTCGAACAATTTAATGATAAATATCTCACAATTAGCAAGCGATCGATTATGATAAATTTTGCTTCAGCGGTAATTTTTCACATTTATTTATCTGTAATGGATGCAAGTCGTTTAACTCACAATCGTATCAGTGCGTATATTGTTCGTTTAGCGTGAAATAAATGCACTGCACATCCATAGACTCGGTCTACATAATATAAAAAAAAGCCGACTCAGAAATAAAATAAGTAAAACATTAACAGCTTTTTTTAGGGTTCCGTAGTCAACAAGGAACCCTTATAGTTTTGCCATGTCCGTCTGTCCGTCCGTCTGTCTGTCCGCGGGTTAACTCAGAGACTCTTGCTACTTACAACACTGTAATTTGGCATGGTTATACATATAAATCACGCCGACAAAGTTGTAAAATAAAATCTTTGAATTTTTTTTTCGTGTAGGTACCTCCCGCCGATGATGATTTTTTTTACTCGTCTATTTCATGGTGTGCGGGGTGTCATTAGATAGGTTTTTCAACAAGCATAAAATGTAAAAATGTCACGTTCGACCTCTTTAGGGTTCCGTACCAGAAGGGTGCCAACAACGGGACTCTATTACTAAACCTACGTTGTCCGTCAGTCCGTCCGTCTGTTCTAACTTTAAAGCGTATCTTTTGAACCGCAATTGATAGCTGGTTGATTATTTTTACACATTAGTTACGTATTATTACGGCAGATTTCCTAGTAAATAATAATAAAAAAGAAAATAAATAATAAGGGGGGCCCCATACAAGAATCGTTTTCTTTCAACGGTATTTTATTTTTGTTTTATCGTAAAAACGGTAATACACACACGCGTTAAATTTGGTGTGATTCTTACAGTGCAAACCCTAAAAACAAAGAATACCTACCTAATAAAAACCGGCCATGTGTCCGGCTCGCGCTAGCAGTTTCGAGCGTTATTCCATTATTTTATTTAGTAATCTATACATAATAATAAAATCGTTAAGACCAAAACGTCTGTACATTGGAGATTACAAAAAAAAAAACCGACCAGGGTGACTTATAATAAGTAACTGAACATATGAAAACCATTTTTAAAATTTTCGTTTGTTTGTTTGTTTGACCGCGCATCACGTAAAAACTACTAAACGGATATTGATGGAATATTCATAAATATATTTAAATAAAATCAGAATCAAATCTAGGCTATAGGAATTTTGGAAAATTTTAGAAAAAGGGGGTAAAAAGAGGGGGTAAAGTTTGTATGAAAAAATGTTTATAGATTGTTCTAGAATCATGAAACTCAGAATAAATACTTATTAATAAAAATAAAGAAATACTTGTTTCAGCATTTTTTTTTTTTAAATCTCATCCAAAGATGCAAAAAAGAGGGTTTTATGTTTAAAATTACTGGATTTCATACAACTATAAAATAAAAACCAATGAAGTTTGACCTTTGAAAATTGCTACATATATTTAAAATAACATGAGAAATAAAATGAAAAATAACATATATTTAAATGAAATGAGGGGATGGTAATTTGTATGGGAGTTTGGTCAATTTTGAAGTTAGAAACGTGGAAAGTATATAGGCTAACTGTTAACAAACAAAACAGTATAATTTCTGGCGACTTTGGAAATCTACCCTTAAGTGGGTTAAATGGGAGGTGGAAATATTTTGTATGGGAGTTAAGTAAATTTTGAAGTTAGAAACGTGGAAACTGGTATATAGGCTCTACCTTCGATGATTTTGGATAAACTAACCCTAAGGTAATGAAATGGGGGGGCTAAAATTTAAACGTGAAAATAATCGACGATGAAAGTCGTCCATTTTTGAAGATAGAAACGTGGAATTGGTATAAAGGCTACTGTTAAAAATAAAACTAAACTATTATCGGCGATTTTGATTAAACTATCCCCAAGGGGCTGAAATGGGGGGTTAAAATTTGTATGGGGGTATTTGGTCATTCTTGAAGTTAGAAACGTGGAAATTGATAGGTATAAAACCAATAAAAAATAATACGTTTGGTGATTTCCGAAAAACTATCCCTAAGTGGGTGAAATGGGAGGTGAAAGTTTGTATGGGAATGAAGACATTTTTGAAGTTAATGGAGTTATTGTTAAAGCTACTGCTTACAAACCAAGAGTACTTTCGGTGATTTTGGAAACACTACCCCTAAGGGGGTGAAAATGGGGGTGGCAATTTTTAAGAGTTTTGTTATTTTTGAAGTTAGATATATGAAAATTGGTTTCTAGACTACTAAATATAAAATACGCTCTCAGGCGCTCTCTAATAAAAATCTCAGGGAAATTGACGGAACCCTTCAAAAATGTAAGGGACTCATACAGCGATTTTCAAACTTCTTTAAAAACTTTTACATTCCAAATGCACCATTTAGTAAAGTGAAATTAATGACCAGACATGACCGTCGGAACTCCTTAATAATAAGTATTTCACGACACGCTACCTTTACCCATCATAATAAATGTGGTGAAATGGAAGTTTCGCCAAGTACCAGGAGAACTCTTCAACGATTAATGTCCCTGCATATTGGATAGCCCCATTTTGTCAAGAGTGATGAAGAATTGGCAATAAGCATTAATGGCATGAATGTAGTGTATATGTGCTGCATGTAATACATAATCACACAATAATTAAACAAACACTAAAAAGCCAACAAATGTTACGAAACATTACTATTTTTATGGAAAGTCTGTCCCTTTATGATACGTAATGAAAACTTTATTTGTACCTAGGTACCTACTTTTCAACGAAATTACTGACTCCGCAGACGAAGTCGCGGGCGGAAAGCTAGTTACATAATATATACATTGAAATATAATAATACTGTGAGTCCAACTCGCTCTTGACCGGTTTTTTAAATTAAATCTTGTACTGGTACTGGTTCACCGACCTGGTCATACAATGGCTTCCTGTAAAATAATTTGTCTTGTGACATCGTTCTACAACGGGTAGGGTTGGTTGACTGCCTAATTTTGCTGTTCTAATAGTGAATCAGTGAAACACCCTTAAGTTAGGTACTTTTTATTTTACCATTTCCTATCACGAATTACTTAATTATGTTATTTACTCCATCCTTCGTCCGCGGGACATGCGCCCCAACCTTTACTCTATTTTTATTTGTTACCGCGGCCAGTTTCGCACTCAGCCAGCAGCTATAAAAGGGAGGTTCTAAGGAAAAACCACAGTCTTTTATCGAAATTAGGCGAAATATCTTCGCGCTAGCAGTTGTTGCTCTTTATAACATCATGATATATATATACTCCAAAACATTCGCCTTTCTAACTATTTTGGTAATTTTTAAACTTAGTTACGATGTTCAAAGTCTTGTACTATTATCAAAATTAACTTTGCCTTCGAAACGTGATGCAGATGTGTACTTAAAGTCCATAGAACGTATTGTCGAGTACAGTAAAACTCATGCAAACGATATAGATTTGAATTTGGGTTTCGGATTATTCATTTTAAATGGTAATTGTATTTCTAAATTTTTATTTTTGTGACTTTTGTGGATATTTATAAGAAGTGCTCAGCTTATTTTGTGCATTGCGTGTTTTAGTAGCAAGTGTTGAGAGTACTTGGTCTGTGGCGTATAATTAGGCCTATTCTTAAGCGGATAGAGCTGAACTAAGCTTTACTAGTAATGTGAACACTTTAAGTGAGGATTCATGGTTTTCATAAACTAATCAGTCCGACTGGATCCAATATCAAATTCTAGAACTATTTAGTCTAGAAATTCCTAACCTCTGAATGTGTAAAAGATCCGGAAAGTGTTGTTGGCGCGGCGCCGCACAGTCAGGCCTGCTGACTGCCGTCGGGGGTAATAACTAGTCATGCACATATACCTATTTGAAACTTGTACGAGAAAAATACTGCGTAGTACTGGCGGTAACGTACGTAGGTATATGACTTTAGAGAGATTATAACATAGGAAACCCCAAATGTACCAATGATGTCCCAGATAAAACTAAAAAAAAAAGTAAATTAAAAAAAAACAAAAAACCGGACCGGGAACAAAGCTATTTTTACTAGTATACTCGTAAGTACTTGACTTTGTTGAACCCTGTATCAATCAAAGTAAAATTGTATATTTTTATTTGTTATTTTTTATTTACGAGTATTTATCAAAGTCGGTTGATTAGATTTGTCTTGATGTCGCGAGTGTCACTTCTGTGTCACTGTCACATGAAATAATTTATAAAATAAAAAAAAACCCGACTGTTTAAAAAATATCAACTGAAAAGCTTATATAATAAGCTCTAAAATCTAAAGAATATAACTAAAATGTTGGAAAATTATTGCAGGCAATTATTGGAAAATATATTTTGTTGTAAACTGTTAAATAGTTTCACTTAAAGATCTCTACTTGGACTATTTGCTTGCCCCGCCTGCAATACCTTTTCCACTATTTAAGCTATATATGTCATGGATCATGGACCAAGTGATTAAAGCGGGCATTATGTATAATGGTAAGCTAATACGTTACCGGGTCAAGTTAGTAGTAATAATTAATTAATTATCTAAACTTCATTATTTATCACATTGTCTGGTTAGGTTAAGTTACCATTTTTTATCAAACTGCCATCTCATATTTTAGTTAAGTATTATTATCAAATTGCCCGGGCATTGTGGAATATTCCCGCATTTATCACTTGGTCCATAACATAACTAAGTATATATACTCTTTAGATTATAGGACTTATTTTTAGCTTTTCAGTTGATATTTTTAAAGCATTCGGGTTTTTTAACTTACTTTTTTATTTTACACTTTTTAGTTACTAGTATTATTATAAGTACCTACTTATCGAAAATGTAAGTGATCAGAATGGTTGCTAACCAACTGTAAGTCGTTATAGATCCCAAGTAAATGGTCATTCAAAAATTTCAAAATGAACAGTGGTATGAGAAACCTAAAGATCATTTTCAAAGACCCATTCGATGATAGATACCCCACTTGACTTGACATAGTCGACTTAATTTTTTTTGTTTTACAAATTATGGCGTCTGGTTGTCGCTATATTGAGTTTTGATTACTGTCATGTATGCAGTGATACCCGCAATAAGACAAATCGATTGACGCAAGAATCATCAAAATAGGCCCACGTGCTTAGTCTCTATCTCTAGAGCGCCACAAAGGAACAAACATACATTACCAGGGTTCGTAAAATGCGAGGAGGTTGTCATACGTTTGTCATACGTCATTTCAATCGATTTTGTTCGTATTTTACGATCCCTGTATATTACATACATACATAGGTTTATAATCCGCACTGGGCCCGCGTGGAAACTATAGCCCCAACCCTCTCGTTGTGAGTGGAGGCCTGTGCCCAGCAGTGGGACGTATGTAGGCTGGATTATTTATTAATTATTATTATATGTTGATAAGCACATTATACCCTCCTTTGCGTCACGCAGTCGGTTAATGAAGAGTTTGGTGAAATAATGGAACGGTTTATGTACTTAGGAAGACATGTCAAAACTGTTTTGTATATATATATATATATCACACAAAACAGTTTTGACATGTCTTCCTAAGTACATAAACCGTTCCATTATTTCACCAAACTCCAAATATATATATATATATATATATATATATATTTGGAGTTGTTATATGATATGTTATATATATATATATATATATATATATATATATATATATATATATATATATATATATATACATTCAGTCAACAAAGTATCGGGAATGGATGATTTGTTTATGGTTCCAAATTCAAATTTTTGTTTTTTTTGTTGTTGTTAGATTGGCACAACTGTTTTCTATTTTGGCGCGGAGTTTGAGTTGCATCTGTTATTTATATTAAATACAGTGCTGTTTTTAGTTATATCATATCTAGTGTGTATTGCGAATTTCATAATGGACAAAAACATTGAACAAAGAGTTTGTCTTAAATTTTGCATCGCCAATGGAATTTCGTGTTCGGAGTCACTGAAAATGTTACAGAAGGCTTACGGTGATTCGACTTTATCAAAAACACGTGTTTATGAGTATTACAAAGCGTTCAAAAGCGGTCGAGATGTGATGGAAGATTTGCCTCGCTCTGGTAGGCCATCAACGTCTGCAACTGAAGTTAACATCGCAAAAGTGAAGGAAATAGTGACTGAAAATCCTCATTCAACTTTGAGAGAGATAGCCGCCGAACTTTCTGTATCTCACGAGTCGATCCGTACTATTTTAACTAATCATTTGGGTATGAAACATGTTACCGCTCGGCTAGTCCCAAAAGACCTGAATTTTCTCCAAAAACTCAATCGCATGAGAGTCGCTGAGGACATGCTAGAACGAGTCAATTCCGACCCAACATTCATGAAACGCATTGTTACTGGTGACGAGACGTGGATTTACGAGTTTGACATGCAAACTAGTCAACAAGCTTCGGAGTGGCGCCTTCCAACTGAACCGAAACCGAAGAAACCACGCCAAAGTCGATCAAAAGTCAAAGTCATGTTGACTGTTTTCTTTGACTATCGCGGTGTTGTGCACTCGGAATTCTTGCCGGAAGGTCAAACGGTAAATAAAGAATATTATTTGAGCGTTATGCGGCATTTAAGAGAGCAAATTCGACGAAAAAGGCCAGATTTGTGGAATGAAAATTCTTGGATTTTGCACCACGATAATGCGCCTTCGCACAAGGCCATCATTGTGAAAGAATTTTTGACCAAACACTCAACAAATACCATCGAGCAACCACCATATTCACCAGATATGGCTCCTGCCGACTTCTTTCTTTTTCCTAAACTCAAATTACCACTTCGTGGCACCCGTTTTCAATCGGTAGAAGACATAAAGGAGAATTCGCGCCGAGAACTGAATTCAATTCCGGAAACAGCGTTTAAAAAATGTTTTGATGATTGGATTATTCGTTGGCGTAAGTGTATCGTTTCTGAAGGAGCATACTTTGAAGGTGATAAAATAAATTTGGATGATTAACAAACAGTTTGTGTATTATTGATCTTTTCCCGGTACTTTCTTGACAGAGTAGTATATTTATATATATAATATATATTATTTTCTCGTAGTCATTCTGACATGTTTTCCTGCAAAACTACGCAGATATTTAATATTATTTTTACAGTTTTATATAATACTAGAATAAGTAGTGTCATTGTTATATTTTTATATATACTGTTGAGTTTGGGAGGAATGACTGTGGAAACGGTCGACCGCCCGCCTGCTCCGGCCGGGCGTCCCCATCCATCATCATCATCAACTGTTGAGTTTCTTGCGGCGCTTCTTCTCAGCAGTGGTCTCCTCTTGGGAAGCGCTGGTAGATTTTGACGTGTAAAAGTGCCCGTGCGGCCTACTTACTGAATAAATATCTTTTATCTTATCTTTTAATACTAACGGGCTCTAATGGCACGGTGGTGGTGTTAAGACTTTGTACTACATAATGATTTTTTTCAACAAATTACTATTGCCTTTAAAGCGTAATTCAATTAATGGTCTCCGTGGAATTTGTGTTTATTTATATTTCTCATTTCGTGCCTGATTGTACAAATCAGTTCACGGAATTTTATATGCAGGCACCAAATAGATAATTCCAAGGAGATTGGTCAGTATTCAATGCTTTTCAGTAAAGTTTTGAAGACGGTTGCTATCTATGATACTGGGAAGTTTGGACCAAAATGTACCTTACATAGGTACAACTCGAAACTATTATTTCATCAAAATACGAGTATCCACCGTTTAGGCTTATATTTTATAAATATTTTAAATTAAGTATAATAATTTTTTTGGTAAGCGTCAGAACCCCAGGACCAATGGAGATATTTGATGTTTAGAAAATACCAAAATACACTACCTTTTTGGAACTATTTGATACCTAACTTCAAATAATAAGTACCTCGATGGACAGCGAAAAAACGAGTAAAGAAAGTGGCCTATAATTTTTTTTTTGATAGTGGATATTTATTATCAGTCATCAATAACATCATGTACACTACAATTTTAGTTATTAAAATTTTTAACCCTCAATGCAAATATTATATACCTACCCTAAAATACTTATATGCTATAGGAAAATTTTACTATCAAAAATATTTTTTTCATACGTAACATTGTCCTGGTACGCCAAAAAAATTTGAAAGAATTATATATTGGGGTACTAAAAAGGTAGTAAATATTTACAAAGAGATAGATCAGTTTTATTGTCTCGATCTATGTAAAAAAAAGCGGTCCAGACATCATGTGATGTCAAAATGTCTGGCCACTTTCTTTACTCGTTTTTTCGCTGTCCATCGAAGTACTTATTATTTGAAGTTAGGTATCAAATAGTACCAAAAAGGTAGTGTATTTTGGTATTTTCTAAACATCAAATACCTCAATTGGTCCTGGGGTTCTGACGCTTACTATTTTTTTAATAGTTAAGAGAAGTGAGTGAGTATTTGTTATCAAAAAAATGGGTAAAAAATTATTTTTCAGTCAATTTAAAACATATTATTTTAAAGAAAAAATCGAGTGTACCTACGACACTGCAGGTGAATATAACACGAGTTGAGCGCGCGAGCAGCGCCTTACTGGAGCACTTCCAAGACAATGTCAACAACGACCGAGACTCGGCGGAGAAGTTGGAGAAAAGAAGTGAGCAAAGTTTATCTATTTTACTAGCTTACGTCGTGTTCACCTTTTGTTTTCTTAAAACTTATTTTTCCAGTTGCCAGTCTATTCAATAATGTAGACTTCTGGGTCAAAAGTATGAAAGAATATCCAATACTAAGAAACAGATTGAACGTCGGTAGCAGAAGTAGGAAGCTGTTACTACGAAAGCGGTTTCCGCCTTGGAACAAGTATATGACACGAGTTAATGAATTTTACAAGTTAAGCCCTACCCCAACGCAATCAGGTGCTTATTTAAACATTTTTTTATCTAATTAAATAAGTAATCAAGAAAAAAACCATAATCAAAGCCTAATTTGTATACAATTGTCAATAGGTTGCGGTGTGGGAAACCGAATAGGTACAAATCGTTGAAGTGCTCAAATGCTCTTACGACTAAATTCATCAACCAACTCCAACGCACTGTTTTTTCATAATGAAGTGTCATGTAACGAGATATAACTCTCGTGACTAAATTAGCTGTTATTTTGACAATTAAATACTTGGTAATATAATTACATTTTAAATTCAGATCGCTGCTTAGAGTCTTTAGGATGGAGTCCAAGCAAACGCTACGGGCACCCATACAAATGCTCAGCAATCTCAAAAGAATGTTATGAATTGGTTTATAATGGAACAGACTTTGGATATGCAATAGCACACAGGTGAGTTTGGTTAAAGTCGAATTGAGTATCATCGTCACATCGTTTTTAGGGTTCCGTATTAGGTACGTCTGTATCTTTTGAACCGTATGAGATAGCCCGTTGTTTTTTTTTTTTTTTGTATGTGATATAACAGCAAAGTTCCTAACAAATATTAAAAAAGTCAATAAGTAAAATAATAATTAAGGGGGGTCCCCATTCAAAAAACGTCTTTTTTCAACGTTTATTTGTATTTGGTCTACAGTAAAAACCAACCAACCAACCAACCAGCGACACCGACTCGCACTTGACCGGTTTTTTTAGGGATCCGTACTTCTAAAAGAAAAAAGGAACCCTAACAGGATCCTTCGTTTTCCGTCTGTCTGTCTGTCAAGACCCTTTTTGTTAGGAACGCGTGGAGGTACCAAGTTGAAATTAATTAATATCAAATACTCATGTCTGCAATCCTCTAGAGCTGTGAAAAATCAAAAGTCTTATATGCACAAGCACAAGTAAAGGGAAAAATCCAAAAACTGTAAATTTGTAGTAACATCACACAAAAAACGCGTTCTTTACGGAAGCCTCGGTGCGCGAGTCCGACTCGCACCTGACCGTTATTTTTTTACAATGAAAGTGATTATGATAACAATGTTTAATTTATTCTTACTTTTTTGAGAAATATACAAGGTGGGCCAAAAGAAGTCATCCGATGTTGTTTGACTCTCTTTTTTTTTCTAAATGAAAAACTTGGATTCTGTTTTTTTATTATATTAATTTAAACCTTTAGAATTTTATTGGTCAAGTCGAGAAGATTATATCGGCCAAATGGGCGCCGTCACAATTGATTGTCATACGGGCTCGTTTTATGGCATTTTTCATCACTTCGGCGAGAACTTCGGGCGACAGATTCTCGCACTCGTGTCGAATGTTGTCCTTGAGGGCTTCCAGAGTCTCGGGCTTGTTCACGTAAACACGGGACTTCAAAAAACCCCACAAAAAAAAGTCTGGAACGCTTAAATCGGGTGATCTTGCGGGCCAGTGCAAATCGCCAAAACGAGAGATGAGGCGACCCGGGAACGCCGCCATCAGAATATCGGTTGTGGCTCGCGCAGTGTGTGCCGTTGCTCCGTCCTGTTGGAACCACATGTCGTTCGGTCCTAATTCGTCCAATTGCGGCAGAAAAAACTCGGTCAACATGGCCCTATAGCGCGCACCGTCCACTGTTGTCGTATGGCCAGCGGCATTCTCGAAAAAAAATGGCCCAATGACTCCTCCAGCGTGAACAGCGCACCATGCAGTCACTTTGAGCGGGTGTAATGGCTCCTCGTGCATCACTCGTGGATTTTCGGTGCCCCAGAAGCGATAGTTTTGCTTGTTCACGTACCCGCTGAGGTGGAAATGAGCCTCATCGCTCATTATGATTTTGGTCGAAAAATCGTCCACTTCTTCCTCGAGATTGAGAATGGCTTGGGCGTAGGTTACGCGCGTTTGGCGGTCGGCAGGCAGCTGCTGATGCACGGACTGGACTTTGTATGGGAACATGCGCAGGTCTTTGACCAAAATTCGCCTTAGGGACGTCCGTCTGATGGCTAATTGCGTGGCACGGCGTCTGGTTGATGTTTCCGCCGACAGCTCGACATCCTCGGCAACAGCGGCGATATTCTCGGCAGAACGGGCACTCCGGGGCCGGCCACTCTTGGCAACGTCTCGTGTGGTCCCATACTCTTCAAGGTTGGTGGCCAAACGGCGCAGTGTTTGCGCAGTCGGTGTCTGACGGCCGGGGAATCGGCGACGGAATTCGCGCTGCGCCAACACCACAGACGAATTGTTACGCAAAAAAATAGAAAGAAAGAAAGAAAGAAAGAAAGAAAAACATGTATTCGTGACCAATATCAGCAAAGGACAAAAAAATACACACAGTAAGAATGTAGTCACGAAATGGACACGATTATTCCGCGTTCTTGGGGAGTGTATCGCTCCATGGCTTGTTCACTTGTATTTTGCATCTGTCAAGTCCACAAATGTCAAAACAGATTTGACATTGGCGACCATTTGCAAAAATGAGAGCATCTTCCAATAGGGTGATTTCTTTTGGCCCACCTTGTACTTATATTTTAATATCACTGAGATCCTCTTTTAAAAAAATAATAAACTAAACTCGTTTGGTCAAGGGGGATTGTATGTTGATCAATATTTAATCTGCAGCAAATAATTACTGAATTGTGACCTCTTAGGACTAAACTGGTTCAACCAACTAAGTACGTATTGCGTATGTCTGTTGAGAGCTCATTGCGGAGCTCTACGGGGAATCAGCCTCTTTTGATCTCTGGACTCACCAAGGGTTTAGCTGCTGAGTATTCCACGTCTCCATGGGCGCTGTGAAACTAAAGGTACATGATCCGGTGACTTGGCCAAAATAGTTTTAATGTTTAATTCATTGACGGAATCTATCTCCTCAAGTTAAAACCGGC
The DNA here is from genome assembly GCA_963241965.1 of Tortrix viridana. Lineage (NCBI taxonomy): Eukaryota > Metazoa > Arthropoda > Insecta > Lepidoptera > Tortricidae > Tortrix > Tortrix viridana. The sequence continues at coordinate 43,303,283 of OY725171.1, forward strand.
AATTTTCACTTTCACTAAAAGGAATGCTTCCATCTGCTATCGAGTAATGTGACGTTTTTTAGGGTTCCGTATCAAAATGGTAAAAAAGGAAACCTTATGGTAATACTTCGTTGTCTGTCTGCAAAATAATTAAAAAAAACCCCGGCACAAAAATAAAACTCTAAAACGTAAATAAAAAATATGGCCCTAAAAGCTTAATGCCAGTACAAAGTAATATTTTGATTCAAGGGTCGTCACGTCCGATAAAGGCATAAACGGGCTCCGAGCACGTATGTACGACACAGGACGGACTTCGTCACTACAAGATATCAAGTACCTATTAAAAACTCCCGACAAAATCGCTTTCAGAGCTCATAACTTTTAAACGGCTTATCAGATTTTCATCAAACAAAGCTAAGAACAATCTCGATTAAGTCACCTTTGTAACAAAAAGAAACTAAATCAAAATCGGTTCATCGACATGCCACAGACAGATACACAGATACACATGTCAAATTTATAACACGCCTCTTTTTGCGTCGGGGGTGTAAAAGGTATATCTTTGAAGTGCGGACTTAAATACGGAACCCTCGGTGCGCGAGTCCAACTCGCACTTGAACGGTCTTTTTTCTTCAGGTTGTTGCTACTCCTGGCCGCGCGATATAGCCGGAGGTGCTACGTGTACACGCCCCAAGTGGACAATCACCTAATATCGAACCTCTGTACATCTATGTACAACGAAGCTCATTACATAGCAGCCAGCAGTTATATGAACCCAGATCTTTTCATGGAGCAAAGTAGGTGCAGTTCATTGCTTACTTAATTATTTCAGATCTTTGTAAGTTATAAATGCTTTTTATTAGTAAGCGCTTACTTAACATTGGCTGAACCTATTTGGCTAATTACCCGACTGCCGAAGAAGGAGGGTAATGCTTTTGACGTGTATATATGTAGGTATGAATGTACGTAATGATCCTTTGTTTCTTCATAGATGCTTAAGGAATGGCCCGATTTCGACCAACCAAATATCACTAGTTTCGTCTTAGTGACGCGAGTGTCACTAGGTAACTACTTAGGTACTTCAAATTATAGTCTGTTTCAATCAAATTTGTTAATAGATACGAGTAATGTAAACAACAGTTATCGTTACCGGTTCGTTACAACCAAGTATCATAATAAATACATATTTTGACTCAATCTCAAATTGTCTTAATTCCAAAATGACAAAAATCTCAAATAGATCTCAAAAATCTCAAATATTTTCAATACAGGGTGTTTGGTAGCGGGTTCGACAAACGAAAATGGGAAATACTTGGGGCCAATTTGGAACACATTTATGCCACCCTTATGCTAAAGTTGATAGTTTTTTTTATTATTTTTTTTCCCTTTTTTTGAAAATTTCCCGAAATCTTACCTTTAAACCTTCTTAATTCCCTACCTAAGCAACTTAAACCACCCATTTTTTTTAAATGATGCTCTAATAATGGTTTTATTTTAAAACAAAACCGAAACCCACAGGCGGTGCAAAAAAAAAAATATGGACCCTTAAAGCTATGACAACCTGTGGAAAATAATATGAAATGTAAGTTTCGACAAAACATGAAAAAAAAACTACAAGCGATAGACAATTTCAAGTTAATTAAAAAACTTCTCTGGCTAATACTCTTCACAATGATATGCCATTTCAAAGAAAAAAAAAACATAAAAAAAAATTACGCAGTACATTGAAATTTCTTCACGAAGGTTTATTAAAGAAATCACTGATACCACCGTTATGAACACCGTTACACAAGTGATGAAATATCAAGTCAAGTGAAACTTTCGAAATACATGTGCATACTATGTTTCTAATTCAATTAAGTGAATTTTTGTGTTGGAATATAATATTATCATCGAAATATAATAAGTATGGAAGGGTAACCTCAAACAAAAACGACTGTAAAATCCGCTCCAAAATACCCACTTTTCGAAATGAAAAGATTTATGTATCGAGTGGTTTCGATAATCAACTAAATATTAATTGAGTTAAGATTTAAAGTCATTTATGTCAGATATTGATATAACGTTTGAGTAGACAGTAATTTCAGTAAGGTACGCGTCCAAGTATTTCAAGATTTGACGTGGATGGTTTAATACAAAAATAACACAGTAATTGAATAATGAATTAAATTAATACTTTTTAATAGTAGTGTTTTGACAAACTTACTGATTATTCCCCTTTATTCACTTAACATTCTTATGTTACACTATTATAAAGTTGGAAAAGAGTATATCTTTACAGTCAGCATTAAATCATAAATCATTCGTATACGCGATTAAACGCGGTTGTTTTGTTGTGATAATAGCTTAATTACAAAGATTATCATACTTAATCAAGTCTCCTTGCGAGATCGAATCAGGAATGAGGAGATCCGCAGGAGAACTGATATAGCTCACCGAAAAGCAAACCTAAGTGGCAGTGGGCGGGGCACATTGCTAGTAGAATCGATGGCTTGGAGCGGAAAGGTTCTAGAGTGGCGACCGCGAACCGGGAAACGAAGTATTGGCAGGCCTTCCACAAGGTGGACCGACGATCTGATAAAGGTCGCGGGAAACCGCTGGATGACAGCAGCAGAGGAGCGATCGTTGTGGAAAACCTTGAGGAAGGCCTTTGTCCAGCAGTGGACGTCTTGCGGCTGATGATGATGATGATGAATTATGTTTTTGCGAGAATAAGATTATACCTAAGCATGCATATGCATATCAATCATAAGTTAAGCAGGCTCAGGTACCTAATAGATGTGTGATAAACAACTCGACGTCTGATATTCATTAAAATATTTTTAATATTATTGTAAATTTCATGGTAAATTTACCATGAGCTTTTCGGTGAAGGAAAACATCCTGAGGAAACCTGCACACACCTGTAAAGCAATTTTACGGGTGTGTGCGAAGTTCCCAATCCGCACTGGGCCCGCGTGGGAACTATAGCCCAAACCCTCTCATTATGAGTGGAGGCCTGTGCCCAGCAGTGGGACGTATATAGGCTGCATTATTATTTATTTTATTTTTATTATTGTAAATAAATGTTGACTACTTACGTACCTACTGTACAATTTGGGACTGCTGTGACTTTAAAAAAATGTCTTCCAGTTTTTGAGATGACACGTAATCCGATTCATCGAAATGGATGCTGCAAATCCTGCAATGTTTTCGCTACTCAATTCACGACGAACTGCATCCACCCAAGCCAGACGGCGTTCTTATTTTTTTTGGAAAACTTAAAAAGATCATATTACCTATTTGTTTTATTATGTTATTTATACTAACGATAAGTAGTAAAGATGACATAAAATTTAATTTCCTATTCATTCAAAGTAGTTGCTTGTAATTCACATTTTTAAACGATATATTGCATAACATCGGCCATGACATTTTAGTATGGGAATATTTAAATTTTAATAACTTACTAATGAAAATAAATATCGCTTTGTTTTGCATCTGTGTGGGTCATGCACCAATTCACAATGCAACTTGGCATTTTTGCAACATTATTTAAATCATTAAAACCGAATTATTTTTGTTGTGATTATAAACAACTGTTTGACACTACATCAGAAAGTCGACTGATAGATGGTTTGACACTAAGGCACTAAGTCAGTGGGGCCGATTTTCAGCGTCAGTTAGATTTCCATACTTATTATATTTCGATGAATATTATATAAGATTATTGGTTTGTTTGATTTTAATGAATCTCTTAAATTGGGTAGGTAAAGTTTTTGGAAGAGGTGTAAATTATATTCTTTTTCGATAGTCGTCATCCTAAAGATCAAGGAACTGCGGCTCTTTTATTTTTATTTCCTCTAATATTTTAGAAATATTTTTTTTAGTTATTAAGTTGACATTTGTAAACTTTAATGACCGACAAGCTTGTTGCCTTCGTACTTAAGGAAAAAGAAAAAAAAAACTGTCACTTCTATAATCTGTCATTGTCAAGTCAAATCAAAAGTAAACAAACGATGCTTGCGTTTCATGTGATCAGTGTTTTTAGAATTATTTTTAACGACCTCAGAACGAGCTCTGCACTTTCGATTTTGCCGCTTTTATCTACGACCTTTGCACGATATTTGGACTACGATTTATTTTCGAGTTTTCGACCCCTTTGGCACTGCTTCTTGGACACCGATTTCTTCCTTTCACGACGACCCTTGCCTTTAAATTTGGACTTCGTTTTAATCATAAAATGAGCGAATTCGTGCGGGCAGATTGTAGAAACCTGCCAAATATGGATATTATCACTATTCTAGAATATTTTCACGCTAGCGACAAGCACAATGTTGCTGAAACTAGAGGTGTGAAAACACTCCTGTCCTTGACTTGAAGAGTAAAGTAACTATAGAGGAAAAGAGTGGCAACTCTATGGTCAAACTTGCATGTATGACAAGTGCTGTCACCTAGAGAGTTGTGGTTGAACTAAAGCTATACTATACAGGGTGACACATTGACGTAATACAAAGTAAACAATTCCGGCTCAGTTAACAACAGAGAACAAAATGCACTAATTGAGTTACCAAAATACGTCGTATTTAACTTTTGCTAGTTTGCTAAGAGAAAAAATAAATTAAAATCTCGTAGTGTGGTCACCCATACCATGACGTCACGCTAACCTGACGTAGCTATTCGTCAAGCTTTCTTATCAGTTATCAGTGCGTCTGTAATCATTTTTACATCAAAACGAATGAGAAGGGCCATTACTAGTAAATACACAAGTGAAATCTGTTTAGAATAGCTTTTGATCAAAAAGGAAAACCGTTAAGTTCAGAAGTATTTTAACAAGTGTTCGAAATGTCCACCTCCTTCCTGAACACATTGGAGTCTCCGGGTATCGCAAGTGCAACAATGGTTGCGTTGCGTTAAGCAGGAGGCATGATTACTTTAGAATGAATCCGTAACAATAACGAACTTAATAAAACGTTTGGTTGTTATGACAAATAACTTCAACAATGTGTCAAAATGCATATTGTTCATGAATTATCGCTCTAAATAAGCAAAAAGGTGAGTGTTAACTACAAGACTAGATTCAAACTTTTTTCTCTTTCCGATCTAAATAGGGTAACTACGATGAGACCAAAAAAACTGGAATTATTAAAACAATGATATTAATTAATTAAGCGACTTTCACAACGCGAGTTTAAAAAACGTGAGTTGTATTACGTTCAATGTATCACCCTGTATATAGTATATATGTATACATATAGTATACACCATGTATACGTATATACTATATACGTACCTAGGCATGTATCGTACAGTTTACCACCGAAACATTATTTTGCAACTCTCCATAGAACCGTTTCATAATAAAGTGACCTCCATTTTGTGCCTCTCAGTATGTCACTTTATTATGACGCGGTTCTATGGTGTCACAATAACAAAGTATTCAGCAATACATTTAATAATGAGAGAACTCAGAGAAACGCATTTCCGCACAGACAACGCTTGACTGACTGACATTGGACTGACACATGTTTGACAGTTGACGTTTTGTATTTTCATAAACACTCCAGAGGTCGCTGCCGTCAATGAAAATGGTAACCATTCTAAGTGTGCCCCCCCCTGCATTGACAGCCACCTTGTCATGAAATAAACAACATAACCTTCGCTTGTGATTTTATTCCCGCGTCTTTCTCTAAGTTTTCGGTATTTTCTCTGGATTTCTTTTAATTTTTCGACTGCTTACCCACGATAATAACTACGACGATAACTCTTGCTTTGTACCCTGAACCTAACCTTGATAGCTGCTACGACAACTTGGAACTGATACTGGAATTAGAGAACTGCAAAATATGAATAAATAAATAAATAAATATCAGGGGACAATCTCACACAAATTGACCTAGTCCCAAACTAAGCTCTAGGCTTGTACTATGGGTACTAGACAACGATAAACATACTTATATAGAGAAATACATAGAAAACATCCATGACTCAGAAACAAATACTCGTGCTCATCACACAAATATTTGTCCATACCGGGATTCGAACCCGGGACCGCTAGCTTCGTAGGCAGGGTCACTACCAACTAGGCTAACCGCGTCGTCAAATAAAGCCACATATTTTGCTATTAAGGTCATCACGGCAGTCTTATGTAGAGAGTTCAGTTGGCTATGTTGAGGTGAAAAGAACTGGAAGTTTATGTGATGTACGAGCAAAAATCGGGCATAAAAAATTCACAAGCGAAGGTTATGTTATTTCATGACAAGGTAGCTGTCAATGGCACATCTGTCACTGTTTTTTTTAATTATGTGACGGAGTAAGGTTAGTGTCCATCTTAGTCCGTCCCAGATTTAATAAACTGTTTTTATTTTTTATAATTATATGACGCAACCAAAAAATCTGATATTTTTTTTATTTGCTTATAAAAGTCTATTCTTTCGAATAAAAAAATAAAAACAAGTAGTTTTTTTTTAGGCGATCCCCAATTTGAGTTTTTTGACGGTAGAACTGTTTTCTTTCAGTTCTCCTCTGCAGTGTTGCCGGTTACGTCGACTTCCTCCGACGGAACTGGCTGGGCACCATGCTCCATCTTCAAACCTCCTTCGGATGCTTTAGCAATCACCGGCCTTCATTCGTGCGGCATAACCCACCAACCGAACAGCCCAGGACGTGGCGGCTGGCGAAGAACTATGACTCGCAAGAGATCATGGACGGGAACTGCAATGGCCACATGACGGCAGTGGCCGCTGCGGCCCTTAGCGCGGCGGTCCGATATATTACAGACACTTATTATTAAAACGAACCAAATCGCAGATTGTTCAACAAGGGACTAAAGTAAGCCATAGTGACACGAGATATTTATAAACCCGAGAAAAGCGGGATGGATGAAGTTCGAGTGTCATTATGGCTTTTTAGTCTTAAGTTAAACACTCTACTTTTCACTTTGAGTGCGAGGAAAAAAAACGACCTTCTATACAAAATTACTTAATAATTTTTTTTTTTTTGTAAAAGACGCTTTAAATGCTTGCATATTTAGCCAACAGATTCAAACTTGAAAACTATTTTTTGAAAACTAATTGGACCATGCTTAATAAAATGAATTCATTCTTAATATAATTAAATAGATTCATTTTCACGAAATATTTTTTTTTAATATATTTTTGCAAAGTTGTCATTTTGAGATTATTTCCATGCCCTAAAAATTGTCTTTACCACATATTAAGTACTTTCATAGAAACCGGACTATAAGAAACAGCAAACGACGTATATTTGATATTTTTCTATTTATGGCTTTCATAACGAGTTAGAAAGAGATGTCCTTAAAGGTATTCTTTCGTTTTCCATCATGTTGTCACAAATATCTGTCAACGCCAGTGTTGCTGCTGAGTCCACAATAATATCAATATCGATTCAATTTCACAGGAATAATTCGTAATTTGTTCTAATGATTTAAGGGCTAATTTTTCTAATTTCCAAATAAAAACATCTGGCAGTAAACGTCATCATCACTTTCCTTTTTTTTTAAGTACAAGCTTTCATTTAACTTGCAATGTTGCAATGTTCATAATTATAAGTAACTAGCCCATTTCAAAATTTGCAGACCATTTTTCAACGAGTTCCCGGAGTTTTGATTGAACTGAAATTTGGAATACGTATGTAAACCCGATGACAATGTAGGTAATATTATGGTGTCCATGAGCAGATCTGATGATAGAATCGGAAGGTGGCAGCAAGATCCTCAGTTGTACTTAACGTAGACCCACCAAGATGGGACTCGTTAGTTTGGTCAAAGTGCAAAAAAAACTACAGCTGTCAATAAAAACTAGTCCCAAAATGAAATTTTTGACAAAAGCTTTATGTCATATGAAAGAAAAGGAGAGAGCTAAAATTTATCTGACAGAAATTGTAATCTGGAGATTAAAAAAATCGGCCCTTAAACATTATAACTGTTATGCTTAACTTTAGCAGCTTAAAGTTATAGGTATTTGAAGTTTTTTCTTTGATGTTTGTTTTATTTAGAATATTAGGGATAGGAACCACCCAAAAAAGAGTTACAGGATCACTCGCGTGACTGTCTGTTCCTTTGCCATAGTTTGCTGTACTCTTCGGTATCCAATTTTCCCTGGCTACTCGCCGAATCCATTCTATTTAATATCAAGTTTTCATCTTTTGGAAATCTGAAAATATCGATATATATTCACAACACTGTCAAACTAACAAAACTACTAAATTAAGAAGTCACCCTGACACAAAATTAACTATTCGCATATCGACTTTTTAATTTTGTAGTACTGGAGGTTCGTGTAGGGGTCCAATGGCGGGCACATCGCGGTCCATTCAAAGGGTATAGCAGGATAGCCTAAGAAAAATTGCCCCCAGCGTTTTTGGGTCGAAACTATAATCAAACGATGCCTTTTGAGGAGGTAATATCCTGCACAAAGATTCATCCCTCTGTTACCCCCTGGGGGTGAAAAACACCCGATTAACCCCAAAACTGTTTTATTTATTTTTTCCTAAACTATGAAAGTGAGGAATTTCAAATTTTGTACAAATATTAATGAGACTAAAAACTATATGTTAAAAAAATATGACTCTCTTAACCCTTTAAATTCATGTAAAAAAAAAACACCCTGTATAACAAGTTCGGCTCATGGTACACACACTATTTTTTTTTCAAATATGAACCAATTTATATTCTACATCATACAAAAGTTTTATCGACCTAGCCCAGAAGGAACATTGCTTTCATTGTTTACTAACCATGTATGGACTTAAGTCTGAATTAAATGATTTTTATTTTATTTATTTTTTATTTTAAACCTACGTCATTTGTTCTTTCTTATATTCCGGTTTCAATGCAAGTAGGTACTTATTCTTAATATTTCTAATTACTAACTAACTAATTTAATATTTCGATAGTAATTATACAATACTGGAATAAAAAATACCACGCTATTTATTTTCTTTGTTTCATTACTTTATTGACATTCCTTTTTATGCCTAACGCTACCTGCACTATTGTTGCACGGCTCCATAAGGCCGTGCAGGTGTGAAAGAGATAGCATGATTCTGATGATTTATGACCTGACTCGCCACTTAGTTTTGCGGATACTATAGCATGATATGAACTGTGACGTCTCTCAAAATTCACCGGCTATAAATAATAATAAGACTTTGTTATAACGATTATGTTTATTACATGAACCCTAGGCTAAATAATATGTTAAGGTTTATGACAGATATGTTAATTAGTATAGAAACTCAAGTGTCAAGTAAGGTATACACAATAGCATTGACACGGGATCCTTGCCGTCGACTTCGATATATTTCATGTGCCTATTAGGCAATAAATAGGCAATTCCCAGGACTCCTAGGAGGCTGGTCTTTATTTAACCCTTTTCTGTGGGTTTTTGAAGACGGTTTTAATTTTTTGTTAAACATTTTCTTTTCGCTTTTTTGTGATGCGATGCACTTCATATTATTATGTGATAATCTAAACCATCTGTGATAATCTACCATTAGTAGCACTTTACCACATGCATTATAATGAGTAGATATAAAAGTAGCTTCATATTCTTAATAACGAAATCTCATTGCTGGCGTCAATTACTTACGACTAAGGAGTTCCGGTGGTCATCTCTGGTCTTCATCATCAGTTCCTCTTCACCAAGAGGTGTTTTTGGAATGCAAATTCTTATGGTCTTACAGGAAATACCAAAATGCTGTATGTGTGCTTATAACTTTGAGGAGTTCCCTCGATTCCTCATGGATCCCATCGTCAGATTCTGATTTCGTGACAATGGGACTACCTCGGGAGTATACACTTTCAAACAAAAATAATTTTCATTATCGGTCCCCAATGGACAGAGAAATCGGTGAACATATGTACATAAAAAAAACCGCAAAGCTATCTTAGCCGATTTTCGGTAGGTATTTATAAACATTTTAGGCATTACAGACGAATCAACAACCAAATAAGTCTACTGATAGTTCTCCTTTTAAATTCGTAATAATAATATGTTATTTCATTTAAGACATTTTACACGGGACGAGGACACTCGACTAACAAAAATTACCACTTTAAAGCTTAATATTACGCAAACGGATCCCTGAATCGAAAAATGTTCTACGCATATCCCCACTATTTTGAAATACACGAGTAAAAATAAAATCTTCCCCGTTTTACGTGTATGGGAGGTAACAGAAAAAAAATATATTTCAAGATTTTATTTTACAACTTTGTCGGCGTGATTTATAAGTATGTATAACCATGCCAAATTACAGTGTTGTAAGTAGCAAGAGTCTCTGAGTTAACCCGCGGACAGACAGACGGACATGGTAGTTAGAAAAACTCACACGCTACGTAAATAAGCACCAGCCTTCTCCAGTCTTCTTATGTCCACGACCTTAGCAACACGGTCGAAACGTCGAGATATTTATAATGTTTTACGCGATAAGTCCCGTTTTAGATTTATAACAGAATAAGTGATACATGTAAATATTTTTTTTTCAGTTTTTTTTGCTAAGTAGGTACCTATTGTTCTATCGTTGACCGTGTTCAACGTTACTGTCTATTTGGTGTGATTACCTATAGTCCTACTGAAGACAAAGCACTGATAACACTGAAGAAAAATAATAATTATTAAACTCGGCCAAGTGTCAGTCAGGCTTCAGCTAACGGTTACTTAAACGCTATTCAGTATTAGGTACTAATTGATTAAATTTATTAGCTAGCTTTCCTTTAACATGTGTTTGTATTTAATAATATACTTACCGCCCGCGCCAGTATGTAAAGATTAAATTACAAAATATTACATTGCGCACTTTAAAAAACACCCGGGGTAACGCTGTGTGCGTCAATATGCGTTAATAGATCACGTTTACTTTATGTGAATTGTTATTTACTCAAATAATTTCAATAGGTACCTACTTAATCAAGAAAATGGACAATATGTGACGTTCTCGGCTCTTGAATAACTTGAATGATCTGTTTACGTGAAAATACGTGCAGATTTGTCGTCAGCACGTATTTTTTAATTAGATTCAGTAATATGAATGTCCCTTATAAGCTTGTTAAAGCAGTGAGTGCCATGCTCCCTGATTAACAAACAAACATGACCCCATGACGAGTTTATGGTACAGAATGTGTTAAGGTCTTCGATGAAAGTTTGCCGTCGGCCTCGGTGTATACATACCATTTTATACTAGATCGCCAATGTCACCCGGACACAGCCAACCGGCATGAATATTACATCAGCCTCTTCCGGTCGAGCCGGAAGAATGCGCATGTCGCGACTGTTGGATACGTTGGTAAAGTGATCTTTACTGATACTGCGATGAGAATGTATCTGACGAAGCAAAATTCGCCGCAGCCTCATACTAATCGTAGGCACGTGCAGGATTTATTAGATACATTTCCCAAAATTGACAATTAGCAGCAGATTTTATATCCTCGTTTATTCCCGAATTAAGATTTCACGGTCGTATTTTTCCCCTGACGCGTTTTCTCCTGTCGTGCTTTGCATTTTTGGGCCTGCTGCAACTAACATAACCTAAACCTACTACCTTCCTTACCTACTACAAGTTAATTAGAAATAGGTTATATGCATTGCGATTGGGAGTAAATCCGGGAGAAAAATAATTACTGGAAAAAAATTTAGAACGGGAAAAATGCAGATAAAAATTTGCGTCAAGGAAAAACATATTTTGGATAATAAGCTAACAAGTCAACTCGCTTTCGTATTGAAGATTACTTAGTAAACTTATGATGAACTTTGAATAAAGAAGTTATTTTCTTGAATGAACTACTAAGTCGTTCATGGATATGCAAAGGATATATTATGGGAGTGAGCCATATTAGTTGTTTTTTTTACATTCTAATACAATTGCTCTGCCTAAGTCACTTGTCATTATAAGAATGAAGTGATGTAATGAGTGACTATTGCGCTCACTAGCGCCAACAACGTAACTTGGTCATAACATAAGTTCTGTTAACAACCACTAATTTGGACCATCTCTCGATTTTAACATATAGGTACATTTAGAGGGTATTTAGGAATGATAAAAAGGAGGATAGGTGAGGCACTAAGAGTTCGGTGGAGGTGACGAATGTGAGACGATCAAAAGAAGGAAATAATCCGGATCCGATTTGATCAATCCAGTGTTTATGTAAGTGTGTGAAATTGTACGGTGAAACTGGGTAAGTGTAAGTGCTAGTTCGTAATGTGGGCTGTCGTTGTACTGCCGCACTCAGAGACGTCAATTAATTTTCAAGTCTCATTAAAGTTGCTGTGTCTTATTCTATTGCATAGCAAAGAAAGTGACAGCAGCAACTTTAATCAAACTTAAAAGTTAATTGACGTCTCTGAGTGCGGCCGTTAGTGCTCAGCAGTTGGCGCCACTATAGAGAAATATCCCGATTATGATCAATCCAGGTGTTTTGTGAGTGTGTCAAATTGTATGGTGAAACGGGGCAAGTGTAAGTGCTAGTTCAATGGCTAGTTCGTAATTAGGGCTACCTACCGTTTTAATCCTCACCAGTTGGCACCACTGTAGAGTAGGTATGGTCCTAAAGGTTCTGAAAAGTTTGTTATTACGGGCGTGAAAACAGTTTAGATTTAAATCTCATTTAATACCTAAAATATACCTCCTCTTTATACCTAAAACAGTAAACAAACTAACTTCTGAATTAGCTTTTCTTTCAGTCCTACCTAGTACCTATTAGCCACTAATAGGTAATTCCTAGAAGGCCGGTCTTTACTTAACCCTTTTCAGTGGGTTTTTGGAGACGGTGTTATTTTTTTGCTAAACATATTTTAATGGCTAACCCATGGTATTTATCTCGCAATATACTCAATCATCACATTGGCGCTCAACGGGTATTAGTTTAAGATTTTTCACCTCTTAGTTTGTTGATCCGCGCCCATACTTACGTATTTGTCATTTTGATGAGTTGGGTGACCTTCGGTTGGGTGCTTTTTTGAATTGGATGAAATACATACCAATTTTTTTAATAATATAATTTGTTTTTATGTGGTGGTGAAGTGGATCGTTTAGAGTTTGGTTCAGTTATCTTAAGTTTCTATTGGCAAGTTTTTCTTATTATTATTTTGTGGACATATTTTAAAAACAATTTTTTTTTTCTTGATAATGACAGCAAAAAAAAATAGTAGTTTTGGTGGTTAGATTATGCACGCGCTGCAAGCGCGAGATAAAATATAACATAAGACTTAACGCTTAAGGTTTAAAATAAGTGTCCCGTCTTGATAAAAACGCTATAGAAATTAGAAAATCGCAATAGTCTCTTAGTAATAAAAGGTAATAAAAGCGTGCATGTTAAGCCCGCTGGTAAAAATAGAGACTTCTTAAAAATACTAAACATTGCGAATGAATTAACTGCTATGTTATTCTGTTAACACATCGTCGTTCAGTTCTACTCAGTCGATGAATAGCCGGCGAATTTACGTCGTCCGTCAAGTTGGGTAAATGACATTCATCTGCCTGCACATTCATTTAGTCGCTGGTTTGAAAGCTGGTCGTCTGTGAAACCAGCGAATATATGAATGTGCAGGCAGTTGAATGTCATTTACCCACTTTGACGGACGACGTAAATTCGCCGGCTATTCATCGACTGAGTAGAACTGAACGACGATGTGTTAACAGAATAACATAGCTGTGTTAGTTAAATAAATAATCTTTTGTTCATGAAATTATTTATTTTATCGACAAATTATATTAGTTTTTGTTATAAATACTAATAATAATTGGTTGTTTGGCGGATTCTTCAGTGCCTCTATTTCCACCAGCGCGCGCATAATCTAACCATCATAACTACGGCGCGCGAAAAAACTAATTGTTTATTATTTTTTCCTCGCAATTGTATTGAAAAACGTCGTATGAAACGCGTGAGCATTGGTCATTACATTACACTCTCGGCTCCATTACGCCCTCGCTTACACCTCGTGCTTTACAAAAGTGTTTAATCCCGCTTCGACTTTAATGACCAACTTAGCACGCTCGTATCATTAATGAAATCGTTCTCAATTTGTGAGAACCAGTGAGAGCCATGGTTCTGTCTCATCGTCTTCATTTACCCAGGTTAGCTGTGGAGTACCCCACGACTCTATTTTAGGGCCTTTTTTGTTTCGTTAGCTGCATAAAGAACTGCAAATATCACAGCTGTACGCTGATGACCTATAATTGCATTTGTCATGTTAACCAAGCGATATTGATACGACACTAGAAAAGATTAATGAGGAAAGGATTTGCTAGTGGTCAAACAGTAACTCACTCACACTGAATTCAAACAAATCCTAAAATAGCCTCAAAGCAACAAATCTCAAAAAATGCTGCTCAAGACCCGCAAATAAATATATCCGGTAAAAAATAGATTGTGTTCTCTCAACTTCCATTTTCGTTCTCCGCCGCGTATTAAATAATTTCCTAATCATTAATTTCGTCTAGCAAACAACAATTTGCAACGTTTAATATTGTGTGGCTCCCATGTGGCTCCTTGTGTACTATCTTTGAAGTATTTAATAAGAATTCCTCGTACTGCAACAAACCTAGTTCTTCTTACAAAGGGCCTTTCACGGCGTATTCGTAATGGGAATATTAGAATGCAAGAACGTAACGCAACGCGTAACGGTAATATTACAGACAATGAATTGAATAGGACAGTCCCGGGGAAACTCAAACCGAATTTTAATTTGAAGACAAGCAAATTAGGCAAAATAAGGTCGAGGTATGGTCGAGTTTAATTCATTGATTTATAGCGGCGCTAATTTTCTGAGGATTGTTTTTGGAATATTCAAATTTCGAATTGTCCATTCAGTTTTCGTTTAAAAGGAAACTGTACACATTATTGGTTGCCTGTATTAATTATTATGATATTGACGCGACAGTGAACAGAAATGGCACGTTTAAAAAAAGCGTCTCGCTTCGTATTCCAGTCGACATGTCGAGAAAAGGTTCCAAAATTAATGGAACTTTACTGAAGGACCCTGTGCTGAATGCTGACTTTTTTCAGTTTTTCGTTATAACTATCTCTTACGCTACCCGAGATACAGCAGGTTTATTGTTGGTGTGTGCTGACCGAGAGCCCGTTGTATTGTTATTTCCACATCTTACGGGATTCCGCGCCCGCGGTAACACTCCCCCGATGAAGGACTCCTAACGAGTCCAAAACAATTTTGGCCGTTTCCTGACTAACACGTGAGTTAGCCGTATCGGTGTTAAAGTCAATTACTTAAATGTAATGTATGACATCGTTTTATTATAATTTGTTTTTCTATACTAATATTATAAAGAGGTAAAGATTGTGTTTTTTTGTTTGTATGTAAGGGGTAATCTCCCCGGTTTCAAAAATTATTTCACCAACATTTAGAATGGACTTTCAGGGTGGAGATATACATTCAGTCAACAAAGTATCGGGAATGGATGATTTGTTTATGGTTCCAAATTCAAATTTTTGTTTTTTTTGTTGTTGTTAGATTGGCACAACTGTTTTCTATTTTGGCGCGGAGTTTGAGTTGCATCTGTTATTTATATTAAATACAGTGCTGTTTTTAGTTATATCATATCTAGTGTGTATTGCGAATTTCATAATGGACAAAAACATTGAACAAAGAGTTTGTCTTAAATTTTGCATCGCCAATGGAATTTCGTGTTCGGAGTCACTGAAAATGTTACAGAAGGCTTACGGTGATTCGACTTTATCAAAAACACGTGTTTATGAGTGGTACAAAGCGTTCAAAAGCGGTCGAGATGTGATGGAAGATTTGCCTCGCTCTGGTAGGCCATCAACGTCTGCAACTGAAGTTAACATCGCAAAAGTGAAGGAAATAGTGACTGAAAATCCTCATTCAACTTTGAGAGAGATAGCCGCCGAACTTTCTGTATCTCACGAGTCGATCCGTACTATTTTAACTAATCATTTGGGTATGAAACATGTTACCGCTCGGCTAGTCCCAAAAGACCTGAATTTTCTCCAAAAACTCAATCGCATGAGAGTCGCTGAGGACATGCTAGAACGAGTCAATTCCGACCCAACATTCATGAAACGCATTGTTACTGGTGACGAGACGTGGGTTTACGAGTTTGACATGCAAACTAGTCAACAAGCTTCGGAGTGGCGCTTCGTGGCACCCGTTTTCAATCGGTAGAAGACATAAAGGAGAATTCGCGCCGAGAACTGAATTCAATTCCGAAAACAGCGTTTAAAAAATGTTTTGATGATTGGATTATTCGTTGGCGTAAGTGTATCGTTTCTGAAGGAGCATACTTTGAAGGTGATAAAATAAATTTGGATGATTATCAAACAGTTTGTGTATTATTGATCTTTTCCCGGTACTTTCTTGACAGAGTAGTATGTACTCGTATTTTCGCCCCCGTGCCATTGCCTTGAGTATAAAAATAAAGAAAATTCTTTTCAGCAAAAACGTTTCTTTCATGAATACTACTTATAGTTAGGGGAGCCCAATAGGGGATTTTGGGATTTACTCAAGCGCGGCAGAAAGACACGTGGAGGAGGGGGATACCTTTGCCCCCTGTTGGGTACCTCCACCTTATCTAAGCCCAGTATATAGGGCCACGCGTGTAGGGCAGCCGATCAGAACAGTAAAAAGAAAAACCGGTCAAGTCATTAGTGTTTTCAATATATTGACGAAATCAATGACACCTAACCTACCAGCAACTTCTGATGTAAACAGAAGCAGGACCGGGAGTGTAGTTCCTATTAGCATCAGAAGTTGCTGTAGTATCATTGATTTCGTCAATATATATATATTGAAAACACTACTGACGGCGGTTGAAACGCCTGGATTGTGACCCGAGTCGGACTCGCGCACTGAGGGTTCCGTACACATTGGGCCGGTTTTTTTATAGGGTTTCTACTATAATCATAGGGTTTTTACTATAATCATTGGGTTTTTACTATAATCATTGGGTTTTTACTATAATTATAGGGTTTTTACTATAATCATAGGGTTTTTATTATAATCATTGGGTTTTTACTATAATCATAGGGTTTTTACTATAATTATAGGGTTTTTACTATATCCATATGATTTGGAGTTATGGTTTTTGGAGATTGTTTTTCGTTTTTGTAGTAATTGGTGACGGAGCCCTACACTGCGCATAGTTCGACATACTCTTGCCCGTTTTTTTAAAGATTAGATGACGAAAAAAGCCGTGGTAGCCTATTGGTTTGACCTGCCGACTCTAAAGCAGAGGGTCGTGGGTTCGAATCTGGGCTCGCACCTCTAAGTTTTTCGGAATTTATGTGCGAAACATAATTTGTAAATTTACCATTAGCTTTTCGGTGAAGGAAAACATCGTGAGGAAACCTGCACACACTTGCACAGCAATTTGACGGTGTGTGCGAAGTTCCCAATCCGCACTGGGCCCGCGTGGGAACTTAGGCCCAAACGCTCTCATTGTGAGTGGAGGCCTGTGCCCAGCAGTGGGACGTATATAGTTAACCTGAATTATTATTATTAGATGACGATTGATTAAGATGACAATTGCGAACTTAAAGAAAAACTTACAGAATGACAAAAAAAAAACTAAACAATTCTTCACTAATACAGATTAATAGGTACTATTTAAAAATTGATCTTGATTTGTATCGAACCGTGACCTTGCCGTTTCAACGTGTCGTATCTTAATACCCACATAAATACTATTTCCCATATAAATGACCGGTGCATGAGCAACTAGTTAGACCAACTTGTCCTCACTAACAAACTTGTTGTCAACATCAGCCCAATGTTATTGCTAAGGTAGTGAGCATAATTAACGAGAGGGTCATAATGTACAGTGGTTCACAATAATCACAATATACTTTAAATAATAGCACAACTTTATTTCGAATCGTGTATATTAAACATAATGAGGCGTGACTATTCTTCCTAGGGCCAACAGAGAAAAGTTTAGCAAAATAATTATGTAATGTCAACTAGTAGTTAGGATACATTTGTTTCCAGCAGAATGTGGCCGGGCGAATCGAGGTAAATGACATTATCATTTATAAGCGCAAGGCTTTAAAGAATGCAGGTGCACCCAAAAACCGGTTATTTCGCGAATTAATATAGGCACCTGGATACTAATTTATAACCTTGTGAATCGCTATGAACATTAGAAGTTATCGAAACTGATGATTTTATGCAACAATTTCTACCATTCATGAGGATTTAAAATAGTTGGGCAGTACAAATAGATGATGCCAATTATAGCAAAATATCTTACACGAATCATCAATCAAAGAAAAGTAGGTACGGTGCAATGCAAGAAAATCTTGTCTCAAAATGATATATTATATAATAAATAAAACGTTTCATCTCAAAACGGAATGACACCTTGACGTGATTTGCAAAGAGATAGTTCAAATTTTCATAGGTAAAAAAGCCGGTCAAGTGCGAGTCAGACTCGCGTACTGAGGGTCCCGTACACATTTCACCGGTTTTTAGTATTCGTTGTTTTTTTATTGGGTTTGTTCTATAATCATACCAAATTTGACGCTTGTATTGTATTACTGTTTTTACTAAAGAACAAATACCGAGTAAACTCTTTCAACTATAATATGTGCCTAGTTTGCAACAATACTTAGTCCGACTTCCCTCATAATGTATGATTGAAAAAATATCCAGTGATGAGCGTTAGTGTTTACTTTTCTATTACATTATATAAACTTTTAAACAAATTAATATTTTAACGGTAGCGTCCCAATATATTTATGAAAATATTATATATGTCATTAAGAACCTAGACTCTTTCGTTAAGAATTCTGATATACATAATTTGGATGCCTATCGTTTCGTAGAAAGTCAATACCTCGAATTTCGGTTCTCCGACCACGTTTGTCAGAATTTTCAGTTGTTCGAATCACGATAGTTAGAATTTCATTGCTTTGTAATTTCATTTACTCGAAGTCATCTGTTGTCCGAAACTACAGTTCTCCTAATTTCACTTGCTGCTTTTTCAATACATCGAATATTAATAGGCAAAATTTTCTGTTTCTCGAAAACGTTTCACCGAAAACGGTTGATTCTGATAGTTGGAAATCCTAATTAATACTTTTCGAATGGGTTTCGACTTCGAATGTTAGACACACTTTAGGAAGGCGGAGTGGGATAGCTAGGCGGAGGGGGGCGTGGGGGGCGAAGCCCCCAACAATGGGGGCTCGGGGGGCGAAGCCCCCCGCCATAAAAAAAAACAAATACCCCCCCTCACTAGGTTGGGTTAGGCTAGAACTGTGACCACAACAGCACGCGAGCCGAGCGAGCGAAGCGAGCGTGCCGCGGCAGCGGCCGGCGAAGCGCCCGAAACATAAATAAGAAATCATAAAATCTTTATATTCCGACTTTGTGTGAAACCGCGTATTAAACAATCGTTTAACTGAACAATCGGGGAAAACCTATTCTGTGAAAAGTGCATTCGGGATATTAAAACTTCGTAGATTTGAACATATTTTCAATTAAAAATCGGAAATTTAATAATCGAAGTAATGAAATTCGGAGAAACGAAAATTCGATGAAGTAAAAATTCGCGTTACTGAGAATCGAAGTAACGTGTTCGGGCAAAAGAAAATCGAGCTATTAATTTTCTACGAAACAATACCTACCCACATAATTTAAATACTAGGAATAAAAATAACATTGCCAAATTTCGTGTCCGTAAAGTATATAAATCATTTGTAGGTCAATGCATTCATTTTTATAATTAATTACCCGACGTACTTTTAGAGTTACCCCTTCCAGCACTTAAAAATTACTTGAAAAAGTCGTTGATGTCTAAAGCGTACTATAGGGTCGACGACTAGGTATCTAACGGACAAAAATGCTTGGCCTAAACCAGAAAATTAACTGAAAATTAACTAATAGCTGCTTACTACCTCACAAAAATCATGTAAACACTGTATATTGTCTAGGGGACACGGTTTATGTAGGAAGACATGTCGAAACTCTTTTATGTGGTTACATATGTGTATACTTATACACCTGTGTATGTATATATATATACTATTTTTTAATTTTTTTTTCGTAATAATTTTGACATGTTTTCCTGCAGAACTACGCAGATATTTTATATTATTTTTATAGTTGTATATAATGCTAGATAAGTAGTATCATTGTCATAAGTGAATATTCTATTAAAAAAATGACTAACTGTTGAGTTTCTTGCGGCGCTTCTTCTCAGCAGTGGTCTCCTCTTGGGAAGCGCTGGTAGATTTTGACGTGTAAAAGTGCCCGTGTGGCCTACTTACTGAATAAATATCTTTTATCTTTTTTTTATTAATTACACGTATCAATAAAAGTTCAATAAATTATCATATTTTTCGGATAACGGCGATGACAGCATCACTTCGCTGTCTGTCTGCGTGTCTGTGGTAGGGGTTCCTTTTTTCCTTTTGAGTACGGAACCCTAAAAACTAGTAGTTTGATAAGCGCGCACCTTTAACTTTTACTACAAGTTCAGTTGATTAGAGTTAGAACCAAATTTAACTTGCTCCATTGTGTTTAAAATAAATATAACGGGTGATATTAAATAATAGCCTCTCGTTAAGCCGACATTCGGGAGTTCAATAATGTTGGAGGGAGACAATATCGTCCCGCAATAATTGTCAAGGCCGCGATTAAAGAGTAAATAGCATGTGGAGAATAACTCACCCTTTACAACCTTCAAATCTTCGCCAATTTCATCCATGTAGGTCAAAACAATTATTCAGAAAGAAACCGGAAACTGGACAATGATGGATCCCCAGACAAGTTGACCTTTGCCTGCTGCTTTATTTCGGCTTGTAGGTACAAATTTAAAATTAATTTTGCTGGTGGATTAAGGTAGTGATGTAACCTAGAGATAAAATGGCTTTTTAACTTTTTTAACCGACTTCAAAAAAGGAGGAGGTTCTATGTTCCACGGTTCGTATTTTTTTTTTATGTATGTTTACCGATTTCTCTGTCAATTGTAGACCGATTTTCAAAATTATTTTTTTATTCGAAAGAGTATACTCTTGAGATGGTACCATTATCACGAAATCAGAATCTGATGATGGGATCTATGAGGAATCGAGGGAAATCCTCAAAAGTTATAGGCACACATACAGGGATTTTGGTATTACCTGCAAGACCTTAAAAAATTGCATTACAAAAGCACCTCTTGGTGAAGAGGAACTGATGATGAAGACCAGAGATGACCACCGGAACTCCTTAGTCGTAAGTGATTGACGCCAGCAATGACATTTCTTTATTAAGAACATGAAGCTACTTTTATATTCATTATAATTCATGTGGTGAAGTGCAACTGATGGTGAAGTACCGGGAGAACTCCTCAATGATTAACGGCCCTGCATCTTGGACAGCGACATTTTGTTAAGGGTGATGAGAAATTGGTAAAGGGCTATTGTTTCTTAACGTGATGTTTATGTGCTTTATCACAAAATAATATTAAGTGCATCACTAAAAAGCGAATAAGAAATTTTTTAACAAAAAAGTAAAACCATCTTCAAAAACCCAATAAAAAGGGTTAAATAAAGACCGGCCTCCTAGAAGTCCTAGGAATTGCCTATTTAGCACCTAATAGGTACATGAAATATATCGAAGTCGGTGGCAAGAATCATGGTGTCATTGCTATTGTGTATACCTATTTGGCACCGGCTTGGATATATTTCATGTACCTATTAGGTACTTAATAGGCAATTCCTAGGGCTCCTAGGAGGCCGGTCTTTATTTAACCCTTTTTATTGGGTTTTTGAAGACGGTTTTATTTTATTGTTAATTTTTTTTTTATTCTGAAGATTCTGCGATGGAGTTGAATTAAGACGGTAAAATGTCACCATTTTTTCTGTTTTCTTTTCATTAAGTACAGTCATATAGATAGATACAAATAGATAGGAGCAGACAAAATGGCCAAATATATCGCAACACATTTTTATTCTTATAGTAATAAAGATGTGTTGCGATATATTTGGCCACTTTTGCTGCTCCTATCTATTTGATGCTGACTACGAGTAAGTATACATACAAAAAATATTTAAGTTCTAGGTAAGATTAAAACCGCTTCAAACAACTTTTTTATGAGATCACATACGTTATAGCTTTGGCAAACGGAGTCTTGGATGTTTTTTAGGTATTTTACGAGAAAAAAAACATTGTATGCAAAGTTTGATTTGTGGTTGGTAATGTCACGTTGTGTTTTTATCATTTACTCAAACAAACCCAATCTTCGAGACATGGCAATAATTTGTAGTATTTTTAAGGGCTGGTAACTGAATGACGTTTCGTTCTGGTTTTGCTTTAGGGTTGTCAGCCTAAGAAGTTCTGCTTGACGTTAGGGTAATAAAATTAACTTGAGTTCCATTGGATAAAACTTATTTAAATAGATATTGAGAAGTATATGCTGAAATAGAGTTTTGAATGAATTTTGGTTTCAGGAATAACAAGTAAAGGGTTTCGGCGATAATTGCATTGAATCATTATTAGGTATCGATCAAAAATTCCATTTGGAAATTAAGTCATTTCAGGGTAAATTTTAGGGTAAATTTCTTCATCCGAGGGTGCTCCTGTCGTAGCTTCCGGCCACCATAGCAGTCAAAAAGCTTATATCTAGGGCTCCGTGATGAGTGCATGAAGGAGCTTAAATTATCTTGTGCAGGACGGAGGTCCATGTCTGGATGGACATCTCCAGTGGCTGATTTGGTTGAGGAGCAGCCGATTTAAGTTATATTTTGTGGCAGTAACAAAATCGTAAGTAAATATTTCCTCGGGAAATGCAAGTGCATCATCTCAGTTTAGTTTCTTAACCTCGTGGTTAATTTTCAGCTCTTCAAGAGATTTTACATGCCGGGACGGAGGGAAAGACAGCGTTTGAGATAATCTCTATTGGATGGTCTCCGGTAAGGATCCTTTAATCATCTTTGCTCTGCTCTCCGCTTAATTTCTGCCATGTGCATATTCTAATGGTTGCAATTTGTTTCTTTCCAGCTGAATGGGATTATTTTTGATTATTAGATTTTGATTAGATTTTGATTTCTATTTCGATTTCCATTTTCTGTAAAATTAAGTTGATTTCTATAAAATCTAAATAAATTCAGTTAAAGTAAATTCAATTCAAAGAATGAATTAATAAACCAATTTTAAGAAATTCATAATGCAATAATTAATCAACTTGAGCTGCACACCTTGTGGACTTTGCAAGTTTAGTTATCTTTAGGGCTCTCATGTTTAGCTTCCTTTCTTCTGAGCTCTGAAAGAAATAAGCACATGTTTAGTATATCTCATTTTGTGCACTAGAGATTTAGATTTTTGTGTAATTTAGTATTGCGGGCTAGGTACCTTTTACTAGCCGCCATTTTGTGTAGCAAGTCCATGACAATTAGCCTTCTGCTTCAAACTTCTTAAAGCTCAACAATTTTCAATACATCATTGTGCTTGCGCCACCTGAACATATCCTTCACGTGCTTCCTGTGTGGCTTGCGGTTGGAGCTTGCATAGAGCCAACGCCCGGAGCTTCGCGTTTCGACTCACACTGTCATGATCCAGTCTGCAGTCGGACAGCCTTTGCGGGAAGGTTTCTACAGAGCGAGGTCGGTTATATAATTTCTTATTAATTAGGGAAGTAGGATTTAAATTAAATATTGGAATTGATGGCATTAGGTTCTTAGGGACTAACCAACTTAGAATAAATAATTGTGAACCTATAATAAGAACCATAGGATATTAAGCACGACCCATGCTTTCACTGAGCTAACTAATTTATGAATTTCACATGTCTGGTCGTTGTGACTAAGTAATGGTTTGCAATTACTCTTGAATGTAAAACAGAAACTACCTATAGGAATAAATATTGTGTTCAACTTACTAACTTGTTTCCTTCAGCTCCATAAAATAGACCCATTCTCTATCCAAAGGTTACGCCAGACATATTATTTCAGGTATTTAGTATTGTAATAATTTGTGGTTTATTACACGTTTTTGTATTTCGTTTACGACTTGTTTCTTCGTTCTTGCCGGGCACGGGAAGCAAACGTCGCAATGGCGCCCATCTATTTTGTTATTTCGGTTAATTTAGAGTGACTTTTGGTTGAAATTGGGTCTATTTCGTACAGATAATCTTATGCCATCAAAGTCCATTTATTTCACTTTGTTTGCCAGGTGGAAACCATATTGTGCTTGATTTCAGTGTAATTTAGCCTTTTGAGACAATTTCACGTTCGTTTCCACAGTTTCGCTTATGTTATGAACTATATTTTGAATATTTACAGTTAGAAGAAGTTTTATAACCTCAAATCACTTTCTTCAACTTTCTTTCCGATTTTGACAAGTGAAAGTGACAAATAACCATGTGATTTTGAATCTGTAGTACCTACTGTCTTTATATATTGTGTAAGCGGGAAATAGTAAAAAAAAAAACGTAACTGTGTATTTTTCAGATACTGTACTTTTAATAACATCTAGGTAAAAAGTTTATGCAAATTTTCATACTTTACTTATTTGGAAATAGAGAAAAAAGATTAATTATATTCAGTATTGCAAGTCTTATAGCAAACACTTTATTGTAATTATTGCAACAGAAATTATGTCATAGACTGTTCTAATAAGTTATGGTTGCATACCTATAAAATAAAATACTAGTCTATAAAAATAGAAACATTTTATTAATTTAATTGCATAGTACAGTTACAGTAACAATTACTAAGGCTACATGATATTAAGAAAAAAAAAAAAACAAATATTAAGTAATAATTAGAAATTTTGGTAATAACAGTTGTACATTTACCTTACTGTGCATTTACAATTGTTTCATTTAGTGCTACAGAGTTACAAGAATATTGATTTAAAAGCTAATTTTAATGATTTTGTGAGCCATTAATTCCAATTGCAAGAAAAAATCATAATTATGGACAGGCAAATACAGTTTCATTCGCTTTTAAAAGATGAATTGATTTATGAGGTTACAATTAGATCTGAAACACCATCAGCTACAGTTGACTCTTTGAGAAAACAATTGAGAATTTTAAGTGAGGAATGCCCGTCGGAGGCAATTTTGGAAACAGACTTCTCAGTCGACTCGGAATTAAAAGTTGTGACAAATAAGTTAACTGAACTGGGTACAGTTGTAGATAGATACACACAGACACAAGACAAGTACTCATTTAATAGATCAAAAGCACTGGGGTATCATTTATTTCACAGATTGTCAAGAATTCATGTTCAGGTTAACACGGCCAAATTTGCAATTAAGGCAGAACTTTTGTTAAAGCTTGAGTCACTTTTGGTAAGAATTGAACCTTCGGAGCTTTCTTCTAGTGTAGTTGACAACAGACAGGCACTTTCTTCAGGTTCAGGTGTATCACAAGGTGATCTACAAATTGAGTGTTCCGGGGATAAAAATATTTCAAAATGGGGGTTGAAGTTCTATGGCACAACTAATCCCAGGTCATTTTTGGAACGTGTAGATGAACTTAAGCTAGCATTTGGCGTTTCTGAGACTAAGTTGTTCAATTCAGTGGCTCAACTATTTGTGGATAAAGGTCTATTATGGTTTCGTGGTATCAAACACCAGGTGTCTTCATGGAAGGAGTTGAAAGCAATATTATTGCAAGAGTTTGATCCCACAGATTATGATTATAGGTTAATGAGTGAAATTAGGTCACTGACTCAGGGTATTGATGAACCAGTTCACATTTATTTCGCGATTATGAGTTGGGTGATCGAGCGTGGTAGTAATTGGAAATTTTGCAGCATAATATTCGACCGCATTTCCCATAACAGCTTGCGTTGGTGAATGTTTCTTCAGTAGCGGAATTAAAGCAGCATTGTCGTAATATCGAGGCAGCTCGGCAGCGTACCGAGAATTTCACAGAACCAAAGTCGACTTCAAACATTTTTGGGCAGTGATTTTATGTACAAAGGGAATTCCAAGAATGTTAATTCACTTCAGTTAGTACTGCCAAGGGTTCCAATAGTAATTCAAAGTCATGTTCTGCAGTTTCACAGCCTCAAGTACATCATATAATTGTTTTGCTTTGCAGTGCAATTTCGTGATTTCGTTTGTTAAATTTAGTCATCACCATCGTTTTTTATTATCACTGCATGGTAAACTCGGGGATTGTTATTGTTTTGTTTGACACAGATAATTTGCTCAAATGGATGGAATACCGAATGATCACAGATTAGATAATTTAGTTTAATGTTATGATGAGTGTCAAACATATTTAAGGTCCGATATGGACTACAAAATTATTAAGGTTGCTGCACACTTACAAATCTTTAAGTTTATACAAACATTTTTTTTTAAATTTACAGTGTGCAAAGGGTTTTGTGTATCCGGCTTTGGCACAATGAGGACTTAATTTAAGGAAGTTAAGGCTTTTGTACACATTTAAGATTATTT
Organism: Tortrix viridana; assembly: GCA_963241965.1. NCBI lineage: Eukaryota > Metazoa > Arthropoda > Insecta > Lepidoptera > Tortricidae > Tortrix > Tortrix viridana. The sequence goes on from OY725171.1 coordinate 43,329,629, forward strand.
CGTTTAGAGTGTCAAAAATCGCGTTAGATATTTGATCACGATTCTGTTTGGAGCGTGGTGAACAGGGAACTGGCTGGCTCACTTACAACCTTCTATGAGATGAATTATGTTCGAGGATATGAAAGAATGATGTAGGAATGAAAGTGATGATTATGAAATGAATATTAGGTACGTTATGATTTTAGCTCATTTTCCAACGGAGCAGTCCTCAGGGTGTTTACAAAGTTAGGTATTTTCGTTGTGTTGTTTTGTTTGTTTAAGTGACCCCTTACCTCTAGCTGCATTTCTGTTGGTCCTAATACCATTGCACTAGGGTTAAGGATGTTACATTTGTTGTGTATTTTGTGTAGTTCCCCGCAAGCGTAAGTTGCATTTCTGTAGGTCTTAATACCATTGCACTAGAGCTAGGGATGTTTTGGTTTCTCAAACATGACGATTGGACATAGGTTCATAGTGTTTGAGATATTTTGGCTCAGTCAGGAGTTGACTGAGTGATTCCGTTTATCTCTGGCATAGGTTGTCAGAGATACTTTCCGCTCAGACAGACGTGTCTGGGGTATTCCGGTTTCGGACACCGCGTGTGTTCGAAACAAATTTTACCCTTGGGGTGTTTTACGTATATGGCTTTGCCATTGCGCTGCCCAGGGATGTTTATGTTTTATCCGTCAAACACAAAGTGCATTTGCATTAGTGTTTGACGAGGTTGTGTTGTTTAAGAGAGGAGTTTCAGTAGGAGTTTGGAGGAGTTTTGGGAGTGTTCGGAGGAGTTTTAAGAGGAGTTTCGACATTTGGAAAAACGTTTTGGAAATTTATAAAGAGTTTCGGTTTTAGTAATTTTGCTACAATTTTCGCCCGGACAAGGAGGGGATATATGTAAGAATGCTGAACATCGGTCCTGGCTGCTGGCAATTTGCCTCTTCAGCACAACATTGCCGTTGTGCTGGAAAGGTAAACGGATAAGATTTCTAAATGGTTGGAATGATTAGGTTTAGTTTTGGGAGATTTTTTTCAGGTTTGTAACACAAGGTTTTGTGAGGTATGATAGTTCTGTTGGTAGAGGTTACATACTGTTTTCTCTCGTTTGTTTAATTAAGAGTTGAGCACATACTTTTTATATGTTAGGTAACGTTTTAGAATATAATTTGGAAGTTAGTAGATTTACAGGTTTTGGAGATTGAGTTTGGTTTTGTATTGGTGAAGTTAACGCTGAGGGCAGCGTACGGTTCACCTACGTTGAACCTTTTCATTGGGAAGGGGAGTATTGTCACGTTGTGTTTTTATCATTTACTCAAACAAACCCAATCTTCGAGACATGGCAATAATTTGTAGTATTTTTAAGGGCTGGTAACTGAATGACGTTTCGTTCTGGTTTTGCTTTAGGGTTGTCAGCCTAAGAAGTTCTGCTTGACGTTAGGGTAATAAAATTAACTTGAGTTCCATTGGATAAAACTTATTTAAATAGATATTGAGAAGTATATGCTGAAATAGAGTTTTGAATGAATTTTGGTTTCAGGAATAACAAGTAAAGGGTTTCGGCGATAATTGCATTGAATCATTATTAGGTATCGATCAAAAATTCCATTTGGAAATTAAGTCATTTCAGGGTAAATTTTAGGGTAAATTTCTTCATCCGAGGGTGCTCCTGTCGTAGCTTCCGGCCACCATAGCAGTCAAAAAGCTTATATCTAGGGCTCCGTGATGAGTGCATGAAGGAGCTTAAATTATCTTGTGCAGGACGGAGGTCCATGTCTGGATGGACATCTCCAGTGGCTGATTTGGTTGAGGAGCAGCCGATTTAAGTTATATTTTGTGGCAGTAACAAAATCGTAAGTAAATATTTCCTCGGGAAATGCAAGTGCATCATCTCAGTTTAGTTTCTTAACCTCGTGGTTAATTTTCAGCTCTTCAAGAGATTTTACATGCCGGGACGGAGGGAAAGACAGCGTTTGAGATAATCTCTATTGGATGGTCTCCGGTAAGGATCCTTTAATCATCTTTGCTCTGCTCTCCGCTTAATTTCTGCCATGTGCATATTCTAATGGTTGCAATTTGTTTCTTTCCAGCTGAATGGGATTATTTTTGATTATTAGATTTTGATTAGATTTTGATTTCTATTTCGATTTCCATTTTCTGTAAAATTAAGTTGATTTCTATAAAATCTAAATAAATTCAGTTAAAGTAAATTCAATTCAAAGAATGAATTAATAAACCAATTTTAAGAAATTCATAATGCAATAATTAATCAACTTGAGCTGCACACCTTGTGGACTTTGCAAGTTTAGTTATCTTTAGGGCTCTCATGTTTAGCTTCCTTTCTTCTGAGCTCTGAAAGAAATAAGCACATGTTTAGTATATCTCATTTTGTGCACTAGAGATTTAGATTTTTGTGTAATTTAGTATTGCGGGCTAGGTACCTTTTACTAGCCGCCATTTTGTGTAGCAAGTCCATGACAATTAGCCTTCTGCTTCAAACTTCTTAAAGCTCAACAATTTTCAATACATCATTGTGCTTGCGCCACCTGAACATATCCTTCACGTGCTTCCTGTGTGGCTTGCGGTTGGAGCTTGCATAGAGCCAACGCCCGGAGCTTCGCGTTTCGACTCACACTGTCATGATCCAGTCTGCAGTCGGACAGCCTTTGCGGGAAGGTTTCTACAGAGCGAGGTCGGTTATATAATTTCTTATTAATTAGGGAAGTAGGATTTAAATTAAATATTGGAATTGATGGCATTAGGTTCTTAGGGACTAACCAACTTAGAATAAATAATTGTGAACCTATAATAAGAACCATAGGATATTAAGCACGACCCATGCTTTCACTGAGCTAACTAATTTATGAATTTCACATGTCTGGTCGTTGTGACTAAGTAATGGTTTGCAATTACTCTTGAATGTAAAACAGAAACTACCTATAGGAATAAATATTGTGTTCAACTTACTAACTTGTTTCCTTCAGCTCCATAAAATAGACCCATTCTCTATCCAAAGGTTACGCCAGACATATTATTTCAGGTATTTAGTATTGTAATAATTTGTGGTTTATTACACGTTTTTGTATTTCGTTTACGACTTGTTTCTTCGTTCTTGCCGGGCACGGGAAGCAAACGTCGCAGTAACTAACGGGCAAACAATAGATAGTAACGCTAACGACCGAACGAAAAGCTATTTAGGTCTATGTCAATTGAGATGTCAGTTTGATAACTTGAGTATACATAAATTGAGATTGAAATAAAAGTATACAAGTTTAAAGATCGGATCGTCGATACTCAAGTCAACGTCGTACAAACATACGCATGCGCATTCAGTTGCCTTAAGAGAGCCCCCTTCGTTTGGTCGAAAATGCCTGAGTTAATTCATAATGGCTGATATGATTCCTTAATTCATGGTTTAGTTAAGAGTCAAAAATGGTTTGGGTGAAAATGCCACGTTCATCCCGCTATTTGGATAGGCAGAGGCTTTTAGAATGGAGTGCACACAAAGCACCCCATAACCTTTACTTTCGACAAGCATCAACGAACTGCTACCCTCGCGAGCGTGTGAACGAAAATGGCGGATATCCGCCAGACAGACAATTTGAAGGATCTTGGTGCTATCTGGGTTAAAATCTTTTTCGTTGCATTGAAATTTGTCCCCCGGAAATGTAATGTGATGTGTTGTTTTTAATCGACTTCAAAAAAAAAAACATATCTACAGTCGAATTGAGAACCTCCTCCTTTTTTTGAAGTCAGGTAAAAAGGAGGAGGTTCTCATTTCGACTGTATGTTTTCTTTTTATATTTGTTACGTGATTACTCCGTCAATTGTGGACCGATTTTGAAAATTACTTTTTTTGTTTGACAGGGTACGAGTATACTTCTCAGGTGGTTCCACTGTCACCAAGTCAGAATCGAGGGAACTCCTCAAAAGTTATAGGCACACATATAGCGATTTTGGTATTACCTGCAAGGCCTTAAGAAGTTGCATTACAAAAGCACCTTTTAGTGAAGAGAAACTGATGAAGAAGACCAGAGATGACCACCGGGACTCCTTAGTCGTAAGTGATAGATGCCAGCAATGAGATATCTTTATTAAGAACATGAAGCTAATTTTACACTCATTATAATGCATGTGGTGAAGTGTAAGTGATGGTGAAGTACCGGAAGAACTCCTCAATGATTAACGGCCCATGCCCGGCATCTTGGACTGCGAAATTTTGTTAAGGGTGATGAGCAATTGGTATTAGACTATTGTTTCTTAATGTGATGTTTATGTGCATTAGTTTATCACTTAATAATATCACATAAAAATAAGGGTTAAATAAAGACCGGCCTCCTAGGAGTCCTAGGAATTGCCTATTTAGTGCCTGATAGGTACATAAAATATATTGAAGTCAGTGCCAAGAATCATTGTGTCATTGCTATTGTGTTTACTTGACACCGGCTTGGTTAAAGGGTAAATCCGGGGTAGTTGGCCATAGTTTTTCTTAAATGCTGTTAAATAAAAACCGTACACATTATTATAGAGATCTTTTTTTGGAATTAAACTTTAAACAATCAACGTTGGAACTATAGAAACAAAAATAACAATTTATAATGACATCAATTAATTTAATTTTTTTTTTTCAATTCACGATTGGCCATCTCTCCCGAGTTGTCCGGGTGTGATGACCATAGCATAAGAGAAAAGATGGCATTGTCCTTAATTCTAATTTGAGCATAGTTTTTGGTTTTATTTTTTGTCTGCACCACTTTTAGAACACATGTCTTGAAATTCAGTGCAATTTTCGTGTACCCAAAACTTGCACACTGTGCACTGAAGCCAGTCCTCGAACAAAGGAGTTTCGGAATAATTTTCTCCACACTCGCGACATTTAACATTTACATTTACCTTTTTTTCTTATTTTTATATGCTAACATTTTAATAGGACATCGTCACTACCTGTCAGTAGTCTTCGGATAGCTTTACTTCTGTAAACGCGTCGAACAGTAATTTTTTTGGCCTCCTTTTATATGGCCATCATTTACCGACTAACACTGACCATCTCTCCTTTTCTTCCGGGAGAGATGACCACAGCTAAAAAAAAAACAAGTCGCAACTCGATGCGAGTAATTTTAAGCTTAGGACAAACTGTTACTCGTATACTTCGTAACAAAACCAAAAATAACCATTATTTTACGAAACTAATATCACAACAACCTAAAACATAAATCCTCTGAAAAATATTTACACTAGACAAAACAAATAACAGGGATTTTACTTACTTTTTGATTTGTTTTTGCCAAAAAGTTGCACTCACCCTTGCTACCTCGCGCGACGCGAAGCGGACTAAACTGTAACTAGTGCCATTTAGCCATCAGTTCCATGAATTATTTCGATGGGCCATCTCTACCTTATGGCCATCTACCCCGGAATTACTCTATTTCATCAGGCACTAAATAGGCAATTCCTAGGACTCCTAGGAGGCCGGTCTTTATTTAACCCTTTTTGGTGGGTTTTTGAAGACGGTTTATTTTGTAGGAAGTAATATCTTATTTTGTTTGACGATGTATGAAAATACTTTACGGATTCAATAAAAATAAACATAGTTAGATATTTTTTTCATATAGGTAAATAAGTATATTATGTACGTGGGGCATACTGAAAGTTGCTGGAACTGGTCACTTACAATAAATAAATTAAAAAAGCAATAACAGAATTTGAAAATGGAACTCTCTATGAACATATTACTTTTCAATTTACGAGACTGTCATTTGTTTTTTTAATTTGGCGGGGTTCAGAGAATTGTGTGTCGCTATTATAATGAAACTAACTCGTGAAAATTTTCGCTCAATGATTTTTTTAAATTTTTGCTGCGGCGTAAGTTAACAAGAGAGTTGCCAGTGACTTCAACTGGCGTTTAATGATGAAGACCCATCTCGTAGCTCTTTGTATTCGTGGTTCGGAGAATTTAGACGTGGACGAGATCATCTCCATGACGATGTACGTGAAGGTCGGCTGGTGACTGCGGTTACTGAAACTACTTAATGCCGATACCATACGACGCAACAAATTGGGACAGACCAAAAATGACTTGTCAGCAAATTCGTACTGTATTAGGCATAGGAATGAGTCAAGTGCAAAACATTTTGCATGAGCAACTGAAGGTTCCGAAGCTTTGCACTCGATGGATACCGCATGATTTAACGGAAGACCAGAAACGACTGCGTGTAGAGTGGTGCCGAAAAATTATACATAAGTTTAATGAAGGATAGTCATTGGCTGTCTATAATATTGTAACAGGTGACGAAACCTGGGTGTATTGTTTCAAACCGGAAAAAAAAAGCCAGTCAGCAGATTAGGTCTTACCTTTTGAAGAGTTGCCAACAAAAGTCAAGAAGAGTCGGAGCACTGGCAAAAAAATGGTTGCGTCTTTCTTCGGAAAAACTGGACATTATGTAACAGTGTCGCTTGAAAATCAAAGAACAGTCACTGCAGATTGGTATGTAAACAATTGCTTGCCCAGTGTCATAGAAAAAGTTCGTGAAAAGCGTCCTCGCAGTCATGTCATCCTTCACCACGATAACGCGTCCGCACATTCCGCTAAGAGAACGAATGCGTATTTGAAGGCTTCAAATGTGGAACTGATGACGCATCCGCCGTACAGTCCGGACCTCGCACCTTGTGAATTCTTTGTATTCCTAAGAATAAAAGATAAACTTAGAGGTTTACGATTCTCAAGCCCAGAAGCGGCAGTGAATGCATTCCAAGAAGCCGTTGAAGGTCTCTACCGAAGATTGGACCCACTGCATCACACGATGGTTCCAACGAATGAAAAAATGTGTAAATAGTGAGGGAATATACTTTCAAAAACAATAAATTAATCATAAACATCTTACATAGTCTTATTTATCAGAATCCAGAAAATTTCAGTATGGTCTAAGTAGTTATATAGAAAAAAAATACGATCGTGACAGAGTGGAGAATTTCAGTGCAACGAAAAAGATTATGAACCATCTATCCGTAGACTAAATAGAACCTCGTGTAGCCAGATTTTTAGGGTTCCGTAGTCAACGAGGAACCCTTTTAATTTCGCCATGCCAGTCTGTCCATCCGTCCGTCCGTCTGTATGTCCGCGGTTTAACTCAGGGACTCTTAGTACTACAAAGCTGTAATTTGGCGTAGTTATACCTACATTTAAATTACGCTGCCAAAGTTGTAAAATAAAATATTAAAACATATATTTTTTTCGGGTTCCTCCCATAATATGTAAAGCAAAGGTGAAATAATTTTTTTAACGTATAAAGGTATCATTAGACAGCTATTTAAAAAATATTATGGATATGTTTTTACAAATTATTATTATTTGGGGGACCGTTTAGGATATATTGAACTCGAATTTCGCTAGAGTTGCTCCCCCCCCACAAGTAATAATTTTTTTTTACAAAAAATAAAACCGTCTTCAAAAACCTACTGAAAAGGGTTAAATAAAGATCGGCTTCTTGGGAGTCCTACATGGGTACATGAAATATATCCAAGCCGGTGTCAAGTAGTCAACTTTTCGGTAGGTTTTTGAAGACGGTTTTATTTTTTTGTACAATTTTTTTTTCGCTTTTTAGTGATGCACCTAATATTATTATCTGATAAACAAAAACACATAAACATCACATTACAAAACAATAGCCTAATAACCGTGTGGTGTCCGGGCAAGAATTGCACCACCCCATCTCATCCCGTGGGTGTCGTAGAAGGCGACTAAGGGAATCATACCAGAGGATGGGCAGCAGCGTCCTTCTGAACATTATAACATCAAACTGCGATCGCCAACCCGCCTGCCAAGCGTGGCGATTATGGCAATTTCTCCCCAAGGGGAAAAAAACAAGAATGGATGCACAACACAGGAATCGGCCCCCAGTCCCCGGCGGCCCCGCTATTCCTGGCTATGGTAGCGGTCACGGTAACGGCGGGGCGGGGGGTGCTAAGAATCTCCGGCAGAGACCGACGATCTGATAAAGATCGCGGGAAACCGCTGGATGACAGCAGCAGAGGACCGATCGTTGTGGAAAACCTTGGGGAAGGCCTTTGTCCAGCAGTGGACGTCTTGCGGCTGTTGATGATGATGATGATGAGCCTAATACCAATTTCTCATCACCCTATTAACAAAATGTCGCTGTCCAAGATGCAGGGTCGGTAACCATTGAGCAGTTCTCCGGTACTTCACCATCAGTTGCACTTCACCACGTGCATTATAATGAGTAAAAGTAACTTCGTATTCTTAATAAAGAAATCATATTGCTGGCGTCAATCACTTAAGACTAAGGAGTTCCGGTGGTTATCTCTGGTCTTCATCATCAGTTCCTCTTCACCAAGATGTGCTTTTAGGATGCAATAACTAAAGATATTACAGGAAATACCAAAATCGCTGCATGTGTATATGTATGGCTATATTTTTTGAGGAGTTCCCTCAATTTCTCATGGATCCCATCATCAGATTCTAACGTTGTGACAATGGGACCACCTCGAAACCGTCGGTCCACAATTGACGGAGAAATTGGTAAACATACATAAAAAAATACGAACAGTGGAACATAGAACCTCCTCCTTTTTTGAAGTCGGTTAAAAAACTGAAAAATATCTTAAATGAGAGCAGATTGGAGATTGTTGTTTTTGTTTGTAAGAATGGCGACGGAACCCTACACTGAATATGGTCCGACATGCTCTTGCCCGGTTTTTTTACTATATACTTATACTTGTCATGTCGCAGCCAGTTAACCCTACCAAATTAAAAATGTGTAGGTAGAAAGACCATGGATAAGTGTCACATACTTTAGTCGGATTATGGTTGTTTTGGACGGTCGAGTTCAAAGATATGTACAAACACTTTTGCGCCTTATCCCATTGAAATAAGGTGCAAAAGTGTGTAGGTACATTACATATTTTTGAACTCAACTGTACTGAGGACGCACACTAATCAAGAGTGACTCACATAGACAAACGACCAAAACATACTACGCTTTTAAAATCGAAGAAATTTAGTTGTTTACTGTAACAAGAACGAAGAGTATGATGACATCAGTCGTTTTTGTAATCTATTTACTGTCCTTATTTATTTGAGCATCTACCATCTGTTGATTGATCTGATCTGTTCCCGAAATCGTCATCTCGACATTTCAGGCCAGTGCCAACGACAAAACAGCACTTAAAACAAAGTTCACGCTGGCGTCGTGCATTGGCCCAGCTTGCCGTGTCAACGCACACGTACCTACAGGGTAGGTATTATAGTTGGGGACTGATAGCATTGACCGAGGGTGTTGACGTTGACAACTGGCTATTTGACCAATGTCAAATTAAATTATTTTTAACCTACCACTAAATCAAGCTTTCGAAAACACGAAAGAACCTAGCTATCGTTTATTTTGGAATATAAACGATTTTAATTCAACAAAATCTTTATAAAGGAACACTGGAAATTGCGACGTCACATTTTACTATTTTGGTAGGTACCTACTAACTTCATACTACCGGATTGTTTTGACGTTTCCATAAAAGTGGCTGATTTGACCAGTCAGTCAAATAGCCAATTAAATGAACACAATCCATTTAGCGTTGTCAGTTTAAGCAATTACATAAATTAATGCAGTATTCGAGTCCTAAACAATTTTTTTGATTTCTCATTTCAGATTATGAAATAAAAGATGTTGCGGAATTCGAAATAGAAAATATAACGTTATTTTCTGCTTTCCTGCTGACAACCAACTTCAAATGCCATCTTATTTAATCGGCATGTGAATTTCGTTGGAGCCATGTTAAAGCTGCAATAACAACCCAAAAAACAAATAAATGTTGTAACAACGTTTTGTAAATTATTTTAAGTCCTAGCAATTAGTTTTATATACATATTTTGTCGGAGCCATGTTAAAGCTGCAATAACAACCCAAAAAACAAATAAATGTTGTAACAACGTTTTGTAAATTATTTTAAGTCCTAGCAATTAGTTTTATATACATATTTCGTCGGAGCCATGTTAAAGCTGCAATAACAACCCAAAGAACAAATAAATGTTGTAACAACGTTTTGTAAATTATTCTAAGTCGTAGCAATTAGTTTTATATACATATAGTAAATGTATATAGTATAATACGTACAAACGACGCGGTTTGGGCGCAAATTATACGTGTTTTAAGTTGTGCAACTGTTAGGTTAATGTTGAATAATCGAAGAATTTAAGTCGTCTAGCTGTCGAATGAAAATTGTGATTACTACATAAATGTCGTAAAACCGTAAAAAAAAAAACATTTATACGTCTAGGTCAGATACTCTACTAAAAAATAGTCTAACTATTTTACGTCAAGGAAAACGTGTTGATCACTCTTCTGCAAGATTTATACTTAAACAAAAGGTAAGTTAAAATTATGACACATTATTCACAATAATTTTGCAAAAAGGTGCCAAATGGTGAATGGGAATAAATTTTTCCAACAAAATACTTAAGTATAGTGATGTTTTTAATCAAAAAACTCACGCGCTTAATTTTTAGTACGAAAATTATAGTTGGTATTTGAGAAAGTCGAGTTTTGATCACGATACGATACGACAGTTATACGACCGTTACACAACACATGGATATCAGCTGAGCTTTTTATGATTCCTACAAAATACAAAGTTGTATAAAGGTTACATTAAGACGGATAAGAGTTCGCCATGATAGCTTTTATAGAGATCCTTACTTTTTTCAATATTCGCAACTCAATATTTTTACAAACTGTAACTGTTATTTATTATTTTAAACAACTACACTTATTTAGTACATTTTTTGATTGAGTACAGAGTAAGCGAAATCGTAAAATGGTAGACTTCATGGACGTGGATATATTTATCTTAGTAAAAGATTGTATAATAAATGTAGGGTTAAAAAATTTATGCGGACCCAAATTATGTATCAGTCATCCAAAAGTTTTCCCAGAAACAAATTGGTTTGGTAGACGTTTTGACGATTATTTACCAATACATAACGATCGTATAGTTTCATTAAGTAAACGTTTACATAACGTTTTAATGCGATACAAGTATAACGTTGCTGAAAAGTAGAAAAAAGTTGTTTTGTAGACATTTTGATACTACCAATATATAACGATCGTATAGTTTGGTTGAGTAAGCGTTTACGTAACGTTTTAATGCGACACACACAAGTATGTAAGTATTTGCCTGGAAAGTAGTATAAGATTGTTTTGTATACGTTTACAGAACTTATTCATACTTACTACACCCCAGCAAACATTTTAAGTAAGTTTTCGTGAACCTATGACTATATATTTTTATTTTTTTTATTATCATTAAGGAAACAAACAGTCATACAAGAACAAGATAATATCTTACAAGAAACATAAATAGACCTATAGTTCCATCAAAGTAAATAGAATTACAAAATAAATATTTTGTCGAAACAGGATAATAGGTATGTACTACATCTACTCGCGAGATCATAAATATTAATATATAATATAAGTGAAAGGAACAGAAAAGTAATTAAACAAAACAATAGGTTGTGTTTAAACTTAATAAGGTAACAATATATTACCTATTTAAGTTGATATCACGTCCCACTCACCAATTCTTTTCACTTATTATACGCTTTTACTACAAAGGCGAAATATAAATGAATTATAACGTAATATTCACTTAACAAATCCACCACAAAGTAAAGGGACTTATTAGTTGAAATTAAGTCTAACAGTATGGTAGAATTGACGTGTAATACTTACCTAATAAGTCACAAAACTTCACAGTCACATACTTGGTATTTGCGAAGTAATTATCTCTAATCCGTACGGATTAGCCGATCATAACACTTTTAAAGGATTCCGAAGAAAGCTTATAAATTTTATATGATATTTTTACAACTTTTAGTCTTAGTAGGTATATTGTTTTATTATATTATATATTTTGCTCCTTGGGAATGGAGAAGATAATAGTCTCCCAAAAACCCTTATTTTCGAATATTTGAAGAGTTGTTTCTCAAAAACTGCCCAGCAGGATCGGATGGCGTTTTTTACAACATATGGTGTTACCAATAAATAAGCTCCCCAATTTTGGAGCGGTTGAATTACAACTTTTTTTTTTAATTCGCTAGTGTAAAATTATAGGGCCCGTGTGTTTCGGATGGGATTTTTTTATCATATAAACTTCAAAACAACCGCATTCCCACCCGGTTGTCTCGTCAAAACAATTACGTTTTAACCTCCCCCCTCTCCCCCTATATCCGTCCCCGTTTAAGTAAGTGTGAAAGATATTCACGGGCATTGATCTGTCGCGTTAGAGAATACCACGGATGCTCAGTATGCAAGCGGTGCGCAGGAGCAACGACTCGCTGACACAAATTGTCTAGACGAGCTAGTTGGCTCCAATAACTGTCATCGGTTATGATGTCGAATAGGTACCGAGGGACAAGAAAGGAGAAGCCGGTAATAGCTCTGTGGAGGTGAACTTGATTCACAAAATTGGAGTTAGTCTCTTTTATGTCATGTTATTCAAATCTTTGATACCTATTTTGAAACTGGCTGATATCGTCAGTAGGTAATACACTATCATCGGCTATGACTAATGAAAGCCTTGAGCGCCGGATGCAACTGCATACATTATTACAACCAGCAACACTTAACCTCTAAATAGACGAGATAAGGCTTAGTTTTTCGTTTTCGCTCGCTTTATCTGATTTCAGGTATTGCACAGATGCCTCCATTGTTGTTGAACAATGCGTGAGAACACCCACGGACACTTTCTGTTTTAATCTACGCCCATGCGGAGATGTCTACTTGCGTTGACGATACTTCAACAATTGGCTAGGACTCATATTCAGCAAGTATGCTGTGACTGAATGCGCTGCTTTTTGGGGTGAGATCAGCAAGTGTCCTCGGCATACCGATACAAATACTAGCTATAGCTAGTAGTTTACGTTTTGCCCCTGATTAGATTCGCATTTATACCGAACCATTTTAAGTGGTTCAGTAGCTATAAATTGATGTTACTTCTGTATGCGTTTTATATTAAAAAACACATTCGTTAACCGTCACTCAAGCAACATCCAAACCTCTCGCTCGCACATTTTGCCTCTCTCTCTCATCTGCCACCCCCTGTTAGAATAGACGCGAACAATGTCGCTCCGATTTAATTATTCAATAAAATAAGTAAAAAGTGTCGTAATTGAAAAATATACATAGTTTAATAAGAAGTGCTGCATTTTATTTGAAGAACCCAACAACTTCTAACATAAGAACAGAAATGTCCTTCCTAGCATGTATTACATTAAAATCTACCGTTAACCAGGTACCACTAAACGAACGTAGTTTTCTCCGCAACTGCATATTATGACGGTTATAAGTATCATGAAATTAGTCTTGAAATGCGTTTTCTTTTTTATATCTACAGGTTATTGTCATCACTATTCGAATGAAAGCTAAGGGTTAATTACCTAGTATGATTTAGTTTCGCTATTGCGCCCTTCGTTATATAGCTAGGTGGGCTGAGCAGGAAGACGGCTGGTCAGCGGACAAGAATGCGCGAACTGGAGCATGAAATCAAATGACATAGCATATAGGGAGGTGATTGACAATTGGTTATATCGCATGATGTTGACATTTTTGCAAGTTACATTATTTTGTACTAGGGGACTGGTGGAAATAATGTAACTCTGGTTTAGACTAGAATGTATGATCTTTATTAAAAAAAGTACCTACACAACATTCAATAAGCAGATTTATTTATGTTTAGTAGATAAACCGGAAAGAAACTCGCAGACTTCTTTTTTATGACTCCAATAGTAAGCAGTGCTTCATATTTCACCGAATAAAGTTCACGGATGTTTTTTGTTACAAATAATCAGTGATGTACTTGTTCCCCTCGCGTCCCATTTTAATCCGAGGATTTTTCATCTACAGCGGAAATAGTCCGAATTGTCGGATTCAGTCTGCAACGACTCATAAGTCGTACCGATATACATAGGTACATATTATTTAACACATACTAATTTCATTCATTTCAGACAATTCTCGAAGTAGCGTCTACCGTAAAAGGAAGTAAATTATTCCTATCCTATAGGTATCCTTTAACTCGGGTATTTATAACTTCCGTAAATTGTCATTTTTGTACTTTTCCGCTTTCATTATTTTATAACGTTTTGGCATGGTAGATAATGTTATACTCAAGCAACAGGCGTAGGCGGACGATCATTTACTTATTTACTTTCAACATTGTCTGTGCAACGAAATTGCAGTTGCATATAAAACCGCACCTTGTCGCGAGTTTAACAATTGCATTGCAAAATTACCACCGTATATAGTAATCCCAGGGCGGGCTCGAAATTAAAGAAATGTTTGTGTTTTTCTAAGAAGGTAGGGTCTGTGGTGTCGCCTCTCACCTCTGGCTTGCTACCAGCCAGTATAACAGTGGCCCATACATGGCCCATGGGGTTTATCATCAAATAGGTAATAAGAAAACTCTTCCACAGATAAAAACAATCGTAACATCACATCTTTAGCGTCGATCATCGGGATGACGCAACGCGTTACGCAAATATCTTCTTAGCATACCGTCTGCGAACTTTCTCGTCAAACATCGGATCCGATTCCACACAGCACCCGCGGGCCTTTGTCTCCGTGTTTCTAACACGGCCACGAGTTGCTGCCGTGAAATTGACACCGTACCTTTGTCACATCCCGCAAGCTTAAAAAACATTTAAGGCAACCAAAATTCGATATACTTACGGCTCTTTCGATTGGCACGACATTATTGTTATGTTTGTGACGAATCGCACGAGACGTAACCGCGTTGCTATACCGTTATAGATTGTTGTTTCTGGCGGAGTTTTGACTGCATTGAATGTGTAGCTGACTGATATAATGGCGGTATATACATATTATATGGCGTTGTAGGTACTTATAGATACAGTTCAGTTTGCTCTGTGTTATTTACAGGGTTATGCTAATTGTTCACGATTAAAACGGAACAGTGTTCTTAACCTTTTGTATGTCGGAGGTGAAAAATACCTAGAACTTGGTATCTCTCTTCAGATCTCATCTCATAAGGTCTCACTCTTCACAATATGATATAGCCCAAAAAACTTAGCAAAAAAAATACAAAAAGATATCCAAATTTAAAGAAATGTTAACGATGAGCACAAGAAATGTTGGAATAATCTGCTAATTAGAAACTCTAAAACCGTTACCATAATATCTTAAAAAATTGAATGAAAAAGTACTTATTAGATATTCAACTGGCTAACATTTAGCAAACGTCCTGTATTTATTATATCTTGCTAATTATTTATGTATTATTAAAAACAAGAATAAGCCTTAAAACAATAATAACGTAAACTCACGTACATTATACACTTATACATACACCTATTCAAACGCACATACACACACATACACTCACAATATAACAGACTGAAATAAACATTTTGTTATTAATATTCCAGCTTAAGTTTATTATAATAGATTAACTTGTAACACGTGTTTGATAAAATTGTATTGAGAGACGGACTAGCAGCGCTCTCTTTTCTTTTCACTCCGGTGGTCCTGAAAACCAGCGTCAAGGCTATAAGCCTGACACCATGCTGAGTGGCAACCGTTAATTTTAGTTAAATTGTTTTTTTTTTTAATTTACATTGTGTTATTTTTACTTTTGTTAGCACCGAATAAACTATTTATTTTCTTTTCTTTTTCTATTAAGAATAATCTTATAATAATAATAAATCATTTATTTCGAGTACATTACAACTCATATATTGTTAATGTTTTCTTAATCGTACTAAATACAGGGCACGTGTAGCCCACAACAGTGACGCATAAAGGGGCAGTCTACTCTGCTCCATCATGCCGAGGATGATATTGGGGCTGGCCCGCTGGCCCGCTGGCCCGCTGGCCCGCTGGCCCGCACGCGGCGCACCGGGGACGCGGGCAGTTGCGCATGGTGGTGTGGAAGCAGTCGACCCCGGCGACTGCGAACATCCCTATTATACTATTATTAAACGAGAAAAAATTGTTTTTGTATATGTATATTTAACCTCCTGAGGCCGACGTCAAAATTTCGCTAGTCCGTTCAGGAGGGTATGTCTATACATATACCTAATAGAATCGTTAAGACCAAAAAGTCCAGAAGAACTCCTCAACGATTAATGTCCCTGCATATTGGATAGCCCCACTTGGTCAAGAGTGATGAAGAGTTGGCAATAAGCATTAATGGCATTAATATAGTGTAATACATAATCACATAATAATTAAACAAACACTAAAAAGCGTACAAATATTTGGAAACATTACTATTTTTTTGGAAAGTACGATACGTAATGAAAATTTTATTTGTACCTACCTACTTTTTAACGAAATTACTGACCCTCCGCAGACGAAGTCACGGGTGAAAAGCTAGTATGTACACCGTGCCCGGGAGGTACCCGAAGGATTTTAATAGCAGATTCCTGAGGCTATAAGAAGTAAAAAATGTTATATGAATATAGGTCCAATTAGATTTTTTTAATTTTAGATTTTTTCGTACAAAATAAATCAATTATTTTCACTTCTCTAGGAAACAATGCTTTAGGACGAGCTGGCAACGCTTTTTACTGCATTTCTTACGCATTACGGGGATTCCCCTTGACAATAAATTAATGTTATTTTGTCTCCTTTTCTAACCAGTAATGTTAGAAAAGTCAAGTGGAAGAAAGAGACAAACCCGTGTCATGAAAAAGATGATATTTGCGTAATAGGCATAGATTATTACCAAGTAGAATCTATTCACTTTTACTCATAAATCCTTTTTAACAAAGTAATTAATCATAAGGCGGCCGTGTCCCAGCAACGGTTGCGTTTTTCAGAAAAGAGTTTTATCATTATAAAATTAAATAAATAATGCGTGGATTGTGACGCCTGCTTAAGGCTGACTGAACCCTCCTGTGATGGTTAATAAGAAAAGGTGAGAAAAGTGACAGAAGGTGGCCTAATGTAACATTAGTGCTTATAAACGTTGGCACAAACGTTTATAAGCACTTTATTTATTTAATCGTATGGCAGTTGGTAAGTCGCTTAATACAAAATAACTAACTAATCACTATAAAACTACAAAGCTATATCCAATGTCTTCGCCCAAAGGGCTGCGTCCTTACTAGGCAAGAGCGGTCTTCAACGTTACTATTATACTTCCGTTTTGGGCAGTCGTGTATAATGTGATAGATAGAATGCTCAGGCGCTCCACAGTCATGATGAACTCGTATTTAGCGCAGCGTCCATGCTCGGTGCGTAGCCGGTTGATCTGGCACCACTCCCTTCTCGGCCTCGAAAATCCAAGCGGTTTCCTTGTCGGATCATAGTTAGAGAGGGACTGCCTGGGTGGGTTTGACATCCAGTCCTCCTTCCATTCCTGCATAATGTTTAAACCGCGCTCACGTAGGATTCTAGCCGGTGGTTCGGTGGGTGCATGAACTCTTGGTGGACAGGAAGGGCTGGATTTCTAGCAATTTTGTTATTTTCCTTTACCAACGCCAGCTGTCTCCTGAGATGTGGAGGTGGAATGTGACTCAATGCTGGGAGCTAACGTTCCCGTTATACATCTCATAGTTTTTCGCAGTTGAACGTCGACCTATCACGTATGGGCGCTGTTAATCCAGACTGGAGCGCAATATTCCCCTGCTGAGTAAACCAGACTGAGCCCTGTCGTGCGCAGGACATCGGCTGATGCTCACCAGGACGTGCCGGTCAGTCTGTGGAGGATGTTGTTGCGGGTTCCAAGTTTTTACCAAGTTTACTGAGATGAGTGGCGTATGTCAGAGAGCGATCTAAGGTCACACCTAGGTATTTGATATGCGGGTTGTAGCGCAGAACCCTCCCATCGAAATCAACGTTTGGATTGTAAGTAGCCAGATTGGTGCCTAAGTGGAATGTAGACACCTCTGTTTTGCTGGCATTGGGAACAAGGCGCCATTTTTTGAAATATTGATTATAAGCACTAATGTTACATTAGGCCACCTTCTGTCACTTTTCTCACCTTCTGGACAGTTTAGTCGTGAAATTATCTATTTAAACGGCTTCAAAAAAAGAAGATACTGTATTTATGTTTGTACTGTCGGCCTATAAAAATTTTGATTGTGTCTGTCATTATCATTGCCATGCTTGTCATTTTCAGTTTGAAGTTTATTTATTTACAAGGAACTAAAGTGCTCAACATTTTCGTTCGCCAACTTTATCTTCGTGATTACCTCAGAAACTACTGCAAACTACTGCTAAACTACTGCTGCGTAATTCTGCCTATTTTCGCAATTATCTCAATAAGTACCTACGGTACCGATTTGAATGATTTTTTCACCAATATAATTCTAATACTTTTGTGATTGTTTTAATAAACAATATCTTGACTTTGTTCATCTTCGCGATTATCTCAACAAGTAGGTACTTAATTACGGCATGTTATGAATTTATGAAAACATTGAAAAAAGAATATATTTAATATATGATGTTGGAGTCGGTTAATTGGTTTTTAAAACATATTGTTTTACTCATTGTAGGTTTACTGATGAAGTCCGAGTTGGATTTCTGTTGGATCCGAGTTGGATTTGACGAGACTACGTCTAAAAATATGGTTTAAAACATTCTGATTTATTTTTGTTGGAGATTTTACTGGTACAGCATTTTACCTATTTATTATTGGCATTAGGAGAACTGCAGGCAGTTCACTAATTGCATTTGAGCATTGATTGAAGAGTTGCGCAGAGGTATCCAAGTACCTACTCATTGCATTATGCGGCGGCGTTATGTCCGGTTGGCGAGGACGCTTTTAGATGCGAGACCGTCGGTGACCTTTAACATTTGGGCGGACCGCGTTTATTTACAATGAACACTTTTGCACCAGCTTGGTGAAATACTTTATGTATTTTAATTATAAAACTGCTGAGTTGCCAGTTCCTTTTTCTTGGCTCGAACTTGGCTTGACATGCACGTTGCCGCGTGCATAGATGGTAAATTAAACCATTTATGTACTTATATGTATGTGTTTTAGATTAGTATAAGTAGGTTTACGTAGTGGCATAGGTTTCTTCAATTGATAAAACGGTGTTAATATTTTATTTTAACCTGGCTTTGAAGCGTTCAGACGCACTCAGGCACTCATCCACTCGTCCTGTGTGTTACGAGACCCGCTTAAATATCCTATGTGGTTAAACGATCCCAAGGTAACAAAAGCAAGGACCCGTATTCCAATTACAGACTAACAATGTGTTTTTTCTGATATTCTTCAGTGCTTGGCGAATTGTAGGACGCCACTTAACATAACCCACCAGTATATCATTCACGAGGCCAACCTAAAAGGGTTTATTTACGCAAAATTATGTTTTACACACAAAATTAAATAATCAGAAACCTGATTCAAATTCGATCCAAGCAAATAAATAGTTGTGTTGTGGTGATGTAACATTCAACGAATCGGAATTCAGGATAGAGCGCGTTCGACATAACACTGCGGCTCGATAACATCTGAGTCACGGAAAGCGACGAAAGATTTCGACTTTACGGCGCAGAGGCGATACGCGTTCAACCGACGCCAAGCCGATGTTCTTCACGATCCCGATCGCTGTAACTACCCGACTGCGTGAAACCAAAAGCCCTTCTTAATGAGTTTAACAGTCATTTCATCAAAATCGGATGTTCCTGAACTATTTTACCGATTTTGTCATTGGCTATATAAAAAATAAGGGTGCGTCGTAGTAGTTCCCAGTCTGGCTATAGTATAGTGGCTATCAGTTCTTTTAACGTCAAATCAAAATATACATTTTTAGTTTTTAATACTTACAATTAAAAAAATACAAATAGTTGAACATAGAATTTCCTCCGTTTTTAAATTCGGTTTACAAATACTTCGAAATTAACTGGAACTCATACTGCTGTAGGTAAACTAAAGATGAGCGTGTTTACTCTCAGGATACATATTCATATTCGTGTTTGTTTATGAACTAAACCTCTAGGTATTTAACAAAATAAGAGTCATTGCGCTTCCTATTCTCTATTTTTGAAATGCGATAATCGCATGTCATAATTTTTAATTTATAATACCGATTTGTAGGCGTTCGTCTGATGTAGTGAAAAAAAAGTTAAATTAAGGACCGTTAAATTAAGTATCGTTAATTATGGGCACAAACAAAAAGCATTTTAAAAAAGAGGTTATACTCGTACTATTTAAAAATAATAACGTGTTATCTGTCGAATAAGTCATTGTCGGTTAGTCAAGTAACATAGTCAATTAATTAAATATTTGTGTTATTTTCAAAATGAAAGGCCTCACGCCTGAAAAGAGAAAATCTATTATTTCCAAATGGTGCACCGAAACTGGATTGACTTACAGAAATTAGCTAAAGAGGAAGGTGTAAGCGTTCATGCAGTCTAAAATGCGATTCAGAGATTCGGTGAACACTATACTTTAAAAGACCGCCCTGGCCAGTGTTGGGCAAAATTTAGTTTGACTAATGATGACTAATGACTAATTACGTCAATCATGATTGATGACTAATTATTTGTTAGTTTAGTCATGGCGTGGTGACTAATGATTGATTAGTTTTAATCATTAGTCATTAGTCATGATTGATTGTTTATGATTGAAAATTTAAAAAAGTTTTTGTTTAGTGTATCTCAGCTAGTTAGTTCAAAATCGATATCTGGAGATCTGTGTGGTCTCCGACAATGAATCCGTTAACAGATTGAGAAAAATTAGCCGCCATCTTGAACTTTTTAGTTATTTGACCGATTGCTTCCAAAATCGATATCTGGGGATTTATATTGTCTCTGACAACGAATCCGTTGACAGAATTAGAAAAATATGCCGCCATCTTGAACTTTTTAATTAATGGACCGATTGCTTCCAAAATCGATATCTGGGGATTTGTGTGGTCTTTGACAACGAATCCGTTGATAGAATCAGAAAAAGTAGTCGCCATCTTGAACTTTTTAGTTATTCCACCGATTGCTTCCAAAATCGAAATCTGGGGATAAGTGTAGTCTCCGACAACGAATCCGTTGACAGAATGAGAATTGGTAGCCGCCATCTTGAACTTTTTAGTTATTCAACCGATTGCTTCCAAAATCGATATCTGGGGATTTGTGTGGTCTTTGACAACGAATCCGTTGACAGAATCAGATAAAGTAGTCGCCATCTTGAACTTTTTAGTTATTTGACCGATTGCTTCCAAAATCGATATCTGGGGATCTGTATGACCTCCAACAAAGAATCCGTTGATAGAATGAGAAAAACTAGCCGCCATCTGGAACTTTTTAGTTATTTGACCGATTGCTTCCAAAATCGATATCTGGGGATTAGTGTGGTCTCCAACAACGAATCCGTTGATAGATTGTGAAAAACTAGCCGCCATCTTGAACTTTATAGTTATTTCACCGATTGCTTCAAAAATCGATATCTGGGGATTTATATTGTCTCTGACAACGAATCCGTTGACAGAATTAGAAAAATATGCCGCCATCTTGAACTTTTTAGTTAATCGACCGATTGCTACCAAAATCGATATCTGGGGATTTGTGTGGTCTTTGACAACGAATCCGTTGACAGAATCAGAAAATGTAATCGTCATCTTGAACTTTTTAGTTATTCGAGCGATTGCTTCCAAAATCGATATCTGGGGATCTGTGTGATCTTCAACAACGAATCCGTTGATATAATGAGAAAAACTAGACGTCATCTTGAACTTTTTAGTTATTTGACCGATTGCATCCAAAATCGATACCTAGGAATGAGTGTGGTCTCTGACAACGAATCCGTTGACAGAATTAGAAAAAATTGCCGCCATCTTGAACTTTTTAGTTATTCGACCGATTGCTTCCAAAATAGATATCTGGGGATTTGTGTGGTCTCCGACAACGAATCCGTTGATAGAATGAGAAAAATTTGCCGCCATCTTGAACTTTTTAGTTATTTGACCGATTGCTTCCAAAATTTATATCTGGGGATAAGCGTGGTCTCCGACAACGAATCCGTTGTCCGTTAATAGAATGAGAAAAGCTAGCCGCCATCTCTAACTTTTTAGTTATTTGACCGATTGGTTCCAAAATAGATATCTGGGAATTTATAATATAAATCATCAGATATCGATTTTTGATAATTTGAAGACAATATTATTGCCGCCATCTTCAACTTTTTAGTTAATCGACCGATTGCTTCCAAAATCGATATCTAGGGATTTGTGTGGTCTCCGACAACGAATCCGTTAACAGGATGAGATAAATTTGCAGCCATCTTGAACTTTTTTGTATTTCGACCGATTGCTTCCAAATTCAATATCTGTAGAACTATGTGGTCTCCGACAACGACTCCATTTGACGGAATGAGAAAAATATATATCGATTTTGGAAGCAATCAGTCGAATAACTAAAAAGTTCGAGATGGCGGCTATTTTTTCTCATTCTATCAACGGATTCGTTGTCGAAGATCACACAAATCCCCAGATATCGATTTTGGAAGCAATCGGTCGATTAACTAAAAAGTCCAAGTTGGCGGCATATTTTTCCAATTCTGTCAACGGATTCGTTGTCAGAGACAATATAAATCCCCAGATATCGATTTTGGAAGCTATCGGTCAAATAACTAAAAAGTTCAAGATGGCAGCTAGTTTTTCTCATTTTATCAACGGATTCCTTGTTGGAGATCACACAGATCCCCAGATATCGATTTTGGAAGCAATCGGTCAAATAACTAAAAAGTTCAAAATGGCGGCTAGTTTTTCTCAATCTATCAACGGATTCGTTGTCGGAGACCACACTTATCCCCAGATATAGATTTTGGAAGCAATCGGTCAAATAACTAAAAAGTTCAAGATGGTGGCTAGTTTTTCTCATTTTATCAACGGATTCCTTGTTTGAGATCACACAGATCCCCAGATATCGATTTTGGAAGCAATCGGTCGAATAACTAAAAAGTTCAAGATGGCGACTACTTTGTCTGATTCTGTCAACGGATTCGTTGTCAAAGACCACACAAATCCCCAGATATCGATTTTGGAAGCAATCGGTCGAATAACTAAAAAAATTATGATGGCGGCTACAATACTCCGGTTTCGAAGAAGCCGAGTTCAAACTGCCGTACCCATATACCATGCAATACACTCGAGGCATCTTTTGAAAGAAATAATAAATTACAAACGAAACCATTTTTCTCGACGCGACACCCGCCACTGACAATACTGCCATGGCCGCTTAAGGGGTCTCTTTGAGACGCGGTGCGTCTGTGTGAGTGCGACGTTTCAAACGTTTGTTCGTAGTTTCTTTACTGCTTTTGCTACTGCGATACTACGCTACTGTGATAAAGGCGATAGTACAAAGATAAACTACATCAAAAGATAAGTAATTACGACAAAAAAACAAAGCTTCACATTTATTTGTTAGAAGCATTAGTCATTAGTCACGATTAAAACTAACGATTGATGATTTGTGGCTTTAGTCATGATTATGACTAATATTTTCAATCATGATTAAATTAGTCATGACTAAATTAGTTATGATTAAATTAGTCATGATTGATCAATTGATTGACGAAATTTGTTGATTTGCCCCACACTGTCCCTGGCCGTGGCAGAAAACCAGGCCCTTAAAGACCTAAGTTGGACCAGAAGATATGCAAGCTGTTCGCATCGAAAAAAGGACTCTCGGTCCGAGATTGTGCAAAAAAATTTGGTTCTAGCATTGGTACGAATATGATATAACGAAACGAAATTGCTTGAAGTTTGTATCCATCATGAAACTTTATCAACGGTGTAGTTATTAAATTTTACTAAACAGAATTCTAGAGTACAGGACCCTTAGTGTAAGTTCAAATCATGACAAACGTCTCAAACTCGTTTGCATACACACGTTTTCCACGTTAAAGCTCGTCACGTCTAGCCCCCATTATATGACAATCAAAATATATAATCACATACCAGATTCCCTGAATAATTTGGAAAAGCCGAATTTATTTAATAAGCAATTAAACACCTTTCTTGTAAATAAGTGTTTCTATAATTTAAACGAGTTTTTTGACGAAGTCTATAAGTAGTTAATGTTTATAAGACGTTTGATTTGGTTAAGGCAACAAAAATTGATGTTAATATTTGTATTAGTATAAAAATAAATAGTTGTAAGCAACCGTAGTATTAAAAATCTAGTTTTAGCCCTCTATATTGCTACGCCCTTACAGGGCGTCACATGTATACCTGATTATTATATACCACCTGTAACCTGTAATGTGACATGCAATAAACTATTTCTATTCTATTCTATTTCATATAAGTCTCTATTTCTATATGGAAAAAACGCAAAAGTGTTCGAGACGTTTGTTATAGCTCAAAACTTACACTAAGGCCTGTGGACTTGTTTTTTTGTTTTCAGTTTTTATTTAAAGTTCATTTATCACGCAGTCGGGTTTTTGTTTTTTTTTATTAATTGGTTTTTTATTTTACAGTTTTTAGTTAGGATTATAAGATGGTAAATTTCGCAGTCTTGTAATTTTATTGAGGGAGATAATATCGTGGGGATTGTTAAGTTGCTTTTGGTGGTCTAAACTACTGATTATTAATCCATCTAGAGACCTAACTCGGCTCAAGGCTACATACTCGTAGGCTTGACTTTCGCAAAAATGCGTGAACTTAAATCAACCACAGCTCGGTCCATAGTAGTTCCTTGTAACTTATGTATACAGTCAGTGATCGGAATAGGTAGAGCTAATTTACGTAAAGTTCGCGAAAGGATATAATATAGAGTGGTTACAACCGGGTAAAATATAATGTATTTTTATTGAATTCCGGATTTCCGGTATTTTTCTTGTACTAGTCTGGTGGTAGTCGTAATGCTAAATACGAATAACTAAAAAGTTCAAGATGGCGGCTATTTTATCGTTAACGGATTTGTTGTCGGAGACCACATACTATAGATCCTCAGATATCGATTTTGGATGTAATCGGTCGAATAACTAAAAAGTTCAATATGGCGGCTATTTTTTTTCTCAATTTGTTAACGGATTCGCTGTCGGAGACCATATTGATCCCCAGATAACGATTTTGGAAGCAATCGGTCGAATAAATAAAAAGTTCAAGATGGCAGCTACTTTTTCACATTCTGTCAACGAATTCATTGTCGTAGACCACATAAATCCATAGATATCGATTTTGGAAGCAATCGGTCGAATTACTAAAAAGTTCAAGATGGCGACTGCTGTTACTCAATCTGTTTACGGATTCGCTGTCGGAGATTACACAGATCCCTAGATATCGATTTTGGATGGAATCGGTCGAATAACTAAAAAGTTTTGGAAGCAATTGGTCGGATAGCTAAAAAGTCCACGATGGCGGCTACTTTTTCTCATTCTGTTAACGGATTCGCTGTCTGAAACTACACAGATCCTCAGATATCGATTTTGGTAGCAAACGGTCGAACTCTCGTAACATTTTGTAGAATCCCGGAATCCCGTCACTCCATATTTGCTTAACTGTTTCCGGTATTTTGCCAACTTTAGGTAAATATTGTATCCGAATTTCCGATTCCTGAATAGTACGCTTTCAGAAGCGAGTGAATCCACCTGCCTACCTGTACTTGACCCTTTTACCTCCTTTCTTCTCTTTCTAGCACTAACTTTTTCGACGCTAACTCGTCCCTTTGAGGAGCACTAAACAATGAGTGAGAAAACTCAAATAAAATTATATATATTATTTGTAGCGAAAGTGTTGAAGTAAATTGTAAGTATATTCATATACCTACAATATACTTTCGGATTCCTTATCTCGGCAAAGTAAGGTTTTAGAGAAAAGTTTTTTAAATTATAGACGCTCCTATAATCGTATTGCAAAGGATGAAATAATTTAAAAGCGGTCTTGAACTAACACCCTTTTGACAAAATAAATGAGTTACAGGCCTCTTTAATATCCCGTACTGTGAGTAAATTATACGTATATTTAGCATTACGACTACCACCAGACTAGTACCAGAAAAATACCAGAAATTCGGAATTTAAATTTTTTTTTAAATATTTTACCCGATTGTAACCACTTTATATTATTTTCTTTTGCGAAAATTAGGTAAATTATACGTAGCTCTACCTATTCCGATCACTTCATAAATAAATAACACATGATTAATAGACGACAATCATTGGGATCGCGTTGTGGGTGATTCTTCGTCACGTATCTGAGACGCATGTGTTCTCATAGACGACAATCTTTCGTTGGCGATTCCAGCCCACGAATTTTCACTGTCTTTATTTTTTGTTTACTAAGTCTACTAATTCGACCTTGATTACATTCATTCATTGGACTGTCATTCGATTTTAGGAATTTTATTTAATAATTTATAGATTCAGGTATTATTTAGCGGAAATCCATATTCAATTATTTAGATCAAATTACTTTGCTGATCTGCACGATTTAGGCCGCATTCGACCAAACTTCTTATACTGGGTTAACGCTTACTCTGATGAAAAAGTTTGGTCGAACCGGGCCTTCACTTACCTACACTGGGTTTGCGGATTTTTTTTAAAATAATTATTTTCACTTTACTAAGACCTATTTTGCGATTATATAAGAACTTTATCACAGCTAATTATATATAATAATAATAACCTAACCTAACCTAACCAACTTTAAATCATTATAGATCCTAAATGGTCATTCGAAATGAAAAATTATATAAGAAACCTAAAAATCATTTTTAAATACATACCTATTCATTGATACCCCACTGAACATAGATCTTCGACTTTTATATATTTTTTTACAATATGGCGTCTGGTTGTCGCCATATTGAATTTTGATTACAGTCATGTCTTTAGTGACACTCGCAAGATTAAGACTAATCGATTGAGGTAAGAATCACCAAAATCAATCAAAATGTTTGGTCTCTAGAGCGCCACAAAGGAACAAACATACATACATACATACATAGACTGATAAACACATAATTACCCTCTTTTGCGCCGCGCAATCGGGTAAAAAGATCATTGCCACTCCTAAGGAAGCACAAAGGTCCTATACTATTTTGGCCTGATTCATTTGTGCTACAGTGGTATGCTAAACCGTTCAAGTTTGGAAGTAAACAACACAATCCAACAAACTGTCCAGAAGTTCGTCCCATCGAGACATTTTGGGCCCTAATGAAGAGGGATTTACGTAATAAGAATCGTTCAGCCAATTCTTTAAAAAAAATATTAAAATAGACTGGAATCAGGTAGCCAATACCTTTGGTGTAAGTGTTGTCCAAAACCTTATTATGCGACACATTAAAAGTAAAGTTCAGAAAATTGGCAAAGGACTCTAACTACATATTATTTTCTTTTTTTTTGGCGATACAAAGTATGCACACTCATAGTGAGTGTCAGCTTATACTGGGCATAATTTTTTGTGTGATATAACTACAAATCAACGAAATTTGGATTTTTTCCTTTAGTTGTGCGCTGTGAATATGCGGCATAAACGGCCGTATCTTTTGATTGCGATAGCTTAGAAGTTTTTGA
This sequence comes from Tortrix viridana, assembly GCA_963241965.1. NCBI lineage: Eukaryota > Metazoa > Arthropoda > Insecta > Lepidoptera > Tortricidae > Tortrix > Tortrix viridana. Next base: position 43,357,103 of record OY725171.1, read on the forward strand.
CTTTTTCACAGCTCCAAGGGAACACTTGGAAAAAGAGGGAAAAATCTTAAGACTCGATTCCCGTGATTTACGAACTATTTGCATACCTACAAGTTTGTGCGGAACCCTCGGTGCGCGAGTCCGACTCGCACTTGACCGGCTTTTTTATTATTTAATAGGGTATACACTTCAATTCCCATCCGGTTGCCTTGTCAATTTTACGTTTAACCCCCCTCTGTCCATTTGGGGTCCATTCGGCCGGTTGTTCTTTTTAGGTCGGGGCCGCAGTGGTGGGGCGATGGGCGACGCGACGGCGATTTCAGTACAAATGATCGCCCAACTATCGCGCAGTTTTACTGAAATCGCCGTCGCGTCGCCCCATCCCCGATCAATGCAGTGCAGCCCCGGCCATAGAATAGTATCGATATTAAAGTCTCTATAGACTTGACTTTATTATTTTTATTAGTATAATAGTTAGACTTTTACCAGAAATACGTAGATGCGGCCAAGCAAGTTTTACAACTATGCCAAATTTTAATTTAAAAGCTTTTGTAGTAGTTACTGAGAAAATGTTAGATAAGTTTCTGTCATCTTCTGCTTATCAAGACAAATCCAACGAGCCCAAATCAGAATCAGAATCAGATATCGTTTATTTTCTTACTTAATATTTGGGATAATTTATTACCCTGCTCCCGTACGAGTGTCAGGGGTGCTTTTATTATTGTAAATATTTTAAAATACGTATGCGTTATTTTGCTGCATTTTATGTTAACGTAAGGGGAGTGTTTCGAATACGAATAACAATAAAAGTACTACTTACCTATGAGTGTATTTCTAAGTTTCTTAGGTTATAACATCTCTATATTATACAGTGCCATAGGTTGTCATTTTTAATTTTGACATTTGACATTAAATAATAAAGTTTCATATCAATGAACAAGGGGCGGAATTTTCATAGCAAAAACGTCAAGAGGGATTGACCATTGTGTTTTATCGACTATTCCAGTTATCGATGTTATCGAATCTCTTCGCATGTTACCGACTTATTATTATTCTTATTATTATTCTGTAACATTTGACCACTTTGATAAGCGCCTTGCATCTCCTTATTTAAATAAATTACGTCAACGTCACATACCTATGACATTGATGACGCTTGAGGTTTCATAAGTTATTATCCGTGATCGGAATAGGTAGAGTATATTCACCTAAACTTGATGCATATTCATTCAATAATGTGTTCCCATCTCACTCACGCATGAATGAACAAGCGTCAAGTTTAGGTAAATATACTCTACCTATTCCGATCACTGGTTATTATTAAGTTCCCGTGTTACTAAAATGGTTAATCCTAATCCTAGATAGGATTTTGGACTATGATGAAATTTGCGATTATACCGATTTTATAGCAAAAAGTGAATACAACCAAAACAGCGTTATCGAGTACTACAAAAGTACAAATATGCTCCTGTTACTTGAACTGAGGTAGAACTCTCTTTCTACAATGAAAACAGGACCAGTTGAAAGGATGACAATGTAGAGAAAATAATGATGATTATTTATTACTACAGACAAGATGATATGACGTTTTGATATGCTGTCACAGTGCTTGTGATCCAGCCTCTGAGATCAAACTTACCTACCGCTAAGATGCCTGCTCTTCGGATTCCAAACTTGTAACGCAGTTGTCCACATAAAACTAATTCTTCAACTCTGTCGCTGTTTCCTTCAAATGTTCCAGACAACTATCTTGGTGATAATTAATCGTAGCCACAATATGAAAAGGACTCGATGTTACTCCAAATAGTAGTATTTGGAGTAACATCGAGTCCATTTCATATTATTATTATTATTATCAATTATTAAACGTGTAGACGGCGTTTATTGTCGTTTATGGCGATAAGTTAGAAAAATAATAGAATTTACCGATTAAACATTAGGCAAAACAAATCTAACACATTTAGTTTTCTTAGCATTAAGTAGTAGGTACGTAAATTGTTACTAGTAAACCAATTACTTTAGTACTTTAATAAAAAGCATGGCGTTTATCCTATTGTAGTTGACGGATTTTCGGTCTACCTTGAAAATTAATGATATACTATCATCAGCAAATATCACAATATCAAACAATATCAATATCAAAAAAGTCACTATGGGTGGTAAGTAATTTATATAAACCAAAAATAAGAAAGGACCCTGAGGCACACCTAATTTAACTGCAGCGCCAACAGAATATCATAGTTTGTATATTAGAGCTAAGTCACGATTATTAGTTGTTGGACGCGTTTTAGTGAAGTTTGTCCCCCTAGTTAGTATATTTCAATGCTTTTTCGAAAATTTGCGCGGTTTTTTGGCTCTCCTGTAAAGTTTGCTACGTGTCGCTTATCCCATTTCTCCTTTCAAGCGTCGATATTGACAGTGTGCGCAAGTGCAACAGCGATTGCCGATTGATTTTATTATAAAATGGGTTTACTACTTATACATACTTATGTATCGTATCACCTATCACTTTGTACGTATATATTTCAAGAACTAAAAATACATTTTATTTTCACTTCTCATGTTCCAAAAGTTCGTCTTTATGTCGTGCGTAGGCGACACAAAGTCGCTTCTTATGCTCTAGTGCATAAAGTAAAATCCTCGTCGAAGACCTAGGCAATCGGTCCAACAGCCACACGAACAACTTTAACTTCATAGAATAACCTCTTTATTTTATTTCGTTTCGTTAGTATTCTAAGACCAAGGCAAGGATACCAACAGCCAAAGTACACAATAAAGCTTCATGAAATGAACTTATACGTAATATAATTTTTATTTCGTTGCATTTATTATTATTATAATTTTTATCATGTTGCTGTTTTATTTCCTCGCAATCAAAGTGAAAAGTAGAGTGTACAACTCGTCCATAAAACCCATTTAACACTCGACTTTATATCCACCCTCGGTCGCATGCCCGCTTGGATGGATAAACGTCTCGCGTAAAATGGTGCGTTTTATGCACTTGTTGTACAATCTACTACTATTTGGTTGACATTAATGTTATGTATATTTTTATGGTGTCACTTACAAAAAGCAAATGCGAATACGATAATAAATAATCAACTAGCACAAAACGTTGTCTATTTTCGGACAAGCCTAGCCTTGATTATGTAAACTAATCAAGCAGAATGTTAATAGCGTATTTAACATTTAAAATGAATCAGATAGAAACCAGTAAGGCAGAATGAATGACAGATCCGAAAGAGCTTTAGGCCCACATCCACAGGTCAAGACTCGACATTTGATTGTCTAATTTATTAAAAGATATGGGTCATTCTCCCGTCGTACGTTTTTTCGTATTCTCAAGTTCAAGTTGCTATAAAACTGAATTTTAACGGATAACTTTATAATTAAATTACCTTACGTAATACACACTTTGTTCTGTTAAAAAAACTTCTAATAGTCTTATATAACTTTTATCTAACGGGAGAAAAACAATCTAAAGTCCTTGTAGTCCTCATTTTGACCTTGTCCCACCTCCAATTTTGTCTATTATCTATTTATTGCCATTTATTTTAAAAACGAAGCTTGAGAATTAATATATTTTACTGTTCTGAGCATGCCAACTACTTTATTAGATAACACTACCTTAATATTCCTTATTACCTTATTTTTTAAACCATGTTACTTGAATGTCCCGAGTAATGCGTCTTAATCAAATTCGTTCATAAAACGCATCGTACTGTCCTTATGAACACTTTAAAAACATTCGACTATCGCTTGCCAGGAAGAGCCAGTCACGCTGCGTCGCCCGAACAGAGCCAGACCTATGATTATTTGTGTCACTGTCGAATTACGAAGAGAAGAGTACCATATGAGATTTTTGGTACCTCAAAGTGATCTCAGTGTAAATTATTTTTCGCTTGTCTTGTTGATATATACGTATTTAACTCAAATTAATTTGACGTTTTAAGCAGTTTATACCTTATATAAATAAACCGATCGAGTTTCTATTGTTAGCCGTTTTGAAGTAGGTAATTCGTTAAAAACTAAATTATTCACGTGAATTCGGTGGCGATGAATAGGGGTGTAGACGATTTTTTTATATTTTAATTTTATATGACATGACATAAATCTAAAAAAAATATAAAAAAAAAACACTCGCATAATAATTTAAAATGCCTTAACATACATTTCGTTTTAAAATTTCCCGCTAAAACGCTAACTTCTGTCATGGCGTCGCTATGACGTCACGATCCTCTAAACACTAGTATATTCTAAGGTACTCTGTGGGCTCACGCAAATCTTGTTTCTTGGCAAATGTCAAAATGTTTTTTGTTTAGAGGACCGTGACGTCACGGTCGCTGTTTGCGGTCACGTGATAACGAGGATGAAATATTTATTTTTGTATAATTAATTTAAAATATATTATAAATATAATAGTCACTAAAGTGTGAATTTCGGTAATTGTATATTAAACACTACCGTAAAAAAATACGTGTTTATTTTCGTTTAATACCACCGTATTTTTTGGTGTTTTTACACTGAAATCATCAATACCAGAAGAAACAATAATTTAACTTAGTGGGACGTTCCTAAATTTAAGTCCATCAACTAATAACGTAAATTATTATTATTATATTAATAAATAAAAAGAACTTACTGTCCGTATACGTAGTTTTGTGATGTCGGCGGCATATGAAAATTTAAAATTAATTATCTCGATAATTATGAGGATTAAAATGATGCCTCCTTCTACGAAACGTTTGAAATAAAAACTTCTTTCCGGAGTATTCATAAAAAAATGCATTATCATAAAATAAAATTATGCCACCGAAGTTCACGCAAAACTGCCTTGCTCAGAGAACGACCCATATACATAGAGTGACATTATAGTTATTTGTGTTATCAGTAGTGTTTTAAGCAAGTTTTACTACGTCGACGCTTTCAAATTGATTTTTGGTACGGGAAAATGCCACAGGAATACGAATGTAAAACTTAATTAATTATGCTACTGAGAAATATTAAGAAATTGATTACAAATCAACTGACAATGAACATGTTAGTAATAAGATAAGGACGACGAACTTTTTCCTCGGCGGAAACAGAAACGATTAAACACAATAATAGCTGTGAACTGGAGCCACATTGACCGAAATATGCCAGCCATATACAGCGTGTCCCGGTTACACGACCCACTAGGTACCCAGTCCCGATGGGCAAAAGTGTCAACCTGTCGTTTGTGTAACGGAAGCGTATGTGATCGGATTCACAACGCTGACCTATTACTTAGCTACATTTTAATTATTACGACTGTTTGACTTAACAAGATTAAATAAAATTAAAACAAAAAAACCAGTCAGACTCACGCACTGAGGGTTCCGTACACATTTGGCCGGATTTTAATATTTGTTGCTTTTCTATAATTGTACCAAATTTGACGATTGCTTCCTTTTTCGTCGTATTCCTGATAATATGTTGACATATTCTTGTTTCGTCGTATTCCGTTTTCGACATATTTTTGTTTTGACACAGTGGAACTACCAAGTTATACTATACAATGTCTAAGACTTTGCTTGCATAACTACTTAACTGATAAAAATATCGTTAGTGACCGACTGACTTTATTGTATGTTGATTACACTAATCATTTTTGTTGAAAACGGAATGTGTCCAAACAAGAATATGCTGAAAACGGAAAGCGACGAAACAATAATGTGTCAAAACAAGAATATGTCGAATCAGGAATACGACGAAAAAGGAAGCAATCAATTTGACGCTCGTGTGTATTACTGTTATTTATTACTATAGAACAAATAAAAAAAACATTGAAAAAAAAACGTTTCTTTTATAGGGGAGTCCCCTTATTATTTTACTTTTTACATTTTTATTACTTAATAGGAAATCCGACGTTATTTCACATATTCGGCAAAATACTCGTAATCAACGGCTTACATCATATGGTTCGAAAGATATGGCTCTATAAAGTTATGACGGACGGACGGCCGGCCGGACGGACAGTGCAGGCGTAATAATAGGGTACCTTTCGGGTACGGAACCCTAAAATTATATAGTTCCCAAGGGTAAAGCGATAAACGAAAACTAGTCTATAATATACCTACCTAATTAGCGAAGTTGTTTTTGCTTCATTTGCAAATGAAGTCACTATTCTGGGCTTCACTCTGGCCCTGACGGTCCCACGCCGCGATTCTTAAGACGTTTTCGTCATCAAATTTACATGCTTTATGATGTACGGTGGATACAATCGTTTAACACATAGTTGAAGCCTCGAATATAAAACCATTTATAGAACCTTGGACGGCAAAAATATATTCAAGAACTCAAAAATTTCACAAAAGCACCTGGGTCCGTATCAGTTGGCTAACCGAAGGTAGCTTTGGCGGCATTTGGACCACCACACACTGATTATCAGATAAATCAAACAGCAGCGGGCAAAACTGAAACTACCCGAAACGTGTATGGAAGACAACACCCGCAATCTTAAGTTTGTAAAACTATGGTACAGTCAAGGTCAAGGTCGGGTACACTTTAATACTTCTTCTATTTAATGACATGTTTAAACTGCCATACATGGATGTCACAGCGATTAAAGTGACAAGGTACTAAACATGTACTTAGACATATTAATGACCCTGACTATACATTGCGAAGTCATCCAGTTTAACAAGAGTTTAACGAAATCAAGCGCTAAATGTCACCGGTTTAGAAGGACTTCTGACGTTGAGGTAGATATTGCGGTTATTTTAGGGTCTTTAATCCAACCTTGAGTCTTATCTCGCCTAAGCTATTTTAAATTGTTACATAACCTGTACTGAAGCCTTATTATGTAAAACTTCTAGGGTCATGTCTATATTTAAAATTACAGTGACTTCTCCAGTTATAATGATTTTGAGAGCGTGTTGAATGATTGATGACTCTAAGCAACCTGATCAAATAGTTAGCTGTTGTTTTTAACAAATAGGTACGAGTATCATTTTTATATTTGTTCTTATTTTTCTTGGTTAAAACTGTCTTATTCCGAATGACCTAACAGGCGTTTAAATTAGTAGATAGAGCGTTGTTACGCGATGATGCAAAAGGTCAACTGGTAAATAGCCGTTCGTGGATAGGACAATGGGCTAGGTATCGAGCAATAGTCGGCGTCGCCGCCGTGCGCTGGCTGCCGAGTAGTTTGCTCACTAATAAAACTGCAGGTTGCATTACGTGCAGTCACTGTGTCATTTAATCTAGTTAATACAGTATCAAACATTGTTGTTAGGTTTCGGTCTTAGCAATCTTGATTACGTATAACTATGTTTTTGATAAAATTCACATTCTAATTTCGGTGAAGTCCCCAAAGTCTGCTGTGTGTACGTATCAGCGTTCACCGCCCCGACCTAAAATTGAGCTTACAAATTTTAAATTCGCCCAGGGCCGGAGTCGGATTACTGTTTAACTAGTGAAATTACTTTAGTAACATTTATGTCTTGGCTTTATTTTTTCAATTTATAGTTATAGTTTTCATTGTACTGTAATGCTGTTGATTTCCCAAATATTTAAAACTAGCTTTTGCCCGCGACTTCGTCCGCGTAGAAGTCGTTTATCACTCTTTTGGGAACCATTCATTTTTCCGGGATAAAAAGTAGTCTATATCCTTCGTCGGAACTCAGGCTATCTCCATACCAAAGTTCATCGAAATCGGTTCAACGGATTAGCCGTGAAAGCTTTACAGACAGACAGACGCAAACGTATGTCTACTTTCGCGTTTAATATTAAGATTAGCAACCCGCCCTCGCTTCGCTTCGGTTATAAGTAGGTATAAGTTAAAATATAGCCTATGTCCAACCTGAAACTGCATTCTAAATATTGGAGAAAGAATTTTAGAAATCGGATGAGTAGTTTCGGAGATTACCCCCTACATCCAATATTATTATAGCTTTTACCCGCGACTCCGTCCTTGTCTAAACGTCTTGAACTAACATCTTTGCTGGCCCCGACGTAGATCTTCACGCTTTAAACCAATGACCTTTTGCCGCATCCTCAAAAAAATTGTGTAATTATTATAAGAGTAATTAAAAGCGTTGACGAAATAATGTTGCAGCCTTAACTTGTGGCTGCGGGACAAAATGTTGTAAATGTTGTAAATCTACACGAATATTATAAAGAGGAAAGATTTGTATATTGTTGTATTTTTGTATGTTTATAACGAATCAAGGACTGCCCGCTATCCCATTCAAATGGTTTTGTATGGGTTTTTCGTAATGCTTAACTTACCAAATCCTCTGCTCGTCAAAACCCTTTAAATGTGCTTTTAATGCGCTATTCCCAAACGGTAGCCCATTCTATTAAGCATTATCCAATAACCCTTACAAAACCCTTTAAAAAAGGTTACTAGTATATACGCAATTTTAAACCTTTTGTAGACTTCATAACATAAATCACACGTTACCCTGCGTCCCGTTCGAAGCAAGTAAACGACGACAGTCCATTCAACTAAGCGCTAACCCAATACCCTTACCCTTACCCTTATTAGTGTACACGTTACCGACGGCTTATCGTTTGAAGCTTTATATAATAAGCACTTAAATCGTTAGGGAAATCCTTTCAAAGGGATACTAAGGTGAATCAGTTACCAGTTACCAATTTCAAAGGGCTAACCTTATCGTTGGGTTCTTCATTCGATAGTGGAAAGTCAATCGTATGGGATATCAATTGGAATGGGTGAGCAAATCCACTGGGCTAGCTATTTTAAGGGGAAGCCCTTTGAAAGGCTTTTCTCGAGGAAAGGGTGGTCCGGTCTTTGGTTTTTATCTCGGAAAATTGGATAGTTCCCGTGGGATACACGATAAACGACTTCTACGCGCACGGAGTCAAAGTCAAAGTCAAATATTTATTCAGTAAATTGGCCACATACGGGCTCTTTTACACGTCAGTAATATAGAGTGGTGGGCAAAAGCTAGTTTCTAATAATCAGATTTATTCAACAAACATGTTTTTAACCGACTTCAAAAAGGAGGAGGTTCTCAATTCGTCTGTATGTTGCTTTTTTTTGTGTATGTTTGTTACGCGATTACTCCGTCAATTGTGGACCGATTTTGAAAATTCTTTTTTTGTTTGAAAGGGTATACTTCCGAGGTGGTCCCATTGTCACGAAATAAGAATCTGATGATGGGATCAATGAGGAATCAAGGAAACTCCTCGAAAGTTATAGGCACACATACAGCGATTTTGGTATTTATTACCTGCAAGACCTTAAGAAATTACATTACAATAGCACCTCTTGGTGAAGAGGAACTGATGATGAAGACCAGAGATGACCACCGGAACTCCTTAGTCGTAAGTAATTGAGCCAGCAATGAGATTTCTTTATTAAGAACATGAAGCTACTCTTATACTGATTATAATGCATGTGGTGAAGTGCAACTGATGGTGAAGTACCGGGAGAACTCCTCAATGATTAACGGCCCTGCATCTTGGACAGCGACATTTTGTTAAGGGTGATGAGAAATTTGTATTACGGTATTGTTTCTTAATGTGATATTTATGTGCTTAATCACATAGGTACTTAATAATATTAGGTGCATCACTAAAAAGCGAAAAAAAATAATTTTTAACAAAAAATAAAACCGTCTTCAAAAACCCACTAAAAAGGATTAAATAAAGACCGGGCTCCTAAGAATCCTAGGAATTGCCTATTTAGTGCCTAATAGGTACATGAAATATATCGAATTCGGTGGCAAGAATCATTGCTATCGCTATTGTGTATCTACTTGATACCGGCTTGGATATATTTCATGTACCTATTAGGCACTAAATAAGCAATTCCTAGGATTTTTAGGAGCCCGGTCTTTATTTAATCCTTTTTAGTGGGTTTTTGAAGACGGTTTTATTTTTTGTTAAAAATTATTTTTATTTTCTTTGGTTAGGCTAACGCAAAGCCAAGAGGTGATGTCCCGTTACCAGTTTTCTAAATTCCCGAAATACTGCCACCGGCAATATTGCCGATGACGTAGACAATTTACCGGCAATATTACAGAGGCCTATTTTTGGCGACAATATTTTCAGTCTGCGTAATACTGCCGGTACCGTCACATAATTAATATTGACATTTCATTTTGAATGTAACTTGTAATCATTCGACGTAAAAACTCTTACAATTATATTAATCTTTAAAAAAGCTAAAAGTACATGCATGACTTATACCTAGTTAACGAATTAAGCGAAACCACTGTTTAATGCCTATTAAGTACAATAGACAGCTCGAGGCCGAACCAATCACTGAATAAGTTATCAAACGTACCTAATTGGGTACCTAACGAATTACTGTCTTTCTCACAACGGAGATGCACGTTCCTGTCTTTTGATATATATTATAAATATCTTAACATTCACATCGTCATGATTAAATAACTATTACTCACTGTTAGGACTTTGCGATATAACATCAAACGTGAAAACATGTTTGGTCGCTGCGATGGTATTTGGATAGAATTTAGTAAGGTATAGAAGACTAGCTTTCCGCCCGCGACTTCGTCTGCGGAGAGTCAGCAATTTCCTAAAAAAGTAGGTAAGTAGAAATAAAGTTTTCATTACGTATCATAAAGGGATATGCTTTCCAAAAAAAACTAGTTTTGTTTCGTAACATTTGTTCGCTTTTTAGTGTTTGTTTAACTATTATGTGATTATGTATTAATTTCCCTGCAAATTGGATAGCCCTATTTTGTCAAGAGTGATGAAGAATTGGCAATAAGCAATAAGGTCAATGCATTCATTTTTATAATAAATTACCCGACGTAGTTTTAGAGTTACCCCTTCCAGCACTTAAAAATTACTTGAAAAAGTCGTTGATGTCAAAGGCGTACTATAGGGTCGAGGACTATCTAACAGACAAAAATGCTTGGCCCAAACCAGAAAATTAACTAATGTTTAATGTTCATGTACTACTCGTATATACCTCATAAAAATCATGTAAACGCTGTATCTTGTCTAGGGGACACGGTTTATGTAGGAAGAGATGTCAAAACTGTTTTTGTGTGATATATATATATAAATTTTCTCATAGTCATTCTGACATGTTTTCCTGCAAAACTACGCAGATATTTAATATTATTTTTACAGTTTTATATAATGCTAGAATAAGTAGTGACATTTTATATTTTTATTAAAAAAATGAGTAACTGTTGAGTTTCTTGCGGCGCTTCTTCTCAGCAGTGGTCTCCTCTTGGGAAGCGCTGGTAGATTTTGACGTGTAAAAGTGCCCGTACGGCCGACTTACTGAATAAATATCTTTTATCTTTTTTTTATCTTTTTTTTTACTTATTATTAAGGACTTCCGATGGTCATGTCTTGTCATTAATTTCACATTTCCCTTACATTTTTGAAGGGTTTCGTCAATTTTCCTGAGATTCCATTATCAGATTCTCAAAGATTTTCCAAAAACGCCAAAACTCGTATTTTATATTTAGTTGTCTAGAAACCAATTTTCATATAAGTATCTAACTTCAAAAATAATCAAACTGTCTTACAAATTGCCACCCTCAATTTCACCCCCTTAGGGGTACCTAATGTTTCCAAAATCACAGAAAGTAGTACTCTTAGTTTGTAAGCAGATCCATTCCCTTAACTTCAAAACTGACTTCACTCCCATACAAACTTTCATCTCCCATTTCACCCACTTAAGGATAGTTTTTCGGAAATCACCAAACGTTTTATTTTTTATTTGTTAACAGTGCCCTTTATACCTACCAATTTCCACGTTTCTAACTTCAAAAATGATCAAACCCCCATACTAACCCCCCATTTCAGCCCCTTAAGGATAGTTTATCCAAAACCGCCGATAGTAGTTTATTTTTATTTTTAACAGTAGCCTATATACCAATTTCACGTTTCTATCTTCAAAAATGGACGACTTTCATCGTCGATTATGATGAAATAAACCCACTTAAGGGTAGTTGTTTCCAAAATCGCCAAAAGTTATTTTTTTATTTGTTAACAGTAGCTTATATACCAATCTCCACATTTCAAACTTAAAAATGACCAAACTCCTATACAAACTTCAACCCCCTATTTCATTGTCTTAGGGGTAGTTTATCCAAAATCACCGAAAGTAGTATTTTTTATTTGCTAACAGTAGTCTATAAACCAATATCCACGTTTCTAACTTGACAACTGACCAAACTCCTATACAAACTTAACCCCCATTTCCACCCCTTAAGGGTAGCTTATCCAAAACTGCCAAAAGTTATATTTTTTATTTGTTAACAGTAGCCTTTATACCACGTTTCTAACTTCAAAATTGACCAAACTCTCATACAAATTACCATCCCCCATTGCATCCCTTTAGGGGTAGTTTATCCAAAATCGCCGGAAATTATATTGTTTTGTTTGTTAACAGTAGCCTATCATACTAATTTCCACGTTTCTAACTTCAAAATTTACCAAACTCTTATACAAATTACCACCCCCTCATTTCATCCCCTTAGGGGTGGTTAAACCAAAATCACCGAAAGTTACTTTTTTCCATTTGTTAACAGTAGGTAGCCTATAAGTATACCAACTTCCACGTTTTTAACGTGAAAAACGACGAAACTCCTATACAAACATTAACCCCCCATTTCATCCCCTTAGGGATAGTTTATCCAAAATCACCGAAAGTAGTATTTCTAATTTGCTAACAGTAGTCTATGTACCAATTTCCACGTTTCTAACTTGCAAAATGACCAAAGTCCCATACAAACTTTAACCCATGGAGGGTTTCACCCTTTATCCCAAATCGCCGAAAAGTATCGCCCAAATCGCAGTTAAGTATCATCCTAAGTTTATGTACCTACGTGTTTTACAGAAAATCATATATAATTGAAACGAAGCGAGGGTGCGAAATCGTCCACGTTGTTTTAGAATTGGGTCCAGAGAGAAATGAAACATGTGTGAGTTGTCGCTACACGCCTTACACCATTTATATCAGGTCAGGAGGACCGGCCTTACACAGTATTTCCCCTCTGCCGAGGTATGAGATCAAATGATCTTGCACGTTTATAAAAACTACCCATTTAGTCGATTATTTGACATAGCTGCTGTCAGCGACTTCGTCCGCGTAGAATCAGCAATTTTACCATTCCGCAGGAACAGTGTTTGTTATTTTTCGGGATAATAGGTAGCATGTGTGTCAATGTAGGGTATTATTTATCTCCATTCCAAATTTCATCTAAATCCGTCCATCCGTGTAACTCCATCCGTATCCGTAAGCATGAAGAAGTAACAAACACACAAACTTTCTCATTTTTAATATTATAGCTTTCCGCCCGCGATTTCGTCTGGGGAGAGTCAGTACCTTTGTTAAAAAGTACAGATAAAGTTTTCATTATCGTACGTATCATGATGGGATAGAAACTAATTTAAACCATACGATTTTTTTAACCCTTTTCCACCTGCTAGGGGTAGATTTTCCAAAAACGCCAAAACTCATATTTTATATAAGTGGTAGTCTAGAAACGTATTTCCATATGTCTAACTTTATAAATAACCAAACTCTCTTACAAATTTTCACCCCCAATTTCACCCCCTTAGGGGTAGGTAGTATTTCCAAGATCATCGAAAGTAATACTTTTAGTTTGTAAGCAGTAGCGAATACCAATTTCCACGTTCCTAACTTCAAAAGTGACCAAACATTACCCCCCAATTTCATCCTCTTAGGGGTAGTTTATCCAAAAACGCCTAAAGTAGTTTTTTATTTGTTAAAAGTAGCCTACATACTAATTTCCACGCTCCTAACTTCAAAAAGGACCAACGTCCATACAAACTACCACCCCGCCATTTCATACCTTAAGTGGTAGTTATCCTAAATCACCGAAAATAGTATTTTTTATTTGTTAACAGATATATACCTATTTTCACGCCCACCCCTCATTTCAATCTCTTAGGGGTAATTACCCAAACTCACCAAAAGTTGTTTTTTTATTTGTTTACAGTAGTCTTTATAAGAATTGTCATGTTTCTAACTTCAAAATTTACCAAACTCTCATACAAACTTTCACCATCCGTTTCATTCCTTTAGGGGCATTTTTTCCAAAATAGCTGAAAGTAGTTTTTTAATTGTACCTATATATGAATTTCAACGTTTATGACTTCAAAATTGACCGAAATCCCATACAAACCACCACCCCCCATTTTATCCACTTAGGGGTATTTTTTCAAAAACCGCCGGTAGTAGTAATTTTCATTTGATACCAGTTGCCTATGTACCTATTTCCACGTTCCAAACTTCAAAAAGACCAAACTCCCATACAAACGTTAACCCCCCATTTCAACCCCTTAGGGGTAGTTTTCCAAAATCACTGAAAGTAGTATATTTTATTTGTAAAACCAATATCAACGTTTCTATCTTCAAAAATTGACGACTTTCACACAAACTTTCAACCCCCCTTTTACCCCCTTAGGGGGTGAATTTTGAAAAAATATTTTTTAATGGACCGTTTGACCTTATAAGGAACGTACATGCCAAATTTGGAATCTCTAGACCCAGCGGTTTAGGCTGTGCGTTGATTTATCAGTCAGTGAGTCAGTCAGGACTTTGAATTTTTTTTTTCAGGTTACCCTAGCGGGTGATTCTATGTAGTTTAGTACTAACTGAAGAACTAAATAGATTTTTTTTTTACCTGGGACGCATCCCTATTAATAGCTGCATGTCTATCACTTAAGCTCACCAAATTAAAGTGCTTATCACCAAATTTAAGTGCATTCCAGTCTTCGCAGTTTCACGTTAAAAATTAGTACCTACATTAATATGCTACCCTCTTAGTGAGTCATTTAAGAAACCTGAAACTTAATAATCAAAAAAATATTTCGCGGCCACTAAATAATAGGTCGGGGTAAAAGTATTTTCGTATTTGGACCGTATAAGTTGTAATCAAACCTCTTCGTCTATACTAAATGTACCTGGCTGGTTTGAATACCATTAAAAGCCATCATTCTGAAATACAATAAAATTAAAAAAAAAACTGGTTCCCGCCATTTTTCAATTGTTTTTGAGCTATCAAAATGGACGTGTAAGACGAAGAAATTCGGTACATTTTAAAGTTTTATTACAAAAAAGGCAAAAATGCGACTAATGCCGCGAATAAAATTTGTGCGGTTTATGGACCTAATGCGGTATCAATAAGAGTAGCACAATTGTGGTTTAAGCGTTTTAGTGTGAAAGATGAGGTTCCCTCTGGACGCCCTGTTACTGATAAAATCAATGCCATCTATGAAAAAGTGGAGCAAGATCGACATATTAGTAGTTACGACGTTGCTGAAGAACTGGATATTGATCACAAAACAGTGTTACGTCATTTACAAAAGTCTGGGTACAAGAAAAAGCTCGATATTTGGGTGCCACACGATCTCACTGAAAGAAACCTAAAGCAACGTGTTTCAATTTGCGATTTATTGTTAAAACGAAATAAACCCGAACCATTTCTAAAACGGTTGATTACGGGTGATGAAAAATGGATTACTTACGATAAGAACGTCCGAAAAAGATCGTGGTCGAAGCATGGACAAGCTCCACAGACAGTCGCAAAGCCCGGCTTAAGTCGGAACAAAGTGATGCTGTGTGTATGGTGGGATTGGAAAGGAATTGTCCACTATGAGCCTTTGCCGCCGGGTAAAACTATCGATTCTGACCTCTACTGCCAGCAACTCATGAGATTAAAAGAAGCCGTTGAGAAAAACCGGCCGGAGTTAATAAACAGAAAGGGCGTAGTCTTTCAACATGATAACGCTAGACCGCACTCATCTATAGCCACCCAGCAAAAATTGAGAGAGCTTGGCTGGGATGTCTTGATGCATCCACCGTATAGCCCCGACCTTGCTCCATCGGATTTCCACCTGTTTCGGTCACTTCAGAATTCTTTAGGAAGCATAAAGTTAATATCAAGAGAACACTGTCAAAACTACCTGTCAAATTTTTTTAATCAACAATCTCAGAATTTCTACAGCAATGGAATCATGGCACTACCCACAAGATGGCAACAAGTCATCGATCAAAACGGCATGTACATATTGTAAATAAATAAATAAATATAACTTAAAAAATTGTTTTTCCTTTGTAAAATACGAAAATACTTTTGCCCCGACCTAATATACCAGTCATTCGAGTCCAGTCATTATGACAAAAAACTGGAACTGCTACGGAAATTAACACTCATATTAAAGTATTTGGTAATAATATTAACGATAATAAAACTGCACTTATCAGAAGTGATTAACTTAAATTACTAGGTAACATTCTTTATGACGTCGAATAGCCATTTCTGTCAAATGGATTTTTGTAAAATAATGCAATGCTACATCAAGTATTTTTTTGACAATTACAAACTCATAGAATGATTACGATAACAGTTGAAAATAAGTAATATCTCTGCAACAATCGACTCGAACGTGCAATTCACGAGCTCGATATAAAATGGATTTCGTTATCTTGAAATCTACCAAGTCTTGAAAAAACCTGTCTTTCATAGACTTCTGTAGTTAGTAGCCACCCGCGGGTGACCGAGCATTGAACGGGCTGGAAACGAGTTTCCCGACGATGCGACCGGTCGCGGTTAGATCGACTATATTGAACTTTCTATATGTATACGTAAACGTTAGACGTCCACAATGGTTAATCCATCTAATCCATCCCGAGGGAGCAGCGATAAAGGACTGCTACGCGGGGTGGGCGACTTCTACCTGTCGTTTCGCCGAGTTTAAGTACGCAGATTTTTGTTTTGCAGACAACTATAGGCAGACCTTTCTTTTTGCAGAGTGACGTTTGATATAATTTCGTTCCGCTTATTATTTGTTTCGCCGAGTAGTCGGTAGGAAGAAAAGTATCACGCAGAGTTACATTTAGTCGATTGTTTGTTTAATAATTATTTTAGTTTATTGAACACCTGTTCGTCGAAACATGATAAGCAGCGTTATCACATGGCATCATTATTGTTAAGTAGGTTTTAAGGTAGGATTTAAGGTTCAGTCAATTTTTGTTTCGGATTTGTTTCAGTTAACCGTACAACTGTTGCATTTTTAAATATTGAATATAACATTAATAACTATACTGTTATCAAAAATTAAATGTAAATAGTTAGTACTACGACGAGCGGCAGCGAGGAGGAGTGTTAGGTAGAATGGTAGGTAGAATTGCGAATTGTTACTCGGCGAAACGTTGTCTGCCAATCAATAATCTGCGTAAAAATTGTCGGCGAATCATTAGCTGTAACCTATACGCGAACATAGTCGTAGGAAAATGATAGTTGTTTATATAGCCTATGATACTCGCACGGTTATGACGAATCATATGACACCCCATTTCTTAAAATCGGTTCAATATTTAGTTTAGGAGCTAGAACGGAACATCCGATTTTCAGTCACGTACATACATACATACTTATATACATGCATACATAGACTGTTGACCGCAGAACCCTTCTTTTTGCTTCACTCAGTCGGGTAAAAAATGTTAAATAGACGCTTTATTGTTATAAGTTGACGTTTACGATCTGGCCACATTCCTTTAAATAAGTTTGCACATTTAATACAAAAATCCAATATTTACCTACCCCTTATTGCATTGCAGTGTGTTCGGAGTAGTAGAAGATGTTCTTCACGTGCTCGCGGAATGTGTACGGAACGGGCCCTTAGGGCAGGAAATAGATTATTATTAATTTAAATATGTGGAATGTTGGTGTATATGACAGTATTCTTTCACGTCCTCTTTCACAGGAAGCAATGTTGTTGTACAAATTAGCAGACGTACCTATACCTATTCGCCAATTGTAAATAGATAAATAATTTAATTTAAATTGATAATCTCTAGAGGATGTCATGGTTGCAATAACGAGTACCCAAATCCTCTACATATAAATAAATAAAGATTTAAAAAATGTTACCTTACGAAAACTTTTTTTTTACGCGCAGAGCACACCGCTTCATTTCAATCGCGTTGCCACCTTGAATAATAAGTATCAAGTACCGTTGCCTAGCACTAATTCGACAGCTAAATTATTTCATTTATTTCATTAAACAGAATCTATCCACTATGCTCTACAAATGTATCTACTAATAGAACAAATTGGATATTTTCCTCCAATTTGCTCTACTAGTGTTAACGATAGAGCAAATTGAACAGTTTTTGTCCAATTTGCTCTACTAATTGGAAAGATACAGCAAATTGAACTGTTTTTGTCCAATTTGCTCTACTAGTTTTAACGATTAGAGCAAATTGAACTGTTTTTCTCCAATTTGCTCTACTAGTTGGAAAAGATAGAGCAAATTGGACATTTTCCTCCAATTTGCTCTACTAGTTTGAAAAGATAGAGCAAATTGGACATTTTCCTCCAATTTGCTCTACTAGTTGGAAAAGATAGAGCAAATTGGACATTTTCCTCCAATTTGCTCTACTAGTTGGAAAAGATAGAGCAAATTGAACTGTTTTCCTCCAATTTGCTCTACTATATAATATAATTATGAAATACACATTTCTTAATTCATGTATGTACATACTTTTTAATTTCCTCAACCTGAGGGCTTATTGCCTAACTCACTCGCGATCGCGATCGACTTGAAAGTGGAACAACTGCTGTCATTTTGTAGGCAGACTTGCCTTCAACTGTCAAAAATGAAAGCGATCGCGATCGCGAGTGCGTTAGGCAATAAGCCCTCTGGTTGGTTGGTTGATTGGTTGATATTTTTTTTCTTTACTGGCAACCCAGTTGGTTGGTTAGTTTATTTTCTCAACCGACACCTTTTCACTTAAAAATGATAATATTTTTTTTTAAAACCGTTAAATTTAACTTCTGATCGCGTAGATTTTGACTTGCCTAAATTTTACTACAGACCTTTAAAGTATTTTGTCAATTTCTTAAAAACTATAAAATATTAACACTTCGTTTTATTTTTCCCGTAAAATGTAAGTAATTATCTATAAGTTAGGAATTTTTCAAAGTTTTCGGTTCATAAACTTCGGAGATAAGGAGAGGGGTCATTTTTTGAACATTTTTGTGTATAAACCTATGGAAATGTGCAGATCGAGCCCTTTCATATGACACTCCACTTGCTATAATCAAATCACTTTTATTTTTCAACCCTTCACTCTAGAACCCTTTTTAATTATTTATAAAATTAATTTCATATATTTTTTACTAAGAAACAGATGCGGGCAAGTAAGGTATACAACCGTAGGTAGTTGCTGAGAAAAACTGCTGTGATATACAGACAGACAGACAACGAGTTCTCACCATAAGAGTTCCTTTTTTACCATTTAGTACGGAACCCTAAAAACACAATAAATATGAACCCGTTAAAAGCGCTCGCAGAAATGATAAATTGATTTTACTTCCCCAACCAGACCTAGAAATGTTCAGAAATATCCCACATCATCGCGTCTATTCTTTTATAATGAGCTGCCGAAAAATTTAACCGCGGAACAAACATAAAAACTTTGTACACAAGAGTATGGTATTTTTTGTTAGCCTGTTTTTGTGTCCAAAAGGCCGTTCAAAGGCGAGTGGAGAAAAGGAGAGTTAGGGAATATGCATGGATATTTTTATTACATTTCTTAACAAAATATGAAAATACCGTAAAAGAGATGGCAAAATGTGAAATTGAAATTAAAATCGGCCATAAAATCGGGATTAATAAGCATTTAAAAACTACTAATTAGAGATATACGATATGAACTGTTACGTCAGCATGCACTACGGCCGTATAAACTCCAAATTAAATTCGGTTTTGCTAGAAAGAGTTAAAAACTAATCTTTAATGGGTTGTCTTAGTTATTTTTATAGTTATTCGAAAAATATTTTTCTCTACTTTTACATGAATGATCGGGGTTTTGGATGCAATTCGCGGGATTTCGAGCCGTAATCATAGTACGGATGTGACTATAATCCCGCGACCGCGTCTGTATAAAAAATGTGTTTTTTCTTCTATTTCAAATTTTGTTGTAGAATGTTAAAACAATTGTGGGGTGCATCTTACGAAACCAAAATTGAAAATGTTTTGTTAATGTGTACAGACAGCGTAGCATACATATTCAAGGCAGGGCGACTTTTAAAGAACATGTTTCCAAAGTAGAAGCATGTAACTTGTTTGACTCATGCTCTTCATCGGGAGGTGGAAGAAATTCGTTCTCAATATTTGGACGTAAACGCTTTGATTGTAAATCTTAAAAAAATATTTCTGAAATCTCAGAGTAGAGTCAGACTATTAAAGGAAAAATTCCCGAACATGCATCTAGCTCCTAAGCCTGTTGTGACAAGGTGGGGAACTTGGCTTTTAGCAGTCTCATATTACGTTAAATACTGTAACGAAATAAATATACAGTTGTATCAAGTTTAAGAGATTCGGAAGCAGTGTCAAGAAAAAAAAACTAAAAATATATGAAGGAAAACCAATGTAAAATGCAATTTGGATTATATAAATGAATATTTTAGCATAATCGAGATCGCCTTAGTCAAACTACAGGAACGAGATACGTCAATCATCGATGCCATAGAAATCTAGGACAAATTCTGACAAATAATGGTTTGTTATTTTAATTTTATAGAGACCAAAAGTCATAAAAAACAATATGCTAAATATTCGAAATAAATGATTTAATTAAAATGTATAATCATATTTTTTTTATGTTAAATGACTGTTCTTTTATATACCCATTATAAATATACCCATATTTATTTAAAACATTGACCCGTAATACCAATTGATTGATAATTAATATGTAATCTAATAATATGACAAAAAACTGTCCTTTATCAAACCACACGAAGCCCGGAATCCCGCGGCGTATCCATACTAGCATAATGATTGAGGTCATTCACCCCGAGTCGCATCCAAAACCCCGATCACTGAATCATGCATATTTCCTATTAAGAATGCTGTTTTAAAATACTGGCCACTTTGAATTAGGCTTACTACTGTTTACCTAAAAAAAATAGAGTTTTTACACTACAGCTATGTTATTCTTTTGCTAGATATTCTTTTTTTACTGCCGTTTGTTTATTATATTAGTATGAAAATTCGCATTAAGTAATTTTAAACGTGTGCAAACAAAAGTGGAAGGTTTTCAATCGAGTTTGTTTATATTTTTGTACGCCCGCCCAAACATACCTCCCACAAAATTATGTCTAGACCGACTTAGAAGATTCTTTTAACCGGCTTCAAAAAAGGAGGAGGTTATTTGTTCGGCTGTATGTTTTTTTTATGTATGTTCTCCGATTTCTCCATCAACTGTGGACCGATTAAAAAAAAAATGTGTTTGAAAGGGTATATACTCCCTAGGTGGTCCCATTTACACCAATTTAGAATCTTATGATGGGATCTATGAATAATCAAGGGAACTCCTCAAAAGTTAGAGCATTAAAACAACCTTGCCATTTTACAGGGAGCTGGAAGGGATTAGGCACTAAATAGGCAATTCCCAGGAGGCAGGTCTTTATAACCCTTTTCAGAGGGTTTTTGAAGACGGTTTTTTTTTTTGTTAAATTTCGTTGCGGTAATAAACCAGAGCAGAGAGAACGAAACATAAATTTATGGTGCGTACAGTCCAAACACTGTATGATTTTATAGTTTGATCGGTTCCATTCTGCTCTCTTCCAGCTCCCTGTAAAATGGCAAGGCTGTTTTAATGCTGTATTAATAATGTAAGACAGTAGTTCCTTTGTGAACCGACTTCGAAAAAGGAGGAGATACTATCATATGTTCAGCGGTATGTATGTTTTTTTATGTATGTTCATTGATTTCTCCGTCAATTGTAGACAGATTTTCAAATAATTTTTTTGTTTGAAAGGGTTTACCCTCGAGGTCGAGGTGATTGTCACCAAATCAGAATCTGATGATGGGATCCATGAGGAATCGAGGGAACTCCTCAAAATTTATAGGCACACTATTTGCACTCTAAAAGCACCTCTTGGTAAAGAGGAACTGATGATGAAGACCAGTGATGACTACCGGAACTTCTTAGTCGTAACTGTTTTACGGGCAGTGATGAGATTTATTTAAGAATATGAAGCTAATTTTACTCGTCTTTATGAATATGGTAAAGTGCAACTGATGGTGAAGTACCGGGGGAACTCCTCAATAATTAACGGCCCTGCATCTTGTACAGCGATATTTTGTTAAGGTAATGCGAAATTGGTATTAGTCTATTTTTTCTTAATGTATAAGTGCACATACTAATAGGTAGTTATATCACTAAAAAGCGAAAATATTTTTTTTACAAAAAATATATACCGTCTTCAAAAACCCACTAAACAATGACCGGTGACCAATGACTAATATATAGGTACGTGAATTATATCAAAGTCGGTGGCCAGAATGTACACGTATTAGGCACCAAATAGGCAATTCCTAGGAGACCAGTCATTAAATTAACCTTGTTTAGTGGGTTTTTGAAAACGGTTTTATTTTTTGTTAATAAGTAGGTAACCTAAACCTTTGCCCTTGGGGCAAGCTAAATTAATGAAATAATAAATGCTCTTTAATTTTCAAACTAAATGTACAGTTTTTATTGTATTAAGTTGTTATGTCAAGGTACCTCCTACCACCCAGGCTGTTTTGGCCAGAGGTGGGATAGCAGTCCAAAGTCTTATCATTGTGGTACGAGTGTGAGATTTTTTATGGACAGATGGCTAAGAGACCAAAAGACCTTGACATTCAATGTCTTGTTTATAGGTCCACGGGCCGCTACCTCAAAAATACGTAACGACGAGAATATTCACTTTCGATAGCTACTGTTATGGGTAATATATTTGTTTCAAACATTATTAGAAGCAGTTTTGCACGTATTAAATTCTTTCGATTTTGCATTTGAGCCGCAAATAATTGGAATACTGCTCAAGCATTTGGCAACATGGTTACAAGAAGTTCATTTTGTTTGCAAAAGAGTTTACAATTGCTATTTTATCTGGAACGTGAAAATGGAATCTCTTTTATCATAGAGATAATAAATAATTTTCAGTTTCAAATTAAATAATATTTTCACGAGCCAGGAATAATTATGCTCAGTGTTTAAATTATTAATTATGTTTAAAATTACTGTTATAGGAGATAGCACGTCAACTGCAAAATCAAGAATTAACTTAATATGATAAAGTTATATTGACTGGTTTATACACGGTTAATTTGTATTAGTACCTATACAGGAGCAAATTTTTCTTACTCAGTAATCGATGGCAATTACATTT
This sequence comes from Tortrix viridana, assembly GCA_963241965.1. NCBI lineage: Eukaryota > Metazoa > Arthropoda > Insecta > Lepidoptera > Tortricidae > Tortrix > Tortrix viridana. Next base: position 43,380,265 of record OY725171.1, read on the forward strand.
AAATTTTAATTATATGAAACAAACGAGATTTATAAAGTATTTTATTAATTAAGAATTTAAATTTTAACCAAATTGATTGTCATCATACGCCTGATTAACTGTGTATTTTGTCTGCACTGAACTGACGTATGCACCTCAAGAAATGTAGGGTGACCATGAAGTTAGTCAGTATTGTTTATTAACTTTGTTATTAATTAAATAATTCTGGAATTAAGTTATTACTACAGCACAAGCATAGTTAACTTTTATTTTGTCTAGGTAGTATTAAGAAAAACTGATTCCTATATACTAATACAAGTAAAAAATACACGATGTAAAACAGTTACACACCTAATTGAAGACTAACCTCATTCAATGTGGCAAACTCGTAAGTTTGAATATATATATATATATATATATAGTTTTTTTTGGCATAGTGTTGTTTGAAAACTTTTGTCCCTGACTGAAATGCGCGTGTAAGTACCTACCTGACGCGCTAGTCTTAACACCAGGCCCTTTATTCGATATTGTTTTGAAATATGTTGTAAACGGTAATTCACATCAAAACAGAGCACTGAAGATTCTAAATATATATAAAAAAAGTAAAAAACAACTATAATGTTAAATGTTATTATGAGATAAATAACTAAACCTTTGCTGAATGAAGTTAAAAAGTTGTTAAGTTAATTTTCCTTATTAAGATCTACTGGATCGGCATTTCCACTATAATTATTGTCATGCAATTCAAGTTGAATAATGTAACAAAATATTAAACATTTTAGAAGTTATTATAATATAGTTAAAATCCACTAACTATCGAAGGTAAAGAAAGGAAGAAATACATTTATTTTTCAAAAGTTTGATTTATAATATTTTAATCTAAGGAAATTGGACCTTAAAGGTAGGTTAATGCGTTTGCGCATCGTTTTGGGCATGGGGTGCGCGGAGCAGGGTGCGGAGGCGCGGGCGTCGCTTTCCACGCGCACCCGGTATATATACCTCGGGCCCGCATTCACCCGCCCGCAGTGTGTGCTCGAACGTTACAGTGACTACTACTCCCGGACTAACGATGAACTCAAGGTGTTTAATAGTGCTAGCGGCCTTTGGCGTGGGTACGTACTTATTGTGGCGACCGGTGTCACTGCCGGCGACTTTCATCGACGTGTCCTCACGTTATGCTAACGCGAAAGGCAGTGGAACCGTACCACTGATTCCACAAGGCGATGCGATTGTGTGCTGCGGTTTAGCTCTAAACCACAATTTTCACTAAACAATTCAGTGATTTGATCGTAATTTATCATTTCAATTTGTGTTTTAGAACTAATCCGATTATTATACCTTGCAGGTAAAAGCTATTTGTGAACTGAAATCTGGTCTTTCTCACTTTCACTGTATCACGACTGGTTTGCAGTTTTATGCGTTTTAAATTGAGACTCGTTTAATGAATGCAAACGTAAGGTTGTGTCACAAGCCGTCTAGGGTGGTCGATTGTGCGCCACGGTTACGTCACACGTGCGTCTTGGAACTGTTCCAGCGAACGTTGACTGGAATAAGTCATTGTACGACGGGGACGCACATGGCATACAAAAAAGTTAAATAAGTTAAGTTCGCTGACGGGTTTACTGCAGACAGGTGTCTTAATTCCTAATTTGTTAACTTACATGCTTTTTTTATAAAGACGCTAAAATAACGGCAGTCTTTTAAGTTCCTTTAAAAAAAAAGAAAAATAAAAGACCTTTTTAACACACTAAACACTTCCATTGTTATTTTCAGCAGCAAATAATATTCATAAACCCGAGAAAATTTTACGCTGTTGCTCATTTTTACTATCAGTCATTGTCCATCTTGACATAACGAGCAGGACGTCCTGTGCAGTGCCCATTAGTATGTGCTGCTAATGTGTTAACGACCAAAGTTCCCACGGAGTTGTATCGACGCCGATTTTATTCAGACAGTGAAAATTAACATAGGAAATTATAAGTGAAATTAATGAATCTAGGCACCTTAGTAAGCATATGCAGGCGCTCGTCTGTGTCATTTTTATTTCCTCTTTTGCTAAAATTGTCAGCGTTGTGTCCGTAATGTCATAGAAAACATTGCATAAATCCATCATAATAAAAATATTAATAACAATTTTTTCAACTTAAAATTTCGTTTTACTTATATTAACTAAAAAATAAACCCATACATACTTGCGGCATTCGTTCTGCAAATTTTAATTAAATGGTTTTACTAATTCTGGAATATTACAACACATTCCTTTGAAAATTAATTCCTAATCATAGAATTACTTGTCCTAAATACATATTAGTGTATTTAACTAATTTTCTACATATTCAATACACCGTAAAACTAGCTATTCTTACACAAATTAAAAGGCACAAATGATGTTGTAAAGTAATAAATTCTTAGACAAGCGTGAAGGCATTCAATTAGTCTGTGAGGCGGCGCGTGCGCTTTTCACGAATAAAGAAAACAGGTGAAAATGATTCATCTGCTTCGATGCGCATGCGTGCAGCTATCGATCATCAACGTTATAATATTTACGGCCACCAAAGAACTACCTACCTACTTTAAAATAAGGTTTACATTTCAAATGGTATTTATGATGAAAGTAAATTCCTTATTGACAGTTTATTTTAATAACAAAGGTCTTATTACATTTTTATAGTCTCTGACGTAGCTATGTAGAGTATCAAATATAGTTTTTAGTTTTCTTCATTTGGCTGTAGGAGAATTTGAGTGAAGGCCCCAAAACAGTTACTTTAATGTGATGATATTTCCGTAGTTATGCATAATTGCAAACTCGCATGTTTAGCTACTTTGCGTTAATGCAACTATAATCGCGGTTACTAATTTTTACGAACTTAAAAGTTTTCCTAATTACCGGATATTGTGTGATCGTAAACATCTTCTAAATAAATGATGATGACCACATTTTGGTCAACTAAAACTGCAAGATAAATACGCATGACGCGGAAAATCTTTCCTAGTTGGGAACTGGGTAAGATATGTATTTAATAATAATAATAATACATGTTCTAATCAGATAACTAGATCCATGTAACTATGTGTGTAGACATTTGTCACAATCTCAACAAGGAACTGTCTAGCAACCTTCTCTGCTTCCCGAGCATTATTTTCATTAATACTCTGAGGTCGACTACGTTCTACCGGAACATATAGCGGAAACTTCTCGAGAACCAAGGCTTTTAGACAGTGTATCAAATCGATTGTATTTTTGGGATGTTCTCATCATATTTTATTTCAACAGATAGAAGTTTATTGTTTGCTAATTACACAAAAACCTCCTCATTTCTAAAAAAAAGATTACGACATAGGTACACATTTAGAATAACGCCTACAATATTGCTTTAAAAATCTACTACAGGTGAACTCGATGCTTGTTTTTTTGACTTCATCCTATATAGCTCTTATATGTCAAAAAATAGGGGTCAAATTATAAAATAAAATAGCTAACAGGGCGGTATTCAAAAAAGTGTTAAAAAACAAACAAAGTTAAGGACTAAAATTAAAAAATGGTAACTTTTCCATTGTGTTTCCTTGGGGGGGATTTTCCATAGTCGCGACGCTTGGCGGCAGTCGGCATGCGGGTTGGCGACCGCAGTTAGATGGCTTAGTGCTCGGGGGACGCTGCCGCCCGGCCCTCGGCTTGACCCTCTGTCGCCTCTTACGACACCCACTGGGAGAGGCTCTGAGCCCTTAGCCAAGATGCCCATCTCTAACTAGCGTTTCTATTTGTTTCGTTTTTAAACCAATCGCGTCACTGGTAGATCACGTGACTCTCAGTATTTCGTGACGCGATTGGTTTAAAAACGAAACGAATAGAAACGTTAGTTAGTGATGGGCATCCTGGCGGAGGGCTCAGCTGTGTAACCAGCGACTAAATGAATGTGCAGGCAGTTGAATGTCATTTACCCACCTTGACGGACGACGTAAATTCGCCGGCTATTCATCGACCGAGTAGAACTGAGCGACGATGCGTCAACAGAATAAGATAGCTGCCCGCCTTTAAAAAATTACAAAAAAGCACCTATTGGCAGTATAAATGTATGACTAATTTTCGTGACGCAATGGAAAATTTACCGTTTCTTAACTTCAGTCCTTAACTATGTACACTTTTTGAAAACCGCCCATGTTCTATTGTATGTTAGCTTGACATTTAACAAGTAAAATGTTTAATTCCTACTTAAATATTTATAAATAAATGCTCTGATTCGTATTAAAGTAATTTATTAATACTAAAGTAAAAAGTCAATTATTATCTATAAATCTCCGGCCACATAATGTGCCCTTTAGTCTCTATAGTCTCACGGCGCGGAGATTGTCTGTCCTTCGGCCGCCTATAAATAACCTCATAATTACCACAAACGACCGTTGTTTGTTCCTTTTTCAAAAGCATCAGCGACCAGGTATTGAAAGGTTCTTTTCCGTGCCCAATTTGGTAATGAACCAGTTACCGGTTGTTCAAAGAAAAGCTTATTTTAACAAATTAAAGTTCTCAGTACCTACAAACTTGTTAAAATATATTTAGTTACGCAGGCTTCTTAACTTTTTATAGCTACTCGTATTAACAGATAAATTACAAATTTCCCCCTTAACTTCGTAACTCCCGGACTATTTCTATTCATGTTGAAAATTGAAAATAGTACATTATGATACGAGTCAGTGTGCTAAAGTTGGTCATTAAATTCTCGGCTCACTTACGCCTTCGCTTACAGCTCGGGCTAAAATCCCGCCTCGACTTTAATTACCAATGCGCATGCGTTTTATATGACGTTTTTCAACACAAATGCGAGGAAAAAAAAAATCTCATGTTAACACTTATCCGTGAAACATGGACACAGACATTTTGTTTTTTCGCGCGCCGTGGTTATGGTGGTTAGATAATGCGTGCTCTGGTGGAAATAGAGGTACTCACGAATCCGCCAAACAGTCAATTATTAAAAATATGATAAACTTAATGTTTATATGTATTTATTACTAAAACTAATATTAATTTGTTGAAAAAAATCAATAATTTCATGGAATAAAGATTATTTGTTATAGATATTTTAACTAAGACAGTTAATTCATTTGCAAAAAGTTTTATATTTTTTAAGACGACACAATTCTTTGCTGTGATTGAAAAAAACATAATTGAAAAAACACTATGCGGTAATGTAAAGTAAAAAGCACGCGTGTTTAATAAGCTGCATTATGACTTATGACCCTAAATACGCTGGAACAAGGGCCACTTAACGAGCAAGTGTGTTGAAAAATGTATTTCCGTCAATTAATTTTCTACTTTAGTAGATTATGGTATCAAAAATAATCAAGTTATCGTCAAAAAAAACCATACAAAGATACGATAACGAATCGAAATATAAAAGACTTCAACGCGCGCGCTTTACACCTTTGCTCGTTTACAGTTTGCACAATAGGTTGATGTAACGAAGGCTGAACGTTACACAGCTCTTTGGATATTCATTGCGCGTGGAGCCGCGGGGCTAAATTAGTTTTAACCCAATAGTTAGTTAGAATTGAACGTCGCATTAGATAAATCGTTTTCAAAGTAAATAATATTATCCCCATACTTGAATGTATAAACTATACTTTAAACGACGCCGTTGCTTTACATTTTATGGTGGTTCAAGGTAATTGAAATAGTTAAGCTTCACTTAAAAGCTTAAGCAGGTAGGTTTTTAGGTGAAAATTTAAAGCTTTGTATTTTTATGGTTTTTAAATTCTACTTGCTTTTGCGAAATACTTTTATAATTTAATGCAGAGCTTAATTTAAAAAAGCGATCACTAACACAAACCGCAATGATCAATTCAAGAAAATATTTTAAAAAATTTACCTACGGACGAGTGAGAAATTAATCTTTTTACTTAGTTGAAAATATATGAATTGATGGAGATGCGGTAGCTTAGTCAGTCACATTTCCCCCCTATGTAAGACCAGAAAGGTGTTGACCACTTGTAGCATCGACCGATTATCGCATTAGCAATTCCATAGCGGCACTCATGAACTAATCAAATTATGAAAACAATGCTTGAATAGTTGCTTATATCTTATTGTACTGTCTGTGGTCCAGTGCTTGTAAGAACAATATACTCGTAACGTGTACACACTTAATTCTAACCTCCTGGCTTTCTAGCATCTTGAATAGGTAAGGTTATTCACCTTGTTAAGTCACGTGGCTTAATCCAAGCATGTACTGGATATCGTTAATAAATATACACAAACGAAAAATATGTATAAGAAATGCATGTTAAAAAAAAATATCTAGATCTAAAAGAATTTATAAATTCATTTTAATATATCATTACGTTATTATGCTGAATTTGTGTGAAAAGTTAAAGTCTAAAACTTTACTACCTATTTGAATAAAGGTTAAAACTTATGTAGCTGACTGTCCGGTCAATTTCAGGAACACCGGAGTTATATAGTAATTCCTCTGTTTAAATTAAAAATTTAGATATTTGGATGGAGGCTTAAATTTTGACCGAACGAACATACGATACGACACAAACTTTCACCGCAACAATAGTTACCTAATGTTATATTAAGTTACATCATTACGACGTAATATCGCAATTAAATAAATTACAAGAGAATGCATCATTATTTCAGGCCGTTAAAACTTTTAACTAATTTCGTTGTCATTCGTGATTGATGATGTGAACAGACGTGTCCTTTTAATGCAGGTTAACCAAAAATTTTACAACTGCTGTAGCCAGTTGTAAAATTGGCTACAGAGCTTAGTCTGAGTGAAGTGAAGTGAATTACTGGTATCGTCACAGTAGTAAACATAATATATTAAGTAACTTTTTAGCTAGGTCTAGGGGCTTTTAGTCAGCCTACGAACTAGATACAGCATATCTAGGCTACGAACAAAAGTCAAAGTCAAAAGTTAAAGTCAGCCACAAACAAAAACAAATAATGGAGGATAAAGAAAACACTAATGCCCGGTTCCTATATTCAAACCGCAGATAGATAAGGTTAATTCAAATTCAAATTTGACACATGCTGTGTATGGCAAATGTCAAATTTTAACTCGAGGTGTCCTTATCTATCCGCGGTTTTGATATAGGAACCGGGCCTGGGCGATTCTTCGGCGTTTTGACCGCCGTCATTGTCGTCTTCGCATATATTGACGAAAATAACGATTACTATCAACAATTTCCGATGTAAATAGGAGAAACACCGGGAGTAGTTCTCATTCCGCTCAAAATTAAAATAAACTTGTTAGTTTTATTTGGAATAATATGCGAAGACAACAATGACGGCGGTTAAAACGCCGAAGAATCGCCCGCCTATAGACCTCTAGAAAATCCGGTGACATTAATGAACCGACCAAAACTCATGGCTCAGTACAGGAATCCCTAAATGCTTGCAATAAATACTTTGCATCTGTGGGCAAAATCTGGCAGACAAAATTCTAAATAGACTTTCAGAAACACAAGCTTGCCTTGCTTCTAAATTCAAACCCAGCGAAACACCAGTTAATTCCTTCTTCATGTAACCTACTGATGAGTCTGAAGTAGAAAAAATCATTTGCCTACTAAGGTCGGCTAGCGGAATAGATCGCTGTAAACCATTACTAGTAAATTAAATCAGACAGTGTATCCTGGCCCCACTTACACATAGTTATCTGTAATCTAAGCTTAAAGAGTGGACGCTTTCCAACCTGTTGGAAACTGGCAGTGGTTACACTGATCTTCAAAAGCGGTGACAAAAGTCTTCCCAGCAATTTTTAACCCACGTCATTGTTAAGTGTCTTCTCTAAAATCCTGGAAAAAGTAGTAAATAGTGGGCTGGCAAAGTTTTTAGAAAACAACACTGTTGTCCGATACACAATCTGGTTTATGACCTGGTAAATCTACGGAGGACGCTGCAATCTTGCTTAACAATGCAATATTTGGACTCTTAGATCGTGGGAAAAGATACATTGGGGTATTTCTGGATCTGGCTAAGGCGTTTGATTCGGTTTCAGTTAGCATCCTGCTAAAAAGCTCCATGCTATGGGAGTGAGAGGAAAGGCTCTAGAATGATTTGATAGTTACCTGATCAACGGTCGGCAAGTGGTTAGAGTCGACCAACATCTCAGCGATGTATCAGCTTTCGGGTTCCCCAAGGTAGTATAATCGGACCGACGCTATTTACTGTCTATTTAAATGTCACCTAAATAGACTTACTGTCATAATACTCATAATCCTAAGTCATATAACTGTTAATCATTTTGATCACAACTGCACTCGCTCTGGATTCCCAAGATACAGGCCCCTCCTAAATAGTTTGGGATCCGCTGAATATTTAGCTTAAATACATGTATCATTTTTGGGAAATAAATATATCTGTATATTTGATAGTTGAAACTACGTCCACTGCGCGACACGGCCTTTCCCAAAGATCTCTACCATGGCCGGTGGTGCTAACCGCCTTTAGGGTATGGCCGTTATTTCTTGTATCTAATGAAGCAGTTTAACTCTTCTACATTTTAATCACTTTACGTGTGTTACGAATATTAGTAATCCATTTATAATATGGCTGATTGGCGTAACACACGTGAAGTGATTAAAATGTAGACGAGTTAAACTGCTTAATAGGTACAAGAAATAACTGCCATACCCTTCAGCTATTTCCCGCGACTCTTATCAGATCGTCAGTTCACCATACGGGTATGGGAGGCCTACCAACGTTGCGCAAAATGAACATGCACAGACAAAAGTATGTCAAATGTCCATGTCCTACCCACTTCTAACAAATGCTTGGCGTGTACACATACTTACTTACTTTTGTCACTTATTTTAGCATTGTAACAAATTGAAAAAATTACAGGAATGACCCAGTTCCTTAATAAAACTGTACGATTACGGGGCCGTTTCTTTCCGCCGTAGCGTAGGCGTGAGGTCAGTCCAACTCCCGCGCCGAAATCGAAAGTGCCCGCGGCATATATGAGGCTTTCACTGTTATTTAATGTTTCAAGTATTAAATAAAACAAGTTGTGCTTGTGTGAGTGGTCGGGGTTAGAGAACTGTGTTCTTGATGTCAGATTCATATGTTTTGTGATTCAGAAAATTAAAGCACAAAATTCGTCAAAAAGCCGATTAACTGGGTTAGTTTTTATAAAAAAAAATCTAAGTTGTTGATATAGCATTTGGGCGACTGGATAACCTTGTGAAATATTGGGAATATGATTGCTTACCTATCGTTCAGTCAATGACAGTTCAGATTCTTAAGTTTCTTCTCATCCGAAAAGGACGACAAGTTGAAAGTACATAATGTCACTTAATTGTTGCAGTTACTACAACAAAATGATATTCACACGCACAAAGGTTCATATTAGACTCCGTTACTTAACTTATCTCCTTTTCATATTCAAGCGTTGGCATAAACTTAACCTACATGGTGTACGCGTAAGCTCAGAAGTCAAATCAATATTATGTCACATCAGGGCTCCGATGTCGGTTGCGCCACCGTCTCACTCGGCTGGTGACCCACATTACTCGTGTGACATACTACACGACCACACCCTTTTCACCTCGTGATAAAATCCTCTTTGCAATCGAAACCAGTGCTCTAATGCCAGTCCGTTTTCAAAATCGTACGTAGATTGCTTTCTTTACGGGAAAATTAACACAAAATCAAAGCTAGGCTTAATTTCGGTGCAACATCGAACCGATATTGATCTCAGGGCACCGAACTAGTTTATCAGGTATAAAGAAATACACATATTGTTGTTTACGAACAATTATGTTTTGATGCATGATATAGAAAGTACATTGCTGCTTAACAAAATTCAATTTAATTATCGGCGTGGGTAATAAGCGTATAACAATAATAACTAAGGAAATTAGCTTTTTTTGAAAGGACTACGAAACATTGATAATTACGAAGGAATTTACGAGTATGCCAAGTTGCTTATCCTGCTTGCCTTGGTAAATCTATTTCAAAGAAAACTGGTTTCGAATGTTCTGGTTTATGATGACTGTATATAAAATACATATAAGCTGTTGGCATTAAAAGCACTATTATCATTGAATTACCACTCTACTGAAACCATCATTACCAAAATGTTTGAAATTAGAAGTAGAATTCAAGCAGTAGAGGTATAGGGTCACGTTTTGCAAAGAAGTCCAATACAAAACCCAGAAATAATGTTTGCGATTACATAAAATAATTAACACTGTTTTCATCACGCGTTAAAGAATTTTGTAACATTGCCTGATGACTGTTGAATAACTGTAGGTGTGTGGGTGAAACGATCTTTGCTCGATTGATAATCGATGCTAATTTTAGAGTGCTTTTACGTAACGTCCTACTCACATGGAAACATGGTCAATTATCATTTTTTTCTGTTAATATTTTACCCTCAAACAATTAGAATCACTTTAGAATACTTGTAGATAATTCAGTAATAGTAACCGACTCTGAAGTTAAACTACAAGAGCTTGAGCTAAGAGCTTGCGGTAACTTAGGTAATCTGCATGAATAACATTTGAAAAGGCGAGAGGCGCATTGTGAAACATTAGACATTAGATGCACACGGTATCAAATGTCAACCGGTGTCGTGACGTAACGTGACCCCTCCGGCGCTTCCACGTTACGAAAATCGTGTGTTTAACGGTTTGTTATTTAATATCTTCGTGTAAATTTCTTTACCCGTAGGTACACGAATGAGGAACCAGTGCTCATGAATTCGGGACGTGTAGCAATTCAGTTTCAATTGGTCCTGGCGATCCGGTTCTCATAACGATTAGCCAGCTTGCTACACTCATCTCAGACAAAACCCGCCTTTGAACACGTGGATAAAGCGACAATTAGTATGTTGCAAGCACACAACAAGCAGTGATAACAGCCGGTGGTTGCGCAACCCGCCGGGGCGCATTCCTCAGAGAGAGTGGCCCTGCCCGCGCCTGGGTTGCAAAATGAGCCACTCCATAATCGCTGGCGCAAACTGTGGTTTATTTTGTAATTTTAATTAAAATTCAAGAGGATTCGTGTCGTGATACGTTCTTTCCTCATTGGCAGTTTGTCAAAATGTGACCGAATTTTTCTTAAGCATCGGTGGAAGCTGTATTACCCAACATCTACACTGCGATGTATTCTACGGATGACCGTAGCGGTCAATAGGTTATTTTGATGTAAACTTAAAGTAACATTCGTGATTACAGTACCTTTGTAAGACCAAACTGATTAATTTACCCAAAAGACTGAAGCTCTGCACATAGCACACAATCACACGTACATTTGACAAAATCTGAGTTAGACTATCCTTCAGATTTCTAATTATAAATTTATTCCACAGCGATGGGCCAGGAATCTTTCAAATGCCCGGACGACTTCGGCTTTTACCCTCACCACGTGTCCTGTGACAAGTACTGGAAGTGCGACAACGGCGTGGCTGAGCTCAAGACCTGCGGCAACGGACTTGCCTTCGACGCCACTGACGCCAAATACCTCACCGAGAACTGCGACTACCTCCACAACGTCGAGTGCGGCGAGAGGACTCAGCTTGGTGAGTTCCTTACATGCCGAGTCTTGCAGTAGGTATATTACCTAAAAGGAAAAAGAAACGAAACAGATAGGTGTCAGTACCCCTTTGGTGCGAAAAGTAAATTCAACGTCTAAAAATAGGCAGATTAGCTCTAAATATAGGGTGAAGGCAGATTTGGGTCCAAGTAAGGGGGAACCAGTATGGCAGAAGGTTTATGGAAAAAAATGATTTTGCACTTACAGAAGTTCCATCAACATATCCAGTTTAAGTATCCTGCTTCATTATTTCCTGGTAACGACAAGATTTGCGGTTATTTTAGGTCAAGGTTGCGATTAGCATATTTACCCACTTTAATATACATATAATATTTCTCACATGTTGAATCCAACCAGGATGTTGCGAAGGTCGGCTCGAGTACACGACGGACGACGGACGGTTTGACATTTTGAATACAAATAATTTTTAATCAAATACCAGTTTATGCTAAGGTTAACCTTGAACTTTGATAAATAACAAGTAGGTAGTAGAAGTTTTTATTGGTTCGTTGTGTATGATAGCTAAAGAAACGAATAAGAAAAGCACGTTTAAGAACGGTTAAGAAAAGTAAAAGCACGTTTGTTTCGGATTCACATTAGTACCTACATAATAAAATATTTAAAATAAATAAGATTTTGGTAATTGAGTTACGTTATAACAACGGTCAAAATTTAAAATATACGACTAGTTCTATTTTTTTTGGGACAAACAGGAATCCACCGTTAGCTAGTTCCGGTTAAATACTGCTGACTTTATGTATATTAGTACGTATTACTGTTTTTACGATGGAACAAATACAAAAAGACGTTGCAAATGAACGTCCCTTGTTATTTGACTTTATTATTATTCGTTTGGAAATCCGCCGTTATATAACATATTCTGTAAAAAAAAACTGGCTATATTTTACGGTTCAAAAGATACAGCTCTTTTAAGTCAGGACATACAGACGGACGGACGGACAGCGTAGGCTTAAATAGTAACAATGTCCCGTAGGCACCCTTCGGGTACGGATCCCTAAAAAGTACTTCATGACTTAAAATGACTAATAGATAACATTCTTGGTGTTTGGCAACGTTTGTTGTCTTCTGTTCTATTGTAATCAAAGGTTTTTATGTTTTTCACAATGAACCCTTAACTTTACTCCATGGTGGCAACAATAGTCGAGTACCTAATATAGTAAAGGGAAAACGTTTACATGACTGTTTATCCTATAATGGTCCCGTAGTTGTAACGAGGACGCTTAATGTCACATACTGATATCACAAAAATTAGTTTGCAAGTAAGCTTTACTGTTCTTTTGCTATGAACACATGCTAATACAATTTTGTATAGGTGTAACAACTTTAAATAAAATAATGTTTGTACGACTCACGACGTCACGACTTAGATTTTTGCTTAATAAACGAAATTAATGAAAAATAAAAATATTTATTCAAAAGAAGTCATTTAATTGACTTATACTCCACGAAATTGAAATATAACTGTGCCCAAGCCCCGTCGAATAAACGTGAACTCTACTGTTTTACGACTATACGTTAAAACTATTTGATCGCGGCAGAAACGTCGTCGTAGCGCTTATACGACCAGTTTTTGCTAGTTGGGTGACTAATGTTGTAGTGAAAATTTTGCTTTATGGCTCCTAACTCTTCGATTACTAACCTCAAATTAACTTTCAGAGCCCCCGATCACCACCCCCCACTGCCAGAGGCTGTACGGCATCTTCCCTGATGAGCAGAAATGCGACGTGTTCTGGAACTGCTGGAACGGAGAGGCTTCCCGCTACCAATGCAGCCCCGGGCTCGCTTACGACAGGGAAGCCCGCGTCTGCATGTGGGCCGACCAGGTCCCTGAGTGTAAGAACGAAGGTAAACTGACCACTTTCAATATTTATAAGAATTATAAGTTATGGATGAAAGACAACTAAAAAAATTAAAGCAGTCCTGCTGCGTAGCTGTATATATTTATTTAAATTCAAGCGAAATTAAACTTTGCTTTTAATCTTTATAATAACACTAATAAATGCGATAGTATGTATGTTGGTATGTTTGTTACTTCTTTACGCCAAAACGGCTGGTCGGATTTGAATGAAATTTGGAATGGACAGCTTATACCCTGGAGTAACTGGCTTTTATTCCGAAAACAATCACTGTTGACGCCTGTTGACTCACTATGTAACACTTCTCTTTTTTGTTGTATTTTCTTGTTCTTGTTGTATGTGGTGTTCAATAAAGAGTTATTGTATTGTATTGTATTGTTCCTATGGGATGGCAAAATTACTAATTCTACGCGGACGAAGTCACGGACAGAAGCTAGTTTTTGATAATAAGTAAGTAAAAAAAATATTGTGCGTAATTAATTGAATTAGTTTGACAAAAACGATGATAAAATGTTCGTGAAATTAATAGAAAATATAGGTAATATGTGTACTGTACCAGAAATATAAATAATCTTGCCATATCGTGGGAATGTCAATTATATTTTACATTGCAACTCATTTAACACTAATTGGCGCAGATTGATTCTTCTGGCCTGGTTATATTGTCCAAGCCAACGAGTTCTCATCTTAACTATTATATCGTCTCTCAGAGGTTGCCGGAGGTTTCGCCTGCCCCGCCCCTGGTGAGGTATCCAACGCTGGCTCCTTCAGCCGCCACGCTCACCCCGAAGACTGCCGCAAGTACTACATCTGCCTCGAGGGAGTTGCCCGCGAGTACGGCTGTCCCATCGGCACCGTGTTCAAGATCGGTGATTCTGATGGCACCGGCAACTGCGAGGATCCCGAAGACGTCCCCGGATGGTAAGTTCACATTTGTTAGGACTCGGCGTGTACACTCAATGAGGTTTGTCAAACAGTTAAACTGTTACTTGCATACATTTCTGAACATCATAGATTGTTATGTAATCTAATACATTTCATATTATTAACGAGTCTCGAATGAGTTTTTGACTGCTTGGTAGCCCTTGTTATATTCCGATAGCGTTTTGCTCAAACAAAGGCAGGATACATTTGAGTGTACGCGTTCAGTTTGGAAGGATTTAGGTATCTGGTCACGTTCAAGCTAAAGCATAATCGACTGAGCAACTTGAACGCTTTTGTTTCTAACTGGTTGACACTCTGTGGTGATTATGACTGTCACAGAGATAACACAATATTAACCACACGACCAATGTCATCCCTGTGACTAACCATTCTTCTGCACTATAAGTATGTAAGATTTGAATAATAATGGTAGCAACAGAAATTTGAACAATGTAGGTAGGTAGGCCGCCCACTTAAAATTCTCCAGCAAATATGCGGTTCGGAGCCTTGCTCGCTTGTTATTCGACATATTTAGAACAGCTTCGGAATTAACATGACTTAAGGTAGCGGTTGTCCAAGCACACGTCGTGCTTGGACAACCGTGGTCAATGCCACCTGGTATGTAACGGCGCGCATGATAATGACCGTTTGTGCCGCGCACCTCGCCTGTAACTGTACATATTAATGCTTGTCAGTTACAGGGCCGTTTTACGTAACAGAAAACACTGAATATTAAAATTTGGAACCGTAAATGTAACTGAAGCCGGTATCAATTATGGTGATGATTCATTAAACGCGTTAAAGGAGCGCCCTGTCGATCATCTTAATTGAATTGGAAGGTGACTTGTGTTCAATTTAGAAAGTCATAAAAGTAAAGTAAACGGTGTCCTGGAATACGGTAACTTTTTGTTTGAGAACAATGAGTCATTTTGGAGAGCCAGCGCGGTTTACGGTCCGCCTGTAGTAAGCAATCGTGCGAGATCGACGCGCGATGCGGCGGTTGAAACCGGTCAAGTCAAGGTCGTAACTATAGTAGTTTTTTCTCGAAACTTTTTGTAAGCTCCGAACTACACGGCTGCACGAGAAAAACAAGTGTTAAATAACGTTACTTAGGAAAGCGAACGGATACTATTCTTGTTGCCATCTCAAGGCAGTTCACTCGATATCGACAGTTGTGAACAGGAATTTGTTACACAATTCGCTCGGCTCCTGGCACGTACTTGCAACTTGTAGAAATTTAGATGGCTTTTGTAATTACCATTTAGATATAAGGTTCGTAGTCGGTAGTTAGGCTAAGCATGGACAAGCTAGAAGCGGCTAGCAGTAAGACGCGCGTCCATTTTCAGCGAGGACTACTACGGCGACCTGGATTTGAAGGCTATCCGCAAGAGTGAGCTGCTTGCCGGTCTCCAGAGCGACGGCCAGACCCGCCAGACCCAGCCCAAGCCCCTCAAACCCCGCCCCCAGAAGGAGAACTAAACTCTCTGACCCACCATTACTTTTAAATACTCACATCCTATAACCCACAATTCGCATAGCAAAACGAACTTTTGTAGCCAACCTTTTGGTATGCGCCAAATGGGCTTCAGGATGAAATTTAAAATTTAAAATTCGAATGTCAAGTGAGTTATGCCAATTGATTTGTATTCATTTCTAGTTGCCAAATA
Organism: Tortrix viridana; assembly: GCA_963241965.1. Lineage (NCBI taxonomy): Eukaryota > Metazoa > Arthropoda > Insecta > Lepidoptera > Tortricidae > Tortrix > Tortrix viridana. The sequence continues at coordinate 43,396,251 of OY725171.1, forward strand.
GTTTTTTCGTTGTAGCCTTTTTTTAACAGTTTCAGAGGCAGGTTAGGAAAATATATTAGTTGAGATCATATCGCGGTAGAAATATTTATTTTTATTGTATTTTAGTTTTGATAGTCCTAAAACACCACGATTTCATAAGCTACCGAGTATAGCATTACAAATATAATTCTAAAATCACTAGAATGCCTTCGCAAGGAGGTTTGCATTTAAGATCCCGTAGTTCTGTGTATACACCTTTTAGAGGACGTTCATCTATTAACGCTATGGACTTGTAAATATTTTTTTACTTTTGTATTGAATTTCGCTGCGACTGAGTGTTGTTGTTTGATAGAAACTGTAATACTTAAGTTTTATTTTTAGTGATAAAATAAAAATAAAATAAAAAAATCTGTGTGTTATCTTGTCTTGTGTGGTTTAGCACTGTTGCACCGTTACCTTGTAATACACGCGACATTTACTACTTTCACGATTTCTATTTCTAATGCACCGACTTTCTACGGAGTTACATTAATACCTACTTATTTACTCTATTTCTAGTTCTAGTCCTTTTCACTGTCTTGTCTAATGTAACTGTAAGAACCTCTTTCTCCTAACAGACAGTCTCTCGTCAAACCCTTCCTTGGTTATCCAGGTATGTTTACATTTTACCATTAACAATAACGCAAACATTATTGCTGTTTGATCCATAATTGTCGGAGTTTTTTACATGAGGTACAAAGATACGCTTTCTAACTAGCCAGCTTCAATGGCCTGTCATGTTTTTTTTAATCCATTGAGTTATATTCTTCAATGATTTAATCATGCCAGTGGCTGTTGGATGAAACAATTACAATATCTATAAATCCGCAGTTTTACATAGCTGGTTGTTGCAATAAGACTTACAAATATTAATAGATAAAAACTCTCCTTCAATTCGTATTAAATATGATGAATACAGTCTTTTGAAGCTATGTGCTGCTTAAGTCAACACCTCTTAGGGCCGTATTAATTAACTCATCTCAACTGTGATCCCCGTCTCAAGATACGTCAAAGTGAACGTCAATCCATAGAAAACTGTCATTTTTGACGCATCTTGTGACGGGGATCAGAGTTGAGATGAGTTTATTAATGCGGCCCTTAGTTTGTCCTATTATGACGTCATGTTATTTTTACAGCGAAGATTACTACGGGGATGTGGACTTGAAGGCGCTCAAGAAGTTGGGATTCTGAATGACGAGGAGCGGCTCCAAAGACAGACTGAAATTCAATCTCTTTGACTTACTATAAACTGCCTCTTCAGCAAAGCGATAGCTTAAAATATTGGGTATGAACCTGTAACGCCATCGTAATTTCAGATACTTACTGAAAATGACAGAGTTAAGTCATTACTATTATTATGTTTCTTTAACGAATTAGATTATTTATTTAAGAACTTACAAGTTCATAATAAGTATCTACCGCTCCTTAAAGGTTATTTGTTAAAAATGTGGGATTTGTCTGTCTAAAGAGGCGCTCGAGGCAGATCATTCAAACTTAGGCTTAGATTTCATACTCATATAACAAGTGAATTTTTTTGACAAAAATTTTATCATCGCTTAGATTTATAATTGTTGCCAAAAAATAAAGATTTTTCCCAATGCTTTGCTCTCTGGTGGGACGCTCGAGAGCATTTTTTAGTCATATTTTTGGGGTAAGTTTAGTGTAGGATAGGTTTACGAATGAAATTGGTAATGTAAGTAAATAAACGTTCTATTGTCTTTAATTGAGTTGTGGTTTTATTTACTTTTTTGGTAGGATGAGTACCTTAATTTGCACTGGGCTTATTTTGACATTGTCAAAGCGGAGGATCAGGGCTAAACATCATGCTTAGCCCATCATGCATAAACTGTGACACTATACTACTTTGTTTTGTTTATAGTTTATATTGCTTGTATGTCGTAATCACATTGTTAACGTTATGACAGTTCTTACTCAGAGTGGTCAATAATATGATACGTTATGATGTTTAAACCTTGACATTCCTATGAAAACCAAAGACATACATGACCTTCGAAAGCTTTTGATTGCGTTGATCATGCGACCCTTCTTTTAAAATAAGAACATTATGGTCTATCAAATAATGCTCTAAGACTTATGTCTTCTTACCTCAGTGATAGAACACAAACGGTTGTTGTAAAGAATACACAGTCTGTTAGCGCAGCAGTTAAATTAGGTGCGCCTCCGGGCTCTATATTAGGTCCTTTCTTATTTTTGGTTTATATAAATGACTTACCACCTATACTAAAGTAGCGGCATCGAGTGATGGCACTTTTGACGTTTGCTCGCTCATGAAGTTCCGTAAATATTGACAGCAAAGTATGAAGGAACAGATGTCAAACTTCATTGTTGCAGGTACCGCAATAGTGATGTACCGCTGGGGCTGTAATTTTCCGAAACGCATTTCGTAACTAGCTTCATCTTGAGATTGTTTTTATTTGCTCGCACTCTAGCGTTCATCGTTTTAATCATAACTAACAAAAAACATCTCAAAAAAAACTATTCGCGTGATGATAACAAAGGACCGCTGACTGGTACAACAACGTGGACAATGAAGTTCTGCACTTTCATGTCACCACCGCTGGCAAACTCGCGTCCCAGCTCATATTTACCTTGTTATATGATTATTTATCCACTCATTTATCAATAATTTCACATTTTGTATAATATATTTTGACACAATATTTCAAATTTCTGAATATCATCTTCTTTTAGCCACACAGTTTATTTCGATAGTTTGATCTAAAAACTATATTGGCATACAAAAAAAAAGTCTCCATAATCAAGTTATTATAAAAATTACCCATCGTCGGTCTGGAGACTATAAAAGCCCATAGGTACATCTAAAATACACGGTTATTCCTACTACAGCTTCAAGAAGTTATTAATTTATGGGTTATTTCCTTAATAAATTTTAAAAATATACTTCTCGCACTTGACTGAAATTTTTATGATAATAAAATGGAGTGTTTTATAACACTATTGTCAGCTGTCAAAAGTGCCATCACTCGATGCCGCTACTTTAGATACACTTTGTGATATTGTATTATTTGCTGATTATACATCATTAATTTTCAAAGTAGACCGAAAATCCGTCGACTACAGTAGGATAAACGCCACGCTTGTTAAAATACTTAGTTGGTTTACTAGTAACAATTTACTACTTAATGCTAAGAAAACTAAATGTGTTAGGTTCGTTTTGCCTGATGTGGAACTGGTAAATTCTAGTATTTTTCTTAATGGCGAGTGTTTAGAAATGGTAGATAAGGCACTTTTCTTAGACAAACTATTGACAAGAATCTGCAATGGAGTCCCCATATAACTAGCAGTATTAAGTTCCGCAGCTTACGCCGTTAGGAAAATTAGACAACTCACGAATGTTGAGACAGCTCGCTTAGTTTATCATAGTTATTTTCGTAGTGTTATGTCGTACGGTATTCTGGTTTGTGGTCTTTACCCCAGCTGACATACGGACTATATTTGTGTTACAAAAAAGGGCCATTCGCTTTATATATAACTTAAATTCTCGTGATTCAAGAGAACTTTTGAAACGAATTAATATTTTAACAGTAGCGTCCCAATATATTTATGAAAATATTATGTATGTCATTAAAAACCTAGACTCTTTCGTTAAGAATTCTGATATACATAATTTAAATACTAGGAATATAAATAAAATTACCATAAAAAATTTCGTGGCCGTAAAGTATCATTTGTAGGTCAATGCAATAATTTTTATAATAAATTACCCGACGTAGTTTTAGATTTACCCCTTCCAGCACTTAAAAATTACTTGAAAAAGTCGTTGATGTCTAAAGCGTACTAACGGGTTGAGAGCTATCTAACGGACAAAAATGCTTGCCTAAACCAGAAAATTAACTAATAGCTCACCTACCTACCTCACAAAAATCATGTAAACACTGTATATTGTCTAGGGGACACGGTTTATGTAGGAAGACATGTCGAAACACTTACATATACATGTCGGTTATATATGTGTAGATATATATGTGTATACTTATATACCTATATACTGGCTGGGTCCTGAGCTAGGATGCCCTGTGTTACAGGACCCAGATTATAATATACGACACAGTGGATTTATTACCGTACAGAATTTTAAATCATGACCTTAAAAAGAAACAATCAATAAACACATCTTAAGTCTAAATTACAATTACACATTTTGGTAGTGTGTGTGTGTGTGTGTGTGTGTGTGTGTGTGTGTGTGTGTGGGTGTGGGTGTGTGTGTGGGTGTGTGTGTGTGCATTTTGCGCAATATAGATTGAGTAGATGGATTAGGAACCTTATAGTTTTGCAGTGTCATAGGAACCCTTATAGTCTGTCCGTCCGTCCGCGGCTTAGCTCAGATACTCTTAGTACTAGAAAGCCGGTTTTTGGCATGAATATACATACTACTCTGTCAAGAAAGTACCGGGAAAAGATCAATAATACACAAACTGTTTGTTAATCATCCAAATTTATTTTATCACCTTCAAAGTATGCTCCTTCAGAAACGATACACTTACGCCAACGAATAATCCAATCATCAAAACATTTTTTAAACGCTGTTTCCGGAATTGAATTCAGTTCTCGGCGCGAATTCTCCTTTATGTCTTCTACCGATTGAAAACGGGTGCCACGAAGTGGTAATTTGAGTTTAGGAAAAAGAAAGAAGTCGGCAGGAGCCATATCTGGTGAATATGGTGGTTGCTCGATGGTATTTGTTGAGTGTTTGGTCAAAAATTCTTTCACAATGATGGCCTTGTGCGAAGGCGCATTATCGTGGTGCAAAATCCAAGAATTTTCATTCCACAAATCTGGCCTTTTTCGTCGAATTTGCTCTCTTAAATGCCGCATAACGCTCAAATAATATTCTTTATTTACCGTTTGACCTTCCGGCAAGAATTCCGAGTGCACAACACCGCGATAGTCAAAGAAAACAGTCAACATGACTTTGACTTTTGATCGACTTTGGCGTGGTTTCTTCGGTTTCGGTTCAGTTGGAAGGCGCCACTCCGAAGCTTGTTGACTAGTTTGCATGTCAAACTCGTAAACCCACGTCTCGTCACCAGTAACAATGCGTTTCATGAATGTTGGGTCGGAATTGACTCGTTCTAGCATGTCCTCAGCGACTCTCATGCGATTGAGTTTTTGGAGAAAATTCAGGTCTTTTGGGACTAGCCGAGCGGTAACATGTTTCATACCCAAATGATTAGTTAAAATAGTACGGATCGACTCGTGAGATACAGAAAGTTCGGCGGCTATCTCTCTCAAAGTTGAATGAGGATTTTCAGTCACTATTTCCTTCACTTTTGCGATGTTAACTTCAGTTGCAGACGTTGATGGCCTACCAGAGCGAGGCAAATCTTCCATCACATCTCGACCGCTTTTGAACGCTTTGTACCACTCATAAACACGTGTTTTTGATAAAGTCGAATCACCGTAAGCCTTCTGTAACATTTTCAGTGACTCCGAACACGAAATTCCATTGGCGATGCAAAATTTAAGACAAACTCTTTGTTCAATGTTTTTGTCCATTATGAAATTCGCAATACACACTAGATATGATATAACTAAAAACAGCACTGTATTTAATATAAATAACAGATGCAACTCAAACTCCGCGCCAAAATAGAAAACAGTTGTGCCAATCTAACAACAACAAAAAAAACAAAAATTTGAATTTGGAACCATAAACAAATCATCCATTCCCGATACTTTGTTGACTGAATGTATTACTCGTAGTTAGCCAACAAAGTGGTACATGTTGTGGGGTGCCGTTAAGGGAAGGATTTAGAGTGCTAATTTTTGTTAGAGTCAAGTGTCCCCCCCCACCTACAGCCAAAACTACAAAAACTAAAAATCTGAAAAGTATCTTAAATGAAAGCGCATATAACGAATTTAAAAGGAAAACTATGTCAACTAAGTAGACATCGTTGTTTGTGTTGGCGCACTGACAATACATTCGCATCCTTAAAAAGTTATTTTGTGCTGAAACGGATTGGTTTTCGGAATGGGCGTTTTCAGAAAAAAGTACCAATTTCAAAAAGTAGTATAATTTTTTTATGCCGGTTTTTCGCAATCTGAACTTTACATCTTGTATTTTATAAAAAACAAAAAAGGAACGCGAAAATAAAGATATTTGAGCTAAAATATGGACACACAATGGAACATAGATGTAAAACACATTCCGTTTGGTGACTATGTTTAAGACAAAAAATAAATTAAATACATTGTTTGTATCAAATCAATTTATTAAACAAACTTGATAATCACTCCGTTAAACGAAAAACACCGAATTCAAAATAATTAAGCTAACAGCTTTTTCGATTTCTCAGGATAGCTTTCGATTTTGTGACTGCTAGGGACATAATCATGTTTATTTTTATCGTGTTGTGAATAATTATCAACAGTTCTTTTTGGTGATTGATTCTTTCAGTAGATTATACATTTTCTTTTAAGAAAAAAATATGTTTTTTTGTTTTAAGTTGTCATAAAGTAATATAAAATGAAATCGTTCCACTAACTTTGAGGGGACAGTGACAAAACTGAACACTTAAAAATTGTAAGGATTCATACACATGACACTAAATAGAGTTAGATATCAACACGTAATTAGGTAGGTACCTCGTTTTTACAGATTTGAAAAAATATACCGTTCTTTTGCACACAGTTTCAAGGATAATAAGGTTAAAATTGAAGAATGTCTCTAATGTGACCGTTATAAGTAAAAAATAATAACGTATAATATGTATAAACGAGTTAAATATGCGATTATTATGTACCTACTTAAGTGAAAAGCAGGTATTATCAATTCGAACAAAATCTGCAAATATTAATGAAAATAAAGAAATCTAATAAAAATGAGTAAGTACTGTAAGGGTGGTGACGCATATATCAATAGACTGTTATTTGTTTGAGTTTAATTTATTTGAAATAATGTACAAGAATAGGTGTTTGCACCATGAATGCCGCGAGGCGACTCTACACATAACTACTATTGTTTTTTTATTGTTCCATTCTTAATTTCTTTATTCGATTTCAAAAGAATTAAGAATAAAACTGACATACATAAAGCAACAAGTTCTACAATTCTACATACAAAACTACTTGTTGCTTTACATCCCTCGCCCCTCTTGAAAAAAGCAACGCCTAGCTAATAATTTATATCTACCTAAGGAGGAGTTGCAGGTCTTACAAAGCCACACTGTTCCCAGCTAGGGAATAATTTCCTGTACAGTTATGTCAATAATACTATAGAACGGAACTTTCTTACGCGAACAACACTTAACTGTACAGTGAAATTTCGACTTTCGGAAAAAACCTCCGAAAAACGAAAATCACAGTGGATTCCCTATCTACCCATCTCGTACCTTTCACGCACCACAGATAACTAGTCATGCTATACTAAGAGTATATGACATATGTAAAAATAATTACCCCTAACTAGGTTTCATGGTGGTGTGTAACAGGCTTACAAAGAGGCGAGATGGTATTTTTATGTCCATAGACATCTGACAATGAATTGACAAGTCATCGTCATTCCCTTAACATGTCACAGAAGTGACATATGGGTCCATGCCCCATAGGCATATGTTAAGGGTCCGACTTTGACTAATCAATCTATCATCCATAACCTCCTAAGACCCAATATATATCAAAAAAGGGACAAATTGTCAAAGTGTCAATTCTTATTGACTAATAAGTTATCTCGTTTTATATTAACGAAATGGGCCTCAGTAGGTTCTAAGGAAAAAAAATACTCGTATGAAATAAATTACCTAAGCACCTTCACCCCCCCAGTACGCAACATTATTATTCTAGCTATATTTCATATTTAATACTAAACTACTCATAACTTATACATTTCAATGAAATAGTATGCATGTGTCACATATCTCGGCCTGAGATATGGTCACAGCATCTTCGCAGAGTGATGGTGAACTGCATATCTTCTGATGGTGCAGCCAAGTGACTGCAGCACCAGACTTCGCAGCTCCATCCTCCTGCGCAGCTTGTTGCTCTCGTTCAGAAGTGTACATGAAACGATGCAAATGTTAAAGACACCTAGTAGCGAAAACACAAGCAATAAGATACCTCATTATAAGAATAGCTTTATTTTTTTTATTAAATAACCACTAATGACCAATTTTCACTGCACCATGGCTTGTAAAATTCATCATGGTGATCAAAGGGAATATCTCATTATGATACTATATACAACGACATCAAGTCCAGGTAGCAGCCTCCTACTGCTTCCAGAATACATGTGGCAGGAATGCACGCCCATGTCTCACATCAGTCATCTCTGCTTATGGTCATCAGGGTTTCACAAGTTCTCAGCTCGGCATATATGAAAAATAAAACACAGCTAAATAAACACATTAAAACAATTATACACATATTTTATAAGTAGCAAGTATGAACAAGCTTTCATACAATATCGCTTCCCTTAACCCCACTATACGGCGAAATTCGTAACGCACGACTTGTCAACCACGAAGTACACATGCCATGCACTATGACGGCGGCGAAATTCGTAACGCACGACTTGTCAACCACGAAGTACACATGCCCTGCACTATGACGGCTGAGACCAACCAAGTCTCTTCCCACCTTATAGGCTTAAAGGGAATTACCATCACACTACAAAGACAAGCGCCATCATGGAAACATGCCTGCACCACAAATGTAGCCTGACCTATTCACCCTTCTTTCCATGGTTGTTCATGCTTGCTTCAACTGTACAAGTCTGTAAAATAAAATTTACAATTAAATAAATATATACAACTAAATCCTAATCTTAACCCTATATTTACACACTAAGTTATAATCCTACTATAAAATTTTTTCAATCTATTCCTGTGAACAATTACATATTTAGTAATACTACCCAATTTCTTTATTTTATAATTGTTATTAGGTAGAATATTAACAACTTGATAGGGTCCTACATATCTTTTCGACAACTTGAAGCTTAGCCCGGTTTTTCGTTTCGGCGAATCCATCATAACTAGATCGCCATTATTATATATTATATGTTTGGCTTTCCGGTCATAATATTGTTTTTGCCGCTGTTGAGCCAGATTAATACTCTCCGCAACTTTATTCACCAACAATGACATATTTGTCATTTTATTGGCAAGGCTCTCTGAAACAACCCTATTAACCCCCAACTCAGCATCAGATCTATATCGCGGCTCTCGGCCAAATATGATCATATGAGGCGAAACCCCTGTACTGCCTTGCTTTGCGGAATTGTATGCAAAACATACCAACGGCAAAAATACGCACCAGTTATGTTGTCGTTCTGACACGTATTTAGACAACATACTTAATAACGTCCTATTGAACCGCTCCACTAAGCCCATTGTTTGTGGATGGAAGGTCGTCGCATGCAATACTTCTACTCCGAAATACTGCGCCGTTTCCTTGATGATGTTCGAAGTAAATACTGAGCCTCTGTCAGTTATCAGCTGCTGTATGCCACCAAACCTGCACAAAATTTCATCTATAATAAATTTATTTATAACTTCAGCTGTTACCCTGGGTACAGCTTTACATATTGCATACTTGGACAAATACTCCAATGCCACTATAATATATCTATTTCCCACATCTGATGTTTGCATCGGACCTATCACATCTATACCCACCTTCTGGTACAAATCTGTAACTGGAATTGAGGTTAATGGCGCTATTATTTTATTAATATTTCTTTCTTGGCATCGATGACAGGACTTGACATATTCATTTATTCTCTTCTCTGCTTTATCTATAAAGTATCTCTCATTAAACTTGGCATAAGTTTTATATAGTCCAAAATGACCTCCTGTCAGCGGATCATCATGTATACTTAACATGCATTCCTGAAAACACGTCCTTGGTAACACCAATAACTCCTTTGATTGCTGACCAATACTCCTTGACTTATATAATAAATCATTCCGCACTAAATAATTTTGATAAACTTGGCTGCCACTCTGCCGCATTTGACTTAATATATTGTTGCAAAATGCATCAGATTGCTGCGCTGTTTTCATATCGATGCTATTCAGAGCATATAGAATAAATCCATCTTCTTGTTCAGGAATTTTCTCTATACTTTTCTGGTCCGGATTTTCGATCAAGGGATTCCTGCTTAGGAAATCAGCAACCACATTATCTTTTCCTTGACAATACACAATGTCAAAATCCCATGACTGTATTGACAATGCCCATCTCGCAAGTCTGCCGTTCATATCTCGTTTGCTTTTCAACCAGACCAGAGCCCTGTGATCTGTGACGACCTGAAACTTAAGTCCCCATAAAAAATGCTTAAAATACTGGATTGCCCAAATTAAACCGAGGCACTCCTTCTCAGTTACTGAATAGCGCTTCTCTGCATCACTTAACTTCCTTGAGGCGTAAGCAATTGGTTTCATTACTTCTTTTCCTTGAAACAAGCAACATCCCAATGCTTTTTCTGAACTGTCGACGTACACCCTGGTCACCACTTCTTCATCACTTGAAAAATAACCTAAAATTGGTGCCTCACATATTCTATTCTTCAACTCGTCAAAGGCTTTCTGTTCTTCATTTGTCCAAATAAATGCTCTGTTTTTTTTCGTCAGACTCGTTATTGGCAAGGCTATCTGTGCAAAACTATCAATAAATTTTCTGTAATACGAATACAAGCCCAACACGGATCTGACTTCCTTGACATTTCTTGGCGGTTGTATGCGCTTCATTGCTTCCACTTTCTTAATATCTGGTCCAATCCCACTCGCAGATACCTCATGCCCTAACACAGTCACCTTTTGATATCCAAATCTACATTTTGATGGTTTTAGGGTTAGGTTGGCAGATTTCAACCGCCGTAAAACATCCTCCAATGCTTCCATAAAATCCGCAAAATTTTCCCCATATACTAAAATATTATCCACATAGACAATAACTTTTTTGTATTTTATTCCTGCCAGGACTTTGTCCATTACTCGTTGGAACATTGCTTGGCTCGTTTTTAAACCAAAAGGTAAGACATTAAACTCGTACAGGCCAGAATGCGTCACAAAGGCCGTTTTCTCCTTTCCTTGGCCCAATGCAAGCTGCCAATACCCAGAATTCATATCCAGGTCGGCAAAATATTTTGCTCCTTGCAGACAGCCCAATAAATCATCCGTTCTTGGAATCGGATACGAATCCATTCGGATCTTCTTATTTAATGCCCTAAAATCAATACAAAATCTCGGCGGACCTTCAGGTTTATCAACTAACACGACTGGTGACGCATACGGACTTCTTGATTCCTGGATAATGCCATTCTCCAGCATTTCACATATCTGCTCATCTATAATTTGTCTTTGTTTCTCCGACACCCGATATGGCGCTTTATGGACTGCTTCTTCATCTACTGTCTTCACGGTAATCAAGGAATCTCTGTAGCATCCTAATTCATGCGTTGCGAACGAAAATGTTGTACGGAACCCTTTCAATAAATGCTCCAAATCTAACTTTTGATCGTCCGTCAAATCATTATTAATGTCGAAGACAACCGTTTTTTTTTCTGAGAAATTTAATAAATACTTTTTATTCTCTTGTGCTAGCTGCGTAAAATAAACATAATCGGATTTTTTAATACTCGAATCGCTAAATACAAACTCCTTTGTTTGTATCGAGAAATTTATTTTTTCCTCGTCACGATCTGACATTGTTTTAAACCGCAGCGCGATCTTGTCATTTACAAATAATGTCGCTTCTTTGAAATTAACAATTACGCCATTTTTGCGGCAAAAATCCTGCCCTAAAATTAATAATCGCGCGGGATCTGAAATTACAAGCATATTTTGCCGAAGATAAACCTGCGAGACCATTAATCCTAGCTCAACAGTGCCTACTACGTTAATCGCGTAGCCCCCGACGGCTCGTAACGGAACTTGTGCATTTTCCCGAAAACTAAGCTTCAAGCTTTTCATCAATGCTAAGGAAATACACGATATTGATGCGCCGGTATCTACAAGAGCTTCACAAAATAAATTATTAATTTGTACGGGAATAATGGGAACACAATTATCCAAGTAACTATTATTCACAAGAATGTCTTGCTGTTGCATGACCGGATTTACACTTCTCCACATCGCCGATTCCCGGTCTACTGTCGACGTGGATTGTAGTTTGGGTGCTGCCTCGAAGACGAAGGTGTGGAATCTTGCTGACCCGGAGTACTTCGTAGATTCCAGGGACGCGGTCGCATATTATACTGTCGCTGTGGCGTTTGCTGTTCATATGGCGCTCTGCCTGGCGTCGCCATAGGATTTGGCGTTCGGAACGGAGTAACAAACTCAGGCTGTGGCGTAGGAGACGGAACAATATTCGACGAGCGATCTCCCAACCTCTTTATGTCTTCTAATCTCAAAACTGGATTGAAGATCGGAAGTTCTACAGTCTGTGTATACGTGTCCTCGTTATATATTTCTTCCAGTTGCATGAGAGTTTTTCTCAATTCTTCTTTAGATGCAAATAATTTTGAGGCAAGTAACCATTGATACCTTTGATTTACAGAGCTAATATAATGTTTTACAAATTTTGCGTCTTCTTTTATTTCCGCTTTAGATGCTAGATTATCTAATGCATAATAATATTCCAACAGCTTTTCATTCTGCTGTTGTTTCCTGTAATAGAATTTTTGTGCAAAATCCGTCTGATTAGGAAATTGTGCCTTCAATTTATTAATTAGCTCATCATAAGTAGTGAAATCCTCAAAGTTTGATTTATACCATGAGAGCGCTGGCCCTTCTAAATATGCTGCAATGGCATATTTTTTTTGTTCCTCCGTCCATGCCTTAATAATGGCAATAGCATTGTATTGCATAATAAAATCTCCAACGTCTGAGAGGCCGTTAAATTTCGTGGCTGCCATTTTGCACTATATCGCTATATATTACAGGGAAATACACAAAAAAAAAAGAAATCACACAAATTACGGTTACTCAGTGAAGCAATATATATTTTACAAACCACGACCTTTACGTCCTCTTCGGAAAATGCCCTAGGATAGGCTTAGTTTTTCATCTTCCGCTTCCTTGCGGTTGGCACCTCGCTCATCTCCTTTGGCAGCGAGAAGGTGGGGTAAATCTTCTCCAGGTACCTCCACCATGTAAGGGTGGTGACGCATATATCAATAGACTGTTATTTGTTTGAGTTTAATTTATTTGAAATAATGTACAAGAATAGGTGTTTGCACCATGAATGCCGCGAGGCGACTCTACACATAACTACTATTGTTTTTTTATTGTTCCATTCTTAATTTCTTTATTCGATTTCAAAAGAATTAAGAATAAAACTGACATACATAAAGCAACAAGTTCTACAATTCTACATACAAAACTACTTGTTGCTTTACAGTACCTACTAAATGTACCATGTGAACTGGGTTTTATATGTTCAGTCATGTTGTGACTCGACGTTCAGCTAATATGTCACCATCAAAATGGTAACAAAACGGAAGTCGCCTACTTCCATATTTCATTTTTTATTAAAATATATTTAACACTTAATGCAATAATCGTTAGAAATAGTGATACTAGTTCTGTTGACTATGATGAAAAAAAATAAAAAAAGAGAAAATACTGGTCCAACTAAGAAAACTTCAGTCACTTACCTGAACGTTGTTTCTATGCCCCCGATAAGCGACAACAAACACGTGTTCCTTCTTACCTTGTTATTTTGAAAATTATGTAAAAAATGGCGGTGAGCGACCAAAATAGACGTAATGTTGCTAATTATTTCAAAATATTGAACGTTGGTGTATTTTTGTTAGGTAATTTTGTGGTCACTAAACCGAAAGTTCCGGGTGGGTTGATATTTTGGGACGTAATCTTTTTATTGAAATAAAAGAAACAATTACGGAAAATATCAAAACGTAGGGCTTATTTTGCGTAAACCTATCCATAGAATAAATTTAAACTAATAATATTCATATTGTACCCTACAATGCATAAATATTCAAGTTTGTATTGGGCTATTTGGAGAGGGGACATGCTTATATACGTGTTCTTTGTCGCTTTGTTATTTTCTAAAAAACCGAATAGAACATTTCTTATATTACAACCTTTTTTAAGAACAAGCTTGATATATACGTAATCAATCGAAAAATATTTCATTCATCATAAGTTTACGGGTAATTTAAAATATCACGTTAAACTCGAGGGACACGGCAAAAACGAAGGGTACACTTTTTTTTTAAAACGCCCGAATACAACTTCCAAAAGACATCTATCTTTGTGGTCTTTCTAAGCCGATAATAGTACTCTTAGCTGCTCCGCCCCAAGCCGAGTTGCAGTAGCCAAGTATTGATTGAGAGCAAAATACGCCATTCTCAATAATTCAGGGTAAGCTACATTCCTCAATATCCTGAATACAAACATAAGTTTGCGTACGCGACCCTTGAGTGAGTCGATGTGCTGCCGCCACGAAAGGTGAATATCGAGAAACACGCCGAGGTACTTTATTGTTCTAGTGCGTTCGAGGGTGTTAGTGATAGTGCCCGAGTATCCCGACGAGCTGGTACTCTGGGGTCTCACTCGGATGCCGAAGGTTTCATCAGGTTGGCCTATGGAGTTGATTGAGAAGCAGAGATATTTTGTTTTGGTGACGTTTAGCGTTAAAAGATTTGCATCAAGCCAATCAGCAACTGCGGTTATAGTGGTTTCAGCCAAGTCCTGAACATCTCGCCAGTTTTTACCCTGAACTAGAATAGCCGTATCATCGGCAAAGGATATCACCGGAGCATTAGGTAATTTAAGGGTACAGAGTCCATCAATGTAAATTAAAAAAAAGAGTCGGTCCTAAAACACTACCCTGAGGCACTCCAAAATCCACAGTAGCAAAGTCACTGTAATTATCTCCTACACGGACGCGATGTTTTCTTCCCTGTAGGTATGATCTAAACCAGTCCTGTGCAACTCCTCTTATTCCAACACGCTCGAGCTTAGTTAGAAGTATAGGGATAGACACGGTGTCAAAGGCCTTGGCGAGATCCAAAAATATGCACTTGTCACCATCATCGCTGCACTGTACTATTTTATTGATGCGTAATAGTAGTTTATGTGACTGCTGCATAATAAGAGGCATTAAATCACGAGTGTGTGTTTATGAAACGAGCCGATAGGCGAGTTTCATAATAGCATCACACGAGTGTTTTAATGCCTAATTATGTACAGTTACATACACTATTTTATCTACATACATATTATAAGCTGTCTATGATGTGTTCAGGAATCGCATGTTACGACCGGCATAGCCGGCATTGATCAATTATTAGAACGTCAAAAATGGCGGCAACCGTAGTTTTTTTTTAATTCAGAGACAATCTAGAGTCGGCCTCTACTATCATATCGTTCGATATCAAATTATCAAGTAACATACGAGATTTGTCAAAATTGTATGCAATTGACATTTCATTTCGAATTAAATGTCATCTCGAATGATAGAGAATTGAGGTCAAATAAAATGGTTTTGTTTTTCAAAGATATTCGAAATTTGAAACTCATAACTTTATCAAATCTTATATCGTTATAAGAACATTATGTTACTGCTACAGATAAGAAAATTATCATAGTAAAATTGATTGTTGTAATGCTGGTCATTGCCTACGGATTCTAAACGCATTATAGAGGACTTATGATATGTGTGTAGATAAATCTACATTATAACACTTTGATGCTACCATTTTAATAAAAACTAAAAAAAGTATAAAATAAAAATAATTTAATTTAAAAATTAGAAAAGGCATTGCAGGCAGGGAAAAGCAAATAAATTGGAAAAAATATTTTGTTGTACAAATTTAAATATTTTCACTTGGACTACGAGTATTAGCTTGTCCCCGCCTGTACCATTGTCCATTTCCAACATTTAAGTTATATTATTTAGATTAGAGGGCTTATTTTTAGCTTTTCTGTTGATATTTTATAAAACAGCCGGGTCTTTTGAATTTTTAATTTGAAGTCGGTTAAAGAAATAAATCACCATCTGTGAATCATATTACCTGAGTTCATCAAGCATTGCGGGCCCCATGTTCGGGAGTGGCTCGCCACATATTCTTAACATATATCATCGACTCCGGAAACATTCCGCCCGCCCTAAAGCGAACCAAAATAACCGCCATCCTCAAGCCGGGGAAGCCAGCTGACAGGGCAGATAGCTTGCGACCAATTGCACTCCTGAGTGTTATATACTTAGGTCATACTGAAGGTTTCTGGATTCTGATAAATAAGACTATATAAGATGTTTATTATAAATTTATTGTTTCTCAAAGTATATTTACACATTTTTTCATTCGTTGGAACCATTGTGTGAAGGAGTGGGTCCAATCTTCGGTAGAGACCTCTTCAACGGCTTCTTAGAATGCATTCACTGCCACTTCTGGGCTTGAGAATCGTAAACCTCTAAGTTTATCTTTTATTCTTGGGAATACAAAGAAGTCACAAGGTGCGAGGTTCGGACTGTACGGCGGATGCGTCATCAGTTTCACATTTGAAGCCTTCAAATACGCTTTCGTTCTCTTAGCGGAATGTGCGGACGCGTTACCGTGGTGAAGGATGACATGACTGCGAGGACGCTTTTCACGAATTTTTGTAAGACACTGGGCAAGCAATTGATAACATACTAATCTGCAGTGACTGTTCTTTGGTTTTCAAGCGACACTGTTACATAATGTCCAGTATTTCCGAAGAAAGACGCAACCATTTTTTTGCCAGTGATCCGACTCTTCTTGACTTTTGTTGGCAACTCTTCAAAAAGAAAGACCCATTCTGCTGACTTGCTTTTTCTTTCCGGTTCGAATTAATACTTACACCCAGGTTTCGTCACCTGTTACAATATTATAGACAGCCAATGACTCTCCTCCATTAAACTTATGTATAATTCTTCGGCACCACTCTACACGCAGTCGTTTTTGGTCTTCCGTTAAATCATGCGGTATCCATCGAGTGCAAAGTTTCCGAACCTTCAGTTGCTCATGCAAAACGTTTTGCATTTGACTCATTCCTATGCCTAATACAGTACGAATTTGCTAACAGGTAACTTTTTTGTCTGTCTCAATTAGTTGTCGTACGGTATCGACATTAGTTTCAGTAACCGCAGTCACCAGCCGCACTTCACGTACATCGTCATGGAGATGATCTCGTCCACGTCTAAATTCTCCGAACCACGAATACACAGAGCTACGAGATGGGGCTTCACCATTAAATGCCAGTTGAAGTCTCTGGCAGCTCTATTGTTGACTTCAGCCGCAGCGAAAATCGTAAAAAATCATTGAGCGAAAATTTTCACGATTTAGTTTCATTATAATAGCGAGACATAATTTTCTGAACTCCGCCAAATTGAAAAAACAAATGACAGTCTCGTAAATTGAAAACTAATATATTCATAGAGAGTCATATGTTCAGTGTGTCATATATGAGAGAGTAATATGTTCATATATAGTTTAGTTTATTGTATTAATATTGTTTTAATTATTTAATTTTAAAATTCATAATATTATCATTAATTATTTTATTTTATATGTGTTGACCATCTCAATGTAATTTCGTATATTTTGACATGCAATGCTTTATATATTGTAATATTACATTGATGAATAAATAAACTAAACTTAACTATATATACATATATGAACTACCTGGGTCGCGGAATGGACAGCCTTCGCTGAACCGACTGACATGTTTGTGCTGAACCCACGAGCCCGCCCCTCTGGGTTTAAAGAGTCGCGCCGTGTTTGGAGCTTGCTCAACCGTTTGAGGACAGGGAGTTGGCCACTGTGCCCACCTTCGAAAGAAATGGGGTTGGAGTGAAAGGGATCATGTGAATGTGGACACCCGAAACAGTGCGCCATATCATACTGGAGTGCCCCCTAACAAAACACGGAGGAGGGATAGAAGATTTCATAACCCTCACGAGCGAAGCTGTGGAATACCTTAGGAAGTGTAAATTTAAGCTATGATATAAGTTTAATTTGTAAGCCTGTGAATTCCATATTTTTTACGAAATTATACAGGGCCTCTACTATTCGTAACTTTATAATATATATCTTTATTCACTTGACTACAAGAAGCGGTCATACATATATATATATATATAAGACAAAGTACTCCTAGATAAGAGCCTCTGTCAAGTTAAAAAGAGCTACTACTCGTATAACGATAACAATAAGATAGTGATATGATTAAGGCATAATGAAAAAGAGGCCCAGTCGTTTTGTTGCGTAGAATGCAGAATCTTGTCTAGCCTTATATTTAGGGTCAATACGACATAATGAATGCTTTATAGAAACTTGACTAAAATCAGGTAAGCGGCAGGTCTAGTAGTTATCACTATTAACTGTAAGTATATCTGGATTTTATTATTATTATAATAGGGTAACTGTTTACTGACCAGACCTTAAAGGTGGGATCCCGTTGAAATGCATAACATTGTTGTGTCGAATGATCATTGGTCTACAATATTTTTGCCTAAAGTCTTTTTAGGCTGAAATAATAACATTTAATAAACATATATTGTGTCGTTCAGTTAGATTACGTTAGTTTTATAGTACTGAAAAAAATCCCTTTCAATTGAAAACACCGTTTTTGGCCAAACATTACCTTAGCGCAAATAATGATTATGCCACTCGATATAGACCCCTTAATAACACACCAAAGTGTCAGCAGCGTATAGCAATGTACAAATTGCAGAACATTCCCAAAAAGCGGAAACATTCTGGGGAATATTCGTAGAACATTCCTGCAACATGAAACTTATTGTTTAAACAAGAGAATATACTTGAAATACAGTTTAAGTGGGCATAATTTTAAACTAAACGTTATTATGCATATATTATTGTCTATTACAGTTAGCTATTTTGTTGATAAGTGATAAATTACCAATAAGTTGCTTAAATTCTCACTATATTTCAGAGAACATTGCGACTTTCGGACTTCACAATTAGGGTCACTTGCACGGAAATGTTTAGATAATAAAATAACTTCGAGCTTGATAACCCGGGGTTAGTAAATTATTTAACTAGTAAATTTAACTCAGGTTAAGAGTTTATCTTGCATATAAAGAAATTAACCCAGGGTTTATTAACCCGAAAATTCTCGTTCTCGAGAACATTCTCAGATTTTACCGAGAAATTATCATGTGGAAAGTTTCGCAACTTTGGAAACTTCTCGTCAGTGCATTGCTAGCAGCGTACAAATAATGGTTTTTATGATTCGATATATATACTTTACGCATTAATACAAATTTTACATTATTTTGTATATAAATATATAAAAATAATTAATAAAAAACCTTTTTAAAAACAAGCTTTTATTTTAATGCTCTAATAAGAAAATAAACTTTAAATTAAATCAGATCCATATATTTATTACATTATTCAATTGCCTATGCATCACGATCTACACGTACTGCCAATGACCTGCTGCTGCAAATACACAAGGACTTCGCATCAGCGCGCAAAACGCGGGAGGGCATAATTGTGCTTAAAGGCGGTTTAAGCACTCTTCTTACCTTAATCGTAAGTTGGTCGCAAAGCCGTCAGGATGCTAGAGTGTGTCATCCATCAAAAAATGCCAATATAATAGCCTAACGACTCGAAAAAAAGATGGTGGTCTTACCATCGGGAAGCTAATTTTATTTATTATCTTTCATAAATATTTTTTTTACACGTGTATATGTGTAAAAAATGTATTTTTAAACCATCTAATTTTCAATAATTATCATAAATGATTGACAACCACCTATTGTCAAGTATTCCCATATATTTGAGGTGACAAGAACATAGTCAGAAAAGAAAACAATAGAGTAGCTCTTTTTAGGGTTCCAAATGGCAAAAATGGAACCCTTATAATGGCTGGTTTTTTTACCTTTCTTGTTCACGAGATTGTGAGAGAGAATTGGCGCAAGTTAGTAGCAAGAGAAAGATTCGAAGTATTTTACAAGCCAAATAATCAAGCGTCATTTGCTCAGATCATTTTCTTAAATCTGATGTGTATTTCACCACTAAAGGATATACGCGTTTAAAAATTTCACAGTGATTAAAGTGACAAGCGTCTTAACATGTAATTACACATATGTATTTATGACATTGACTGTACAGATAAGTTCAAAGATATGTAAACACTTTTGTACCTTATCCCATTGAAATAAGGTGAAGAAGTGTGTACGTAATGTTATACATTACTGATTAATAACCGACGACATTTTAAAGGACTGGTGTGTCAACGACAATGTATAGACAGAGCAAGTCGAAGCTTCATATGGTGAAATAAAATGCAGTGCCATGTTTGGGCTTTATTTTTGTATATGTCGTGATTTGTCCATGTGTATAGAAAGACATTGCGTGCTGCACGAAGATATGCTAGCTGTTCACCTTGTAAAGGCGAGTCTGCTGTAGACGAGCCATGCTGTCTGCAGCGCTTTCGCTGAAGCTAATAAGCTTCATGTCATGTTCAAATTACATTTTGCCGTTTTGTGGAATAAAATTATGAAATACAATTTATATGATATAAAAGCTTGTCGCGAGATTTACCTACACAGGTCAAGATATTTATAAGGGGAAATCTCGCGAGAAGCTTTTATATCATTGTGTAGTTTAGGAGTTCCTATGACCACCTTCCGTCTCCATCATCAGACTAGCTCAATGACACCATAATATTGCATTGTCACCGGACTTACATACGTATTCCAAATTTCAGCCCATTCTATTAACGGGAACTGGTACAAAATTTACTTGCTACTCGTAGATTTGATCTAAACGAACACTCATACACATATGTACATAGCAATTTAAATAAAAGCTTGTAAAAATACGGAAACATGTTTGGCTGGCATCAGTTCTGAAAATTTATTACATAACTAGCGACCCGCCTCGGCTTCGGTTTACAGACAAACAGACGCGGCAGGGGACTTTGTTTTTATAATATGTACCTAGTGCTTACACATGTATTTAGGTACCTACTCTTAAAATTATATTCTGACCTAACATTTAAATTATGACTAACTAGACCAGACACATCAAGTGCAAAGTCCAAGGCCGAGGGTGAACTGCATCGACTCAATCAATTTATAAATTAAAGTAAGATTTTCTCCGACTAACTGAACTCGATAACTACCTAGTTCTCGTCACTGAATTTACTTTACTTATTATTTCGAAAAAATAAAAAAAATATGAAGGATATGTCATAGATAAACGAATAATGCACGAATGGAGTGATGGTTATAACATGTACAATAAAAAATTTGCGCTACAATTCTAGAGTTCGTATTGAATTTAACTTTCTTATATATTTAAGTAATACATATCGTAAAAGAATATACCTACACATAAATGTATATTCCGATCCATACTACGACAATAGGTGGTCTCACAGAAACTAAGTGCTAGAGTCAATAAACAAGTTTTTACTTAATTAATAATTACACATCACGAAGGACTATAGTAAGTGTAGTTAGTAAGAAGCGTGGACGCTAGGTGTGCGGCCGCGGTGCAGCTGGCGAATCGCGTCTTGACGTGACGTCGCCACGTGTGATGCCCAACCTGGGAAGTAGGCATATCTAATAATCACAGTTTTCTTAAAAAGTGCAATAAAATAATGAGAATAACGCCGACTACGTGCAAAATAGGTGCAAGGCGAAGAGTTGCAGACACTAGCCCGCTATAAAAAAAACGTAAGAGTATATAAAAAAAAATAAGCTTAAATAACAAGATGTTTATCTCAGTAGTCTAGTTTAGGTTCCTCAGACTATTTATTTACAAAAAGTAATGATATCTCATAAAAAACATGTTCAATCTTTGCCAAATTAGGGTAGATGAATTTTGTCCCTACTAATTTGACGGCGCTTCTGGTGGCAATCTTGCGCTGGAGAGGCTACCGTGCGGACGTTTCGTTGACGCGAATGCCTGGTGTGAGTTTCCGGGAGACTGAAACCTCGTGAAGGCTTCCGTTTTGACCTAAAAACAGCCGTGCTGTACTGTTTTGTCGAGCTCGTAGCTCCAAGACCCTCAGAACAGGTGCAAACCCATGGTGCCCTACGCTGTGCTTCTCGCGAAGTGACCCATCTGCTGGAGTGGTGCTGGTGCCGGAAGGTTAGTGGGATTTTCATACATTCGCATTTGGCAAGGGTTTGTGCTGCTCCTCATCAGAAATTTACGGTCCACTTTTTAAGATAAAACCAGTGATTAAAGTTGCATCGGCAACCCATAGATAAATGTCAAAATGGGAGCCAAGTTCAATATTTAGAATATGCGAGGTTGTCGTCTTGTTGTTGTCTTCGCCGACAAAAGAATTGAGATCTATATAGACCATCCATAAATCCATATGGATTCCAAGTTCTGAAAATAATTCAGAAATTTATTAATAAGAACATACATATTATAAAATAAATTAAAAACACAATTGCTTGTTTTTCTTTGCTTCAATAATGTTTGCTATTTAAAAACATAACCTCTTAAATTTGAACAGTCGAATTTTACACAAAGCAGATAACTTAGGATAAATTGAAGCTCAGAATTTGACTTGGCTAGTTTTTACATACATGTTATCTTATATTTACATTAAACCTTAATTTGGCAAAAATAAAAAAGTCGAGTGTTCAAACCTCTTCAGAATAAAAAAGCATAAAAAAAATAGTCACAAAAAAAATACAAGTGACGATTAAGGGTTAATGCTATTAGGTACAAACTAGCCAATGTCAGATATACTCGTACTTACTAATAATACAAGTTAAGTAGTAAATGAATACTAGGATTTAACTATCCTTATTGGTACCAAAACTTGGAATTGTTAGATATTCATATCAGAAATGACCTAAATGTATAACCCTAGTTTTATTTGTATTATGGCCTTTGTTATAACACCTAGTTATGAATGTAGTAACCGAGTTTTTTTTAAACTAATTAAGACTTATAGTTTAATTTCCTTAACTTTCCTAATGAACCTAATTAATACTTAGTAGTCAACTTGTAAAATGGAGATACACTTATGATATGATTTACATTATGCACCGATTGAAATAGAAATAATCTAATAAGCTTGTTTTACCCCACTACTAAAACTTCCAGTATTATTTTCAGTAATAATAAATGTTAATAGATTCTCATCCTTTTATGACCTTTAATTGATTACTAGTACAAACTAAATGTAAATTCAATTTATATTTACTCCAATGTAAAAGTATATTAACTCATATTATAAAACCCCAAATCTTGATAGGTGAATAGAAGTAAAGAACCCCAAATTATGTGAATTTATTAGCTATAATTTTTATAACTGAAGAGTATTAATCCAAATTTTTCTAACATAAGTTATGTTCCACGATCTAAAGAATCTGTTTATACTACTAATACTTATTAGATTTGAATATACAAAACGCGCTCAATCAATCAACTTAAAAGGTTAGTATTGTATAGATTCCTAGTATCAAACAAAAATCTAAAATAAACATAATACCTATACCTAACTCTCACATATTAAGGACAACTGAATAGCCGAATTAAGAAATCATTTTAACTTCAATTCTTTAGAGTAGTAAAATTTAATGTTAACTTAAATAAGTTTTATGTGTTTAAAAAGGGTTCTAAATAATTATACATAATGAAATGGAATTAATGGCCCCTCTAAATTGAGGGCGAAAGTAGCCCCTCCTCCGTAAGGCTCTGTGCTTCTCGACACCAGACTGTTGAACGCTTCACAAACTCTGAAACTCGGACCGAACTCCCTTTTCACCTCTATTTATGCCTTTTTGACCCGGACATATTTTACATAATCAATAACAATTACAACTATGACATATTTATTTTTCGTATTAAAAAAATATATATTTCGCTTCAATTTTCAGTACTATGGCCTTCCGTTATTTTCGTATTTTTCGTACAAAGGAAAAACAATTTTTTAAGTTATATTTTTTTATTTATTTATAATATGTACATGCCGTTTTGATCGATGACTTGTTGCCATCTTGTGGGTAGTGCCATGATTCCATTGCTGTAGAAATTCTGAGATTTTTGATTAAAAAAATCTGACAGGTAGTTTTTTTTTTTTTAATTGATAATGGGTTTGCTCTTGACCAACTCCCGCCCTTGGAGGACGAAGATGTAGCGAGCTCACCCAGAAGATGCCTATTCACCCTAGGTTTAAATAGGTTCAGATTGTATGCACTCGGAAATACAGACGCCGGAAGCGCATTCCACTCCTTTGCAGTACGCATTATGAAAGATAAGAAGGTTCGAAAAGGCGGAATTTGAACCAAGTACGGATGGCATCCCGCGGTGCGCCTGGAAGGCCGATGGTAGAAAGGAGACGGCGGTATTAGCTCGTCGAGCTCCTGTGCACACTCCCCGAAGTACAGTCTGTAGAACACCGACAAGCAGGCAACTTTCCGTCGGTGAGCTAGGCTGTGAAGCTTAGCTTTTTCGAGAAAGTCGTGGCCGATGAGTCTCTTAGCTCTGCGTTCCACCGAGTCAAGTATGGCTAGTTGGTATTTAGCTGAACCATCCCAAAGGTGACTGCAGTACTCCATGCCTGATCGGACCTGAGCTTTGTAGAGAGATAAAAGCTGTAGTTTTGATAGTGTTCTCTTGATATTAACTTTATGCTTGGTGGCCGAAACAGGTGGAAATCCGATGGAGCAAGGTCGGGGCTATACGGTGGATGCATCAACACATGCCAAGCTCTTTCAGTTTTTGCTGGGTGCCTATAGATGAGTGCGGTCTGGCGTTATCATGATGAAAGACTACGCCCTTTCTGTTTATTAACTCCGGCCGGTTTTTCTCAAAGGCTTCTTTTAATCTCATGAGTTGCTGGCAGTAGAGGTCAGAATCGATAGTTTTACCCGGCGGCAAAAGCTCATAGTGGACAATTCCTTTCCAATCCTACCATACACACACCATCACTTTGTTCCGAGTTAAGCCGGGCTTTGCCACTGTCTGTGGAGCTTGTCCATGCTTCGACCACGATCTTTTTCGGACGTTCTTATCGTAAGTAATCTATTTTTCATCACCCGTAATCAACCGTTTTAGAAATGGTACGGATTTACATTCAGTCAACAAAGTATCGGGAATGGATGATTTGTTTATGGTTCCAAATTCAAATTTTTGTTTTTTTTGTTGTTGTTAGATTGGCACAACTGTTTTCTATTTTGGCGCGGAGTTTGAGTTGCATCTGTTATTTATATTAAATACAGTGCTGTTTTTAGTTATATCATATCTAGTGTGTATTGCGAATTTCATAATGGACAAAAACATTGAACAAAGAGTTTGTCTTAAATTTTGCATCGCCAATGGAATTTCGTGTTCGGAGTCACTGAAAATGTTACAGAAGGCTTACGGTGATTCGACTTTATCAAAAACACGTGTTTATGAGTGGTACAAAGCGTTCAAAAGCGGTCGAGATGTGATGGAAGATTTGCCTCGCTCTGGTAGGCCATCAACGTCTGCAACTGAAGTTAACATCGCAAAAGTGAAGGAAATAGTGACTGAAAATCCTCATTCAACTTTGAGAGAGATAGCCGCCGAACTTTCTGTATCTCACGAGTCGATCCGTACTATTTTAACTAATCATTTGGGTATGAAACATGTTACCGCTCGGCTAGTCCCAAAAGACCTGAATTTTCTCCAAAAACTCAATCGCATGAGAGTCGCTGAGGACATGCTAGAACGAGTCAATTCCGACCCAACATTCATGAAACGCATTGTTACTGGTGACGAGACGTGGGTTTACGAGTTTGACATGCAAACTAGTCAACAAGCTTCGGAGTGGCGCCTTCCAACTGAACCGAAACCGAAGAAACCACGCCAAAGTCGATCAAAAGTCAAAGTCATGTTGACTGTTTTCTTTGACTATCGCGGTGTTGTGCACTCGGAATTCTTGCCGGAAGGTCAAACGGTAAATAAAGAATATTATTTGAGCGTTATGCGGCATTTAAGAGAGCAAATTCGACGAAAAAGGCCAGATTTGTGGAATGAAAATTCTTGGATTTTGCACCACGATAATGCGCCTTCGCACAAGGCCATCATTGTGAAAGAATTTTTGACCAAACACTCAACAAATACCATCGAGCAACCACCATATTCACCAGATATGGCTCCTGCCGACTTCTTTCTTTTTCCTAAACTCAAATTACCACTTCGTGGCACCCGTTTTCAATCGGTAGAAGACATAAAGGAGAATTCGCGCCGAGAACTGAATTCAATTCCGGAAACAGCGTTTAAAAAATGTTTTGATGATTGGATTATTCGTTGGCGTAAGTGTATCGTTTCTGAAGGAGCATACTTTGAAGGTGATAAAATAAATTTGGATGATTAACAAACAGTTTGTGTATTATTGATCTTTTCCCGGTACTTTCTTGACAGAGTAGTATTTCGTTTTAACAATAAATCGCAAATTGAAACACGTTGCATTAGGTTTCTTTCAGTGAGATCGTGTGGCACCCAAATATCGAGCTTTTTCTTGTACCCAGACTTTTTTAAATGACGTAACACTGTTTTGTGATCAATATCCAGTTCTTCAGCAATGTCGTAACTACTAATATGTCGATCTTGCTCCACTTTTTCATAGATGGCATTGATCTTATCAGTAACAGGGCGTCCATAGCGAACCTCATCTTTCACACTAAAATTTCCAGACTTAAAACGCTTAAAGCACAATTGTGCTACTCTTATTGATACCGCATTAGGTCCATAAACCGCACAAATTTTATTCGCGGCATTAGTCACATTTTTGCCTTTTTTGTAATAAAACTTTAAAATGTACCGAATTTCTTCGTCACACACGTCCATTTTGATAGCTCAAAACAATTGGAAAATGCCGGGAACCAGATTTTTTTTAAATTTTATTGTATTTCAGAATGTTGACTTTTAATTGTTTTAAAACCAGCCAGGTACATTTAGTATAGACGAAGAGGTTTGATTACAACTTATACGGTCCAAATACGAAAATACTTTTGCCCCGACCTATACCAGTAGCGAGGTGTCAGGCTTGAACGATCTATTTAAACATTTAACCACGTTTATCCAGTTGGAATTTACATGACCATAGTACCTACTCTGCTCCGCTGGTCATAATTTTATTATTCATACACCAAAATTTCGTTTCGCGATAACTCCGAGTAATTATAACCCACGTCAAAAAAACATAAAAACAAAAATAAAAGATTTACCCAAAAAACATTAAAAAAAATAGCTCGATCCCGCGGGTCTCGGCGTAGTAGTCCAGCGTTTTAACCATTGCGCTACGCAGACGGCGACAGCCGCAGCGAAATTACGAACCATATAGCGTGGGACATCTTTTTGCGTGAAAATACGGGAAAAACGAATTTTCCCAGGTATCAGACCTAGCTAGATCAAATTTTCGGCTCCGTAAACCCTTGTGTCGCAATTTTCATCGAAATCGTTAGAGCCGATTTCGAGAACGTGAGTTCAATATATATATAATATACCTATGTGACGTTCTCAATATAAAAGGACCTTATGGAGGCAGGTGGATACGCCGTTTTTAGAACTGTTACCATAGTATTCGTATAGTTACAAGAATAAGAAGAGCGTAACTGCTCTCCTCCATAAGGTCCGTTTATATTGAGAACGTCACATATATAAATATATATATGTACATAAGTTTGATTAGCCAAATATAAGATAAATTGTATGTGAAAACTAACTAAGTCAAATCTCGAGCTTCAATTTATCCTAAGTTAAAATTTACAGTTAAAATTTAAGAAATTATGTTTTAAATAGCAAACATTAGCAGAAAAAAGCTGGTCAAGTGCGAGTCGGACTCGTGCACCGAGGGTTCCGCACAAACTTGTAGGCATGTAAATAGTTCGTAAATCACAGAAATACCATATAAACAAAGTCCAGTATAAAATGACACGCAATCAGTATGCACTTTCGTACTTAGTGAGTGTCAGTTTATATTGGCCTGTTTTTTTATGTGATGTAACTACAAATTAACGGTTTTTGGATTTTTTCCTTTACTTGTGCTATAAGAAATTGCTTCTTGCCAAATTTCATGATTCTAAGTCAACGGGAAGTACCCTATAGGTTTTGATTCCCTTGAGATTCCTTTCAATATGCGGCATAAACAGCCGTATCTTTTGATTGCGTTGACTTAGATATTTGATTTTTTCACTGATCCAAGGGATTGCAAACCTTAGTATTTGATATGAATTTCAACTTGATACCTTCACGCGTCCCTGAGAAAAAGGGTCTTGACAGACACACAGACAGACGGACAACAAAGTGATCCTATAAGGATTCCGTTTTTTTCATTTTATGTACGGAACCCTAAAAAACAAGAAATTGTGTTGTAAATTTATTTAAGAATTAAGTATGTTCATATTTAATAAATTTCAGGATTATCTACCTACAAAAATTGACTTCCATTTAGATCTCAATTCTTTTGTTGGCAAAGTCGACAACCACGCGTAGGTATTCTAAATATTAAACTTGGCTCCCATTTTCACATTTATGTTTCTAATGGGTTTCTATATTTACATTCTTTAAAAACAAGAGAAATTGTGAAAGGTTATTGTTAACATTTACAATAACTGTTATAAGGTAATTTATTGAACCGTTACTTACAATGTTCTTGTTGCGCTTTCTCAATAACATAACTGCAGTTTATTTGTAGCACTTAGATTTTCTAAAACTTTCCCTTAAAGGCTCCTAGACTTATGATGGCATTGCAATGACTCACTACGTACTTGCAAATGTGTCTACTGCCGAAGATAGTTCAAAGTATTTCTAACTAAAGCTTAAGTCAAACAGCGAGCGGGGCCGGACGGCGACGCGACGGCTCTGTGTGGCGCTTCCTATTATTACTATATATGTACAACTGATCACGTCCCGCCGGCGTCTCGTCGCCGTCTCGCCCCGCCCGCTGTTTGACTTAGGGCCTGCGCAAACCGGCGGAGCGCAGCGCAGATCACTTTAAATTTATCAATGTATATTCTTCCCTATTTTAATTACAATAAGGTATAAATTTGAATGCTCTGAGACCGACCTCGGAGCATCACGGGGGATTTCTACTCTGCGGCTGCGGCTCTAAATTTATACCTTATTGTAATTAAAATAGGGAAGAATATACATTGATAAATTTAAAGTGATCTGCTCTGCGCTCCGCCGGTTTGCGCAGGCCCTTAAGCGGAACACATTTTTTTTGACAAATGAATAGTTTAATATAAGTGATAACAATAAGCCATAATAACAGAATGCTTATTTGGAGGGCAAATAAAACGTTTACGGGTAGTCTCGTACAGCGGTTAATAATGTTAACGAAACCTATGTACCCTATATGTATAGAAACTAAAACATTGTGCTATTATAGAGGCTATGCTAGGTAGTTAGGTACTTAATAATTTAAGTATGTTTGCGTTTTTTGTAATTAGTGAATGTTAAATTAGTTTCAATAGGTGTACCCTTTGTAAGTATCAAATAGCATTACTTTGGCGGTTGAAGACGGAGCTCCTCAATAGTACAGTGTTGTCTTGAGGCACAGGGTTGGCCGCGGTGGCTAGAGTGGTCGCGGGGCGGCTGGCGGGGGCTGAGCAGTTCACTTTGTCTGGGTAATCGCAGATGCCTAGGTCCTGGGAGAAATTAAAGTCAGAAATAGTACAGCCTGGCGTCATAAGCGGTGGTCGGAATAGGTAGAGCTAATTTACCTAAACTTGATGCATCTTCATTCAATAATGTGTTCCTATCTCACTCACGCATGAATGAACATGCGTCAAGTTTGGGTAAATTAGCTCTACCTATTCCGACCACTAGTCATAAGACAGGTTCTGAACAGCAGCTATACAACTTTGTCTTTTTTCGGGAAGGTCGGGACGTTGGGTGGGGAAGCACGGTGCATTCAAGTCAAGATACAAATAGAGTTGCTGCGTATTTATGTTGGTTTTGCCGAGAATCGAATTGTCTTATTTTTGATAAGTACGATAGTAATTTGAACCTGAACTGTGATAGGTAGTGAATTGTTTTTTATCAATAACATTTCTAGGGCTGCCCTGACTCACTGCGGGTTTAGCATGCATGCACGAGATAAAATTTGACAGGTGCTAGGGAAATGAACCCATCTATTCCATATTCTGACGTGAGACTTAACGTTTAGGGTTTAAAATAAACGTGTCCCGTCATGATAAAATTGCTATAAAATGTGAAAATCTGCAATAGTCGCTTAGTAATAAAAGGTAATAAAAGTCAGGACGAGACCATTTTATTTTTATAAATAAATAAATATCAGGGG
The DNA here is from genome assembly GCA_963241965.1 of Tortrix viridana. Classification (NCBI taxonomy): domain Eukaryota; kingdom Metazoa; phylum Arthropoda; class Insecta; order Lepidoptera; family Tortricidae; genus Tortrix; species Tortrix viridana. The sequence goes on from OY725171.1 coordinate 43,426,526, forward strand.
ACGATCTCACATAGATTTACCTAGTCCCAAACTAAGCTCTAGGCTTCTACGATGGGTAATAGACAACGATAAACATACCTACTTATATAGAGAAATACATACTTACTTATATAAATAGAAAACATCCATGACTCAGGAACAAATACTCGCGCTCATCATACAAATATTTGCCCATACCGGGATTCGAACCCGGGACGCTAGCTTCGTAGGCAGGGTAACTACCAACTAAGCTAAACGCGTCGTCAATTTTAAAATTTAAGCGTTAATTCTTGTGGCAGAATATGGAATAGACGTACCTACCTATTAATTTTCCTAGCACCTGTCAAATTTTATCTCATTCATGCATGTTAAGCCCGCTGATTCGAAAAAGACCTTTATATACAGACCATCATATACATCTAAACTCTACTTTTATGCTGTAAACCTATTTAAATATAATATCGTTACAAGATCGGTACAATTTCAATCTCGATGGAGATTTCTATTTAAATGGTAGGTACTTATGTAACTTTAGTGTGTACGTACAGGTAACCAAATAATTAGAGCCGAAGTTAATCTGAAATAACTTCTACGTTTCACAAGAGATACCTAATGGAAGGTTGTGGAGGCTACTGATGTGCCGTACCTCGTTGAAGGCGAGGTCGGCAGGGCAGAAGAAGCGCACGGGTCGCCGGCTGACGCAGACGAAGAACTCCGCGCAGCTGTGCTGGCTGCGGAGCGCTTCCAAGTCGCGCGAACAACGCGGCGCCGGTGGCGCCGGAGCTTCTTTAATGTCAACGGTTTAACGTGTTTTATATATAGGATACTACTTAATCAGTTTCCCTTTCCTAGGCGCATCAACAGAGTGTAGTTCATTTCATTAAGTAAAACAGTTAAATTAATACACTCGTAAAATATTTTTCCTATGGTCCAAAGACATATTATATTTAAACATTATGACTGTTAAAAAAATTGAAGTTTGTTTCGAGCCTTACGAGGTAGTAACAATTCATTTTCTATAATATATACATATTTTAACACTATATTTGATATCCCAAATGTTTGCTTAGAAGGACTGTGAACCAACTGCAAAATCTAGACTTTTCATACAAACGGCGATAACGTTTTCCACCCCCTAAACGTTAACCGAATTCGACCAATTTTTGATATGTGGTTAGTCGGAACAAAAACTACTTATGTCCGTACGATTCGTTTTTTTAAATATTGATTAGTTATAAAGAGATTATGGCCGAAATTACTCCGCCCGACCCGCCGCCCTCGCTTCGCTTCGGTTACATAAGTTAAAATATAGCCTATAGCGACCCGCCCTCGCTTCGGTCCGGGTTCTATTTTATACATAAACCTTCCGTAAAGAATTATCTAACTGATGGTGAAAACCCCATCAAAATCCGTTGCGTAGTTTTAAAGATCTAAGCATACATAGGGACAGACAGACGCGGAGGGCGAATTCATTTTTAACCGACTTCAAAAAAGGAGGAGGTTCTATGTTCTAGTGTTCGTTTTTTTTTTTATGTATGTTTACCTATTTCTCTGTCAATTGTGGACCGATTATCAAAATTCTTTTTTTATTCGAAAGAGTATACTCTTGAGATGGTACCATTATCACGAAATCAGAATCTGATGATGGGATCCATGAGGAATCGAGGGAAATCCTCAAAAGTTATAGGCACACATACAGGGATTTTGGTATTACCTGCAAGACCTTAAAACATTGCATTACAAAAGCACCTCTTGGTGAAGAGGAACTGATGATAAAGACCAGAGATGACCACTGAAACTCCTTAGTCGTAGGTGATTGACGCCAGCAATTACATTCTTTATTAATGAAGCTACGCGTTCTTTATATTCATTATAATGCATATGGTGAAGTGCAACTGATGGTGAAGTATCGGGAGAACTCCTCAATGATTAAAGGCCCTGCATCTTGGACAGCGACATTTTGTTAAGGGTGATGAGAAATTGGTATAAGGCAATTGTTTCTTAACGTGATGTTTATGTGCTTTATCACATAATAATATTAGGTGCATCACTAAAAAGCGAAAAAAAATTTTTTTACATAAAATAAAACCGTCTTCAAAAACCCAATAAAAAGGGTTAAATAAAGACCGGCCTCCTAGGAATCCTAGAAATTGCCTATTTAGTACCTAATAGGTACATAAAATATATCGAAGTCGGTAGCAAGAATCATGGTGTCATTGCTATTGTGTATACCTACTTGACACCGGCTTAGATAATATATTAAAATAATAATTTTTTTTTATACTATGTATTGACTTTGTGTAAATAAGTAATCTATACTAATATAATAAAGAGGAAAGATTTGTATTTTTGTATGTAACGAATAAACTCAAAAACTACTGGACCGATTTACAAAATTCTTTCACCATTAGAATGCTACATTATCCCTGAGTAACATAGGCTATAGTAAAGTTAGGACTATAAAAAATTAGGGATCCCTACTAAAACTTCAATAATGTAACCAAAGGTGTAAAAATTTTTGCCGTAAAATGTATTTCATCGCATGCGCTGCTGAAACTATTGATGATAGAACAAAAAAATGTTCACCAATATTAAAGAACATATCAATATCTACTACTACAATAGTTGATAGAAATGCCGACCAAAATCAGACCTGTTATCCATAGTTTTGTGTTAATCCTTGTCCAAATTAATCATTTCGTGTTCAAGACTGTCTCAATACCTGTAGATTACTTTTTAAATTTTTAAAATCGGACATTCCATTCAAAAGATATTACGAATTTAAAAATGACAATCTATACAAAATACTTACTATCTAATAGAAAAATACGAGACGGGCCGTTATGTAGGTATCATCCTGATTTATGTACCTACGTGTTTTACAGAAAATCACATATAATTGAAGCGAAGCGAGGGCGGGTCGCTATATGTATATACTAGCTTCTGCCCGCGACTTCGTCCGCGTTGTTTTAGAATTGGGTCCAGAGAGAAACGAAACATGTGTGAGTTGTCGCTACACGCCTTACACCATTTATATCAGGTCAGGACCGGCCTTACACAGTCTTTCCCCTCTGCCGAGGTATGAGATCAAATGATCTTGCACGTTTATAAAAACTCGACTTCGTCCGCGTCAGCAACTTTACCATTCCGCAGGAACAGTGTTTTTTATTTTTCGGGATAATAGGTAGCATGTGTGTCATTGTAGGGTATTATTTATCTCCATTCCAAATTTCATCTAAATCCGTCCATCCGTGTAAGCGTGAAGAAGTAACAAACACACAAACTTTCTCATTTTAATATTATAGCTTTCCGCCGCGATTTCGTCTGGGGAGAGTCAGTACCTTTGTTAAAAAATACAGATTAAGTTTTCATTATCGTACGTATCATGATGGGATAGAAACAAATTTAAACTATACGATTTTTTAAATCCTTTTCAACCTGCTAGGGGTAGATTATCCAAAAACGCCAAAACTCATATTTTATATACGAGTATTTAGTAGTCTAGAAACGTATTTCCATATGTCTAACTTCAAAAATAACCAAACTCTCTTACAAATTTCCACCCCCAATTTCACCCCCTTAGGGGTAGTATTTCCCAAATCATCGAAAGTAATAATTTTAGTTTGTAAGCAGTAGCAAATACCAATTTACAAGTTCCTAACTTCAAAAGTAACCAAACATTTCCCCTCATTTCATCCCCTTAGGGGTAGTTTATCCAAAAACGCCTAAAGTAGTTTTTTATTTGTTAAAAGTAGCCTACATACTAATTTCCACGATCCTAACTTCAAAAAGGACCAGCGTTCATACCTTAAGTGGTAATTATCCAAAATCACCAAAAATAGTATTTTTTTATTTGTTAACAGTGGGATATATACCTATTTTCACGTTTTTAACTTCAAAAATGACCAAAATCACATGCAAACTTCCACCCCCCCCATTTCAATCTCTTAGGGGTAATTATCCAAACTCACCAAAAGTTGTTTTTTTATTTGTTTACAGTAAGTAGTTTTTATAACAATTTCCACGTTTTTAACTTCAAAATTTACCAAACCCTCATACAAACTTTCACCACCCGTTTCATCCCTTTAGGAGTAATTTTTCCAAAATCGCCGAAAGTAGTTTTTTTTATTGTACCTATATACGAATTTCAACGTTTATGACTTCAAAATTGACCGAAATCTCATACAAACCACCACCCCCCATTTTATCCCCTTAGGGGTAGTTTTTCAAAAAGCGCCGATAGTAGTATTTTTTATTTGATACCAGTAGCATTTCAGGTCGGCATTTCTATCAACTTTTAAAATGTAAAAAAGTTGTTGTAGTGATATATAACTACAATAGTTGGACGTATGGTATTGCAATGTTTTTTATATGTTTTATGTGGTTTATATGTTTTATTGATATGTTTTTTATTATTGTTGAAAATTTTTTTGTTCTATCATGAATAGTTTCCGCAGCGCATGCGATGAAATACATTATAAGGCAAATTTTTTTTCACCTTTTTATTGAAGTTTTAGTAGGGATCCCTAATTTTTTCTAGTCATAACTATAGCCTATGATACTCAATGATAGGTAATGTAACATTCTAATGGTGAAATAATTTTTTAAATCTGTCCAGTAGTTTTTGAGTTTATTCGTTACATACAAAAATTCAAAAATACAAATCTTTCCTGTTTATTATATTAGTATAGATTATTATTATTATTAGTGTAGATATTGAAAAAAACGAAACGTACGGACATAGTTTTTGTTCCGACTGACACCGTATCAAAAATTGATCGAAATCTGTTAACATTTAGGGGGTGGAAAACGTTATCGCCGTTTGTATGGAAAGCTTCACCTCACAATCCTCTTAACTTCCGAAAATTAAAAATAAACTCGTGATGTTATAATTCGATGTTTACAACCTGTTGCGTAACAAACTCGTCGATTACTCAATAGGTACCTACGGGACATTTCCACCGTTCATGCAATCCACCACTAAGTACCTACTTGTATTATTTTTGTATGCAAGTCCGCACATCTTCGTTTTATACCAGTTAGAGTGGGATGACAACAACTTACGGGTAAGTTAGCATTACTTCAGCCATCAAATACCTTAGTTAATTCATCACAAGTTTCATTTCCTTCGTGATAGAAGATGTCGGTGAACTTTAGTGAGGTGAGCCTACGAGTATGTAATGCACATATAAATACTAAGTATAGGTACACTACTATTCATACGATAAATATACGAGTACTTATACTTCAAGAATTACAACGAGTTGTAAAAATATTAAACATAAAGTTAAACTAGGTGAGCTCAGTAGGTATGTTAGCGGCTATAAGACACATATTGACAATGTTCTTGGTAAAACCGAAGAATTTTATGTCCCAAAAATGTCTACGTTAACTTTGAACTATAACCATTTTATTACTTTCAGTAATGCGATTTGTCAATTTTACTAGGTAACGACTTCTTATTAGTTATTTACCGATCATTTTCCTGTTGCTGCAATCAACTCTCCCCGGGTAGTCGCAAAAGCCTTCGTTGGAGAAGAGCAGCCCGCTCGGGCACTCCTGCTCGAACGCCCAGCCGTCCCAGCAGTTTAAGAAGTTATTACACAACTTCGGCGAAGGAATCTGAGCTCTCTTTCCCGCGCATAAGCTATTCATCTCAATGACAGGGTCCCTCGCAGGTAGAAGGACCAGCTTGTTTTGCATAAGTGGGTCTGTCGACATTTGATGTATTACTTCATCCGATACTGGGATCATGTAGGTCATCGGATGACCTCCGAATGTCGAAATTGGCTGTAAAGTTAAAGTTTGTAAGTATTATACTTCTTTGAAGTCGCTTGGTCTCTTGGATGATATTATATATTTATTAAGGTATAGTCCGAATGTTTTAAATAAATTCTAAGTAGATAGGTAAAAAATTGTTATATCAATATTTACGAACATTGTCCACAATCATTATTTTTTTTTATATATAGAAATAAAAATACTCACGCGAAGATAATTGTAAAGTGGCTGGAAGAATGGTCCAATAAAGGGCACTTTCCCGATTTGCTCCGGGAAGTCGCGCAGAGGGTCGTTATGCGTCTGCACGAGGTTGCCTTGTTCATCGTAAACTACAACAAAATATAAGTACCTAGGTAAGTAATTAAAATATTTATTTCACAATATTTTACCTCAAAACCTTCAGAGGTAACGGATTTTTTTTTGTAAATTGTTATCCATACTAGGTAATATTATAAATGTGAATTTGTGTTTGTTTGTTGGTTCCGTCTTCACGGCTCAATGCGTCAATCAATCGACTTGAAAATTGGCAGTGATAGTTTATAGCCTGGAAACCGATTTAGTGTAGTACGTTTTATCCCGGAAAAGAAGATATTTATATATGTACAGTGTTAAATCTTTATAACGAAACTCAAGGGAACGAGTTACCGTTATATGGAGTGAAAGAAAAACAACCAAAATCACAATAATTTGATATTACGAAACAATAGTAAAATCAAAACGCCTGTTTAAGGGCCCTATCTCACCGGGACACCATGGCGGCGCAAGCAGTCACCGCCACCAACAAATCACCGATCTGTCAACACGCGCGACGTCGTCATTATTGCGAGACACATGGCTGTCTCACTTACGCGCACGACGTTAGTCCATCAATTTATCTCTATTGCTTAGTGCATGTTTACAGCTGTGTGTGGAATTTGCGAATGGAGGTCTCGCGGCATGCATTATGTCAGTGTCTTGTACGGCGATAACGTGTCTTCCCCTTTTGCTTTAGTGTAAGGGTTGCTCCTTTAAATTTGACACATGTTGTATATGGCAAATGTCAAATTTTAACTCGAGGTATCCTTATCTATCCGCGGTTAAAATATAGAAGCCGGATAAGAGAACTTTTTAAACAAATTAATATTTTAACAGTAGCATACCCATATATTTATGAAAATATTATGTATGTTATTAAGAACCTAGACTCTTTCGTTAATAATTCTGATATACATAATTTAAATACCTACGAGGAATAAAAATAAAATTGCCATATAAAAGTTTCGTGTCCGTAAAGTATATAAATCATTTGTAGGTCAATGCATTCATTTTTAGGGTTCCGTACCAAAATGGTAAAAATGAACCCTTATTGTGAGACTTCGTTGTCTGTCTGTCTGTCTGTCTTTATGTCACAGCAATTTTTCTGACCAACTACTCAAACTATCAACTTGAAATTTGGCATAGTAGGATAACTTCCTTGCCCGCATCTGATTATAGTAAAAAAATATGAAATTCATTTTATAAATATTTGAAAAGGGTTCTAGAATGGGAGGTTGAAAAATAAAAGTGATTTGATTATAGCCAATTGGGTGTCATATGAAAGGGCTCAATGTGCACATTTCAAAACTATTTATTTTATAATTTTCCGTGACGTACTTTTTGATTTATTAACATGATTTGATGAAAAATTCCTAACTTATAGATAATTACTTATATTTTTCAGGAAAAATAAAACAAAGTGTTCAAAATTTATAGTTTTCGAGACACTGAGAAAAAACTTTAAAGATTTGTACTAAAATTTAGGCAAGTCAAAATGGACCTTATTGCATACAATTAAAGTACATAAAAAGGTGTATTTTTGAACTACATACGGACTTAATACGGAACCCTATGTGCGCGAGTCCTACTCGCACTTTACCGGTTTTTTTTATACTTAATAAATTACCCGACGTAGTTTTAGAGTTACCCCTTCCAGCACTTAAAAATTACTTGAAAAAGTCGTTGATGTCTAAAGCGTACTATAGGGTCGAGGACTATCTAACGGACAAAAATGCTTGGTCTAAACCAGAAAATTAACTAATAGCTTACTACCTCATAAAAATCATGTAAACGCTGTATCTTGTCTAGCGGACACGGTTTATGTAGGAAGACATGTCGAAACTCTTTTATACATATGTGTTACTTTTATACATACATATGTGGTCAAATATGTGTAGATATATATGTATACTTATATTAGTATACTTATAGTAATTTTTTTTTCGTAATAATTCTGACATGTTTTCCTTTTTTATTCTTTCGAAAAGTCCACCAGCCAAGCCATAATTGGGTCATTATTTGATTTGGTGTAATTTGCTTGTCCGACATGTTATCTCTTATTAAATTAAGTTAGATCTTTACCGTGCCTTATAATTATTTGTAGTTTAGAACATCTTCCAACTTCCCCTTCTATGGGCAGAATTATAAGTTGATTGCACGACATTGTACTGTACCTGACGTATCTGTCCACTTTAGCCGCCAATACTTTTCCGATTTTACCTCCTACTTAAACAGAAATCTAATGCCAATAGTAGGTAAAATGCTGGACCAGTAAAATCCCCAACACAAATAAATCAAAACGTTTGCCATACTTTTTATACGTAGTCTCGTCAAATCCGAGTTAGCTACATCAGTAACTACAATAATTAAAAAAAAAACATGTTTAAAAAATAGTACATTGTTCAACAAGGGACTAAAGTAAGCCATTATGACACGACATATTTCTACACCCGAGCAAAGCGAGGGTGGATGAAGTTCAAGTGTCATTATGGCTTTTTAGTCTCGAGTTAAACACTCTACTTATCACTTCGAATGCGAGGAAAAATAACGACGTTCTATACAAAATTACAATAGCAAAAAAATTTCTTCCGCGGTTTTTAATTTTCTTTTATTTAGTAAAGTGACGCTTTAAATGCTTGCATATTTAGCCAACAGATTCAAACTTGAAAACTATTTGTTCAAAACTAATCAAAATGTATTATGCATGAACCATGCATAATAAATTAAATTCATCCTTAATATAATTAATTTGATTAATTTTCGTAATAATTAATCGTGTTTCACGAAATTAAATAGTTTTTTTTTATATTTTTGCACAGTTGTCATTTTGAGGTTATTTCCACGCCATAAAATTGTCTATACCACAGAATAAGTAGGTACTTTCATAAAAACCGAACTATAAGAAACCGCAAAAGACGTATATGACCTTTTTCTATTTATGGCATGGCATGGCATTCATATCGAGTTAGAAAGATGTCTTTCAAGGTATTCTTTTGTTTTCCATCATGTTGTCACAAGGATCTGTCAACGCCAGTGTTGCTGCTGAGTCGACAATAATTCTATATAATATATATTCACAACACTGTCAAACTAATAAAGCTACTAAATGAAGAAGTCACCGTGCCACAAAATTAACTATTCGCATATCGACTTTTTATTTTGTAGTACTGGAGGTTCGTGTAGGGGTCCAATGGCGGGCTCATCGCAGTCCACTCAAATTTGACGTCTAAAACCTTTTGGCAACATGATGGAAAACGAAAGAATACCTATAAGGACATCTCTTTCTAACTCGTTATGAATGCCATAAATATAAAAAGGTCAAACCTATGTCATTTGTTCTTTCTTATATTCCGATTTCTATGCAAGTACTTATTCTGTAATAATCTGTGATTGGCTGTTTAGGGGTTTCCAAAGTAAATAAAAAAAAAAAATATACTTTAATCCCTAGAGATTAAAAAGGAACTTTAGTCCCGATATGCAGAGACTAAAGTAGCATTTTAAGAGCATGAGAAGTGAAAAAACAATTAACCGACTCCAACATCATAATATTACTTCATTATTTTTTTCAGTATGATCATTAACTCATAGACCATAGTATACCGTAGGTACTTGTTGAGATAATCGCGAAGATAAAAATAAATCACGCGGAATCTAGGATGTTTTAAGTTTTCCGCAATCAACCTCTCATGAAAACTATCACAAAATATCAGAATTATATTGGTGATAGAATCACTCAAATCGGCGTCGTACTTATTGAGATAATTGCAAAAATACGCAGAATCACGCGGACTCTGGAATGTTTTAAGCTTGCCACAAGCAACGCCATGTGAAAGTCATAGTGTATTATATCTAAGAACTACCTCAAAAGTACGGGAATTACATTGAGCCTTGGAAATCGGTGCAGTAGTTTTTGAGATAATCGCGAAGATACAGTTGGCCAACAAAAATATTGAGCACTTTAGTGCCTTGTCATAATAAACTTCAAACTGAAAATCAAATGACAAGTATGACAATGATAATGACAGTCACAATGATAGGGTTCTAAGTATTTTTATGGGCCGACATGCATACAGAATCTTCTTTTTTCCTGTCCTTTTTTCTGTCCAGTGGCACAAACGTTTATTAGCACTATAATGTTACATTAGGCCACCTTCTGTCACTTTTCTCACCTTTTCTCATTAACCATCACAGGAGGGTTCAGTCAGCCTTAAGCTGGCCTCACAATCCACGCATTATTTATTTGTTTTTGTAATGATAAAACTCTTTTCTTAAAAACAGGCTACCGTTGCTTAAGGGGCATGCCTTATTATTCATATTTATGTTAAAAAGGATTTATGAGTAAAAGTGAATAGATTCTACTTGGTAATAATCTATGCCTATTACGCAATCATCTTCTTTTTCATGACACGGGTTTGTCTTTTTCTTCTACTTGACTTTTCTAACATTACTGGTTAGAAAAGGAGACAAAATAGCATTAATTAAATGTCAAGGGGATTCCCCATAATAAGTAAGAAATGCAGTAAAAAGCGTTGCCAGCTCGTCCTAAAGCATTGTTTCCTAGAGAAGCAAAAATATTTGATTTATTTTGTATGAGAAAATCGAAAATTAAAAAAAAGCGAATCGAACCTATCTATGTTCATATAACATTTTTTACTTCTTATGACCTCAGGAATCTGTTGTTAAAAGCCTTCGGGTACCTCCCGGGCACGGTGTTATATATTATTTTATTTTTCTAGAACTATGCAGATATTTTATATTATTTTTACAGTTTTATATAATGCTAGAATAAGTTCACTGGTCATTGTCATAACTAGTAAAAAGGTAACTATGATTAAAAAATGAGTAACTGTTGAGTTTCTTGCGGCGCTTCTTCTCAGCAGTGGTCTCCTCTTGGGAAGCGCTTGTAGAGTTTGACATGTAAAAGTGCCCGTCCGATCTACTTACTGAATTAATATCTTTTATCTTTATCTTTTTAATATTGAAGTAAAAATAAGTCAAAAGTAAATGTCACTCTTTGGGTAAGCAGGGTTTCCGCTGTCATGAGCCAGCAAGCATTTTAATAAAAAGACAAGTAAAGGGTGGTTACTAGTTCCAATACTCTATGCATATACGTCATGTCATGAATAACCATACTCCTTTAACCAAGTCATTGTAAATTAGTTTTTTGCTATATACGTACAATTGTTCAGTCACATCACGAGATTATGAGCCACTTGCTAACATTATTAATTTGGTCGGGATGTCAAATCGTACATGATATATTACTATTAGAATTTGAGCAAGTGGCTCAACAATCCCCTGGTGTGACTGTACATGTTTAGAGATGAGATGACAGTGACCCGTATTGTGTGCTACAGATATTATTATATTTAAAACGCGATCAACGTCAATTGTATATACACCGTGCCTGGGAGATACCCGAAGGATTTTAACAGCAGATTCCTGAGGTCATAAGAAGTAAAAAATGTTAGTTGAACATATTTCCAATTCGGTTTTTTTAGGTTTTTGATTTTTTCATACAAAATAAAGCAATTATTTTTGCTGCCTTAGGGCGTGCTGGCAACGCTTATTAGTGCATTTTTTGCGTATTATGGGGATTCCCCTTGACATTGAATGAATGTTATTTTGTCTCCTTTTCTAACCAGTAATGTTAGAAAGGTCAAGTAGAAGAAAGAGACAAACCCGTGTCATGAAAAAGAAGATATTTGCGTAATAGGCATACATTATCATTATTACCAAGTAGAATCTATTCACTTTTACATATAAATCCTTTTTAACATAATGATTAATCATGACGCGTGTCCCTTAAACAACGGTAGCCTCTTTTTCAGAAAAGAATTTTACTATCACAAAATTAAATAAATAATGCGTGGATTCTGAGGCCTGCTTAAGGCTGACTGAACCCTGGGATGGTTACTGAGAAAAGGTGAGAAAAGTGAAAGAAAGGTGGCCTAATGTAACATTCGTGCTTATAAATGTTTGTGCCACTGGACAGTTTAGTTGTGAAATTATCTATTTAACCGACTTCAAAAAAAGAAGATTCGGTCTGTGTGTTAATTAATAACCACAATCACTTCCACTTCCAATTCTACCCATAGACGGGGAAGTTCGAAGATTTTCTAAACTACAAGTTATAGCCACGGTAAAGATCCAACTTTATTTATTAAGAGATAACATTTACACCAAATCAAACCGTCGTATCCTGCGAATATGGGCGCAACCACCGTTAAAACCGTTTTCCGCTTTTTACAGATTCGTATTCTCCATATTTTATTACACCTTTTGACTTTTTGAAAAAAGGTAAAATCGTAATTTTGACAAAGTTATAAAGGTTTTAATTTTGGGCGCAACTGTCTAGGCACTATTTATTCCGGCGAACTAAGTCGCAAGGGGCATAAGGTCCTTTCTCCGCACGGGATCAGGGCGCGGGGTGGTCGCAAGCGTGGAACAAAGGCCCAAGGTAACATTGCGTTCTCTTTACGCGGACTCAACATCAGCGCAGGGTGCTATTTAGGTGCTGCGTTGTTTTTGGTTGTATCAAAAAATTACGATTTTTTTTTGTTTTGAAAAGGCTTGGGTAGGCTTGCTGTAATTATTGTTTGTTTTAAACTTTCGCAATATTCACACATACCTGCCGTTAATCATTGACAACGGGTCTTAATCGCGTGTACACATTATAATTACCTCGACGTTTCAACCGTGTCGCAACGGTCGTGGTCACGAGTAGACTGGAGAAGGCCGGTGCTTATTTACGTACTGAACGTGTTTACCAACTACCCGCACCTGGTCTAGATTTTTTGTTTTATCGGAGGTGCGGGTATCGATTGACGATTTTACTAGACATTTAATAATTATTAGCAATCTAATTAGTTTATGAATGATTGTGTTAGAATTAAAAATAACTGTTTGTGTACATTATCATTAAATTGGATTGAGGTATGTGCCTAAGATAAAAATATTGTTTAATTCATGCAATAATTTATTTTGTTGTGAAAGGTTCACCTTTTTTTAGCATATTTTTGTAAGTAATAATTCTTTGTGGCATAATCTATGTAGCCATATTAGGCTTTGCGCATAAACTGTTGTCGCAGAATCTAAATCCGCATACGTTTGATTACGAAGAATTACGTTAGTCCGAATATTATTTGGTCATATTTTTTATGCTCCGAGTCATATTTACGCATAAATTAAATGAGCATAAAATTGTTTTGCCGAAAACTATCGTTGGAGAAATATGTTTTATTATAAATTCTGCTCAGTAATTATCAGATTTTTCTGGTAGCAGTTAGTTTTTGATGAGGTTACAGTTCTAACCTAACCTAACCTACTTTTCTAGTAGCTGTTCGTTTTTCTTATGGTCGCAGTTCTAACCTAACCTACTTTTCTGGTAGCAGTTAAGTTTGTAAGTATGCCAAGTAAGTTTCGGACAATCGATAATATGCCGAATAAAATTATGCTAAACAGAATTTGCGTAAAAATTCTCGGTTATAATAATAGTATGCGAACTTAATTTCAGACTAACTCATTTTTGAGATGTTACAAATTATGCCAAATAAGGTTTCTGCCACATTACCATTCGGCGAAAACAGATTATGCCAAGTCTGTTATGCTAAAACAGTAAAAGATATGCCAAATAGAGGGAAACCCGTTGTAAAAATATTAAGAAGTTTAGTATTTTTTTGTATCGTATGTTAAGTGGGCATTAGGTATATTAATGAATTGATATCAAATGTAATATTAATATTATTTAATCTTACTGCTTAAACAGTATTTTATGTTCTCTTAAGAAGGTTCTTTGTTCAAGAATAAAACAAAATAATTAGGTAGTCTTACAAATAAAACAAAAACATTGATTTTTTAGGAAATTAAATATTATGAACCACGAGTTAATATCTACGTAATATCTAATAACATTTCGATTTATTTTGGTTTGTAAAAGATTATTTGCATTAAAAATTAGTATTTCTATAAAGAAAGAAAGAATAACGTTTATACACATAACATACATTTAAGAAAAGGATAGAAAACAAAATACAAAATTAATTATTGACGATGCTCATCTCGTGTTGCTGGTTTTAAAGCAACCGCTGGTCTTCCACTGGGACCATTATAATGTATTTAAATAATATAAAACTACACCCAGATTATTCATTCGGCAAATTTAAGCACTTAATCTTAAATCGAAACGCTTTAAAAAAGCCCTTAGTTCGGTTACGGCCCAGCTTATGCCGATGAATAAGGTCTTAATGACGTTTATTCCGCGAAAAATTAAATAGTTTATTTAAATTTCACGTGGAAGAAAGATTTAAGAGACATATTTTCGTATTATAATGGAAATAAAACAAAAATGTGACTACCAATAGTTGTCTAAGTACATTTAACATGTAACTTGTAAATTTCACGGCAAACACTTTGCTATTGATTTTTTTAAACACAAAAAACCTTCTCCTGTAAAATTGACTTTTTGTAGTTGCGCCCTTATTCCTAGGATACGACGAAACAATGACCCAATGACCAAATCAAACAATGACCAAACACCAAATCAAACAATGAAATGACTTCTCGAAATAATAAAAAAGGTTATTGTTTTAATTGGCTAGTTATATCTCACGATGGTAAAAATCTAGCGTGTCCACTTTCCACGATAAAAGAAGTCCTGCATATTAGTATCCTGAATATCCCACTGCTAGGCACAGGCTTCGCTCCCCTTATACCACGTAGCCATAATGATCTTGGATAATCTACCACCAGTCTTAATAGAAGTTATTATACTAAGTTCATTCTGTTAAAGTCACTTTAGTCGGCGGTGACGCCGGCTTTATTGTGCTTACTTGGAACTTATTTCGTGTCCACTTTTGCCCACAATTCCTTCAGCATGGTTCATTAAATTTGAATAATAAGTATTATTAGTCCAGTCTGGGCACAATATTAAAAATTATGTTATATTATTGTATTTAAGCCACTTCAGTTACTATCGTTTTTTTCACTAATATCTGTAACGGAGGTTCCGTTTGTTGTCTGAGCATTAAGTGGTCAAGTTACCGATTGATGTAAATGACGCGTAGATGCTTTGATTGTACAGAATTCTTGCATTTTTGCATTTTCTGAGAATATGAATTAGCCTAAACGATTTACATGTAAACAATTACAATGACACAAGCATACATACAAATATAAACTGTATTTTGTAAAGGTTTTATGTACCTACATTTTACGTGCGGTTTTCCATAGATTTAGTTTCTTTTGATTTGATTTTATTTGGCGTAACGTGAATGTAAGAGTGACTACGTTGCAATTATAAGGGTTTGTTGCACCTAAGTTTTCAGAAAAAGTTTTTTTCACAAAAATTTATATATCTCAAAAACTAGACCGAATCCGAATAATTAGACTAGTACTTTATAGGACATTTTTAAATCCAAATGAACTCAGGAACACGCTATTAAAATCCTTCAGGTACCTACCTCCCGGGCACGGTGTATAGCCCCATAA
Organism: Tortrix viridana; assembly: GCA_963241965.1. Classification (NCBI taxonomy): domain Eukaryota; kingdom Metazoa; phylum Arthropoda; class Insecta; order Lepidoptera; family Tortricidae; genus Tortrix; species Tortrix viridana. The sequence continues at coordinate 43,442,069 of OY725171.1, forward strand.
ATTTTAATTTAACATAAGCGTATATCGCACTCTGTCATCGAGCATTTGCTGCTCGGAAAAGCGTGCATCATAACTCATTCAAACAAAACTCGTGGACATGCAAAAAGATAACACGCATCTACGATATAAGGTAGATGTGGAAGAGCGTATGTCCACCACCATTGTAAATAGATTTAAGTCCTTTTGGATTAATGCAACATAGGTACACCCTTGCCTTGTTTAAGAAGGATTACCTAAGTATAAAGCAATAAATAATATCAGTGGGCTCTGACTTTATAGGTGAAAGGCCGGTCAGTGCAAGTGCATAATAATATTCAAAACTAATACTTGTTGAGGGCGTAGGTGTTTTATATTGTCAGAAGGTTAAGTAGGTATAAAGTTCATTTTTACAAAACCTTGTAAACGTTATCTGGACGAATTAATTGTGTGGGCATTTACAGACAATATAATCAAAACATATCATTGTACTTGCAAGAGATGGAATGAAAAAAATTACTGCAGTCCCTTTAAAAAAAATTGGTGTTGTAAAAATTACAAAAAAATAATAGGTGAAATTTCGGTATTAAAGTTACTCGCATCTAAAAAACAAAGAGCCGTGCAACTCCCAAGTCATCTGACCGCTTTTAAGACAACGGCACCATTAGTACCTCTACTTAATAAAAGTTGTTTACTCGTATTGATTTCTGTTTGTAAAATGAACTTTGCGTACTACGTGCTTACTTTGAAAGAATCCTAGTAATGAGTTTTTTATCACATCAAACACAAGATTTACTTAGATATCTATGGAACAATTGCAATGACATTTCAAAAGAACAGGACACTAGAATTAAGTAATAACATTTAATATTTAAATCTTTATTACGCTAAAATAACAGCATAGGTATACAAAATATAAACTGAATGCCTTATGGCATTCTCTTCAAGTTGACTTTTGTGTATAGGTACTCACATAGAAGGCGCTTGTGCCGATTCTGATTCGTTTTCTCCAACAAAGGATTCCCACATGCCAAGTGCACGACGATAGACAGGAGCACGGTCGTCTTTAACATGGCGCCCGGACGCAGGAACTGGGCACGGAGCTACAGGGTGCTGACGGCCCGAATGTCAGGGGCAAGTTCATTCCCTAGCTTTTATACCGCCGGAGATCACAAACAAGTACCTTTATAAGTTCGTACGTGGGCTCTAGTTAAAGCCCCAGGACGTTACGGCTGGTATTTTATGTGTTTATACCTTTATTAGTTAGGTGGGTAGTAAGTTACATTATGCTATTTTCTGAAGTTTTATTACATTAAATAGGCACGGTCAGTAGATTTTCGTTCGGCTGTTACAATTTTTTATATGATTACCGTTCACAGAAATGGTATTTAGTTAATCTATTATTTTAGTGTAGATTGGTTAGAATGGTCGGTATCCTGAACGTTATCAACATAAAACAAGGCATTCACTAGATAAATTGTAAAGTGAAATTATAATGATGTGGTTTGCGAGCTAGTTACTACATATATGTATGTGCAAATACCTCGTTAGTTAGTATCATACTCTTGCGAAAGCACCTAAATATTATTACGGCGACTCTGAAATTAAAATTAAAATTATAGAGAGAGCCTGTTCGTAGAGAGCTCGTAATCATTAAAGTTCTGCCTTGCCCTACATGGATAAAGACTGCGATAAAAGATACGACGCAAATTATTTCACGATAAAATATACTTTATAGAATTTCATTTTACAGAAAAGGAATATTGCCATCAAGTGCCGTATGCCGGCTTAGTTTATTTTAAGGATATGCGTAATATTTGACGACAGGATAGCTTAGTCAGTAGTGATCGTGCCTACGAAACTAGCGGTCCGAAACCCGGGACCAGGAGGGCAACTATATGTGTGATGAGCACATTTTCTCCCTAGTTCTAAATATTCTTTATAAGTGTATAAAAAAATGTATAAATTATTAATATCCTTGATTGGTACTCACCGTAAAAGTCAAAAGCTTAGTTTGGGATTAGATACGTGTCACCGTTCAATTAGGTAGATGCCGGGCGCCGCCTCGAGGCGGTGAGGCGGTCTGCTGTGGCTCGAGTGAAAACCGACACAAGTCGACTTAGCTCGTAATAAAGATCATCAATCACATAAACAGAATACTCGACTTATACCTTTTTTCACTTAAACTTTATCTTGTATTTTCTCGCTTGTCGCTCAGTGCGTCTCTATCGTTATAGAGACTAGTTAGAAAGGGAGATACGAGCGACAAACAAGACGCACTGAACGACAAGCGGGAAAATACAAGACGTGCTAGCCGAGATTATACTCGTAGAGCTACATACATCCCGTCCAGGTGCTGCCGCGCGTTTCCTCGCTTTCCATTTTTCTAGAGCGCGTAGCGAAAAAACGGTTGTGAATTTGAAAAAGCGTATAGCATAAAAGTTCTAGAAAATTGTATAAGCTTGCTTTCATTATGCTTTCTGAATTTTATTCCCTACGACGCACCATTCTCGAGATATAAGTGAAAAATCTACAAATAGGACCTTTTTTAACAGCCCCCCTCTCCGGCTCACGTTGTAGAAGTCAGGACTTAGTACTCGTATATTCACTCCTTAAGCATCCTGAACAAACTGAAGGAATTGCTTATAGGTTCCTGTTCATGCACTCTACACTTTCTTTATTAACCAAACTATAAATGAAAACTTGTAGCTCATTTCATGAATGACTCAAAAAATATTAAAACCATTGTAATACTCCTTAGAATACCCTCGCGCAGGTACTCAAGCAAGTTATCCGTCTTGTATCTCGGAGCGAAGCAAACTACAAGCAAGTACGATACGTATCTTGCCGGAGGGCCAGGGCGTATCATTACTCACGTCAATCTCAGTCATTTTGTTCTTTTTCTTGTCATTTGTAGCTTAATGCTATCTAGCCTAGTACCATTACATGCCCTGAGATGTATTTATTTATGTCGTGGAATTAAAGATGCGGTATCTACTTACGTTTGATCGTAATATTTGTCTCATTTTGAAACTGAAATCGGAAACACTAACTTAGCAGTATGTTCACACGATGCTCTCATCGCCATGAACGCCATGGTTCACAGCCCTCACTAAAGTACTTACAATGTCGCTGGCAACCGAAAATTAACTTTGCTATTAAAACACTTTTACAATCACGTGTTTGCAGTTGGCGATTGAGTTTTTGTGTCCACGCACATGTGATCCCTAGAACGCGGTGGAGCGCCAGGTTCCCTCATTAACATACAAAATGGACTCGATATCGAGATCTTGACACTGAACTTGTCTCGTTCGGTTTTCTTAATTACCCGTACGCGGCCATCCCACGCGTGGACCTTAATTAGACGCTGACTGCATTTGAGTTTGCTTTAGAAAATACGAATACTAAAATAAAAAGTACTTACTGAATACTCTGAATAGAATATCTTAACAAATACCTAAGGTTAATTAATTTCTGCTACATTGAGAAAAAAATACATTTGTTCGAATATACACTTGAGTCTATGAGTTATGTGCAGTGGTCGGAATAGGTAGAGCTAATTTACCTAAACTTGATGCATGTTCATTAAATAATACGTTCCCATCTCACTCACGCATGAATGAACATGCGTCAAGTTTAGGTAAATTAGCTCTACCTATTCCGACCACTGGTTATGGGGTTACAAAGTTAGTTATACTTGTATTGTGCTTACTTACTATTATTTAATAAATAGTTCAATGCAGCATTGCGAAAGTCACTCTCCAGACCTTCGATAGACCCTTTCCCTGCCGTCATTGCCAAAAAGACAAATCCTGAACTCGTCGGAGAAGAGTACTGTCCTCCATTGCTCAAGGGTCCAGTTTTCATGTTCCTGATCAAAGACGTGCTTGACGGTGACTCGGGGTGAGCTTAAAGCCATTCGCAGCCTTGTGTGATGTCAAATTCTTCACTGCAAGTCTCCTTCTAACTGTCCATCGGCTGATGGACACATTTTTGTAGCTTCTGCTGAAGCTGAACAGCATTGAGTCACGGATTCCATAGCAAGGTGACAGCAATAAAGCGGTCATCTCGCTCCGAGGTATAGCGACCCGGCCAGTGCCAGAATTTCTTGAGAAAGCACCAGTCACTTGAAACCTCTGGAACACTCGTTGGACTGATGATCGCGTCAGGTTCAGTAGTCGGGCCACTTCACGATGACTCAACACTGTTTGCAACAGAGCAACTGCTTGGGCGGCTTCAGACGGGGTAGTAACCATGTTTCTTCAAGGTTTTCCAGTAGAATCGAGCGGAGATGTGTTCAGGATGACGTATCATAAACAATGTAATGTAATGTAAAAACAATCAAACAATAGTAGTTTATGTGACTGCTGCATAATGAGAGGAATTAAAACACGAGTGTGTGTTTATGAAACGAGCCGACAGGCGAGTTTCATAATAGCATCACACGAGTGTTTTAATGCCTAATTATGTACAGTTACATACAATATTTTATCTATAAAATGGTTTTATCTACACACATATCATAAGTCCTCTATAATGCGTTCAGAATCCGTAGGCAATGACCAGCATTACAACAATCAATTTTACTATGATAATTTTCTTATCTGTAGCAGTAACATAATGTTCTTATAACGATATAAGATTTGATAAAGTTATGAGTTTCAAATTTCGAACATCTTTGAAAAACAAAACAATTTTATTTGACCTCAATTCTACTATCACTCGAGATGACATTTAATTCGAAATGAAATGTCAGTTGCATACAATTTTGACAAATCTCGTATGTTACTTGATAATTTGATATCGAACGATATGATAGTAGAGACCGACTCCAGATTGTCTCTGAATTAAAAAAAAAACTACGGTTGCCGCCATTTTTTACGTTCTAATAATTGATCAATGCCGGCTATGCCGGTCGTAACATGCGGTTCCTGAACACATCATAGACAGCTTATAATATGTATTGTTGTATAAACAACTGTTCCCTGGTTAAGGGCGAACAATTGCTTACACAAACAAACACATCCGTTAGGAGTGCTTATAACGTAAAATTTTGGCCACCATGACTAAAAAGGAAAACACGGTTATTAACGAACAATTATTTAATCCTAAAGAAGACGAAAAAACACAAAATAAATTTAGAATTGGTATAAAAAGTATTCAACATAAAATGGTATCAAAAATATCACACGTACAAGGTCCCGGTAGAATTACTCAAATAAATTTGCTATGAGATAAACCGAAATGGAAAACTTAGGGCCGTATTAATAAACTCGTCTCAACTGTGATCCCCGTCTCAAGATACGTCAAAGTAAACGTCAATCCATACAAAACTGTCATTTTGACGCATCTTGTGAAGGGCGTCTCACACGAGATCAGTTTATTAATACGGCCCTTAGTCTAACATAGTTCAAAAAGAGATTTAACATGTTATGCGGTCATAAATAAAACGTACAATCTTGCAGAGATAAAAAGCAGAGGTTAAGAAAAATAATCCTAAATTATTAGAGTATGATCCTATTCAAATTAAAATTTCAAAAGGGCCATTTTGAATATTAATAAAATTAGGTTACATATTAGTAAAAATTACTGTTATTAAGCTGCTTGTTTCCATCTGTCCTTCGGCTAGGCAACAATTAAATATGACCACGTAGAGACTTCTTAAAAGATCCGTTTGAGTAAAGAGATATGTGATAACAAATTTTGCTACTTAAGTAATTGAGTAAGTAGAGCGACCTTATTGCGCGGTGGTGAGTCACACTAGGCAACCATCGCTGATCGGACGAACCGGCTGAACTCCGAAGGCAGGATATTTCGACAGCATCAACACGCACCGCTGCATGGGTCGAATCGGAACGGCTGGGAAAACGGTCAAATGCGCCGCCCGGGGGGACCCGCTGAAATAAAAGTACAAATAAACTACTAGGCCTAAAAAACACCGCCTAGCGAATCGACCGAAGTCTAAAATACTTACCCGCTTAATCCAGGTAATAAGCGGCCTTCTGAGAAATAATCAGGAACTGATGATAGTCACAATTGCTCAAATTAAAAATGGATATGTATTTTCAACACGTAGAGATGCTGTCACGTCGGGACGTTGTACGGTAATGACAAGAGACTAAGAGACATTCGCAAACCGATCAAGAAATTTTAAATTCAAATCAAAAGAAAAAACAATAATCTGCCATGTATGAAACAGGCAAAACGGTCAAGGAAAAGTTGCAACCATAAAAAGGAGGTTGTTAATGGCTAAGAATTTACCTAAGCATAGAAGTGACGCTTCATGTAGCTATAATGCTACAGTATGTAGATAAAATAGTGTATGTAACTGTACATATTTAGGCATTAAAACACTTGTGTGATGCTATTATGAAACTCGCCTCTCGGCTCGTTTCATAAACACACACTCGTGATTTAATGCCTCTCATTATGCAGCAGTCACATAAACTACTATTATACCTAACTAGCTGTCTGCCCGCGACTTCGTCTGCGGAGAGTCAGTAATTTCGTTAAAAAGTAGTTAGGTACAAATAAAATTTTCATTAAGTACGTATCATAAAGTGACAGACTTTCCAAAAAATAGTAATGTTTCCTAACATTTGTTCGGTTTTTCGTGTTTGTTTAATTATTATGTGATAATGTATTACATGCAGCACATATACACTACATTCATGCCATTAATGCTTATTGCCAATTCTTCATCACTCTTGACAAAATGGGGCTATCCGATATGCAGGGACATTAATCGTTGAAGAACTCTCCTGGTACTTGGCGAAACTTCCATTTCACCACATTCATTAGGGGCTGTTCATTTATTAGGTAAGCCAATTTTAACCAATTTCTGACCCCCCTCCCGTACGTAAGAAAAAACAAGACTTGGATGAACCCCCTACCTCTTTTTTAATCTTACGTAAGATCAGTATCTACCAAAACCCTACCAGACCCCCTCCCCACCAAATCATCTTACGTAATAAATAAACAGCCCCTTACAAATGATGGGCAAAAGTAGCGTGTTGTAAAATACTTATTATTAAGTAGATCCGATGGTCATGTCTGGTATTTAATTTCACTTTACCAAATGGTGCTTTTGGAATGTATACAGGGTGACCTCGAATTGGTAATACAAATTCAAAGTACTACAAAGAGCTTCCCTAAACCAATCGCTTCTACGAGGTCTCACGCTTAATTTTAAAACATAAGTACTTTTTTTTAAGTTTTCTAATTATCCCATTTTTTTTGCTTAAATTGGTTACCCTACCATTACCTTTAAAATGAAAGAGGTTTAAAGTATTTCAAATGAACACTTTCCTCTTTGGTTCGTTATCTGACACATCATTTATGATAATAGCGTATCTTGATTAGTAAATTGTCACTTGTCTTGTCAAAGAAAGTAAGAATTTTCGTATTTAATTAAGATAGTAATTAAACAAAATGCCCCGAGCTTATCCTTATACGAATATTCAGCGAATGGATATGTTATCTTTTTATTTTACGTCACGAAGTACCGTACGAACTCAAGCATTGTTTCATGAACGACACCCTGACTGCCCAACTCCTACTCGTGTTCTAATAAACTCCATTGTCCAAAACTTAAGAGATTTTGGACAGTTTACTGTCCCAGTGCACGCTCAAGCTCCGGGCCGGCGGCCGCGGTACTCGCAGACGTTTCGGAGACGAGTTCTCGATTATTTTAGCCACCACCCAGAGGCGAGCTCAAGGGACGCTGCCGCAAGATTCGGAACGAGCCAATGGTTTATTTGGCGATTACTGAATGCTGAAGGAAAGTATCCGTTTAAATTCCAAAGGGTGCAGGATATCATATTAGCCGATTATCCTAGAAGAGTGCAATTTTGTCGTTGGCTGCTGCAAAATCTACACTTGAACATTTTATGGACCGACGAGGCAACATTTACAAGAGTAGGCATGTTCAACGTTCACAATGAACACTGGTGGTCTGATCGTGAAGCAAATCCTCACGTAACTCGCAGGGACTCCTACCAGACACGTTTCTCGGTAAATGTTTGGGCAGGAATACTGAACGACTGTTTGATTGGTCCTCATTTCATTGACGGAAATTTAAATGGACCGAAATATGAAGAATTCCTGAGAAATGTGTTACCGGTATTGCTACGAGAGGTGCCGCAGCAAAATTTGGAGGCTCTGTATTACCAGCAGGATGGGGCACCAGCTCATTTTTCCCTGCGTGTGCGAAGCTACTTGGACCAAGAGTTCCCTGGGAGATGGATTGGACGCTGTGGCCCAGTCGCTTGGGCTCCTAGAAGCCCTGATCTCACACCTCTCGACTTCTTTTTGTGGGGCGAAATAAAAAGGAGAGTGTACGCACGGGAAACAGATACTGTGGGTGAACTTCGCCAAAAGATAGTTGAGGCATTTAATAATGTAAAAACCAATGAATTTGTTCTCCACAGATTGAAAGACAATCATAGGCGACGGGCAGAGTTATGTATCCAAGAAGGCGGGGGTCTTTTTGAGCACATTTTAAAAGTTGTTTAAGTTTTACGATTTTGTATTTTGTACTGTACGTTATTCAACAATAAATTATTTTTAATAATTCACTCATTATTCAGTTATTCACTTTATCAGATAATTTATTAGGGTACCTACTTAAAACTAAAGGGTTGGATGGATATCAGCACCTAGTTTATTAATAACATCGAGTGATAGATACAGGAATGGAAATTGAGACACATTTTGTTCCTTGTCGCTTTGGGTGGCAGTGCGTCACGTTGAATGTCCACTGTCATTATCTCCGTCGTTGTTGTGACAGAGTACAAAATGGTGCGAGAATCAATTTCCTTGTCTGTACGACAGATATGCATGACGTCATGTAGGTTAACCACACTTGGGATTTTAAATTATTTTTATTATTTTGTTTTGTTAGAAAATTAACGATAATTAAGGAAAGCTAACTTTAACAACTGAGTTAATGCAATACACTATTAGTGATTAACTGAATCATAATCAAGTATTTTGTATTACCAATTCGAGGTCACCCTGTATGTTCTTACAGAAGTTTGATAATCGCTGTATGCGTCCTTGTTTGAAGGGTTCCGTCAATTTACCTGGGATTCCATTATCAAAAAACTCGTATTTTATATTTAGTAGTCCAGAAATCAATTTTCATATATCTAACTTCAAAAATAATAAAACTATCATATCATGCCACCCCCATTTTCACCCCCTTAGGGGTAGTGTTTTCAAAATCACCGAAAGTACTCTTGGTTTGTAAGCAGTAGCTTTAACACGAACTTCATTAACTTCAAAAATGACTTCATTCCCATTAAAACTTTCACTTCCAATTTCACCCACTTAGAGATAGTTTTTCGGAAATCACCAAACGTTTTTTTATTATTTGTGATCAGTGCCTTATATACCAATTTCCACGTTTCTAACTTCAAGAATGACCAAACCCCCATACAAATTTTAACCCCCCATTTAGCCCCTTAGGGAAAGTTAATCCAAAATCACTGAAACTGTTTTTTTTTATTTCTTAATAGTAGCGAATATACCAATTTCCAAGTTTCTAACTTCAAAACTGACCGAACTCCTATACAAATTTCTACCTCCCATTTCATCCCTTTAGGAGTAGATGTTATCAAACTCGCCAAAAGTCATATTTTTTATTTTTTAAAAGTAACCTTTATACCAATTTCCACGTTTCTAACTTCAAAATTGACCAAACTCTCATACAAATTACCACCTCCCATTTCATCCCTTTAGGGGTAGTTAATCCAAAATAGTTGAAAGTGGTATTTTTTATTTGTATACAGTAGCCTAGATACCAATTTTCACGTTTCTAACTTAAAAACGACCAAACTCTATTATAATCTTTAACCCCCAATTTCATCCTCATAGGGGAAGTGTATCCAAAATTGCCAAAAATTGTTTTTCTTTTTGTTAACCTATAAGTATACCAAATTCCACGTTTCTAACTTCAAGAATGATCAGACTCTCATACAAATTTTAAGTCCCATTTCATTACCTTAGGGGTAGTTTATCCAAAATCACTGAAAGTTATTTGTTAACAGTAGCCTTTATACCAATTTCCACGTTTCTTACTTTAAAATTGACTTAACACCCATACAAATTTTCACCCCCCATTTCACCCACTTAGGGGTAGTTTTTCCAAAATCGCCAGAAGTGGTATTGTTTTGTTAGTTAACAGTAGCCTATATACCAATTTCCACGTTTCTAACTTTAAAATTGACTTAACTCCCATACAAATTTCCACCCCCCCATTTCTACCCACTTAGGGGTAGTTTTCCAAAATCGCCAGAAGTTGTATTGTTTTGTTATTTAACAGTAGCCTATACACTGATTTCCACATTTCTTACTTCAAATTTGACCAAACTCCCATACAAGTTACCACCCCCCATTACATCCTCTCGTTTTTTATTTGATAACAGTAGTCTCTATAGCAATTTCCACGTTTCTAACTTCAAGAATGACCAAACTCCCATACAAACTTTAACCCTCCATTTCCACCCTTAGGGGTAGTTTATCCAAAATCACCGAAAGTAATTTTTTTTATTTGTTATTTTAAGTATAGCAAGTTGTAAATGTCAAACTTCATTGGTTTTTATTTTATTGTTGTATGCATTCCAGTAATTTTAAACATAAAACCCTCTTTTTTGTCTTTTTGGATGAGATTATAAAAAAAACGCTGAAACAGGTATTTCTTTATTTTTATTAATAAGTATGTGTTCTGAGTTTCATGACCTCGAACAATCTAAATTTGTTTTTTCATACAAACTTTACCCCCTCTTTTTACCCCCTTCTTCTAACATCTTCCAAAAATTTTATAGCCTTAATGTTATTCTGGTTTTATTTAAATAGATTTATGAAAATTTCATCAATATCCGTTCAGTAGTTTTTACGTGATGCTCAGTCAAACAAACAAACGATTTTTTTAAAAATGGTTTTAATATGTTCAGTTACTTATTTTAAGTCGCCCTGATCGGTTTTTTTTTAAATCTTCAATATACAGACTTTTTGGTCTTAACGATTTTATTATATGTACAATACAATCAGTATTTGCACTAACGAGCTAATTAGAGGGGGGTTATAGTTATTGCCCACAATGACGTGAAATATCCATCCCCAACACTAAAAATTGTGTCATTCGATAGAAGACAAAATTACCTACCTAGGTATCATATGGCATTCGAATTTCCATGATAAAACTTACGACCTTTACACAATTGGCATTAACGTAAAAATTATAAGGGCGGCTTGATTTCTTTGCTCCCAAGTGAATATCGTTTGTGAAATTTATGTGGGTAGCATTATAAACTTAGAATAAAATAATAACACATAGAAACCTAGTCCGCGCACCAAATGTGTAGCCACTTAAACTGAGCCATTTTGGCTTACTTGGCGATCGGCGCATGTCAGTCGCAATCACGTCACGCAGCGCAATAGTTCCCGGATTTTAATTCAAAATGACGGCTTGTGCAATAAATGGGAGCGACAATGCTTCTCATAAATTAAATAAGCAAAGGTAAAATCACATTCCACTTGAAGGACTTCGTTCTGACTTGTCGTTTTACGTAAAACATTCAACAAAATATATTTGAATTACCGAGCAGTAAGTACTAAATCTAATGTATAATTTATAAATGACATAGGTGCCGTAATTTAAATAAATGGATACTTATTAGTACTTAAGAGAATATTATGGTACGCTACAGAATACCAATGCACCCTAGTCGACGACGAAATGTATTTTAACAAACATTATTGATAATTCCGGGAAATGGAACCCGCTAGCAAGATTATTTGTTTACTTGTGTGCGTGTTGTCGTGCGTATTTAGGTACGCGTTGATTATGCCTACATGAATCAATTTTGTGCTTCAAGTTTGACGGATTGGCTGTAGGAAACCATGGATCTATAAAACTAAGTGATGGTATGTCGCTTAGCAATTGACTGACGCACCTATAGTAAGCCGATAGTAAGCCGATTCGCTTGTACGTAGGAGCGGCACGCACACATCGATCTAAAGCATAGTAAGCGCCCCTCGGCCGCCACACCAACACAATCTCGTGGCCGCCATTGCAGCGCTTCACTTTAGTATTACCTCCGTTGGTTCTTTGGTTCGTGTAGGAAGCTATCACTATGCGTTATTGACCGAGCGAGGCGTCTCCGTTTCAGTTTGGGCAAAAATGCTTTCGTATGTCTGTCCGTTTGTTTTTCTCTACAGGTTGCATTTCTCAACCGATTCTCGTGAAGTTTTGTGAGCAGATTTGATAATTATATGGATTTTTTTGTCAATACACATTTTCAGAATTACGCGAGTTGACTGACATATGGGAGTTTTGCGATTACAAACTTATTTGCGGTTTTGGTAAACTGCGACCTATGTCGATGTATGGGGATAACAGTTTTCCAACGGCAAAGTTAAGTGTAAACGCTGCTGTAGCCAAAATTGGTAGGTATATCAGCGCGCCGGGTGGCAAAACTCTTTATATAGAAAGGTGCATAAGTACCTTTCAGAGGGAGCAAAAGTCCGATAAGGATAAGGAAGGACGTCTACGTATTCCACTGTAATTAATGAAATATATCCAATCCAATCCGATCCAATAAGTCCGAGTGAAATTCACGCAAAAAAAACTAAACCGTGTTCTATGCGCCTACTTTTGACACCACGTGCAAACTTGGCGCCTTCTACTGGTTAAATACACATACTTTAACTTTTCTTTCGAAAAATAAATTCCTTGTAACGCTTAAGTTGCTTTGAAAGCATACAATATTAACAAAAAAACATGGATTTTTGTATTAAATACAATAATAATAATAAAGCTTTTATTCTCTACTACATATACAATTACAATTTTTCTTAGTTCTAATTGTTTCATGCGATTGTATTTTATTTTGTTAAACATGCATATACTCGTAGATATATATACAGACCTATATATACCGTTTTGATTAATCTTTACAATGAAAATAGCATTCAGATTTAGAGTTATTGATCAATAATTTAGCAATATTTAAAATTAAATATTATGATTACTGTTTATTACCTTAACATTATCGTATTTTTAATCGTATTATTTTCATCTCTGTATTCATTGTTTAAGGATGTAAAATAAAATCTTGAAAAACATTTTTTTTCTGGATACAAGTTTAAATCAATAGTACATTATTGCCTAGGCGCGGAAAGTAAGGGATTGCCTGACGAGGTGGTTAGCAAGCCGAGCAATAGCGAGGCCTGCTAAAATACGAGTCAGGCAATCCCCCCGTTTCCGCCGAGGCATATATAATGCTTTTCTCAAACATGTGAGGAAATTATACAAATATATTTGTAAAAAGTAAAATTAATATTAAAAGTGATGTTAGTAATATTAGGACAATTTGTAAACAAAATTGTTATGGGTTTTCCAGGTACATTTATGTTTATCTTTTGAATTTGAGATGTTGATATTTCAGGGCTTGTGGTCATTTGTGGTAGACAAATGGACGTAACTTAGGGAAAAGGATCTAATTCAACCATTTCACACTTGTAGAATTTGACATAATATTGACAGCAATAGAATTCAAATTTAATTTAATACCGTGAAGTGCCGAGGACTTGATGTTTGTAGTTTTTACACAACAACAGTAAGTTCTACGTTTAAATTTCAATAAGTTTTTGTTTTTAATTTTTTTTCTAGCCATAGACAATTTTAAAGAAAATTAAAAAGAAGAAAACACACGCACTGTGCTACGAAAACGAGCAGTTGCCTTGGCTGTATGAGATTTATTTCTTGGTCCTTTCTATTCTGTATGCATTGGACAGCACTTTAAAAAAAATTTCGCAGCGGACAAAAATGGGTTGGGTTCATACGTTTATTTTACTCCTAAGAAGAAAATGAGGCTCTTCGCGTCTTCGTTTTTCAAAAGAAATGCCATCCTTTCTGAGCATGTTTGAGAAAACGTATTTTTTTTACATTGTAATACTTATCGAGTGCGGTATCATTGGATAGCTCTTAAAAATCATTATGTAGGGCCGTTTAGGAAATATTGAACTCGAATACTGGCCATTTTCGCTAAAGTTGCATGTCCCCACCCCCTATAGCCAAAACTACAAATACTAAAATATGAAAAATGTCTTAAATGAAAGCACATACAACGAATTCAAAAGGAAAACTATCACAACTAAGTAGGCTTTATTTGGTTTGTGAGTTACAGACGGTTAAAATGTTTATACCTAACGAAAATCAGCTAAGTTAACTTCGAATAGAAAATTAACTCATAGGTAATTATTTGTGATTTTTGGATATCGCTTTTTGTATTTGTAAAAATGGTGACGGACCCCTACACTGAGCATGGCCAGACATGCTCTGCTTTTATGTACTTTGTAAAGTACAGGGTTCGTCACGAGGCTATAGCGAATATTCGCTGATTTTGTTTTTATTTTTATCTAGTAGGTATTTTTATTTTGTCTTAAATGAAACTTGATTCTCTACTGGGGCGTAGATCCCAGATGATTTGGATCCGTACTCGCGTGAGAAGATGCAAATGTCACTTTCATCGAGCTCGCGTGTGTTGAAACTAGAAAGTGTTCTTTCTACGTCAGTTTCACTTCGCGAATCAATTGTTCAAATACTCTAATTTCAGTGTTCCGAAGAAACATGAAAACGAAAAACGGTATCAGTACAGAACCAACGACGAATAAAGATGACTAAAGGTACAATAATGGTGATCGATCATGCATGACATGGTTGTTATTGGGTTAAGAGAGAAGGCAGCGGACACATTTGACATTTGACATAATACGAGTAACATGACGTCATGTTGTCGTTTATGCTACGACTTGAGCAAAATAATACACACCACACACTAAGTGATAATGATAACTCAAAGTATCTTAATAAACTGTTCTCAACGTAAATTTCCAGAGGTATTTTCTTTTGATCACATCTCCGAGGAATTTACCGACGATTAACGATGACGATTTATTTTTTAAGGGCCTCTTGCAAGAAAAAGATAAGTACTTAATAGGTACAGTTTTATTTGTATCGTAATGTAAATGTATGGATCTGTCAGTCTAAAATCTAGGTTTAAGACTTAAATCGGATATTGTTGTTATTTACTAGACTACTATTTGAATAGACGTTAGGCACCGGTTGCTGTCGCACACGATCTGGGGCTCCACAGAATACCAGAGTGGCAGCGCCAGCAAGCGTCGTTGCAATGCTGAGTGACAGCCCCTATCGATGTCACACTGCCGCACCCTACATTTTAAAATTATATAATAACTATGTTGTTATAACTTTAAGGTGATACTTTTTGGTGTGAGATTGACTAAATCATTTTCATTTTCAAATCAGTTTTTTTTTCTGCAAGTGGCCCTATGGATATTAAATATTATATAATATAACTTTATACCACTATTCAAATCAGTAAATTGGTAGGTAAACCGTAAAAATCTTTCAAACAAACTCATGACTGGGTAATTAATAAAAAATAGTACATATAGCAATTACACGAAATAATGCAAGATGGTTGACAAAATCGAATTATATTATAAGTGTAACGTATAGGTAACGCTTACTACCGCACTCAGAGACGTCAATTATTTTTTATGTTTGATTAAAGTTGCTGCGTCTTATTCTATAATATTGCCTATAGCAAAGAAAATGACAGCAGCAACTTTAATTAAACTTAAATGTGTTAATTGATGTCTCTGAAAATTTACTTTTTATAAGAATAATATTCTCTGCTAACTGTACCTCGCCTTTCCCAGTTTAATGGAGATGATTTTATTTACGTCTCTAATAATTTAAATACCTACAAATGAAACGTGAACATGTTAACGTAAGTGATGATAAGAGGCAAAGGGTGGGGAAAACCAGAAATAGAGGTGGGTAAAAATATAGCAAGTGGTAGTTAGAAATGATAATTAAGCTTGGGACTTTTGGTTGCATACCGTCGTTCTAGAATCCACGGAGTCTTCATATGTTAAAATGAATTTTTCGAAGTCTAAGTCTAAAAATAAAACGTTATATTAGATGTCATGATTTATGTTGTTACGTCGTTAATAAATACATTATTATTATATATTATTATTGTGAACTGTGACCTCTATAATTATATAGATTTATGATAAAATTAATTGTACTTTATTGTGTTGTGTTTTTATTTACGATGTTACAACATAAATCATGACCTCTAATATAACGTTTTATTTTTAGGCTTTGATATTGACTTCGTAAAATTTATTTTAAAATAATGACGACTCCGTGGATTATAGAACCACAGTATGCACCCAAAAGTCTCAAGCCTAATGATAATAATCTGTTCTGTAACTCATATTAAGGAACTATATACCACTTTCAATAAACCGTTTTTAAAACGATTGTTTTTTTTATTCTGGCTGGACGATTTAGTTTTCAGCCAAACTTTCCCACACTTCTTTTTATTATAGGTTTAATTTGTTACGTCAACTTGAATATATTAATTAGTGTTCCCATTTTTAGGGATCTACGTAGTTAGCCTCTGACGGCTTTGACTACTTCACCGGAGAGAGGGCGAGCTCCTGAGGGGAGCTCGCCCTCGACGGGAAAATTGGGTTTTCACTAGCATGCCTAAGGGCACTCCTATTGAGCCGACCTCGGACTTAGGACGCTGAGGGAGATAGTTTTAAAGACAATCGATTTTATGCTACCAACTCTTCGGATAATTACGTTAGGCAAACTGAGAAGAAGCGTCGCAAGAAACTCAGTCTGCTTGTCAAATTTGTATACTATCCGGTACTGGTACCGGAGCAATGGGGGACGCCAACGCCTCTTCCGGAGGAGACGCTGTGGTGTGTAAGGAGCGAAGCTAGTGTTGCCCTGCGAGACAGGTGGGCTTCAAAGTTCTTCTCCGGCCACGGGGCAGCCGTAATGCAGTCATCGGTATCAGTCAGTACGTGTCGGGGACGCCTATTTCGAGAGAGTACGCCCAAGAGCGGGACGTAATTTACGGCAGAACGTAGTAAGGGGTTCGGATGGTGCGGGGCGTTGTTGAAGACCCGCCGAGAGGCGTCCTTCATGAATTTGGCCACGATTTGAAGACCAAGGTCGTCGTAAAGATCGACATTGCGCTTGAACCAGGGAGCTCCCACGGATCTGCGCAAGAATCGATTCTGCAGTACCTGGTATCGGTACAGGGCAGTCGCGTGAGCGAAA
Organism: Tortrix viridana; assembly: GCA_963241965.1. Classification (NCBI taxonomy): domain Eukaryota; kingdom Metazoa; phylum Arthropoda; class Insecta; order Lepidoptera; family Tortricidae; genus Tortrix; species Tortrix viridana. The sequence continues at coordinate 43,459,221 of OY725171.1, forward strand.
ACCACACTAGCATACGTTAGTATGGGGCGAACGCACGTTTTGTAAATTGTTAGCTTATTTCTAAGCGACAACTTACTACGTTTGTTCAACAATGGATAGAGTAGTGTTCCCAGGGGAACAATCAACTAAATATTTGCTATTAAACTATGACTTTTTGCCCAAAATTATGATATAAAAATGAAAAATAATCAAAAAATAAACCTAAATACTTGAAATAAATCATAATTTTTTTGAATAAAATTTACTATAGGTACGTACCTAGTATTAGATATTGGATTTGAACTTGCATTCATCTAGTCATGATCAGTAATTTCGTAAAAATTATAACTACAGGGGGCGATTTTTGACTTTCAAGTGCTCGAAATCAAAGTCGACTTAAGTCGAGTGATAGAAAATAATAGCACACGAAAATATGTCACGATTATTTTCGCATGAACCCAATATCCGTATTATTGAAAGCCGTAAATAGAAAGCTAGAGATTGACTTAATTATATTTACGTGTATCTTTGTACGCAGAAAGTCGATAATTACCGGTTTTTTAAGTCATATTTTAAATATAAATATACGTACGACATAAGTAATTAGAAGTTGCAATTGTGGCGAGAATATTATTATTTATATGCACTTTCAGAGTTTTAATACTGTTAACCAAAAACTTTTACTATGAAAACTAATAAATGAAACGTTTAGATAGTTCTTTGTCTACATATTTGAGGTTTGTTTCATCAACTTCTGTCCAAAGAGAATAAATAAAGACGTTTTGATTGATTTGACAGACGAATGTAATAACAAATTTCTAATGATAGAAATGAAAACGAATGGTTTGGACCAATTTAAATTTTCTAAGATCGCTCGTATTTCAAAAATACGGTTTCACCGTTTTTGCTCACTTTCGAGTGAAACTTTCGAGTGCTCGAAAGTCAAAAATCGCCCCCAGGTCTAGCGCTTACAATAGGTACAATAACTCTTTATTGAACACCAGAGCGGCTAGCACATCTTGTATTTTCTCGCTTGTCGCTCAGTGCAGGCTATCCAATATGCAGGGACATTCATCGTTTAAGAGTTCTTCTGGTACTTGGCGAAACTTCCATTTCACATTATGCTGGGTAAAAGTAGCGTGTTGTGAATTATTTATTATTAAGGAGTTCCGATGTTCATGTCTGGTCATTAATTTCACTTTACCAAATGGTGCTTTTGGAATGTAAATGTTCTTACAGAAGTTTGAAAATTGCTGTATGTGTCCCTTAAATTGTTGAAGGGTTCCGTAAATTTCCATGCGATTCAATTATCAGATCCTCAAAGATTTTCCAAAAACGCTAAACCTCGTATTTTATATTTAGTAGTCTAGAAACCAATTTTCATATACCTAACTTCAAAAATAACCAAACTCTCTTACAAATTGCCACCCCTTATTTCACCCCCTAAGGGGTAGTATTTTCAAAATCACTGAAAGTAGTAAGTACTCTTGGTTTGTAATCAGTAGCCTTAACACCAATTTCGTGAACACCAAACACCACTTAACACCAAAATAATTCAAAAATGATTTTACTCCCATACAAACTTTCACCTCCCATTTCACCCACTTAGGGATAGTTTTTCGGAAATCACCAAACGTTTTATTTTTTATTTCTTAACCAACCTTTATACCAATAACCACGTTTCGAACTTCAAGAATGACCAAACCCCCATACAAATTTTAACCCCCCATTTCAACCTCTTAGGGGTAGTTTATCCAAAATCGCTGAAAGTATTATGTTTAATTTGTAAATAGTAGCCTATATACCAATTTCCACGTTTCTATATTCAAAAATTTGATGACTTTCATACAAACTTCCAAACCCCCTTTTACCCCCATAGGGGATGAATTTTGAAAAATCCTTTCTTAGTGTACCCCTAGACCTTATAAGGAACCTACATGCCAAATTTGGAATCTCTAGACCCAGCGGTTCAGGCTGTGCGTTGATATATCAGTCAGTCAGTCAGTCAGTCAGGACTTTGAACTTTATATATGGGTTGTTCTACAAACTAAGGACGAAACTGAGTCTGATTTCGGCCCGACATTTTTTTTACATTTTGGTTGCGGAATTTACTCTATTATAAAGAACACAACGTCTTTTAGCATATGTTATGTGGAACAGTCAAAATAATTAAAGGTTTTAGATTTATGGCCATTTCAAGGAAATCAAGCAGCAGGAAACTGAGACTGCGACCAGGAAACTGAGGAAAAACACAAAAATCAACCGAAATCAACGTTTATTTATTATTTATATCACAAATAAAAAATATGCTTCTAACCATTAATTTGTAAATAGTCCAAGTATCTTGAACAATAACGAAAATTAGGTCTATTTTTGGTATATATTAATTTTATACCTTAATTAGTCTTGAACTTTTCAATTTACGAGACTGTCATTTGTTTTTTCAATTTGGCGGGATTCAGAGAATTGTGTGTCCCTATTATAATGAAACTAACTCGTGAAAATTTTCGCTCAATGATTTTTTACGATTTTCACTGCGGCTTAAGTCAACAAGAGAGTTGCCAGAGACTTCAACTGGCGTTTAATGATGAAGCCCCATCTCGTAACTCTGTGTAATCGTGGTTTGGAGAATTTAGACGTGGACGAGATCATCTCCATGACGATGTACGTGAAGGTCGGCCGGTGACTGCGGTTACTGAAACTAATGTCGATACCGTACGACAACTAATTGAGACACAAAAAAATTACCTGTCAGCAAATTCGTACTGTATCAGGCATAGGAATGATTCCAGTGCAAAATATTTTGCATTAGCAACTGAAGGTTCGGAAGCTTTGCACTCGATGGATACCGCATGATTTAAACGAAGACCAGAAACGACTGCGTGTAGAGTGGTGCCGTAAAATTATACATAAGTTTAATGGAGGAGAGTCATTGGCTGTCTATAATATTGCAACAAGTGACGAAATCTGGGTGTATTGTTTCGAACCGGAAAGAAAAAGCCAGTCAGCAAAATGGGTCTTTCCTTTTGAGTTGCCAACAAAAGTTAAGAAGAGCCGGAGCACTGGCAAAACAATGGTTGCGTCTTTCTTCGAAAAAACTGGACATTATGTAACAGTGTCGCTTGAAAATCAGAGAACAGTCACTGCAGATTAGTGTGTAAACAATAGCTTGCCCAGTGTCTTAGGAAAAATTCGTGAAAAGCGTCCTCGCATGTCATCCGTCACCATGATAACGCGTCCGCACATTCGGCTAAGAGAACGAATGCGTATTTGAATGCTTCAAATGTGGAACTGATGACGCATCCGCCGTACAGTCCGGACCTCGCACCTTGCAACTTCTTTTTATTCCCAAGAATAAAAAATAAACTTAGAGGTTTACGATTCTCAAGCCCAGAAGCGGCAGTGAATGCATTCCAAGAAGCCGTTGAAGAGGTCTCTACCGAAGATTGGATCAACTGCTTCACACAATGGTTCCAACGAATGAAAAAATGTGTAAATAGTGAGCGAATATACTTTGAAAAACAATTAATTAGACATAAACATCTTATCTAGTCTTATTTATCAGATTCCAGAAACTTTCAGTATGACCTAAGTACGAGATCCTCCGAAGTGAAAAGATTGAATTTCTTCATTATATTTCGCACTGAAATCTTCCGAAAAATCCATGTGTATTATGGCTTCTTTATCAGTTAGGCACTTCTTCTTTTCCGATATTGCTTGGTACTGGTGAATAATATTTCTTTCATGCTGAAACATTTTAGTTAAATCCTCCTTTAATTTTAACACGAGTTAGCAGCAAAAAGTTGCAAAATAAACAATATTTCAATATAAACTCTCAGGATCCTGGATAGTTCTCAGTATCCTGGGTCTCAATTTGACAGGATCCTGAGAGCATGTTCCTGAGAATTTTTAAATAATATTTAAAAAAAACATCGTTTTAAAACATTGAATCAAGATTAAGCAGAGCTAAACCTTTGCGCAAGCAATTTACGTATCAAAACGCTAAAATTACTATATTATTATATTTATTTCGTAAGTAAATATCTTACCAGGATTCTGTGAACTCGACTGATTACGACGCAACTTCCACCGCCGACTGTGCCGGGCTGACTAAACAACACACTAGGTGCAAAAAGATAGGTGGTATTATTTTTCTCTTTCTTAGGTACAATTGACTCAGCGGAACGACAAAGTCGCTCAGCGAATAGGATATCGAATATTCGCTTATTTTACACTGAACAGGATCCTGACATAAAACCGTTGGGACAAATTCTGGAAAAGGATTTTATAATATTTGTGGGACATAAAATAATATTATGTCTCCCAGTCAATACAAAATATTAAGTACTTCTTTATTTCGGTTTAATTTATGGCCTCAATGTCGTAGTAAATAAATAAAATGACACTTTGGAATAGATTTTGTTAAAGGGACACTGCAGGTTCCTGAGAATGTAGCGCTTTGAATAGAAATTTCGTCAAGAAAATGATTTTAAATCTTAATAATTTTTAGAGACCAACCAGACATAGGTATGTTAAACAGTATGTCATACAAATAAATTAGTTTGTAACAAATTTTTCATTATATTTTAGCTGGGCCGCCGAAAATTCCTTAGTTTGTAGAACTACCCATATGTATACAGATTAACCACCATTACTTAAAAGAATTTGCTGGCCACGTGTCAATATCCGTCAAATAGCGAGAGTATTTAAATGTTTCATAAATCATTACTGAATGATAGTTTGCAACCGCCTTCTTCCGATGCTCGTTACAGATTGAAGCGACAACTCGGTTGCCCTGTATGTATAGAAGCGACATTCGAGGAAATATTTTGCTAAAAGTGATTCCTTGAAACGACGATTTATGTTTTTAAATGACACTTTAAGCGTCGTCTTACCTCGTAAGGCTTTCACTTAAACGGCATGGAGTGGTAATTGAATATTACCTTAAGCGACACTTAGCTCAAAATCACGAGTGTCGCTTAAAGGACTTTATATACTTATATGCTTAATTGGTGTACGCTCATTTAATCGACAGTGGTTTTCATAATAATTTCCAGAAAAGATTCTTAAGCAACAATTTAATGCCATTATTTAAAAAAATAAGTACTTTAAACGGATACGTATATAAAAAAGTGGCGAGTTAAGTGACATTGATTATATTTTATTGAAGTTGTATATCGCATCTAGTAACACTTTTTAAAACTGAGGTCCGTTTTCACGTGACCTTAAACGCCATAAAACCCAGTTCAAACGACGCAGAAAAAAAGCTGATTTCAACGAGTCTAATAACTCAATTTCACAAAAAATTTCGCTCTAGTGATTCTGCCTTTCCACCGTCGAGATGGATTTTATCATGACGACGAAGAGGCAAATATTCGATGATGTGTTTGTGATCAACGCGATTAAGTTCGGAAGTGATCACCGGGTGGTAAGAGGCACATTGAATCTTAATATACGCCTAGAGAGCTCACGACTGATGAAATCTACGCTCCGACCATCACCCATCCATATCCAAACCCCCGAACGTTTTCAGCTTGAACTTCAAAACCACTTTGAAGGCCTAGGCAACTGAGTAGACGTGGACGAGTACAATGACGGGTTCGTGGAAGCTGTCCAAACGGTTTGGTCTAAATACTTAAAAACCCGCCGTTTAAAGGGAACTAAAATGATCTCCGTAAATACCCTTAGGCTCATGGAGGAAAGTGTACCAAGTTACTGCATTCCTCGGAAGATGCTTCCCAGTATCGGCAGCACAATAGGCAGATTTTAAAGTCTCTTACTAGCGATATACGCCTCTACAATACTAACCGTATCGAAAAGGCTATCGAGCGAAACAGGGGCTCAAAAGTGTTCGCATGAGATCTGTCTATTGGGCAGCGCGTGCTGGCAAAGCTGAAGACCGAGGACGGCAGAATCGTATCGTCAAAACCCGAGGTTTTGGGAGAGATCGAAAGGTTTTACAGACAGCTATACACGACACATTCACCTGTCAGCAACCTTGCAAAAGACCCGAAAGCTAAGTTGACCTGACACTTTACCGAAGACATCCCGGACATCAGCCTGTACGAGATTAGTATAGCTCTATAGCAGCTTAAGAATAGCAAGGCACCTGGTGATGACGGAATTACGGCTGAGGTTTGGAAGGCGGGTGGTACACCAGTACTGAGAGCTCTTCAGAAGTTATTTAATTCCGTCATAATCAAAGGCAAGACGCCACGAGCATGGCTAGAGGTGTGGTGGTGCTGTTCTTCAAGAAGGGTGACACTTCTCAGCCATGCCTATAAGCTGTTCTCAAGAGTCCTCACGAACTGTCTCGCGCGCAAATTTGATGACTTTCAGTCTATCGAACAAGCCGGTTTCCGAAAAAGCTTTAGCTGCGGCAGGTTATACAGAAGACAGAAGAGTATATATATATATAACCAGCCACTTTGCTCTGTGTTTGTGAACTATGAGAAAGCCTTTGATTCGGTCGAAACCTGAGCCATGCTACAGTCTCTCCGGAGGTGCCAAATTGACTACCGGTACATCGAAGTGTTGATGTGTTTGAATAAAAACGCCACCATGTGAGTCCGTTTCCTAGACGAGAACTCGAAACCCATTCAATTACAGTGGCAGTGCGTTGGAAGACGTTTTCAAGCTTCTGGACTGGAAAGGACTTGGCATCAACGTCAATGGCGAATACCTCACTCACCTTCGATTTGCCGACGATATTGTAGTCATGGCTGAGACCCTGGAGGAACTGGGCACAATGCTCGATGACCTCAGTAGAGTTTCTCAACAAGTGGGTCTCAAAATGAATATGAATAAGACAAAAGCTATGTCAAATATCCATGTTGCACCCACTCCTTTAAAAGTTGGAAACTCTACGCCGAAGTTGTTGATCATTATGTTTACCTAGGACAAGTAATCCAGCTACGAGTAGGTAGATCCAACTTCGAGAAAGAGGTCAATCGCCGAATCCAACTCGGCTGGGCAGCGTTCGGTAAGCTACGGAGCATATTCTCGTCCCAGTTACCGCAGTGTCTAAAGTCAAAAGTCCTTGACTAGTGTGTGTTGCCAGTGATGACTTATGGAACAGAGACGTGGTCCTTTACAATGGGCTTCATAAGAAAGCTCATAGTCACCCAAAGGGCTATGCTTGGCGTATCTCTGCGAGATCGTATCAGAAATGAAGAAATGCGCAGGAGAACCAAAACTACCGACTTAGCCCAGTGAATTGCGAACCTTAAGTGGCAGTGGGCGGGGCACATTGCTCGTAGAACTGATGGCCGTTGGGGCGGAAAGGTTCTAGAGTGGCGGCCGTGGACCGGAAAGCGAAGTGTTGGCAGGCCTTCTACAAGGTGGACCGACGATCTGGTAAAGATCGCGTGAAGCTGATGGATGCGAGCAGCACAAAAGTGGACGTGTTTCGGCTGGTATGATGATGATGATGATGATGACACACTTTTCATGTAACGTGTACGGTTTTATTTGAAACTGGAAAAAAATGCGTTTCGGGACACTTTTGGGGCACTGGGGGTTAAAGCTCACCCGGAAGAAGGTGGTGGGGGCATTGATATGTTTTAACTTCGCCCTAGTACATAATTTTGGCAATTTTTTTTATCAAGATTGCTTAAACTAGATTTTGATTAATTTATCATAAATACTATATGGACAAGGCTCCAGTCATAAACAATAACATTTTTGTTTAATAAAAACTTGTTAATACCGAACATTTCATTCTCAGGGCCTGTCTCACAATCGACAAGTAAATACCTGCCTGCCTCCCTGTAAATTCTACTTGTCTATTTTCAAGTGTACCAAAGGGAAAGGTTTATTAATTTATGTGACAGATATGCTTTACTGGACGATTGTGAGACAGGCGGCAATAGTGCTAATCCCGAATAATTTCAATCTAATCTAATTGTAACGCTAAAAGCATATGGTCTATCTCGGAAGCTTATATTTATAGGAGAGATAATAAATTGAACTTCGTCTAAGTACGATCATATCTCAATTGGGAACATGCATGAAATTTTTTTTCGCATTTCTTAACAAAATATGTTACAAAATACTTATAACTTAACGCAGCCTTGTTGTTTCATATTCATTAAAAAACTAGTTAAGTGCAAGTCGGACGCACACACCAAAGGTTCCGTATTTAAGTCCGTACTTCAAAGATATACCTTTTTATGTACTTTAACTCGTAGCAATAAGGTCCATTTTGGCTTTCCTAAATTTTAGTACAAATCTTTATAGTTTTTTGTCAATTTCTCGAAACCTATAATTTTGAACAAATAGTTTTATTTTTCCCGTAAAAACCAAGTAATTATCTATAAGTTAGAAATTTTTCAGATTATCCGGTTCATAAACTTCGGAGATAAGGGGGGGTACGGTAATTTTTTGAATATTTTTGGTTATTTATTAATCAAAAAGTACGTGACAAAAATTATTAAAAAAAATGCAAAAATAGTTTTGAAATGTGCAAATTGAGCCCCTTTCAAATGACACCCCATTTGCTATAATTTTTCCATTCCATGGGGAATCTAGAATGGTCTAGATCCCTTTTCAATTATTTGTAGAATTAATTATACATTTTTTTACTAAAAACAGATGCGGGCAAACAAGTTATACGACTACGCCAAATTTCAAGTTGATAGCTTGTGTAGAGTTGGTGAGAAAAACTGCTGTGTCATACAGACAGACAACGAAGTCTCACCATAAGGGATCCTTTTTACCATTTTGGTACGGAACCCTAAAAAGCGAAAATACAGATTTAATGCATCTATTGCTAAGCGGCCTTATTTCTAGTCAAAAATCGCCATTATTCTAGTAAAATAATGGTCAATAGTAGAATATATTACTTACGCATATTATATTAAAAAAAGTGCAAAAGTGGCCAAGCGCGAGATGGAATCCGTTTTTCCTATAGAGGAACTTATAGGAATTTTGTTTTTTTTTTTTCATTTTTATTTTTTTGACATGATTTGAAGTTGAGGAAAATAATTTGTTAGCTAACCCCCTTACTAATAAACGTTGAGTAACGGCTGAGTAGTTATACAATGCTTTGTCCTTATCTGTCATTGTGACATTTGAATTCGACAGATAAGGACAAAGCATTGTATAACTACTCAGCCGTTACTCAACGTTTATTAGTAAGGGGGTAAGTAAATAACAATATTTCTGACAGTCTTGTTCCATCGTCGTAAATATATAATTTTCGATTAAATGATATTTTTGCATTTCAGGTTTCAGGTCAAAAAAAATTATTATCAAATGTCATTCAAAATGACTACATAGTTCAATTAATTTATAGTCAGTACAATGAATTAGTGGCACAATGCGCAATATCATTACACATCGATTAACAACCAAATTTGCGCATTCTTTCTATCCTAATTTTCTTGCTAAACACGTCCAACGATAACAGGATCTTAAGTGTTCCGACTTGATTGTGTGAAGAGTATGACCATATGCCTAGTGCAGCTGTCTGATAGAGAGGGATAAAAACAACAGTCAGCCTTTCGCCGAGTTGCTCAGCGGCTAAGAGTCGAAGACAAAAACTGTTATATTCAGTGCGCCCGAGTGTGCGGAGCGGGCGTCAGTTATTTTTATTAAAGTCACATATAAAAAGTGACACACAATAGTGTACTTTTAATTCAAACAAAAGATGGCGTTTAAGTCGAGTATTGGGGTCGTCTTTCTGGGGTGTCTAGTCGGTAAGTATTGTTCTTTTGCTGATGCGATTGTAAATACTTAGTACGCTGATTTTTTTGCTACTGGATTTATAAATATTTGTTTGTGCACATAAGGCTACCAAATAAATTAAGGTGTCATGTAATTATATATTGTGCCAGGTAGAGATGACGGTTTAGTATAATTGTTGGTACGCCACATGTCATACAAACTAAGGACAATGCAACTGTGACCCATTTGAGTGACCTTTAATTTATTATTCAAAACATGCATGAGATTGTTCCCCCCCTGACCCTTGATAAACGTAATCATGAAATTCATAAATCATTTAATTTCATAGAAGAAGTACAAATAAAGTTGTATTGAATACATACACAAAAAAAAATATTGTTACAAAATATACCAGGCGTATGCAGTTACATTTTGTCTACACTAGAGTTACAGATAAAGTGCAAAATGATTTTCCTTCGGGAAAACTCGGATCTCAATCGGAATGCGATGGCACCCGAACTGTCAATCAACGATTGTATTAAATGAGTGACGTTTTCATATCAATTAATATGGAATTTATTGTTTAATATAGAGATGTATAACCACCCTAAGAAACTTAGAAATACACTTATAGGTAAGTAGCACTTTTATTGTCATTCGTAAACGAAACACTCTCCTTACGTTAACATAAAATGCAGCAAAATAACGCATACGTATTTTGAAATATTTACAATAATAAAACTCAGGACGCTACGCACTTAAAACATTACCTACTTATTATAATATTAATATTACCTATTGAATATTTGGATCAATATTTTCAACATTTTCTATTTCACAATCTGAGTTACACAATGACGTGTCATCGTCAGTACTTTCATTGACTTTATTGTCCTTAGACAATACTATCAATATGATCATCCATCGAGTATTCTTGTGAGCGATATTCATTTTCACATTTGCATTTTCTTCCATTCATCCGGGCCAATCATATCATTTTTTTCTTCAATCAATTTCTTTACTGTAGTCATATTCATGTCTTTGTTTCTTTTTGATACGTAACCTTTTATCTGGGACCATATGTTTTCAATTGGGTTGAAGTCGGGATGGTATGGCGGTAACCTTATCACTGTGTGTCCATGTTGATGTAAAATCTTGTCTATTGAATATTCTTCACAGTCTTGTTTATGATGAGAAATAATTTCATATAATTAATGATGGATCAAAGGGAATATTATATTTTTCTACCCAGTTTATCATTAGCGGCTTTACTGTATCAGAGTTGGGTGGGCGTTCTACATATTTATTGTGATAAGCAGCATTATCCAGTACTAATACAGAATTTGGAGACAAGTTGGGATTAAGTGGATTTTGTAACCATTTTTCATAATTTACATTATTCATGGCATCGTGATAATCACCGGTCTTATCAGTAGACTTGTACATAAGCAGAGCACCCGGAACAAATCCTTTGGCACTACCTGCATGTACAATAATAAGACATTGGCCTTTTGAAATTAACTGATTCACTCCTTTATCCGTGGAATCCGCCCAGCATTTTCCTGTTAAATGGGATGTAAATATGAACATATGCTTCGTCCGTGTATACAATATATCTCCCTTCAGATCTGTACTTTGTTATTAAGTCCAGATACTTTACACTTTTTAATCTTACGTCATCCTTTTCCATCAGAATTCTTCTATTGTTTGTAATTTTCTTGAATCGACAACCCATTTGGCGAAGAATCTTTCTTAACGTAAAATCACAGCCTTTAAAATTCATCGTTTCCATCATCCATCATCATTTGGACTGTAGGGCCTGGATCGTAGGAACTAGTTTATAAATCAGATGGAAATTATAAACCATACGTCGTATTACTGCGTAATCTAAGTCATCAAGATATAGACAGAAAATTTGGCGTGGTTTACCTAACTTAACATTATTTGGATTTTAATTTTAATTTTTCTTGTTATCTTCTTTCTTGTTTATTAGTTTTCTTATTGTTGGCCGAGAAATGCCCATTGCATCTGAAATTCGTTGTTGAACTTTGCCAAAATATTGAGAATCATTGCTTTTTCCGAATTTGCTATTTTCTGATAAAAATACAGGTATAAATATAATTTCCTGGATAGGAGGGCCTAAGCGTTTTCTTCTATTTTGTGGTTTCGGCATGATAATACAAATTTTATATACGTAAACTTTAAATATAACCAAACATACAGCGAATATTTGAATTGCGTTATAGCCACTCCATATATATATATTGGCTGCTGAATGCGACCTACCCCTACGGTGGTATGATGGGTACTGAAGCTAATTGAGAGAGCACGATAAATACGAAATTTTCCGATAAAGTACGAAGAAAAATCATTTTGCACTACATCTGTACTAGTGTACCCTGTATGTTATTTATCTAAAAGTGTGACTGTAGATCGACAACATTCATGTCCCATAAAAATCTAATTGGTTTCCTACTCGTAGTAATTTATTTGCTAGAGCAGCTGCTTACTTATACTATTTGACCATCTTAATACTTACATAATAGTAGTTTATGTGACTGGTGCATAATGCCTAATTATGTACAGTTACATACACTATGATATGTGTGTAGATAAATATCTTAATAAACCGTGTGAACCGATAACAAATAATTTTGTTAACGGCATAAAATGTAGGAATCAAAAGTGATTTTGCTTATGACTGTAAAAATTGCTGAGAACAACAGAGGAGTTTTATCTAAGTTAAGTAGTTTAATAATGTAAAAATGTGAAACTACCTATTTTCGTGTTGGTGGTTTAAGGTACAAAATGATCATGTTCGTACCAGGGGAACGTGATCTTCAAATAAATCAATTAATTTTTACGTAAAATCCCTACTGTTGCGGTTTTGGTGAACATATTTTAACTAAATTTATTAGATATCTCTAGATTTATTAGATCTCTACGTAATTTAAATCAAAGTCGCTTTCCGCGTCTGTCTGTCTATATATCCGCTAACTCCTCCTAAACCACGCAACGGATTTTGATGCGGTTTTCACTACCAATTAGATAATTTTTCACGGAAGGTTTGTTTGTACATAACATTTTAAATACATTTTAGCATTACTCAACCGATTTCAAAAAGTATTTTACCAATATTATTTAGAACTTTTAGGGTGTACATATGCTATATTTTAACTTATATTATCTGAAGCAAAGCGAGGGCGGGTCGCTAGTTTACTTATTATACAATTTAATCTTAATACATAGACCCTTAGTAGAGTGTCTTCTATGGCACTCATAAGAGCATAAATAAGCTCCGTCGTAGTCGGTGGAGTCAATGTGCCCATGCATGCAGAGACTGCGTGTCTGTGGGCCGGGCAGATTTCATTGCCTGTCTTGTGGTTGCTCGGTTTCTTATGACGGTGACAGGTCGCACACACTGTAGCCGCCTCGAATCCTTTTTGGTGCAGTCCTTCAGCAATTGGCCGATTTGACCGCAGTGGCCGCAGGTATGGTCCGAGTCTCGACAGGACTCGGCCGAATGGCCTAAAACCTCTGGACACGTAGGTGAAGTCTTTGACCGGGAAAGACGACTAATTCAGAATGACACGTTCTTGGTCTGTCAGGAGGATATGAGGACAAAGAACTCAAATTGGAAGGGCTAAAACCACTACTATTTTCCTGTTTTATAATAGTCGCGTATGATTGATTTTCAGCAGTTTGTTGCTTGTAAACGTCTTGTACGGTTCTACAGCTCTTCGAAACGGGATGCCATTACCTGACTCTCCTTTAGGGTCTGGATCGTTGACTGGGCTTACATACACTTTTGCTTAGCTGACTGATATTGCACAGCTAGTCAGTTGGGAGGGCCCGTGTCCGATCTTCCTGCAAACTGTATGGATTTTCACTTTCTGGTCTGAGTTAAGCTTGCCTTCGGACGCAGTTATGCAAACCTCGTTAAGCCATTTTTCTACGACGCTCATCCATCTTTGAAGGTCCTGTATGGATATAAGTTGTTCTAGGGCTGGGGTTAGCTTTCCTTCGACTTGTCGTGGCCACGGTACCGGGGGAGGGCTCCGCGGAGTGAGGCCACTCCGGTTGAACGGACTATTCGTGTTCGACATTAATCAGTCACTTTGTCATAGTTCACCATGAGTTAGTAGGTACGCGTATAAGAAGTCACCTTTGATATGAGCACGCGCGACACACGTATTTTTGGAATAGAAATTAATATTTGATGCGAGAGCAAAAACTAAGAGCGAGACAAGTCCGTACACGACGAGCGCATCAACAACTTATTCTGGAGATATTGATCATGAAGGAATTCTAGATAATAATCATTATGCATTACTAAGACGTGCATTACTAAGATATTCTTATTGTAGGTATTACTGAACCAGTAATACTTACAATAAGAATATTTGTATGATTTAAATACCTACATTTAAACACGTTCCATATTCAAAAATACGTAATACTAGTCAGCTTTGCGTTAACATTCTGATATGAAGGCGAATTCACGGAATGAATGTCAATGTATTAAGGCCACGGGCAGTTGAAATGAGCATAAAAATATTGCTTAAGTTGCACGCCCAGTAGGTTAAGAAGATTTAATTATCCTACTAGTATTAATTATAAATGCGAAAGTTTGTGTGTGTGTGTGTGTGTGTGTGTGTTAGTTTGTTATTTTTTGACGCTGCAAGGGCTGGACGGATTTGGATGAACTTTGGAATGAAGATAGGTTATACCCTCGATTAACACATAGGCTACTATTCCTCCCGGAAAATTCAAAAGTTCCCGAGGGAGCAGCGATAAACGACTTCTATGCAAACGGAGTCGCGGGCAGAAGCTAGTCTTTAATAAAACTAAAAGCACTTCGCGTAGCAATGTATTTAGTTTGATGCATTGCCCACAACTTATCTACTCGTATAAGATTTTGTGCCTCCAATCGAAAAGATGTTACGTTAGTCAATATACGTAATTGATTTGCTTTTAGTTCGGTTTTCTTTGGCGCCAAAATCAGTCCCTTGAGGCTAGGATCACAAAATCCCAACATCTTTTTTACTAAAATACCAAACGTCTAGCGCCAAATAGAGGGAGGATATATTAGACTTCAATGTTTATAGTGTTATAACACCCGTCTTTTTGCCTCGGTGATTAAAAATCTCCTCAAAACTAATTGCCCCTGGGCCCTGATACCCCAAACCGAACAGTCCGTCCTGTGAATCGACACCTCAATTTATAAGCAAAAAATATGTCAAATCTTAAACCGCCGTAATATATTATATTAAATATTCGTGTTCTGTACCGAATAAACCTTGGCTGGTAAAGCTCTACGTAAGTACAATTACGATAATTATATGAAGAGAATGCACTCTGTATCTATTTTAACGACGTGGTTAGCCTAGTTGGTAGTGACCCTGCCTACGATACTAGCGGTCCCGGGTACTGTCAACTGTCCACGGGTGAACACTGATCAGATCAAGGCGGCGCTACACATGACACTCGTAATCTTAGGCGCCACTAGACTCTTTAGTATGTATATCATTGCCTGATACCCGTAGTATATACTACAAGCCTAGAGCTTGGTTTGAGACTCGGTCAATTTGTGTGAAATTGTCCCTGATATATTTATTATATTATTATTATAGATACTCATTGTGTATTGTTTTATGGGTACCTTAGAAGCAGGTTGTTGAAGTCATTGACGGCGGACAACGGTACCCTGGGAGGAGTGGGGATAGAGCACATTCCTAGGTCTAGCGAATGTATGTGGAATTATTATGATATATGTACACTATAATTGAAGATTGAATTGAATTATGATTCTATTTCATTTTGCCATTAACCATCATTGTCATATTTTTCACTTTCTCAAGTTGATAAAAGGTGCGCTACCAATAAGATTACAATATGCTTTAATGGAATGTAGAGCCCTTAAAATTTCCTCGGTAAATAAATTGTGCCCATGTATACCCATCGCGAATAGAGACTTTCCTCCCAGGTATATTATTCATTACGAAAAAACGTGTTAAGCAATAAAATTTTCTAACACGGTTAGTGCTAATAGAAATTCGACTCGGCAAGCAAGCATGGCGCTGAACGAGTTAGAGTTTCTAAGTTCTCTCCGCCCCGCGTGCTCACGTGGGTTGAATACTGTATCCGGATTCATCCACTTTGTATTCAGGCTGAAGCTGTCTCTAAGAAAAAAAATACTTTCATCACGTCGTGTGGCAAACGTTGTTTTGTCGGCATTTCGTTCTGGAGGTTAGGTAAGAAACCAGTAACCTGCGCAAATATAGTTGCCTCACTCTCTTTGTTGTCTATCTACAGGCATACATTAGGCAACTGATTAATTTAGCACGACCCACTCGACACTATGAGTCAAGATCTCTCAACACAAGGAGAAATATTGGGAGCTCAACATTCAATATACAGGCATCGCAGTCAATATCCGTTGAAAATAAGTTGAATGAGCAAGAGAGACCCGATCAATCCGATAAAACTTTTAAAGATATTAGGTTATTTACTACAACTGTAAAGAAACCTTTCTCTTTGGACCGTTCCAATACAAGAAAAGATTGACCTTTGCCGGCGCTTCATTATCGGCATTGAGTGGTAGGAAGTGCGCGCTCAATGCGATCTACTTTATCAGGAAACGCGCAATTTAATCCAGTCATGTTACGGTTTTTAAAACATTAATTTATAATAGCCTGATTTTTTTTACTCCCTTTTTATAAGATATTCTAAGACACTATATTTATGAATCCTACAAACTTTCCACCCGGAAGTAGGTATATAAATACACTGTCAAATAAATGCCATTTTTTTTTAAACTAAATACAGTCATTGTAATTTTTGTGTCTAAGCATAATAATGCCTGAGATACAGGATCATCCTAGTTCAGGCAAATGTAATATTAATGTGAATTTCGTGTATACTAAAGCCCTATGTCATTGTTATAATTAAGTTTTTATCGATATACTTAGTTATTCTTATTCTTAATATTTTTGTCTAAAATCTAACAAAATATTTACACGGAAAGCCACTAAATCAGCAAAATATATGGCTCCAGTTATATATACCCTTAAATGATATAAAAAATCAGTACTTAAAAAGTAGTGCTTTGATAAAAATGACATAAAGCTATTTATTAATGTTAAATAAGTTGATCAATTTGCATTTTTTTCAAGGAAATATTATTTTCAACCATAAAATCCACCTTCCAGTATTATTTAGTGTATGATTTTCTTGCAACGTTTATATTTACTATAGCCAATTACGATTTTTAAATACGTAAATATACAAAATTAAAACAATATTCTAGGTAATTGAATATGAATGTAACATTCTTAATTATTTTTGGGCGATTCATCTTGAATATTATAGATCAAATATTAATTAAGCAATATGAAAAAAAAAAAACAGGATTTTTTAAAATTTTATCTTTTATTTTATATAACTTATTGATTTATATTTAGTTGGATTATGTTTCTACCTAATTACTAGAATTATAATATATATATATCCGATACACAAGAAAAGTCAGCTATTATAAATTATTCCCGTTTCACCATACTAATACTCTGATACTAGCGTCCGTAAAATTACTGGAGTAATTGTCGAATAAATGCAAATATTACTTACCCCGTCGTCCGGTAACTTACTAAAGATTACGTGGTTCTTAAGCTGACTTTTGTAAAAATAAGGTTTTGTACTAAGTATTAAAAATATTTAGTATTCCCTGTAAAGTTCTATGGGGGGGCGTAAAGTTGCGCATCATTAACTACCTTGATAAGATTATAATCGGTATTGTAAATCTTTGAATTATCTTGGAAACGAAAAGCTTTCTGTAGTGAAAAATAATATCGTGACTATTATTATTATTTATCACTAGAGGCAGTAGAATTTTTGGTAACGATGCATCTTGATAACATATTTAATAGTAGATTGTACAACAAGTGCATAAAACGCACCATTTTACGCGAGACGTTTATCCATCCAAGCGGGCATGCGAGCGAGGGTGGATATAAAGTCGAGTGTTAAATGGGTTTTATGGACTTACTTTTCACTTTGATTGCGAGGAAATCAAACAGCAATATGAAAAAAAAAATGCGACGAAATAAAAATTATATGTTTATTTAATGAGAAGATTTTACTTTATGCACTAGAGCATAAGCAGCGACTTTATGTCGCCTACGCACGACATAAAGACGAACTTTTAGAGCATGAAAAGTAAAAAGTTATTACTATATTTGGAAATTATTCGATTTCGGATCCAAATATGAATGTAGGTAAAAATTAGGGATTCTTTTTCCGTGATTCTTAACATGATTTTCTGAAGTTGAAATCGTGTTCTTATTTCTCAGTGCTAGCATCAACCGCACTTCCAAGGAACCAGAAGCGCAAGCCGGCCAGCCAACCAGCCAGCGCGCAAACGGAGGCCGACAGGGATGCGGAGATCACAAACTCGTGTCCGGACGACGGCTTCTTCGCTGACGCCGAGCAGTGCGACAAATACTATGAATGCAGGTGTGGAATGTGACAAAAAAGCTTCTTTTTTTCAGCATATCAGGTTTAAATTCGGTTTTTCACCTGGACCAATGTTGCCTTAAACCCAGGGCCTTAAGCTTAAGTCAAACAGCGGGTGGGGCGGGACGGCGACGCGACGTTGGCGGGACGTCGGCACGGCATGCAGGTCATACTGTGGGCGTCCTCCGCCCCGGTTGGGTGCCAGCCGGGCGCGACGGCGACAGGACGCGACCGCTGTTTGCAACTTATCACGTCCGGCCATCAAAACGTCGCCGACCCGCCCCGCCCGCTGTTTGACTTAAGCTTTAATCCACTTTGGAGTAGTCCATCTTGCTTCGACATCGTAATCTCACTGCTGACATCATGGCAGCTCTTTCTGTCTTAGCCTACTCAGTAAACAGGAGCTGTCATCTACGATATCGAAGTAAGATGGACCAATGCAATGTGGAATAACTAAAGGCCCAATTAGCAACAGTGAACGCGAAGTGTTTGTCAGAACATGGTTTATTTGGCATCGTATTCTTTTTGATATACAATAAATAAGCCCACGTGAATCAACCTCTGAATTCAATGAATAAACAAATTTGTTTTGCGTCGATATTTAGCATTACGATTTTCCTTAAAGTTTGATTACTAACCGTGAGATCCATAAAACTTTACCTACCTACTTTATTTCTTACAATATTAATGCCAAGGTTAAAATGTAAGTTGAATGTTCCGCAGAAATGGAGAAATCATCGAGAAACTGTGCCCCGACGGCATGGTGTTCAACGACTACAACCCCGACGACGAGAAGTGCGACCTGCCTTTCAATCTCGATTGCTCACAGCGGCCTAAACTACGTAAGTTACTTCGCTTAGTTAGTTTATAAGTTAAATTTAATTACTACCAACTACTGAGAAAGCAGTACATTATAAGATCCCTTTTAATTTGGCCTGCCAATACCCTTTAATTCACATTTATAAACGATTAAAGATCGAGCAGTAATTATTCGGTAAAACATGTTTTTGTAAATTAGTTGTTTACTTAACTAAATATTGTCGTATTTTTTACACGACATACAATTATGGCGAAAAAGTCTATTAATATTAAGACCACTACTATATACCAATTAATAGCTCTTGCCGCCATTGATTGCTCTGCAAATAGAACTAAAATCATTGTCATTTAGATTCAGGTGGCACGATGAATAAACAGTGGTCGGAAAAAGTAGAGCTAATTTATCTAAACTTGATGCATGTTCATTCAACAATGTGTTCCCATCTCACTCACGCATGAATGAACATGCGTCAAGTTTAGGTAAATTAGCTCTACCTTTTCCGACCATTGCTAATAAATTAAAAGCTATTTTAAAATAATCATTATTTTCTTAATAACCTAACCGAGTTAAAAACCCCGGATATCAGCGCCTAAAAACCTTCTGAGCAATGAGCAAAACCTTTAACGGGCTCCAAGCACGTACATTTTCACTGGAAGGACTTACTTCGTCACTAGAAGATATCAAGAATTGAAAAATTAGATCAACTAGAAAAGAGCTGATGATCTTCAAACGGCTGAACAGATTTTTATGAAACATGGCTAAGAACACTCGGGATAGATAATTTTTATCTATGACACAAAAAAAACTAAACGAAAATCGGTCCATCCGTTTGGGAGCTACGATACCACAGACAGATACACGGACAGACACGTTAATCTTATAACACCCCTCTCTTTTTGCGTCGGGGGTTAAAAAATACTGCTCCATTTTTTTCTGAACTTATACAAAGTTGAGCATCTTTTTTTAGATTTCGATTAATCAAAGTCAATCAGGCAGGTATAAAATATGCAAACTGCACTAAGTACTTAAACGACCGACGAACGTACTGATGTACTTAAATCTAAAATTTAAGTTACAAGTTCCGTTTATTTTTTTGTATAGAATGTGTTTCGGGAGGCACCTACTTGTAATGTTTAAAACACGTGAAATACACGACAATACGTTTGTTGCCGGCCGGTTATGGCTTGGTTATGTATTATGTTATAAATATCTGGCGGGGGTCGGCTCAGAAACAACTTTCCAATCTCAAGGGGAGCGGGCCTTGGACCGCGGACTGGCCATTGTGGCCATTGTATTGTGTTAATAGGCTGCTTATTTTAATTTCTTACTGACCGGTTTTCATTAAAAGGAATGCGACTATGCCTAGAATATTTTGGCTCTTACGTACAAAACGTACGTGTGCTATATTCAAAAATTTCATCATGTTATATGAGAGAATAATTATATTATGATATATCTGGAAAAATTGTTAAATAAAAAAAACGTAGGTACTCTTACCAAAAAACAAAAAAAGAATTTTTAAAATTGGTCCACAATTGACGGAGTAATCGCGTAACAAACGTACAAAAAAAAACTTTGACCCTTCTGATTTTGCACTTGGCTTCCTGAAAACTTCGTAAGAAATGGTTTTTGAGTTATTGGTGGTACCAAGTATTCTCGTAACTTAATAATTAGTAAATGATCTTGTAAATTTCCGGTTTCTTTTAATATATGTATAACTTCCAAGAACCTGCTAATTGACGCGTAAGAAATGGATATTGGGCTTCTGTAGGTATAAATAGGTCTACGGCACTATACGTGTCTCCAAGGCTAGTACCTACCATGATACTCTTTTTTAGGCCTGGGACGGCGGTCTCTAGTGGCTCTGTGAGCTGGTGTAGACCTCGCGACAAACTTAACCTTGCCGTTAGAAAACTGTTATCCCCATACATAGACATAAGGTAGCGGTCAGTTTGCCAACACCGCAAATAAGTTTGTAATCGCATAAACCTCCATACCTCCGCAATTTTGAAAAATTTTGAAAATCTGAATCGGCTAAAATAACCATAAAATCATCGAACCTGCTCACAAAATTTCACGAGAATCAAGTGAGAAATGCGACCTGTAAAGGAGAACAACCGGACATACGAAAGCAATCTTTCCCAAGCTGAAACGGAGACGCTTCGCTCGCGCTTCGCGCTCGCTCGGTAAATAAAGATTTTTATATTTACAGAGGAGCCTAAACCAACAATGCACTGCCCCCGTTTGAACGGGTACTTCTCCCATGAAGACCCCAAGGAGTGCGGCATCTTCTACTACTGCGTGGACGGGAAGTTCAACATGATCACCTGCCCCGACGGGCTGGTGTACAACGAGAAGACCGGCATCTGCACGTGGCCTGATGAGGCGAAAAAGAAGGGCTGCGGAGCCGCAGGTACTTTTATGCCTATATGTACGAGTTTATGCCTTGAAAGGAAGGAGTCGATATAGTGACCCCGCCTACGAAAGTGGATATAGTGACCAGCACGAGTTTAGTTTCATTCGTTTTTGAGACTTGATGTTTTCTATTGATTTAAGTATGTGTATCTCCATATTAATCTATTTATCGTGATCTAGTTAACTAGTACCCAAAGTACAAGCCTAAAGCTTAGTTTGCGCTTTACTCTCTTGACACAAATTACAGAAGGAACTCATTGCCATTACAACAAGAAAAACTCATAATTATAATTTATTGTCTTATTCAATAATAAGACATATGACGTCTCTTGTAAAGTCCGATATAAAATATCAATCTTCATAATGATTATTGCAGAGGTGTTCAAATTCGACTGCCCCGCTGTGAACGAGACCTTCGGTCAGACGCACCCCCGGTACGCAGACCCTGACGACTGCCAGTTCTTCTACGTCTGCATCAACGGCCACACTCCCCGGCGCTCGGGCTGCAAGCTGGGCCAGGCCTTCGACGACGTCAGTAAAAAGTGCGAGTGGGCCAGGAAGGTGCCTGAGTGGTAAGTGGGATCGTGGTGTATAAGTACTAGGTTTTAACCGTTGATGGAGAGTCGAGATCACTGTTATGGTGATAACAGCCTGCGAATAGTCTCAAAATCAGGCTTAAAAGCAAAAAAAAAAGGTAAATGGTAGGGCGTATTATATACTAAATAGTGAATATGTACTCGTTAAAAATCAGCAGTTAATATTTTATTACCAAGCCTGACATAAAAAAGGAATCTTTATTTTGCAACATAAACTGTTGGACCTATTTAGTCACCTATACAGTTATAGTCTTCAAGGTGGTTTCCTATCAATAAAATACAACATGGCATGGTTACACAGATTTCTATATTACTTATGAGCTCCTAATCCAAGGAATTGGCGTGCAATTTGAAGTGGTTTCGCTGGGCGATGCTGTGGGGCCTAATGTTTATCACCTCGCCGGTACACAATACCACCAGTGCAATTTTTAATGGTTGGTTTATATTTATTAAATACAATCGTGGTAATCTATCTGTTCTTGCAGCGTGGACTGGTACAATGGGCAGCTGACGGACGCGGAGCTGGACGCGCTGGAGAACCCGCCGACCGTGAAGCCGAAACCGTCCGGCGGGCAGCCCAGCCGCCGCAAGCCACAGCGGCCCGGCAAGGGCAAGGCGCTCGAAGAGGTCTGATTACTAGAACAATAAACGGGTTAAGTTTTTAGTAATTTGCTTGTTTTATTACGTCTTGAATATTATTTAAAGACTGACCAGAAATTTTATCCTACCCCAAACTAGTCAAACTACAAGGCCGAGGATAAGTTTGCCGATGCCATGCCAATTATAAAATTAATTAGCTATTTTAATAGCTACCTATGTTGTGAGTGTGAGAATGGAGTATTTTTAATGCTTATGCTTCTTTCTTACATTACAGACTTGAAGCATGACAAATCTATAAATAAATGTCTTTTTCTTATTGACCTCTCGTAAAATACACGACTTGATGACGAATTGTGAAATGCGAGGTGTCTTCGTTGGTAGTACCTAGTCTTTCAAGGCTCAAAGATACAGGCGCCGCCTAGTTCGGAGTCCAAGGGACATTTTCTGTATGTATTTTTGTGCTTGGTCTATCAAAAAACTTCTTCTTCTTCTTCTTCTTTATCCAGGGGGAGTCACATGCTATTTAACATGTAAACGAGAGTGTAAAGGTATTTGTTAATTTTTATTTGTGTTGAAGATGAATCAAGGTCACTGAGGAGTTTATTTCTCGGGTCTGATGCTGCAGGGGTCAGTATTTGTATTCTACATAGGAAGTCAGGTTTTGCAATGAAACAAGAACGAATACAAAGCGTTAATTAACACCTGCCGGCCACGAATAAAATAACAAAACGTAGAAATTAGTTTGCGTTAATTCTTAAGACTTATTAGGGTCAATTTAAACAATGCACGATTTTATGCCAATTTAGGTGGTGAGATGTAAAGTTTTTTTTTTTTTAATTTTTTTGCTGATACCCAATTTATAATGGGATGCTATTATTCGTAAAACTTTAGAACATATTAAGAATACGAACTTGAGTTGACCACCTGAATTTAATTGACGTGCCACCTAAATTTAAACGCCACCTAAATTTGTTTTTTATATCATAATTTAATTTTGGATATTATTAACTACTAACCAATTCATTATTAAAATAATTATAATAAATCGAAACATATTTCAGTAATTAGCTTTTGTTTTTATTGATCATGTGCAAAATGAAAATGAAACAATCGTGTACCTACTCAGTAATTAATTCTCTTCTTTTAAATAAAAATTTATATGTAATTATATAACCTAATATAAACTCAGGTTAACTCTCTACAAAATAACAAAAAAAACAAAAAATAATAATATTTAAATTTTATCAAATATTTATGATTATAAATGTACTTTTATAACCTTCTCTCAATGCAAGCTAATTTTTTGCGTTCACATACAGCATTTTTTTCCCTTCCTTCGTCTGCTTCTTTTTTGGGATCATTCTAAACAATAAAATATAAGTTTATTGATTAATAAGCGCAATAGAAAATCAGCTTGTATGCTTCGTTTATTACATAACTAGCTTTTGCCCGCGACTCCGTCTGCGTAGAAGTCGTTTATCGGTACCCCACAGGAATCTGTAAAAATTTTCCGGGTAAAAAGCGTTGTTGCGTACGTGGGTGTAGCTAACTAATAGAAATGCACAATCAAACCGATAATTAAGAATTAGACGGGTTTTCAAGTTATGGCGTGATTACTAGATTTAGTAGAGGGTGGCCTGAAACGGCCTAAAAACATTTTTCAGGCGCCTGAAAATAACGGCAACTTGGTCGAAATTTTGATAAACTGGTATGTGGTAGAGCTACCTCTGAAACGGACTGAAAACAGTTTTCAGGCGCCTGAACATAACGGCAACTTGGTTGAAATTTTGATAATCTGGTATGTGATGGAGCTACCTCTGAAACGGCCTGAAAACATGTTTCAGGCGCCTGAAAACAACGGCAACTTGGTTGAAATTTTGATAATCTGGTATGTGATAGAGCTACCTCTGAAACGGCCTGTAAACATGTTTCAGGCGACTGAATACAACGGCAACTTAGTTGAAATTTTGATAATCTGGTATGTGATAGACCTACCTCTGAAACGGCCTGAAAACATGTTTCAGGCGCCTGACAACAACGGCAACTTGGTTGAAATTGTGATAATCTGGTATGTGATAGAGCTACCTCTGAAACAGCCTGTAAACATTTTTCAGGCGCCTGAAAACAACGGCAACTTGGTTGAAATTATGATAATCTGGTATGTGATAGAGCTACCTCTTAAACGGCCTGAAAACATGTTTCAGGCACTTGAAAACAACGGCAACTTGGTTGAAATTTTGATAAACTGGTATGTGATAGAGCTACCTCTGAAACGGACTGAAACGATGTTTCAGCCTGCTGAAAACGCTTCCAGAGCACCAAAAATGGCGATAGCCATATAACCTCACATTTAATATACATAATGTACCATAAAAGCTTTTGCCCGCGTAGAAGTCGTTTATCGCTGCTCACACGGGAACTCCAATTTTCCGGAATAAAAATTATCCTATGTCCTTTCTCGGGACTCAAACTATCTCCATACCAAATTTCATCTAAATTGGTTCAGCGGTTTAAGCGTGAAAAGGTAACAGACAGACAGACAGATTCGCATTTATATTATTAGTATATAGATTACAAACTCTAAAATTAAATAAGGTTTAAGCAATTACTACACGAGTTAAAATAACGAGAAACTTTTTTGTAATTTATAAAATTGTGATAAAGTTTTAGAATAATGGCAAAAAACGTTAATTAATAATTTAGGTTGCCCAAAATAAGCTAAAAAGATGCAATGCCTACCTTAAATTGCGCCACCAAAATTGGAAATATGTTAAAATGGTGCGCTAAAAGAAATAATCCTTGTTTTACAATTTTAAAATATATGCTATTGGAGAAAGACAACAAAAGACTATCTTAAACGTTCATCTTACAATGAAAACCTTATTAGAATAAACATAAACAAAAAAAAAAGATCACTAGGAATCAGAGAATATTCAGTATACCTATTACAAGTAATAACATATCATTTAACGCTCCACTTCTAAGGATGTGTCTTAAATATAATTGTTTGGACATAGATATAGATAGGTATAATCTCTGATAGCGTGAACAAATTTAGAACCAAATTAAATAATAAGCCACATTTCTAGTTTAGAACATTTATGTATACTTATACATCCTCACTTATTAACTGAAATGTAAATGATGTGTACAATTATTATTGTGTTGTTACCATTTAAGTGTCTTTTACTTAAGTACCTTAATTGTAAATGTTTGATGTTCAACATATTATTGTAACTAATAAATAAAATAAAATAAATATAAATTAGCCACCAAAATTGGAAAAATTTTGAGCCCATGCCAGCGGAGATTAGTACTTACATGATTTGCTGGAACTCGGAGCGACATGACACATCATTATTTAGGTAAAGTGTTAGACGGCAACCTAAGTGACCAGGAAAGGAGAGGCGGCGGTGATCAAAGCGTTACGAGTGAAGTTATAAAGGTTTATAATTTGCCCACCCGAATGGGTACTCGCGCGCGGACAAAATGTAGGCGTCGGTTACGACTTATAATAGTACAAATAAATAATCG
Source organism: Tortrix viridana (assembly GCA_963241965.1). Taxonomy (NCBI): domain Eukaryota; kingdom Metazoa; phylum Arthropoda; class Insecta; order Lepidoptera; family Tortricidae; genus Tortrix; species Tortrix viridana. Next base: position 43,485,345 of record OY725171.1, read on the forward strand.
GTACATGTTACCAAATATGCTATATCTTAAACAGATTTAAGATTTAAGATACCAAATAACGTAAACGTAAACCTGTTACTCAGAATTTTTTTTTTTAATTACCAAGCCAGCACTAGGACGCGCCGCCCGGTTTTGCTTTTTGCTATTTAACACAATTAGGTAGTTTTACAGGAAAGCAGTGGGGAATGATGAGCTTTATAACATAAAAAATAAATTTCATTATATTTATCATATATCTACCTCGACCTACCTCTACCTATATACCTCGACTTTCAGCCTGGATACAAAAAAAATGCGCTCAGAAATTGACCCATTAACTCGTACACATAATTCTTAAATCAATTACTTTTTTTATTGAAAGAAATCAACAGCTACGTTGCGTTGTTGTTATGTTAACAATTTGGTACCTATGTACGTACTTACTTAATAGTAAAGCCAATAACAGGTTTCTACGTAACTATATAGAATAAAGGCTAAGACAAGATTCTAGTTGGTTAATCAGGTAAGCAATTCTTAAATCAGCCAAGTCCGAGTAGGAAGTTTTAATGCAGGAATATTAAGTAGGTAATTGGTCCATGGTGTCCCTGATAAAATACAATCCTCATTTATACTTCCTATAATGCTATCTAGCTAGAGATATAAGTGCAAGATGTCGCTATCAGCAATGCCATTCGTGCCATTGTGCCGCTAAGACATTACAAGACATTTTACCAAATATATCGTTTTATTTATGAAGACTTTAATTCTTCACTCACGTTACAAAAACATTGTGGAAACTCAACATAGGTACCTAATTGATGGGGGAAACTAATTAATGGGGGATCAACGCATTAGTTTAGATTGGTAAGGTCACAAGTTCTTAATTAATAGTGAACCATGAGATAAATTGAATTCCGAGGAAACAGGAAACTATTCGCATCCCCAGTACAACACTGCACTAAGTCAAAGTAGGTACCTCATTTTTCAGAATCGATGAAAAACCGTTATCTCATGTTATATCAAAGTTATTGCAATTTAAAAAGTCGATTTTGATATTTTTCGACATATATAATGTTGTACTGGGGGTGCGTATTATCTGATCACAACTACTACGAGCTAGGTCTTGCCTATTCAGCATTTACAATTTTTCTATATTTCATTTTATTTCTTTGTATATATGTATAGTGTGCAGTACACAATAGCCGAGGTAATTGGTATTTAAAGAACGACTCTTATCTGATATGCTTGTGCTAAATATACACAACTTTCCGAATAATCTAACCTTTAAGTTTTTGCGTACCTACGTCTTCAGTGACTGGAATATGAAACCTAACCTAATTAGCCTGATTTGACGCAAGTTTAGCCAATTAGCTACACACACCATCTGCAGCCATACTTTACAACTATGTCGGAGGGTACTGACTATCGGTGAATGTGGTCGAACATTCGCTGCGAACGTTGGCTATATCAGTCGCCAGAGAGCGCACCAGCGAAGCTCTAACCGGTAGTAAGCAGTCGCTGTGGCCGAAAACAGCCAGGAGATGATGATGATGATGATGATGATGATGATGACACGCAGTTGTTTATCCCTCACGCTTGAATACCTAAGACAACAAATGTAAGCACCTACATCAAGAAAAAATATTTTCATCTTATTTGCGCATGAGTGATATTAGTAGCTCGATGCAGTTATTAACGTAAGTGTAGGCAAATTAACCTGCCCAAATTAAATAATGTAAAAGCAACTTATATAGGAGAAGGTTGCGGTCATTAGACCAGCAGGCCTTTGCCTAATGTAGGTACTCGCGATCGCGATCGACTTGAAAGTGGAACAATAGTTTTCATTTTGTAGGCAGACTTGCCTTCAACTGTCAAAAAATGAAAGCGATCGCTATTGCGAGTGCGTTAGGCAATAAGCCCTCAAGCGCTTTGATTGGACCACCTAAATATTAAAAAAAATACGCACGCTAGTCAGACACCGAATAGCGCACAAAGTGACCTTGGACCACCCAAAGGCAACCTCAGTACTACGTAAGAATGTAAAACGAAAGTTTATGCGTAAATTATAATTATTTCAAGGTTATTTTGACTAATGACAATTGTAAGAAAAACAATACACATAAATCACAAATCGCAAAATTAACTTAATCACACATGACACGAATTAACGGTAAGATCGGGTTCAAATGTGGCAATAAACAAATGACAAACAAAATTATTATTACATTTCGAATTTTTTATTGGGCAGCGTTCGAAGAGTTTACGGCCAGTATTTTTTTTTAATATATAAAGTCTGGCATTGTACAGGTTGCAGAATGTAGAAAATTGCAGATTTATAGTTTTAAAAGCCGAAATTTCGATTGGAATAACACTTTACGCATATAGTCGTTGCTCATAAAAGTATTTTGGCATAAATGATCCTGCGCATAATACTTTCATTGTCATAACTGTACTAGGTATGTCATATTTTTTTTAATCATAATGTTTATTATCAGAATTTTTTGTCATAATATTGAAGATCATAATGTTTTTAGTCATAAGATTTGCAATGTATAAATTATGACAATAAACATATAGTTGAAATTGACCTAATTTAAAAAATAATCTCTGATGCGCACGTAATCTAATTTGATAAATTAGGTCAATTTCAACTTGATAGGTTAGTTTAGGTTAGAGGTGCCTTAACTACGCGGAATAGGAGCTCCGCGCAGCGGAGCTCCGTCGACTTGGTCGGACATCATCTGGTTGTAACACAGTATTGGTTGTACTGCAGTCGATATTGTTAAAAATATGTTGTTCGAAGCCCATCGCAATACAGACAGTCTTAGAGTATCTGCGGTGTAGTCGTGTTTGTAATACTTTATTCATACGAAGGATTAAAAATGTTTGTCATATATGACGTGAAAACGTTATGCGCAAAACTATTATGGCGATTGATAATTATGCTCAAAACATTTATGCGCAATAAATGTATGACAATTGTTATTTATGCTCTCAAACATTATGATTAAAAATAATATGCAAACTAATTTATGCCTCTTGACAGTTATGCGAAGTTATCTTTATGACTCAAACTGTTATGCCTATCAACAGTATGCCATGAAACTGTATGTAACCCAATATGGACGGGTGGTTATAACATCTCTATATTATATAGTGCAATATGCTGTCATTTTTCATTTTGACATTTGCCACTAAACAATAAAGTTCCATATTAATGGATATGAAAACGTCACTCATTTAATACAATAATTGATTGACAGTTCGGGTGCCATATTCCGATTGAGATCAGAGTTTTCCCGAAGGAAAATCATTTAGCATTACATCTGTACTCCATAAGACATTGAATGTCATTTCATTACGTATGACAGTGATAAAATATACCTAAATTGCGTCTAGATTTGTATCTTAAAAGTTTTACCTCTTCGTTACCCGACTACGTCAAAGCCAAATTGAAGGGTTATTATGATAAAGTATAGTTAAGGTTTAGATGGAATAACACATATAAAACAATCCCGTAACTTACCACTTCTTTTGCATATTTTAAATTAACCGTCACGAATGATTATAAAATAATGTAAATATATCGACTCGACTTTAATTCGATAAAAAAAAGTTTCTAACAGTAGTAAGATTGCGACAGTCTTATGTTTTGCCGTGAAAATTCCGACCTCTGGTCATAACTACCTATTCACTTAATCTTATACAACCCACCTCTTCATAAACACTTAAATTATATAATTATAATTTCAGTTAGTATACAGACAGGGTGTCCCGCGATAAAGTGCACAAACGAATTAAGTGTGAAACTACATGTGATTTTATCACGGATTTTTTTTTAAATTGTATGGGGTGTACAATAATAATTATTGTTAACTTTTTCTAAATTTTGTTCATTAATTTTTTCGTGATAAAATCACATGTAGTTTCACCCTTATATTCGTTTGTGCTCTTTATCGCGGGACAACCTGTATTTTAATTAATTCTCGTACGGATCTCCTCATTCCTGATTCGATCACGAAGAGATATTCCGAGCATAGCCCTCTCCATTGCCCTTTGAGTGACCTTGAGCGTTCTTATGACGCCCATCGCCAGCGCCCACGTCTCAGTACCGTAAGTCATCACTGGCAACACACACTGGTCGAAGACTTTCGACTTGAGACATTGCGGTATATTGGACGAGAAGATATCGCGTAGCTTCCCGAATGCTGCCCAACCGAGTCGGATTCGACGGTTGACCTCTTTCTCGAAGTTGGACCTACCTAACTGGGCAGTATGTCCCAGGTAAACATAATCGTGAACAACTTCGAGTGCAGAGCCTCCGATTACCACGGGAGTTGGTATTACATGGGTGTTCGACATGATCTTTGTCTTGTCCATGTTCATCGTCAGACCAACTTGGTCAGAGGCTCTGCTAAGGTCATCGAGCATTGCGTTTAGGTCTTCCATGGTCTCAGCCATGACTACTATGTCATCGGCCAGATTTGAACATAAATCACAATAATTGATTTAGGTCCGGATTTATTAAACGGTAGGTAAAGGGATAAGGGCAAAATCAATATGTGAGAACAAAATAAACTAGGCACTAAACTTCTGTTTATTTAAAAATATTTATTTTTTCTATTTACATATTCATTCTTTGCTGTCCTATTTATATAGACGTATAGAAAATACATACATACGCTGACATAATGCAACATATATATCTACGGTAACTAATATCACGAATTATCTGTATTTGGCAACTACGTTTTTAGGTAACATTTAAGATTATAGAAAGACAATTACTAGTCTCAAATTAAAGTATCGTATAATTTATATTTTATTTCGTATGGAAATAAGTAGGTTTCGGTATTTCGGTGTTCCAGTATTATGAAACGTCATTTTAACAGGACATTTTAGGGAAATAGCGGTTTAAAAGGAATGAACACTTCAGCGTACCAATATATAATATATTAGAAGATTTGAGTATTGATTGCAAAACGAAATAGTAAATCTAAATGATATGCTTAACTTCCAAAAAATACCTAGGTGGGTACTTTTTTTACATGGACCGGTATTTTACAATCTTGAACTAACCTGGCACACACCTGGCGCGCAAGTAGGTAAATAATTAATACAATTTGAATTTTCACTATTAAATAAGTTTTTCATTTTTCGCATTTAAATTCGCATAGCTGTTAGGTTTATTATTATCACGAAGGAATGTCATAAATACTTACAACCGAAGTAAATAAAAACTATACACACATACAAATCGTCAAAACACTATCGTCTTCTAACGACTTCAGTGATTTTGGATTAGTACCTAACTCTGTTACATTACGGTCCCGTAGACAAAAGACTGAACATAAACGACATGCTGCATCAAACACATAAAGCAATATCGCTTAGTTCGAGCTTTTTGTGTATCACCTTAACCAAGTTAAAGATAATTTTTTTGTCTTTCAGCGTTTAGCAGACTTGTAATTATTGGCACGTTTAAATCTTAAATTTGATAAATGAGAAAACTGTTAACACCAAGTTGATTCCAAAGATTTATAAAAAAAACATATCTGATATAACATATAGAGACAGTTTTTGTTTTGCAATATGAGTAGGTTCATAGCAGATCACGCGTGGCCGCAATGGGGTACGAGTTCAGGATCTTCGCAGGTGAGGTTCTGGTCATCGAACACCTTGCCCTCCTCGCAGGTGATGAGGCGCGGCTGGCCCTCCACGCAGGTGATGAGGCGGTGGCAATCGCCGGGCACGGGGAAGCGGGGGAATGGCCAGAACTTGGCAGATTGCGTGTTGGCTGGCACTTTCGTTGGGCATTTGAAGCCGACGACCGCTGTTGAGATATGGGCAGTTAGAAAATTCTGAAACTTACTGTTAAATAAAATTTAATTACCCGGCAAAGTATACATAGTTTTCATACTCATAACTTAAAACAGGTCTTTTAACGTGAACTCAACAAAACTTGCGTAAATACCTACCTTTTGTTGGTGCCTATAGCGTTAGATTATTAGATTGTGTTGTCAATGCGAAAGTTGAACATACGTTTGATATCTTTTGATCAACTCTTTATTATTCTCTTGTGTTGTCATAGGCAAGTTACCGACTGCAGATATCTCACTAACGGCCGCACTCAGAGACGTCAATTAAGTTTTATGTTTCATTAAAGTAGCTGCTGTCTCATTCTTTGCTATAGCAATATAATTAGACGTAGCAACTTTAATGAAACTTAAACATTAATTGACGTCTCTGAGTGCGGCAGTAAAAAAATATGAACGTTACGCTAACGCTTAAATTATGCACGTCAACTTAGGTACATCAATTATTTACTTTTGCTTTCTTTCTTAGCAGTACAGAAACGAGTGCATTACTACGCGTTTACAAGTACCTACTCGTACCAAACGAGATAGGTAAAGTCATCTATAAATATATAAATGATGGCAGAACTGCGTAGATTGTTTTGGCGTAGGTATCTCTTCATAACTTGATTAGAAAAAAAACCGGTCAAGTGCGAGTCAGACTCGCGCACCGAGGGTTCCGTATTTAAGTCCGTACTTCAAAAATATACCTTTTTAACCCCAGACGCTAAAAGAGGGGTGTTATAAATTTGACGTATGTATATGTGTCTGTGGCATTGTAGCTCCTAAACGGATGGACCGATTTTGATTAAGTTTTTTTTTTGTTTGAAAGGTGACTTAATTGAGAGTGTTCTTAGCTTGGTTTAATGAAAATCTGATAAGCCGTTTAAAAGTTATGAGCTCTGAGAGCGATTTTGTCGAGAGTTTTTAATAGGTACCTACTTGAAAGCCTGTAGTGACGAAGTCCGTCCCGTGACGTACATACGTGCTCGGAGCCCGTTCATGTCTTTATCGGACGTGACGACGCTTCAATCAAAATATTACTAGGTACTCCTACTCACACTTGACCCGTTTTTTAGGTATATGTATAAAGTCGGGATCGTCAATATTCGGGACCAAAACTGATATAAAGTTGTGACTGAGTTGAATTAATGCTTTGTGATGCCGATGTTCGAGGCTACGTACCCTCAGGGTTACAGAAAGGGAGCAGCAGATCAGGCCAGTTGCATCCATGCGTGCGGTGGTCGTATACCAGTCCTGGGGTGCACGGTTCCTGGTTCGGGATCCCGAAGGCACACTTCACGTAGCTCGTGGAGCACTCTTCGCTGTCCGGGTAGATGCCGAACTGATACTCGCAGCCGGGACTGGACAGCGGGGTCACTGGGGGAGGAGTAACATCGTGTTGTTAGGTACGTAATTGCAATTTGTACCCGTTAATGTGCGGCAACAGCCGTACTCATTAGGTACTTAATTTTGTTTGTTGTATATCTGATACTTATGTATACTTATATAAATATGCTTTTGCATTAAACTCTTTGATGCTCATCATTGATGACCAGAGCTCGGAAAGGGTGAGCTGTTTTAAGAGTTTGCATAACATGGACACACCCTGTCATTTAATGGTAGTTGTCCTGTGTGTGAATTTAATTACTAATGAAATGATTTTATTTAGGCTGCCTTTCTATTTTTCTTGTTATTTTCGGAAGGAACGGATGTGGACTGTATTTTAATGTACAATTTCCAAAGATCTTTTTCCATCTATAAGTGGATATTAAACGCAAGAAGAAATGCATCAAAAATAGAAAATATAGAAAAACTGACAGTCCTTTATTAATACAATTACACAGGAACTTTAGAATAAATAAAAGAGCTTAGTCAGTACTTGCTTTGCAATGAATTGTCATTTTAGTTCAATCATAATGAATAAAGTTTTGTTTTGTTTTAATATTTAAGTATTTTCGGGGTGTATCCATTAATGACATAAGAATAGCTCACCCTTTCCGAGCTCTGTTAATGACAAATGCATAGTCCTTAGACAATCGCGAAGTTTTACCTAAAAACCGGGCAAGAGCATGTCGGACCATGCTTAGTGTATGTAGGGTTCCGTCGCTATTACAACAAACACAAACAATAATCTCCAAAAAAAAAACATAAATGTTAGCTAATTTTCTATTCAAACTTATCAACGTATAAACATTTTAATCGTCTGTAACTCAAGGACCAATAAAGTCTACTTAGTCGTGATAGTTTTAATTTTAAATTAATTATATGCGCTTTCATTTAAGATATTTTTCAAACGGACCCTATTCAACGACATCCCATGGGGTAGACGAGAGAAAAAAAACATCCACACTTTACGTGTAGCGGAGGTACCCTAAAAAAAAATTTTTTAAAGAATTTTTTTTACCACTTTGTCTGCGTAACTAATATGTCTATTCATACTAAATTACAACTCTTTACTACTAAGAGTCTCTGAGCTAAGCCGCGGAAGGACGGACAGACAGACGGACATTTTGTTTGTGTAGTTTGACTACAGAACCCTAAAAAAGCCGGTCAATTCCGGAACTTGAAGGTATGCAAATAGTTCGTAAATCATCTAGTCTCGAATATTTTTCCCTTGGAGCTGTAAAAAAGTCAAATACTTATAAGCTAACGCAATCTAAAGATACGGCCGTATATTCCGCATATTCAAAGGAATCTCAAGGGAATCAAAACCTGGTACTTCCCGTTGACTTGACAGATTTTTTCCCAAGTAAACTTGTGCTCTGAGAAATTGCTTCTTGCTAAATTTCATGATTCTAAGTCAACGGGAAGTACCTTATAGGTTTTGATTTCTTTGAGATTCCCTTGAATATGCGGCAGAAACGGCCGCATCTTTTGATTGCGTTAACTTAGATGTTTGATTTTTTTCACTGATCCAAGGAATTGCAATTTAGCATTTGATATTAATTTCAATTTGATACCTCCACGCGTTCCTGAGAAAAAGGGTCTTGACAGACACACACAGACAGACGGACAACAAAGTAATCCTATAAGGGTTCCTTTTTTGTTTTGAGGTACGGAACCCTAAAAACTCAACTTTGCCGACTTATTAACTTGTAAAGTTTTATTTAATAAATATTATATAAAAGGGGGTTATAGTGCGGCTTCATATTGCAAATGCGTTGCCAACTCAGAACTAAAATGGGATGACTATATGCTATGCTAGTCATGTTACTAACTGGTTTAACCTCACACTGGAACTCAACAGAGCAAACACTACTGCGTGAGGTGTAGGTTACGTGATGATTGCGATCCGGATGGACTCGCAATCAAATAAATGTTAATTGCGACGCGACTTACAGTCAGCTTTCCTCTCCCCGCAGTCGACCGCCCAGTGGTAGTTGCAGTGGTTGTGCACGGCCCCCTTGCCGTCGAAGAGCAGGCCGTTCTCGCAGGTTTCCACCGTCAGGGTCCCGTTCGTGCACAGGAAGAACTGGTCACACAGCTCAGGATGGCCGTAGGCCTGGAACCAAAAATGAGAGTTATGGTTCAAATGTTTCTTAATAAAATTGATTCGCAGAAATTTAGAAATTCAACGCAAGTTAAGTAGTATATTTTATTTGCTAAAAGTATGTATACGGGTAGATTTTAAGAAAGAATAGTATTAATAACATAATATAAATAAATAACATTTATAACTTCGCTTGTGACCAAAACGCTTAAATATCTTTATAATGTACCTATGGGTTTCTACTTCTAAGTTCGCATGGCAGTAGCTTCTTTCATCAAAAAAATCGATCGCTTAGCGTAAGTGAATTTAAAATTCATACAAAACCGGTGATATTTTTTCGCATTTGCTAAGGTGAGAACATACTTGGTACCGTGCTGTCTCTCAAATTTTTAATTATTTGTTTGTCATTTACGTTGCGTGATACGCTATCAATAATGATCTACGACAAAAAATAACACAGTAGACGGCATAAGAGACCTGTGCATCAAATAAATATATACCTATTTACCTAACGCTTAGTCACAAAGTGAATGATTATCATTAACTATCAAAAAATGCAATTAAGCTCACACAAGTTGGCAATACACTTAAGTGAATTTTAATAAAAACAAGCATAGAATCTTTACCTGGATCCCGTAGTGTTCAGGGCACTCCGGCGCATGCTCGAGCAGGATGCCTGCGTTGACTGCAAAAAAAAAACATTAAAGTAAAATAATCAAAACAGTTCACCTAATGGACTGAGGGGCGAGTGGCGAAGCGCAGTGTCGACTACTGAAGATGAAAACATTTCTTATGGCGGACATTCACGGTCAGTTAAACTGATCAGTTGAACTGACGTATATCCAAAAACTGACCGTGAATGTGAAATCTTAAGTTGAAATTATACGAACTCAAGGTCATCTTCTGGATGCACGTCAGTTAACTGATCAGTTTAACTGACCGTGAATGTCCACCTTTAAGTGGAAAAGATATTAAAAAATCAACACACCAAAATTTATTATTAATGTATTATTATTATTAATTTAAATTTTACTATTTTCTATTGTTTACGTCTATTTATTTATTTATATATGTAGCTTAATTACTTTTTCATTTTAAATTTAAGCATTAGCTTTAACATGTTATTTTTATAATCCTAATTTGTTTGGCCAAAAAAATGTATTAAATAGGACACACCAAGGAAAATTGCCAAATTGACAATGTCGACGCGAATCGACGCGGACCATCATTTAATAGATTTAAAAAAAAAACACTTTAGTTTATGGTAGAATCTTTGTTCTTGGCAATTGCAAAATAGGCCTATTTATAGTTAGGTACATCAAAATGAAAGCTTATTTTTACTTAAGCTCAATTTACGTAATGAGCCTTGTCTATTTTTAGTTTTCAGGGGGTTATTAGTGTTATTACGCATTTGGCCCGAGGTCGCTTTCGATGTAATCACACGGGCCGTGTGTAACATCACTCGGAGCGTGACGTTGGGCAACGGTCGACATGGGTCGGCCGCGGCTGGTAACCCCGATTGCTTCATTAATCATGCTAGGTAATTAAGTTTTTTTCACACTTATTGGTTTAACGAGGACAGGGGTTATGAGTCTGGTGAAAGCCGATACGGTTTTACAAGACTCATCATGTTTACTAGACTTAGATATAGGTAATAATATTATTTCCCACATTGTCGTAATGAATGGGCTCTAAAGGCTGCGGAGATTGCAAACGCGTTACCATCCTGGAATACGACGATGTCCCAATATAATTTTTCTGCAAGCTCCTGACGAAGATTAACATACTTATAAAGAAAAATAAATAATTATTCATAGAAAACATTTAAAACTAAAAAAAAAATTCGTCTTATCTCTTATAATGATTCACTTCTCTCATCTCTCTCACTTGGGATCCATCTCGAGATCCTAGCTGCTAAAACAGGCCCAGTTCCAACTCGGTTAACCACGTTGTTCTGTAGGCTACACAAGAATCATCTGGATTGTTCATACAGAAACTGGCCGATTACAAAATAGCTTAGAAATTAAATATTGATTGGAACTCTCCGTCTGGCAAGTTGATGAATTTTAAATTAAAGTGGAATATATATTTATATATATATATATTTTATTATAGCTTAGACCACCAGAAGATTGCGCTCGTATAATTTTTTCCCTTTTAAAGCTTGCATTTGAAGTTGAAGGCCACTAGGTATTAAATAATGTGGGTTTTCATACCACCATTGGAATAAATAGTACCCGAGCGGGATCAAGAGTGTTACGTGCATGTTTGCCTGTCTGTTACCGCATCTCGAAAGTAAAAGTGGCCGAGGTGATGCGGTCGTCGCGACGCCACGACCGAGGAAGTTCATTTTGTAACAGAGAGATAGTTGTAAATAAATAGCTTAGAAGTCAACCTCGCTCAATGTGCAACAATGGCGGTTCCTATACAAGAAGGTTGAGATGTGACCTATTAATACATGTACTTTATCTAGAACGGTATGACGATATTATAAATAGAGCATAAACAATGTCAATAATACAAACAAACGAATAGGACCTCATGCAAAAATATTGTTTAGTTAATAAAAACCCGACTGCATTGTAACATTGTCGACTAATACTATAAAAACCAATTATGTAATTTTAAACCCGCCATTTTACGTTAAGACGAACCTATCACCTCGTTTGTCAAATTGGGCTGATACGTTCAGCCTCTACGAGGGTAGGTACAAAGAACCTTGCACACAAACACATATATACATATCACACACAACTGCCTTCTACATACCTTTCTTTGGCAGTAGCGTAAAAAGACGGAAGCTGTGATACAGGGAGCAATTAAATAAATAATGATTTGCCTTGGGTCATTGGTTGAGATTTATTTGAGTTGATTAGATCACAGTTGCATACCGTTGTTGCGTTGTATCGGCATATACATGCATACAACACGAGAACGTTTAATGTTGAAACGCTTTCCGCAACCTTGCTGCACAGTTCACTGCAACCTGTCACTTGACCGAGCACGTGTCGCTATGGACCGCTAAAATGTTGCCCAATTTAAATTCCTTTTTTATGTCATTAAAATAGTGACGTATAAAACGTAAAAATAATACGTCAAACGTAGATCAGGCAGGATAATAACATGATTTTGAATCGGAGTGTATAGATCTGATATTCTGATTTAAAACGATTCAATAGCATGTCGATTAAGCATTACTTGAGCATATTTTACTTTTATTTCATCAGACCTGAGCACCGACCGTGGCAATTTTGACTAAACTTCGTATAATTGACAATAAATACCTACTAATTAACAGTCATAAATCAGTTGACATTTTGTAAAGAATCTTGTACAGTCCAAGAAACATGTGGGTCTATAACAAGTTCATTAGATTTTTTTCAGTTTAACGTCATTTTACTCAAACCCTCCTGGCGCTCAACATTAGTCATAAGTTTATTTAGTTAAGGTTTACTTATTAGGTTAGGATATTATAAGAAGTTATATAAGTGAACTATTGAACTGCGTCTTATTCGTTCTTCGCCGAACAACGCGTAACATTCTAAAGTATTTCCGAGCTGGTTCTAATACCATTATTTTTTTATGAGTAATTTAGAAAACAATGGTCATTAGGTATTTTAACTGCTGGTAAATAACTTCTATCATTAATTATGAATCATTAGCAATAGTCCAAGATCAGTTGTGTGCAGTGCACAAACGTATAAGAAGCATTGCATTTAAAACATTGCACTTGTTTGTTTAATAGTAAATTTACCTACCAATCGAAAGTATGAAGCCTAGAATATGTAAACGTTAGGTTGACTATTTTTCCCCTTCTTTTTATACCTGCCTACCCAATAGTTATGACCGATTTATCATATTCGGGACTGAAATTGTTCAGTCAACCTATTCGCGATATATTACTTAACATATTGATATAAAATACTGGTGAAGGTCGTTCCCTATTCGGATCTTAGATATAACAATTGAACACAGCTTTAAAAACTTAGTTACGTGCCTAGTTATTTATTTGTCTAAGAGCCTGTTTCACAATCGACAAGTAAATTCATCTGTCAGTTAAAGATAGCGCTCTCCTTGTCTATTTTCAAATGTACGAAAGGGAAAGGGCTAAATTTATTTGACAGATATGCTTTGCTTGACAAATGTGAAACAGGCGGTAAAGCTTAAGACGTAGGTATTTACACGGAGAAAAAAATATTTTACAATATTACCTGATTGTATTGTAGTTATGATTCTGGTGTAGGAAAACCGATTTTAGCTATGATTAACAGATTGTTTTAATGACAACAAGTCATATTTTTGTTAATACTAGATTATTCTAGTCAAAATATTCTAGTACACGAAAACTTTGATATTGTTGTGTAAAAAACGTATAGTTGTCACATATAATACAATAAAATCAAGTAGAATTTACAATATTCTGTTACACGAAACTAGATTTTTTTCTGGGGCTGTCTCTAGATGTGCCCGCGACGTGCGGTGGTGTGGCATTTTATCGCCCCGCTGAGACGGAGCGAAAGTGACGAGCGGCAACCTTGGCGCGCGAGCCGGCCGCGTCCGATTTAATTTTATTATTGTCTTAGATTACAGCATGATATTAAAAAAAAACGGGCAAGAACATCTCGGGCCATGCTCAGTGTAGGGTTCTGTCGCACATTACTACAAATACAAATAAATCGCACCAGCAAAAGAGCGCATCTTCATGGCACTTATTTATTTATTTATTTATTATTAGAATCGTATACATTGTGTAGCATTACAGTAGGAACCAAAGCGATACACCGATTCATTATAAAACTAAGGACTAAAACTAACTTACATCTAAAAGGTGCCTTTATTGGTCTCGCTCCAACACTCTCTTCCACTCAGTCATCAGTCGCTCTATTTTAGTAGCAAATAGATCACATTGTGGTGCTGCCGCGAGCAGGGGGTTGATCAGCGCGGCGGCGCGCGGCGCGGGCGCGTGCCAGCGAGGGCGCGTGCGCGCGTCGGCCACCCGCAGCAGGCGGACGCTATGGCGTTTGTTGCAGTACTCATTGGGCACTGATAGGTTCAGGATCATTTTCAGAATAATATTGCTGTCTATTTTATTTTTAAGTACTTTAACAAAAAAAACTATTAAAGCAAAGTTTCTACGCAGTTCCAACGAGTCACAACATAAATGTCCCTGTAAGAAGCGCGTTGGGTACATAAACGGATAATATGTATATATTTTTTTGTAAAAGTTACGCAAACATTTTTTTTGAACTTGTTCCAACATGAGAATATATTTTTTCTCATGCGGACCCCAGACCACTGTGTTCGTCTCAAGAACGCTTTCACTAACGCTGAGTAAAGCGCGCGTGTCGCTGTTGCTGTCAGTGGTGCGGCGTTGCGTAACACAAACCCTAATCTCTGGTACGCATTTTTGGTAACATTTCGTACGTGTGTCCGGAATGTAAGGCCTTGGTCGAAGGTAACACCGAGATCTCGCACCTCAGACACACGAGTTATCACATGTCCGGCTATTAGATAACTGTGGTAAACGGGCGAAGGGGAGCGCGAAAAGGTTAACACTTCACACTTTTCAATGTTGAAAGATAATTTGTTTTCTACGCTCCACTTGTTCACAGCATTAACATCTATCTGTAGCGCCTCACAGTCCAGGGTGGATTTAATGCTCATTACCAGCTTCACGTCGTCGGCAAATAGCAGCATAGTGGCGTTCTTGACCACCTTGGGCAAATCGTTAATTAGTATTAAGAATAGAAATGGCCCTAAGTTTGATCCTTGGCTTATTCCAGAGGGCGTATCATATGGTTTCGATAGATACCTAGTGCCCATATTTAACAAATTGCTGCCTGTTGCTGAGATAATTCGCAAAAAGTTTTATAAGCCGAGGGACAAAACCCATTTGCCCTAGTTTTAATAATAGATTATCGTTGTCTACTCTGTCGAAAGCTTTTTGAAAATCGAGATAAACAACGTCCACCTGATTTCGACTATCTAGCTCCTGTGAGAGGGTATCAACCAAATGAATTAGGTTAGTTGCTACCGATCTTTTGGGTAAAAATGCATGCTGGGCGCTGGTGATGTAAGGCTGGCATTGAGGTAACAAACCCTGATGTAAGACCATTTCAAAGATTTTCGCTAAGGCACATAGTATTGCAATGGGCCGATGGTTCTCTACTTTCAACTTGTATCCTTTTTTGGGTCCTTTTGTTGAGAAGTGCAGTTTTTCAGCAATAACTCAATACCTTTGTAATTTTTTTCATATTTTTTGGACATACAGTGTAAAAGATAAAGGGGGGGGGGGCATAATTTATGCAACTTTCAGAGCGATTATTTCTGAAATTATATTGCTTAGAAACCTTAGTGTTTTTAAAAGAACTGTCGAAAATTAAGTGCCACGCGTTGAAGTTTGCTGAAAACAAATTTTTCAGCTTCTGTTACATGTATGGCGTCCCCCCCCCCATATTTATTTTTGATATTTAACTACCAAACTAAGTAGCGGATTATACAAGACACCTATAAGTACACCAAATTTCATCAATATACGTTATGTAGTTGTTGAGTAAAATGCCTGTGACATACGGACGGACTGACGGACGGACGGACATGACGAAACTATAAGGGTTCCGTTTTAGCCATTTTGGCTACAGAACCCAAAAGTACTTCTGAGCTGAATACATTGCAGTTTCAAGGGGTTGATATTTTTAATCTGGAACTAAAGCCCAAAATGGACGATTTTTACTGAAAGCCGTGGTAGCCTAATGGTTTGACCTGCCGACTCTTAAGCAGAGGGTCGTGGGTTCGAACCCGGGCTCGCACCTCTAAGTTCTTCGGAATTTATGTGCGAAATACAATTTGTAAATTTACCATGAGCTTTTCGGTAAAGGAAAACATCGTGAGGAAACCTGCACACACCTGCAAAGCAATTTGACGATGTGTGCGAAGTTCCCAATCCGCACTGGGCCCGCGTGGGAACTATAGCCCAAACCCCTCTCATTATGAGTGGACGCCTGTGCCCAGCAGTGGGACGTATATAGGCTGCATTATTATTATTATATTATATTACTGATTTTTGTTTTAGTGAGATTCAAAAATCGACTTGTAGCATCTTTTGCAAAACTGTGGTTTCAACCAAATGTTCATGTTTGGGGTTCCGTACCCAAAGGGTGTCAACGACACCCTGTTACTGAGCCTGCGCTGTCCGTCCGTCCGTCTTTCCTAACTATAAACAGTTGTATCTTTTGAACTGAATACATAGCAGGCTGATTTCTTTTTCAGACTGTGTTATTACGGCGGGTTTCCTAACAAATAAAAAACATTAATAATGTTAAATAATACAGGGGGTCCCCATACAAGAAACATTTTATTTTCGTATCGTAAAAACGGTAAAACGTACAAACATCAAATTTGGTATGATTAATATGATAATAGGTTTTGACCTATAATCATATTAATCATACCCTATAGAATACTAAAAACCAGCCAAATATGTACGGAACCCTCATTGCGCGAGTCCAACTCGCACTTGCCCGGTTTTTATGGAGATCAATCGATCCAAATGTTTTTGATTCGTTTTTATACAAACGAACGAGGATATACGAATGAAGTCAATTAATGTTGCATAGACGTTGAGGTAAATATCAAACATTCCGGTTTTTTTGACATTTGCTCAATTTAATTTTAGGCTGACATTTCCGATGAATATGTGGCAGCTACGATAAGAGGTAGCAGCGGCGAGAGCTGAGGTCACGCACGCATTCATGTCAAGTATTGACAACGGGATTTTGAAATCAGTGTTCTTTTTCGTACCGATAGCAAATTCATCAGCAAACTGGAAGATCGATTAAAGTTTATTCTAATGTATTTTGGTTCATGTTTACTTCCGAAAAAATATCGAATTTCTATAAAACGGATTTCTATAAAACGTCTATAAACGGATTATTATTGAATTTCACATCTCGACGCGATAACATATGCAACATAATCCGTTTAAAATCGTTGTATTTAAATTATTACGTATATACCTACTAGATGTGGTGCTGGAGAAGGATGGAAGGAATCTGTTGGACGGAAATGGTATCGAATCAAGAAGTGTTGGCGAGGGTAAAGGAAAAAAGAAGGATATTGGAGATTATAGAGAACAGAAGAGGAGGAATGATTGGCCATTTATTGCGGCACGACAAGCTTATCAAAAACCTTATAGAGGGAAAGATTGAAGGCAGGAGAGGGAGAGGAAGACCAAGAAGAAGCTACATGGACCAAATTAAGGAGAAGGTGCAGGTCGTGTCGTATAAAGAGGTCAAGGAGCTGGCAGAGAGGAGAGAGGAATGGAAATTGCTCCACCGACAAGAGCAAAGCTCTTAAATTAAGAGAGAGAGAGATACCTACTATTTAATTACTAGTAAAAGAATTATACTAAGATACTTTTTTAAATAAAAATAGTCTTGTTAATGGAATGCTCCACTGTTAACGGGGTCTGCAGTAATATTATAAAGAGGTAAAACTTTGTAAATTTGTTTTTATGTTTGGATGTAAGGGATAATCTCCGGAACTACAAATCCGATTTCAAAAATAAGCCACCAACATTTAGAATGGACTTTCAGAGTGGATGTACATACGATTAGGCTATATTTTAACTTACGAAAGTACCTACTGACTCTCCGCAGACGAAGCCGCGGGCGGAAAGCTAGTCATACATAAATCTAGATGAATCAGACAAAGATATTTGTTATGGATAGAGTGACTAGGTTTCAAAGCAAATTTTTAGGGTTCCGTACCCGAAGGGTGCCTTACAGGACCCTATTTATTACTAAACCTACGCTGTCAGTCCGTCCGTTTGTCCTAACTTAAAAGAGCTATCTTTTGAACGGTAAAAGATAGCCCATTGTTTTTTTTTTTTTGCAGAATGTGTGGTATAAATAATAAATAATAAAAAAGTCAAAAAATAAGGGGAGGGGAGCGGAATGTTTCTGACAAGAAACATTTTTTTTTCAACGTTTGTTTGTATTTGTGTTTTCGTAAAACGGTAATACTCGTACATACAAGTGTCAAATTTGGTGATTAATGATTATAGAACAAACCCTATAAAAATACTAAAAACCGGCCAAATGTGTACGGAAGCCTCCGTGCGCGAGTCCAAGTCGCACTTGCCCGGTTTTTATTTTTCCGCTGTTCGTATTAGGCACTTACCTTCTTTTCGAAAATACATATATGCAATCAGTCGTGTACTTTTAACTCACATTCACTCCTTCGTTCAGTCGCTACATTTTGCCATTAGTACTCTATGTAGCTGTGTGTGTGTAATCATTCTCGTCAACTCTCTCTCCAAAACTTCTTTTTACACATTTTCTTTTAAACATTGTACATTAAGAGCAAACCGCACGTTGTTATGCTATTCAGATATTTGTACTTGTAATCCGTTATTTTGTACGGACAAAATAACGGCGTGGCTTACCAACAGGTTGCACCGCCTTCCGCCATTTCTCAACCGCATTATTGAGTGGGTTACTGAATAATTATTTTTGTTTACATCTTAGTTTGTCCTGCAACCGCAACGTTTGTAAGGCTTTATTAGTAAAAGTAAAGTAAAAATGTTTTATTGCCGTATAAAGAAGAACAAGGTTTAACAATTAATCGGCGACCCCCACACTAGGCTGAGCACGTATCGTGGGAATCATGACCTACACGAGTTACCTTCAAACAAGTCGGCTTGAGAATAAAAGAATCTAAGGTACTGAAAAAGTTTCACAAAATTAATACATAAGTTAACATCAAAGGCAATCGCGCGCGCGTGCTGTGTGTGTGTGTGTGTGTGTGTGTGTGTGTGTGTGTGTGTGTGTGTGTGTGTGTGTGTGTGTGTGTGTGTGTGTGTGTGTGTGTGTGTGTGTGTGTGTATGCGTGTGTGTGTGTGTGTTATAGACGTTCAGGAGCAGCCCTACGAGCCTAACACAACATTGTCTCGGAGTCATTGTATGATAAGGACATAATAAAGTGTCGGATTATATTTTTAGGTTTTGAAACACAGCAGGATTTCAAGTTACACTTTGCAAGCATCGCATTGTACATATGTGGGAAAATAAAGGATTTAAAACGCCGAGCGAAAGCAGAGCGAGCAGTGGGTACAGATGCCTTAAAAATACGTTTCCTTAGCATGTCAGGGTACATTGGCGAATTAATAATTTGTCTGTGCATATAAACAGTAGCTCGCATTAGGAATAATCTGCGGACACTAAAAACTCCTGCCTCCCTAAACAAGCTTTCAGTGGGGTACCGCCGCGGTTTCCGTAAGGATGCCTTCAATACCGCTCTTTGAGCTCTTTCCAGGGTTACCAAGGTAGATTTTGAAAATTTAAAATGTTCGTTTATTTTATAACGCCAGGATTATCAACAATTACAAAAATGCAACAAACCTCTGTAACAATAATAATAATCCTCCACACCGATTTCTGTTACCGTGACCACTTTATGGAACTGATTTATAACTTATTTTTTTCTTGAGCATGAACGCTCTTTCCTGCACTCGCCAGTGGCTGACGTAGCCAACCTTTGCGAGGAACGTGCGGTCACACTTGGGACAGGTGAGGACACCATCGCGGCAATTGTATGTTAAAGCCACGGTGGTCTGGCCTTTGGTTCATTACGTTTGGTGTCTAGCTCCCTCGTCGCTTATCCTCAAAAGCATAGAGATGTTTCGCTTAACACCTCTGTAATCACTAATCGGTGACATAGCAGACATTTTTAAGCAGAGTTGCTTGCGTGCAGCGTAAACGTACGGAAAAGTATTGAGGCGCGTCGTCGTGGATTGAAAACACTATATATACCGAACATATTAAGTAATAACAAGTAGACGAAGAAGTTGCTTTCAAGATGTATTAGCTACTTCCTTAGTCACGAAAAGGAATAAAGCAATCACATCTAGTTACTTTTATGGAAAATCGTAAGTTTCACTATTGAAACACTATCGAAGCGTCAATCTCGCTTGGCATAGATAATTTAATAACAAGCGCTTAACTACTTATCTCTACAGCAGTTTTCCAACAAAGATTAGCTTCAATGTTATCTTGAGGAAAAATTATCGCGTGCAATGTTTTTATGACGATTGTAACGTATCGCCCGTGCGTATTGCGTATAATATCAGAAGTGTGAAAAGCGACGTGCCCACAACAATGGCGCAGGCGCAGATGCCCAGGGTGAACGTCACGCGCGCTATGTACAGCGCAGCGGGCGGCACACAGCAGCCCCGGCTCTCTAACAACTAGACAAATCGCATTTGGACCTCCTCAACAAACAGCTGACATTTAGCGAGACGCTCGTTTCTAGACACGGCAAGTGGAATGTCAACACATAGAAAACTGGCATATCAAAGTGCCGTATTAATAAACTCATCTCGACTGTGATCCCCGTCTCAAGACACGTCAAAGATAACGTTGATCCATACAAAACTGAACTTTTTGACGCATCTTGTGACGGGCGTCTCAGCCAAGTTCAGTTTACTATATAATACGGCCCTAAGTTCCTTGAGATGGGCATCTCACTCAAGATCAGTTTTTATAAGTTCTTAGATGTTACATGACAGTTGTATATAATAATATGACAATATTATTAAAATGCGTGCTGAACGATTGTCTGTTTTTGAACTAACACGGTTAGAGTTTTCTGGCCTATTGAAATTACTGTGCAAAAACCACATTCAAACTTTTTAAGACTACCTACTCGTATTTTTTTACACCTTTAAAAATGCAGTACCTATGTCGTAACAGATCTGCTGTATTGTGTCTACTAGGCGAGTAGAACGAACCGTGATGTGATCTTGCGCAACCGACAACTGCGGCGGAGAAGACCCGGCATAAGATAAGGCACTAGTCCCACCGCTGACGATGAGCGAGAAGCGAGTAGAGCTAGAAACTAGAAACGAGTGTTCGAGTGCGACGGGCGATTACTCGCACCACTCGCTCGGAGCGGCCGAGATATACATGAGTATAATGACCGCTGGGACCCATTTCACGAAAGCTTGTAATATGTAATACAAGCGGAAATCTCTTTCTAACAATATGCATTAAAAAATAGACTTTCACTCATTGATTTAGTACATGTATACTAGATACACAATCAGCAGGGAAAAGTGGCACAACAAAACTTATGCCGATTCGACTTTGGCATAAGTTTTGCTCTTAGTCTTGTTCCGACCGAAGACAGTGGCAGTTGTCAATAATTATTAAATGTTCGATAAAAAAGCCGGTCAAGTGCGAGTCGGACTCGCGCACCGAGGGTTCCGCACAAACTTGTAGGTATGCAAATAGTTCTTAAATCACGGGAATCGGGCCTCGAAGATTTTTCCCTCTTTTTCCGAGTTTTCCCTTGGAGCTGTGAAAAAGTCAAAAACTTCTAAGCTAACGCAATCAAAAGATACGGCCGTTTAGGCCGCATATTTAAGAGAATCTCGAGGAAATCAAAACCTATAGGGTACTTCCCGTTGACTTAGAATCATTAAATTTATCAAGAAGCAATGTCTCAGAGCACAAGTAGATATAGGAAGAAATCCGAAAACCGTTAATTTGTAGTTACATCACATAAAAAAATATGCCCAGTATAATGCGCGTGCTACACTGTTTCAAACCACGGTTTTAAACCAAGTGACCTTGGTAGATGCGAGCGGCTTGACGGCTTCAAACAAGCCCACTTGTTTGACATCTGCCAAGGGCGTTTAAGGTCATGCGAAATTTGGTTTAAAACCACTGTCTACACGGTTTCAAACCACCTGTTTTAAACTGTTGTTTGAAACCGTGTAGCACGCGCATAAGCTGACATTCACTAAGTATGAGTGTGCATTGCAAATTTGACACTTGATGTTTAGTACATTGAGCTCTATTTTGCATGAAAAATTGTTTATAGTTACAAGATTTTTGTTCGGGATTGTGTATATACTAAATCAATGCTTCAGCTCGTAAAACTATTTAAAAGCATTTGTGAAATGGGCTCCAGGCTGGCCTTTTTAGTTCACCTTAATCGTCATTTAAAATTCATTAATTTATTTAAAAAAGGTGTAGTCAACATTATTCATCCAATAGGTGCATCAAGTTTACTGAATGTGTACCTATTGGATGAATAAAGTTGACTAAAAGTATTATGCATTAAGTGTATCTTCAGGAAACTTGATGCACCTATTGAATGAATAAAGTTGACTAAAAGAACACCTTATGCACCTATGGCTTGACACGAGTGCATTAAGTATACCTTCAGTAAACATGATGCACCTATGGGCTTGACGCGGGTGCATCAAGTATACCTTTTGTAAAGTTGACGCACTCACAGGTGAACAAGAGTGCATCTATACTGAAAGTATATTTAATTATCCCAAACTGAAATTAGGGTAATAAAGATTACATATAATAATACATTTAGGTGAATAAACCCAGGTGCATTAAGTAAACTACAGGTTTTTCTAAATCTTATTAAGATTTATCAAAGCCCATTTGCCATTCGAACTCTACAAAAATTCTCTAAAAGCCTTCGTCCATCTCAAGGGACAGATATTGTTATAACTTACTTATAATGAATCAGTGAGAAGGGACTTGCTTAGCCCTACCACCACAACGTATGTTGATGATGGTTAAACGAAATACTCGTACTTATTTTTACATTCTATTAATTCCATACTCACTCAGTCAATGACTTACAGCATAGAAAACATGCCTCTTTGGCAGTCGCAGGCTGATGGACCTGGCCGGTAAACCCCACATTCACACACACACGCACACGCACACACACACACACACACACACACACACACACACACACACACACACACACACACACACACACACACACACACACACACACACACACACACACACACACACACACACACACACACACACACACACACACACACACACACACACACACACACACACACACACACACACACACACACACACACACACACACACACACACACACACACACACACATACTCTCAATTTGCCCTCTTTCTAATTAGTTATGGCTCAATGTGATTTTTCTTTTTCTTTTTAATTTTACCTACTTTTTTATCATCTAGTATTTTTCTGTATAAGTTCTATGTGTAAGCACCGACTAAATGTCACCACATAAGGAAGAGCGGTGTCTCTTAATACAGGTATCAAGTATACTTAAAAAGAGGCACCAGCACAGATATTGTTATACAGTTTAAGTTACTAAATAAATCATTTTTCATTTTTTTTTTTAATTTTTTCATTCACCTCGAGAGCGTATACTCCAGGAAAGATACGGTTTTTAAAACATTAATTTATAATAGCCTGATTTATTTTACTCCATTTTTATAAGATATTCTAAGACACTATATTCGTGAATCCAACAAACTTTCCACTCGGAAGTAGGTATATAAATATCTATCAAATAAATGCCTTTTTTTTTATTAAAAATAGTAATTGTAATTTTTGTGTCTAAGTAACTAGGTAATATTTTTGTCTATAATGAGTAGAAGGTGAAATCTAACAAAATATTTACACGGAAAGCCACTAAATCAGCAAAATACACGGCTGCGGTTATATACACCTACCCTTCAATTATAAAAAAAATAGTAATAAGTAGTGCTTTAAAAAATAACTTTAAACTATTAAAAGAAGATAAGAAGAATTATCCTATTAAAAAAACGTTAGTATTATTTGCATATAAATTTACGACGGTAGCCTATCGGATAAAATGTTTATAGAAACAATTTCTGTTAGACTATGTCCTAATAATGTAGACAGAGACACTACTTTCATATTCACGAAAAAAAAATGTTATAATAGCTCAGTTTAATCGTTTAATTAATTTCTACAAACAAAATTGAACACTTTGCGCTGGCGTTAACGATCACATTGGTTCACGGCGCGCGACGGATTGGGTAGGTAAAGTTTTTAGAAGAGGTGTAAATTGTATTTTTTTTCGATAGTCGTCATCCTAAAGATCAAGGAACTGCGGCTCTTTTATTTTTATTTCCTCTAATATTTTAGAATTATTTTTTTTAGTTATTAAGTTGACATTTGTAAACTTTAATGACCGACAAGCTTGTTGCCTTCGTACTTAATGAAAAAGAAAAAAAAACTGTCACTTTTATATCTGTCATTGTCAAGTCAAGGCGGGGGGGGCACACTTAGAATGGTTCCCATTTTCATTGACGGCAGCAACCTCTGGAGTGTTGATGAAAATACAAAACGTCAAATGTCAAACATGTGTCAGTCCAATGTCAGTCAGTCAAGCGTTGTCTGTGCGGAAATGCGTTTCTCTGAGTTCTCTCATTATTAAATGTATTGCTGAATACTTTGTTATTTTGACACCATAGAACCGCGTCATAATAAAGTGACATACTGAGAGGCACAAAATGGAGGTCACTTTATTATGAAACGGTTCTATGGAGAGTCGCAATATAATGTTTCGGTGGTAAACTGTTCCTCTATAGTTACTTTACTCTTCGAGTCAAGGACAGGACATCTAATTTTAGCAATATTGTGCTTGTCGCTAGCGTGAAAATATTCTAGAATAGTGATAATATCCATTTTTGGCAGGTTTCTAGAATCTGCCCGCACGAATTCGCTCATTTTATGATGAAAGCGAAGTCCAAATTTAAAGGCAAGGGTCGTCGTGAAAGGAAGAAATCGGTGTCCGAGAAGCAGTGCCAAAGGGGTCGAAAATAAATCGTGTTTGAAACAGTGTAGCAGCTCGCTAAATACCCTTTTCGGGAATCCGTTAACAGATTGAGCAAAAGCAGCCGCCATCTTGATACCCCCCCTTGGTACCCCCCCCCCCCCCCTTCAGAATACAAAGTACCATAATATGTCGGTCTCGCTTTTGCAAAGGGATTTGTTCCTTTCGGCCGCGTTACTTGTTCCTATTGTGGCCGTAGGTCAAGGAACCAATAGTGAAATCGAAAACACGTCTGTAAGAAAAGACAGCAAATTGAGAACGGGAAAAATAATAATTAAGGCAATGATCAAATTAATAAAACTTAAAACAAAAAAAAAACTTTTAAAACCTAAAATCTAATTGTGCATGCTGTTAACATAATATAAAAAAGCAGGTCAAGTGCGAGTCGGACTCGCGCACCGACACGCGCACAAACTTGTAGGAATGTAAATAGTTCGCAAATCACGGGAATACAACATAAACAAAGTCCAGTATAAACTGACACGTAATAGTGTGCACTTTGTTACATAGTGAGTGTCAATCAGTATCAGTGGCAACATGATGGAAAACGACAGAATACCTATAAGACCAACTCTTTCTAACTCGTTTTGAATGCCACAAATATAAAAAGGTCAAACCTAAGCTACGTCATTTGTTCTTTCTTATATTCCGGTTTCTATGCAAGTACTTATTCTGTAATAATCCTGCATTCACACACACCGTGATTGACTATTTAGGGGTTACCAAAGTAAATTAAAAAAAAAACTACTTTAGTCCCTAGAGACTAATAAGGAGCTTTAGTCCCGATATGCAGAGACTAAAGTAATATTTTGAGAGCATGAGAAGTGAAAATATATTAAGTAAGCAATACGAAAAAAAAATGGTTTATAATTATTTTAACGAAATTTTCAGGATTTTTTTAAATTTATTAATTTGTTCACTCATATTTAGTTGGATTATGTTTCTACCTAATTACTAGAATTATAATTATATCCGATGCACAAAAAAAAACAGCTGTAATACATTATTTCCATTTCACCATACTAGCGACCGTACCTTTCCTGGCGTGGTAAGTTTAGAAACGAAGTAACAGAAAATAATAATTTCGCACACTACAATTATAATTGGTGTAACTCATACGCCTTTACTTAATTATTTACGTATGAAACGTAGTATGTCGAGATCATTTAAAGATGTTTTATTAAAAACGTAGTAACTTTGCCACCACACTTTATTCCAATACGAGAAAACGCTGTAAACAACCGCGACAACAGTTTTACGCACGCAGTAACTACAGATAAGAGCTAATGTAGGTAATTATAAGAAACATGAACTGCCGTAAATACAAATGAAAAAAGGAGTTATTTTTTTAGTTATTTACAGCAATTAATTTTGCCATTCGTCAAAAAAGTACATACAATTTCAACGCTGTACAAAATTTTCTAATTGTCTTAGAGCCACGGGACCCCCGGATTCGACGCAGAAAAAAATACTGATTCCGAATATGTAAAAAAAAATTGAGGTACATTGTGGGTTACCGCGTTTACGCTTTTTACCGTCGATATTATGAAACACGATAAAATATACTTTTATTATTTGCCTATGTCGAGAGTCTAATCCTTAAATTTCTTAATAGAATTTCATGTTATTTGAAAATCGGAACTTCCAGCCCCGCCCTCCCCTACCTACTGAAATAAAGTACCTACCTACTCAGTATTAGATTTAATGTTCTTGTCTCGGTCGAAAGCAAACAAAAATGCAACTTACACAAATTAGAGAATCTCCTCACGCGCAATGATAATACACGTCAAGCAAACTACATAAATGTACGACAAAAAATGGTTCGAATTTGTACCTTACTTTGTTATTCTAAACATTGTTTTTTCAATAATTCCTGTGTCGTAGCAACGCCTAAAGGTACGCAGGTGACTGCCTTAAAAGTTTTATATTAGGAAAAATTCCTGCACACACAGAACGCTTTTGTTTTAAAGTGAATAATTTATGTAGACACCTTAGCATCTAACTACCTCTGCCCTGGTCCGCCTCCCAGTTTAGTGTAGTAATATTGCACCCTATTACATGTAGGCAATAAAAACTACACACTTAGTTAACTATATCTTACGTTGATTTTCCCATCTCCTTGATTTCTAATCGCAACCTTTAACGTAACTGCTCACGTCCGTCTATCAGTCCGTGCTAAGGATTTCCACAAATGCCGTGATATTACGTCATTAGTAATTATGAGGTGTTGTTAAAAGCCGAGGAGAAAGTGACCAAATCCTATTTAATTTTAAGAAACGGTCAAAATTAATGATGAAATGTAAAATGGGAAATATTCAGCACAAATTGATTTATGTTTAACCTAAACTAAATCAAAATTTAAAATGCGATTATAAACAAAGTAACATTGTCGTGTGGAGCTCGATGAGCAATAAAAATAAAACAACTAAGTACTCAATAGTCATGGCCATGAGGTTAGTATACGTTTGACGTTTCAGCCACTCTATACTCATAGTGTAGGATATTTTGTACCTAATCTTCGAACGTTGGGTTCCAAACCAAAAAAAGAAAGACTGTTCGTTGTTTACGAACTTGCACTCAGTAGTTCATTTGTTAAAAACTGTAACGCGTCACTTAAAGGCTTTTAACTTGTATCGCTATGAGAGCCACACCCAAATATTTTTTTAAATGTCGCTCGGACCAGGTGTGGGCCTTGAAGCCGCTTACCTTTCCAATCGTTGGGCAATCAGAGGAAATAATTTACTCTATTAACTTCAATTAGGTCTATATGCCGCTTTGCGTCTAACCGATTTTTGTTTCTGTCGATATAATCGAACTTGAACGATGAATTGACATAATTCGGACGTGATGTAAATTAATTGAATAGACTAATCGTTAACCGTTAACCGTTTTATATATATTAAAATATAATTGAATACGTGACAATCTAATAAAAATATTTTTTATCAGTTATGCAGGGCATTTTTACTCTATAATACTTACTTTTAC